>JARWAU010000008.1:2500000-5000000 GCA_029958995.1 Bombus sonorus | reverse complement strand
CGTTGTAACGCAATAGTATGTAACGTTATACGTTACAACGTAATAGTATATAACGTTATACGTTATTACGTAATATTATATAGCTTTATACGTTATAACGCAATAGTATATAACGTTATACGTTATAACGTAATACTATATAACGTTTTATGATATAACATTATGCTACGTAACGTTATACGTTATGAAGTAATTGTATATCACTTTATAAGTTATAACGCAATAGTATGTAACGCTATACGTTGAAACGCAATAGTATGTAACGTTATACGTTATAACGCAATAGTATGTAACGCTATACGTTGTAACGCAATAGTATGTAACGTTATACGTTATAACGCAATAGTATGTAACGCTATACGTTGTAACGCAATAGTATGTAACGTTATACGTTATAACGCAATAGTATATAACGTTATACGTTATAACGTAATGCGACATAACGTTATACGTTATAACGTAATAATATATAATGTTATACGTTGTAACGCAATAGTATGTAACGTTATACGTTACAACGTAATAGTATATAACGTTATACGTTATTACGTAATAGTATATAACTTTATACGTTATAACGCA
Source organism: Bombus sonorus (assembly GCA_029958995.1). Classification (NCBI taxonomy): domain Eukaryota; kingdom Metazoa; phylum Arthropoda; class Insecta; order Hymenoptera; family Apidae; genus Bombus; species Bombus sonorus. The sequence continues at coordinate 4,999,418 of JARWAU010000008.1, read as the reverse complement.
ATAGTATGTAACGCTATACGTTGAAACGCAATAGTATGTAACGTTATACGTTATAACGCAATAGTATATAACGTGATACGTTATAACGTAGTGCTACATACCGTTATACGTTATAGCGTAATGCTATATAACTTTATATGATATAACATTATGCTACATAACGTTATACGTTATAACGTAATTGTATATAATGTTATATGTTATAACGCAATAGTATGTAACGCTATACGTTACAACGCAATAGTATGTAACGTGATACGTTATAACGCAATAGTATGTAACGCTATACGTTGTAACGCAATAGTATATAACGTTATACGTTATAACGTAATGCGACATAACGTTATACGTTATAACGTAATGCGACATAACGTTATACGTTATAACGTAATAATATATAATGTTATACGTTGTAACGCAATAGTATGTAACGTTATACGTTATAACGTAATGCTACATAACGTTATTCGTTATAACATAATGCTACATAACGTTATACGTTATATCGTAATGCGACATAACGTTATACGTTATATCGCAATGCGACATAACGTTATACGTTATAACGCAATAGTATGTAACGTTATACGTTATAACGTAATAGTATGTAACGTTATACGTTATAACGTAATAGTATATAAGGTTATACGCTATAACGTAATGCGACATAACGTTATTCGTTATAACATAATGCTACATAACGATATACGTTATAACGTAATGCGACATAACGTTATTCGTTATAGCGTAATGCTATATAACTTTATATGATATAACATTATGCTACATAACGTTATACGTTATAACGTAATTGTATATAATGTTATACGTTATAACGCAATAGTATGTAACGCTATACGTTTCAACGCAATAGTATGTAACGTTATACGTTATAACGCAATAGTATGTAACGCTGTACGTTGTAATGCAATAGTATGTAACGTTATACGTTATAACGCAATAGTATATAACGTTATACGTTATAACGTAATGCGACATAACGTTATACGTTATAACGTAATAATATATAATGTTATACGTTGTAACGCAATAGTATGTAACGTTATACGTTATAACGTAATGATACATAACGTTATTCGTTATAACATAATGCTACATAACGTTATACGTTATAACGTAATGCGACATAACGTTATACGTTATAACGTAGTAATATATAACGTTATACGTTATAACACAATAGTATGTAGCGCTATACATTACAACGCAATAGTATGTAACGTTATACGTTATAACGCAATAGTATATAACGCTATACGTTACAACGCAATAGTATGTAACGTTATACGTTATAACGCAATAGTATATAACGCTATACGTTACAACGCAATAGTATGTAACGTTATTCGTTATAACGTAATAGTATATAAGGTTATACGTTATAACGTAATGCGACATAACGTTATTCGTTATAACATAATGCTACATAACGTTATACGTTATAACGTAATGCGAAATAACGTTATTCGTTATAGCGTAATGCTATATAACTTTATATGATATAACATTATGCTACATAACGTTATACGTTATAACGTAATTGTATATAACGTTATACGTTATAACGCAATAGTACGTAACGCTATACGTTACAACGCAATAGTATGTAACGTTATACGTTATAACGCAATAGTATATAACGTTATTCGTTATAACGTAATACTATATAACGTTATATGATATAACATTATGCTACGTAACGTTATACGTTATGACGTAATTGTATATCACTTTATACGTTATAACGCAATAGTATGTAACGCTATACGTTGAAACGCAATAGTATGTAACGTTATACGTTATAACACAATAGTATATAACGTGATACGTTATAACGCAACAGTATGTAACGCTATACGTTGTAACGCAATAGTATGTAACGTTATACGTTACAACGTAATAGTATATAACGTTATACGTTATTACGTAATAGTATATAACTTTATACGTTATAACGCAATAGTATGTAACGCTATACGTTGAAACGCAATAGTATGTAACGTTATACGTTATAACGCAATAGTATATAACGTGATACGTTATAACGTAGTGCTATATAACGTTATATGATATAACATTATGCTACGTAACGTTATACGTTATGACGTAATTGTATATCACTTTATACGTTATAACGCAATAGTATGTAACGCTATACGTTACAACGCAATAGTATGTAACGTTATACGTTATAACGCAATAGTATATAACGTGATACGTTACAACGCAATAGTATGTAACGTTATACGTTATAACGCAATAGTATATAACGTTATACGTTATAACGCAATAGTATGTAACGCTATACGTTGTAACGCAATAGTATGTAACGTTATACGTTATAACGCAATAGTATATAACGTTATACGTTATTTCGTAATGCGACATAACGTTATACGTTATAACGTAATAATGTATAATGTTATACGTTGTGACGCAATAGTATGTAACGTTATACGTTACAACGTAATAGTATATAACGTTATACGTTATTACATAATAGTATATAACTTTATACGATATAACGCAATAGTATATAACGCTATACGTTGAAACGCAATAGTATGTAACGTTATACGTTATAACGCAATAGTATATAACGTGATACGTTACAACGCAATAGTATGTAACGTTATACGTTATAACGCAATAGTATATAACGTTATACGTTATAACGTAATACTATATAACGTTATATGATATAACATTATGCTACGTAACGTTATACGTTATGACGTAATTGTATATCACTTTATACGTTATAACGCAGTAGTATGTAACGCTATACGTTACAACGCAATAGTATGTAACGTTATACGTTATAACGCAATCGTATATAACGTTATACGTTATAACGTAATACTATATAACGTTATATGATATAACATTATGCTACGTACCGTTATACGTTATGACGAAATTGTATATCACTTTATAAGTTATAACGCAATAGTATGTAACGCTATACGTTGAAACGCAATAGTATGTAACGTTATACGTTATAACGCAATAGTATATAACGTGATACGTTATAACGCAACAGTATGTAACGCTATACGTTGTAACGCAATAGTATGTAACGTTATACGTTATAACGCAATAGTATGTAACGCTATACGTTGTAACGCAATAGTATGTAACGTTATACGTTATAACGCAATAGTATGTAACGCTATACGTTGAAACGCAATAGTATGTAACGTTATACGTTATAACGTAATAGTATATAACGTTATACGTTATTACGTAATATTATATAGCTTTATACGTTATAACGCAATAGTATGTAACGCTATACGTTGAAACGCAATAGTATGTAACGTTATACGTTATAACGCAATAGTATATAACGTGATACGTTATAATGTAATGCGACATAACGTTATACGTTATAACGTAATAATATATAATGTTATACGTTGTAACGCAATAGTATGTAACGTTATACGTTACAACGTAATAGTATATAACGTTATACGTTATTACGTAATATTATATAGCTTTATACGTTATAACGCAATAGTATATAACGTTATACGTTATAACGTAATACTATATAACGTTTTATGATATAACATTATGCTACGTAACGTTATACGTTATGACGTAATTGTATATCACTTTATAAGTTATAACGCAATAGTATGTAACGCTATACGTTGAAACGCAATAGTATGTAACGTTATACGTTATAACGCAATAGTATGTAACGCTATACGTTGTAACGCAATAGTATGTAACGTTATACGTTATAACGCAATAGTATATAACGTTATACGTTATAACGTAATGCGACATAACGTTATACGTTATAACGTAATAATATATAATGTTATACGTTGTAACGCAATAGTATGTAACGTTATACGTTACAACGTAATAGTATATAACGTTATACGTTATTACGTAATAGTATATAACTTTATACGTTATAACGCAATAGTATGTAACGCTATACGTTGAAACGCAATAGTATGTAACGTTATACGTTATAACGCAATAGTATATAACGTGATACGTTATAACGTAGTGCTACATACCGTTATACGTTATAGCGTAATGCTATATAACTTTATATGATATAACATTATGCTACATAACGTTATACGTTATAACGTAATTGTATATAATGTTATATGTTATAACGCAATAGTATGTAACGCTATACGTTACAACGCAATAGTATGTAACGTTATACGTTATAACGCAATAGTATGTAACGCTATACGTCGTAACGCAATAGTATATAACGTTATACGTTATAACGTAATGCGACATAACGTTATACGTTATAACGTAATGCGACATAACGTTATACGTTATAACGTAATAATATATAATGTTATACGTTGTAACGCAATAGTATGTAACGTTATACGTTATAACGTAATGCTACATAACGTTATTCGTTATAACATAATGCTACATAACGTTATACGTTATATCGTAATGCGACATAACGTTATACGTTATATCGCAATGCGACATAACGTTATACGTTATAACGCAATAGTATGTAACGTTATACGTTATAACGTAATAGTATGTAACGTTATACGTTATAACGTAATAGTATATAAGGTTATACGCTATAACGTAATGCGACATAACGTTATTCGTTATAACATAATGCTACATAACGATATACGTTATAACGTAATGCGACATAACGTTATTCGTTATAGCGTAATGCTATATAACTTTATATGATATAACATTATGCTACATAACGTTATACGTTATAACGTAATTGTATATAATGTTATACGTTATAACGCAATAGTATGTAACGCTATACGTTTCAACGCAATAGTATGTAACGTTATACGTTATAACGCAATAGTATGTAACGCTGTACGTTGTAATGCAATAGTATGTAACGTTATACGTTATAACGCAATAGTATATAACGTTATACGTTATAACGTAATGAGACATAACGTTATACGTTATAACGTAATAATATATAATGTTATACGTTGTAACGCAATAGTATGTAACGTTATACGTTATAACGTAATGATACATAACGTTATTCGTTATAACATAATGCTACATAACGTTATACGTTATAACGTAATGCGACATAACGTTATACGTTATAACGTAGTAATATATAACGTTATACGTTATAACACAATAGTATGTAGCGCTATACATTACAACGCAATAGTATGTAACGTTATACGTTATAACGCAATAGTATATAACGCTATACGTTACAACGCAATAGTATGTAACGTTATACGTTATAACGCAATAGTATATAACGTTATACGTTATAACGTAATACTATATAACGTTATATGATATAACATTATGCTACGTAACGTTATACGTTATGACGTAATTGTATATCACTTTATACGTTATAACGTAATAGTACATGGCGTTATACGTTATAACGTAATCGTATATGACGTTATACGTTATTACGTAATAGTATATAACTTTATACGTTATAACTCAATAGTATGTAACGCTATACGTTGAAACGCAATAGTATGTAACGTTATACGTCATAACGCAATAGTATATAACGTGATACGTTATAACGTAGTGCTACATACCGTTATACGTTATAGCGTAATGCTATATAACTTTATATGATATAACATTATGCTACATAACGTTATACGTTATAACGTATAGCTACATAACGTTATTCGTTATAACATAATGCTACATAACGTTATACGTTATAACGTAGTAATATATAACGTTATACGTTACAACGTAATAGTACATAACGTTATACGTTATAACGTAATAGTATATAACGTTGTACGTTATAACGTAATAGTATATAACGTTATACGTTATAACGTTGTACGTTATAACGTAATAGTATATAACGTTATACGTTATAATGTGATACTATATAACGTTATACGTTATAACGTAATGCTGCATAACTTTATACGTTATAACGTAATGCGACATAACGTTATACGTTATATCGCAATGCGACATAACGTTATCTGTTATAACGTAATAGTATGTAACGTTATACGTTATAACGTAATAGTATGTAACGTTATACGTTATAACGTAATAGTATATAAGGTAATACGCTATAACGTAATGCGACATAACGTTTTTCGTTATAACATAATGCTGCATAACGTTATACGTCACAACGTAATAGTACATAACGTTATACGTTATAACGTAATAGCATATAACGTTATACGTTATAACGTAATACTATATAACGTTATATGTTATATCGTAATAGTATTTAACGTTATACGTTATAACGTAATTGTGTATAACGTTATATGTTATATCATTGTGCTACCTAACGTTATACGTTATAGCGTAATAGTATATAACGTTATACGTTATAACGGAATGCGACATAACGTCATACGTTATAACGTAGTAATATATAACGTCATACGTTATAACGTAGTAATATATGACGTTATACGTTATAACGTAGTGCTACATACCGTTATACATTATAACGTAACGCTACATAACGTCATACGTTATAACGTAGTAATATATAACGTTATACGTTTCAACGTAATAGTACATAACGTTATGCGTTATAACGTAATAGTATTTAACGTTATACGTTATAACGTAATTGTGTATAACGTTATATGTTATATCATTGTGCTATCTAACGTTATACGTTATAGCGTAATAGTATATAACGTTATACGTTATAACGTAATGCGACATAATGTTATACGTTATGACGTAGTAATATATAACGTTATACGTTACAACGTAATAGTACATAACGTTATACGTTATAACGTAATAGTATATAACGTTGTGCGTTATAACGTAATAGTATATAACGTTATACGTTATAACGTAATAGTATATAACGTTATACGTTATAATGTGATACTATATAACGTTATACGTTATAACGTAATGCTACATAACTTTATACGTTATAACGTAATACGACATAACGTTATACGTTATATCGCATTGCGACATAACGTTATACGTTATAACGTAATAATATATAACGTCATACGTTATAGCGTAATAGTATATAACGTCATACGTTATAACGTAATAGTATATAACGTCATACGCTATAACGTAATAGTATATAACGTTATACGTTATAACGCAATAGTATGTAAAGCTATACGTTACAACGCAATAGTATGTAACGTTATACGTTATAACGTAATAATATATAACGTCATACGTTATAGCGTAATAGTATATAACGTTATACGTTATAACGTAATAGTATGTAACGTTATACGCTATAACGTAATGCTACATAACGTTATTCGTTATAACATAATGCTACATAACGTTATACTTTATAACGTAATGCGACATAACGTTATACGTTATAACGTAATGCGACATAACGTTATACGTTATAACGTAGTAGTATATAACGTTATATAATACAACGTAATAGTACATAACGTTATACGTTATAACGTAATAGTATATAACGTTGTACGTTATAGCGTAAGAGTATATAACGTTATACGTTATAATGTGATACTATATAACGTTATACGTTATAACGTAATGGTATGTAACGTTATACGCTATAACGTAATGCTACATAACGTTATTCGTTATAACATAATGCTACATAACGTTATACGGTATAACGTAATGCGACATAACGTTATACGATATAACGTAATGCGACATATCGTTATACGTTATAACGTAGTAATATATAACGTTATATAATACAACGTAATAGTACATAACGTTATACGCTATAACGTAATAGTATATAACGTTATACGTTATAACGTAATAGTATGTAACGTTATACGTTATAACGCAATAGTATGTAACGCTATACGTTGTAACGCAATAGTATGTAACGTTATACGTTATAACGCAATAGTATATAACGTTATACCTTATAACGGAATGCGACATTATGTTATACGTTATGAAGTAGTAATATATAACGTTATACGTTACAATGTAATAGTACATAACGTTATACGTTATAACGTAATAGTATATGACGTTATACGTTATAACGTAATACTATATAACGTTATATGTTATAACGCAATAGTATATAACGTCATACGCTATAACGTAATAGTATATAACGTTATACGTTATAACGCAATAGTATGTAACGTTATATGTTATAACGTAATAGTATATAACGTTATACGTTATAACGTAATACTATATAACGTTATACGTTATAACGTAGTAATATATAACGTTATATAATACACCGTAATACTATATAACGTTATACGTTATTACGTAACAGTATGTAACGTTCTACGTTATAACGCAATAGTGTATAACGTTATACGTTATAACGTAGTGCTACATACCGTTATACGGTATAACGTAATGCGACATAACGTTATACGATATAACGTAATGCGACATAACGTTATACGTTATAACGTAGTAATATATAACGTTATATAATACACCGTAATACTATATAACGTTATACGTTATTACGTAACAGTATGTGACGTTCTACGTTATAACGCAATAGTGTATAACGTTATACGTTATAACGTAGTGCTACATACCGTTGTACGTTATAACGTAATGCTACATAACGTTATACGTTATAACGTAATGCGACATAACGTTATACGTTATAACGTAATAATATATTATGTTATACGTTGTAACGCAACAGTATGTAACGTTATACGCTATAACGTAATGCTACATAACGTTATACGTTATAACGTAATGCGACATAACGTTATTCGTTATAACGTAATGCGACATAACGTTATACGTTATAACGTAGTAATATATAACGTTATACGTTACAACGTAATAGTATATAACGTTATACGTTATAACGTAATACTATATAACGTTATATGTTATAACGTAATAGTATATAAGGTTATACGTTATAACGTAATGCCACATAACGTTGAACGTTACAGCGTAATGCTACTTAACGTTATACGTTACAACGTAATAGTATATAACGTTATACGTTATAACGTAATACTATATAACGTTATATGTTATAACGTAATAGTATATAACGTTATACGTTATAACGTAATTGTATATAACGTTATATGTTATATCATTGTGCTACCTAACGTTATACGTTATAGCGTAATAGTATATAACGTTATACGTTATAACGGAATGCGACATAACGTCATACGTTGTAACGTAGTAATATATAACGTCATACGTTACAACATAATAGTACATAACGTGATACATTATAACGTAATAGTATATAACGTTATACGTTATAACGTAATACTATATAACGTTATATGTTATAACGTAATAGTATTTAACGTTATACGTTATAACGTAATTGTATATAACGTTATATGTTATATCATTGTGCTACCTAACGTTATACGTTATAGCGTAATAGTATATAACGTTATACGTTATAACGGAATGCGACATAACGTCATACGTTATAACGTAGTAATATATAACGTCATACGTTATAACGTAGTAATATATGACGTTATACGTTATAACGTAGTGCTACATACCGTTATACATTATAACGTAACGCTACATAACGTCATACGTTATAACGTAGTAATATATAACGTTATACGTCACAACGTAATAGTACATAACGTTATACGTTATAACGTAATAGCATATAACGTTATACGTTATAACGTAATACTATATAACGTTATATGTTATAACGTAATAGTATTTAACGTTATACGTTATAACGTAATTGTATATAACGTTATATGTTATATCATTGTGCTACCTAACGTTATACGTTATAGCGTAATAGTATATAACGTTATACGTTATAACGGAATGCGACATAATTTTATACGTTGTAACGTATGTAATAGTATGTAACGTTATACGATATAACGCAATAGTATGTAGCGTTATACGTTATAAGGCAGTAGTATGTAACGTTATACGTTATAACGCAATAGTATGTAACGTTATACGTTATAACGCAATAGTATATAACCTTAAACGTTATAAAGCAATAGTAGATAACGTTATACGTTATAACGCAATAGTATATAACGTTATATGTTATAACATAATGCCCCATAACTTTGAACGTTATAAAGTAATGCAACATAACGTTATACGTTATAACGTAATAGCATATAACGTTAAACGTTTTAAAGTAATAGTATATAAGGTTATACGTTGTAACGTAATAGTATATAACGATATACGTTATAACGTAACAGTATCTAAGGTTATACGTTATAACGTAATACTACATAACGTTATGCGTTATAATGTAATAGTATATAACGTTATACGTTATAACGGAATGCGACATCACGTCATACGTTATAACGTAGTAATATATAACGTTATACGTTACAACGTAATAGTATATATCGTTATACGTTATAACGTAATAGTATGTAACGTTATAAGTTATAACGTAATAGTATATAACGTTATATGTTATATCATTATGCTACATAACGTTATACGTTACAACGTAATAGTACATAACGTTATACGTTATAACGTAATAGTATGTAACGTTATAAGTTATAACGTAATAGTATATAACGTTGTACGTTATAACGTAATCGTATATAACGTTATACGATATAAGGTGATACTATATAACGTTATACGTTATAATGTAATAGTATGTAACGTTATACGTTATAACGTAATAATATATAATGTTATACGTTGTAACGCAATAGTATGTAACGTTATACGCTATAACGTAATGCTACATAACGTTATACGTTATAACGTAGTAATATATAACGTTATACGTTACAACGTAATAGTACATATCGTTATACGTTATAACGTAATAGTATATAACGTTATACGTTATAACGTAATAGTATATAACGTTATATGTTATATGATTATGCTACATAACGTTATACGTTATAGCGTAATAGTATATAACGTTATACGTTGTAACGGAATGCGACATAACGTTATACGTTATAACGTAGTAATATATAACGTTATACGTTACAACGTAATAGTACATAACGTTATACGTTATAACGTAATAGTGTATAACATTATACGTTATAACGTAATACTATATAACGTTATATGTTATAACGTAATAGTATATAACATTGTACGTTATAACGTAAAGGTATATAACATTATACGTTATAACGTAATAATATATAATGTTATACGTTGTAACGCAATAGTATGTAACGTTATAAGCTATAACGTAATGCTACATAACGTTATTCGTTATAACATAATGCTACATAACGTTATACGTTATAACGTAATGCGACATAACGTTATACGTTATAACGTAATGCGACATAACGTTATACGTTATAACGTAATAATATATAATGTTATACGTTGTAACGCAATAGTATGTAACGTTATACGTTATAACGTAATAGTATGTAACGTTATACGTTCTAACGTAATAGTATATAACGTTATCTGTTATATCATTATGCTACATAACGTTATACGTTATAGCGTAATGCTATATAACTTTATATGATATAACATTATGCTACATAACGTTATATGTTATAACGTAATTGTATATAACGTTATACGTTATAACGCAATAGTATGTAACGCTATACGTTACAACGCAATACGTATGTAACGTTATACGTTATAACGTAATAGTATATAACGTTGTACGTTATAACGTAATAGTACATAACGTTATACGTTATAATGTGATACTATATAACGTTATACGTTATAACATAATGCTACATAACTTTATACGTTATAACGTAATGCGACATAACGTTATACGTTATAACGTAATGCGACATAACGTTATACGTTATAACGTAATAATATATAATGTTATACGTTGTAACGCAATAGTATGTAACGTTATACGTTATAACGTAATAGTATATAACGTCATACGTTATAGCGTAATGCGACATAACGTTATTCGTTATAACATAATGCTACATAACGTTATACGTTATAACGTAATGCGAAATAACGTTATTCGTTATAGCGTAATGCTATAAAACTTTATATGATATAACATTATGCTACATAACGTTATACGTTATAACGTAATTGTATATAACGTTATACGTTTTAACGCAATAGTATGTAACGTTATACGTTATAACGTAATAGTATATAACGTTATACGCTATTACGTAATAGTATATAACTTTATACGTTATAACGTAATACTATATAACGTTATATGATATAACATTATGCTACGTAACGTTATACGTTATGACGTAATTGTATATCACTTTATACGTTATAACGTAATAGTACATGGCGTTATACGTTATAACGTAATAGTATATGACGTTATACGTTATAACGCAATAGTATGTAACGCTATACGTTGAAACGCAATAGTATGTAACGTTATACGTTATAACGCAATAGTATATAACGTGATACGTTATAACGTAGTGCTACATACCGTTATACGTTATAACGCAATAGTATATAACGTGATACGTTATAACGTAGTGCTACATACCGTTATACGTTATAACGTAATGCGACATAACGTTATACGTTATAACGTAATAGTATGTGACGTTATACGTTATAACGCTATAGTATGTAACGCTATACGTTGTAACGCAACAGTATGTAACGTTATACGTTATAAGGTTATAGTAAATAATGTTATACGTCATAACGTAATAGTATATAACGTTATATGTTATAACATAATGGCCCATAACGTTGAACGTTATATCGTAATGCTGCATAACGTTATACGTTATATTGTAATAATATATAACGTTATACGAGACGTCGTAATAATATATAACGTTATACGTTACAAGGTCACGGTATATAACGTTATACGTTATAACGCAATAGTATATAACGTTATACGTTATAACGTAATAGTATATAACGTTATATGTTATAACAAAATACTAAATAACGTTATACGTTATAACGTAATACTATATAACGTTATACGTTCTAACGTAATGCTACATAACGTCATACGTTGTAACGTATTAGTATATAACGTTATACGTTATAACGTAATGGTATATAACGTTATACGCCATAACGAAATAGTATATAGCGTTATACGTTGTAACTTAATGCGACATAACGTTATACGTTATACCGGAATGCGTCATAACGTTATACGTTGTAACGTAATAGTATATAGCGTTATACGTTATAACGTAATGCGACATAACGTTATACGTTGTAACGTAATCGTATATAACGTTATACGTTATAACGTAGTAGTATACAACGTTATACGATATAACGTAATAGGATATAACGTTGTACGTTATAACGTAAAAGTATATAACGTTATACGTCATAACGTAATATTATATAACGTTATATGTTATATTATTATGCTACATAACGTTATACGTTATAACGTGATGCTACGTATCGTTATACGTTGTAACGTATCAGTATACAACGTTATACATTATAACGTAATAGTATATAACGTTATACGTTATAACGTAATTGTATATAACGTTATACGTTATAACGTAATATTATATAACGTTATATGTTATATTATTATGCTACATAACGTTATACGTTATAACGTGATGCTACGTATCGTTATACGTTGTAACGTATTAGTATACAACGTTATACATTATAACGTAATAGTATATAACGTTATATGTTATAACGTAATAGTATATAACGTTATACGTTATAACGTAATGCTACGTAACGTTATACGTTGTAACGTATTAGTATACAACGTTATACATTATAACATAATAGTATATAACGTTATACGTAATAACGTAATAGTATATAACGTTATACGTTATAACGTAATAGTACATAGCGTTATATGTTATATCATTATGCTACCTAACGTTATACGTTATAGCGTAATACTACATAACGTTATACGTTATAACGTAACAGTATATAAGGTTAAACGTTATAACGTAATGCTACATTACGTTATACGATATAACGTAGTGTAACATAACGTTATACGTTACAACGTAATGGTATATAACGTTATGTGTTATACCATTATGCTACATAACGTTATATGTTATAACAAAATACTAAATAACGTTACACGTTATAACGTAATAGTATATAACGTAATACGTTATAACGTAATGCTACATAACGTTATAGGTTATAATGTAATGCGACATAACGGTATACGTTATAACGTAATAGTATATAACGTCATACGTTATAACGTAATAGTATAGAACGTTATACGTTGTAACGTATTAGTATATAATGTTATACGTTTTAACGTAATAGTATATAGCGTTATACGTAATAACGTTCTAGTATATAACGTTATACGTTATAACGTAATGCTACTTAACGTTGCACGTTGTAGCGTATTAGTATGTGACGTTATACGTTATAACTTAGTAATATATAACGTTATACGTTACAACGTAATAGTACATATCGTTATACGTTATAACGTAATAGTATATAACGTTATACGTTATAACGTAATAGTATATAACGTTATATGTTATATGATTATGCTACATAACGTTATACGTTATAGCGTAATAGTATATAACGTTATACGTTGTAACGGAATGCGACATAACGTTATACGTTATAACGTAGTAATATATAACGTTATACGTTACAACGTAATAGTACATAACGTTATACGTTATAACGTAATAGTGTATAACATTATACGTTATAACGTAATACTATATATCGTTATATGTTATAACGTAATAGTATATAACATTGTACGTTATAACGTAAAGGTATATAACATTATACGTTATAACGTAATAATATATAATGTTATACGTTGTAACGCAATAGTATGTAACGTTATAAGCTATAACGTAATGCTACATAACGTTATTCGTTATAACATAATGCTACATAACGTTATACGTTATAACGTAATAATATATAATGTTATACGTTGTAACGCAATAGTATGTAACGTTATACGTTATAACGTAATAGTATATAACGTCATACGTTATAGCGTAATGCGACATAACGTTATTCGTTATAACATAATGCTACATAACGTTATACGTTATAACGTAATGCGAAATAACGTTATTCGTTATAGCGCAATGCTATAAAACTTTATATGATATAACATTATGCTACATAACGTTATACGTTATAACGTAATTGTATATAACGTTATACGTTTTAACGCAATAGTATGTAACGTTATACGTTATAACGTAATAGTATATAACGTTATACGCTATTACGTAATAGTATATAACTTTATACGTTATAACGTAATACTATATAACGTTATATGATATAACATTATGCTACGTAACGTTATACGTTATGACGTAATTGTATATCACTTTATACGTTATAACGTAATAGTACATGGCGTTATACGTTATAACGTAATAGTATATGACGTTATACGTTATAACGCAATAGTATGTAACGCTATACGTTGAAACGCAATAGTATGTAACGTTATACGTTATAACGCAATAGTATATAACGTGATACGTTATAACGTAGTGCTACATACCGTTATACGTTATAACGCAATAGTATATAACGTGATACGTTATAACGTAGTGCTACATACCGTTATACGTTATAACGTAATGCGACATAACGTTATACGTTATAACGTAATAGTATGTGACGTTATACGTTATAACGCTATAGTATGTAACGCTATACGTTGTAACGCAACAGTATGTAACGTTATACGTTATAAGGTTATAGTAAATAATGTTATACGTCATAACGTAATAGTATATAACGTTATATGTTATAACATAATGGCCCATAACGTTGAACGTTATATCGTAATGCTGCATAACGTTATACGTTATATTGTAATAATATATAACGTTATACGAGACGTCGTAATAATATATAACGTTATACGTTACAAGGTCACGGTATATAACGTTATACGTTATAACGCAATAGTATATAACGTTATACGTTATAACGTAATAGTATATAACGTTATATGTTATAACAAAATACTAAATAACGTTATACGTTATAACGTAATACTATATAACGTTATACGTTCTAACGTAATGCTACATAACGTCATACGTTGTAACGTATTAGTATATAACGTTATACGTTATAACGTAATGGTATATAACGTTATACGCCATAACGAAATAGTATATAGCGTTATACGTTGTAACTTAATGCGACATAACGTTATACGTTATACCGGAATGCGTCATAACGTTATACGTTGTAACGTAATAGTATATAGCGTTATACGTTATAACGTAATGCGACATAACGTTATACGTTGTAACGTAATCGTATATAACGTTATACGTTATAACGTAGTAGTATACAACGTTATACGATATAACGTAATAGGATATAACGTTGTACGTTGTAACGTAAAAGTATATAACGTTATACGTCATAACGTAATATTATATAACGTTATATGTTATATTATTATGCTACATAACGTTATACGTTATAACGTGATGCTACGTATCGTTATACGTTGTAACGTATCAGTATACAACGTTATACATTATAACGTAATAGTATATAACGTTATACGTTATAACGTAATTGTATATAACGTTATACGTTATAACGTAATATTATATAACGTTATATGTTATATTATTATGCTACATAACGTTATACGTTATAACGTGATGCTACGTATCGTTATACGTTGTAACGTATTAGTATACAACGTTATACATTATAACGTAATAGTATATAACGTTATACGTTATAACGTAATAGTATATAACGTTATACGTTATAACGTAATGCTACGTAACGTTATACGTTGTAACGTATTAGTATACAACGTTATACATTATAACATAATAGTATATAACGTTATACGTAATAACGTAATAGTATATAACGTTATACGTTATAACGTAATAGTACATAGCGTTATATGTTATATCATTATGCTACCTAACGTTATACGTTATAGCGTAATACTACATAACGTTATACGTTATAACGTAACAGTATATAAGGTTAAACGTTATAACGTAATGCTACATTACGTTATACGATATAACGTAGTGTAACATAACGTTATACGTTACAACGTAATGGTATATAACGTTATGTGTTATACCATTATGCTACATAACGTTATATGTTATAACAAAATACTAAATAACGTTACACGTTATAACGTAATAGTATATAACGTAATACGTTATAACGTAATGCTACATAACGTTATAGGTTATAATGTAATGCGACATAACGGTATACGTTATAACGTAATAGTATATAACGTCATACGTTATAACGTAATAGTATAGAACGTTATACGTTGTAACGTATTAGTATATAATGTTATACGTTTTAACGTAATAGTATATAGCGTTATACGTAATAACGTTCTAGTATATAACGTTATACGTTATAACGTAATGCTACTTAACGTTGCACGTTGTAGCGTATTAGTATGTGACGTTATACGTTATAACTTAGTAATATATAACGTTATACGTTACAACGTAATAGTACATATCGTTATACGTTATAACGTAATAGTATATAACGTTATACGTTATAACGTAATAGTATATAACGTTATATGTTATATGATTATGCTACATAACGTTATACGTTATAGCGTAATAGTATATAACGTTATACGTTGTAACGGAATGCGACATAACGTTATACGTTATAACGTAGTAATATATAACGTTATACGTTACAACGTAATAGTACATAACGTTATACGTTATAACGTAATAGTGTATAACATTATACGTTATAACGTAATACTATATATCGTTATATGTTATAACGTAATAGTATATAACATTGTACGTTATAACGTAAAGGTATATAACATTATACGTTATAACGTAATAATATATAATGTTATACGTTGTAACGCAATAGTATGTAACGTTATAAGCTATAACGTAATGCTACATAACGTTATTCGTTATAACATAATGCTACATAACGTTATACGTTATAACGTAATAATATATAATGTTATACGTTGTAACGCAATAGTATGTAACGTTATACGTTATAACGTAATAGTATATAACGTCATACGTTATAGCGTAATGCGACATAACGTTATTCGTTATAACATAATGCTACATAACGTTATACGTTATAACGTAATGCGAAATAACGTTATTCGTTATAGCGTAATGCTATAAAACTTTATATGATATAACATTATGCTACATAACGTTATACGTTATAACGTAATTGTATATAACGTTATACGTTTTAACGCAATAGTATGTAACGTTATACGTTATAACGTAATAGTATATAACGTTATACGCTATTACGTAATAGTATATAACTTTATACGTTATAACGTAATACTATATAACGTTATATGATATAACATTATGCTACGTAACGTTATACGTTATGACGTAATTGTATATCACTTTATACGTTATAACGTAATAGTACATGGCGTTATACGTTATAACGTAATAGTATATGACGTTATACGTTATAACGCAATAGTATGTAACGCTATACGTTGAAACGCAATAGTATGTAACGTTATACGTTATAACGCAATAGTATATAACGTGATACGTTATAACGTAGTGCTACATACCGTTATACGTTATAACGCAATAGTATATAACGTGATACGTTATAACGTAGTGCTACATACCGTTATACGTTATAACGTAATGCGACATAACGTTATACGTTATAACGTAATAGTATGTGACGTTATACGTTATAACGCTATAGTATGTAACGCTATACGTTGTAACGCAACAGTATGTAACGTTATACGTTATAAGGTTATAGTAAATAATGTTATACGTCATAACGTAATAGTATATAACGTTATATGTTATAACATAATGGCCCATAACGTTGAACGTTATATCGTAATGCTGCATAACGTTATACGTTATATTGTAATAATATATAACGTTATACGAGACGTCGTAATAATATATAACGTTATACGTTACAAGGTCACGGTATATAACGTTATACGTTATAACGCAATAGTATATAACGTTATACGTTATAACGTAATAGTATATAACGTTATATGTTATAACAAAATACTAAATAACGTTATACGTTATAACGTAATACTATATAACGTTATACGTTCTAACGTAATGCTACATAACGTCATACGTTGTAACGTATTAGTATATAACGTTATACGTTATAACGTAATGGTATATAACGTTATACGCCATAACGAAATAGTATATAGCGTTATACGTTGTAACTTAATGCGACATAACGTTATACGTTATACCGGAATGCGTCATAACGTTATACGTTGTAACGTAATAGTATATAGCGTTATACGTTATAACGTAATGCGACATAACGTTATACGTTGTAACGTAATCGTATATAACGTTATACGTTATAACGTAGTAGTATACAACGTTATACGATATAACGTAATAGGATATAACGTTGTACGTTATAACGTAAAAGTATATAACGTTATACGTCATAACGTAATATTATATAACGTTATATGTTATATTATTATGCTACATAACGTTATACGTTATAACGTGATGCTACGTATCGTTATACGTTGTAACGTATCAGTATACAACGTTATACATTATAACGTAATAGTATATAACGTTATACGTTATAACGTAATTGTATATAACGTTATACGTTATAACGTAATATTATATAACGTTATATGTTATATTATTATGCTACATAACGTTATACGTTATAACGTGATGCTACGTATCGTTATACGTTGTAACGTATTAGTATACAACGTTATACATTATAACGTAATAGTATATAACGTTATACGTTATAACGTAATAGTATATAACGTTATACGTTATAACGTAATGCTACGTAACGTTATACGTTGTAACGTATTAGTATACAACGTTATACATTATAACATAATAGTATATAACGTTATACGTAATAACGTAATAGTATATAACGTTATACGTTATAACGTAATAGTATATAACGTTATACGTTATAATGTGATACTATATAACGTTATACGTTATAACATAATGCTACATAACTTTATACGTTATAACGTAATGCGACATAACGTTATACGTTATAACGTAATGCGACATAACGTTATACGTTATAACGTAATAATATATAATGTTATACGTTGTAACGCAATAGTATGTAACGTTATACGTTATAACGTAATAGTATATAACGTCATACGTTATAGCGTAATGCGACATAACGTTATTCGTTATAACATAATGCTACATAACGTTATACGTTATAACGTAATGCGAAATAACGTTATTCGTTATAGCGTAATGCTATAAAACTTTATATGATATAACATTATGCTACATAACGTTATACGTTATAACGTAATTGTATATAACGTTATACGTTTTAACGCAATAGTATGTAACGTTATACGTTATAACGTAATAGTATATAACGTTATACGCTATTACGTAATAGTATATAACTTTATACGTTATAACGTAATACTATATAACGTTATATGATATAACATTATGCTACGTAACGTTATACGTTATGACGTAATTGTATATCACTTTATACGTTATAACGTAATAGTACATGGCGTTATACGTTATAACGTAATAGTATATGACGTTATACGTTATAACGCAATAGTATGTAACGCTATACGTTGAAACGCAATAGTATGTAACGTTATACGTTATAACGCAATAGTATATAACGTGATACGTTATAACGTAGTGCTACATACCGTTATACGTTATAACGCAATAGTATATAACGTGATACGTTATAACGTAGTGCTACATACCGTTATACGTTATAACGTAATGCGACATAACGTTATACGTTATAACGTAGTGCGACATAACGTTATACGTTATAACGTAATAATATATAATGTTATACGTTGTAACGCAATAGTATGTAACGTTATACGTTATAACGTAATAGTATGTAACGTTATACGTTATAACGTAATAGTATATAACGTTATCTGTTATATCATTATGCTACATAACGTTATACGTTATAGCGTAATGCTATATAACTTTATATGATATAACATTATGCTACGTAACGTTATATGTTATAACGTAATTGTATATAACGTTATACGTTATAACGCAATAGTATGTAACGCTATACGTTACAACGCAATAGTATGTAACGTTATACGTTATAACGTAATAGTATATAACGTTGTACGTTATAACGTAATAGTATATAACGTTATACGTTATAATCTGATACTATATAACGTTATACGTTATAACGTAATGCGACATAACGTTATACGTTATAACGTGATAATATATAATGTTATACGTTGTAACGCAATGGTATGTAACGTTATACGTTATAACGTAATAGTATATAACGTCATACGTTATAGCGTAATAGTATATAACGTCATACGTTATAACGTAATAGTATATAACGTCATATGCTATAACGTAATAGTATATAACGTTATACATTATAACGTAATAGTGTGTAACGTTATACGTTATAACGTAATAGTATGTAACGTTATTCGTTATAACGCAATAGTATATAAGGTTATACGTTATAACGTAATGCGACATAACGTTATTCGTTATAACATAATGCTACATAACGTTATACGTTATAACGTAATGCGAAATAACGTTATTCGTTATAGCGTAATGCTATATAACTTTATATGATATAACATTATGCTACATAACGTTATACGTTATGACGTAATTGTATATAACGTTATACGTTATAACGCAATAGTACGTAACGCTATACGTTACAACGCAATAGTATGTAACGTTATACGTTATAACGCAATAGTATATAACGTTATACGTTATAACGTAATACTATATAACGTTATATGATATAACATTATGCTACGTAACGTTATACGTTATGACGTAATTGTATATCACTTTATACGTTATAACGCAATAGTATGTAACGCTATACGTTGAAACGCAATAGTATGTAACGTTATACGTTATAACACAATAGTATATAACGTGATACGTTATAACGCAACAGTATGTAACGCTATACGTTGTAACGCAATAGTATGTAACGTTATACGTTATAACGCAATAGTATGTAACGCTATACGTTGTAACGCAATAGTATGTAACGTTATACGTTATAACGCAATAGTATATAACGTTATACGTTATAACGTAATGCGACATAACGTTATACGTTATAACGTAATAATATATAATGTTATACGTTGTAACGCAATAGTATGTAACGTTATACGTTACAACGTAATAGTATATAACGTTATATGTTATTACGTAATAGTATATAACTTTATACGTTATAACGCAATGGTATGTAACGCTATACGTTGAAACGCAATAGTATGTAACGTTATACGTTATAACGCAATAGTATATAACGTGATACGTTATAACGTAGTGTTACATACCGTTATACGTTATAGCGTAATGCTATATAACTTTATATGATATAACATTATGCTACATAACGTTATACGATATAACGTAATTGTATATAATGTTATACGTTATAACGCAATAGTATGTAACGCTATACGTTACAACGCAATAGTATGTAACGTTATACGTTATAAAGCAATAGTGTGTAACGCTATACGTTGTAACGCAATAGTATGTAACATTATACGTTATAACGCAATAGTATATAACGTTATACGTTATAACGTAATGCGACATAACGTTATACGTTATAACGTAATAATATATAATGTTATACGTTGTAACGCAATAGTATGTAACGTTATACGTTACAACGTAATAGTATATAACGATATACGTTATTACGTAATAGTATATAACTTTATACGTTATAACGCAATAGTATGTAACGCTATACGTTGAAACGCAATAGTATGTAATGTTATACGTTATAACGCAATAGTATATAACGTGATACGTTATGACGTAGCGCTACATACCCATATACGTTATAACGTAATGCGACATAACGTTATACGTTATAACGTAATGCGACATAACGTTATACGTTATAACGTAATAATATATAATGTTATACGTTGTAACGCAATAGTATGTAACGTTATACGTTACAACGTAATAGTATATAACGTTATATGTTATTACGTAATAGTATATAACTTTATACGTTATAACGCAATGGTATGTAACGCTATACGTTGAAACGCAATAGTATGTAACGTTATACGTTATAACGCAATAGTATATAACGTGATACGTTATAACGTAGTGCTACATACCGTTATACGTTATAGCGTAATGCTATATAACTTTATATGATATAACATTATGCTACATAACGTTATACGATATAACGTAATTGTATATAATGTTATACGTTATAACGCAATAGTATGTAACGCTATACGTTACAACGCAATAGTATGTAACGTTATACGTTATAACGCAATAGTATGTAACGCTATACGTTGTAACGCAATAGTATGTAACATTATACGTTATAACGCAATAGTATATAACGTTATACGTTATAACGTAATGCGACATAACGTTATACGTTATAACGTAATGCGACATAACGTTATACGTTATAACGTAATGCGACATAACGTTATACGTTATGACGTAATAATATATAATGTTATACGTTGTAACGCAATAGTATGTAACGTTATACGTTACAACTTAATAGTATATAACGTTATACGTTATTACGTAATAGTATATAACTTTATACGTTATAACGCAATAGTATGTAACGCTATACGTTGAAACGCAATTGTATGTAACGTTATACGTTATAACGCAATAGTATATAACGTGATACGTTATAACGTAGTGCTACATACCGTTATACGTTATAGCGTAATGCTATATAACTTTATATGATATAACATTGTGCTACATAACGTTATACGTTATAACGTAATTGTATATTATGTTATACGTTATAACGCAATAGTATGTAACGCTATACGTTACAACGCAATAGTATGTAACGTTATACGTTATAACGCAATAGTATATAACGCTATACGTTATAACGCAATAGTATGTAACGTTATAGGTTACAACGTAATAGTATATAACGTTATACGTTATTACTTAATAGTATATAACTTTATACGTTATAACGTAATGCGACATAACGTTATACGTTATAACGTAATGCGACATAACGTTATACGTTATAACGTAATAATATATAATGTTATACTTTGTAACGCAATAGTATGTAACGTTATACGTTATAACGTAATAATATATAATGTTATACGTTGTAACGCAATAGTATGTAACGTTATAGGTTACAACGTAATAGTATATAACGTTATACGTTATTACTTAATAGTATATAACTTTATACGTTATAACGTAATACTTGATAACGTAATATGATATAACATTATGCTACGTAACGTTATACGTTATGACGTAATTGTATATCACTTTATACGTTATAACGTAATAGTACATGGCGTTATACGTTATAACGTAATAGTATATGACGTTATACGTTATAACGCAATAGTATATAACGTAATACGCTACAACGTAATAGTATATAACGTTATACGTTATAACGCAATAGTATGTAACGCTATACGTTGAAACGCAATAGTATGTAACGTTATACGTTATAACGCAATAGTATATAACGTGATACGTTATAACGTAGTGCTACATACCGTTATACGTTATAACGTAATGCGACATAACGTTATACGTTATAACGTAGTGCGACATAACGTTATACGTTATAACGTAATAATATATAATGTTATACGTTGTAACGCAATAGTATGTAACGTTATACGTTATAACGTAATGCTACATAACATTATTCGTTATAACATAATGCTACATAACGTTATACGTTATAACGTAATGCGACATAACGTTATACGTTATAACGTAGTAATATATAACGTTATACGTTACAACGTAATAGTACATAACGTTATACGCTATAACGTAATAGTATGTAACGTTATACGTTATAACGTAATAGTGTATAACGTTATCTGTTATATCATTATGCTACATAACGTTATACGTTATAGCGTAATGCTGTATAACTTTATATGATATAACATTATGCTACATAACGTTATATGTTATAACGTAATTGTATATAACGTTATACGTTATAACGCAATAGTATGTAACGCTATACGTTACAACGCAATAGTATGTAACGTTATACGTTATAACGTAATAGTATATAACGTTGTACGTTATAACGTAATAGTATATAACGTTATACGTTATAATGTGATACTATATAACGTTATACGTTATAACGTAATGCTACATAACTTTATACGTTATAACGTAATGCGACATAACGTTATACGTTATAACGTAATGCGACATAACGTTATACGTTATAACGTAATAATATATAATGTTATACTTTGTAACGCAATAGTATGTAACGTTATACGTTATAACGTAATAGTATATAACGTCATACGTTATAGCGTAATAGTATATAACGTCATACGTTGTAACGTAATAGTATATAACGTCATACGTTATAATGTAATAGTATGTAACGTTATTCGTTATAACGTAATAGTATATAAGGTTATACGTTATAACGTAATGCGACATAACGTTATTCGTTAAAACATAATGCTACATAACGTTATACGTTATAACGTAGAGCTACATACCGTTATACGTTATAGCGTAATGCTATATAACTTTATATGATATAACATTGTGCTACATAACGTTATACGTTATAACGTAATTGTATATAATGTTATACGTTATAACGCAATAGTATGTAACGTTATACGTTACAACGTAATAGTATATAACGTTGTACGTTATAACGTAATAGTATGTAACGTTATACGTTATAACGTAATAGTATATAACGTTATCTGTTATATCATTATGCTACATAACGTTATACGTTATAGCGTAATGCTATATAACTTTATATGATATAACATTATGCTACATAACGTTATATGTTATAACGTAATTGTATATAACGTTATGCGTTATAACGCAATAGTATGTAACGCTATACGTTACAACGCAATAGTATGTAACGTTATACGTTATAACGTAATAGTATATAACGTTGTACGTTATAACGTAATAGTATATAACGTTATACGTTATAACGTAATACTTTATAACGTTATATGATATAACATTATGCTACGTAACGTTATACGTTATGACGTAATTGTATATCACTTTATACGTTACAACGTAATAGTACATGGCGTTATACGTTATAACGTAATAGTATATGACGTTATACGTTATAAAGCAATAGTATATAACGTAATACGTTACAACGTAATAGTATATAACGTTATACGTTATAACGCAATAGTATGTAACGCTATACGTTGAAACGCAATAGTATGTAACGTTATACGTTATAACGCAATAGTATATAACGTGATACGTTATAACGTAGTGCTACATAACGTTATACGTTATAACGTAATGCGACATAACGTTATACGTTATAACGTAGTAATATATAACGTTATACGTTACAACGTAATAGTACATAACGTTATACGTTATAACGTAATAGTATGTAACGTTATACGTTCTAACGTAATAGTATATAACGTTATCTGTTATATCATTATGCTACATAACGTTATACGTTATAGCGTAATGCTATATAACTTTATATGATATATCATTATGCTACATAACGTTATATGTTATAACGTAATTGTATATAACGTTATACGTTATAACGCAATAGTATGTAACGCTATACGTTACAACGCAATAGTATGTAACGTTATACGTTATAACGTAATAGTATATAACGTTGTACGTTATAACGTAATAGTATATAACGTTATACGTTATAATGTGATACTATATAACGTTATACGTTATAACGTAATGCTACATAACTTTATACGTTATAACGTAATGCGACATAACGTTATACGTTATAACGTAATGCGACATAACGTTATACGTTATAACGTAATAATATATAATGTTATACTTTGTAACGCAATAGTATGTAACGTTATACGTTATAACGTAATAGTATATAACGTCATACGTTATAGCGTAATAGTATATAACGTCATACGTTATAACGTAATAGTATATAACGTCATACGTTATAATGTAATAGTATGTAACGTTATTCGTTATAACGTAATAGTATATAAGGTTATACGTTATAACGTAATGCGACATAACGTTATTCGTTAAAACATAATGCTACATAACGTTATACGTTATAACGTAGTGCTACATACCGTTATACGTTATAGCGTAATGCTATATAACTTTATATGATATAACATTGTGCTACATAACGTTATACGTTATAACGTAATTGTATATAATGTTATACGTTATAACGCAATAGTATATAACGTTATACGTTACAACGTAATAGTACATAACGTTATACGTTATAACGTAATAGTATGTAACGTTATACGTTATAACGTAATAGTATATAACGTTATCTGTTATATCATTATGCTACATAACGTTATACGTTATAGCGTAATGCTATATAACTTTATATGATATAACATTATGCTACATAACGTTATATGTTATAACGTAATTGTATATAACGTTATACGTTATAACGCAATAGTATGTAACGCTATACGTTACAACGCAATAGTATGTAACGTTATACGTTATAACGTAATAGTATATAACGTTGTACGTTATAACGTAATAGTATATAACGTTATACGTTATAACGTAATACTTTATAACGTTATATGATATAACATTATGCTACGTAACGTTATACGTTATGACGTAATTGTATATCACTTTATACTTTATAACGTAATAGTACATGGCGTTATACGTTATAACGTAATAGTATATGACGTTATACGTTATAACGCAATAGTATATAACGTAATACGTTACAACGTAATAGTATATAACGTTATACGTTATAACGCAATAGTATGTAACGCTATACGTTGAAACGCAATAGTATGTAACGTTATACGTTATAACGCAATAGTATATAACGTGATACGTTATAACGTAGTGCTACATAACGTTATACGTTATAACGAAATGCGACATAACGTTATACGTTATAACGTAGTAATATATAACGTTATACGTTACAACGTAATAGTACATAACGTTATACGTTATAACGTAATAGTATGTAACGTTATACGTTCTAACGTAATAGTATATAACGTTATCTGTTATATCATTATGCTACATAACGTTATACGTTATAGCGTAATGCTATATAACTATATATGATATAACATTATGCTACATAACGTTATATGTTATAACGTAATTGTATATAACGTTATACGTTATAACGCAATAGTATGTAACGCTATACGTTACAACGCAATAGTATGTAACGTTATACGTTATAACGTAATAGTATATAACGTTGTACGTTATAACGTAATAGTATATAACGTTATACGTTATAATGTGATACTATATAACGTTATACGTTATAACGTAATGCTACATAACTTTATACGTTATAACGTAATGCGACATAACGTTATACGTTATAACGTAATGCGACATAACGTTATACGTTATAACGTAATAATATATAATGTTATACTTTGTAACGCAATAGTATGTAACGTTATACGTTATAACGTAATAGTATATAACGTCATACGTTATAGCGTAATAGTATATAACGTCATAAGTTATAACGTAATAGTATATAACGTCATACGTTATAATGTAATAGTATGTAACGTTATTCGTTATAACGTAATAGTATATAAGGTTAAACGTTATAACGTAATGCGACATAACGTTATTCGTTATAACATAATGCTACATAACGTTATACGTTATAACGTAGTGCTACATACCGTTATACGTTATAGCGTAATGCTATATAACTTTATATGATATAACATTGTGCTACATAACGTTATACGTTATAACGTAATTGTATATAACGTGATACGTTATAACGCAACAGTATGTAACGCTATACGTTGTAACGCAATAGTATGTAACGTTATACGTTATAACGCAATAGTATGTAACGCTATACGTTGTAACGCAATAGTATGTAACGTTATACGTTATATCGCAATAGTATATAACGTTATACGTTATAACGTAATGCGACATAACGTTATACGTTATAACGTAATGCGACATAACGTTATACGTTATAACGTAATGCGACATAACGTTATACGTTATAACCTAATAATATTTAATGTTATACGTTGTAACGCAATAGTATGTAACGTTATACGTTACAACGTAATAGTATATAACGTTATACGTTATTACGTAATAGTATATAACTTTATACGTTATAACGCAATAGTATGTAACGCTATACGTTGAAACGCAATAGTATGTAACGTTATACGTTATAACGCAATAGTATATAACGTGATACGTTATAACGTTGTGCTACATACCGTTACACGTTATAACGTAATGCGACATAACGTTATACGTTATAACGTAGTGCGACATAACGTTATACGTTATAACGCAATAGTATATAACGTTATACGTTATAACGTAATACTATATAACGTTATATGATATAACATTATGCTACGTAAAGTTATACGTTATGACGTAATTGTATATCACTTTATACGTTATAACGCAATAGTATGTAACGCTATACGTTGAAACGCAATAGTATGTAACGTTATACGTTATAACACAATAGTATATAACGTGATACGTTATAACGCAACAGTATGTAACGCTATACGTTGTAACGCAATAGTATGTAACGTTATACGTTATAACGTAATGCTACATAACTTTATACGTTATAACATAATGCTACATAACGTTATACGTTATAACGTAGTGCGACATAACGTTATACGTTATAACGTAATAATATATAATGTTATACGTTGTAACGCAATAGTATGCAACGTTATAGGTTACAACGTAATAGTATATAACGTTATACGTTATTACTTAATAGTATATAACTTTATACGTTATAACGTAATGCGACATAACGTTATACGTTATAACGTAATGCGACATAACGTTATACGTTATAACGTAATAATATATAATGTTATACTTTGTAACGCAATAGTATGTAACGTTATACGTTATAACGTAATAATATATAATGTTATACGTTGTAACGCAATACTATGTAACGTTATAGGTTACAACGTAATAGTATATAACGTTATACGTTATTACTTAATAGTATATAACTTTATACGTTATAACGTAATACTTTATAACGTAATATGATATAACATTATGCTACGTAACGTTATACGTTATGACGTAATTGTATATCACTTTATACGTTATAACGTAATAGTACATGGCGTTATACGTTATAACGTAATAGTATATGACGTTATACGTTATAACGCAATAGTATATAACGTAATACGTTACAACGTAATAGTATATAACGTTATACGTTATAACGCAATAGTATGTAACGCTATACGTTGAAACGCAATAGTATGTAACGTTATACGTTATAACGCAATAGTATATAACGTGATACGTTATAACGTAGTGCTACATACCGTTATACGTTATAACGTAATGCGACATAACGTTATACGTTATAACGTAGTGCGACATAACGTTATACGTTATAACGTAATAATATATAATGTTATACGTTGTAACGCAATAGTATGTAACGTTATACGTTCTAACGTAATAGTATATAACGTTATCTGTTACATCATTATGCTACATAACGTTATACGTTATAGCGTAATGCTATATAACTTTATATGATATAACATTATGCTACATAACGTTATATGTTATAACGTAATTGTATATAACGTTATACGTTATAACGCAATAGTATGTAACGCTATACGTTACAACGCAATAGTATGTAACGTTATACGTTATAACGTAATAGTATATAACGTTGTACGTTATAACGTAATAGTATATAACGTTATACGTTATAATGTGATACTATATAACGTTATACGTTATAACGTAATGCTACATAACTTTATACGTTATAACGTAATGCGACATAACGTTATACGTTATAAGGTAATGCGACATAACGTTATACGTTATAACGTAATAATATATAATGTTATACTTTGTAACGCAATAGTATGTAACGTTATACGTTATAACGTAATAGTATATAACGTCATACGTTATAGCGTAATAGTATATAACGTCATACGTTATAACGTAATAGTATATAACGTCATACGTTATAATGTAATAGTATGTAACGTTATTCGTTATAACGTAATAGTATATAAGGTTATACGTTATAACGTAATGCGACATAACGTTATTCGTTAAAACATAATGCTACATAACGTTATACGTTATAACGTAGTGCTACATACCGTTATACGTTATAGCGTAATGCTATATAACTTTATATGATATAACATTGTGCTACATAACGTTATACGTTATAACGTAATTGTATATAATGTTATACGTTATAACGCAATAGTATATAACGTTATACGTTACAACGTAATAGTACATAACGTTATACGTTATAACGTAATAGTATGTAACGTTATACGTTATAACGTAATAGTATATAACGTTATCTGTTATATCATTATGCTACATAACGTTATACGTTATAGCGTAATGCTATATAACTTTATATGATATAACATTATGCTACATAACGTTATATGTTATAACGTAATTGTATATAACGTTATACGTTATAACGCAATAGTATGTAACGCTATACGTTACAACGCAATAGTATGTAACGTTATACGTTATAACGTAATAGTATATAACGTTGTACGTTATAACGTAATAGTATATAACGTTATACGTTGTAACGTAATACTTTATAACGTTATATGATATAACATTATGCTACGTAACGTTATACGTTATGACGTAATTGTATATCACTTTATACGTTATAACGCAATAGTACGTAACGCTATACGTTACAACGCAATAGTATGTAACGTTATACGTTATAACGCAATAGTATATAACGTGATACGGTATAACGTAGTGCTACATACCGTTACACGTTATAACGTAATGCGACATAACGTTATACGTTATAACGTAGTGCGACATAACGTTATACGTTATAACGTAATGCGAAATAACGTTATTCGTTATAGCGTAATGCTATATAACTTTATATGATATAACATTGTGCTACATAACGTTATACGTTATAACGTAATTGTATATAACGTGATACGTTATAACGCAACAGTATGTAACGCTATACGTTGTAACGCAATAGTATGTAACGTTATACGTTATAACGTAATAGTATATAACGTTGTACGTTATAACGTAATAGTATATAACGTTATACGTTATAATGTGATACTATATAACGTTATACGTTATAACGTAATGCTACATAACTTTATACGTTATAACGTAATGCGACATAACGTTATACGTTATAACGTAATGCGACATAACGTTATACGTTATAACGTAATAATATATAATGTTATACTTTGTAACGCAATAGTATGTAACGTTATACGTTATAAAGTAATAGTATATAACGTCATACGTTATAGCGTAATAGTATATAACGTCATAGGTTATAACGTAATAGTATATAACGTCATACGTTATAATGTAATAGTATGTAACGTTATTCGTTATAACGTAATAGTATATAAGGTTAAACGTTATAACGTAATGCGACATAACGTTATTCGTTATAACATAATGCTACATAACGTTATACGTTATAACGTAGTGCTACATACCGTTATACGTTATAGCGTAATGCTATATAACTTTATATGATATAACATTGTGCTACATAACGTTATACGTTATAACGTAATTGTATATAACGTGATACGTTATAACGCAACAGTATGTAACGCTATACGTTGTAACGCAATAGTATGTAACGTTATACGTTATAACGCAATAGTATGTAACGCTATACGTTGTAACGCAATAGTATGTAACGTTATACGTTATATCGCAATAGTATATAACGTTATACGTTATAACGTAATGCGACATAACGTTATACGTTATTACGTAATAGTATATAACTTTATACGTTATAACGCAATAGTATGTAACGCTATACGTTGAAACGCAATAGTATGTAACGTTATACGTTATAACGCAATAGTATATAACGTGATACGTTATAACGTAGTGCTACATACCGTTACACGTTATAACGTAATGCGACATAACGTTATACGTTATAACGTAGTGCGACATAACGTTATACGTTATAACGTAATGCGAAATAACGTTATTCGTTATAGCGTAATGCTATATAACTTTATATGATATAACATTGTGCTACATAACGTTATACGTTATAACGTAATTGTATATAACGTTATACGTTATAACGCAATAGTACGTAACGCTATACGTTACAACGCAATAGTATGTAACGTTATACGTTATAACGTAATAGTATATAACGTTGTACGTTATAACGTAATAGTATATAACGTTATACGTTATAATGTGATACTATATAACGTTATACGTTATAACGTAATGCTACATAACTTTATACGTTATAACGTAATGCGACATAACGTTGTACGTTATAACGTAATGCGACATAACGTTATACGTTATAACGTAATAATATATAATGTTATACTTTGTAACGCAATAGTATGTAACGTTATACGTTATAACGTAATAGTATATAACGTCATACGCTATAACGTAATAGTATATAACGTTAGCCATTATAACGTAATAGTATGTAACGTTATACGTTATAACGTAATAGTATGTAACGTTATTCGTTATAACGTAATAGTATATAAGGTTATACGTTATAACGTAATGCGACATAACGTTATTCGTTATAACATAATGCTACATAACGTTATACGTTATAACGTAATGCGAAATAACGTTATTCGTTATAGCGTAATGCTATATAACTTTATATGATATAACATTATGCTACATAACGTTATACGTTATAACGTAATTGTATATAACGTTATACGTTATAACGCAATAGTACGTAACGCTATACGTTACAACGCAATAGTATGTAACGTTATACGTTATAACGCAATAGTATATAACGTTATACGTTATAACGTAATACTATATAACGTTATATGTTATAACATTATGCTACGTAAAGTTATACGTTATGACGTAATTGTATATCACTTTATACGTTATAACGCAATAGTATGTAACGCTATACGTTGAAACGCAATAGTATGTAACGTTATACGTTATAACACAATAGTATATAACGTGATACGTTATAACGCAACAGTATGTAACGCTATACGTTGTAACGCAATAGTATGTAACGTTATACGTTACAACGTAATAGTATATAACGTTATACGTTATTACGTAATAGTATATAACTTTATACGTTATAACGCAATAGTATGTAACGCTATACGTTGAAACGCAATAGTATGTAACGTTATACGTTATAACGCAATAGTATATAACGTGATACGTTATAACGTAGTGCTATATAACGTTATATGATATAACATTATGCTACGTAACGTTATACGTTATGACGTAATTCTATATCACTTTATACGTTATAACGCAATAGTATGTAACGCTATACGTTACAACGCAATAGTATGTAACGTTATACGTTACAACGCAATAGTATATAACGTGATACGTTACAACGCAATAGTATGTAACGTTATACGTTATAACGCAATAGTATATAACGTTATACGTTATAACGCAATAGTATGTAACGCTATACGTTGTAACGCAATAGTATGTAACGTTATACGTTATAACGCAATAGTATATAACGTTATACGTTATAACGTAGTGCTATATAACGTTATATGATATAACATTATGCTACGTACCGTTATACGTTATGACGTAATTGTACATCACTTTATAAGTTATAACGCAATAGTATGTAACGCTATACGTTGAAACGCAATAGTATGTAACGTTATACGTTATAACACAATAGTATATAACGTGATACGTTATAACGCAACAGTATGTAACGCTATACGTTGCAACGCAATAGTATGTAACGTTATACGTTATAACGCAATAGTATGTAACGCTATACGTTGTAACGCAATAGTATGTAACGTCATACGTTATAACGCAATAGTATATAACGTTATACGTTATAACGTAATGCGACATAACGTTATACGTTATAACGTAATAATACATAATGTTATACGTTGTAACGCAATAGTATGTAACGTTATACGTTACAACGTAATAGTATATAACGTTATACGTTATTACGTAATATTATATAGCTTTATACGTTATAACGCAATAGTATGTAACGCTATACGTTGAAACGCAATAGTATGTAACGTTATACGTTATAACGCAATAGTATATAACGTGATACGTTATGACGTAGCGCTACATACCCATATACGTTATAACGTAATGCGACATAACGTTATACGTTATAACGTAATGCGACATAACGTTATACGTTATAACGTAATAATATATAATGTTATACGTTGTAACGCAATAGTATGTAACGTTATACGTTACAACGTAATAGTATATAACGTTATATGTTATTACGTAATAGTATATAACTTTATACGTTATAACGCAATGGTATGTAACGCTATACGTTGAAACGCAATAGTATGTAACGTTATACGTTATAACGCAATAGTATATAACGTGATACGTTATAACGTAGTGCTACATACCGTTATACGTTATAGCGTAATGCTATATAACTTTATATGATATAACACTATGCTACATAACGTTATACGATATAACGTAATTGTATATAATGTTATACGTTATAACGCAATAGTATGTAACGCTATACGTTACAACGCAATAGTATGTAACGTTATACGTTATAACGCAATAGTATGTAACGCTATACGTTGTAACGCAATAGTATGTAACATTATACGTTATAACGCAATAGTATATAACGTTATACGTTATAACGTAATGCGACATAACGTTATACGTTATAACGTAATGCGATATAACGTTATACGTTATAACGTAATGCGACATAACGTTATACGTTATAACGTAATAATATATAATGTTATACGTTGTAACGCAATAGTATGTAACGTTATACGATATAACGTAATTGTATATAATGTTATACGTTATAACGCAATAGTATGTAACGCTATACGTTACAACGCAATAGTATGTAACGTTATACGTTATAACGCAATAGTATGTAACGTTATACGTTATAACGCAATAGTATATAACGTGATACGTTATAACGTAGTGCTACATACCGTTATACGTTATAGCGTAATGCTACATAACTTTATACGTTATAACATAATGCTACATAACGTTATACGTTATAACGTAGTGCGACATAACGTTATACGTTATAACGTAATAATATATAATGTTATACGTTGTAACGCAATAGTATGTAACGTTATAGGTTACAACGTAATAGTATATAACGTTATACGTTATTACTTAATAGTATATAACTTTATACGTTATAACGTAATGCGACATAACGTTATACGTTATAACGTAATGCGACATAACGTTATACGTTATAACGTAATAATATATAATGTTATACTTTGTAACGCAATAGTATGTAACGTTATACGTTATAACGTAATAATATATAATGTTATACGTTGTAACGCAATAGTATGTAACGTTATAGGTTACAACGTAATAGTATATAACGTTATACGTTATTACTTAATAGTATATAACTTTATACGTTATAACGTAATACTTTATAACGTAATATGATATAACATTATGCTACGTAACGTTATTCGTTATGACGTAATTGTATATCACTTTACACGTTATAACGTAATAGTACATGGCGTTATATGTTATAACGTAATAGTATATGACGTTATACGTTATAACGCAATAGTATATAACGTAATACGTTACAACGTAATAGTATATAACGTTATACGTTATAACGCAATAGTATGTAACGCTATACGTTGAAACGCAATAGTATGTAACGTTATACGTTATAACGCAATAGTATATAACGTGATACGTTATAGCGTAGTGCTACATACCGTTATACGTTATAACGTAATGCGACATAACGTTATACGTTATAACGTAGTGCGACATAACGTTATACGTTATAACGTAATAATATATAATGTTATACGTTGTAACGCAATAGTATGTAACGTTATACGTTATAACGTAATGCTACATAACATTATTCGTTATAACATAATGCTACATAACGTTATACGTTATAACGTAATGCGACATAACGTTATACGTTATAACGTAGTAATATATAACGTTATACGTTACAACGTAATAGTACATAACGTTATACGTTATAACGTAATAGTATGTAACGTTATACGTTATAACGTAATAGTATATAACGTTATCTGTTGTATCATTATGCTACATAACGTTATACGTTATAGCGTAATGCTATATAACTTTATATGATATAACATTATGCTACATAACGTTATATGTTATAACGTAATTGTATATAACGTTATACGTTATAACGCAATAGTATGTAACGCTATACGTTACAACGCAATAGTATGTAACGTTATACGTTATAACGTAATAGTATATAACGTTGTACGTTATAACGTAATAGTATATAACGTTATACGTTATAATGTGATACTATATAACGTTATACGTTATAACGTAATGCTACATAACTTTATACGTTATAACGTAATGCGACATAACGTTATACGTTATAACGTAATGCGACATAACGTTATACGTTATAACATAATAATATATAATGTTATACTTTGTAACGCAATAGTATGTAACGTTATACGTTATAACGTAATAGTATATAACGTCATACGTTATAGCGTAATAGTATATAACGTCATACGTTATAACGTAATAGTATATAACGTCATACGTTATAATGTAATAGTATGTAACGTTATTCGTTATAACGTAATAGTATATAAGGTTATACGTTATAACGTAATGCGACATAACGTTATTCGTTAAAACATAATGCTACATAACGTTATACGTTATAACGTAGTGCTACATACCGTTATACGTTATAGCGTAATGCTATATAACTTTATATGATATAACATTGTGCTACATAACGTTATACGTTATAACGTAATTGTATATAATGTTATACGTTATAACGCAATAGTATATAACGTTATACGTTACAACGTAATAGTACATAACGTTATACGTTATAACGTAATAGTATATAACGTTGTACGTTATAACGTAATAGTATATAACGTTATACGTTATAACGTAATAGTATATAACGTTATCTGTTATATCATTATGCTACATAACGTGATACGTTATAGCGTAATGCTATATAACTTTATATGATATAACATTATGCTACATAACGTTATATGTTATAACGTAATTGTATATAACGTTATACGTTATAACGCAATAGTATGTAACGCTATACGTTACAACGCAATAGTATGTGACGTTATACGTTATAACGTAATAGTATATAACGTTGTACGTTATAACGTAATAGTATATAACGTTATACGTTATAACGTAATACTTTATAACGTTATATGATATAACATTATGCTACGTAACGTTATACGTTATGACGTAATTGTATATCACTTTATACGTTATAACGTAATAGTACATGGCGTTATACGTTATAACGTAATAGTATATGACGTTATACGTTATAACGCAATAGTATATAACGTAATACGTTACAACGTAATAGTATATAACGTTATACGTTATAACGCAATAGTATGTAACGCTATACGTTGAAACGCAATAGTATGTAACGTTATACGTTATAACGCAATAGTATATAACGTGATACGTTATAACGTAGTGCTACATAACGTTATACGTTATAACGTAATGCGACATAACGTTATACGTTATAACGTAGTAATATATAACGTTATACGTTACAACGTAATAGTACATAACGTTATATGTTATAACGTAATAGTATGTAACGTTATACGTTCTAACGTAATAGTATATAACGTTATCTGTTATATCATTATGCTACATAACGTTATACGTTATAGCGTAATGCTATATAACTTTATATGATATAACATTATGCTACATAACGTTATATGTTATAACGTAATTGTATATAACGTTATACGTTATAACGCAATAGTATGTAACGCTATACGTTACAACGCAATAGTATGTAACGTTATACGTTATAACGTAATAGTATATAACGTTGTACGTTATAACGTAATAGTATATAACGTTATACGTTATAATGTGATACTATATAACGTTATACGTTATAACGTAATGCTACATAACTTTATACGTTATAACGTAATGCGACATAACGTTATACGTTATAACGTAATGCGACATAACGTTATACGTTATAACGTAATAATATATAATGTTATACTTTGTAACGCAATAGTATGTAACGTTATACGTTATAGCGTAATAGTATATAACGTCATAAGTTATAACGTAATAGTATATAACGTCATACGTTATAATGTAATAGTATGTAACGTTATTCGTTATAACGTAATAGTATATAAGGTTAAACGTTATAACGTAATGCGACATAACGTTATTCGTTATAACATAATGCTACATAACGTTATACGTTATAACGTAGTGCTACATACCGTTATACGTTATAGCGTAATGCTATATAACTTTATATGATATAACATTATGCTACATAACGTTATATGTTATAACGTAATTGTATATAACGTTATACGTTATAACGCAATAGTATGTAACGCTATACGTTACAACGCAATAGTATGTAACGTTATACGTTATAACGTAATAGTATATAACGTCATACGTTATAGCGTAATAGTATATAACGTCATACGTTATAACGTAATAGTATATAACGTCATACATTATAGCGTAATACTTTATAACGTTATATGATATAACATTATGCTACGTAACGTTATACGTTATGACGTAATTGTATATCACTTTATACGTTATAACGTAATAGTACATGGCGTTATACGTTATAACGTAATAGTATATGACGTTATACGTTATAACGCAATAGTATATAACGTAATACGTTACAACGTAATAGTATATAACGTTATACGTTATAACGCAATAGTATGTAACGCTATACGTTGAAACGCAATAGTATGTAACGTTATACGTTATAACGCAATAGTATATAACGTGATACGTTATAACGTAGTGCTACATAACGTTATACGTTATAACGTAATGCGACATAACGTTATACGTTATAACGTAGTAATATATAACGTTATACGTTACAACGTAATAGTACATAACGTTATACGTTATAACGTAATAGTATGTAACGTTATACGTTCTAACGTAATAGTATATAACGTTATCTGTTATATCATTATGCTACATAACGTTATACGTTATAGCGTAATGCTATATAACTTTATATGATATAACATTATGCTACATAACGTTATATGTTATAACGTAATTGTATATAACGTTATACGTTATAACGCAATAGTATGTAACGCTATACGTTACAACGCAATAGTATGTAACGTTATACGTTATAACGTAATAGTATATAACGTTGTACGTTATAACGTAATAGTATATAACGTTATACGTTATAATGTGATACTATATAACGTTATACGTTATAACGTAATGCTACATAACTTTATACGTTATAACGTAATGCGACATAACGTTATACGTTATAACGTAATGCGACATAACGTTATACGTTATAACGTAATAACATATAATGTTATACTTTGTAACGCAATAGTATGTAACGTTATACGTTATAACGTAATAGTATATAACGTCATACGTTATAGCGTAATAGTATATAACGTCATAAGTTATAACGTAATAGTATATAACGTCATACGATATAATGTAATAGTATGTAACGTTATTCGTTATAACGTAATAGTATATAAGGTTAAACGTTATAACGTAATGCGACATAACGTTATTCGTTATAACATAATGCTACATAACGTTATACGTTATAACGTAGTGCTACATACCGTTATACGTTATAGCGTAATGCTATATAACTTTATATG
Organism: Bombus sonorus; assembly: GCA_029958995.1. Taxonomy (NCBI): domain Eukaryota; kingdom Metazoa; phylum Arthropoda; class Insecta; order Hymenoptera; family Apidae; genus Bombus; species Bombus sonorus. The sequence goes on along the minus strand of JARWAU010000008.1, from coordinate 4,958,548 downwards.
ATATAACATTGTGCTACATAACGTTATACGTTATAACGTAATTGTATATAACGTGATACGTTATAACGCAACAGTATGTAACGCTATACGTTGTAACGCAATAGTATGTAACGTTATACGTTATAACGCAATAGTATGTAACGCTATACGTTGTAACGCAATAGTATGTAACGTTATACGTTATATCGCAATAGTATATAACGTTATACGTTATAACGTAATGCGACATAACGTTATACGTTATAACGTAATGCGACATAACGTTATACGTTATAACGTAATGCGACATAACGTTATACGTTATAACCTAATAATATTTAATGTTATACGTTGTAACGCAATAGTATGTAACGTTATACGTTACAACGTAATAGTATATAACATTATACGTTATTACGTAATAGTATATAACTTTATACGTTATAACGCAATAGTATGTAACGCTATACGTTGAAACGCAATAGTATGTAACGTTATACGTTATAACGCAATAGTATATAACGTGATACGTTATAACGTTGTGCTACATACCGTTACACGTTATAACGTAATGCGACATAACGTTATACGTTATAACGTAGTGCGACATAACGTCATACGTTATAACGTAATGCGAAATAACGTTATTCGTTATAGCGTAATGCTATATAACTTTATATGATATAACATTATGCTACATAACGTTATACGTTATAACGTAATTGTATATAACGTTATACGTTATAACGCAATAGTACGTAACGCTATACGTTACAACGCAATAGTATGTAACGTTATACGTTATAACGCAATAGTATATAACGTTATACGTTATAACGTAATACTATATAACGTAATATGATATAACATTATGCTACGTAACGTTATACGTTATGACGTAATTGTATATCACTTTATACGTTATAACGTAATAGTACATGGCGTTATACGTTATAACGTAGTGCGACATAACGTTATACGTTATAACGTAATAATATATAATGTTATACTTTGTAACGCAATAGTATGTAACGTTATACGTTACAACGTAATAGTATATAACATTATACGTTATTACGTAATAGTATATAACTTTATACGTTATAACGCAATAGTATGTAACGTTATACGTTATAACACAATAGTATATAACGTGATACGTTATAACGCAACAGTATGTAACGCTATACGTTGTAACGCAATAGTATGTAACGTTATACGTTATAACGTAATGCTACATAACTTTATACGTTATAACATAATGCTACATAACGTTATACGTTATAACGTAGTGCGACATAACGTTATACGTTATAACGTAATAATATATAATGTTATACGTTGTAACGCAATAGTATGTAACGTTATAGGTTACAACGTAATAGTATATAACGTTATACGTTATTACTTAATAGTATATAACTTTATACGTTATAACGTAATGCGACATAACGTTATACGTTATAACGTAATGCGACATAACGTTATACGTTATAACGTAATAATATATAATGTTATACTTTGTAACGCAATAGTATGTAACGTTATACGTTATAACGTAATAATATATAATGTTATACGTTGTAACGCAATAGTATGTAACGTTATAGGTTACAACGTAATAGTATATAACGTTATACGTTATTACTTAATAGTATATATCTTTATACGTTATAACGGAATACTTTATAACGTAATATGATATAACATTATGCTACGTAACGTTATACGTTATGACGTAATTGTATATCACTTTATACGTTATAACGTAATAGTACATGGCGTTATACGTTATAACGTAATAGTATATGACGTTATACGTTATAACGCAATAGTATATAACGTAATACGTTACAACGTAATAGTATATAACGTTATACGTTATAACGCAATAGTATGTAACGTTATACGTTGAAGCGCAATAGTATGTAACGTTATACGTTATAACGCAATAGTATATAACGTGATACGTTATAACGTAGTGCCACATACCGTTATACGTTATAACGTAATGCGACATAACGTTATACGTTATAACGTAGTGCGACATAACGTTATACGTTATAACGTAATAATATATAATGTTATACGTTGTAACGCAATAGTATGTAACGTTATACGTTCTAACGTAATAGTATATAACGTTATCTGTTATATCATTATGCTACATAACGTTATACGTTATAGCGTAATGCTATATAACTTTATATGATATAACATTATGCTACATAACGTTATATGTTATAACGTAATTGTATATAACGTTATACGTTATAACGCAATAGTATGTAACGCTATACGTTACAACGCAATAGTATGTAACGTTATACGTTATAACGTAATAGTATATAACGTTGTACGTTATAACGTAATAGTATATAACGTCATACGTTATAATGTAATAGTATGTAACGTTATTCGTTATAACGTAATAGTATATAATGTTATACGTTATAACGTAATGCGACATAACGTTATTCGTTAAAACATAATGCTACATAACGTTATACGTTATAACGTAGTGCTACATACCGTTATACGTTATAGCGTAATGCTATATAACTTTATATGATATAACATTGTGCTACATAACGTTATACGTTATAACGTAATTGTATATAATGTTATACGTTATAACGCAATAGTATATAACGTTATACGTTACAACGTAATAGTACATAACGTTATACGTTATAACGTAATAGTATGTAACGTTATACGTTATAACGTAATAGTATATAACGTTATCTGTTATATCATTATGCTACATAACGTTATACGTTATAGCGTAATGCTATATAACTTTATATGATATAACATTATGCTACATAACGTTATATGTTATAACGTAATTGTATATAACGTTATACGTTATAACGCAATAGTATGTAACGCTATACGTTACAACGCAATAGTATGTAACGTTATACGTTATAACGTAATAGTATATAACGTTGTACGTTATAACGTAATAGTATATAACGTTATACGTTGTAACGTAATACTTTATAACGTTATATGATATAACATTATGCTACGTAACGTTATACGTTATGACGTAATTGTATATCACTTTATACGTTATAACGCAATAGTACGTAACGCTATACGTTACAACGCAATAGTATGTAACGTTATACGTTATAACGCAATAGTATATAACGTGATACGTTATAACGTAGTGCTACATACCGTTACACGTTATAACGTAATGCGACATAACGTTATACGTTATAACGTAGTGCGACATAACGTTATACGTTATAACGTAATGCGAAATAACGTTATTCGTTATAGCGTAATGCTATATAACTTTATATGATATAACATTATGCTACATAACGTTATACGTTATAACGTAATTGTATATAACGTTATACGTTATAACGCAATAGTACGTAACGCTATACGTTACAACGCAATAGTATGTAACGTTATACGTTATAACGTAATAGTATATAACGTTATACGTTATAACGTAATACTTTATAACGTTATATGATATAACATTATGCTACGTAACGTTATACGTTATGACGTAATTGTATATCACTTTATACGTTATAACGTAATAGTACATGGCGTTATACGTTATAACGTAATAGTATATGACGTTACACGTTATAACGCAATAGTATATAACGTAATACGTTACAACGTAATAGTATATAACGTTATACGTTATAACGCAATAGTATGTAACGCTATACGTTGAAACGCAATAGTATGTAACGTTATACGTTATAACGCAATAGTATATAACGTGATACGTTATAACGTAGTGCTACATAACGTTATACGTTATAACGTAATGCGACATAACGTTATACGTTATAACGTAGTAATATATAACGTTATACGTTACAACGTAATAGTACATAACGTTATACGTTATAACGTAATAGTATGTAACGTTATACGTTCTAACGTAATAGTATATAACGTTATCTGTTATATCATTATGCTACATAACGTTATACGTTATAGCGTAATGCTATATAACTTTATATGATATAACATTATGCTACATAACGTTATATGTTATAACGTAATTGTATATAACGTTATACGTTATAACGCAATAGTATGTAACGCTATACGTTACAACGCAATAGTATGTAACGTTATACGTTATAACGTAATAGTATATAACGTTGTACGTTATAACGTAATAGTATATAACGTTATACGTCATAATGTGATACTATATAACGTTATACGTTATAACGTAATGCTACATAACTTTATACGTTATAACGTAATGCGGCATAACGTTATACGTTATAACGTAATGCGACATAACGTTATACGTTATAACGTAATAATATATAATGTTATACTTTGTAACGCAATAGTATGTAACGTTATACGTTATAACGTAATAGTATATAACGTCATACGTTATAGCGTAATAGTATATAACGTCATAAGTTATAACGTAATAGTATATAACGTCATACGTTATAATGTAATAGTATGTAACGTTATTCGTTATAACGTAATAGTATGTAACGTTATTCGTTATAACGTAATAGTATATAAGGTTAAACGTTATAACGTAATGCGACATAACGTTATACGTTATAACGTAATGCGACATAACGTTATACGTTATAACGTAATGCGACATAACGTTATACGTTATAACCTAATAATATTTAATGTTATACGTTGTAACGCAATAGTATGTAACGTTATACGTTACAACGTAATAGTATATAACGTTATACGTTATTACGTAATAGTATATAACTTTATACGTTATAACGCAATAGTATGTAACGCTATACGTTGAAACGCAATAGTATGTAACGTTATACGTTATAACGCAATAGTATATAACGTGATACGTTATAACGTAGTGCTACATACCGTTACACGTTATAACGTAATGCGACATAACGTTATACGTTATAACGTAGTGCGACATAACGTTATACGTTATAACGTAATGCGAAATAACGTTATTCGTTATAGCGTAATGCTATATAACTTTATATGATATAACATTATGCTACATAACGTTATACGTTATAACGTAATTGTATATAACGTTATACGTTATAACGCAATAGTACGTAACGCTATACGTTACAACGCAATAGTATGTAACGTTATACGTTATAACGTAATAGTATATAACGTTGTACGTTATAACGTAATAGTATATAACGTTATACGTTATAATGTGATACTATATAACGTTATACGTTATAACGTAATGCTACATAACTTTATACGTTATAACGTAATGCGACATAACGTTATACGTTATAACGTAATGCGACATAACGTTATACGTTATAACGTAATAATATATAATGTTATACTTTGTAACGCAATAGTATGTAACGTTATACGTTATAACGTAATAGTATATAACGTCATACGCTATAACGTAATAGTATGTAACGTTATTCGTTATAACGTAATAGTATATAAGGTTATACGTTATAACGTAATGCGACATAACGTTATTCGTTATAACATAATGCTACATAACGTTATACGTTATAACGTAATGCGAAATAACGTTATTCGTTATAGCGTAATGCTATATAACTTTATATGATATAACATTATGCTACATAACGTTATACGTTATAACGTAATTGTATATAACGTTATACGTTATAACGCAATAGTACGTAACGCTATACGTTACAACGCAATAGTATGTAACGTTATACGTTATAACGCAATAGTATATAACGTTATACGTTATAACGCAATAGTATATAACGTTATACGTTATAACGTAGTGCTATATAACGTTATATGATATAACATTATGCTACGTAAAGTTATGCGTTATGACGTAATTGTATATCACTTTATACGTTATAACGCAATAGTATGTAACGCTATACGTTGAAGCGCAATAGTATGTAACGTTATACGTTATAACACAATAGTATATAACGTGATACGTTATAACGCAACAGTATGTAACGCTATACGTTGTAACGCAATAGTATGTAACGTTATACGTTACAACGTAATAGTATATAACGTTATACGTTATTACGTAATAGTATATAACTTTATACGTTATAACGCAATAGTATGTAACGCTATACGTTGAAACGCAATAGTATGTAACGTTATACGTTATAACGCAATAGTATATAACGTGATACGTTATAACGTAGTGCTATATAACGTTATATGATATAACATTATGCTACGTAACGTTATACGTTATGACGTAATTCTATATCACTTTATACGTTATAACGCAATAGTATGTAACGCTATACGTTACAACGCAATAGTATGTAACGTTATACGTTATAACGCAATAGTATATAACGTGATACGTTATAACGTAGTGCTATATAACGTTATATGATATAACATTATGCTACGTAACGTTATACGTTATGACGTAATTCTATATCACTTTATACGTTATAACGCAATAGTATGTAACGCTATACGTTACAACGCAATAGTATGTAACGTTATACGTTATAACGCAATAGTATATAACGTGATACGTTACAACGCAATAGTATGTAACGTTATACGTTATAACGCAATAGTATATAACGTTATACGTTATAACGCAATAGTATGTAACGCTATACGTTGTAACGCAATAGTATGTAACGTTATACGTTATAACGCAATAGTATATAACGTTATACGTTATAACGTAGTGCTATATAACGTTATATGATATAACATTATGCTACGTACCGTTATACGTTATGACGTAATTGTACATCACTTTATAAGTTATAACGCAATAGTATGTAACGCTATACGTTGAAACGCAATAGTATGTAACGTTATACGTTATAACACAATAGTATATAACGTGATACGTTATAACGCAACAGTATGTAACGCTATACGTTGTAACGCAATAGTATGTAACGTTATACGTTATAACGCAATAGTATGTAACGCTATACGTTGTAACGCAATAGTATGTAACGTCATACGTTATAACGCAATAGTATATAACGTTATACGTTATAACGTAATGCGACATAACGTTATACGTTATAACGTATTAATACATAATGTTATACGTTGTAACGCAATAGTATGTAACGTTATACGTTACAACGTAATAGTATATAACGTTATACGTTATTACGTAATATTATATAGCTTTATACGTTATAACGCAATAGTATGTAACGCTATACGTTGAAACGCAATAGTATGTAACGTTATACGTTATAACGCAATAGTATATAACGTGATACGTTATAACGTAGTGCTACATACCGTTATACGTTATAGCGTAATGCTATATAACTATATATGATATAACATTATGCTACATAACGTTATACGTTATAACGTAATTGTATATAACGTTATACGTTATAACGCAATAGTACGTAACGCTATACGTTACAACGCAATAGTATGTAACGTTATACGTTATAACGCAATCGTATATAACGTTATACGTTATAACGTAATACTATATAACGTTATATGATATAACATTATGCTACGTACCGTTATACGTTATGACGTAATTGTATATCACTTTATAAGTTATAACGCAATAGTATATAACGTTATACGTTATAACGTAATGCGACATAACGTTATACGTTATAACGTAATAATATATAATGTTATACGTTGTAACGCAATAGTATGTAACGTAATACGTTATAACGTAATGCTACATAACGTTATTCGTTATAACATAATGCTACATAACGTTATACGTTATATCGTAATGCGACATAACGTTATACGTTATAACGTAGTAATATATAACGTTATACGTTACAACGTAATAGTACATAACGTTATCCGTCATAACGTAATAGTATATAACTTTATACGTTATAACGCAATAGTATGTAACGCTATACGTTGAAACGCAATTGTATGTAACGTTATACGTTATAACGCAATAGTATATAACGTGATACGTTATAACGTAGTGCTACATACCGTTATACGTTATAACGCAATAGTATATAACGTGATACGTTATAACGTAGTGCTACATACCGTTATACGTTATAACGTAATGCGACATAACGTTATACGTTATAACGTAATGCGACATAACGTTATACGTTATAACGTAATAATATATAATGTTATACGTTACAACGTAATAGTACATAACGTTATACGTTATAGCGTAATAGTATGTAACGTTATACGTTATAACGTAATAGTATATAACGTTATCTGTTATATCATTATGCTACATAACGTTATACGTTATAGCGTAATGCTATATAACTTTATATGATATAACATTATGCTACATAACGTTATATGTTATAACGTAATTGTATATAACGTTATACGTTATAACGCAATAGTATGTAACGCTATACGTTACAACGCAATAGTATGTAACGTTATACGTTATAACGTAATAGTATATAACGTTGTACGTTATAACGTAATAGTATATAACGTTATACGTTATAATGTGATACTATATAACGTTATACGTTATAACGTAATGCTACATAACTTTATACGTTATAACGTAATGCGACATAACGTTATACGTTATAACGTAATGCGACATAACGTTATACGTTATAACGTGATAATATATAATGTTATACGTTGTAACGCAATAGTATGTAACGTTATACGTTGTAACGTAATAGTATATAACGTCATACGTTATAGCGTAATAGTATATAACGTTATACGTTATAACGCAATAGTATATAACGTTATACGTTATAACGCAACAGTATGTAACGCTATACGTTGTAACGCAATAGTATGTAACGTTATACGTTACAACGTAATAGTATATAACGTTATACGTTATTACGTAATAGTATATAACTTTATACGTTATAACGCAATAGTATGTAACGCTATACGTTGAAACGCAATAGTATGTAACGTTATACGTTATAACGCAATAGTATATAACGTGATACGTTATAACGTAGTGCTATATAACGTTATATGATATAACATTATGCTACGTAAAGTTATACGTTATGACGTAATTGTATATCACTTTATACGTTATAACGCAATAGTATGTAACGCTATACGTTGAAGCGCAATAGTATGTAACGTTATACGTTATAACACAATAGTATATAACGTGATACGTTATAACGCAACAGTATGTAACGCTATACGTTGTAACGCAATAGTATGTAACGTTATACGTTACAACGTAATAGTATATAACGTTATACGTTATTACGTAATAGTATATAACTTTATACGTTATAACGCAATAGTATGTAACGCTATACGTTGAAACGCAATAGTATGTAACGTTATACGTTATAACGCAATAGTATATAACGTGATACGTTATAACGTAGTGCTATATAACGTTATATGATATAACATTATGCTACGTAACGTTATACGTTATGACGTAATTCTATATCACTTTATACGTTATAACGCAATAGTATGTAACGCTATACGTTACAACGCAATAGTATGTAACGTTATACGTTATAACGCAATAGTATATAACGTGATACGTTATAACGTAGTGCTATATAACGTTATATGATATAACATTATGCTACGTAACGTTATACGTTATGACGTAATTCTATATCACTTTATACGTTATAACGCAATAGTATGTAACGCTATACGTTACAACGCAATAGTATGTAACGTTATACGTTATAACGCAATAGTATATAACGTGATACGTTACAACGCAATAGTATGTAACGTTATACGTTATAACGCAATAGTATATAACGTTATACGTTATAACGCAATAGTATGTAACGCTATACGTTGTAACGCAATAGTATGTAACGTTATACGTTATAACGCAATAGTATATAACGTTATACGTTATAACGTAGTGCTATATAACGTTATATGATATAACATTATGCTACGTACCGTTATACGTTATGACGTAATTGTACATCACTTTATAAGTTATAACGCAATAGTATGTAACGCTATACGTTGAAACGCAATAGTATGTAACGTTATACGTTATAACACAATAGTATATAACGTGATACGTTATAACGCAACAGTATGTAACGCTATACGTTGTAACGCAATAGTATGTAACGTTATACGTTATAACGCAATAGTATGTAACGCTATACGTTGTAACGCAATAGTATGTAACGTCATACGTTATAACGCAATAGTATATAACGTTATACGTTATAACGTAATGCGACATAACGTTATACGTTATAACGTATTAATACATAATGTTATACGTTGTAACGCAATAGTATGTAACGTTATACGTTACAACGTAATAGTATATAACGTTATACGTTATTACGTAATATTATATAGCTTTATACGTTGTAACGCAATAGTATGTAACGTTATACGTTATAACGCAATAGTATGTAACGCTATACGTTGTAACGCAATAGTATGTAACGTCATACGTTATAACGCAATAGTATATAACGTTATACGTTATAACGTAATGCGACATAACGTTATACGTTATAACGTATTAATACATAATGTTATACGTTGTAACGCAATAGTATGTAACGTTATACGTTACAACGTAATAGTATATAACGTTATACGTTATTACGTAATATTATATAGCTTTATACGTTATAACGCAATAGTATGTAACGCTATACGTTGAAACGCAATAGTATGTAACGTTATACGTTATAACGCAATAGTATATAACGTGATACGTTATAACGTAGTGCTACATACCGTTATACGTTATAGCGTAATGCTATATAACTATATATGATATAACATTATGCTACATAACGTTATACGTTATAACGTAATTGTATATAACGTTATACGTTATAACGCAATAGTACGTAACGCTATACGTTACAACGCAATAGTATGTAACGTTATACGTTATAACGCAATCGTATATAACGTTATACGTTATAACGTAATACTATATAACGTTATATGATATAACATTATGCTACGTACCGTTATACGTTATGACGTAATTGTATATCACTATATAAGTTATAACGCAATAGTATATAACGTTATACGTTATAACGTAATGCGACATAACGTTATACGTTATAACGTAATAATATATAATGTTATACGTTGTAACGCAATAGTATGTAACGTAATACGTTATAACGTAATGCTACATAACGTTATTCGTTATAACATAATGCTACATAACGTTATACGTTATATCGTAATGCGACATAACGTTATACGTTATAACGTAGTAATATATAACGTTATACGTTACAACGTGATAGTACATAACGTTATCCGTCATAACGTAATAGTATATAACTTTATACGTTATAACGCAATAGTATGTAACGCTATACGTTGAAACGCAATTGTATGTAACGTTATACGTTATAACGCAATAGTATATAACGTGATACGTTATAACGTAGTGCTACATACCGTTATACGTTATAACGCAATAGTATATAACGTGATACGTTATAACGTAGTGCTACATACCGTTATACGTTATAACGTAATGCGACATAACGTTATACGTTATAACGTAATGCGACATAACGTTATACGTTATAACGTAATAATATATAATGTTATACGTTACAACGTAATAGTACATAACGTTATACGTTATAACGTAATAGTATGTAACGTTATACGTTATAACGTAATAGTATATAACGTTATCTGTTATATCATTATGCTACATAACGTTATACGTTATAGCGTAATGCTATATAACTTTATATGATATAACATTATGCTACATAACGTTATATGTTATAACGTAATTGTATATAACGTTATACGTTATAACGCAATAGTATGTAACGCTATACGTTACAACGCAATAGTATGTAACGTTATACGTTATAACGTAATAGTATATAACGTTGTACGTTATAACGTAATAGTATATAACGTTATACGTTATAATGTGATACTATATAACGTTATACGTTATAACGTAATGCTACATAACTTTATACGTTATAACGTAATGCGACATAACGTTATACGTTATAACGTAATGCGACATAACGTTATACGTTATAACGTGATAATATATAATGTTATACGTTGTAACGCAATAGTATGTAACGTTATACGTTGTAACGTAATAGTATATAACGTCATACGTTATAGCGTAATAGTATATAACGTTATACGTTATAACGCAATAGTATATAACGTTATACGTTATAACGTAGTGCTATATAACGTTATATGATATAACATTATGCTACGTAAAGTTATACGTTATGACGTAATTGTATATCACTTTATACGTTATAACGCAATAGTATGTAACGCTATACGTTGAAGCGCAATAGTATGTAACGTTATACGTTATAACACAATAGTATATAACGTGATACGTTATAACGCAACAGTATGTAACGCTATACGTTGTAACGCAATAGTATGTAACGTTATACGTTACAACGTAATAGTATATAACGTTATACGTTATTACGTAATAGTATATAACTTTATACGTTATAACGCAATAGTATGTAACGCTATACGTTGAAACGCAATAGTATGTAACGTTATACGTTATAACGCAATAGTATATAACGTGATACGTTATAACGTAGTGCTATATAACGTTATATGATATAACATTATGCTACGTAACGTTATACGTTATGACGTAATTCTATATCACTTTATACGTTATAACGCAATAGTATGTAACGCTATACGTTACAACGCAATAGTATGTAACGTTATACGTTATAACGCAATAGTATATAACGTGATACGTTATAACGTAGTGCTATATAACGTTATATGATATAACATTATGCTACGTAACGTTATACGTTATGACGTAATTCTATATCACTTTATACGTTATAACGCAATAGTATGTAACGCTATACGTTACAACGCAATAGTATGTAACGTTATACGTTATAACGCAATAGTATATAACGTGATACGTTACAACGCAATAGTATGTAACGTTATATGTTATAACGCAATAGTATATAACGTTATACGTTATAACGCAATAGTATGTAACGCTATACGTTGTAACGCAATAGTATGTAACGTTATACGTTATAACGCAATAGTATATAACGTTATACGTTATAACGTAGTGCTATATAACGTTATATGATATAACATTATGCTACGTACCGTTATACGTTATGACGTAATTGTACATCACTTTATAAGTTATAACGCAATAGTATGTAACGCTATACGTTGAAACGCAATAGTATGTAACGTTATACGTTATAACACAATAGTATATAACGTGATACGTTATAACGCAACAGTATGTAACGCTATACGTTGTAACGCAATAGTATGTAACGTTATACGTTATAACGCATAGTATGTAACGCTATACGTTGTAACGCAATAGTATGTAACGTCATACGTTATAACGCAATAGTATATAACGTTATACGTTATAACGTAATGCGACATAACGTTATACGTTATAACGTATTAATACATAATGTTATACGTTGTAACGCAATAGTATGTAACGTTATACGTTACAACGTAATAGTATATAACGTTATACGTTATTACGTAATATTATATAGCTTTATACGTTATAACGCAATAGTATGTAACGCTATACGTTGAAACGCAATAGTATGTAACGTTATACGTTATAACGCAATAGTATATAACGTGATACGTTATAACGTAGTGCTACATACCGTTATACGTTATAGCGTAATGCTATATAACTATATATGATATAACATTATGCTACATAACGTTATACGTTATAACGTAATTGTATATAACGTTATACGTTATAACGCAATAGTACGTAACGCTATACGTTACAACGCAATAGTATGTAACGTTATACGTTATAACGCAATCGTATATAACGTTATACGTTATAACGTAATACTATATAACGTTATATGATATAACATTATGCTACGTACCGTTATACGTTATGACGTAATTGTATATCACTTTATAAGTTATAACGCAATAGTATATAACGTTATACGTTATAACGTAATGCGACATAACGTTATACGTTATAACGTAATAATATATAATGTTATACGTTGTAACGCAATAGTATGTAACGTAATACGTTATAACGTAATGCTACATAACGTTATTCGTTATAACATAATGCTACATAACGTTATACGTTATATCGTAATGCGACATAACGTTATACGTTATAACGTAGTAATATATAACGTTATACGTTACAACGTAATAGTACATAACGTTATCCGTCATAACGTAATAGTATATAACTTTATACGTTATAACGCAATAGTATGTAACGCTATACGTTGAAACGCAATTGTATGTAACGTTATACGTTATAACGCAATAGTATATAACGTGATACGTTATAACGTAGTGCTACATACCGTTATACGTTATAACGCAATAGTATATAACGTGATACGTTATAACGTAGTGCTACATACCGTTATACGTTATAACGTAATGCGACATAACGTTATACGTTATAACGTAATGCGACATAACGTTATACGTTATAACGTAATAATATATAATGTTATACGTTACAACGTAATAGTACATAACGTTATACGTTATAACGTAATAGTATGTAACGTTATACGTTATAACGTAATAGTATATAACGTTATCTGTTATATCATTATGCTACATAACGTTATACGTTATAGCGTAATGCTATATAACTTTATATGATATAACATTATGCTACATAACGTTATATGTTATAACGTAATTGTATATAACGTTATACGTTATAACGCAATAGTATGTAACGCTATACGTTACAACGCAATAGTATGTAACGTTATACGTTATAACGTAATAGTATATAACGTTGTACGTTATAACGTAATAGTATATAACGTTATACGTTATAATGTGATACTATATAACGTTATACGTTATAACGTAATGCTACATAACGTTATACGTTATAACGTAATGCGACATAACGTTATACGTTATAACGTGATAATATATAATGTTATACGTTGTAACGCAATAGTATGTAACGTTATACGTTGTAACGTAATAGTATATAACGTCATACGTTATAGCGTAATAGTATATAACGTCATTCGTTATAACGTAATAGTATATAACGTCATACGCTATAACGTAATAGTATATAACGTTATACATTATAACGTAATAGTATGTAACGTTATACGTTATAACGTAATAGTATGTAACGTTATTCGTTATAACGCAATAGTATATAAGGTTATACGTTATAACGTAATGCGACATAACGTTATTCGTTATAACATAATGCTACATAACGTTATACGTTATAACGTAATGCGAAATAACGTTATTCGTTATAGCGTAATGCTATATAACTTTATATGATATAACATTATGCTACATAACGTTATACGTTATAACGTAATTGTATGTAACGTTATACGTTATAACGCAATAGTACGTAACGCTATACGTTACAACGCAATAGTATGTAACGTTATACGTTATAACGCAATAGTATATAACGTTATACGTTATAACGTAATACTATATAACGTTATATGATATAACATTATGCTACGTAACGTTATACGTTATAACGCAATAGTATATAACGTTATACGTTATAACGTAATGCGACATAACGTTATACGTTATAACGTAATAATATATAATGTTATACGTTGTAACGCAATAGTATGTAACGTTATACGTTACAACGTAATAGTATATAACGTTATATGTTATTACGTAATAGTATATAACTTTATACGTTATAACGAAATGGTATGTAACGCTATACGTTGAAACGCAATAGTATGTAACGTTATACGTTATAACGCAATAGTATATAACGTGATACGTTATAACGCAATAGTATGTAACGCTATACGTTACAACGCAATCGTATGTAACGTTATACGTTATAACGTAATAGTATATAACGTTGTACGTTATAACGTAATAGTATATAACGTAATAGTATATAACGTTGTACGTTATAACGTAATAGTATATAACGTTATACGTTATAACGTAATACTTTATAACGTTATATGATATAACATTATGCTACGTAACGTTATACGTTATGACGTAATTGTATATCACTTTATACGTTATAACGTAATAGTACATGGCGTTATACGTTATAACGTAATAGTATATGACGTTATACGTTATCACGCAATAGTATATAACGCAATACGTTACAACGTAATAGTATATAACGTTATACGTTATTACGTAATAGTATATAACTTTATACGTTATAACGCAATAGTATGTAACGCTATACGTTGAAACGCAATAGTATGTAACGTTATACGTTATAACGCAATAGTATATAACGTGATACGTTATAACGTAGTGCTACATACCGTTATACGTTATAGCGTAATGCTATGTAACTTTATATGATATAACATTGTGCTACATAACGTTATACGTTATAACGTAATTGTATATTATGTTATACGTTATAACGCAATAGTATGTAACGCTATACGTTACAACGCAATAGTATGTAACGTTATACGTTATAACGCAATAGTATATAACGCTATATGTTGTAACGCAATAGTATGTAACGTTATACGTTATAACGCAATAGTATATAACGTTATACGTTATAACGTAATGCGACATAACGTTATACGTTATAACGTAATACTTTATAACGTTATATGATATAACATTATGCTACGTAACGTTATACGTTATGACGTAATTGTATATCACTTTATACGTTATAATGTAATAGTACATGGCGTTATAAGTTATAACGTAATAGTATATGACGTTATACGTTATAACGCAATAGTATATAACATAATACGTTACAACGTAATAGTATATAACGTTATACGTTATAACGCAATAGTATGTAACGCTATACGTTGAAACGCAATAGTATGTAACGTCATACGTTATAACGCAATAGTATATAACGTGATACGTTATAACGTAGTGCTACATACCGTTATACGTTATAACGTAATGCGACATAACGTTATACGTTATAACGTAGTGCGACATAACGTTATACGTTATAACGTAATAATATATAATGTTATACGTTGTAATGCAATAGTATGTAACGTTATACGTTATAACGTAATGCTACATAACATTATTCGTTATAACATAATGCTACATAACGTTATACGTTATAACGTAATGCGACATAACGTTATACGTTATAACGTAATGCGACATAACGTTATACGTTATAACGTAGTAATATATAACGTTATACGTTACAACGTAATAGTACATAACGTTATACGTTATAACGTAATAGTATGTAACGTTATACGTTATAACGTAATAGTATATAACGTTATCTGTTATATCATTATGCTACATAACGTTATACGTTATAGCGTAATGCTATATAACTTTATATGATATAACATTATGCTACATAACGTTATATGTTATAACGTAATTGTATATAACGTTATACGTTATAACGCAATAGTATGTAACGCTATACGTTACAACGCAATAGTATGTAACGTTATACGTTATAACGTAATAGTATATAACGTTGTACGTTATAACGTAATAGTATATAACGTTATACGTTATAATGTGATACTATATAACGTTATACGTTATAACGTAATGCTACATAACTTTATACGTTATAACGTAATGCGACATAACGTTATACGTTATAACGTAATGCGACATAACGTTATACGTTATAACGTAATAATATATAATGTTATACTTTGTAACGCAATAGTATGTAACGTTATACGTTATAACGTAATAGTATATAACGTCATACGTTATAGCGTAATAGTATATAACGTCATACGTTATAACGTAATAGTATATAACGTCATACGTTATAATGTAATAGTATGTAACGTTATTCGTTATAACGTAATAGTATATAAGGTTATACGTTATAACGTAATGCGACATAACGTTATTCGTTAAAACATAATGCTACATAACGTTATACGTTATAACGTAGTGCTACATACCGTTATACGTTATAGCGTAATGCTATATAACTTTATATGATATAACATTGTGCTACATAACGTTATACGTTATAACGTATTAATACATAATGTTATACGTTGTAACGCAATAGTATGTAACGTTATACGTTACAACGTAATAGTATATAACGTTATACGTTATTACGTAATATTATATAGCTTTATACGTTATAACGCAATAGTATGTAACGCTATACGTTGAAACGCAATAGTATGTAACGTTATACGTTATAACGCAATAGTATATAACGTGATACGTTATAACGTAGTGCTACATACCGTTATACGTTATAGCGTAATGCTATATAACTTTATATGATATAACATTATGCTACATAACGTTATACGTTATAACGTAATTGTATATAACGTTATACGTTATAACGCAATAGTACGTAACGCTATACGTTACAACGCAATAGTATGTAACGTTATACGTTATAACGCAATCGTATATAACGTTATACGTTATAACGTAATACTATATAACGTTATATGATATAACATTATGCTACGTACCGTTATACGTTATGACGTAATTGTATATCACTTTATAAGTTATAACGCAATAGTATATAACGTTATACGTTATAACGTAATGCGACATAACGTTATACGTTATAACGTAATAATATATAATGTTATACGTTGTAACGCAATAGTATGTAACGTAATACGTTATAACGTAATGCTACATAACGTTATTCGTTATAACATAATGCTACATAACGTTATACGTTATATCGTAATGCGACATAACGTTATACGTTATAACGTAGTAATATATAACGTTATACGTTACAACGTAATAGTACATAACGTTATCCGTCATAACGTAATAGTATATAACTTTATACGTTATAACGCAATAGTATGTAACGCTATACGTTGAAACGCAATTGTATGTAACGTTATACGTTATAACGCAATAGTATATAACGTGATACGTTATAACGTAGTGCTACATACCGTTATACGTTATAACGCAATAGTATATAACGTGATACGTTATAACGTAGTGCTACATACCGTTATACGTTATAACGTAATGCGACATAACGTTATACGTTATAACGTAGTGCGACATAACGTTATACGTTATAACGTAATAATATATAATGTTATACGTTGTAACGCAATAGTATGTAACGTTATACGTTATAACGTAATGCTACATAACGTTATTCGTTATAACATAAGGCTACATAACGTTAAACGTTATAACGTAATGCGACATAACGTTATACGTTATAACGTAGTAATATATAACGTTATACGTTACAACGTAATAGTACATAACGTTATACGTTATAACGTAATAGTATGTAACGTTATACGTTATAACGTAATAGTATATAACGTTATCTGTTATATCATTATGCTACACAACGTTATACGTTATAGCGTAATGCTATATAACTTTATATGATATAACATTATGCTACATAACGTTATATGTTATAACGTAATTGTATATAACGTTATACGTTATAACGCAATAGTATGTAACGCTATACGTTACAACGCAATAGTATGTAACGTTATACGTTATAACGTAATAGTATATAACGTTGTACGTTATAACGTAATAGTATATAACGTTATACGTTATAATGTGATACTATATAACGTTATACGTTATAACGTAATGCTACATAACTTTATACGTTATAACGTAATGCTACATAACGTTATACGTTATAACGTAATGCGACATAACGTTATACGTTATAACGTGATAATATATAATGTTATACGTTGTAACGCAATAGTATGTAACGTTATACGTTGTAACGTAATAGTATATAACGTCATACGTTATAGCGTAATAGTATATAACGTCATTCGTTATAACGTAATAGTATATAACGTCATACGCTATAACGTAATAGTATATAACGTTATACATTATAACGTAATAGTATGTAACGTTATACGTTATAACGTAATAGTATGTAACGTTATTCGTTATAACGCAATAGTATATAAGGTTATACGTTATAACGTAATGCGACATAACGTTATTCGTTATAACATAATGCTACATAACGTTATACGTTATAACGTAATGCGAAATAACGTTATTCGTTATAGCGTAATGCTATATAACTTTATATGATATAACATTATGCTACATAACGTTATACGTTATAACGTAATTGTATGTAACGTTATACGTTATAACGCAATAGTACGTAACGCTATACGTTACAACGCAATAGTATGTAACGTTATACGTTATAACGCAATAGTATATACCGTTATACGTTATAACGTAATACTATATAACGTTATATGATATAACATTATGCTACGTAACGTTATACGTGATAACGCAATAGTATATAACGTTATACGTTATAACGTAATGCGACATAACGTTATACGTTATAACGTAATAATATATAATGTTATACGTTGTAACGCAATAGTATGTAACGTTATACGTTACAACGTAATAGTATATAACGTTATATGTTATTACGTAATAGTATATAACTTTATACGTTATAACGAAATGGTATGTAACGCTATACGTTGAAACGCAATAGTATGTAACGTTATACGTTATAACGCAATAGTATATAACGTGATACGTTATAACGCAATAGTATGTAACGCTATACGTTACAACGCAATCGTATGTAACGTTATACGTTATAACGTAATAGTATATAACGTTGTACGTTATAACGTAATAGTATATAACGTTATACGTTATAACGTAATACTTTATAACGTTATATGATATAACATTATGCTACGTAACGTTATACGTTATGACGTAATTGTATATCACTTTATACGTTATAACGTAATAGTACATGGCGTTATACGTTATAACGTAATAGTATATGACGTTATACGTTATAACGCAATAGTATATAACGCAATACGTTACAACGTAATAGTATATAACGTTATACGTTATTACGTAATATTATATAGCTTTATACGTTATAACGCAATAGTATGTAACGCTATACGTTGAAACGCAATAGTATGTAACGTTATACGTTATAACGCAATAGTATATAACGTGATACGTTATAACGTAGTGCTACATACCGTTATACGTTATAGCGTAATGCTATATAACTTTATATGATATAACATTATGCTACATAACGTTATACGTTATAACGTAATTGTATATAACGTTATACGTTATAACGCAATAGTACGTAACGCTATACGTTACAACGCAATAGTATGTAACGTTATACGTTATAACGCAATCGTATATAACGTTATACGTTATAACGTAATACTATATAACGTTATATGATATAACATTATGCTACGTACCGTTATACGTTATGACGTAATTGTATATCACTTTATAAGTTATAACGCAATAGTATATAACGTTATACGTTATAACGTAATGCGACATAACGTTATACGTTATAACGTAATAATATATAATGTTATACGTTGTAACGCAATAGTATGTAACGTAATACGTTATAACGTAATGCTACATAACGTTATTCGTTATAACATAATGCTACATAACGTTATACGTTATATCGTAATGCGACATAACGTTATACGTTATAACGTAGTAATATATAACGTTATACGTTACAACGTAATAGTACATAACGTTATCCGTCATAACGTAATAGTATATAACTTTATACGTTATAACGCAATAGTATGTAACGCTATACGTTGAAACGCAATTGTATGTAACGTTATACGTTATAACGCAATAGTATATAACGTGATACGTTATAACGTAGTGCTACATACCGTTATACGTTATAACGCAATAGTATATAACGTGATACGTTATAACGTAGTGCTACATACCGTTATACGTTATAACGTAATGCGACATAACGTTATACGTTATAACGTAGTGCGACATAACGTTATACGTTATAACGTAATAATATATAATGTTATACGTTGTAACGCAATAGTATGTAACGTTATACGTTATAACGTAATGCTACATAACGTTATTCGTTATAACATAAGGCTACATAACGTTAAACGTTATAACGTAATGCGACATAACGTTATACGTTATAACGTAGTAATATATAACGTTATACGTTACAACGTAATAGTACATAACGTTATACGTTATAACGTAATAGTATGTAACGTTATACGTTATAACGTAATAGTATATAACGTTATCTGTTATATCATTATGCTACATAACGTTATACGTTATAGCGTAATGCTATATAACTTTATATGATATAACATTATGCTACATAACGTTATATGTTATAACGTAATTGTATATAACGTTATACGTTATAACGCAATAGTATGTAACGCTATACGTTACAACGCAATAGTATGTAACGTTATACGTTATAACGTAATAGTATATAACGTTGTACGTTATAACGTAATAGTATATAACGTTATACGTTATAATGTGATACTATATAACGTTATACGTTATAACGTAATGCTACATAACTTTATACGTTATGACGTAATGCGACATAACGTTATACGTTATAACGTAATGCGACATAACGTTATACGTTATAACGTGATAATATATAATGTTATACGTTGTAACGCAATAGTATGTAACGTTATACGTTGTAACGTAATAGTATATAACGTCATACGTTATAGCGTAATAGTATATAACGTCATTCGTTATAACGTAATAGTATATAACGTCATACGCTATAACGTAATAGTATATAACGTTATACATTATAACGTAATAGTATGTAACGTTATACGTTATTACGTAATAGTATGTAACGTTATTCGTTATAACGCAATAGTATATAAGGTTATACGTTATAACGTAATGCGAAATAACGTTATTCGTTATAACGTAATTGTATGTAACGTTATACGTTATAACGCAATAGTACGTAACGCTATACGTTACAACGCAATAGTATGTAACGTTATACGTTATAACGCAATAGTATATAACGTTATACGTTATAACGTAATACTATATAACGTTATATGATATAACATTATGCTACGTAACGTTATACGTTATAACGCAATAGTATATAACGTTATACGTTATAACGTAATGCGACATAACGTTATACGTTATAACGTAATAATATATAATGTTATACGTTGTAACGCAATAGTATGTAACGTTATACGTTACAACGTAATAGTATATAACGTTATATGTTATTACGTAATAGTATATAACTTTATACGTTATAACGAAATGGTATGTAACGCTATACGTTGAAACGCAATAGTATGTAACGTTATACGTTATAACGCAATAGTATGTAACGCTATACGTTGAAACGCAATAGTATGTAACGTTATACGTTATAACGCAATAGTATATAACGTGATACGTTATAACGCAATAGTATGTAACGCTATACGTTACAACGCAATCGTATGTAACGTTATACGTTATAACGTAATAGTATATAACGTTGTACGTTATAACGTAATAGTATATAACGTTATACGTTATAACGTAATACTTTATAACGTTATATGATATAACATTATGCTACGTAACGTTATACGTTATGACGTAATTGTATATCACTTTATACGTTATAACGTAATAGTACATGGCGTTATACGTTATAACGTAATAGTATATGACGTTATACGTTATAACGCAATAGTATATAACGCAATACGTTACAACGTAATAGTATATAACGTTATACGTTATTACGTAATAGTATATAACTTTATACGTTATAACGCAATAGTATGTAACGCTATACGTTGAAACGCAATAGTATGTAACGTTATACGTTATAACGCAATAGTATATAACGTGATACGTTATAACGTAGTGCTACATACCGTTATACGTTATAGCGTAATGCTATGTAACTTTATATGATATAACATTGTGCTGCATAACGTTATACGTTATAACGTAATTGTATATTATGTTATACGTTATAACGCAATAGTATGTAACGCTATACGTTACAACGCAATAGTATGTAACGTTATACGTTATAACGCAATAGTATATAACGCTATATGTTGTAACGCAATAGTATGTAACGTTATACGTTATAACGCAATAGTATATAACGTTATACGTTATAACGTAATGCGACATAACGTTATACGTTATAACGTAATACTTTATAACGTTATATGATATAACATTATGCTACGTAACGTTATACGTTATGACGTAATTGTATATCACTTTATACGTTATAACGTAATAGTACATGGCGTTATAAGTTATAACGTAATAGTATATGACGTTATACGTTATAACGCAATAGTATATAACATAATACGTTACAACGTAATAGTATATAACGTTATACGTTATAACGCAATAGTATGTAACGCTATACGTTGAAACGCAATAGTATGTAACGTCATACGTTATAACGCAATAGTATATAACGTGATACGTTATAACGTAGTGCTACATACCGTTATACGTTATAACGTAATGCGACATAACGTTATACGTTATAACGTAGTGCGACATAACGTTATACGTTATAACGTAATAATATATAATGTTATACGTTGTAATGCAATAGTATGTAACGTTATACGTTATAACGTAATGCTACATAACATTATTCGTTATAACATAATGCTACATAACGTTATACGTTATAACGTAATGCGACATAACGTTATACGTTATAACGTAATGCGACATAACGTTATACGTTATAACGTAGTAATATATAACGTTATACGTTACAACGTAATAGTACATAACGTTATACGTTATAACGTAATAGTATGTAACGTTATACGTTATAACGTAATAGTATATAACGTTATCTGTTATATCATTATGCTACATAACGTTATACGTTATAGCGTAATGCTATATAACTTTATATGATATAACATTATGCTACATAACGTTATATGTTATAACGTAATTGTATATAACGTTATACGTTATAACGCAATAGTATGTAACGCTATACGTTACAACGCAATAGTATGTAACGTTATACGTTATAACGTAATAGTATATAACGTTGTACGTTATAACGTAATAGTATATAACGTTATACGTTATAATGTGATACTATATAACGTTATACGTTATAACGTAATGCTACATAACTTTATACGTTATAACGTAATGCGACATAACGTTATACGTTATAACGTAATGCGACATAACGTTATACGTTATAACGTAATAATATATAATGTTATACTTTGTAACGCAATAGTATGTAACGTTATACGTTATAACGTAATAGTATATAACGTCATACGTTATAGCGTAATAGTATATAACGTCATACGTTATAACGTAATAGTATATAACGTCATACGTTATAATGTAATAGTATGTAACGTTATTCGTTATAACGTAATAATATATAATGTTATACGTTGTAACGCAATAGTATGTAACGTTATACGTTACAACGTAATAGTATATAACGTTATATGTTATTACGTAATAGTATATAACTTTATACGTTATAACGAAATGGTATGTAACGCTATACGTTGAAACGCAATAGTATGTAACGTTATACGTTATAACGCAATAGTATATAACGTGATACGTTATAACGCAATAGTATGTAACGCTATACGTTACAACGCAATCGTATGTAACGTTATACGTTATAACGTAATAGTATATAACGTTGTACGTTATAACGTAATAGTATATAACGTTATACGTTATAACGTAATACTTTATAACGTTATATGATATAACATTATGCTACGTAACGTTATACGTTATGACGTAATTGTATATCACTTTATACGTTATAACGTAATAGTACATGGCGTTATACGTTATAACGTAATAGTATATGACGTTATACGTTATAACGCAATAGTATATAACGCAATACGTTACAACGTAATAGTATATAACGTTATACGTTATTACGTAATAGTATATAACTTTATACGTTATAACGCAATAGTATGTAACGCTATACGTTGAAACGCAATAGTATGTAACGTTATACGTTATAACGCAATAGTATATAACGTGATACGTTATAACGTAGTGCTACATACCGTTATACGTTATACCGTAATGCTATATAACTTTACATGA
Organism: Bombus sonorus; assembly: GCA_029958995.1. Classification (NCBI taxonomy): domain Eukaryota; kingdom Metazoa; phylum Arthropoda; class Insecta; order Hymenoptera; family Apidae; genus Bombus; species Bombus sonorus. Next base: position 4,932,643 of record JARWAU010000008.1, on the reverse strand, counting down.
TATAACATTGTGCTACATAACGTTATACGTTATAACGTAATTGTATATTATGTTATACGTTATAACGCAATAGTATGTAACGCTATACGTTACAACGCAATAGTATGTAACGTTATACGTTATAACGCAATAGTATATAACGCTATATGTTGTAACGCAATAGTATGTAACGTTATACGTTATAACGCAATAGTATATAACGTTATACGTTATAACGTAATGCGACATAACGTTATACGTTATAACGTAATACTTTATAACGTTATATGATATAACATTATGCTACGTAACGTTATACGTTATGACGTAATTGTATATCACCTTATACGTTATAACGTAATAGTACATGGCGTTATAAGTTATAACGTAATAGTATATGACGTTATACGTTATAACGCAATAGTATATAACGTAATACGTTACAACGTAATAGTATATAACATTATACGTTATAACGCAATAGTATGTAACGCTATACGTTGAAACGCAATAGTATGTAACGTCATACGTTGTAACGCAATAGTATATAACGTGATACGTTATAACGTAGTGCTACATACCGTTATACGTTATAACGTAATGCGACATAACGTTATACGTTATAACGTAGTGCGACATAACGTTATACATTATAACGTAATAATATATAATGTTATACGTTGTAATGCAATAGTATGTAACGTTATACGTTATAACGTAATGCTACATAACATTATTCGTTATAACATAATGCTACACAACGTTATACGTTATAACGTAATGCGACATAACGTTATACGTTATAACGTAGTAATATATAACGTTATACGTTACAACGTAATAGTACATAACGTTATACGTTATAACGTAATAGTATGTAACGTTATACGTTATAACGTAATAGTATATAACGTTATCTGTTATATCATTATGCTACATAACGTTATACGTTATAGCGTAATGCTATATAACTTTATATGATATAACATTATGCTACATAACGTTATATGTTATAACGTAATTGTATATAACGTTATACGTTATAACGCAATAGTATGTAACGCTATACGTTACAACGCAATATTATGTAACGTTATACGTTATAACGTAATAGTATATAACGTTGTACGTTATAACGTAATAGTATATAACGTTATACGTTATAATGTGATACTATATAACGTTATACGTTATAACGTAATGCTACATAACTTTATACGTTATAACGTAATGCGACATAACGTTATACGTTATAACGTAATGCGACATAACGTTATACGTTATAACGTAATAATATATAATGTTATACTTTGTAACGCAATAGTATGTAACGTTATACGTTATAACGTAATAGTATATAACGTCATACGTTATAGCGTAATAGTATATAACGTCATACGTTATAACGTAATAGTATATAACGTCATACGTTATAATGTAATAGTATGTAACGTTATACGTTATAACGTAATGCTACATAACATTATTCGTTATAACATAATGCTACACAACGTTATACGTTATAACGTAATGCGACATAACGTTATACGTTATAACGTAGTAATATATAACGTTATACGTTACAACGTAATAGTACATAACGTTATACGTTATAACGTAATAGTATGTAACGTTATACGTTATAACGTAATAGTATATAACGTTATCTGTTATATCATTATGCTACATAACGTTATACGTTATAGCGTAATGCTATATAACTTTATATGATATAACATTATGCTACATAACGTTATATGTTATAACGTAATTGTATATAACGTTATACGTTATAACGCAATAGTATGTAACGCTATACGTTACAACGCAATATTATGTAACGTTATACGTTATAACGTAATAGTATATAACGTTGTACGTTATAACGTAATAGTATATAACGTTATACGTTATAATGTGATACTATATAACGTTATACGTTATAACGTAATGCTACATAACTTTATACGTTATAACGTAATGCGACATAACGTTATACGTTATAACGTAATGCGACATAACGTTATACGTTATAACGTAATAATATATAATGTTATACTTTGTAACGCAATAGTATGTAACGTTATACGTTATAACGTAATAGTATATAACGTCATACGTTATAGCGTAATAGTATATAACGTCATACGTTATAACGTAATAGTATATAACGTCATACGTTATAATGTAATAGTATGTAACGTTATTCGTTATAACGTAATAGTATGTAAGGTTATACGTTATAACGTAATGCGACATAACGTTATTCGTTAAAACATAATGCTACATAACGTTATACGTTATAACGTAGTGCTACATACCGTTATACGTTATAGCGTAATGCTATATAACTTTATATGATATAACATTGTGCTACATAACGTTATACGTTATAACGTAATTGTATATAATGTTATACGTTATAACGCAATAGTATGTAACGCTATACGTTACAACGCAATAGTATGTAACGTTATACGTTATAACGCAATATTATGTAACGCTATACGTTGTAACGCAATAGTATGTAACGTTATACGTTATATCGCAATAGTATATAACGTTATACGTTATAACGTAGTGCTACATACCGTTATACGTTATAACGTAATGCGACATAACGTTATACGTTATGACGTAGTGCGACATAACGTTATACGTTATAACGTAATAATATATAATGTTATACGTTGTAACGCAATAGTGTGTAACGTTATACGTTATAACGTAATGCTACATAACATTATTCGTTATAACATAATGCTACATAACGTTATACGTTATAACGTAATGCGGCATAACGTTATACGTTATAACGTAGTAATATATAACGTTATACGTTACAACGTAATAGTACATAACGTTATACGTTATAACGCAATAGTATGTAACGCTATACGTTACAACGCAATAGTATGTAACGTTATACGTTATAACGCAATATTATGTAACGCTATACGTTGTAACGCAATAGTATGTAACGCTATACGTTACAACGCAATAGTATGTAACGTTATATGTTATAACGTAATTGTATATAACGTTATACGTTATAACGCAATAGTATATAACGTCATACGTTATAACGTAATAGTATATAACGTCATACGTTATAATGTAATAGTATGTAACGTTATTCGTTATAACGTAATAGTACATAAGGTTATACGTTATAACGTAATGCGACATAACGTTATTCGTTATAACATAATGCTACATAACGTTATACGTTATAACGTAGTGCTACATACCGTTATACGTTATAGCGTAATGCTATATAACTTTATATGATATAACATTGTGCTACATAACGTTATACGTTATAACGTAATTGTATATAATGTTTTACGTTATAACGCAATAGTATGTAACACTATACGTTACAACGCAATAGTATGTAACGTTATACGTTATAACGCAATAGTATGTAACGTTATACGTTATAACACAATAGTATATAACGTGATACGTTATAACGCAACAGTATGTAACGCTATACGTTGTAACGCAATAGTATGTAACGTTATACGTTATAACGCAATAGTATGTAACGCTATACGTTGTAACGCAATAGTATGTAACGTTATACGTTATATCGCAATAGTATATAACGTTATACGTTATAACGTAATGCGACATAACGTTATACGTTATAACGTAATGCGACATAACGTTATACGTTATAACGTAATGCGACATAACGTTATACGTTATAACGTAATGCGACATAACGTTATACGTTATAACGTAATAATATTTAATGTTATATGTTGTAACGCAATAGTATGTAACGTTATACGTTATAACGTAATAGTATATAACGTTATACGTTATTACGTACTAGTATATAACTTTATACGTTATAACGTAATACTATATAACGTTATATGATATAACATTGTGCTACGTAACGTTATACGTTATAACGTAATAGTACATGGCGTTGTATGTTATAACGTAATAGTATATGACGTTATACGTTATAACGCAATAGTATATAACGTAATACGTTACAACGTAATAGTATATAACGTTATACGTTATTACGTAATAGTATATAACTTTATACGTTATAACGCAATAGTATGTAACGCTATACGTTGAAACGCAATAGTATGTAACGTTATACGTTATAACGCAATAGTATATAACGTGATACGTTATAACGTAGTGCTACATACCGTTACACGTTATAACGTAATGCGACATAACGTTATACGTTATAACGTAGTGCGACGTAACGTTATACGTTAAAACGTAATAATATATAATGTTATATGTTGTAGCGCAATAGCATGTATCGTTATACGTTATAACGTAATGCTACATAACGTTATTCGTTATAACATAATGCTACATAACGTTATACGTTATAACGTAATGCGACATAGCGTTATACGTTATAACGTAGTAATATATAACGTTATACGTTACAACGTAATAGTTCATAACGTTATACGTTATAACGTAATAGTATGTAACGTTATACGTTATAACGTAATAGTATATAACGTTATCTGTTATATCATTATGCTGCATAACGTTATACGTTATAGCGTAATGCTATATAACTTTATATGATATAACATTATGCTACATAACGTTATATGTTATAACGTAATTGTATATAACGTTATACGTTATAACGCAATAGTATGTGACGCTATACGTTACAACGCAATAGTATGAAACGTTATACGTTATAACGTAATAGTATATAACGTTGTACGTTATAACGTAATAGTATATAACGTTATACGTTATAATGTGATACTATATAACGTTATACGTTATAACGTAATGCTACATAACTTTATACGTTATAACGTAATGCGACATAACGTTATACGTTATAACGTAATGCGACATAACGTTATACGTTATAACGTAATGCGACATAACGTTATACGTTATAACGTAATAATATTTAATGTTATACGTTGTAACACAATAGTATCTAACGTTATACGTTACAACGTAATAGTATATAACGTTATACGTTATTACGTAATAGTATATAACTTTATACGTTATAACGTAATACTATATAACGTTATATGATATAACATTGTGCTACGTAACGTTATACGTTATAACGTCATAGTACATTGCGTTGTACGTTATAACGTAATAGTATATGACGTTATACGTTATAACGCAATAGTATATAACGTAATACGTTACAACGCAATAGTATGTAACGTTATACGTTATAACGTAATAGTATATAACGTTGTACGTTATAACGTAATAGTATATAACGTTATACGTTATAATGTGATACTATATAACGTTATACGTTATAACGTAATGCTACATAACTTTATACGTTATAACGTAATGCGACATAACGTTATACGTTATAACGTAATGCGACATAACGTTATACGTTATAACGTGATAATATATAATGTTATACGTTGTAACGCAATAGTATGTAACGTTATACGTTATAACGTAATAGTATATAACGTCATACGTTATAGCGTAATAGTGTATAACGTCATTCGTTATAACGTAATAGTATATAACGTCATACGCTATAACGTAATAGTATATAACGTTATACATTATAACGTAATAGTATGTAACGTTATACGTTATAACGTAATAGTATGTAACGTTATTCGTTATAACGCAATAGTATATAAGGTTATACGTTATAACGTAATGCGACATAACGTTATTCGTTATAACATAATGCAACATAACGTTATACGTTATAACGTAATGCGAAATAACGTTATTCGTTATAGCGTAATGCTATATAACTTTATATGATATAACATTATGCTACATAACGTTATACGTTATAACGTAATTGTATATAACGTTATACGTTATAACGCAATAGTACGTAACGCTATACGTTACAACGCAATAGTATGTAACGTTATACGTTATAACGCAATAGTATATAACGTTATACGTTATAACGTAATACTATATAACGTTATATGATATAACATTATGCTACGTAACGTTATACGTTATAACGCAATAGTATATAACGTTATACGTTATAACGTAATGCGACATAACGTTATACGTTATAACGTAATAATATATAATGTTATACGTTGTAACGCAATAGTATGTAACGTTATACGTTACAACGTAATAGTATATAACGTTATATGTTATTACGTAATAGTATATAACTTTATACGTTATAACGAAATGGTATGTAACGCTATACGTTGAAACGCAATAGTATGTAACGTTATACGTTATAACGCAATAGTATATAACGTGATACGTTATAACGCAATAGTATGTAACGCTATACGTTACAACGCAATCGTATGTAACGTTATACGTTATAACGTAATAGTATATAACGTTGTACGTTATAACGTAATAGTATATAACGTTATACGTTATAACGTAATACTTTATAACGTTATATGATATAACATTATGCTACGTAACGTTATACGTTATGACGTAATTGTATATCACTTTATACGTTATAACGTAATAGTACATGGCGTTATACGTTATAACGTAATAGTATATGACGTTATACGTTATAACGCAATAGTATATAACGCAATACGTTACAACGTAATAGTATATAACGTTATACGTTATTACGTAATAGTATATAACTTTATACGTTATAACGCAATAGTATGTAACGCTATACGTTGAAACGCAATAGTATGTAACGTTATACGTTATAACGCAATAGTATATAACGTGATACGTTATAACGTAGTGCTACATACCGTTATACGTTATAGCGTAATGCTATATAACTTTATATGATATAACATTGTGCTACATAACGTTATACGTTATAACGTAATTGTATATTATGTTATACGTTATAACGCAATAGTATGTAACGCTATACGTTACAACGCAATAGTATGTAACGTTATACGTTATAACGCAATAGTATATAACGCTATATGTTGTAACGCAATAGTATGTAACGTTATACGTTATAACGCAATAGTATATAACGTTATACGTTATAACGTAATGCGACATAACGTTATACGTTATAACGTAATACTTTATAACGTTATATGATATAACATTATGCTACGTAACGTTATACGTTATGACGTAATTGTATATCACTTTATACGTTATAACGTAATAGTACATGGCGTTATAAGTTATAACGTAATAGTATATGACGTTATACGTTATAACGCAATAGCATATAACGTAATACGTTACAACGTAATAGTATATAACGTTATACGTTATAACGCAATAGTATGTAACGCTATACGTTGAAACGCAATAGTATGTAACGTCATACGTTGTAACGCAATAGTATATAACGTGATACGTTATAACGTAGTGCTACATACCGTTATACGTTATAACGTAATGCGACATAACGTTATACGTTATAACGTAGTAATATATAACGTTATACGTTACAACGTAATAGTATATAACGTTATACGTTATAACGTAATAGTATGTAACGTTATACGTTATAACGTAATAGTATATAACGTTATCTGTTATATCATTATGTTACATAACGTTATACGTTATAGCGTAATGCTATATAACTTTATATGATATAACATTATGCTACATAACGTTATATGTTATAACGTAATAGTATATAACGTTATACGTTATAATGTGATACTATATAACGTTATACGTTATAACGTAATGCTACATAACTTTATACGTTATAACGTAATGCGACATAACGTTTTACGTTATAACGTAATGCGACATAACGTTATACGTTATAACGTAATAATATATAATGTTATACTTTGTAACGCAATAGTATGTAACGTTATACGTTATAACGTAATAGTATATAACGTCATACGTTATAGCGTAATAGTATATAACGTCATACGTTATAACGTAATAGTATATAACGTCATACGTTATAATGTAATAGTATGTAACGTTATTCGTTATAACGTAATAGTATATAAGGTTATACGTTATAACGTAATGCGACACAACGTTATTCGTTAAAACATAATGCTACATAACGTTATACGTTATAACGTAGTGCTACATACCGTTATACGTTATAGCGTAATGCTATATAACTTTATATGATATAACATTGTGCTACATAACGTTATACGTTATAACGTAATTGTATATAATGTTATACGTTATAACGCAATAGTATGTAACGCTATACGTTACAACGCAATAGTATGTAACGTTATACGTTATAACGCAATATTATGTAACGCTATACGTTGTAACGCAATAGTATGTAACGTTATACGTTATATCGCAATAGTATATAACGTTATACGTTATAACGTAGTGCTACATACCGTTATACGTTATAACGTAATGCGACATAACGTTATACGTTATGACGTAGTGCGACATAACGTTATACGTTATAACGTAATAATATATAATGTTATACGTTGTAACGCAATAGTGTGTAACGTTATACGTTATAACGTAATGCTACATAACATTATTCGTTATAACATAATGCTACATAACGTTATACGTTATAACGTAATGCGACATAACGTTATACGTTAATACGTAGTAATATATAACGTTATACGTTACAACGTAATAGTACATAACGTTATACGTTATAACGCAATAGTATGTAACGCTATACGTTACAACGCAATAGTATGTAACGTTATACGTTATAACGCAATATTATGTAACGCTATACGTTGTAACGCAATAGTATGTAACGCTATACGTTACAACGCAATAGTATGTAACGTTATATGTTATAACGTAATTGTATATAACGTTATACGTTATAACGCAATAGTATGTAACACTATACGTTACAACGCAATAGTATGTAACGTTATACGTTATAACGTAATAGTATATAACGTTGTACGTTATAACGTAATAGTATATAACGTTATACGTTATAATGTGATACTATATAACGTTATACGTTATAACGTAATGCTACATAACTTTATACGTTATAACGTAATGCGACATAACGTTATACGTTATAACGTAATGCGACATAACGTTATACGTTATAACGTCATAATATATAATGTTATACTTTGTAACGCAATAGTATGTAACGTTATACGTTATAACGTAATAGTATATAACGTCATACGTTATAGCGTAATAGTATATAACGTCATACGTTATAACGTAATAGTATATAACGTCATACGTTATAATGTAATAGTATGTAACGTTATTCGTTATAACGTAATTGTATATAAGGTTATACGTTATAACGTAATGCGACATAACGTTATTCGTTATAACATAATGCTACATAACGTTATACGTTATAACGTAGTGCTACATACCGTTATACGTTATAGCGTAATGCTATATAACTTTATATGATATAACATTGTGCTACATAACGTTATACGTTATAACGTAATTGTATATAATGTTTTACGTTATAACGCAATAGTATGTAACACTATACGTTACAACGCAATAGTATGTAACGTTATACGTTATAACGCAATAGTATGTAACGTTATACGTTATAACACAATAGTATATAACGTGATACGTTATAACGCAACAGTATGTAACGCTATACGTTGTAACGCAATAGTATGTAACGTTATACGTTATAACGCAATAGTATGTAACGCTATACGTTGTAACGCAATAGTATGTAACGTTATACGTTATATCGCAATAGTATATAACGTTATACGTTATAACGTAATGCGACATAACGTTATACGTTATAACGTAATGCGACATAACGTTATACGTTATAACGTAATGCGACATAACGTTATACGTTATAACGTAATGCGACATAACGTTATACGTTATAACGTAATAATATTTAATGTTATACGTTGTAACGCAATAGTATGTAACGTTATACGTTATAACGTAATAGTATATAACGTTATACGTTATTACGTACTAGTATATAACTTTATACGTTATAACGTAATACTATATAACGTTATATGATATAACATTGTGCTACGTAACGTTATACGTTATAACGTAATAGTACATGGCGTTGTATGTTATAACGTAATAGTATATGACGTTATACGTTATAACGCAATAGTATATAACGTAATACGTTACAACGTAATAGTATATAACGTTATACGTTATTACGTAATAGTATATAACTTTATACGTTATAACGCAATAGTATGTAACGCTATACGTTGAAACGCAATAGTATGTAACGTTATACGTTATAACGCAATAGTATATAACGTGATACGTTATAACGTAGTGCTACATACCGTTACACGTCATAACGTAATGCGACATAACGTTATACGTTATAACGTAGTGCGACGTAACGTTATACGTTAAAACGTAATAATATATAATGTTATATGTTGTAGCGCAATAGCATGTATCGTTATACGTTATAACGTAATGCTACATAACGTTATTCGTTATAACATAATGCTACATAACGTTATACGTTATAACGTAATGCGACATAGCGTTATACGTTATAACGTAGTAATATATAACGTTATACGTTACAACGTAATAGTTCATAACGTTATACGTTATAACGTAATAGTATGTAACGTTATACGTTATAACGTAATAGTATATAACGTTATCTGTTATATCATTATGCTGCATAACGTTATACGTTATTGCGTAATGCTATATAACTTTATATGATATAACATTATGCTACATAACGTTATATGTTATAACGTAATTGTATATAACGTTATACGTTATAACGCAATAGTATGTGACGCTATACGTTACAACGCAATAGTATGTAACGTTATACGTTATAACGTAATAGTATATAACGTTGTACGTTATAACGTAATAGTATATAACGTTATACGCTATAATGTGATACTATATAACGTTATACGTTATAACGTAATGCTACATAACTTTATACGTTATAACGTAATGCGACATAACGTTATACGTTATAACGTAATGCGACATAACGTTATACGTTATAACGTAATGCGACATAACGTTATACGTTATAACGTAATAATATTTAATGTTATACGTTGTAACACAATAGTATGTAACGTTATACGTTACAACGTAATAGTATATAACGTTATACGTTATTACGTAATAGTATATAACTTTATACGTTATAACGTAATACTATATAACGTTATATGATATAACATTGTGCTACGTAACGTTATACGTTATAACGCAATAGTACATGGCGTTGTACGTTATAACGTAATAGTATATGACGTTATACGTTATAACGCAATAGTATATAACGTAATACGTTACAACGTAATAGTATATAACGTTATACGTTATTACGTAATAGTATATAACTTTATACGTTATAACGCAATAGTATGTAACGCTATACGATGAAACGCAATAGTATGTAACGTTATACGTTATAACGCAATAGTATATAACGTTATACGTTATAACGTAGTGCTACATACCGTTACACGTTATAACGTAATGCGACATAACGTTATACGTTATAACGTAGTGCGACATAACGTTATACGTTAAAACGTAATAATATATAATGTTATACGTTGTAGCGCAATAGCATGTATCGTTATACGTTATAACGTAATGCTACATAACGTTATTCGTTATAACATAATGCTACATAACGTTATACGTTATAACGTAATGCGACATAACGTTATACGTTATAACGTAGTAATATATAACGTTATACGTTACAACGTAATAGTACATAACGTTATACGTTATAACGTAATAGTATGTAACGTTATACGTTATAACGTAATAGTATATAACGTTATCTGTTATATCATTATGCTACATAACGTTATACGTTATGGCGTAATGCTATATAACTTTATATGATATAACATTATGCTACATAACGTTATATGTTATAACGTAATTGTATATAACGTTATACGTTATAACGCAATAGTATGTGACGCTATACGTTACAACGCAATAGTATGTAACGTTATACGTTATAACGTAATACTATATAACGTTGTACGTTATAACGTAATAGTATATAACGTTATACGTTATAATGTGATACTATATAACGTTATACGTTATAACGTAATGTTACATAACTTTATACGTTATAACGTAATGCGACATAACGTTATACGTTATAACGTAATGCGACATAACGTTATACGTTATTACGTAATAATATATAATGTTATACTTTGTAACGCAATAGTATGTAACGTTATACGTTATAACGTAATAGTATATAACGTCATACGCTATAACGTAATAGTATATAACGTTATACATTATAACGTAATAGTATGTAACGTTATACGTTATAACGTAATAGTATGTAACGTTATTCGTTATAACGTAATAGTATATAAGGTTATACGTTATAACGTAATGCGACATAACGTTATTCGTTATAACATAATGCTACATAACGTTATACGTTATAACGTAATGCGAAATAACGTTATTCGTTATAGCGTAATGCTATATAACTTTATATGATATAACATTATGCTACGTAACGTTATACGTTATAACGTAATTGTATATAACGTTATACGTTATAACGCAATAGTACGTAACGCTATACGTTACAACGCAATAGTATGTAACGTTATACGTTATAACGCAATAGTATATAACGTTATACGTTATAACGTAATACTATATAACGTTATATGATATAACATTATGCTACGTAACGTTATACGTTATGACGTAATTGTATATCACTTTATACGTTATAACGCAATAGTATGTAACGCTATACGTTGAAACGCAATAGTATGTAACGTTATACGTTATAACACAATAGTATATAACGTGATACGTTATAACGCAACAGTATGTAACGCTATACGTTGTAACGCAATAGTATGTAACGTTATACGTTACAACGTAATAGTATATAACGTTATACGTTATTACGTAATAGTATATAACTTTATACGTTATAACGCAATAGTATGTAACGCTATACGTTGAAACGCAATAGTATGTAACGTTATACGTTATAACGCAATAGTATATAACGTGATACGTTATAACGTAGTGCTATATAACGTTATATGATATAACATTATGCTACGTAACGTTATACGTTATGACGTAATTGTATATCACTTTATACGTTATAACGCAATAGTATGTAACGCTATACGTTACAACGCAATAGTATGTAACGTTATACGTTATAACGCAATAGTATATAACGTGATACGTTACAACGCAATAGTATGTAACGTTATACGTTATAACGCAATAGTATATAACGTTATACGTTATAACGCAATAGTATGTAACGCTATACGTTGTAACGCAATAGTATGTAACGTTATACGTTATAACGCAATAGTATATAACGTTATACGTTATTTCGTAATGCGACATAACGTTATACGTTATAACGTAATAATGTATAATGTTATACGTTGTGACGCAATAGTATGTAACGTTATACGTTACAACGTAATAGTATATAACGTTATACGTTATTACGTAATAGTATATAACTTTATACGATATAACGCAATAGTATATAACGCTATACGTTGAAACGCAATAGTATGTAACGTTATACGTTATAACGCAATAGTATATAACGTGATACGTTACAACGCAATAGTATGTAACGTTATACGTTATAACGCAATAGTATATAACGTTATACGTTATAACGTAATACTATATAACGTTATATGATATAACATTATGCTACGTAACGTTATACGTTATGACGTAATTGTATATCACTTTATACGTTATAACGCAATAGTATGTAACGCTATACGTTACAACGCAATAGTATGTAACGTTATACGTTATAACGCAATCGTATATAACGTTATACGTTATAACGTAATACTATATAACGTTATATGATATAACATTATGCTACGTACCGTTATACGTTATGACGAAATTGTATATCACTTTATAAGTTATAACGCAATAGTATGTAACGCTATACGTTGAAACGCAATAGTATGTAACGCTATACGTTGAAACGCAATAGTATGTAACGTTATACGTTATAACACAATAGTATATAACGTGATACGTTATAACGCAACAGTATGTAACGCTATACGTTGTAACGCAATAGTATGTAACGTTATACGTTATAACGCAATAGTATGTAACGCTATACGTTGTAACGCAATAGTATGTAACGTTATACGTTATAACGCAATAGTATGTAACGCTATACGTTGAAACGCAATAGTATGTAACGTTATACGTTATAACGTAATAGTATATAACGTTATACGTTATTACGTAATATTATATAGCTTTATACGTTATAACGCAATAGTATGTAACGCTATACGTTGAAACGCAATAGTATGTAACGTTATACGTTATAACGCAATAGTATATAACGTGATACGTTATAATGTAATGCGACATAACGTTATACGTTATAACGTAATAATATATAATGTTATACGTTGTAACGCAATAGTATGTAACGTTATACGTTACAACGTAATAGTATATAACGTTATACGTTATTACGTAATATTATATAGCTTTATACGTTATAACGCAATAGTATATAACGTTATACGTTATAACGTAATACTATATAACGTTTTATGATATAACATTATGCTACGTAACGTTATACGTTATGACGTAATTGTATATCACTTTATAAGTTATAACGCAATAGTATGTAACGCTATACGTTGAAACGCAATAGTATGTAACGTTATACGTTATAACGCAATAGTATGTAACGCTATACGTTGTAACGCAATAGTATGTAACGTTATACGTTATAACGCAATAGTATGTAACGCTATACGTTGTAACGCAATAGTATGTAACGTTATACGTTATAACGCAATAGTATATAACGTTATACGTTATAACGTAATGCGACATAACGTTATACGTTATAACGTAATAATATATAATGTTATACGTTGTAACGCAATAGTATGTAACGTTATACGTTACAACGTAATAGTATATAACGTTATACGTTATTACGTAATAGTATATAACTTTATACGTTATAACGCAATAGTATGTAACGCTATACGTTGAAACGCAATAGTATGTAACGTTATACGTTATAACGCAATAGTATATAACGTGATACGTTATAACGTAGCGCTACATACCGTTATACGTTATAGCGTAATGCTATATAACTTTATATGATATAACATTATGCTACATAACGTTATACGTTATAACGTAATTGTATATAATGTTATATGTTATAACGCAATAGTATGTAACGCTATACGTTACAACGCAATAGTATGTAACGTTATACGTTATAACGCAATAGTATGTAACGCTATACGTTGTAACGCAATAGTATATAACGTTATGCGTTATAACGTAATGCGACATAACGTTATACGTTATAACGTAATGCGACATAACGTTATACGTTATAACGTAATAATATATAATGTTATACGTTGTAACGCAATAGTATGTAACGTTATACGTTATAACGTAATGCTACATAACGTTATTCGTTATAACATAATGCTACATAACGTTATACGTTATATCGTAATGCGACATAACGTTATACGTTATATCGCAATGCGACATAACGTTATACGTTATAACGCAATAGTATGTAACGTTATACGTTATAACGTAATAGTATGTAACGTTATACGTTATAACGTAATAGTATATAAGGTTATACGCTATAACGTAATGCGACATAACGTTATTCGTTATAACATAATGATACATAACGATATACGTTATAACGTAATGCGACATAACGTTATTCGTTATAGCGTAATGCTATATAACTTTATATGATATAACATTATGCTACATAACGTTATACGTTATAACGTAATTGTATATAATGTTATACGTTATAACGCAATAGTATGTAACGCTATACGTTTCAACGCAATAGTATGTAACGTTATACGTTATAACGCAATAGTATGTAACGCTGTACGTTGTAATGCAATAGTATGTAACGTTATACGTTATAACGCAATAGTATATAACGTTATACGTTATAACGTAATGCGACATAACGTTATACGTTATAACGTAATAATATATAATGTTATACGTTGTAACGCAATAGTATGTAACGTTATACGTTATAACGTAATGATACATAACGTTATTCGTTATAACATAATGCTACATAACGTTATACGTTATAACGTAATGCGACATAACGTTATACGTTATAACGTAGTAATATATAACGTTATACGTTATAACACAATAGTATGTAGCGCTATACATTACAACGCAATAGTATGTAACGTTATACGTTATAACGCAATAGTATATAACGCTATACGTTACAACGCAATAGTATGTAACGTTATACGTTATAACGCAATAGTATATAACGCTATACGTTACAACGCAATAGTATGTAACGTTATTCGTTATAACGTAATAGTATATAAGGTTATACGTTATAACGTAATGCGACATAACGTTATTCGTTATAACATAATGCTACATAACGTTATACGTTATAACGTAATGCGAAATAACGTTATTCGTTATAGCGTAATGCTATATAACTTTATATGATATAACATTATGCTACATAACGTTATACGTTATAACGTAATTGTATATAACGTTATACGTTATAACGCAATAGTACGTAACGCTATACGTTACAACGCAATAGTATGTAACGTTATACGTTATAACGCAATAGTATATAACGTTATACGTTATAACGTAATACTATATAACGTTATATGATATAACATTATGCTACGTAACGTTATACGTTATGACGTAATTGTATATCACTTTATACGTTATAACGCAATAGTATGTAATGCTATACGTTGAAACGCAATAGTATGTAACGTTATACGTTATAACACAATAGTATATAACGTGATACGTTATAACGCAACAGTATGTAACGCTATACGTTGTAACGCAATAGTATGTAACGTTATACGTTACAACGTAATAGTATGTAACGTTATACGTTATTACGTAATAGTATATAACTTTATACGTTATAACGCAATAGTATGTAACGCTATACGTTGAAACGCAATAGTATGTAACGTTATACGTTATAACGCAATAGTATATAACGTGATACGTTATAACGTAGTGCTATATAACGTTATATGATATAACATTATGCTACGTAACGTTATACGTTATGACGTAATTGTATATCACTTTATACGTTATAACGCAATAGTATGTAACGCTATACGTTACAACGCAATAGTATGTAACGTTATACGTTATAACGCAATAGTATATAACGTGATACGTTACAACGCAATAGTATGTAACGTTATACGTTATAACGCAATAGTATATAACGTTATACGTTATAACGCAATAGTATGTAACGCTATACGTTGTAACGCAATAGTATGTAACGTTATACGTTATAACGCAATAGTATATAACGTTATACGTTATTTCGTAATGCGACATAACGTTATACGTTATAACGTAATAATGTATAATGTTATACGTTGTGACGCAATAGTATGTAACGTTATACGTTACAACGTAATAGTATATAACGTTATACGTTATTACGTAATAGTATATAACTTTATACGATATAACGCAATAGTATATAACGCTATACGTTGAAACGCAATAGTATGTAACGTTATACGTTATAACGCAATAGTATATAACGTGATACGTTACAACGCAATAGTATGTAACGTTATACGTTATAACGCAATAGTATATAACGTTATACGTTATAACGTAATACTATATAACGTTATATGATATAACATTATGCTACGTAACGTTATACGTTATGACGTAATTGTATATCACTTTATACGTTATAACGCAATAGTATGTAACGCTATACGTTACAACGCAATAGTATGTAACGTTATACGTTATAACGCAATCGTATATAACGTTATACGTTATAACGTAATACTATATAACGTTATATGATATAACATTATGCTACGTACCGTTATACGTTATGACGAAATTGTATATCACTTTATAAGTTATAACGCAATAGTATGTAACGCTATACGTTGAAACGCAATAGTATGTAACGTTATACGTTATAACGCAATAGTATATAACGTGATACGTTATAACGCAACAGTATGTAACGCTATACGTTGTAACGCAATAGTATGTAACGTTATACGTTATAACGCAATAGTATGTAACGCTATACGTTGTAACGCAATAGTATGTAACGTTATACGTTATAACGCAATAGTATGTAACGCTATACGTTGAAACGCAATAGTATGTAACGTTATACGTTATAACGTAATAGTATATAACGTTATACGTTATTACGTAATATTATATAGCTTTATACGTTATAACGCAATAGTATGTAACGCTATACGTTGAAACGCAATAGTATGTAACGTTATACGTTATAACGCAATAGTATATAACGTGATACGTTATAATGTAATGCGACATAACGTTATACGTTATAACGTAATAATATATAATGTTATACGTTGTAACGCAATAGTATGTAACGTTATACGTTACAACGTAATAGTATATAACGTTATACGTTATTACGTAATATTATATAGCTTTATACGTTATAACGCAATAGTATATAACGTTATACGTTATAACGTAATACTATATAACGTTATTCGTTATAACATAATGCTACATAACGTTATACGTTATAACGTAGTGCTACATACCGTTATACGTTATAGCGTAATGCTATATAACTTTATATGATATAACATTGTGCTACATAACGTTATACGTTATAACGTAATTGTATATAATGTTTTACGTTATAACGCAATAGTATGTAACGCTATACGTTACAACGCAATAGTATGTAACGTTATACGTTATAACGCAATCGTATATAACGTTATACGTTATAACGTAATACTATATAACGTTATATGATATAACATTATGCTACGTAACGTTATACGTTATAACGCAACAGTATGTAACGCTATACGTTGTAACGCAATAGTATGTAACGTTATACGTTATAACGTAATAGTATATAACGTTATACGTTATTACGTAATATTATATAGCTTTATACGTTATAACGCAATAGTATGTAACGCTATACGTTGTAACGCAATAGTATGTAACGTTATACGTTATAACGCAATAGTATGTAACGCTATACGTTGTAACGCAATAGTATGTAACGTTATACGTTATAACGCAATAGTATGTAACGCTATACGTTGAAACGCAATAGTATGTAACGTTATACGTTATAACGCAATAGTATATAACGTGATACGTTATAATGTAATGCGACATAACGTTATACGTTATAACGTAATAGTATATAACGTTATACGTTATAACGCAATAGTATATAACGTCATACGTTATAACGTAATAGTATATAACGTCATACGTTATAATGTAATAGTATGTAACGTTATTCGTTATAACGTAATAGTATATAAGGTTATACGTTATAACGTAATGCGACATAACGTTATTCGTTATAACATAATGCTACATAACGTTATACGTTATAACGTAGTGCTACATACCGTTATACGTTATAGCGTAATGCTATATAACTTTATATGATATAACATTGTGCTACATAACGTTATACGTTATAACGTAATTGTATATAATGTTTTACGTTATAACGCAATAGTATGTAACACTATACGTTACAACGCAATAGTATGTAACGTTATACGTTATAACGCAATAGTATGTAACGTTATACGTTATAACACAATAGTATATAACGTGATACGTTATAACGCAACAGTATGTAACGCTATACGTTGTAACGCAATAGTATGTAACGTTATACGTTATAACGCAATAGTATGTAACGCTATACGTTGTAACGCAATAGTATGTAACGTTATACGTTATATCGCAATAGTATATAACGTTATACGTTATAACGTAATGCGACATAACGTTATACGTTATAACGTAATGCGACATAACGTTATACGTTATAACGTAATGCGACATAACGTTATACGTTATAACGTAATAATATTTAATGTTATATGTTGTAACGCAATAGTATGTAACGTTATACGTTATAACGTAATAGTATATAACGTTATACGTTATTACGTACTAGTATATAACTTTATACGTTATAACGTAATACTATATAACGTTATATGATATAACATTGTGCTACGTAACGTTATACGTTATAACGTAATAGTACATGGCGTTGTATGTTATAACGTAATAGTATATGACGTTATACGTTATAACGCAATAGTATATAACGTAATACGTTACAACGTAATAGTATATAACGTTATACGTTATTACGTAATAGTATATAACTTTATACGTTATAACGCAATAGTATGTAACGCTATACGTTGAAACGCAATAGTATGTAACGTTATACGTTATAACGCAATAGTATATAACGTGATACGTTATAACGTAGTGCTACATACCGTTACACGTTATAACGTAATGCGACATAACGTTATACGTTATAACGTAGTGCGACGTAACGTTATACGTTAAAACGTAATAATATATAATGTTATATGTTGTAGCGCAATAGCATGTATCGTTATACGTTATAACGTAATGCTACATAACGTTATTCGTTATAACATAATGCTACATAACGTTATACGTTATAACGTAATGCGACATAGCGTTATACGTTATAACGTAGTAATATATAACGTTATACGTTACAACGTAATAGTTCATAACGTTATACGTTATAACGTAATAGTATGTAACGTTATACGTTATAACGTAATAGTATATAACGTTATCTGTTATATCATTATGCTGCATAACGTTATACGTTATAGCGTAATGCTATATAACTTTATATGATATAACATTATGCTACATAACGTTATATGTTATAACGTAATTGTATATAACGTTATACGTTATAACGCAATAGTATGTGACGCTATACGTTACAACGCAATAGTATGTAACGTTATACGTTATAACGTAATAGTATATAACGTTGTACGTTATAACGTAATAGTATATAACGTTATACGTTATAATGTGATACTATATAACGTTATACGTTATAACGTAATGCTACATAACTTTATACGTTATAACGTAATGCGACATAACGTTATACGTTATAACGTAATGCGACATAACGTTATACGATATAACGTAATGCGACATAACGTTATACGTTATAACGTAATAATATATAATGTTATATGTTGTAGCGCAATAGCATGTATCGTTATACGTTATAACGTAATGCTACATAACGTTATACGTTATAACGCAATAGTATATAACGTTATACGTTATAACGCAATAGTATGTAACGCTATACGTTGTAACGCAATAGTATGTAACGTTATACGTTATAACGCAATAGTATATAACGTTATACGTTATTTCGTAATGCGACATAACGTTATACGTTATAACGTAATAATGTATAATGTTATACGTTGTGACGCAATAGTATGTAACGTTATACGTTACAACGTAATAGTATATAACGTTATACGTTATTACGTAATAGTATATAACTTTATACGATATAACGCAATAGTATATAACGCTATACGTTGAAACGCAATAGTATGTAACGTTATACGTTATAACGCAATAGTATATAACGTGATACGTTACAACGCAATAGTATGTAACGTTATACGTTATAACGCAATAGTATATAACGTTATACGTTATAACGTAATACTATATAACGTTATATGATATAACATTATGCTACGTAACGTTATACGTTATGACGTAATTGTATATCACTTTATACGTTATAACGCAATAGTATGTAACGCTATACGTTACAACGCAATAGTATGTAACGTTATACGTTATAACGCAATCGTATATAACGTTATACGTTATAACGTAATACTATATAACGTTATATGATATAACATTATGCTACGTACCGTTATACGTTATGACGAAATTGTATATCACTTTATAAGTTATAACGCAATAGTATGTAACGCTATACGTTGAAACGCAATAGTATGTAACGTTATACGTTATAACGCAATAGTATATAACGTGATACGTTATAACGCAACAGTATGTAACGCTATACGTTGTAACGCAATAGTATGTAACGTTATACGTTATAACGCAATAGTATGTAACGCTATACGTTGTAACGCAATAGTATGTAACGTTATACGTTATAACGCAATAGTATGTAACGCTATACGTTGAAACGCAATAGTATGTAACGTTATACGTTATAACGTAATAGTATATAACGTTATACGTTATTACGTAATATTATATAGCTTTATACGTTATAACGCAATAGTATGTAACGCTATACGTTGAAACGCAATAGTATGTAACGTTATACGTTATAACGCAATAGTATATAACGTGATACGTTATAATGTAATGCGACATAACGTTATACGTTATAACGTAATAATATATAATGTTATACGTTGTAACGCAATAGTATGTAACGTTATACGTTACAACGTAATAGTATATAACGTTATACGTTATTACGTAATATTATATAGCTTTATACGTTATAACGCAATAGTATATAACGTTATACGTTATAACGTAATACTATATAACGTTATTCGTTATAACATAATGCTACATAACGTTATACGTTATAACGTAGTGCTACATACCGTTATACGTTATAGCGTAATGCTATATAACTTTATATGATATAACATTGTGCTACATAACGTTATACGTTATAACGTAATTGTATATAATGTTTTACGTTATAACGCAATAGTATGTAACGCTATACGTTACAACGCAATAGTATGTAACGTTATACGTTATAACGCAATCGTATATAACGTTATACGTTATAACGTAATACTATATAACGTTATATGATATAACATTATGCTACGTAACGTTATACGTTATAACGCAACAGTATGTAACGCTATACGTTGTAACGCAATAGTATGTAACGTTATACGTTATAACGTAATAGTATATAACGTTATACGTTATTACGTAATATTATATAGCTTTATACGTTATAACGCAATAGTATGTAACGCTATACGTTGTAACGCAATAGTATGTAACGTTATACGTTATAACGCAATAGTATGTAACGCTATACGTTGTAACGCAATAGTATGTAACGTTATACGTTATAACGCAATAGTATGTAACGCTATACGTTGAAACGCAATAGTATGTAACGTTATACGTTATAACGCAATAGTATATAACGTGATACGTTATAATGTAATGCGACATAACGTTATACGTTATAACGTAATAGTATATAACGTTATACGTTATAACGCAATAGTATATAACGTCATACGTTATAACGTAATAGTATATAACGTCATACGTTATAATGTAATAGTATGTAACGTTATTCGTTATAACGTAATAGTATATAAGGTTATACGTTATAACGTAATGCGACATAACGTTATTCGTTATAACATAATGCTACATAACGTTATACGTTATAACGTAGTGCTACATACCGTTATACGTTATAGCGTAATGCTATATAACTTTATATGATATAACATTGTGCTACATAACGTTATACGTTATAACGTAATTGTATATAATGTTTTACGTTATAACGCAATAGTATGTAACACTATACGTTACAACGCAATAGTATGTAACGTTATACGTTATAACGCAATAGTATGTAACGTTATACGTTATAACACAATAGTATATAACGTGATACGTTATAACGCAACAGTATGTAACGCTATACGTTGTAACGCAATAGTATGTAACGTTATACGTTATAACGCAATAGTATGTAACGCTATACGTTGTAACGCAATAGTATGTAACGTTATACGTTATATCGCAATAGTATATAACGTTATACGTTATAACGTAATGCGACATAACGTTATACGTTATAACGTAATGCGACATAACGTTATACGTTATAACGTAATGCGACATAACGTTATACGTTATAACGTAATAATATTTAATGTTATATGTTGTAACGCAATAGTATGTAACGTTATACGTTATAACGTAATAGTATATAACGTTATACGTTATTACGTACTAGTATATAACTTTATACGTTATAACGTAATACTATATAACGTTATATGATATAACATTGTGCTACGTAACGTTATACGTTATAACGTAATAGTACATGGCGTTGTATGTTATAACGTAATAGTATATGACGTTATACGTTATAACGCAATAGTATATAACGTAATACGTTACAACGTAATAGTATATAACGTTATACGTTATTACGTAATAGTATATAACTTTATACGTTATAACGCAATAGTATGTAACGCTATACGTTGAAACGCAATAGTATGTAACGTTATACGTTATAACGCAATAGTATATAACGTGATACGTTATAACGTAGTGCTACATACCGTTACACGTTATAACGTAATGCGACATAACGTTATACGTTATAACGTAGTGCGACGTAACGTTATACGTTAAAACGTAATAATATATAATGTTATATGTTGTAGCGCAATAGCATGTATCGTTATACGTTATAACGTAATGCTACATAACGTTATTCGTTATAACATAATGCTACATAACGTTATACGTTATAACGTAATGCGACATAGCGTTATACGTTATAACGTAGTAATATATAACGTTATACGTTACAACGTAATAGTTCATAACGTTATACGTTATAACGTAATAGTATGTAACGTTATACGTTATAACGTAATAGTATATAACGTTATCTGTTATATCATTATGCTGCATAACGTTATACGTTATAGCGTAATGCTATATAACTTTATATGATATAACATTATGCTACATAACGTTATATGTTATAACGTAATTGTATATAACGTTATACGTTATAACGCAATAGTATGTGACGCTATACGTTACAACGCAATAGTATGTAACGTTATACGTTATAACGTAATAGTATATAACGTTGTACGTTATAACGTAATAGTATATAACGTTATACGTTATAATGTGATACTATATAACGTTATACGTTATAACGTAATGCTACATAACTTTATACGTTATAACGTAATGCGACATAACGTTATACGTTATAACGTAATGCGACATAACGTTATACGATATAACGTAATGCGACATAACGTTATACGTTATAACGTAATAATATTTAATGTTATACGTTGTAACACAATAGTATCTAACGTTATACGTTACAACGTAATAGTATATAACGTTATACGTTATTACGTAATAGTATATAACTTTATACGTTATAACGTAATACTATATAACGTTATATGATATAACATTGTGCTACGTAACGTTATACGTTATAACGTCATAGTACATGGCGTTGTACGTTATAACGTAATAGTATATGACGTTATACGTTATAACGCAATAGTATATAACGTAATACGTTACAACGCAATAGTATGTAACGTTATACGTTATAACGTAATAGTATATAACGTTGTACGTTATAACGTAATAGTATATAACGTTATACGTTATAATGTGATACTATATAACGTTATACGTTATAACGTAATGCTACATAACTTTATACGTTATAACGTAATGCGACATAACGTTATACGTTATAACGTAATGCGACATAACGTTATACGTTATAACGTGATAATATATAATGTTATACGTTGTAACGCAATAGTATGTAACGTTATACGTTATAACGTAATAGTATATAACGTCATACGTTATAGCGTAATAGTATATAACGTCATTCGTTATAACGTAATAGTATATAACGTCATACGCTATAACGTAATAGTATATAACGTTATACATTATAACGTAATAGTATGTAACGTTATACGTTATAACGTAATAGTATGTAACGTTATTCGTTATAACGCAATAGTATATAAGGTTATACGTTATAACGTAATGCGACATAACGTTATTCGTTATAACATAATGCTACATAACGTTATACGTTATAACGTAATGCGAAATAACGTTATTCGTTATAGCGTAATGCTATATAACTTTATATGATATAACATTATGCTACATAACGTTATACGTTATAACGTAATTGTATATAACGTTATACGTTATAACGCAATAGTACGTAACGCTATACGTTACAACGCAATAGTATGTAACGTTATACGTTATAACGCAATAGTATATAACGTTATACGTTATAACGTAATACTATATAACGTTATATGATATAACATTATGCTACGTAACGTTATACGTTATAACGCAATAGTATATAACGTTATACGTTATAACGTAATGCGACATAACGTTATACGTTATAACGTAATAATATATAATGTTATACGTTGTAACGCAATAGTATGTAACGTTATACGTTACAACGTAATAGTATATAACGTTATATGTTATTACGTAATAGTATATAACTTTATACGTTATAACGAAATGGTATGTAACGCTATACGTTGAAACGCAATAGTATGTAACGTTATACGTTATAACGCAATAGTATATAACGTGATACGTTATAACGCAATAGTATGTAACGCTATACGTTACAACGCTATCGTATGTAACGTTATACGTTATAACGTAATAGTATATAACGTTGTACGTTATAACGTAATAGTATATAACGTTATACGTTATAACGTAATACTTTATAACGTTATATGATATAACATTATGCTACGTAACGTTATACGTTATGACGTAATTGTATATCACTTTATAC
The DNA here is from genome assembly GCA_029958995.1 of Bombus sonorus. Classification (NCBI taxonomy): domain Eukaryota; kingdom Metazoa; phylum Arthropoda; class Insecta; order Hymenoptera; family Apidae; genus Bombus; species Bombus sonorus. The sequence goes on along the minus strand of JARWAU010000008.1, from coordinate 4,906,125 downwards.
GTTATAACGTAATAGTACATGGCGTTATACGTTATAACGTAATAGTATATGACGTTATACGTTATAACGCAATAGTATATAACGCAATACGTTACAACGTAATAGTATATAACGTTATACGTTATTACGTAATAGTATATAACTTTATACGTTATAACGCAATAGTATGTAACGCTATACGTTGAAACGCAATAGTATGTAACGTTATACGTTATAACGCAATAGTATATAACGTGATACGTTATAACGTAGTGCTACATACCGTTATACGTTATAGCGTAATGCTATATAACTTTATATGATATAACATTGTGCTACATAACGTTATACGTTATAACGTAATTGTATATTATGTTATACGTTATAACGCAATAGTATGTAACGCTATACGTTACAACGCAATAGTATGTAACGTTATACGTTATAACATAATGCTACATAACGTTATACGTTATAACGTAATGCGACATAGCGTTATACGTTATAACGTAGTAATATATAACGTTATACGTTACAACGTAATAGTTCATAACGTTATACGTTATAACGTAATAGTATGTAACGTTATACGTTATAACGTAATAGTATATAACGTTATCTGTTATATCATTATGCTGCATAACGTTATACGTTATAGCGTAATGCTATATAACTTTATATGATATAACATTATGCTACATAACGTTATATGTTATAACGTAATTGTATATAACGTTATACGTTATAACGCAATAGTATGTGACGCTATACGTTACAACGCAATAGTATGTAACGTTATACGTTATAACGTAATAGTATATAACGTTGTACGTTATAACGTAATAGTATATAACGTTATACGTTATAATGTGATACTATATAACGTTATACGTTATAACGTAATGCTACATAACTTTATACGTTATAACGTAATGCGACATAACGTTATACGTTATAACGTAATGCGACATAACGTTATACGATATAACGTAATGCGACATAACGTTATACGTTATAACGTAATAATATTTAATGTTATACGTTGTAACACAATAGTATCTAACGTTATACGTTACAACGTAATAGTATATAACGTTATACGTTATTACGTAATAGTATATAACTTTATACGTTATAACGTAATACTATATAACGTTATATGATATAACATTGTGCTACGTAACGTTATACGTTATAACGTCATAGTACATGGCGTTGTACGTTATAACGTAATAGTATATGACGTTATACGTTATAACGCAATAGTATATAACGTAATACGTTACAACGCAATAGTATGTAACGTTATACGTTATAACGTAATAGTATATAACGTTGTACGTTATAACGTAATAGTATATAACGTTATACGTTATAATGTGATACTATATAACGTTATACGTTATAACGTAATGCTACATAACTTTATACGTTATAACGTAATGCGACATAACGTTATACGTTATAACGTAATGCGACATAACGTTATACGTTATAACGTGATAATATATAATGTTATACGTTGTAACGCAATAGTATGTAACGTTATACGTTATAACGTAATAGTATATAACGTCATACGTTATAGCGTAATAGTATATAACGTCATTCGTTATAACGTAATAGTATATAACGTCATACGCTATAACGTAATAGTATATAACGTTATACATTATAACGTAATAGTATGTAACGTTATACGTTATAACGTAATAGTATGTAACGTTATTCGTTATAACGCAATAGTATATAAGGTTATACGTTATAACGTAATGCGACATAACGTTATTCGTTATAACATAATGCTACATAACGTTATACGTTATAACGTAATGCGAAATAACGTTATTCGTTATAGCGTAATGCTATATAACTTTATATGATATAACATTATGCTACATAACGTTATACGTTATAACGTAATTGTATATAACGTTATACGTTATAACGCAATAGTACGTAACGCTATACGTTACAACGCAATAGTATGTAACGTTATACGTTATAACGCAATAGTATATAACGTTATACGTTATAACGTAATACTATATAACGTTATATGATATAACATTATGCTACGTAACGTTATACGTTATAACGCAATAGTATATAACGTTATACGTTATAACGTAATGCGACATAACGTTATACGTTATAACGTAATAATATATAATGTTATACGTTGTAACGCAATAGTATGTAACGTTATACGTTACAACGTAATAGTATATAACGTTATATGTTATTACGTAATAGTATATAACTTTATACGTTATAACGAAATGGTATGTAACGCTATACGTTGAAACGCAATAGTATGTAACGTTATACGTTATAACGCAATAGTATATAACGTGATACGTTATAACGCAATAGTATGTAACGCTATACGTTACAACGCAATCGTATGTAACGTTATACGTTATAACGTAATAGTATATAACGTTGTACGTTATAACGTAATAGTATATAACGTTATACGTTATAACGTAATACTTTATAACGTTATATGATATAACATTATGCTACGTAACGTTATACGTTATGACGTAATTGTATATCACTTTATACGTTATAACGTAATAGTACATGGCGTTATACGTTATAACGTAATAGTATATGACGTTATACGTTATAACGCAATAGTATATAACGCAATACGTTACAACGTAATAGTATATAACGTTATACGTTATTACGTAATAGTATATAACTTTATACGTTATAACGCAATAGTATGTAACGCTATACGTTGAAACGCAATAGTATGTAACGTTATACGTTATAACGCAATAGTATATAACGTGATACGTTATAACGTAGTGCTACATACCGTTATACGTTATAGCGTAATGCTATATAACTTTATATGATATAACATTGTGCTACATAACGTTATACGTTATAACGTAATTGTATATTATGTTATACGTTATAACGCAATAGTATGTAACGCTATACGTTACAACGCAATAGTATGTAACGTTATACGTTATAACGCAATAGTATATAACGCTATATGTTGTAACGCAATAGTATGTAACGTTATACGTTATAACGCAATAGTATATAACGTTATACGTTATAACGTAATGCGACATAACGTTATACGTTATAACGTAATACTTTATAACGTTATATGATATAACATTATGCTACGTAACGTTATACGTTATGACGTAATTGTATATCACTTTATACGTTATAACGTAATAGTACATGGCGTTATAAGTTATAACGTAATAGTATATGACGTTATACGTTATAACGCAATAGCATATAACGTAATACGTTACAACGTAATAGTATATAACTTTATACGTTATAACGCAATAGTATGTAACGCTATACGTTGAAACGCAATAGTATGTAACGTCATACGTTGTAACGCAATAGTATATAACGTGATACGTTATAACGTAGTGCTACATACCGTTATACGTTATAACGTAATGCGACATAACGTTATACGTTATAACGTAGTAATATATAACGTTATACGTTACAACGTAATAGTATATAACGTTATACGTTATAACGTAATAGTATGTAACGTTATACGTTATAACGTAATAGTATATAACGTTATCTGTTATATCATTATGTTACATAACGTTATACGTTATAGCGTAATGCTATATAACTTTATATGATATAACATTATGCTACATAACGTTATATGTTATAACGTAATTGTATATAACGTTATACGTTATAACGCAATAGTATGTAACGCTATACGTTACAACGCAATATTATGTAACGTTATACGTTATAACGTAATAGTATATAACGTTGTACGTTATAACGTAATAGTATATAACGTTATACGTTATAATGTGATACTATATAACGTTATACGTTATAACGTAATGCTACATAACTTTATACGTTATAACGTAATGCGACATAACGTTTTATGTTATAACGTAATGCGACATAACGTTATACGTTATAACGTAATAATATATAATGTTATACTTTGTAACGCAATAGTATGTAACGTTATACGTTATAACGTAATAGTATATAACGTCATACGTTATAGCGTAATAGTATATAACGTCATACGTTATAACGTAATAGTATATAACGTCATACGTTATAATGTAATAGTATGTAACGTTATTCGTTATAACGTAATAGTATATAAGGTTATACGTTATAACGTAATGCGACATAACGTTATTCGTTAAAACATAATGCTACATAACGTTATACGTTATAACGTAGTGCTACATACCGTTATACGTTATAGCGTAATGCTATATAACTTTATATGATATAACATTGTGCTACATAACGTTATACGTTATAACGTAATTGTATATAATGTTATACGTTATAACGCAATAGTATGTAACGCTATACGTTACAACGCAATAGTATGTAACGTTATACGTTATAACGCAATATTATGTAACGCTATACGTTGTAACGCAATAGTATGTAACGTTATACGTTATATCGCAATAGTATATAACGTTATACGTTATAACGTAGTGCTACATACCGTTATACGTTATAACGTAATGCGACATAACGTTATACGTTATGACGTAGTGCGACATAACGTTATACGTTATAACGTAATAATATATAATGTTATACGTTGTAACGCAATAGTGTGTAACGTTATACGTTATAACGTAATGCTACATAACATTATTCGTTATAACATAATGCTACATAACGTTATACGTTATAACGTAATGCGACATAACGTTATACGTTAATACGTAGTAATATATAACGTTATACGTTACAACGTAATAGTACATAACGTTATACGTTATAACGCAATAGTATGTAACGCTATACGTTACAACGCAATAGTATGTAACGTTATACGTTATAACGCAATATTATGTAACGCTATACGTTGTAACGCAATAGTATGTAACGCTATACGTTACAACGCAATAGTATGTAACGTTATATGTTATAACGTAATTGTATATAACGTTATACGTTATAACGCAATAGTATGTAACACTATACGTTACAACGCAATAGTATGTAACGTTATACGTTATAACGTAATAGTATATAACGTTGTACGTTATAACGTAATAGTATATAACGTTATACGTTATAATGTGATACTATATAACGTTATACGTTATAACGTAATGCTACATAACTTTATACGTTATAACGTAATGCGACATAACGTTATACGTTATAACGTAATGCGACATAACGTTATACGTTATAACGTCATAATATATAATGTTATACTTTGTAACGCAATAGTATGTAACGTTATACGTTATAACGTAATAGTATATAACGTCATACGTTATAGCGTAATAGTATATAACGTCATACGTTATAACGTAATAGTATATAACGTCATACGTTATAATGTAATAGTATGTAACACTATACGTTACAACGCAATAGTATGTAACGTTATACGTTATAACGTAATAGTATATAACGTTGTACGTTATAACGTAATAGTATATAACGTTATACGTTATAATGTGATACTATATAACGTTATACGTTATAACGTAATGCTACATAACTTTATACGTTATAACGTAATGCGACATAACGTTATACGTTATAACGTAATGCGACATAACGTTATACGTTATAACGTCATAATATATAATGTTATACTTTGTAACGCAATAGTATGTAACGTTATTCGTTATAACGTAATAGTATATAAGGTTATACGTTATAACGTAATGCGACATAACGTTATTCGTTATAACATAATGCTACATAACGTTATACGTTATAACGTAGTGCTACATACCGTTATACGTTATAGCGTAATGCTATATAACTTTATATGATATAACATTGTGCTACATAACGTTATACGTTATAACGTAATTGTATATAATGTTTTACGTTATAACGCAATAGTATGTAACACTATACGTTACAACGCAATAGTATGTAACGTTATACGTTATAACGCAATAGTATGTAACGTTATACGTTATAACACAATAGTATATAACGTGATACGTTATAACGCAACAGTATGTAACGCTATACGTTGTAACGCAATAGTATGTAACGTTATACGTTATAACGCAATAGTATGTAACGCTATACGTTGTAACGCAATAGTATGTAACGTTATACGTTATATCGCAATAGTATATAACGTTATACGTTATAACGTAATGCGACATAACGTTATACGTTATAACGTAATGCGACATAACGTTATACGTTATAACGTAATGCGACATAACGTTATACGTTATAACGTAATAATATTTAATGTTATACGTTGTAACGCAATAGTATGTAACGTTATACGTTATAACGTAATAGTATATAACGTTATACGTTATTACGTACTAGTATATAACTTTATACGTTATAACGTAATACTATATAACGTTATATGATATAACATTGTGCTACGTAACGTTATACGTTATAACGTAATAGTACATGGCGTTGTATGTTATAACGTAATAGTATATGACGTTATACGTTATAACGCAATAGTATATAACGTAATACGTTACAACGTAATAGTATATAACGTTATACGTTATTACGTAATAGTATATAACTTTATACGTTATAACGCAATAGTATGTAACGCTATACGTTGAAACGCAATAGTATGTAACGTTATACGTTATAACGCAATAGTATATAACGTGATACGTTATAACGTAGTGCTACATACCGTTACACGTCATAACGTAATGCGACATAACGTTATACGTTATAACGTAGTGCGACGTAACGTTATACGTTAAAACGTAATAATATATAATGTTATATGTTGTAGCGCAATAGCATGTATCGTTATACGTTATAACGTAATGCTACATAACGTTATTCGTTATAACATAATGCTACATAACGTTATACGTTATAACGTAATGCGACATAGCGTTATACGTTATAACGTAGTAATATATAACGTTATACGTTACAACGTAATAGTTCATAACGTTATACGTTATAACGTAATAGTATGTAACGTTATACGTTATAACGTAATAGTATATAACGTTATCTGTTATATCATTATGCTGCATAACGTTATACGTTATTGCGTAATGCTATATAACTTTATATGATATAACATTATGCTACATAACGTTATATGTTATAACGTAATTGTATATAACGTTATACGTTATAACGCAATAGTATGTGACGCTATACGTTACAACGCAATAGTATGTAACGTTATACGTTATAACGTAATAGTATATAACGTTGTACGTTATAACGTAATAGTATATAACGTTATACGCTATAATGTGATACTATATAACGTTATACGTTATAACGTAATGCTACATAACTTTATACGTTATAACGTAATGCGACATAACGTTATACGTTATAACGTAATGCGACATAACGTTATACGTTATAACGTAATGCGACATAACGTTATACGTTATAACGTAATAATATTTAATGTTATACGTTGTAACACAATAGTATGTAACGTTATACGTTACAACGTAATAGTATATAACGTTATACGTTATTACGTAATAGTATATAACTTTATACGTTATAACGTAATACTATATAACGTTATATGATATAACATTGTGCTACGTAACGTTATACGTTATAACGCAATAGTACATGGCGTTGTACGTTATAACGTAATAGTATATGACGTTATACGTTATAACGCAATAGTATATAACGTAATACGTTACAACGTAATAGTATATAACGTTATACGTTATTACGTAATAGTATATAACTTTATACGTTATAACGCAATAGTATGTAACGCTATACGATGAAACGCAATAGTATGTAACGTTATACGTTATAACGCAATAGTATATAACGTTATACGTTATAACGTAGTGCTACATACCGTTACACGTTATAACGTAATGCGACATAACGTTATACGTTATAACGTAGTGCGACATAACGTTATACGTTAAAACGTAATAATATATAATGTTATACGTTGTAGCGCAATAGCATGTATCGTTATACGTTATAACGTAATGCTACATAACGTTATTCGTTATAACATAATGCTACATAACGTTATACGTTATAACGTAATGCGACATAACGTTATACGTTATAACGTAGTAATATATAACGTTATACGTTACAACGTAATAGTACATAACGTTATACGTTATAACGTAATAGTATGTAACGTTATACGTTATAACGTAATAGTATATAACGTTATCTGTTATATCATTATGCTACATAACGTTATACGTTATGGCGTAATGCTATATAACTTTATATGATATAACATTATGCTACATAACGTTATATGTTATAACGTAATTGTATATAACGTTATACGTTATAACGCAATAGTATGTGACGCTATACGTTACAACGCAATAGTATGTAACGTTATACGTTATAACGTAATAGTATATAACGTTGTACGTTATAACGTAATAGTATATAACGTTATACGTTATAATGTGATACTATATAACGTTATACGTTATAACGTAATGTTACATAACTTTATACGTTATAACGTAATGCGACATAACGTTATACGTTATAACGTAATGCGACATAACGTTATACGTTATTACGTAATAATATATAATGTTATACTTTGTAACGCAATAGTATGTAACGTTATACGTTATAACGTAATAGTATATAACGTCATACGCTATAACGTAATAGTATATAACGTTATACATTATAACGTAATAGTATGTAACGTTATACGTTATAACGTAATAGTATGTAACGTTATTCGTTATAACGTAATAGTATATAAGGTTATACGTTATAACGTAATGCGACATAACGTTATTCGTTATAACATAATGCTACATAACGTTATACGTTATAACGTAATGCGAAATAACGTTATTCGTTATAGCGTAATGCTATATAACTTTATATGATATAACATTATGCTACATAACGTTATACGTTATAACGTAATTGTATATAACGTTATACGTTATAACGCAATAGTACGTAACGCTATACGTTACAACGCAATAGTATGTAACGTTATACGTTATAACGCAATAGTATATAACGTTATACGTTATAACGTAATGCTACATAACTTTATACGTTATAACGTAATGCGACATAACGTTATACGTTATAACGTAATGCGACATAACGTTATACGTTATAACGTCATAATATATAATGTTATACTTTGTAACGCAATAGTATGTAACGTTATACGTTATAACGTAATAGTATATAACGTCATACGTTATAGCGTAATAGTATATAACGTCATACGTTATAACGTAATAGTATATAACGTCATACGTTATAATGTAATAGTATGTAACACTATACGTTACAACGCAATAGTATGTAACGTTATACGTTATAACGTAATAGTATATAACGTTGTACGTTATAACGTAATAGTATATAACGTTATACGTTATAATGTGATACTATATAACGTTATACGTTATAACGTAATGCTACATAACTTTATACGTTATAACGTAATGCGACATAACGTTATACGTTATAACGTCATAATATATAATGTTATACTTTGTAACGCAATAGTATGTAACGTTATTCGTTATAACGTAATAGTATATAAGGTTATACGTTATAACGTAATGCGACATAACGTTATTCGTTATAACATAATGCTACATAACGTTATACGTTATAACGTAGTGCTACATACCGTTATACGTTATAGCGTAATGCTATATAACTTTATATGATATAACATTGTGCTACATAACGTTATACGTTATAACGTAATTGTATATAATGTTTTACGTTATAACGCAATAGTATGTAACACTATACGTTACAACGCAATAGTATGTAACGTTATACGTTATAACGCAATAGTATGTAACGTTATACGTTATAACACAATAGTATATAACGTGATACGTTATAACGCAACAGTATGTAACGCTATACGTTGTAACGCAATAGTATGTAACGTTATACGTTATAACGCAATAGTATGTAACGCTATACGTTGTAACGCAATAGTATGTAACGTTATACGTTATATCGCAATAGTATATAACGTTATACGTTATAACGTAATGCGACATAACGTTATACGTTATAACGTAATGCGACATAACGTTATACGTTATAACGTAATGCGACATAACGTTATACGTTATAACGTAATAATATTTAATGTTATACGTTGTAACGCAATAGTATGTAACGTTATACGTTATAACGTAATAGTATATAACGTTATACGTTATTACGTACTAGTATATAACTTTATACGTTATAACGTAATACTATATAACGTTATATGATATAACATTGTGCTACGTAACGTTATACGTTATAACGTAATAGTACATGGCGTTGTATGTTATAACGTAATAGTATATGACGTTATACGTTATAACGCAATAGTATATAACGTAATACGTTACAACGTAATAGTATATAACGTTATACGTTATTACGTAATAGTATATAACTTTATACGTTATAACGCAATAGTATGTAACGCTATACGTTGAAACGCAATAGTATGTAACGTTATACGTTATAACGCAATAGTATATAACGTGATACGTTATAACGTAGTGCTACATACCGTTACACGTCATAACGTAATGCGACATAACGTTATACGTTATAACGTAGTGCGACGTAACGTTATACGTTAAAACGTAATAATATATAATGTTATATGTTGTAGCGCAATAGCATGTATCGTTATACGTTATAACGTAATGCTACATAACGTTATTCGTTATAACATAATGCTACATAACGTTATACGTTATAACGTAATGCGACATAGCGTTATACGTTATAACGTAGTAATATATAACGTTATACGTTACAACGTAATAGTTCATAACGTTATACGTTATAACGTAATAGTATGTAACGTTATACGTTATAACGTAATAGTATATAACGTTATCTGTTATATCATTATGCTGCATAACGTTATACGTTATTGCGTAATGCTATATAACTTTATATGATATAACATTATGCTACATAACGTTATATGTTATAACGTAATTGTATATAACGTTATACGTTATAACGCAATAGTATGTGACGCTATACGTTACAACGCAATAGTATGTAACGTTATACGTTATAACGTAATAGTATATAACGTTGTACGTTATAACGTAATAGTATATAACGTTATACGCTATAATGTGATACTATATAACGTTATACGTTATAACGTAATGCTACATAACTTTATACGTTATAACGTAATGCGACATAACGTTATACGTTATAACGTAATGCGACATAACGTTATACGTTATAACGTAATGCGACATAACGTTATACGTTATAACGTAATAATATTTAATGTTATACGTTGTAACACAATAGTATGTAACGTTATACGTTACAACGTAATAGTATATAACGTTATACGTTATTACGTAATAGTATATAACTTTATACGTTATAACGTAATACTATATAACGTTATATGATATAACATTGTGCTACGTAACGTTATACGTTATAACGCAATAGTACATGGCGTTGTACGTTATAACGTAATAGTATATGACGTTATACGTTATAACGCAATAGTATATAACGTAATACGTTACAACGTAATAGTATATAACGTTATACGTTATTACGTAATAGTATATAACTTTATACGTTATAACGCAATAGTATGTAACGCTATACGATGAAACGCAATAGTATGTAACGTTATACGTTATAACGCAATAGTATATAACGTTATACGTTATAACGTAGTGCTACATACCGTTACACGTTATAACGTAATGCGACATAACGTTATACGTTATAACGTAGTGCGACATAACGTTATACGTTAAAACGTAATAATATATAATGTTATACGTTGTAGCGCAATAGCATGTATCGTTATACGTTATAACGTAATGCTACATAACGTTATTCGTTATAACATAATGCTACATAACGTTATACGTTATAACGTAATGCGACATAACGTTATACGTTATAACGTAGTAATATATAACGTTATACGTTACAACGTAATAGTACATAACGTTATACGTTATAACGTAATAGTATGTAACGTTATACGTTATAACGTAATAGTATATAACGTTATCTGTTATATCATTATGCTACATAACGTTATACGTTATGGCGTAATGCTATATAACTTTATATGATATAACATTATGCTACATAACGTTATATGTTATAACGTAATTGTATATAACGTTATACGTTATAACGCAATAGTATGTGACGCTATACGTTACAACGCAATAGTATGTAACGTTATACGTTATAACGTAATAGTATATAACGTTGTACGTTATAACGTAATAGTATATAACGTTATACGTTATAATGTGATACTATATAACGTTATACGTTATAACGTAATGTTACATAACTTTATACGTTATAACGTAATGCGACATAACGTTATACGTTATAACGTAATGCGACATAACGTTATACGTTATTACGTAATAATATATAATGTTATACTTTGTAACGCAATAGTATGTAACGTTATACGTTATAACGTAATAGTATATAACGTCATACGCTATAACGTAATAGTATATAACGTTATACATTATAACGTAATAGTATGTAACGTTATACGTTATAACGTAATAGTATGTAACGTTATTCGTTATAACGTAATAGTATATAAGGTTATACGTTATAACGTAATGCGACATAACGTTATTCGTTATAACATAATGCTACATAACGTTATACGTTATAACGTAATGCGAAATAACGTTATTCGTTATAGCGTAATGCTATATAACTTTATATGATATAACATTATGCTACATAACGTTATACGTTATAACGTAATTGTATATAACGTTATACGTTATAACGCAATAGTACGTAACGCTATACGTTACAACGCAATAGTATGTAACGTTATACGTTATAACGCAATAGTATATAACGTTATACGTTATAACGTAATACTATATAACGTTATATGATATAACATTATGCTACGTAACGTTATACGTTATGACGTAATTGTATATCACTTTATACGTTATAACGCAATAGTATGTAACGCTATACGTTGAAACGCAATAGTATGTAACGTTATACGTTATAACACAATAGTATATAACGTGATACGTTATAACGCAACAGTATGTAACGCTATACGTTGTAACGCAATAGTATGTAACGTTATACGTTACAACGTAATAGTATATAACGTTATACGTTATTACGTAATAGTATATAACTTTATACGTTATAACGCAATAGTATGTAACGCTATACGTTGAAACGCAATAGTATGTAACGTTATACGTTATAACGCAATAGTATATAACGTGATACGTTATAACGTAGTGCTATATAACGTTATATGATATAACATTATGCTACGTAACGTTATACGTTATGACGTAATTGTATATCACTTTATACGTTATAACGCAATAGTATGTAACGCTATACGTTACAACGCAATAGTATGTAACGTTATACGTTATAACGCAATAGTATATAACGTGATACGTTACAACGCAATAGTATGTAACGTTATACGTTATTACGCAATAGTATATAACGTTATACGTTATAACGCAATAGTATGTAACGCTATACGTTGTAACGCAATAGTATGTAACGTTATACGTTATAACGCAATAGTATATAACGTTATACGTTATTTCGTAATGCGACATAACGTTATACGTTATAACGTAATAATGTATAATGTTATACGTTGTGACGCAATAGTATGTAACGTTATACGTTACAACGTAATAGTATATAACGTTATACGTTATTACGTAATAGTATATAACTTTATACGATATAACGCAATAGTATATAACGCTATACGTTGAAACGCAATAGTATGTAACGTTATACGTTATAACGCAATAGTATATAACGTGATACGTTACAACGCAATAGTATGTAACGTTATACGTTATAACGCAATAGTATATAACGTTATACGTTATAACGTAATACTATATAACGTTATATGATATAACATTATGCTACGTAACGTTATACGTTATGACGTAATTGTATATCACTTTATACGTTATAACGCAATAGTATGTAACGCTATACGTTACAACGCAATAGTATGTAACGTTATACGTTATAACGCAATCGTATATAACGTTATACGTTATAACGTAATACTATATAACGTTATATGATATAACATTATGCTACGTACCGTTATACGTTATGACGAAATTGTATATCACTTTATAAGTTATAACGCAATAGTATGTAACGCTATACGTTGAAACGCAATAGTATGTAACGTTATACGTTATAACACAATAGTATATAACGTGATACGTTATAACGCAACAGTATGTAACGCTATACGTTGTAACGCAATAGTATGTAACGTTATACGTTATAACGCAATAGTATGTAACGCTATACGTTGTAACGCAATAGTATGTAACGTTATACGTTATAACGCAATAGTATGTAACGCTATACGTTGAAACGCAATAGTATGTAACGTTATACGTTATAACGTAATAGTATATAACGTTATACGTTATTACGTAATATTATATAGCTTTATACGTTATAACGCAATAGTATGTAACGCTATACGTTGAAACGCAATAGTATGTAACGTTATACGTTATAACGCAATAGTATATAACGTGATACGTTATAATGTAATGCGACATAACGTTATACGTTATAACGTAATAATATATAATGTTATACGTTGTAACGCAATAGTATGTAACGTTATACGTTACAACGTAATAGTATATAACGTTATACGTTATTACGTAATATTATATAGCTTTATACGTTATAACGCAATAGTATATAACGTTATACGTTATAACGTAATACTATATAACGTTTTATGATATAACATTATGCTACGTAACGTTATACGTTATGACGTAATTGTATATCACTTTATAAGTTATAACGCAATAGTATGTAACGCTATACGTTGAAACGCAATAGTATGTAACGTTATACGTTATAACGCAATAGTATGTAACGCTATACGTTGTAACGCAATAGTATGTAACGTTATACGTTATAACGCAATAGTATGTAACGCTATACGTTGTAACGCAATAGTATGTAACGTTATACGTTATAACGCAATAGTATATAACGTTATACGTTATAACGTAATGCGACATAACATTATACGTTATAACGTAATAATATATAATGTTATACGTTGTAACGCAATAGTATGTAACGTTATACGTTACAACGTAATAGTATATAACGTTATGCGTTATTACGTAATAGTATATAACTTTATACGTTATAACGCAATAGTATGTAACGCTATACGTTGAAACGCAATAGTATGTAACGTTATACGTTATAACGCAATAGTATATAACGTGATACGTTATAACGTAGCGCTACATACCGTTATACGTTATAGCGTAATGCTATATAACTTTATATGATATAACATTATGCTACATAACGTTATACGATATAACGTAATTGTATATAATGTTATATGTTATAACGCAATAGTATGTAACGCTATACGTTACAACGCAATAGTATGTAACGTTATACGTTATAACGCAATAGTATGTAACGCTATACGTTGTAACGCAATAGTATATAACGTTATGCGTTATAACGTAATGCGACATAACGTTATACGTTATAACGTAATGCGACATAACGTTATACGTTATAACGTAATAATATATAATGTTATACGTTGTAACGCAATAGTATGTAACGTTATACGTTATAACGTAATGCTACATAACGTTATTCGTTATAACATAATGCTACATAACGTTATACGTTATATCGTAATGCGACATAACGTTATACGTTATATCGCAATGCGACATAACGTTATACGTTATAACGCAATAGTATGTAACGTTATACGTTATAACGTAATAGTATGTAACGTTATACGTTATAACGTAATAGTATATAAGGTTATACGCTATAACGTAATGCGACATAACGTTATTCGTTATAACATAATGATACATAACGATATACGTTATAACGTAATGCGACATAACGTTATTCGTTATAGCGTAATGCTATATAACTTTATATGATATAACATTATGCTACATAACGTTATACGTTATAACGTAATTGTATATAATGTTATACGTTATAACGCAATAGTATGTAACGCTATACGTTTCAACGCAATAGTATGTAACGTTATACGTTATAACGCAATAGTATGTAACGCTGTACGTTGTAATGCAATAGTATGTAACGTTATACGTTATAACGCAATAGTATATAACGTTATACGTTATAACGTAATGCGACATAACGTTATACGTTATAACGTAATAATATATAATGTTATACGTTGTAACGCAATAGTATGTAACGTTATACGTTATAACGTAATGATACATAACGTTATTCGTTATAACATAATGCTACATAACGTTATACGTTATAACGTAATGCGACATAACGTTATACGTTATAACGTAGTAATATATAACGTTATACGTTATAACACAATAGTATGTAGCGCTATACATTACAACGCAATAGTATGTAACGTTATACGTTATAACGCAATAGTATATAACGCTATACGTTACAACGCAATAGTATGTAACGTTATACGTTATAACGCAATAGTATATAACGCTATACGTTACAACGCAATAGTATGTAACGTTATTCGTTATAACGTAATAGTACATAAGGTTATACGTTATAACGTAATGCGACATAACGTTATTCGTTATAACATAATGCTACATAACGTTATACGTTATAACGTAATGCGAAATAACGTTATTCGTTATAGCGTAATGCTATATAACTTTATATGATATAACATTATGCTACATAACGTTATACGTTATAACGTAATTGTATATAACGTTATACGTTATAACGCAATAGTACGTAACGCTATACGTTACAACGCAATAGTATGTAACGTTATACGTTATAACGCAATAGTATATAACGTTATACGTTATAACGTAATACTATATAACGTTATATGATATAACATTATGCTACGTAACGTTATACGTTATGACGTAATTGTATATCACTTTATACGTTATAACGCAATAGTATGTAACGCTATACGTTGAAACGCAATAGTATGTAACGTTATACGTTATAACACAATAGTATATAACGTGATACGTTATAACGCAACAGTATGTAACGCTATACGTTGTAACGCAATAGTATGTAACGTTATACGTTACAACGTAATAGTATATAACGTTATACGTTATTACGTAATAGTATATAACTTTATACGTTATAACGCAATAGTATGTAACGCTATACGTTGAAACGCAATAGTATGTAACGTTATACGTTATAACGCAATAGTATATAACGTGATACGTTATAACGTAGTGCTATATAACGTTATATGATATAACATTATGCTACGTAACGTTATACGTTATGACGTAATTGTATATCACTTTATACGTTATAACGCAATAGTATGTAACGCTATACGTTACAACGCAATAGTATGTAACGTTATACGTTATAACGCAATAGTATATAACGTGATACGTTACAACGCAATAGTATGTAACGTTATACGTTATAACGCAATAGTATATAACGTTATACGTTATAACGCAATAGTATGTAACGCTATACGTTGTAACGCAATAGTATGTAACGTTATACGTTATAACGCAATAGTATATAACGTTATACGTTATTTCGTAATGCGACATAACGTTATACGTTATAACGTAATAATGTATAATGTTATACGTTGTGACGCAATAGTATGTAACGTTATACGTTACAACGTAATAGTATATAACGTTATACGTTATTACGTAATAGTATATAACTTTATACGATATAACGCAATAGTATATAACGCTATACGTTGAAACGCAATAGTATGTAACGTTATACGTTATAACGCAATAGTATATAACGTGATACGTTACAACGCAATAGTATGTAACGTTATACGTTATAACGCAATAGTATATAACGTTATACGTTATAACGTAATACTATATAACGTTATATGATATAACATTATGCTACGTAACGTTATACGTTATGACGTAATTGTATATCACTTTATACGTTATAACGCAATAGTATGTAACGCTATACGTTACAACGCAATAGTATGTAACGTTATACGTTATAACGCAATCGTATATAACGTTATACGTTATAACGTAATACTATATAACGTTATATGATATAACATTATGCTACGTACCGTTATACGTTATGACGAAATTGTATATCACTTTATAAGTTATAACGCAATAGTATGTAACGCTAAACGTTGAAACGCAATAGTATGTAACGTTATACGTTATAACGCAATAGTATATAACGTGATACGTTATAACGCAACAGTATGTAACGCTATACGTTGTAACGCAATAGTATGTAACGTTATACGTTATAACGCAATAGTATGTAACGCTATACGTTGTAACGCAATAGTATGTAACGTTATACGTTATAACGCAATAGTATGTAACGCTATACGTTGAAACGCAATAGTATGTAACGTTATACGTTATAACGTAATAGTATATAACGTTATACGTTATTACGTAATATTATATAGCTTTATACGTTATAACGCAATAGTATGTAACGCTATACGTTGAAACGCAATAGTATGTAACGTTATACGTTATAACGCAATAGTATATAACGTGATACGTTATAATGTAATGCGACATAACGTTATACGTTATAACGTAATAATATATAATGTTATACGTTGTAACGCAATAGTATGTAACGTTATACGTTACAACGTAATAGTATATAACGTTATACGTTATTACGTAATATTATATAGCTTTATACGTTATAACGCAATAGTATATAACGTTATACGTTATAACGTAATACTATATAACGTTTTATGATATAACATTATGCTACGTAACGTTATACGTTATGACGTAATTGTATATCACTTTATAAGTTATAACGCAATAGTATGTAACGCTATACGTTGAAACGCAATAGTATGTAACGTTATACGTTATAACGCAATAGTATGTAACGCTATACGTTGTAACGCAATAGTATGTAACGTTATACGTTATAACGCAATAGTATGTAACGCTATACGTTGTAACGCAATAGTATGTAACGTTATACGTTATAACGCAATAGTATATAACGTTATACGTTATAACGTAATGCGACATAACGTTATACGTTATAACGTAATAATATATAATGTTATACGTTGTAACGCAATAGTATGTAACGTTGTACGTTACAACGTAGTAGTATATAACGTTATACGTTATTACGTAATAGTATATAACTTTATACGTTATAACGCAATAGTATGTAACGCTATACGTTGAAACGCAATAGTATGTAACGTTATACGTTATAACGCAACAGTATATAACGTGATACGTTATAACGTAGTGCTACATACCGTTATACGTTATAGCGTAATGCTATATAACTTTATATGATATAACATTATGCTACATAACGTTATACGTTATAACGTAATTGTATATAATGTTATATGTTATAACGCAATAGTATGTAACGCTATACGTTACAACGCAATAGTATGTAACGTTATACGTTATAACGCAATAGTATGTAACGCTATACGTTGTAACGCAATAGTATATAACGTTATACGTTATAACGTAATGCGACATAACGTTATACGTTATAACGTAATGCGACATAACGTTATACGTTATAACGTAATAATATATAATGTTATACGTTGTAACGCAATAGTATGTAACGTTATACGTTATAACGTAATGCTACATAACGTTATTCGTTATAACATAATGCTACATAACGTTATACGTTATATCGTAATGCGACATAACGTTATACGTTATATCGCAATGCGACATAACGTTATACGTTATAACGCAATAGTATGTAACGTTATACGTTATAACGTAATAGTATGTAACGTTATACGTTATAACGTAACAGTATATAAGGTTATACGCTATAACGTAATGCGACATAACGTTATTCGTTATAACATAATGCTACATAACGATATACGTTATAACGTAATGCGACATAACGTTATTCGTTATAGCGTAATGCTATATAACTTTATATGATATAACATTATGCTACATAACGTTATACGTTATAACGTAATTGTATATAATGTTATACGTTATAACGCAATAGTATGTAACGCTATACGTTTCAACGCAATAGTATGTAACGTTATACGTTATAACGCAATAGTATGTAACGCTGTACGTTGTAATGCAATAGTATGTAACGGTATACGTTATAACGCAATAGTATATAACGTTATACGTTATAACGTAATGCGACATAACGTTATACGTTATAACGTAATAATATATAATGTTATACGTTGTAACGCAATAGTATGTAACGTTATACGCTATAACGTAATGATACATAACGTTATTCGTTATAACATAATGCTACATAACGTTATACGTTATAACGTAATGCGACATAACGTTATACGTTATAACGTAGTAATATATAACGTTATACGTTATAACACAATAGTATGTAGCGCTATACATTACAACGCAATAGTATGTAACGTTATACGTTATAACGCAATAGTATATAACGCTATACGTTACAACGCAATAGTATGTAACGTTATACGTTATAACGCAATAATATATAACGTTATACGTTATAACTCAATAGTATGTAACGCTATACGTTGAAACGCAATAGTATGTAACGTCATACGTCATAACGCAATAGTATATAACGTGAGACGTTATAACGTAGTGCTACATACCGTTATACGTTATAGCGTAATGCTATATAACTTTATATGATATAACATTATGCTACATAACGTTATACGTTATAACGTATAGCTACATAACGTTATTCGTTATAACATAATGCTACATAACGTTATACGTTATAACGTAGTAATATATAACGTTATACGTTACAACGCAATAGTATGTAACGTTATACGTTATAACGCAATAGTATATAACGTTATACGTTATAACGTAATACTATATAACGTTATATGATATAACATTATGCTACGTAACGTTATACGTTATGACGTAATTGTATATCACTTTATACGTTATAACGTAATAGTACATGGCGTTATACGTTATAACGCAATCGTATATAACGTTATACGTTATAACGTAATACTATATAACGTTATATGATATAACATTATGCTACCTACCGTTATACGTTATGACGAAATTGTATATCACATTATAAGTTATAACGCAATAGTATGTAACGCTATACGTTGAAACGCAATAGTATGTAACGTTATACGTTATAACGCAATAGTATATAACGTGATACGTTATAACGCAACAGTATGTAACGCTATACGTTGTAACGCAATAGTATGTAACGTTATACGTTATAACGCAATAGTATGTAACGCTATACGTTGTAACGCAATAGTATGTAACGTTATACGTTATAACGCAATAGTATGTAACGCTATACGTTGAAACGCAATAGTATGTAACGTTATACGTTATAACGTAATAGTATATAACGTTATACGTTATTACGTAATATTATATAGCTTTATACGTTATAACGCAATAGTATGTAACGCTATACGTTGAAACGCAATAGTATGTAACGTTATACGTTATAACGCAATAGTATATAACGTGATACGTTATAATGTAATGCGACATAACGTTATACGTTATAACGTAATAATATATAATGTTATACGTTGTAACGCAATAGTATGTAACGTTATACGTTACAACGTAATAGTATATAACGTTATACGTTATTACGTAATATTATATAGCTTTATACGTTATAACGCAATAGTATATAACGTTATACGTTATAACGTAATACTATATAACGTTTTATGATATAACATTATGCTACGTAACGTTATACGTTATGACGTAATTGTATATCACTTTATAAGTTATAACGCAATGGTATGTAACGCTATACGTTGAAACGCAATAGTATGTAACGTTATACGTTATAACGCAATAGTATGTAACGCTATACGTTGTAACGCAATAGTATGTAACGTTATACGTTATAACGCAATAGTATGTAACGCTATACGTTGTAACGCAATAGTATGTAACGTTATACGTTATAACGCAATAGTATATAACGTTATACGTTATAACGTAATGCGACATAACGTTATACGTTATAACGTAATAATATATAATGTTATACGTTGTAACGCAATAGTATGTAACGTTATACGTTACAACGTAATAGTATATAACGTTATACGTTATTACGTAATAGTATATAACTTTATACGTTATAACGCAATAGTATGTAACGCTATACGTTGAAACGCAATAGTATGTAACGTTATACGTTATAACGCAATAGTATATAACGTGATACGTTATAACGTAGTGCTACATACCGTTATACGTTATAGCGTAATGCTATATAACTTTATATGATATAACATTATGCTACATAACGTTATACGTTATAACGTAATTGTATATAATGTTATATGTTATAACGCAATAGTATGTAACGCTATACGTTACAACGCAATAGTATGTAACGTTATACGTTATAACGCAATAGTATGTAACGCTATACGTTGTAACGCAATAGTATATAACGTTATACGTTATAACGTAATGCGACATAACGTTATACGTTATAACGTAATGCGACATAACGTTATACGTTATAACGTAATAATATATAATGTTATACGTTGTAACGCAATAGTATGTAACGTTATACGTTATAACGTAATGCTACATAACGTTATTCGTTATAACATAATGCTACATAACGTTATACGTTATATCGTAATGCGACATAACGTTATACGTTATATCGCAATGCGACATAACGTTATACGTTATAACGCAATAGTATGTAACGTTATACGTTATAACGTAATAGTATGTAACGTTATACGTTATAACGTAATAGTATATAAGGTTATACGCTATAACGTAATGCGACATAACGTTATTCGTTATAACATAATGCTACATAACGATATACGTTATAACGTAATGCGACATAACGTTATTCGTTATAGCGTAATGCTATATAACTTTATATGATATAACATTATGCTACATAACGTTATACGTTATAACGTAATTGTATATAATGTTATACGTTATAACGCAATAGTATGTAACGCTATACGTTTCAACGCAATAGTATGTAACGTTATACGTTATAACGCAATAGTATGTAACGCTGTACGTTGTAATGCAATAGTATGTAACGTTATACGTTATAACGCAATAGTATATAACGTTATACGTTATAACGTAATGCGACATAACGTTGTACGTTATAACGTAATAATATATAATGTTATACGTTGTAACGCAATAGTATGTAACGTTATACGTTATAACGTAATGATACATAACGTTATTCGTTATAACATAATGCTACATAACGTTATACGTTATAACGTAATGCGACATAACGTTATACGTTATAACGTAGTAATATATAACGTTATACGTTATAACACAATAGTATGTAGCGCTATACATTACAACGCAATAGTATGTAACGTTATACGTTATAACGCAATAGTATATAACGCTATACGTTACAACGCAATAGTATGTAACGTTATACGTTATAACGCAATAGTATATAACGTTATACGTTATAACGTAATACTATATAACGTTATATGATATAACATTATGCTACGTAACGTTATACGTTATGACGTAATTGTATATCACTTTATACGTTATAACGTAATAGTACATGGCGTTATACGTTATAACGTAATCGTATATGACGTTATACGTTATTACGTAATAGTATATAACTTTATACGTTATAACTCAATAGTATGTAACGCTATACGTTGAAACGCAATAGTATGTAACGTCATACGTCATAACGCAATAGTATATAACGTGATACGTTATAACGTAGTGCTACATACCGTTATACGTTATAGCGTAATGCTATATAACTTTATATGATATAACATTATGCTACATAACGTTATACGTTATAACATATAGCTACATAACGTTATTCGTTATAACATAATGCTACATAACGTTATACGTTATAACGTAGTAATATATAACGTTATACGTTACAACGTAATAGTACATAACGTTATACGTTATAACGTAATAGTATATAACGTTGTACGTTATAACGTAATAGTATATAACGTTATACGTTATAACGTTGTACGTTATAACGCAATAGTATATAACGTTATACGTTATAATGTGATACTATATAACGTTATACGTTATAACGTAATGCTGCATAACTTTATACGTTATAACGTAATGCGACATAACGTTATACGTTATATCGCAATGCGACATAACGTTATCTGTTATAACGTAATAGTATGTAACGTTATACGTTATAACGTAATAGTATGTAACGTTATACGTTATAACGTAATAGTATATAAGGTAATACGCTGTAACGTAATGCGACATAACGTTATTCGTTATAACATAATGCTACATAACGTTATACGTTATAACGTAATGCGACATAACGTTATACGTTATAACGTAGTAATATATAACGTTATACGTTACAACGTAATAGTGCATAACGTTATACGTTATAACGTAATAGTATGTAAGGTTATACGTTATAACGTAATAGTATATAACGTTATATGTTATATCATTATGCTACATAACGTTATACGTTATAGCGTAATGCTATATAACTTTATATGGTACAACATTATGCTACATAACGCTATACGTTATAACCTAATTGTATATAACGTTATCCGTTATAACGCAATAGTATGTAAGGCTATACGTTACAACGCAATAGTATGTAACGTTATACGTTATAACGCAATAGTATGTAACGCTATACGTTGTAACGCAATAGTATGTAACGTTATACGTTATAACGCAATAGTATATAACGTTATACGTAACAACGTAATAGTATATAACGTTATACGTTATAATGTGATACTATATAACGTTATACGTTATAACGTAATGCTACATAACTTTATACGTTATAACGTAATGCGACATAACGTTATACGTTATATCGCAATGCGACATAACGTTATCTGTTATAACGTAATAGTATGTAACGTTATACGTTATAACGTAATAGTATGTAACGTTATACGTTATAACGTAATAGTATATAAGGTAATACGCTATAACGTAATGCGACATAACGTTTTTCGTTATAACATAATGCTACATAACGTTATACGTTATAACGTAATGCGACATAACGTTATACGTTATAACGTAGTAATATATAACGTTATACGTTACAACGTAATAGTGCATAACGTTATACGTTATAACGTAATAGTATGTAAGGTTATACGTTATAACGTAATAGTATATAACGTTATATGTTATATCATTATGCTACATAACGTTATACGTTATAGCGTAATGCTATATAACTTTATATGGTACAACATTATGCTACATAACGCTATACGTTATAACGTAATTGTATATAACGTTATCCGTTATAACGCAATAGTATGTAACGCTATACGTTGTAACGCAATAGTATGTAACGTTATACGTTATAACGCAATAGTATATAACGTTATACGTTACAACGTAATAGTATATAACGTTATACATTATAACGTAACGCTACATAACGTCATACGTTATAACGTAGTAATATATAACGTTATACGTCACAACGTAATAGTACATAACGTTATACGTTATAACGTAATTGCATATAACGTTATACGTTATAACGTAATACTATATAACGTTATATGTTATATCGTAATAGTATTTAACGTTATACGTTATAACGTAATTGTATATAACGTTATATGTTATATCATTGTGCTACCTAACGTTATACGTTATAGCGTAATAGTATATAACGTTATACGTTATAACGGAATGCGACATAACGTCATACGTTATAACGTAGTAATATATAACGTCATACGTTATAACGTAGTAATATATGACGTTATACGTTATAACGTAGTGCTACATACCGTTATACATTATAACGTAACGCTACATAACGTCATACGTTATAACGTAGTAATATATAACGTTATACGTTTCAACGTAATAGTACATAACGTCATACGTTATAACGTAGTAATATATGACGTTATACGTTATAACGTAGTGCTACATACCGTTATACATTATAACGTAACGCTACATAACGTCATACGTTATAACGTAGTAATATATAACGTTATACGTTTCAACGTAATAGTACATAACGTTATGCGTTATAACGTAATAGTATATAACGTTGTGCGTTATAACGTAATAGTATATAACGTTATACGTTATAACGTAATAGTATATAACGTTATACGTTATAATGTGATACTATATAACGTTATACGTTATAACGTAATGCTACATAACTTTATACGTTATAACGTAATACGACATAACGTTATACGTTATATCGCATTGCGACATAACGTTATACGTTATAACGTAATAATATATAACGTCATACGTTATAGCGCAATAGTATATAACGTCATACGTTATAACGTAATAGTATATAACGTCATACGCTATAACGTAATAGTATATAACGTTATACGTTATAACGCAATAGTATGTAAAGCTATACGTTACAACGCAATAGTATGTAACGTTATACGTTATAACGTAATAATATATAACGTCATACGTTATAGCGTAATAGTATATAACGTTATACGTTATAACGTAATAGTATGTAACGTTATACGCTATAACGTAATGCTACATAACGTTATTCGTTATAACATAATGCTACATAACGTTATACGTTATAACGTAATGCGACATAACGTTATACGTTATAACGTAATGCGACATAACGTTATACGTTATAACGTAGTAATATATAACGTTATATAATACAACGTAATAGTACATAACGTTATACGTTATAACGTAATAGTATATAACGTTGTACGTTATAGCGTAAGAGTATATAACGTTATACGTTATAATGTGATACTATATAACGTTATACGTTATAACGTAATAGTATGTAACGTTATACGCTATAACGTAATGCTACATAACGTTATTCGTTATAACATAATGCTACATAACGTTATACGGTATAACGTAATGCGACATAACGTTATACGATATAACGTAATGCGACATATCGTTATACGTTATAACGTAGTAATATATAACGTTATATAATACAACGTAATAGTACATAACGTTATACGCTATAACGTAATAGTATATAACGTTATACGTTATAACGTAATAGTATGTAACGTTATACGTTATAACGCAATAATATGTAACGCTATACGTTGTAACGCAATAGTATGTAACGTTATACGTTATAACGCAATAGTATATAACGTTATACCTTATAACGGAATGCGACATTATGTTATACGTTATGAATTAGTAATATATAACGTTATAAGTTACAATGTAATAGTACATAACGTTATACGTTATAACGTAATAGTATATGACGTTATACGTTATAACGTAATACTATATAACGTTATATGTTATAACGCAATAGTATATAACGTCATACGCTATAACGTAATAGTATATAACGTTATACGTTATAACGCAATAGTATATAACGTTATATGTTATAACGTAATAGTATATAACGTTATACGTTATAACGTAATACTATATAACGTTATACGTTGTAACGTAGTAATATATAACGTTATATAATACACCGTAATACTATATAACGTTATACGTTATTACGTAACAGTATGTAACGTTCTACGTTATAACGCAATAGTGTATAACGTTATACGTTATAACGTAGTGCTACATACCGTTATACGGTATAACGTAATGCGACATAACGTTATACGATATAACGTAATGCGACATAACGTTATACGTTATAACGTAGTAATATATAACGTTATATAATACACCGTAATACTATATAACGTTATACGTTATTACGTAACAGTATGTGACGTTCTACGTTATAACGCAATAGTGTATAACGTTATACGTTATAACGTAGTGCTACATACCGTTGTACGTTATAACGTAATGCTACATAACGTTATACGTTATAACGTAATGCGACATAACGTTATACGTTATAACGTAATAATATATTATGTTATACGTTGTAACGCAACAGTATGTAACGTTATACGCTATAACGTAATGCTACATAACGTTATACGTTATAACGTAATGCGACATAACGTTATTCGTTATAACATAATGCGACATAACGTTATACGTTATAACGTAGTAATATATAACGTTATACGTTACAACGTAATAGTATATAACGTTATACGTTATAACGTAATACTATATAACGTTATATGTTATAACGTAATAGTATATAAGGTTATACGTTATATCGTAATGCCACATAACGTTGAACGTTACAACGTAATGCTACTTAACGTTATACGTTATAACGTAATACGACATAACGTTGTACGTTATAACGTGCTAATATATAACGTTATACGTCACAACGTAATAGTACATAACGTTATACTTTATAACGTAATAGCATATAACGTTATACGTTATAACGTAATACTATATAACGTTATATGTTATAACGTAATAGTATTTAACGTTATACGTTATAACGTAATTGTATATAACGTTATATGTTATATCATTGTGCTACCTAACGTTATACGTTATAGGGTAATAGTATATAACGTTATACGTTATAACGGAATGCGACATAACGTCATACGTTATAACGTAGCAATATATAACGTCATACGTTACAACGTAATAGTACATAACGTGATACATTATAACGTAATAGTATATAACGTTATACGTTATAACGTAATACTATATAACGTTAAACGTTATAACGTAATAGTATTTAACGTTATACGTTATATCGCAATGCGACATAACGTTATACGTTATAACGTAATAATATATAACGTCATACGTTATAGCGTAATAGTATATAACGTCATACGTTATAACGTAATAGTATATAACGTCATACGCTATAACGTAATAGTATATAACGTTATACGTTATAACGCAATAGTATGTAACGTTATATGTTATAACGTAATAGTATATAACGTTATACGTTATAACGTAATACTATATAACGTTATATGTTATAACGTAATAGTATATAACGTTATACGTTATAACCTAATAGTATATAACGTTATATGTTATATCATTGTGCTACAGAACGTTATACGTTATAGCGTAATAGTATATAACGTTATACCTTATAACGGAATGCGACATTATGTTATACGTTATAAAGCGGTAATATATAACGTTATACGTTACAATGTAATAGTACATAACGTTATACGTTATAACGTAATAGTATATGACGTTATACGTTATAACGTAATACTATATAACGTTATATGTCATAACGCAATAGTATATAACGTAATACGTTACACCGTAATACTATATAACGTTATACGTTATTACGTAACAGTATGTAACGTTCTACGTTATAACGCAATAGTATATAACGTTATACGTTATAACGTAGTGCTACATACCGTTGTACGTTATAACGTAATGCTACATAACGTTATACGTTATAACGTAATGCGACATAACGTTATACGTTATAACGTAATAATATATAATGTTATACGTTGTAACGCAACAGTATGTAACGTTATACGCTATAACGTAATGCTACATAACGTTATACGTTATAACGTAATGCGACATAACGTTATTCGTTATAACGTAATGCGACATAACGTTATACGTTATAACGTAGTAATATATAACGTTATACGTTACAACGTAATAGTATATAACGTTATACGTTATAACGTAATACTATATAACGTTATATGTTATAACGTAATAGTATATAAGGTTATACGTTATAACGTAATGCCACATAACGTTGAACGTTACAACGTAATGCTACTTAACGTTATACGTTATAACGTAATGCGACATAACGTTATACGTTATAACGTAGTAATATATAACGTTATACGTCACAACGTAATAGTACATAACGTTATACGTTATAACGTAATAGCATATAACGTTATACGTTATAACGTAATACTATATAACGTTATATGTTATAACGTAATAGTATTTAACGTTATACGTTATAACGTAATTGTATATAACGTTATATGTTATATCATTGTGCTACCTAACGTTATACGTTATAGCGTAATAGTATATAACGTTATACGTTATAACGGAATGCGACATAACGTCATACGTTATAACGTAGTAATATATAACGTCATACGTTACAAGTTAATAGTACATAACGTGATACATTATAACGTAATAGTATATAACGTTATACGTTATAACGTAATACTGTATAACGTTATATGTTATAACGTAATAGTATTTAACGTTATACGTTATAACGTAATTGTATATAACGTTATATGTTATATCATTGTGCTACCTAACGTTATACGTTATAGCGTAATAGTATATAACGTTATACGTTATAACGGAATGCGACATAACGTCATACGTTATAACGTAGTAATATATAACGTCATACGTCATAACGTAGTAATATATGACGTTATACGTTATAACGTAGTGCTACATACCGTTATACATTATAACGTAACGCTACATAACGTCATACGTTATAACGTAGTAATATATAACGTTATACGTCACAACGTAATAGTACATAACGTTATACGTTATAGCGTAATAGTATATAACGTTATACGTTATAACGGAATGCGACATATCGTCATACGTTATAACGTAGTAATACATAACGTCATACGTTATAACGTAGTAATATATGACGTTATACATTATAACGTAGTGCTACATACCGTTATACATTATAACGTAACGCTACATAACGTCATACGTTATAACGTAGTAATATATAACGTTATACGTCACAACGTAATAGTACATAACGTTATACGTTATAACGTAATAGCATATAACGTTATACGTTATAACGTAATACTATATAACGTTATATGTTATAACGTAATAGTATTTAACGTTATACGTTATAACGTAATTGTATATAACGTTATATGTTATATCATTGTGCTACCTAACGTTATACGTTATAGCGTAATAGTATATAACGTTATACGTTATAACGGAATGCGACATAACGTCATACGTTATAACGTAGTAATATATAACGTCATACGTTACAACGTAATAGTACATAACGTGATACATTATAACGTAATAGTATATAACGTTATACGTTATAACGTAATACTATATAACGTTATACGTTATAACGTAATAGTATTTAACGTTATGCGTTATAACGTAATTGTATATAACGTTATATGTTATATCATTGTGCTACCTAACGTTATACGTTATA
Organism: Bombus sonorus; assembly: GCA_029958995.1. NCBI lineage: Eukaryota > Metazoa > Arthropoda > Insecta > Hymenoptera > Apidae > Bombus > Bombus sonorus. The sequence continues at coordinate 4,874,904 of JARWAU010000008.1, read as the reverse complement.
GCGTAATAGTATATAACGTTATACGTTATAACGGAATGCGACATAACGTCATACGTTATAACGTAGTAATATATAACGTCATACGTTATAACGTAGTAATATATGACGTTATATGTTATAACGTAGTGCTACATACCGTTATACATTATAACGTAACGCTACATAACGTCATACGTTATAACGTAGTAATATATAACGTTATACGTTTCAACGTAATAGTACATAACGTTATGCGTTATAACGTAATAGTATTTAACGTTATACGTTATAACGTAATTGTGTATAACGTTGTATGCTATATCATTGTGCTACCTAACGTTATACGTTATAGCGTAATAGTATATAACGTTATACGTTATAACGTAATGCGACATAACGTTATACGTTATGACGTAGTAATATATAACGTTATACGTTACAACGTAATAGTACATAACGTTATACGTTATAACGTAATAGTATATAACGTTGTGCGTTATAACGTAATAGTATATAACGTTATACGTTGTAACGTAATAGTATATAACGTTATACGTTATAATATGATACTATATAACGTTATACGTTATAACGTAATGCTACATAACTTTATACGTTATAACGTAATACGACATAACGTTATACGTTATATCGCATTGCGACATAACGTTATACGTTATAACGTAATAATATATAACGTCATACATTATAGCGTAATAGTATATAACGTCATACGTTATAACGTAATAGTATATAACGTCATACGCTATAACGTAATAGTATATAACGTTATACGTTATAACGCAATAGTATGTAACGCTATACGTTACAACGCAATAGTATGTAACGTTATACGTTATAACGCAATAGTATATAACGTTATACGTTATAATGTGATACTATATAACGTTATACGTTATAACGTAATGCTACATAACTTTATACGTTATAGCGTAATACGACATAACGTTATACGTTATATCCCAATGCGCATAACGTTATACGTTATAACGTAATAATATATAACGTCATACGTTATAGCGTAATAGTATATAACGGTATACGTTATAACGTAATAGTATGTAACGTTATACGCTATAACATAATGCTGCATAACGTTATACGTTATAACGTAATGCGACATAACGTTATACGTTATAACGTAATGCGACATAACGTTATACGTTATAACGTAGTAATATATAACGATATATAATACAACGTAATAGTACATAACGTTATACGTTATAACGTAATAGTATATAACGTTGTACGTTATAACGTAATAGTATATGACGTTATACGTTATAATGTGATACTATATAACGTTATACGTTATAACGTAATAGTATGTAACGTTATACGCTATAACGTAATGCTACATAACGTTATTCGTTATAACGTAATAGTATATAACGTTATATAATACAACGTAATAGTACATAACGTTATACGCTATAACGTAATAGTATATAACGTTATACGTTATAACGTAATAGTATGTAACGTTATACGTTATAACGCAATAGTATGTAACGCTATACGTTGTAACGCAATAGTATGTAACGTTATACGTTATAACGCAATAGTATATAACGTTATACCTTATAACGGAATGCGACATTATGTTATACGTTATAAAGTAGTAATATATAACGTTATACGTTACAATGTAATAGTACATAACGTTATACGTTATAACGTAATAGTATATGACGTTATACGTTATAACGTAATACTATATAACGTTATATGTTATAACGCAATAGTATATAACGTAATACGTTACACCGTAATACTATATAGCGTTATACGTTATTACGTAACAGTATGTAACGTTCTACGTTATAACGCAATAGTATATAACGTTATACGTTATAACGTAGTGCTACATACCGTTGTACGTTATAACGTAATGCTACATAACGTTATACGTTATAACGTAATGCGACATAACGTTATACGTTATAGCGTAATAATATATAATGTTATACGTTGTAACGCAACAGTATGTAACGTTATACGCTATAACGTAATGCTACATAACGTTATACGTTATAACGTAATGCGACATAACGTTATTCGTTATAACGTAATGCGACATAACGTTATACGTTATAACGTAGTAATATATAACGTTATACGTTACAACGTAATAGTATATAACGTTATACGTTATAACGTAATACTATATAACGTTATATGTTATAACGTAATAGTATATAAGGTTATACGTTATAACGCAATGCCACATAACGTTGAACGTTACAACGTAATGCTACTTAACGTTATACGTTATAACGTAATGCGACATAACGTTATACGTTATAACATAGTAATATATAACGTTATACGTCAAAACGTAATAGTACATAACGTTATACGTTATAACGTAATAGCATATAACGTTATACGTTATAACGTAATACTATATAACGTTATATGTTATAACGTAATAGTATTTAACGTTATACGTTATAACGTAATTGTATATAACGTTATATGTTATATCATTGTGCTACCTAACGTTATACGTTATAGCGTAATAGTATATAACGTTATACGTTATAACGGAATGCGACATAACGTCATACGTTATAACGTAGTAATATATAACGTCATACGTTATAACGTAGTAATATATGACGTTATACGTTATAACGTAGTGCTACATACCGTTATACATTATAACGTAACGCTACATAACGTCATACGTTATAACGTAGTAATATATAACGTTATACGTCACAACGTAATAGTACATAACGTTATACGTTATAACGTAATAGCATATAACGTTATACGTTATAACGTAATACTATATAACGTTATATGTTATAACGTAATAGTATTTAACGTTATACGTTATAACGTAATTGTATATAACGTTATATGTTATATCATTGTGCTACCTAACGTTATACGTTATAGCGTAATAGTATATAACGTTATACGTTATAACGTAATAGTATTTAACGTTATACGTTATAACGTAATTGTATATAACGTTATATGTTATATCATTGTGCTACCTAACGTTATACGTTATAGCGTTGTAGTATATAACGTTATACGTTATAACGGAATGCGACATAACGTCATACGTTATAACGTAGTAATATATAGCGTCATACGTTATAACGTAGTAATATATGACGTTATACGTTATAACGTAGTGCTACATACCGTTATACATTATAACGTAACGCTACATAACGTCATACGTTATAACGTAGTAATATATAGCGTTATACGTTTCAACGTAATAGTACATAACGTTATGCGTTATAACGTAATAGTATTTAACGTTATACGTTATAACGTAATTGTGTATAACGTTATATGTTATATCATTGTGCTACCTAACGTTATACGTTATAGCGTAATAGTATATAACGTTATACGTTATAACGTAATGCGACATAACGTTATACGTTATGACGTATTAATATATAACGTTATACGTTACAACGTAATAGTACATAACGTTATACGTTATAACGTAATAGTATATAACGTTATACGTTATAACGTAATGCTACATAACTTTATACGTTATAACGTAATACGACATAACGTTATACGTTATATCGCAATGCGACATAACGTTATCCGTTATAGCGTAATAGTATATAACGCCATACGTTATAACGTAATAGTATATAACGTCATACGCTATAACGTAATAGTATATAACGTCATACGCTATAACGTAATAGTATATAACGTTATACGTTATAACGCAATAGTATGTAACGCTATACGTTACAACGCAATAGTATGTAACGTTATACGTTATAACGCAATAGTGTGTAACGCTATACGTTGTAACGCAACAGTATGTAACGTTATACGCTATAACGTAATGCTACATAACGTTATACGTTATAACGTAATGCGACATAACGTTATTCGTTATAACGTAATGCGACATAACGTTATACGTTATAACGTAGTAATATATAACGTTATACGTTACAACGTAATAGTATATAACGTTATACGTTATAACGTAATACTATATAACGTTATATGTTATAACGTAATAGTATATAAGGTTATACGTTATAACGTAATGCCACATAACGTTGAACGTTACAACGTAATGCTACTTAACGTTATACGTTACAACGTAATAGTATATAACGTTATACGTTATAACGTAATACTATATAACGTTATATGTTATAACGTAATAGTATATAACGTTATACGTTATAACGTAATACTATATAACGTTATATGTTATAACGTAATAGTATTTAACGTTATACGTTATAACGTAATTGTATATAACGTTATATGTTATATCATTGTGCTACCTAACGTTATACGTTATCGCGTAATAGTATATAACGTTATACGTTATAACGGAATGCGACATAACGTCATACGTTGTAACGTAGTAATATATAACGTCATACGTTACAACATAATAGTACATAACGTGATACATTATAACGTAATAGTATATAACGTTATACGTTATAACGTAATACTATATAACGTTAAACGTTATAACGTAATAGTATTTAACGTTATACGTTATAACGTAATTGTATATAACGTTATATGTTATATCATTGTGCTACCTAACGTTATACGTTATAGCGTTATAGTATATAACGTTATACTTTATAACGGAATGCGACATAACGTCATACGTTATAACGTAGTAATATATAACGTCATACGTTATAACGTAGTAATATATGACGTTATACGTTATAACGTAGTGCTACATACCGTTATACATTATAACGTAACGCTACATAACATCATACGTTATAACGTAGTAATATATAACGTTATACGTTTCAACGTAATAGTACATAACGTTAGGCGTTATAACGAAATAGTATTTAACGTTATACGTTATAACGTAATTGTGTATAACGTTATATGTTATATCATTGTGCTACCTAACGTTATACGTTATAGCGTAATAGTATATAACGTTATACGTTATAACGTAATGCGACATAACGTTATACGTTATGACGTAGTAATATATAACGTCATACGTTATAGCGTAATAGTATATAACGTCATACGTTATAACGTAATAGTATATAACGTCATACGCTATAACGTAATAGTATATAACGTTATACGTTATAACGCAATAGTATGTAACGTTATATGTTATAACGTAATAGTATATAACGTTATACCTTATAACGGAATGCGACATTATGTTATACGTTATAAAGCGGTAATATATAACGTTATACGTTACAATGTAATAGTACATAACGTTATACGATATAACGTAATAGTATATGACGTTATACGTTATAACGTAATACTATATAACGTTATATGTTATAACGCAATAGTATATAACGTAATACGTTACACCGTAATACTATATAACGTTATACGTTATTACGTAACAGTATGTAACGTTCTACGTTATAACGCAATAGTATATAACGTTATACGTTATAACGTAGTGCTACATACCGTTGTACGTTATAACGTAATGCTACATAACGTTATACGTTATAACGTAATGCGACATAACGTTATACGTTATAACGTAATAATATATAATGTTATACGTTGTAACGCAACAGTATGTAACGTTATACGCTATAACGTAATGCTACATAACGTTATACGTTATAACGTAATGCGACATAACGTTATTCGTTATAACGTAATGCGACATAACGTTATACGTTATAACGTAGTAATATATAACGTTATACGTCACAACGTAATAGTACATAACGTTATACGTTATTACGTAACGGTATGTAACGTTCTACGTTATAACGCAATAGTATATAACGTTATACGTTATAACGTAGTGCTACATACCGTTGTACGTTATAACGTAATGCTACATAACGTTATACGTTATAACGTAATGCGACATAACGTTATACGTTATAACGTAATAATATATAATGTTATATGTTATAACGTAATAGTATATAAGGTTATACGTTATAACGTAATGCCACATAACGTTGAACGTTACAACGTAATGCTACGTAACGTTATACGTTATAACGTAATGCGACATAACGTTATACGTTATAACGTAGTAATATATAACGTTATACGTCACAACGTAATAGTACATAACGTTATACGTTATAACGTAATAGCATATAACGTTATACGTTATAACGTAATAGCATATAACGTTATACGTTATAACGTAATACTATATAACGTTATATGTTATAACGTAATAGTATTTAACGTTATACGTTATAACGTAATTGTATATAACGTTATATGTTATATCATTGTGCTACCTAACGTTATACGTTATAGCGTAATAGTATATAACGTTATACGTTATAACGGAATGCGACATAACGTCATACGTTATAACGTAGTAATATATAACGTCATACGTTATAACGTAGTAATATATGACGTTATACGTTATAACGTAGTGCTACATACCGTTATACATTATAACGTAACGCTACATAACGTCATACGTTATAACGTAGTAATATATAACGTTATACGTCACAACGTAATAGTACATAACGTTATACGTTATAGCGTAATAGTATATAACGTTATACGTTATAACGGAATGCGACATAACGTCATACGTTATAACGTAGTAATACATAACGTCATACGTTATAACGTAGTAATATATGACGTTATACATTATAACGTAGTGCTACATACCGTTATACATCATAACGTAACGCTACATAACGTCATACGTTATAACGTAGTAATATATAACGTTATACGTCACAACGTAATAGTACATAACGTTATACGTTATAACGTAATAGCATATAACGTTATACGTTATAACATAATACTATATAACGTTATATGTTATAACGTAATAGTATTTAACGTTATACGTTATAACGTAATTGTATATAACGTTATATGTTATATCATTGTGCTACCTAACGTTATACGTTATAGCGTAATAGTATATAACGTTATACGTTATAACGGAATGCGACATAACGTCATACGTTATAACGTAGTAATATATAACGTCATACGTTATAACGTAGTAATATATGACGTTATACGTTATAACGTAGTGCTACATACCGTTATACATTATAACGTAACGCTACATAACGTCATACGTTATAACGTAGTAATATATAACGTTATACGTTTCAACGTAATAGTACATAACGTTATGCGTTATAACGTAATAGTATTTAACGTTCTACGTTATAACGTAATTGTGTATAACGTTATATGCTATATCATTGTGCTACCTAACGTTATACGTTATAGCGTAATAGTATATAACGTTATACGTTATAACGTAATGCGACATAACGTTATACGTTATGACGTAGTAATATATAACGTTATACGTTACAACGTAATAGTACATAACGTTATACGTCATAACGTAATAGTATATAACGTTGTGCGTTATAACGTAATAGTATATAACGTTATACGTTATAATGTGATACTATATAACGTTATACGTTATAACGTAATGCTACATAACTTTATACGTTATAGCGTAATACGACATAACGTTATACGTTATATCCCAATGCGCATAACGTTATACGTTATAACGTAATAATATATAACGTCATACGTTATAGCGTAATAGTATATAACGGTATACGTTATAACGTAATAGTATGTAACGTTATACGCTATCACGTAATGCTACATAACGTTATTCGTTATAACATAATGCTGCATAACGTTATACGTTATAACGTAATGCGACATAACGTTATACGTTATAACGTAATGCGACATAACGTTATACGTTATAACGTAGTAATATATAACGTTATATAATACAACGTAATAGTACATAACGTTATACGTTATAACGTAATAGTATATAACGTTGTACGTTATAACGTAATAGTATATAACGTTATACGTTATAATGTGATACTATATAACGTTATACGTTATAACGTAATAGTATGTAACGTTATACGCTATAACGTAATGCTACATAACGTTATTCGTTATAACGTAATAGTATATAACGTTATATAATACAACGTAATAGTACATAACGTTATACGCTATAACGTAATAGTATATAACGTTATACGTTATAACGTAATAGTATGTAACGTTATACGTTATAACGCAATAGTATGTAACGCTATACGTTGTAACGCAATAGTATGTAACGTTATACGTTATAACGCAATAGTATATAACGTTATACCTTATAACGGAATGCGACATTATGTTATACGTTATAAAGTAGTAATATATAACGTTATACGTTACAATGTAATAGTACATAACGTTATTCGTTATAACGTAATAGTATATGACGTTATACGTTATAACGTAATACTATATAACGTTATATGTTATAACGCAATAGTATATAACGTAATACGTTACACCGTAATACTATATAACGTTATACGTTATTACGTAACAGTATGTAACGTTCTACGTTATAACGCAATAGTATATAACGTTATACGTTATAACGTAGTGCTACATACCGTTGTACGTTATAACGTAATGCTACATAACGTTATACGTTATAACGTAATGCGACATAACGTTATACGTTATAGCGTAATAATATATAATGTTATACGTTGTAACGCAACAGTATGTAACGTTATACGCTATAACGTAATGCTACATAACGTTATACGTTATAACGTAATGCGACATAACGTTATTCGTTATAACGTAATGCGACATAACGTTATACGTTATAACGTAGTAATATATAACGTTATACGTTACAACGTAATAGTATATAACGTTATACGTTATAACGTAATACTATATAACGTTATATGTTATAATGTAATAGTATATAAGGTTATACGTTATAACGCAATGCCACATAACGTTGAACGTTACAACGTAATGCTACTTAACGTTATACGTTATAACGTAATGCGACATAACGTTATACGTTATAACACAGTAATATATAACGTTATACGTCACAACGTAATAGTACATAACGTTATACGTTATAACGTAATAGCATATAACGTTATACGTTATAACGTAATACTATATAACGTTATATGTTATAACGTAATAGTATTTAACGTTATACGTTATAACGTAATTGTATATAACGTTATATGTTATATCATTGTGCTACCTAACGTTATACGTTATAGCGTAATAGTATATAACGTTATACGTTATAACGGAATGCGACATAACGTCATACGTTATAACGTAGTAATATAAAACGTCATACGTTACAACGTAATAGTACATAACGTGATACATTATAACGTAATAGTATATAACGTTATACGTTATAACGTAATACTATATAACGTTATATGTTATAACGTAATAGTATTTATCGTTATACGTTATAACGTAATTGTATATAACGTTATATGTTATATCATTGTGCTACCTAACGTTATACGTTATAGCGTAATAGTATATAACGTTATACGTTATAACGGAATGCGACATAACGTCATACGTTATAACGTAGTAATATATAACGTCATACGTTATAACGTAGTAATATATGACGTTATACGTTATAACGTAGTGCTACATACCGTTATACATTATAACGTAACGCTACATAACGTCATACGTTATAACGTAGTAATATATAACGTTATACGTCACAACGTAATAGTACATAACGTTATACGTTATAACGTAATAGCATATAACGTTATACGTTATAACGTAATACTATATAACGTTATATGTTATAACGTAATAGTATTTAACGTTATACGTTATAACGTAATTGTATATAACGTTATATGTTATATCATTGTGCTACCTAACGTTATACGTTATAGCGTAATAGTATATAACGTTATACGTTATAACGTAATAGTATTTAACGTTATACGTTATAACGTAATTGTATATAACGTTATATGTTATATCATTGTGCTACCTAACGTTATACGTTATTGCGTTGTAGTATATAACGTTATACGTTATAACGGAATGCGACATAACGTCATACGTTATAACGTAGTAATATATAACGTCATACGTTATAACGTTGTAATATATGACGTTATACGTTATAACGTAGTGCTACATACCGTTATACATTATAACGTAACGCTACATAACGTCATACGTTATAACGTAGTAATATATAACGTTATACGTTTCAACGTAATAGTACATAACGTTATGCGTTATAACGTAATAGTATTTAACTTTATACGTTATAACGTAATTGTGTATAACGTTATATGTTATATCATTGTGCTACCTAACGTTATACGTTATAGCGTAATAGTATATAACGTTATACGTTATAACGTAATGCGACATAACGTTATACGTTATGACGTATTAATATATAACGTTATACGTTACAACGTAATAGTACATAACGTTATACGTTATAACGTAATAGTATATAATGTTATACGTTATAACGTAATGCTACATAACTTTATACGTTATAACGTAATACGACATAACGTTATACGTTATATCGCAATGCTACATAACGTTATACGTTATAACGTAATAATATATAACGTTATACGTTATAGCGTAATAGTATATAACGCCATACGTTATAACGTAATAGTATATAACGTCATACGCTATAACGTAATAGTATATAACGTCATACGTTATAACGCAATAGTATGTAACGCTATACTTTACAACGCAATAGTATGTAACGTTATACGTTATAACGCAATAGTGTGTAACGCTATACGTTGTAACGCAAAAGTATGTAACGTTATACGTTATAACGCAATAGTATATAACGTTATACGTTATAATGTGATACTATATAACGTTATACGTATTAACGTAATACGACATAACGTTATACGTTATATCGCAATGCGACATAACGTTATACGTTATAACGTAATAATATATAACGTCATACGTTATAGCGTAATAGTATATAACGTCATACGCTATAACATAATAATATATAACGACATACGTTATAGCGTAATAGTATATAACGTTATACGTTATAACGTAATAGTATGTAACGTTATACGCTATAACGTAATGCTACATAACGTTATTCGTTATAACATAATGCTACATAACGTTATACGTTATAACGTAATGCGACATAACGTTATACGTTATAACGTAATGCGACATAACGTTATACGTTATAACGTAGTAATATATAACGTTATATAATACAACGTAATAGTACATAACGTTATACGTTATAACGTAATAGTATATAACGTTATACGTTATAACGTAATAGTATATAACGTTATACGTTATAACGTAATAGTATATAACGTTATACGTTATAACGTAATAGTATATAACGTTATATGTTATATGATTATGCTACGTAGCGTTATACGTTATAGCGTAATAGTATATAACGTTATACGTTATAACGGAATGCGACATAACGTTATACGTTACAACGTAGTAATATATAACGTTATACGTTACAACGTAATAGTATATAACGTTATACGTTATAACGTAATACTGTATAACGTTATATGTTATAACGTAATAGTGTATAATGTAATACGTTATAACGTAATGCCACATAACGTTGAACGTTATAACGTATTGCTACATACCGTTATACGTTATAACGTAATACGACATAACGTTATACGGTATAACGTAGTAATGTATAACGTTATACGTTGCAACGTAATAGTACGTAACGTTATACGTTGTAACGTAATATTATATAACGTTATATGTTATATCATTATGCTACATAACGTTATACGTTATAACGTAATAGTATATAACGTTATACGTTATAATGTGATACTATATAACGTTATACGTTATAACGTAATAGTATGTAACGTTATACGCTATAACGTAATGCTACATAACGTTATTCGTTATAACATAATGCTACATAACGTTATACGGTATAACGTAATGCGACATAACGTTATACGATATAACGTAATGCGACATAACGTTATACGTTATAACGTAGTAATATATAACGTTATATAATACAACGTAATAGTACATAACGTTATACGCTATAACGTAATAGTATATAACGTTATACGTTATAACGTAATAGTATATAACGTTATACGTTATAACGTAATAGTATATAACGTTATATGTTATATGATTATGCTACGTAGCGTTATACGTTATAGCGTAATAGTATATAACGCTATACGTTATAACGGAATGCGACATAACGTTATACGTTATAACGTAGTAATATATAACGTTATACGTTACAACGTAATAGTATATAACGTTATACGTTATAACGTAATACTGTATAACGTTATATGTTATAACGTAATAGTGTATAATGTAATACGTCATAACGTAATGCCACATAACGTTGAACGTTATAACGTAATGCTACATACCGTTATACGTTATAACGTAATACGACATAACGTTATACGGTATAACGTAGTAATGTATAACGTTATACGTTGCAACGTAATAGTACGTAACGTTATACGTTGTAACGTAATATTATATAACGTTATATGTTATATCATTATGCTACATAACGTTATACGTTATAACGTAATAGTATATAACGTTATACGATATAACGTAATAGTATATAACGTTCTATGTTATATCATTATGCTACATAACGTTATACGTTATAGCGTAATGCTATATAACTGTATATGATATAAAATTATGCTACATAGCGTTATACGTTATAACGTAATTCTATATAACGTTATACGTTATAACGCAATAGCATGTAATGCTATACGTTACAACGCAATAGTACGTAACGTTATACGTTATAACGCAATAGTATATAACGTTATACGTTATAACGTAATACTATATAACGTTATATGATATAACATTATGCTACGTATCGTTGTACGTTATAACGTAATTGTATATCACTTTATACGTTATAACGTAATAGTAAATGGCGTTATACGTTACAACGTAATAGTATATGACGTTATACGTTATAACGCAATAGTAATAACGTAATACGTTACAACGTAATAGTATATAACGTTATACGTTATTACGTAATAGTATATAACGTTATACGTTATAACGCAATAGTATGTAACGCTATACGTTGTAACCCAATAGTATGTAACGTTATACGTTATAACGCAATAGTATATAACGTTATGCGTTATAACGTACTGCTACATACCGCTATACGTTATAACGTAATGCGACATAACGTTATACGTTATAACGTAATGCTACATAACTTTATACGTTATAACGTAGTGCGATATAATGTTATACGTTATAACGTAATAATATATAACGTCATACGTTATAGCGTAATAGTATATAACGTCATACGTTATAACGCAATAGTATATAGCGTCATACGCTATAACGTAATAGTATATAACGTTATACGTTATAACGTAATAGTATGTAACGTTATACGTTATAACGTAATAGTATGTAGCGTTATACGTTATAACGTAATAGTATATAAGGTTATACGTTATAACGTAATGCTACATAACGTTATACGTTATAACGTAGTGCGACATAATGTTATACGTTATAACGTAATAATATATAACGTCATACGTTATAGCGTAATAGTATATAACGTCATACGTTATAACGTAATAGTATATAGCGTCATACGCTATAACGTAATAGTATATAACGTTATACGTTATAACGTAATAGTATGTAACGTTATACGTTATAACGTAATAGTATGTAACGTTATACGTTGTAACGTACTAGTATATAAGGTTATACGTTATAACGTAATGCTACATAACGTTATACGTTATAACATAATACGACATAACGTTATACGTTGTAACGTAGTAATGTATAACGTTATACGTCACAACGTAATAGTACATAACGTTATTCGTTGTAACGTAATAGTACATAACGTTATATGTTATATCATTATGCTAGATAACGTTATACGTTATAACGTAATAGTATATAACGTTATACGTTATAACGTAATAGTATATAACGTTATACGTTATAACGTAGTAATATATAACGTTATACGTTACAACGTAATAATATATAATTCATACGTTGTAACGCAATAGTATGTAACGTTATACGTTATAACGTAGTAGTATATAACGTTATATGTTATATCATTATGCTACATAACGTTATACGTTATAGCGAAATGCTATATAACTGTATATGATATAACATTATGCTACATAACGTTATACGTTATAACGTAATTCTATATAACGTTATACGTTATAACGCAATAGTATGTAGCGCTATACGTTACAACGCAATAGTATGTAACGTTATACGTTATAACGTAATTGTATATCACTTTCTACGTTATACCGTAATAGTACATGGCGTTATACGTTACAACGTAATAGTATATGACGTTATACGTTATAACGCAATAGTAATAACGTAATACGTTACAACGTAATAGTATATAACGTTATACGTTATTACGTAATAGTATATAACGTTATACGTTATAACGCAATAGTATGTAACGCTATACGTTGTAACGCAATAGTATGTAACGTTATACGTTATAACGCAATAGTATATGACGCTATGCGTTATAACGTACTGCTACATACCGTTATACGTTATAACGTAATGCGACATAACGTTATACGTTATAACGTAATGCGACATAACGTTATACGTTATAACGTAATAATATATAATGTTATACGTTGTAACGCAATAGTATGTAACGTTATACGTTATAACGTAATAGTATATAATGTTGTACGTTATAACGTAATAGTATATAACGTTATACGTTATAATGTGATACTATATAACGTTATACGTTATAACGTAATGCTACATAACTTTATACGTTATAACGTAGTGCGACATAATGTTATACGTTATAACGTAATAATATATAACGTCATACGTTATAGCGTAATAGTATATAACGTCATACGTTATAACGTAATAGTATATAGCGTCATACGCTATAACGTAATAGTATATAACGTTATACGTTATAACGTAATAGTATGTAACGTTATACGTTATAACGTAATAGTATGTAACGTTATACCTTATAACGTAATAGTATATAAGGTTATACGTTATAAGGTAATGCTACATAACGTTATACGTTATAACGTAATACGACATAACGTTATACGTTGTAACGTAGTAATGTATAACGTTATACGTCACAACGTAATAGTACATAACGTTATACGTTGTAACGTAATAGTACATAACGTTATATGTTATATCGTTATGCTAGGTAACGTTATACGTTATAACGTAATAGTATATAACGTTATACGTTATAACGTAATAGTATATAACGTTATACGTTATAACGTAGTAATATATAACGTTATACGTTACAACGTAATAATATATAATTCATACGTTGTAACGCAATAGTATGTAACGTTATACGTTATAACGTAGTAGTATATAACGTTATATATTATATCATTGTGCTACCTAACGTTATACGTTATAGCGTAATAGTATATAACGTTATACGTTATAACGGAATGCGACATAACGTCATACGTTATAACGTAGTAATATATAACGTCATACGTTATAACGTAGTAATATATGACGTTATACGTTATAACGTAGTGCTACATACCGTTATACATTATAACGTAACGCTACATAACGTCATACGTTATAACGTAGTAATATATAACGTTATACGTCACAACGTAATAGTACATAACGTTATACGTTATAACGTAATTGTATATAACGTTATATGTTATATCATTGTGCCACCTAACGTTATACGTTATAGCGTTGTAGTATATAACGTTATACGTTATAACGGAATGCGACATAACGTCATACGTTATAACGTAGTAATATATAACGTCATACGTTACAACGTAATAGTACATAACGTGATACATTATAACGTAATAGTATATAACGTTATACGTTATAACGTAATACTATATAACGTTATACGTTATAACGTAATAGTATTTAACGTTATACGTTATAACGTAATTGTATATAACGTTATATGTTATATCATTGTGCTACCTAACGTTATACGTTATAGCGTTGTAGTATATAACGTTATACGTTATAACGGAATGCGACATAACGTCATACGTTATAACGTAGTAATATATAACGTCATACGTTATAACGTAGTAATATATGACGTTATACGTTATAACGTAGTGCTACATACCGTTATACATTATAACGTAACGCTACATAACGTCATACGTTATAACGTAGTAATATATAACGTTATACGTTTCAACGTAATAGTACATAACGTTATGCGTTATAACGTAATAGTATTTAACGTTATACGTTATAACGTAATTGTGTATAACGTTATATGTTATATCATTGTGCTACCTAACGTTATACGTTATAGCGTAATAGTATATAACGTTATACGTTATAACGTAATGCGACATAACGTTATACGTTATGACGTATTAATATATAACGTTATATGTTACAACGTAATAGTACATAACGTTATACGTTATAACGTAATAGTATATAACGTTATACGTTATAACGTAATGCTACATAACTTTATACGTTATAACGTAATACGACATAACGTTATACGTTATATCGCAATGCGACATAACGTTATACGTTATAACGTAATAATATATAACGTTATACGTTATAGCGTAATAGTATATAACGCCATACGTTATAACGTAATAGTATATAACGTTACATGTTATAACGTAATGCTACATAACGTTATACGTTGTAACGTATTAGTATATAACGTTACATGTTATAGCGTAATGCTACATAACGTTATAGGGTATAACGTAATAGTATATAACGTGATACATAATAACGCAATAGTATATAACGTTCTACGTTATAACGTAATACTATATAACGTTATATGATATGACATTATGCTACGTAACGTTAGACGTTATAACGTAATTGTATATAACGTTATACGTTCTAACGTAATGGTATATAACATTATACGTTATAACGTAATACTATGTAACGTTATACATTATAACGTAATAGTATGTAACGTTATACGTTATAACGTAATTGTATGTAACGTTATACGTTATAACGTAATAGTATGTAACATTTTACGTTATAACGTGATAGGATATAACGTTATACGTTATAACGTAATGCTACATAACGTTATACGTTATAACGTGATAGGATATAACGTTATACGTTATAACGTAATGCTACATAACGTTATACGTTATAACGTAATAATATATAACTTTATACGGTATAACGCAATAGTATGTAACGTTATACGTCACAACGTAATAGTATATGACGTTACACGTTATAACGTAATAGTATATAACGTTATACGTTCTAACGTAATGCTACATAACGTTATACGTTCTAACGTAATGCTTCATAACGTTATACGTTGTAACGTAATAGTATATAACGTTATACGTTATAACGAAATGTCACACAACGTTATACGTTATAAGGTAATAGTATATAACGTAATAGTTATAACGTAATAATATATAACGTTATACGTTGCAACGTAATGCTACATAACGTTATTCGTAGTAACGTATTAGTATATAACGTTATATGGTAAAACGCAATAGTATGTAACGTTATACGTTATAACGTAATAGTATATGACGTTACACGTTATAACGTAATAGTATATAACGTTATACGTTGTTACGTAATGCTACATAACGTTATACGTTATAACGTAATAATATATAATGTTATACGTTGTAACGCAATAGTATGTAACATTATACGCTATAACGTAATGCTACATAACGTTATCCGTTATAACATAATGCTGCATAACGTTATACGTTACAACGTAATAGTACATAACGTTATACGTTATAACGTAACACTATATAACGTTATATGTTATAACGTAATAGTATACAGGGTATTACGTTATAACGTAATGCGACATAACGTTATACGTTATAGCGTAATAGCATATAACGTTATACGTTATAACGTAATTGTATATAACGTTATATGTTATAACGTAATGCTACATAACGTTATTCGTTATAACATAATGCTACATAACGTTATACGTCATAACGTAATAGTATATAACGTTATATGGTAAAACGCAATAGTATGTAACGTTATACGTTATAGCGCAATAGCATATAACGTTATACGTTATAACGTAATTGTATATAACGTTATATGTTATAACGTAATGCTACATAACGTTATTCGTTATAACATAATGCTACATAACGTTATACGTCATAACGTAATAGTATATAACGTTATATGGTAAAACGCAATAGTATGTAACGTTATACGTTATAACGCAATAGTATGTAACGTTATACGTTATAACGTAATAGTATATAATGTTGTACGTTATAACGTAATAGTATATAACGTTATACGTTATAATGTGATACTATATAACGTTATACGTTATAACGTAATGCTACATAACTTTATACGTTATAACGTAGTGCGACATAATGTTATACGTTATAACGTAATAATATATAACGTCATACGTTATAGAGTAATAGTATATAACGTCATACGTTATAACGTAATAGTATATAGCGTCATACGCTATAACGTAATAGTATATAACGTTATACGTTATAACGTAATAGTATGTAACGTTATACGTTATAACGTAATAGTATGTAACGTTATACGTTGTAACGTAATAGTATATAAGGTTATACGTTATAAGGTAATGCTACATAACGTTATACGTTATAACGTAATACGACATAACGTTATACGTTGTAACGTAGTAATGTATAACGTTATACGTCACAACGTAATAGTACATAACGTTATACGTTGTAACGTAATAGTACATAACGTTATATGTTATATCGTTATGCTAGGTAACGTTATACGTTATAACGTAATAGTATATAACGTTATACGTTATAACGTAATAGTATATAACGTTATACGTTATAACGTAGTAATATATAACGTTATACGTTACAACGTAATAATATATAATTCATACGTTGTAACGCAATAGTATGTAACGTTATACGTTATAACGTAGTAGTATATAACGTTATATATTATATCATTGTGCTACCTAACGTTATACGTTATAGCGTAATAGTATAGAACGTTATACGTTATAACGGAATGCGACATAACGTCATACGTTATAACGTAGTAATATATAACGTCATACGTTATAACGTAGTAATATATGACGTTATACGTTATAACGTAGTGCTACATACCGTTATACATTATAACGTAACGCTACATAACGTCATACGTTATAACGTAGTAATATATAACGTTATACGTCACAACGTAATAGTACATAACGTTATACGTTATAACGTAATTGTATATAACGTTATATGTTATATCATTGTGCCACCTAACGTTATACGTTATAGCGTTGTAGTATATAACGTTATACGTTATAACGGAATGCGACATAACGTCATACGTTATAACGTAGTAATATATAACGTCATACGTTACAACGTAATAGTACATAACGTGATACATTATAACGTAATAGTATATAACGTTATACGTTATAACGTAATACTATATAACGTTATACGTTATAACGTAATAGTATTTAACGTTATACGTTATAACGTAATTGTATATAACGTTATATGTTATATCATTGTGCTACCTAACGTTATACGTTATACCGTTGTAGTATATAACGTTATACGTTATAACGGAATGCGACATAACGTCATACGTTATAACGTAGTAATATATAACGTCATACGTTATAACGTAGTAATATATGACGTTATACGTTATAACGTAGTGCTACATACCGTTATACATTATAACGTAACGCTACATAACGTCATACGTTATAACGTAGTAATATATAACGTTATACGTTTCAACGTAATAGTACATAACGTTATGCGTTATAACGTAATAGTATATAACGTTATACGTTGTAACGTAATGCTACATAACGTTATACGTTCTAACGTAATGCTACATAACGTTATACGTTATATCGCAATGCGACATAACGTTATACGTTATAACGTAATAATATATAACGTTATACGTTATAGCGTAATAGTATTTAACGTTATACGTTATAACGTAATTGTATATAACGTTATATGTTATATCATTGTGCTACCTAACGTTATACGTTATAGCGTAATAGTATATAACGTTATACGTTATAACGTAATGCGACATAACGTTATACGTTATGACGTATTAATATATAACGTTATATGTTACAACGTAATAGTACATAACGTTATACGTTATAACGTAATAGTATATAACGTTATACGTTATAACGTAATGCTACATAACTTTATACGTTATAACGTAATACGACATAACGTTATACGTTATATCGCAATGCGACATAACGTTATACGTTATAACGTAATAATATATAACGTTATACGTTATAGCGTAATAGTATATAACGCCATACGTTATAACGTAATAGTATATAACGTTACATGTTATAACGTAATGCTACATAACGTTATACGTTGTAACGTATTAGTATATAACGTTACATGTTATAGCGTAATGCTACATAACGTTATAGGGTATAACGTAATAGTATATAACGTGATACATAATAACGCAATAGTATATAACGTTCTACGTTATAACGTAATACTATATAACGTTATATGATATGACATTATGCTACGTAACGTTAGACGTTATAACGTAATTGTATATAACGTTATACGTTCTAACGTAATGGTATATAACATTATACGTTATAACGTAATACTATGTAACGTTATACATTATAACGTAATAGTATGTAACGTTATACGTTATAACGTAATTGTATGTAACGTTATACGTTATAACGTAATAGTATGTAACATTTTACGTTATAACGTGATAGGATATAACGTTATACGTTATAACGTAATGCTACATAACGTTATACGTTATAACGTGATAGGATATAACGTTATACGTCACAACGTAATAGTATATGACGTTACACGTTATAACGTAATAGTATATAACGTTATACGTTCTAACGTAATGCTACATAACGTTATACGTTCTAACGTAATGCTACATAACGTTATACGTTGTAACGTATTAGTATATAACGTTATACGTTATAACGAAATGTCACACAACGTTATACGTTATAAGGTAATAGTATATAACGTAATAGTTATAACGTAATAATATATAACGTTATACGTTGCAACGTAATGCTACATAACGTTATTCGTAGTAACGTATTAGTATATAACGTTATATGGTAAAACGCAATAGTATGTAACGTTATACGTTATAACGTAATAGTATATGACGTTACACGTTATAACGTAATAGTATTTAACGTTATACGTTGTTACGTAATGCTACATAACGTTATACGTTATAACGTAATAATATATAATGTTATACGTTGTAACGCAATAGTATGTAACATTATACGCTATAACGTAATGCTACATAACGTTATCCGTTATAACATAATGCTGCATAACGTTATACGTTACAACGTAATAGTACATAACGTTATACGTTATAACGTAACACTATATAACGTTATATGTTATAACGTAATAGTATACAGGGTATTACGTTAGAACGTAATGCGACATAACGTTATACGTTATAGCGTAATAGCATATAACGTTATACGTTATAACGTAATTGTATATAACGTTATATGTTATAACGTAATGCTACATAACGTTATTCGTTATAACATAATGCTACATAACGTTATACGTCATAACGTAATAGTATATAACGTTATATGGTAAAACGCAATAGTATGTAACGTTATACGTTACAACGAAATAGTACATAACGTTATAACGTAATTGTATATAACTTTATATGTTATATCATTATGCTACATAAAGTTATACGTTATAGCGTAATAGTATATAACGTTATACGCAATAACATAATGCGACATAGCGTTATACGTTATAACGTAGTAATATATAACGTTATACGTTACAACGTAATAGTACATGACGTTATACGTTATAACGTAATAGTATATAACGTTATACGTTATAACGTAAGAGTATATAATGTTATATGTTATACCATTATGCTACATAACGTTATACGTTATTGCGTAATGCTACATAACCTTATATGATATAACATTATGCTACATAACGTTATACGTTATAACGTACTTGTATATAACGTTATACGTTATAACGGAATAGTATGTGACGTTATACGTTATAACGCTGTAGTATGTAACGCTACACGTTGTAACGCAATAGTATGTAACGTTATACGTTATAACGCAATAGTATATAACGTTCTACGTTATAACGTAGTGCTACATAACGTTATACGTTATAACGTAATGCGACATAACGTTATACGTTATAACGTAGTAATATATAACGTTATACGTTACAACGTAATAGTACATAACGTTATATGTTATAACGTAATAGTATATAACGTTATTCGTCACAACGTAATTGTATATAACGTTATACGTTATAACGTAATAGTATATAACGTTATACGTTACAACGTAATTGTATATAACGTTATACGTTATAACGTAATACTATATAACTTTATATGTTATAACATTATGCTACATAATGTTATACGTTATAACGTAATAGTATATAACGTTTTACGTTATAGCGTAATGGTATATAAGATTATTCGTTATAACGTAATAGTATGTAACGTTATACGTTATAACGTAATAGTATGTAACGTTATACGTTATAACGCAATTGTATGTAACGTTATACGTTATAACGTAATAGTATGTAACATTATACGTTATAACGTGATAGTATATAACGTTATACGTTATAACGTAATGCTACATAACGTTATACGTTATAACGTAATGCGACATAACGTTATACGTTTAACGTAATAGTATGTAACGTTATACGTTATAACGCAATAGTATATAACGTTATACGTTATAACGTAATAGTATATATCGTTATGCGTTATAACGCAATAGTATATAACGTTATATGTTATAACGCAATGGTATATAACGTTATACGTTATGGCGTAATAGCATATAACGTTATACGTTATAACGTAATAGTATATAACGTTACATGTTATAACGCAATACTACATAACGTTATACGTTATAACGTAATGCGACATAACGTTATACGTTATAACGCAGTGCGACATAACGTTATACGTTATAACGAAATGTTACACAACGTTATATGTTATAAGGTAATAGTATATAACGTAATACGCTATAACATAATAATGTATAACGTTATACGGTATAACGCAATAGTATGTAACGTTATACGTCACAACGTAATAGTATATGACGTTACACGTTATAACGTAATAGTATATAACATTATACGTTCTAACGTAATGCTACATAACGTTATACGTTCTAACGTAATGCTACATAACGTTATACGTTGTAACGTATTAGTATATAACGTTATACGTTATAGCGTAATAGCATATAACGTTATACGTTATAGCGCAATAGTATGTAACGTTATACGTTATAACGTAATGTTACACAACGTTACACGTTATAACGTAATAGTATATAACGTTATACGTTGTAACGTAATGCTACATAACGTTATACGTTCTAACGTAATGCTACATAACGTTACACGTTCTAACGTAATGCTACATAACGTTATACGTTGTAACGTATTAGTATATAACGTAATACGTTATAGCGTAATAGCATATAACGTTATACGTTATAACGCAATAGTATGTAACGCTATACGTTGTAACGCAATAGTATGTAACGTTATACGTTATAACGAAATGTTACACAACGATATACGTTATAAGGTAATAGTATATAACGTAATACGCTATAACGTAATAATATATAACGTTATACGTTATAACATAAATGTATATAACGTTATATGTTATAACGTAATGCTATATAACGTTATTCGTTATAACATAATGCTACATAACGTTATACGTAGTAACGTATTAGTATATAACGTAATACGTTATAACGTTATAGTATATAACGTTATACGGTATAACGTAATAGTATATAACGTTATACGTTACAGCGTAATAGCACATAACGTTATACGTTATAACGTAAATGTATATAACGTTATATGTTATAACGTAATGCTACATAGCGTTATTCGTTATAACATAATGCTACATAACGTTATACGTTATAACGTAATAGTATGTAACGTTATACGGTAAAACGCAATAGTATGTAACGTTATACGTCATAACGTAATAGTATATGACGTTACACGTTATAACGTAATAGTATATAACGTTATACGTTATAACGCAATAATATACAATGTTATACGTTGTAACGCAATAGTATGTAACGTTATACGGTATAACGTAATAGTATATAACGTTATACGTTACAGCGTAATAGCACATAACGTTATACGTTATAACGTAATAGTATATGACGTTACACGTTATAACGTAATAGTATATAACATTATACGTTACAGCGTAATAGCACATAACGTTATACGTTATAACGTAATAGTATATGACGTTACACGTTATAACGTAATAGTATATAACATTATACGTTATAACGCAATAATATATAATGTTATACGTTGTAACGCAATAGTATGCAACGTTATACGTTATTACGTATTGCTACATAACGTTATACGTTATAACGTAATGCTACATAACGTTATACGTTGTAACGTATTAGTATATAACGTTAGACGTTATAACGCAATAGTATGTAACGCTATACGTTGTAACGCAATAGTATATAACGTTCTACGTTATAACGTAGTGCTACATAACGTTATACGTTATAACGTAATGCGACATAACGTTATACGCTATAACGTAGTAATATATAACGTTATACGTTACAACGAAATAGTACATAACGTTATACGCTATAACGTAATAGTATTTAACGTTATACGTTATAACGTAATTGTATATAACTTTATATGTTACATCATTATGCTACATAAAGTTATACGTTATACGGTAATAGTATATAACGTTATACGCAATAACATAATGCGACATAACGTTATACGTTATAACGTAGTAATATATAACGTTATACGTTACAACGTAATAGTACATGACGTTATACGTTATAACGTAATAGTATATAACGATATACGTTCTAACGTAATAGTATATAATGTTATATGTTATATCATTATGCTACATAACGTTATACGTTATTGCGTAATGCTATATAACGTTATACGGTATAACATTATGCTACATAACGTTATACGTTATAGCGTAATTATATATGACGTTACACGTTATAACGTAATAGTATATAACGTTATACGTTTTAACGTAATGCTACATAACGTTATACGTTATAACGTAATGCTACATAACGTTATACGTTGTAACATATTAGTATATAACGTTATACGTTATAACGTAATAGTATGTGACGTTATACGTTATAACGCTATAGTATGTAACGCTATACGTTGTAACGCAATAGTATGTAACGTTATACGTTATAACGCAATAGTATATAACGTTCTACGTTATAACGTAGTGCTACATAACGTTATACGTTATAACGTAATGCGACATAACGTTATACGTTATAACGTAGTAATATATAACGTTATACGTTACAACGTAATAGTACATAACGTTATACGTTATAACGTAATAGTATATAACGTTATACGTCACAACGTAATTGTATATAACGTTATACGTTATAACGTAATAGTATATAACGTTATACGTTACAACGTAATTGTATATAACGTTATACGTTATAACGTAATACTATATAACTTTATATGTTATAACATTATGCTACATAATGTTATACGTTATAACGTAATAGTATATAACGTTATACGTCACAACGTAATAGTATGTAACGTTATACGTTATGACGAAATGATACACAACGTTATACGTTATAAGGTAATGCGACATAACGTTATACGTTATAACGTAATAGTATGTAACGTTATACGTTATAACGCAATAGTATATAACGTTATATATTATAAGGTAACACCATATAACGTTATGCCCTATATAGTAATAGTATATAACAGATTACTCTAGAACGTAATTATATATAACATTATTCGTTATAACGTAATAGAATAACGTTATATGCAAGAGTATATACCGTCATACGTTATAACGAAATGCTACATAACGTTATAAGTTGTAACGTATTAGTATATAACGTTATACGTCATATCGTAATACTATATAACGATATACATAATAGCGTAATAGTATATAACGTTATACGTTATAACGCAATAGTATATAACGTTATACGTTATAACGTAATAGTATATAACGTTATACGTTATAACGTAATAGTATATAACGTTACATGTTATAACGTAATGCTACATAACGTTATACGTTGTAACGTATTAGTATATAACGTTACATGTTATAACGTAATGCTACATAACGTTATACGTAGTAACGTATTAGTATAT
Organism: Bombus sonorus; assembly: GCA_029958995.1. NCBI lineage: Eukaryota > Metazoa > Arthropoda > Insecta > Hymenoptera > Apidae > Bombus > Bombus sonorus. The sequence goes on along the minus strand of JARWAU010000008.1, from coordinate 4,848,607 downwards.
AACGTTATACGTTATAACGTAATAGTATATAGTATGTAACGTTATAGGGTATAACGTAATAGTATATAACGTTATACATAATAACGCAATAGTATATAACGTTCTACGTTATAACGTAATACTATATAACGTTATATGATATGACATTATGCTACGTAACGTTATACGTTATAACGTAATTGTATATAACGTTATACGTTATAACGTAATGGTATATAACATTATACGTTATAACGTAATAGTATGTAACGTTCTACGTTATAACGTAATTGTATGTAACGTTATACGTTATAACGTAATAGTATGTAACATTTTACGTTATAACGTGATAGGATATAACGTTATACGTTATAACGTAATGCTACATAACGTTATACGTTATAACGTAGTAATATATAACGTTATACGTCACAACGTAATAGTACATAACGTTATACGTTATTACGTAATTGTATATAACGTTATATGTTATATCATTGTGCCACCTAACGTTATACGTTATAGCGTTGTAGTATATAACGTTATACGTTATAACGGAATGCGACATAACGTCATACGTTATAACGTAGTAATATATAACGTCATACGTTACAACGTAATAGTACATAACGTGATACATTATAACGTAATAGTATATAACGTTATACGTTATAACGTAATACTATATAACGTTATACGTTATAGCGTAATAGTATTTAACGTTATACGTTATAACGTAATTGTATATAACGTTATATGTTATATCATTGTGCTACCTAACGTTATACGTTATAGCGTTGTAGTATATAACGTTATGAGTTATAACGGAATGCGACATAACGTCATACGTTATAACGTAGTAATATATAACGTCATACGTTATAACGTAGTAATATATGACGTTATACGTTATAACGTAGTGCTACATACCGTTATACATTATAACGTAACGCTACATAACGTCATACGTTATAACGTAGTAATATATAACGTTATACGTTTCAACGTAATAGTACATAACGTTATGCGTTATAACGTAATAGTATTTAACGTTATACGTTATAACGTAATTGTGTATAACGTTATATGTTATATCATTGTGCTATCTAACGTTATACGTTATAGCGTAATAGTATATAACGTTATACGTTATAACGTAATGCGACATAACGTTATACGTTATGACGTATTAATATATAACGTTATATGTTACAACGTAATAGTACATAACGTTATACGTTATGACGTAATAGTATATAACGTTATACGTTATAACGTAATGCTACATAACTTTATACGTTATAACGTAATACGACATAACGTTATACGTTATATCGCAATGCGACATAACGTTATACGTTATAACGTAATAATATATAACGTTATACGTTATAGCGTAATAGTATATAACGCCATACGTTATAACGTAATAGTATATAACGTTACATGTTATAACGTAATGCTACATAACGTTATACGTTGTAACGTATTAGTATATAACGTTACATGTTATAGCGTAATGCTACATAACGTTATAGGGTATAACGTAATAGTATATAACGTGATACATAATAACGCAATAGTATATAACGTTCTACGTTATAACGTAATACTATATAACGTTATATGATATGACATTATGCTACGTAACGTTAGACGTTATAACGTAATTGTATATAACGTTATACGTTCTAACGTAATGGTATATAACATTATACGTTATAACGTAATACTATGTAACGTTATACATTATAACGCAATAGTATGTAACGTTATACGTTATAACGTAATTGTATGTAACGTTATACGTTATAACGTAATAGTATGTAACATTTTACGTTATAACGTGATAGGATATAACGTTATACGTTATAACGTAATGCTACATAACGTTATACGTTATAACGTGATAGGATATAACGTTATACGTTATAACGTAATGCTACATAACGTTATACGTTATAACGTAATAATATATAACTTAATACGGTATAACGCAATAGTATGTAACGTTATACGTCACAACGTAATAGTATATGACGTTACACGTTATAACGTAATAGTATATAACGTTATACGTTCTAACGTAATAGTATATGACGTTACACGTTATAACGTAATAGTATATAACGTTATACGTTGTTACGTAATGCTACATAACGTTATACGTTATAACGTAATAATATATAATGTTATACGTTGTAACGCAATAGTATGTAACGTTATACGCTATAACGTAATGCTACATAACGTTATCCGTTATAACATAATGCTGCATAACGTTATACGTTACAACGTAATAGTACATAACGTTATACGTTATAACGTAACACTATATAACGTTATATGTTATAACGTAATAGTATACAGGGTATTACGTTATAACGTAATGCGACATAACGTTATACGTTATAGCGTAATAGCATATAACGTTATACGTTATAACGTAATTGTATATAACGTTATATGTTATAACGTAATGCTACATAACGTTATTCGTTATAACATAATGCTACATAACGTTATACGTCATAACGTAATAGTATATAACGTTATATGGTAAAACGCAATAGTATGTAACGTTATACGTTATAACGTAATAGTATATGACGTTACACGTTATAACGTAATAGTATATAACGTTATACGTTGTTACGTAGTGCTACATAACGTTATACGTTATAACGTAATAATATATAATGTTATACGTTGTAACGCAATAGTATGTAACGTTATACGCTATAACGTAATGCTACATAACCTTATCCGTTGTAACATAATGCTGCATAACGTTATACGTTACAACGTAATAGTACATAACGTTATACGTTACAACGAAATAGTACATAACGTTATAACGTAATTGTATATAACTTTATATGTTATATCATTATGCTACATAAAGTTATACGTTATAGCGTAATAGTATATAACGTTATACGCAATAACATAATGCGACATAGCGTTATACGTTATAACGTAGTAATATATAACGTTATACGTTACAACGTAATAGTACATGACGTTATACGTTATAACGTAATAGTATATAACGTTATACGTTATAACGTAAGAGTATATAATGTTATATGTTATACCATTATGCTACATAACGTTATACGTTATTGCGTAATGCTACATAACCTTATATGATATAACATTATGCTACATAACGTTATACGTTATAACGTACTTGTATATAACGTTATACGTTATAACGGAATAGTATGTGACGTTATACGTTATAACGCTATAGTATGTAACGCTACACGTTGTAACGCAATAGTATGTAACGTTATACGTTATAACGCAATAGTATATAACGTTCTACGTTATAACGTAGTGGTACATAACGTTATACGTTATAACGTAATGCGACATAACGTTATACGTTATAACGTAGTAATATATAACGTTATACGTTACAACGTAATAGTACATAACGTTATATGTTATAACGTAATAGTATATAACGTTATTCGTCACAACGTAATTGTATATAACGTTATACGTTATAACGTAATAGTATATAACGTTATACGTTACAACGTAATTGTATATAACGTTATACGTTATAACGTAATACTATATAACTTTATATGTTATAACATTATGCTACATAATGTTATACGTTATAACGTAATAGTATATAACGTTTTACGTTATAGCGTAATAGTATGTAACATTATACGTTATAACGTGATAGTATATAACGTTATACGTTATAACGTAATGCTACATAACGTTATACGTTATAACGTAATGCGACATAACGTTATACGTTTAACGTAATAGTATGTAACGTTATACGTTATAACGCAATAGTATATAACGTTATACGTTATAACGTAATAGTATATATCGTTATGCGTTATAACGCAATAGTATATAACGTTATATGTTATAACGCAATGGTATATAACGTTATACGTTATGGCGTAATAGCATATAACGTTATACGTTATAACGTAATAGTATATAACGTTACATGTTATAACGCAATACTACATAACGTTATACGTTATAACGTAATGCGACATAACGTTATACGTTATAACGCAGTGCGACATAACGTTATACGTTATAACGAAATGTTACACAACGTTATATGTTATAAGGTAATAGTATATAACGTAATACGCTATAACGTAATAATGTATAACGTTATACGGTATAACGCAATAGTATGTAACGTTATACGTCACAACGTAATAGTATATGACGTTACACGTTATAACGTAATAGTATATAACATTATACGTTCTAACGTAATGCTACATAACGTTATACGTTCTAACGTAATGCTACATAACGTTATACGTTGTAACGTATTAGTATATAACGTTATACGTTATAGCGTAATAGCATATAACGTTATACGTTATAGCGCAATAGTATGTAACGTTATACGTTATAACGTAATGTTACACAACGTTACACGTTATAACGTAATAGTATATAACGTTATACGTTGTAACGTAATGCTACATAACGTTATACGTTCTAACGTAATGCTACATAACGTTACACGTTCTAACGTAATGCTACATAACGTTATACGTTGTAACGTATTAGTATATAACGTAATACGTTATAGCGTAATAGCATATAACGTTATACGTTATAACGCAATAGTATGTAACGCTATACGTTGTAACGCAATAGTATGTAACGTTATACGTTATAACGAAATGTTACACAACGATATACGTTATAAGGTAATAGTATATAACGTAATACGCTATAACGTAATAATATATAACGTTATACGTTATAACATAAATGTATATAACGTTATATGTTATAACGTAATGCTATATAACGTTATTCGTTATAACATAATGCTACATAACGTTATACGTAGTAACGTATTAGTATATAACGTAATACGTTATAACGTTATAGTATATAACGTTATACGGTATAACGTAATAGTATATAACGTTATACGTTACAGCGTAATAGCACATAACGTTATACGTTATAACGTAAATGTATATAACGTTATATGTTATAACGTAATGCTACATAGCGTTATTCGTTATAACATAATGCTACATAACGTTATACGTTATAACGTAATAGTATGTAACGTTATACGGTAAAACGCAATAGTATGTAACGTTATACGTCATAACGTAATAGTATATGACGTTACACGTTATAACGTAATAGTATATAACGTTATACGTTATAACGCAATAATATATAATGTTATACGTTGTAACGCAATAGTATGTAACGTTATACGGTATAACGTAATAGTATATAACGTTATACGTTACAGCGTAATAGCACATAACGTTATACGTTATAACGTAATAGTATATGACGTTACACGTTATAACGTAATAGTATATAACATTATACGTTACAGCGTAATAGCACATAACGTTATACGTTATAACGTAATAGTATATGACGTTACACGTTATAACGTAATAGTATATAACATTATACGTTATAACGCAATAATATATAATGTTATACGTTGTAACGCAATAGTATGCAACGTTATACGTTATTACGTATTGCTACATAACGTTATACGTTATAACGTAATGCTACATAACGTTATACGTTGTAACGTATTAGTATATAACGTTAGACGTTATAACGCAATAGTATGTAACGCTATACGTTGTAACGTAGTGCTACATAACGTTATACGTTATAACGTAATGCGACATAACGTTATACGCTATAACGTAGTAATATATAACGTTATACGTTACAACGAAATAGTACATAACGTTATACGCTATAACGTAATAGTATTTAACGTTATACGTTATAACGTAATTGTATATAACTTTATATGTTACATCATTATGCTACATAAAGTTATACGTTATACGGTAATAGTATATAACGTTATACGCAATAACATAATGCGACATAACGTTATACGTTATAACGTAGTAATATATAACGTTATACGTTACAACGTAATAGTACATGACGTTATACGTTATAACGTAATAGTATATAACGATATACGTTCTAACGTAATAGTATATAATGTTATATGTTATATCATTATGCTACATAACGTTATACGTTATTGCGTAATGCTATATAACGTTATACGGTATAACATTATGCTACATAACGTTATACGTTATAGCGTAATTATATATGACGTTACACGTTATAACGTAATAGTATATAACGTTATACGTTTTAACGTAATGCTACATAACGTTATACGTTATAACGTAATGCTACATAACGTTATACGTTGTAACATATTAGTATATAACGTTATACGTTATAACGTAATAGTATGTGACGTTATACGTTATAACGCCATAGTATGTAACGCTATACGTTGTAACGCAATAGTATGTAACGTTATACGTTATAACGCAATAGTATATAACGTTCTACGTTATAACGTACTGCTACATAACGTTATACGTTATAACGTAATGCGACATAACGTTATACGTTATAACGTAGTAATATATAACGTTATACGTTACAACGTAATAGTACATAACGTTATACGTTATAACGTAATAGTATATAACGTTATACGTCACAACGTAATTGTATATAACGTTATACGTTATAACGTAATAGTATATAACGTTATACGTTACAACGTAATTGTATATAACGTTATACGTTATAACGTAATACTATATAACTTTATATGTTATAACATTATGCTACATAATGTTATACGTTATAACGTAATAGTATATAACGTTATACGTCACAACGTAATAGTATGTAACGTTATACGTTATGACGAAATGATACACAACGTTATACGTTATAACGTAATGCGACATAACGTTATACGTTATAACGTAATAGTATGTAACGTTATACGTTATAACGCAATAGTATATAACGTTATATATTATAAGGTAACACCATATAACGTTATGCCCTATATAGTAATAGTATATAACAGATTACTCTAGAACGTAATTATATATAACATTATTCGTTATAACGTAATAGAATAACGTTATATGCAAGAGTATATAACGTCATACGTTATAACGCAATAGTATGTGACGTTATACGTTATAACGAAATGATACACAACGTTATACGATATAACGTAATGCGACATAACGTTATACGTTATAACGTAATAGTATGTAACGTTATACGTTATAACGCAATAGTATATAACGTTATATATTATAAGGTAACACCATATAACGTTCTGCCCTATATAGTAATAGTATATAACAGATTACTCTAGAACGTAATTATATATAACATTATTCGTTATAACGTAATAGAATAACGTTATATGCAAGAGTATATAACGTCATACGTTATAACGAAATGCTACATAACGTTATAAGTTGTAACGTATTAGTATATAACGTTATACGTCATAACGTAATAGTATATAACGTTATACATAATAACGTAATAGTATATAACGTTATACGTTATAACGCAATAGTATATAACGTTATACGTTATAACGTAATAGTGTGTAACGTGATACGTTATAACGAAATGTTACACAACGTTATACGTTTTAAGGTAATAGTATATAACGTAATACGTTATAACGTAATAATATATCACGTTATACGTTACAACGTAATATTATATAACGTTATACGTTATAGCGTCATAGCATATAACGTTTTACGTTATAAAGTAATAGTATATAACGTTACATGTTATAACGTAATGCTACATAACGTTATACGTTGTAACGTATTAGTATATAACGTTACATGTTATAACGTAATGCTACATAACGTTATACGTAGTAACGTATTAGTATATAACGTTATACGTTATAACGTAATATTATATAACGTTATAGGGTATAACGTAATAGTATATAACGTTATACATAATAACGCAATAGTATATAACGTTCTACGTTATAACGTAACACTATATAAGGTTATACGTTATAGCGTAATAGTATATAACGTCATACGTTATAACGTAATAGTATATAAGGTCATACGTTATAACGTAATAGTATGTAACGTTATACGTTATAACGTGATAGTATGTAACGTTAAACGTTATAACGTAATAGTATGTAACGTTATACGATATAACGGAGTATTATGTAACGTTATACATTATAACGCAATGGTATGTAACGTTATACGTTATAACGTCATAGTATGCAACGTTTTACGTTATAACGTCATAGTATGTAACGTTAAACGTTATGACGTAATAGTATGTAACGTTATACGTTATAACGGAATAGTATGTAACGTTATACGTTATAACGCAATGGTATGTAACCTTATACGTTATAACGCAATAGTATGTAACGCTATACGTTACAACGCAATAGAATGTAACGTTATACGTTATAACGCAATAGTATATAACGTTATACGTTATAACGTAATACTATATAACGTTATATGTTATAACATCATGCTACGTAACGTTATACGTTATAACGTAATCGTATATCACTTTATACGTTTTAGCGTAATAGTACATGGCGTTATACGTTATAACGTAATAGCATATGACGTTATACGTTATAACGCAATAGTATATAACGTAATACGTCACAACGTAATAGTATATAACGTTATACGTTATTACGTAATAGTATATAACGTAATACGTTATAACGTAATAATATATCACATTATACGTTATAACGTAATGGTATATAAGATTATTCGTTATAACGTAATAGTATATAACGTAATAGTTATAACGTAATAATATATAACGTTATACGTTGCAACGTAATGCTACATAACGTTATACGTAGTAACGTATTAGTATATAACGTTATACGTTATAACGTAATAGTATATAACGTTATACGGTATCACGTAATAGTATATAACGTTATACGTTATAGCGTAATAGCATATAACGTTATACGTTATAACGTAATTGTATAAAACGTTATATGTTATAACGTAATGCTACATAACGTTATTCGTTATAACATAATGCTACATAACGTTATACGTTATAACGTAATAGTACATAATGTTATATGGTAAAACGCAATAGTATGTAACGTTATACGTCATAACGTAATAGTATATGACGTTACACGTTATAACGTAATAGTATATAACGTTATACGTTGTTACGTAATGCTACATAACGTTATCCGTTATAACATAATGCTGCATAACGTTATACGTTACAACGTAATAGTACATAACGTTATACGTTATAACGTAATAGTATATAACGTTATACGTTATAACGTAACACTATATAACGTTATATGTTATAACGTAATAGTATACAGGGTATTACGTTATAACGTAATGCGACATAACGTTATACGTTATAACGTAATGCGACATAACGTTATACGTTATAACATAATGCTACATAGCGTTATGCGTTATAACGTAATGCGACATAACGTCATACGCTATAACGTAATAGTATTTAACGTTATACATTATAACGTAATTGTATACAACTTTATATGTTATATCATTATGCTACATAAAGTTATACGTTATAGCGTAATAGTATATAACGTTATACGCAATAACATAATGCAACATAACGTTATACGTTATAACGTAGTAATATATAACGTTATACGTTACAACGTAATAGTACATGACGTTATACGTTATAACGTAATAGTATATAACGTTATACGTTATAACGTAATAGTATATAATGTTATATGTTATATCATTATGCTACATAACGTTATACGTTATTGCGTAATGCTATATAACGTTATATGATATAACATTATGCTACATAACGTTATACGTTATAACGTAATGCGATATAACGTTATACGTTATAACGTAGTAATATATAACGTTATACGTTACAACGTAATAGTACATAACGTTATACGTTATAACGTAATAGTATATAACGTTATACGTTACAACGTAATTGTATATAACGTTATACGTTATAACGTAATACTATATAACTTTATATGTTATAACATTATGCTACATAATGTTATACGTTATAACGTAATAGTATATAACGTTATACGTTATAACGTAATGGTATATAAGATTATTCGTTATAACGTAATAGTATGTAACGTTATACGTTATAACGTAATAGTATGTAACGGTATACGTTATAACGTAATTGTATGTAACGTTATACGTTATAACGTAATAATATGTAACATTATACGTTATAGCGTGGTAGTATATAACGTTATACGTTATAACGTAATGCTACATAACGTTATACGTTATAACGTAATGCGACATAACGTTATACGTTATAACGTAATATTCTGTAACGTTATACGTTATAACGCAATAGTATATAACGTTCTACGTTATAACGTAATAGTATATATCGTTATGCGTTATAACGCAATAGTATATAACGTTATATCTTATAACGCAATGGTATATAACGTTATACGTTATGGCGTAATAGCATATAACGTTATACGTTATATCGTAATAGTATATAACGTTACATGTTATAACGTAATGCTACATAACGTTATACGTTGTAACGTATTAGTATATAACGTTACAGGTTATAGCGTAATAGCATATAACGTTATACGTTATAACGCAATAGTATGTAACGTTATACGTTATAACGAAATGATACACAACGTTATACGTTATAACGTAATGCGACATAACGTTATACGTTATAACGTAATAGTATGTAACGTTATACGTTATAACGCAATAGTATATAACGTTACATATTATAAGGTAACACTATATAACGTTCTGCCCTATATAGTAATAGTATATAACAGATTACTCTAGAACGTAATTATATATAACATTATTCGTTATAACGTAATAGAATAACGTTATATGCAAGAGTATATAACGTCATACGTTATAACGAAATGCTACATAACATTATAAGTTGTAACTTATTAGTATATAACGTTATACGTCATAACGTAATAGTATATAACGTTATACATAATAACGTAATAGAATATAACGTTATACGTTATAACGCAATAGTATATAACGTTATACGTTATAACGTAATAGTGTGTAACATTATACGTTATAACGAAATGTTACACAACGTTATACGTTTTAAGGTAATAGTATATAACGTTACATGTTATAACGTAATGCTACATAACGTTATACGTTGTAACGTATTAGTATATAACGTTACATGTTATAACGTAATGCTACACAACGTTATATGTAGTAACGTATTAGTATATAACGTTATACGTTATAACATAATAGTATATAACGTTATACGTATAACGTAATATTATATAACGTTATACGTTATAGCGTCATAGCATATAACGTTATACGTTATAAAGTAATAGTATATAACGTTACATGTTATAACGTAATGCTACATAACGTTATACGTTGTAACGTATTAGTATATAACGTTACATGTTATAACGTAATGCTACATAACGTTATACGTAGTAACGTATTAGTATATAACGTTATACGTAATAACGTAATAGTATATAACGTAATACGTTATAACGTAATAATATATCACGTTATACGTTATAACGTAATGCGACATAACGTTATGCGTTATAACGTAATGCGACATAACGTTATACGTTATAACGTAGTAATATATAACGTTATACGTTACAACGTAATAGTACATGACGTTATACGTTATAACGTAATAGTATATAACGTTATACGTTATAACGTAATAGTGTATAATGTTATATGTTATATCATTATGCTACATAACGTTATACGTTATTGCGTAATGCTATATAACGTTATATGATATAACATTATGCTACACAACGTTATACGTTATAACGTAATTGTATATAACGTTATACCGTTATAGCGGAATAGTATGTAACGTTATACGTTTTAACGCAATAGCATGTAACGTTATACGTTATAACGTAATAGTATATAACGTTATACGTTATAACACAATAGTATGTAACGCTATACGTTGTAACGCAATAGTATGTAACGTTATACGTTATAACGAAATGTTACACAACGTTATACGTTATAAGGTAATAGTATATAACGTAATACGTTATAACGTAATAATGTATAACGTTATACGTTACAACGTAATGCTATATAACGTTATACGTTATAACGTAATAGTATGTGACGTTATACGTTATAACGCAATAGTATATAACGTTATACGATCTAACGTAATGCTACATAACGTTATACGGTATAACGTAATAGTATATAACGTTATACGTTATAGCGTAATAGCATCTAACGTTATACGTTATAATGTAATAGTATATAACGTTATATGTTATAAGGTAATGCTACATAACGTTATACGTTATCACGTAATACTATATAACGTTATACGTTACAAGGTAATAGTATATAACGTCATACGTTATAACGAAATGCTACATAACGTTATAAGTTGTAACGTATTAGTATATAACGTTATTCGTTATAACGTAATAGTATATAACGTTATACATTATAACGTAATACTACACAGCGTTATACGTTATAACGTAACAGTATATAAGGTTATACGTTATAACGTAAAGCAACATAACGTTATACGTTATAACATAATGCGACATAACGATACATGTTATAACGAAATGCTACATAACGTTATACGTTGTAACGTATTAGTATATAACGTTATACGTTATAGCGTAATAGCATATAACGTTATACGTTATAACGTAATGCCACATAACGTTGAACGTTATAACGTAATGCTACATAACGTTATACGTTGTAACGTATTAGTATATTACGTTATACGTTATAACGCAATAGTGTGTAACGTTATACGTTATAACGAAATGTTACACACCGTTATACGTTGCAACGTAATGCTACATAACGTTATACGTAGTAACGTATTAGTATATAACGTTATACGTTATAACGTAATAGTATATAACGTTATACGGTATCACGTAATAGTATATAACGTTATACGTTATAGCGTAATAGCATATAACGTTATACGTTATAACGTAATTGTATAAAACGTTATATGTTATAACGTAATGCTACATAACGTTATTCGTTATAACATAATGCTACATAACGTTATACGTTATAACGTAGTAATATATAACGTTATACGTTACAACGTAATAGTACATAACGTTATACGTTATAACGTAATTGTATATAACGTTAGACCGTTATAGCGGAATAGTATGTAACGTTATACGTTTTAACGCAATAGCATGTAACGTTATACGTTATAACGTAATAGTATATAACGTTATACGTTATAACACAATAGTATGTAACGGTATACGTTGTAACGCAATAGTATGTAACGTTATACGTTATAACGAAATGTTACACAACGTTATACGTTATAAGGTAATAGTATATTACGTAATACGTTATAACGTAATAATGTATAACGTTATACGTTACAACGTAATGCTACATAACGTTATACGTTATAACGTAATAGTATGTGACGTTATACGTTATAACGCAATAGTATATAACGTTCTACGTTATAACGTAGTGCTACATAACGTAATACGTTATAACGTAATGCGACATAACGTTATACGTTATAACGTAGTAATATATAACGTTATACGTTACAACGTAATAGTACATAACGTTATACGTTATAACGTAATAGTATGTAACGTTATACGTTATAACGTAATAGTATGTAACGTTATACGTTATAACGTAATTGTATGTAACGTTATACGTTATAACGTAATAGTATGTAACATTATACGTTATAGCGTGATAGTATATAACGTTATACGTTATAACGTAATGCTACATAACGTTATACGTTATAACGTAATGCGACATAACGTTATACGTTGTAACGTAATAGTATATAACGTTCTACGTTCTAACGTAATGCTACATAACGTTATACGTTCTAACGTAATGCTACATAACGTTATACGTTGTAACGTATTAGTATATAACGTTATACGTTATAACGTAATAGTATATAACGTTATAGGGTATAACGTAATAGTATATAACGTTATACATAAGAACGCAATAGTATGTAACGTTCTGCGTTATAACGTAATACTATATAACTTTAAATGTTATAACATTATGCTACATAATGTTATACGTTATAACGTAATAGTATATAACGTTATACGTTATAACGTAATGGTATATAAGATTATTCGTTATAACGTAACAGTATGTAACGTTATACGTTATAACGTAATAGTATGTAACGTTATACGTTATAACGTAATTGTATGTAACGTTATACGTTATAACGTGATAGGATATAACGTTATACGTTATAACGTAATGCTACATAACGTTATACGTTATAACGTAATAATATATAACTTTATACGGTATAACGCAATAGTATGTAACGTTATACGTCACAACGTAATAGTATATGACGTTACACGTTATAACGTAATAGTATATAACGTTATACGTTCTAACGTAATGCTACATAACGTTATACGTTCTAACGTAATGCTACATAACGTTATACGTTGTAACGTATTAGTATATAACGTTATACGTTATAACGTAATAGTATATAACGTTATAGGGTATAACGTAATAGTATATAACGTTATACATAATAACGCAATAGTATGTAACGTTCTACGTTATAACGTAATACTATATAACTTTAAATGTTATAACATTATGCTACATAATGTTATACGTTATAACGTAATAGTATATAACGTTATACGTTATAACGTAATGGTATATAAGATTATTCGTTATAACGTAACAGTATGTAACGTTATACGTTATAACGTAATAGTATGTAACGATATACGTTATAACGTAATTGTATGTAACGTTATACGTTATAACGTAATAGTAAGTAACATTATACGTTATAACGTGATAGTATATAACGTTATACGTTATAACGTAATGCTATATAACGTTATACGTTATAACGTAATGCGACATAACGTTATACGTTATAACGTAATAGTATGTAACGTTATACGTTATAACGCAATAGTATATAACGTTATACGTTATAACGTAATAGTATATATCGTTATGCGTTATAACGCAATAGTATATAACGTTATATGTTATAACGCAATGGTATATAACGTTATACGTTATGGCGTAATAGCATATAACGTTATACGTTATAACGTAATAGTATATAACGTTACATGTTATAACGTAATGCTACATAACGTTATACGTTGTAACGTATTAGTATATAACGTTATAGGTTATAGCGTAATAGCATATAACGTTATACGTTATAACGTAATGCTACATAACGTTATACGTTATAACGTAATGCGACATAACGTTATACGTTATAACGTAATAGTATGTAACGGTATACGTTATAACGCAATAGTATATAACGTTATACGTTATAACATAATAGTATATATCGTTATGCGTTATAACGCAATAGTATATAACGTTATATGTTATAACGCAATGGTATATAACGTTATACGTTATGGCGTAATAGCATATAACGTTGTACGTTATAACGTAATAGTATATAACGTTACATGTTATAACGTAATGCGACATAACGTTATACGTTATAACGTAATAGCATGTAACGTTATACGTTATAACGCAATAGTATATAACGTTATACATTATAACGTAATAGTATATATCGTTATGCGTTATAACGCAATAGTATATAACGTTATATGTTATAACGCAATGGTATATAACGTTATACGTTATGGCGTAATAGCATATAACATTATACGTTATAACGTAATAGTATATAACGTTACATGTTATAACGAAATGATACACAACGTTATACGTTATAACGTAATGCGACATAACGTTATACGTTATAACGTAACAGTATGTAACGTTATACGTTATAACGCAATAGTATATAACGTTATATATTATAAGGTAACACCATATAACGTTCTGCCCTATATAGTAATAGTATATAACAGATTACTCTAGAACGTAATTATATATAACATTATTCGTTATAACGTAATAGAATAACGTTATATGCAATCGTATATAACGTCATACGTTATAACGAAATGCTACATAACGTTATAAGTTGTAACGTATTAGTATATAACGTTATACGTCATAACGTAATAGTATATAACGTTATACATAATAACGTAATAGTATATAACGTTATACGTTATAACGCAATAGTATATAACGTTATACGTTATAACGTAATAGTGTGTAACGTTATACGTTATAACGAAATGTTACACAACGTTATACGTTTTAAGGTAATAGTATATAACGTAATACGTTATAACGTAATAATATATCACGTTATACGTTACAACGTAATGCTACATAACGTTATACGTTTTAAGGTAATATTATATAACGTTATACGTTATAGCGTCATAGCATAGAACGTTATACGTTATAAAGTAATACTATATAACGTTACATGTTATACCGTAATGCTACATAACGTTATACGTTGTAACGTATTAGTATATAACGTTACATGTTATAACGTAATGCTACATAACGTTATACGTAGTAACGTATTAGTATATAACGTTATACGTTATAACGTAATAGTATATAACGTTATAGGGTATAACGTAATAGTATATAACGTTATACATAATAACGCAATAGTATATAACGTTCTACGTTATAACGTAACAGTATATAACGTTATACGTTATAGCGTAATAGTATATAACGTCATACGTTATAACGTAATAGTATATAAGGTCATACGTTATAACGTAATAGTATGTAACGTTATACGTTATAACGTGATAGTATGTAACGTTAAACGTTATAACGTAATAGTATGTAACGTTATGCGTTATAACGGAGTAGTATGTAACGTTATACATTATAACGCAATGGTATGTAACGTTATACGTTATAACGTCATAGTATGCAACGTTAAACGTTATAACGTAATAGTATGTAACGTTATACGTTATAACGGAATAGTATGTAACGTTAAACGTTATAACGCAATGGTATGTAACGTTATACGTTATAACGCAATAGTATGTAACGCTATACGTTGTAACGCAATAGTATATAATGTTATACGTTATAACGTAATAGTATATAATGTTATATGTTATATCATTATGCTGCATAACGTTATACGTTATTGCGTAATGCTATATAACGTTATATGATATAACATTATGCTACATAACGTTATACGTGATAACGTAATTCTATATAACGTTATACGTTATAACGCAATAGTATGTAACGCTATACGTTACAACGCAATAGTATGTAACGTTATACGGTATTACGCAATAGTATGTAACGTTATACGTCACAACGTAATAGTATATGACGTTACACGTTATAACGTAATAGTATATAACGTTATACGATCTAACGTAATGCTACATAACGTTATACGTTATCACGTAATTCTATATAACGTTATACGTTACAAGGTAATAGTATATAACGTCATACGTTATAACGAAATGCTACATAACGTTATAAGTTGTAACGTATTAGAATATAACGTTATACGTCATAACGCAATAGTATATAACGCTATACATAATAACGTAATAGTATATAACGTCAGACGTTATAACGTAATAGTATATAACGTTATACGTATTAACGTAAGAGTATATAGCGTTATACATTATAACGTAATAGTATATGACGTTATACGATATAACACAATAGTATATAAGGTTATACGTTATAACGCAATAGTATGTAACGCTATACGTTGTAACGCAATAGTATGTAACGGTATACGTTATAACGCAATAGTATATAACGTTATACGTTATAACGTAGTGCTACATGCCGTTATACGTTAGAACGTAATGCTACATAACCTTATACGTTATAACGTAATGGGACATAACGATATACGTTATAACGTAATAATATATAATGTTATACGTTATAACGTAATAGTATATAACGTTATACATTATAACGTAATAGTATATGACGTTATACGTTATAACGCAATAGTATATAAAGTAATACGTTACAACGTAATAGCATATAACGTTATACGTTATTACGTAATAGTATATAACGTTATACGTTATAACGCAATATTATGTAACGCTATACGTTGTAACGCAATAGTATGTAACGTTATACGTTATAACGCAATAGTATATAACGTTATACGTTATAACGTAGTGCTGCATACCGTTATACGTTATAACGTAATAGTATATATCGCTATACGTTAGAACGCAATAGTATTTAACGTTATACCTTTTAACGCAATGGTATATAACGTTATACGTTATAGCGTAATAGCATATAACGTTATACGTTATAACGTAATAGTATAAAGCGGTACATGTTATAACGTAATGCTACATAACGTTATACGTTGTAACGTCTTAGTATATAACGTTATACATTATAGCGTAATAGCATATAACGTTATACGTTACAAGGTAATAGTATATAACGTAATACGTTATCACGTAATAATATATAACGTTATACGTTACAACGTAATGCTACCTAACGTTATACGTAGAAACGTATTAGTATATAACGTTATACGTTACAACGTAACAGTATATAACGTTATACGGTATAACGTAATAGTATATAACGTAACAGTATATAACGTAATACGTTACAACGTAATAGTATATAACGTTATACGTTATTACGTATTAGTATATAACGTTATACGTTATAACGCAATAGAATGTAACGCTATACGTTCTAACGCAATAGTAGGTAACGTTCTACGTTATAACGCAATAGGATATAACGTTATACGTTGTAACGCAATAGTATGTAACGTTATACGTTATAACGCAATAGTATATAACGTTGTACGTTATAACGTAGTGCTACATACCGTTATACGTTATAACGTAATAGTATATATCGCTATACGTTAGAACGCAATAGTATTTAACGTTATACGTTATAACGCAATGGTATATAACGTTATACGTTATAGCGTAATAGCATATAACGTTATACGTTATAACGTAATAGTATAAAGCGGTACATGTTATAACGTAATGCTACATAACGTTATACGTTGTAACGTCTTAGTATATAACGTTATACATTATAGCGTAATAGCATATAACGTTATACGTTATATCGTAATGCCACATAACGGTGAACATTATAACGTGAAGCTACATAACGTTATACGTTGTAACGTATTAGTATATTACGTTATACGTTATAACGCAATAGTATGTAACGTTATACGTTATAACGAAATGTTACACACTGTTATACGTTATAAGGTAATAGTATATATCGCTATACGTTAGAACGCAATAGTATTTAACGTTATACCTTATAACGCAATGGTATATAACGTTATACGTTATAGCGTAATAGCATATAACGTTATACGTCACAACGTAATAGTATATGACGTTACACGTTATAACGTAATAGTATATAACGTTATACGATCTAACGTAATACTACATAACGTTATACGGTATAACGTAATAGTATATAACGTTATACGTTATAACGTAATAGTATATAACGTTATACGTTATAACGTAATAGTATATAACGTGTTATGTTATATCATTTTGCTACATAACGTTATACATTATAACGTAATACTACATAACATTATACCTTATAACGGAACAGTATATAAGGTTATACGTTATAACGTAATAGTATGTAACGTTATACGTTATAACGTCATAGCATGTAACGTTAAACGTTATAACGTAATAGTATATAATGTTATATGTTATATCATTATGCTACATAACGTTATACGATATTGCGTACTGCCATATAACGTTATATGATATAACATTATGCTACATAACGTTATACGTTATAACGCAATAGTATGTAACGCTATACTTTACAACGCAATAATATGTAACGCTATACGTTATAACGCAATAATATATAACGTTATACGTTATAACGTAATACTATATAACGTTATATGATATAACATTATGCTACGTAACGTTATACGTTATAACGTAATTGTATATAACGATATACATTATAACGTAATAGTATGTAACGTTATACGTTATAACGTAATTGTATGTAACGTTATACGTTATAACGTAATAGTATGTAACATTTTACGTTATAACGTGATAGTATATAACGTTATACGTCACAACGTAAAAGTATATGACGTTACACGTTATAACGTAATAGTATATAACGTTATACGTTCTAACGTTATGCTACATACCGTTATACGTTCTAACGTAATGCTACATAACGTTATACGTTGTAACGTATTAGTATATAACGTTATACGTCGTAGCGTAATAGCATATAACGTTATACGTTATAACGCAATAGTATATAACGTTATACGTTATAACGAAATGTTACACAACGTTATACGTTATAAGGTAATGATATATAACGTAATACGTTATAACGTAATAATATATAACGTTATACGATCCAACGTAATGCTACATAACGTTATACGGTATAACGTAATAGTATATAACGTTATATGTTCTAACGTAATGCTACATAACGTTATACGTTCTAACGTAATGCTACATAACGATATACGTTGTAACGTAATAGTATATAACGTTATACGTCATAGCGTAATAGCATATAACGTTATACGTTATAACGTAATAGTATAGAACGTTATACATAATAACGTAATAGTATATAACGTTATACGTTATAAGGTAATAGTATATAACGTAATACGTCATAACGTAATAGTATATAACGTTATACGTTATAACGTAATAGTATATAACGTTATAAGTTATAACGTAATAGTATATAACGTTATACGGTATAACGTAATAGTATATAACGTTATACGGTATAACGTAATAGTATATAACGTTATACGTTATAGCGTAATAGCATCTAGCGTTATACGTTATAACGTCATAGTATGTAACGTTAAACGTTATAACGTAATAGTGTGTAACGTTATACGTTATAACGTAATACCATATAACGTTATACGTTACAAGGTAATAGTATATAACGTCATACGTTATAACGAAATGCTACACAACGTTGTAAGTTGTAACGTATTAGTATATAACGTTATACGTTATAACGTAATAGTATATAACGTTATACATAATAACGTAATAGTGTATAACGTTATACGCTATAACGTAATAGTATATAACGTTATACGTTATAACGTAATACTATATAACATGTTATGTTATATCATTTTGCTACATAACGTTATACATTATAACGTAATACTAGACAACGTTATACGTTATAACGTAACAATATATAAGGTTATAAGTTATAACGTAAAGCAACATAACGTTATACATTATAACGTAATACTATATAACTTTATATGATATAACATTATGCTACGTAACGTTATACGATATAACGTAATACTATATAACGTTTTACGTTATAACGTAATAGTATTTAACTTTATACGTTATAGCGTAATAGCATATAACGTTATACGTTATAACGTAATAGTATATAACGTTACATGTTATAACGAAATGCTACATAACGTTATACGTTGTAACGTATTAGTATATAACGTTATACGTTATAGCGTATTAGCATATAACGTTATACGTTATAACGTAATGCCACATAACGTTGAACGTTATAACGTAATGCTACATAACGTTATACGTTATAACGTAATAGTATATAACGTTATAAGTTATTACGTAATAGTATATAACGATATACGTTATAACGCAATAGTATATAACGTTATACGTTATAACGTAATAGTATATATCGTTATACGTTATAACGCAATAGTATATAACGTTATACGTTATAACGTAGTGCTACATACCGTCATACGTTATAACGTAATGCTACATAACGTTATACGTTATAACGTAATAGTATATAACGTTATAAGTTATTACGTAATAGTATATAACGTTATACCTTATAACGCAATAGTATGTAACGCTATACTTTGCAACGCAATAGTATATAACGTTATAAGTTATAACGTAGTGCTACATAACGTTATACGTTATAATGTAGTGCTACATAACGCTTTACGATATAACGTAATGGGACATAACGTTATATGCTATAACGTAATAGTATATAACGTTATACGTTATAACGTAATAGTATATAACGTTATACGTTATAACGTAATAGTATATAACGTTATACGTTATAACGTAATACTATATAACGTTATATGATATAACATTATGATACGTAACGTTATACGTTATAACGTAATAGTATGTAACGCTATACGTTACAACGCAATAGTATGTAACGTTATACGTTTATAATGTAATACTATATAACGTTATATGATATAACATTATGCTACGTAACGTTATACGATATAACGTAATACTATATAACGTTTTACGTTATAACGTAATAGTATATAACTTTATACGTTATAGCGTAATAGCATATAACGTTATACGTTATAACGTAATAGTATATAACGTTACCTGTTATAACGAAATGCTACATAACGTTATACGTTGTAACGTATTAGTATATAACGTTATACGTTATAGCGTAATAGCATATAACGTTATACGTTATAACGTAATGCCACATAACGTTGAACGTTATAACGTAATGCTACATAACGTTATACGTTATAACGTAATGCGACATAACGTTATACGTTATGACGTAATGCGACATAACGTTATACGTTATAACATAATGCTACATAATGTTATCCGTTATAACGTAATAGTATAGAACGTTATACCTTATAACGTGATAGCATATAATGTTATACGTTATAACGTATTGCCACATAACGTTGAACGTTATAACCTAATGCTACATAACGTTATACGTTATAACGTAATGCGACATAACGTTATACGTTATGACGTAATGCGACATAACGTTATACGTTATAACATAATGCTACATAACGTTATCCGTTATAACGTAATAGTATGTATCGTTATACGATATAACGTAATAGCATGTAACGTTATACGTTGTAATGTAATTGTATGTAACGTTATACGTTATAACATCATAGTATGTAACTTTATACGTTATAACGTGATACTATATAACGTTATATGTTATAACATTATGCTACATAACATTATACGTTATGATGTAATAGTATATCACATTATACGCTATAACGTAATAGTATATAACGATATACGCTATAACGCAATAGTATATAACGTTATACGTTATAACGTAATAGTATATAACGTTATACGTTATAACGTAATTGCATATAACGTTATACATTATAACGCAATAGTATATCGCGTTATACGTTATAACGTAATAGTATATAGCGTTATACGTTATAACGTAATACTATATGACGTTATACGTTATAACGCAATAATATATAACGTAATACGTTATAACGTAGTGCTACATACCGTTATACGTTATAACGTAATGCTACATATCGTTATACGTTATAACGTAATGGGACATATCGTTATACGTTATAACGTAATAATATATAATGTTATACGTTGTAACGCAATACTACATAACGCTATACGTTGTAACGTAATAGTATATCACGTTATACGTTATAACGCAATAGCATATAACGTTATACGTTACAATGTAATATTATATAGCGTTATACGATATAACGTAATAGTACATAGCGTTATACGTTATAACGTTATATTATATAACGTTATACGTTATAGCGTCATAGTATGTAACGTTATACGTAATAACGTAATTGTATGTATCGTTATACGTTATAACAAAATAGTATGTAACTTTATACGTTATTACGTAATAGTATATAACGTTATACGTTATATCGCAATAGTATGTAAGGCTATACGTTGTAACGCAATAGTATGTAACGTTATACGTTATAACGTAATACTATATAACGTTATGCGTTATAACATTACGCTACATAACGTTATACGTTATAACGTAATAGTATATCACGTTATACGTTATAACGTAATAGTATATAACGTTATACGTTATAACGTAATACTATATAACGTTATGCGTTATAACATTACGCTACATAACGTTATACGTTATAACCTAATAGTATATCACGTTATACGTTATAACGTAATAGTATATAACGTTATACGTTATAACGTAATTGTATACAACGTTATACGTTACAACGTAATAGTATATAGCGTTATACGTTATAACGTAATAGTATATGCCGTTATACGTTATAACGCAATAATATATAACGTAATACGTTATAACGTAGTGCTACACACCGCTATACGTTATGACGTAATGCTACATAACGTTATACGTTATAACGCAATGGGACATATCGTTATACGTTATAACGTAATAATATATAATGTTATACGTTGTAACGCAATACTATATAACGTTATACGTTATAACGTAAACGTACATAACGTTATACGTTATAATGTAATATTATATAACGTTATACGTTATAACGTAATAGTATATAGCGTTATACGTTATAACGTAATAGTATATAACGTTATACGTTATTACGTAGTAGTATATAACGTTGTACGTTATAACGCAATAGTATGTAACGCTATAGGTTGTAACGCAATAGTATGTAACGTTATACGTTATACCGCAATAGGATATAACGTTATACGTTATAACGTAATAGTATATAACGTTATACCTTATAACGTAATAGTATATAACGTTATACGTTATAACGTAATAGTATATAACGTTATACGTTATAACGTAATTATATAACGTTATACCTTATAACATAATAGTTTGTAACTTTATACGTTATAACGTAATACTATATAACGTTTTATGTTATAACATAATGCTACATAACGCTATACGTTATAACGTAATAGTATATAACGTTATACGTTATAACGCAATAGTATATAACGTTATACGTTATAATGTAATATTATACAGCGTTATGCGATATAACGTAATAGTACATAGCGTTATACGTTATAACGTAATAGTATATAACGTTATACGTTATTACGTAATAGCATATAACGTTATACGTTGTAACGCAATAGTATGTAACGATATACGTTATAACGCAATGGTATATAACGTTATACGTTATAACGTAGTCCTACATACCGTTATACGTTATAACGTAATGCTACATAATGTTATACGTTATAACGTAATAGTATATAACGTTATACGTTATAACGTAATTGTATATAACGTTATACGTTATAGCGTAATAGTATATAGCGTTATACGTTATAACGTAATAGTATATGACGTTATCCGTTATAGCGCAATAGTATATAACGTAATACGTTATAACGTAGTGCTACATACCGTTATACGTTATAACGTAATGCTACATAACGTTATACGTTATAACGTAATGGGACATAACGTTATACGTTATAACGTAATAATATATAATGTTATACGTTGTAACGCAATAGTATATAACGTTATACGTTATAATGTAATATTATAAAACGTTATACGATATAACGTAATAGTATATAACGCTATACGTTGTAACGCAATAGTATATAACGTTATACGTTATAACGTAATTTTATATAACGTTATACGTTATAACGTAATACTACATAACGTTATATGTTATAACATTATGCTACATAATGTTATACGTTATAACGTAATAGTATATAACGTTATACGTTATAACGTAATGGTATATAACATTATACGTTATAGCGTAATAGTATGTAACGTTATACGTTATAACGTAATTGTATGTAACGTTATACGTTATAACATAATAGTATGTAACTTTATACGTTATAGCGTAATACTATATAACGTTATATGTTATAACATTATGCTACATAACGTTATAAGTTATAACGTAATAGTGTATAACGTTATACATTCTTAACGCAATAGTATATAACGTTATACGTTAAAAGGTAACAGTATGTAACGTTATACGTTATAACGTAAAAGTATATAACGTTGTACGTTATAACGCAATAGTATGTAACGCTATAGGTTGTAACGCAATAGTATGTAACGTTATACGTTATAACGCAATAGTATATAACGTTATACGTTATAACGTAGTCCTACATACCGTTATACGTTATAACGTAATGCTACATATCGTTATTCGTTATAACATAATGCTATATAACGTTATACGTTATAACATAATGCTACATAACGTTATACGTTATAACGTAATAGTATATAACGTTATACGTTATAACGTAATGGTATATAACATTATACGATATAACGTAATGGGACATAACGTTATATGTTATAACGTAATAGTATATAACGGTATACGTTATAACGTAATAGTATATAACGTTATACGTTATAACGCAATAGTATATAACGTTATACGTTATAATGTAATATTATACAGCGTTATACGATATAACGTAATAGTACATAGCGTTATATGTTATAACGTAATAGTATATAACGCTATACGTTATTACGTAATAGTATATAACGTTATACGTTATAACGCAATAGTATGTAACGCTATACGTTGTAACGCAATAGTATGTAACGTTATACGTTATAACGCAATGGTATATAACGTTATACGTTATAACGTAGTCCTACATACCGTTATACGTTATAACGTAATGCTACATATCGTTATTCGTTATAACATAATGCTATATAACGTTATACGTTATAACATAATGCTACATAACGTTATACGTTATACCGTAATAGTATATAACGTTATACGTTATAACGTAATGGTATATAACATTATACGATATAACATAATGCTACATAACGTTATACGTTATAAAGTAATAGTATGTAACTTCATACGTTATAACGTAATACTATATACCGTTTTATGTTATAACATAATGCTACATAGCGCAATATGTTATAACGTAATAGTATATAACGCTATACGTTATAACGCAATAGTATATAACGTTATACGTTATAACGTAATAGTATATAACGTTATACGTTATAGCGTAATACTATATAACGTTTTATGTTATAACATTACGCTACATAATGTTATACGTTATAACGTAATAGTATATAACGTTATACGTTATAACGTAATGGGTAATAACGTTATACGTTATAACGTAATAATATATAATGTTATACGTTGTAACGCAATAGTATATAACGTTATACGTTATAATGTAATATTATAAAACGTTATACGATATAACGTAATAGTATGTAACGCTATACGTTGTAACGCAATAGTATATAACGTTATACGTTATAACGTAGTGCTACATAACGTTATACGTTATAATGCAATGCTACATAACGTTATACGTTATACCGTAATAGTATATAACGTTATACGTTATAACGTAATGGTATATAACATTATACGATATAACATAATGCTACATAACGTTATACGTTATAAAGTAATAGTATGTAACTTCATACGTTATAACGTAATACTATATACCGTTTTATGTTATAACATAATGCTACATAGCGCAATATGTTATAACGTAATAATATATAATGTTATACGTTGTAACGCAATAGTATATAACGTTATACGTTATAATGTAATATTATAAAACGTTATACGATATAACGTAATAGTATATAACGTTATACGTTATACGTTATAACGTAATAGTATATAACGTTATACGTTATAACGTAATTTTATATAACGTTATACGTTATAACGTAATACTACATAACGTTATATGTTATAACATTATGCTACATAATGTTATACGTTATAACGTAATAGTATATAACGTTATACGTTATAACGTAATGGTATATAACATTATACGTTATAGCGTAATAGTATATAACGTAATACGTTATAACGTAGTGCTACGTACCGTTATACCTTATAACGTAATGCTACATAACGTTATACGTTATAACGTAATGGGACATAACGTTATACGTTACAACGTAATAATATATAATGTTATACGTTGTAACGCAATAGTATATAACGTTATACGTTATAATGTAATATAATAAAACGTTATACGATATAACGTAATAGTATGTAACGCTATACGTTGTAACGCAATAAAATATAACGTTATACTTTATAACGTAGTGCTACATAACGTTATACGTTATAATGTAATGCTACATAACGTTATACGATATAACGTAATGGGACATAACGTTATACGTTGTAACGTTATACGTTATAACGTAACAGTATATAACGTTATACGTTATAACGTAATAGTATATAACGTTATACGTTATAACGTAATTTTATATAACGTTATACGTTATAACGTAATACTACATAACGTTATATGTTATAACATTATGCTACATAATGTTATACGTCATAACGTAATAGTATATAACGTTATACGTTATAACGCAATAGTATATAACGTTATACGTTATAATGTAATATTATATAGCGTTATACGATATAACGTAATAGTACATAGCGTTATATGTTATACCGTAATAGTATATAACGTTATACGTTATTACGTAATGGTATATAACATTATACGTTATAGCGTAATAGTATGTAACTTTATACGTTATAACGTAATACTATATAACGTTATACGTTATAACGCAATGGTATATAACGTTATACGTTATAATGTAATATTATATATCGTTATACGTTATAACGCAATAGTATATAACGTTATACGTTATAACGTAATACCATATAACATTATATGATATAACGTTATGCTACATAACGTTATACGTTATAACGTCATAGTATATAACGTTATATGTTATAACATTACGCTACATAACGTTATACGTTATGATGTAATAGTATATCACGTTATACGTTATAACGCAATAGTATATAACGTTATACGTTATAACGTAATAGTACATAGCGTTCTACGTTATAACGTAATAGTATATGACGTTATACGTTATAACGCAATAGTATATAAAATTATACGTTATAACGCAATGGTATATAACGTTATACGTTATAACGCAATAGTGTATAACGTTATACATTCTTAACGCAATAGTATATAACGTTATACGTTATAACGTAACAGTATGTAACGCTATACGTTATAACGTAAAAGTATATAACGTTATACGTTATAATGTAATATTATATAACGTTATACGTTATAACGCAATAGTATGTAACGCTATACGTTACAACGCAATAGTATGTAACGTTATACGATATAACGCAATAGTATATAACGTTATACGTTATAACGTAATACCATATAACGTTACATGATATAACGTTATGCTACATAACGTTATACGTTATAACGTAATAGTATGTCACGTTATACGTTATAACGTAATAGTATGTAACTTTATACGTTATAACGTAATACTATATAACGTTTTATGTTATAACATAATGCTACATAACGCTATACGTTATAACGTAATAGTATATAACGTTATACGTTATAACGCAATAGTATATAACGTTATACGTTATAACGTAATAGTGTGTAACGTTATACGTTATAACGAAATGTTACACAACGTTATACGTTTTAAGGTAATAGTATATAACGTAATACGTTATAACGTAATAATATATCACGTTATACGTTACAACGTAATGCTACATAACGTTATATGTTGTAACGTATTAGTATATAACGTTATACGTTATAACGTAATAGTATATAACGTTATACGTATAACGTAATATTATATAACGTTATACGTTATAGCGTCATAGCATATAATATAATATACGTTATAAAGTAATAGTATATAACGTTACATGTTATAACGTAATGCTACATAACGTTATACGTTGTAACGTATTAGTATATAACGTTACATGTTATAACGTAATGCTACATAACGTTATACGTAGTAACGTATTAGTATATAACGTTATACGTTATAACGTAATAGTATATAGCGTTATAGGGTATAACGTAATAGTATATAACGTTATACATAATAACGCAATAGTATATAACGTTCTACGTTATAACGTAACAGTATATAAGGTTATACGTTATAGCGTAATAGTATATAACGTCATACGTTATAACGTAATAGTATATAACGTCATACATTATAACGTAATAGTATGTAACGTTATACGTTATAACGTGATAGTATGTAACGTTAAACGTTATAACGTAATAGTGTGTAACGTTATACGTTATAACGGAGTAGTATGTAACGTTATACATTATAACGCAATGGTATGTAACGTTATACGTTATAACGTCATAGTATGCAACGTTATACGTTATAACGTCATAGTATGCAACGTTATACGTTATAACGTCATAGTATGTAACGTTAAACGTTATCACGTAATAGTGTTTAACGTTATACGTTATAACGGAATAGTATGTAACGTTATACGTTATAACGCAATGGTATGTAACGTTATACGTTATAACGCAATAGTATGTAACGCTATACGTTAAAAAGCAATAGAATGTAACGTTATACGATATAACGCAATAGTATAGAACGTTATACGTTATAACGTAATACTATATAACGTTATATGATATAACATCATGCTACGTAACGTTATACGTTATAACGTAATAGTATATGACGCTATACGTTATAACGCAATAGTATATAACGTAATACGTCACAACGTAATAGTATATAACGTTATACGTTATTACGTAATAGTATATAACGTAATACGTTATAACGTAATAATATATCACGTTATACGTTACAACGTAATGCTACATAACGTTATACGTTGTAACGTATTAGTATATAACGTTATACGTTATAACGTAATAGTATATAACGTTATACGTATAACGTAATATTATATAACGTTATACGTTATAGCGTAATAGCATATAACGTTATACGTTATAACGTAATAGTATATAACGGTACATGTTATAACGTAATGCTACATAACGTTATACGTAGTAACGTATTAGTATATAACGTTATACGTTATAACGTAATAGTATATAACGTTATACGTTATTACGTAATAGTATATAACGTTATACGTTATAACGTAATAGTATGTAACTTTATACGTTATAACGTAATACTATATAACGTTATACGTTATAACGCAATGGTATATAACGTTATACGTTATAATGTAATATTATATATCGTTATACGTTATAACGCAATAGTATATAACGTTATACGTTATAACGTAATACCATATAACATTATATGATATAACGTTATGCTACATAACGTTATACGTTATAACGTCATAGTATATAACGTTATATGTTATAACATTACGCTACATAACGTTATACGTTATGATGTAATAGTATATCACGTTATACGTTATAACGTAATAGTATATAACGTTATACGTTATAACGTAATAGTACATAGCGTTCTACGTTATAACGTAATAGTATATGACGTTATACGTTATAACGCAATAGTATATAAAATTATACGTTATAACGCAATGGTATATAACGTTATACGTTATAACGCAATAGTGTATAACGTTATACATTTTTAACGCAATAGTATATAACGTTATACGTTATCACGTAACAGTATGTAACGCTATACGTTATAACGTAAAAGTATATAACGTTATACGTTATAATGTAATATTATATAACGTTATACGTTATAACGCAATAGTATGTAACGCTATACGTTACAACGCAATAGTATGTAACGTTATACGATATAACGCAATAGTATATAACGTTATACGTTATAACGTAATACCATATAACGTTACATGATATAACGTTATGCTACATAACGTTATACGTTATAACGTAATAGTATGTCACGTTATACGTTATAACGTAATAGTATGTAACTTTATACTTTGTAATGTAATTGTATGTAACATTTTACGTTATAACATAATAGTATGTAACTTTATACGTTATAACGTAATGCTATATAACGTAATTCGTTATAACATTATGCTACATAACGTAATACGTTATAACGTAGTGCTACATACCGTTATACGTTATAAGGTAATAGTATATGACGTTATACGTTATAACGTAATGCTACATATCGTTATTCGTTATAACATAATGCTATATAACGTTATACGTTATAACATAATGCTACATAACTTTATACGTTATAACGTAATAGTATATAACGTATGCGTTATAACGTAATAGTATATAACGTTATACGTTATTACATAATATTATATAACGTTATACGTTATAACGCAATAGTATGTAACGCTATACGTTGTAACGCAATAGTGTGTAACGTTATACGTTATAACGCAATAGTATATAACGTTATACGTTATAACGTAGTGCTACATACCGTTATACGTTATAACGTTATAGTATATGACGTTATACGTTATAACGTAATGCTACATATCGTTATTCGTTATAACATAATGCTATATAACGTTATACGTTATAACATAATGCTACATAACTTTATACGTTATAACGTAATAGTATATAACGTATACGTTATAACGTAATAGTATATAACGTTATACGTTATAACGTAATGCTACATATCGTTATTCGTTATAACATAATGCTATATAACGTAATACGTTATAACATAATGCTACATAACGCTATACGTTATAACGTAATAGTATATATCGTTATACGTTATAACGCAATAGTATATAACGTTATACGTTATAATGTAATATTATATAGCGTTATACGATATAACGTAATAGTACATAGCGTTATACGTTATAACGTAATAGCATATAACGTTATACGTTATTACGTAATAGTATATAACGTTATACGTTATAACGTAATAGTATATAACGTTATACGTTATAACATAATGCTACATAACGTTATACGTTATAAAGTAATAGTATGTAACTTCATACGTTATAACGTAATACTATATAACGTTTTATGTTATAACATAATGCTACATAACGCTATACGTTATAACGCAATAGTATGTAACGCTATACGTTGTAACGCAATAGTATGTAACGTTATACGTTATAACGCTATTGTATATAACGTTATACGTTATAACGTAATGGGACATAACGTTATACGTTATAACGTATTAATATATAACGTTTTATGTTATAACATAATGCTACATAACGCTATACGTTATAACGTAATAGTATATAACGTTATACGTTATAACATAATGCTACATAACGTTATACGTTATAAAGTAATAGTATGTAACTTCATACGTTATAACGTAATACTATATAACGTTTTATGTTATAACATAATGCTACATAACGCTATACGTTATAACGTAATAGTATATAACGTTATACGTTATAACGCAATAGTATATAACGTTATACGTTATAACGTAATAGTGTGTAACGTTATACGTTATAACGAAATGTTACACAACGTTATACGTTTTAAGGTAATAGTATATAACGTAATACGTTATAACGTGATAGTATGTAACGTTAAACGTTATAACGTAATAGTGTGTAACGTTATACGTTATAACGGAGTAGTATGTAACGTTATACATTATAACGCAATGGTATGTAACGTTATACGTTATAACGTCATAGTATGCAACGTTATACGTTATAACGTCATAGTATGCAACGTTATACGTTATAACGTAATAGTATATAACGTCATACATTATAACGTAATAGTATGTAACGTTATACGTTATAACGTGATAGTATGTAACGTCATACGTTATAACGTAATAGTATATAACGTCATACATTATAACGTAATAGTATGTAACGTTATACGTTATAACGTGATAGTATGTAACGTTAAACGTTATAACGTAATAGTGTGTAACGTTATACGTTATAACGGAGTAGTATGTAACGTTATACATTATAACGCAATGGTATGTAACGTTATACGTTATAACGTCATAGTATGCAACGTTATACGTTATAACGTCATAGTATGCAACGTTATTCGTTATAACGTCATAGTATGTAACGTTAAACGTTATCACGTAATAGTATTTAACGTTATACGTTATAACGGAATAGTATGTAACGTTATACGTTATAACGCAATGGTATGTAACGTTATACGTTATAACGCAATAGTATGTAACGCTATACGTTAAAAAGCAATAGAATGTAACGTTATACGATATAACGCAATAGTATAGAACGTTATACGTTATAACGTAATACTATATAACGTTATATGATATAACATCATGCTACGTAACGTTATACGTTATAACGTAATAGTATATGACGCTATACGTTATAACGCAATAGTATATAACGTAATACGTCACAACGTAATAGTATATAACGTTATACGTTATTACGTAATAGTATATAACGTAATACGTTATAACGTAATAATATATCACGTTATACGTTACAACGTAATGCTACATAACGTTATACGTTGTAACGTATTAGTATATAACGTTATACGTTATAACGTAATAGTATATAACGTTATACGTATAACGTAATATTATATAACGTTATACGTTATAGCGTAATAGCATATAACGTTATACGTTATAACGTAATAGTATATAACGGTACATGTTATAACGTAATGCTACATAACGTTATACGTAGTAACGTATTAGTATATAACGTTATACGTTATAACGTAATAGTATATAACGTTATAGGGTATAACGTAATAGTATATAACGTTATACATAATAACGCAATAGTATATAACGTTCTACGTTATAACGTAATACTATATAACGTTATATGATATAACATTATGCTACGTAACGTTTTACGTTATAACGTAATTGTATATAACGTTATACGTTATAACGTAATGGTATATAACATTATACGTTATAACGTAATAGTATGTAACGTTATACATTATAACGTAATAGTATGTAACGGCATACGTTATAACGTTATTGTATGTAACGTTATACGTTATAACATAATAGTATGTAACATTTTACGTTATAACGTGATAGGATATAACGTTATACGTTATAACGTAATGCTACATACCGTTATACGTTATAACGTGATAGGATATAACGTTATACGTTGTAACGTATTAGTATATAACGTTATACGTTATAACGTAATAGTATATAACGTTATAGGGTATAACGTAATAGCATATAACGTTATACATAATAACGCAATAGTATGTAACGTTCTACGTTATATCGTAATACTATATAACTTTAAATGTTATAACATTATGCTACATAATGTTATACGTTATAACGTAATAGTATATAACGTTATACGTTATAACGTAATGGTATATAAGATTATTCGTTATAACGTAATAGTATGTAACGTTATACGTTATAACGTAATAGTATATATCGTTATACGTTATAACGCAATAGTATATAACGTTATACGTTATAATGTAATATTATATAGCGTTATACGATATAACGTAATAGTACATAGCGTTATACGTTATAACGTAATAGTATATAACGTTATACGTTATTACGTAATAGTATATAACGTTATACGTTATAACGCAATAGTATGTAACGCTATACGTTGTAACGCAATAGTATGTAACGTTATACGTTATAACGCTATTGTATATAACGTTATACGTTATACCGTAATGGGACATAACGTTATACGTTATAACGTATTAATATATAACGTTTTATGTTATAACATAATGCTACATAACGCTATACGTTATAACGTAATAGTATATAACGTTATACGTTATAACATAATGCTACATAACGTTATACGTTGTAACGTATTAGTATATAACGTTATAGGTTATAGCGTAATAGCATATAACGTTATACGTTATAACGTAATGCTACATAACGTTATACGTTATAACGTAATGCGACATAACGTTATACGTTATAACGTATTAGTATATAACGTTATACGTTATAACGTAAT
The DNA here is from genome assembly GCA_029958995.1 of Bombus sonorus. Lineage (NCBI taxonomy): Eukaryota > Metazoa > Arthropoda > Insecta > Hymenoptera > Apidae > Bombus > Bombus sonorus. The sequence continues at coordinate 4,813,099 of JARWAU010000008.1, read as the reverse complement.
AGTATATAACGTTATACGTATAACGTAATATTATATAACGTTATACGTTATAACGTAATAGTATATAACGTTATACGTTATAACGCAATAGTATATAACGTTATACGTTATAATGTAATATTATACAGCGTTATACGATATAACGTAATAGTACATAGCGTTATATGTTATAACGTAATAGTATATAACGCTATACGTTATTACGTAATAGTATATAACGTTATACGTTATAACGCAATAGTATGTAACGCTATACGTTGTAACGCAATAGTATGTAACGTTATACGTTATAACGCAATGGTATATAACGTTATACGTTATAACGTAGTCCTACATACCGTTATACGTTATAACGTAATGCTACATATCGTTATTCGTTATAACATAATGCTATATAACGTTATACGTTATAACATAATGCTACATAACGTTATACGTTATACCGTAATAGTATATAACGTTATACGTTATAACGTAATGGTATATAACATTATACGATATAACATAATGCTACATAACGTTATACGTTATAAAGTAATAGTATGTAACTTCATACGTTATAACGTAATACTATATACCGTTTTATGTTATAACATAATGCTACATAGCGCAATATGTTATAACGTAATAGTATATAACGCTATACGTTATAACGCAATAGTATATAACGTTATACGTTATAACGTAATAGTATATAACGTTATACGTTATAGCGTAATACTATATAACGTTTTATGTTATAACATTACGCTACATAATGTTATACGTTATAACGTAATAGTATATAACGTTATACGTTATAACGTAATGGGTAATAACGTTATACGTTATAACGTAATAATATATAATGTTATACGTTGTAACGCAATAGTATATAACGTTATACGTTATAATGTAATATTATAAAACGTTATACGATATAACGTAATAGTATGTAACGCTATACGTTGTAACGCAATAGTATATAACGTTATACGTTATAACGTAGTGCTACATAACGTTATACGTTATAATGCAATGCTACATAACGTTATACGTTATACCGTAATAGTATATAACGTTATACGTTATAACGTAATGGTATATAACATTATACGATATAACATAATGCTACATAACGTTATACGTTATAAAGTAATAGTATGTAACTTCATACGTTATAACGTAATACTATATACCGTTTTATGTTATAACATAATGCTACATAGCGCAATATGTTATAACGTAATAATATATAATGTTATACGTTGTAACGCAATAGTATATAACGTTATACGTTATAATGTAATATTATAAAACGTTATACGATATAACGTAATAGTATATAACGTTATACGTTATACGTTATAACGTAATAGTATATAACGTTATACGTTATAACGTAATTTTATATAACGTTATACGTTATAACGTAATACTACATAACGTTATATGTTATAACATTATGCTACATAATGTTATACGTTATAACGTAATAGTATATAACGTTATACGTTATAACGTAATGGTATATAACATTATACGTTATAGCGTAATAGTATATAACGTAATACGTTATAACGTAGTGCTACGTACCGTTATACCTTATAACGTAATGCTACATAACGTTATACGTTATAACGTAATGGGACATAACGTTATACGTTACAACGTAATAATATATAATGTTATACGTTGTAACGCAATAGTATATAACGTTATACGTTATAATGTAATATAATAAAACGTTATACGATATAACGTAATAGTATGTAACGCTATACGTTGTAACGCAATAAAATATAACGTTATACTTTATAACGTAGTGCTACATAACGTTATACGTTATAATGTAATGCTACATAACGTTATACGATATAACGTAATGGGACATAACGTTATACGTTGTAACGTTATACGTTATAACGTAACAGTATATAACGTTATACGTTATAACGTAATAGTATATAACGTTATACGTTATAACGTAATTTTATATAACGTTATACGTTATAACGTAATACTACATAACGTTATATGTTATAACATTATGCTACATAATGTTATACGTCATAACGTAATAGTATATAACGTTATACGTTATAACGCAATAGTATATAACGTTATACGTTATAATGTAATATTATATAGCGTTATACGATATAACGTAATAGTACATAGCGTTATATGTTATACCGTAATAGTATATAACGTTATACGTTATTACGTAATGGTATATAACATTATACGTTATAGCGTAATAGTATGTAACTTTATACGTTATAACGTAATACTATATAACGTTATACGTTATAACGCAATGGTATATAACGTTATACGTTATAATGTAATATTATATATCGTTATACGTTATAACGCAATAGTATATAACGTTATACGTTATAACGTAATACCATATAACATTATATGATATAACGTTATGCTACATAACGTTATACGTTATAACGTCATAGTATATAACGTTATATGTTATAACATTACGCTACATAACGTTATACGTTATGATGTAATAGTATATCACGTTATACGTTATAACGCAATAGTATATAACGTTATACGTTATAACGTAATAGTACATAGCGTTCTACGTTATAACGTAATAGTATATGACGTTATACGTTATAACGCAATAGTATATAAAATTATACGTTATAACGCAATGGTATATAACGTTATACGTTATAACGCAATAGTGTATAACGTTATACATTCTTAACGCAATAGTATATAACGTTATACGTTATAACGTAACAGTATGTAACGCTATACGTTATAACGTAAAAGTATATAACGTTATACGTTATAATGTAATATTATATAACGTTATACGTTATAACGCAATAGTATGTAACGCTATACGTTACAACGCAATAGTATGTAACGTTATACGATATAACGCAATAGTATATAACGTTATACGTTATAACGTAATACCATATAACGTTACATGATATAACGTTATGCTACATAACGTTATACGTTATAACGTAATAGTATGTCACGTTATACGTTATAACGTAATAGTATGTAACTTTATACGTTATAACGTAATACTATATAACGTTTTATGTTATAACATAATGCTACATAACGCTATACGTTATAACGTAATAGTATATAACGTTATACGTTATAACGCAATAGTATATAACGTTATACGTTATAACGTAATAGTGTGTAACGTTATACGTTATAACGAAATGTTACACAACGTTATACGTTTTAAGGTAATAGTATATAACGTAATACGTTATAACGTAATAATATATCACGTTATACGTTACAACGTAATGCTACATAACGTTATATGTTGTAACGTATTAGTATATAACGTTATACGTTATAACGTAATAGTATATAACGTTATACGTATAACGTAATATTATATAACGTTATACGTTATAGCGTCATAGCATATAATATAATATACGTTATAAAGTAATAGTATATAACGTTACATGTTATAACGTAATGCTACATAACGTTATACGTTGTAACGTATTAGTATATAACGTTACATGTTATAACGTAATGCTACATAACGTTATACGTAGTAACGTATTAGTATATAACGTTATACGTTATAACGTAATAGTATATAGCGTTATAGGGTATAACGTAATAGTATATAACGTTATACATAATAACGCAATAGTATATAACGTTCTACGTTATAACGTAACAGTATATAAGGTTATACGTTATAGCGTAATAGTATATAACGTCATACGTTATAACGTAATAGTATATAACGTCATACATTATAACGTAATAGTATGTAACGTTATACGTTATAACGTGATAGTATGTAACGTTAAACGTTATAACGTAATAGTGTGTAACGTTATACGTTATAACGGAGTAGTATGTAACGTTATACATTATAACGCAATGGTATGTAACGTTATACGTTATAACGTCATAGTATGCAACGTTATACGTTATAACGTCATAGTATGCAACGTTATACGTTATAACGTCATAGTATGTAACGTTAAACGTTATCACGTAATAGTGTTTAACGTTATACGTTATAACGGAATAGTATGTAACGTTATACGTTATAACGCAATGGTATGTAACGTTATACGTTATAACGCAATAGTATGTAACGCTATACGTTAAAAAGCAATAGAATGTAACGTTATACGATATAACGCAATAGTATAGAACGTTATACGTTATAACGTAATACTATATAACGTTATATGATATAACATCATGCTACGTAACGTTATACGTTATAACGTAATAGTATATGACGCTATACGTTATAACGCAATAGTATATAACGTAATACGTCACAACGTAATAGTATATAACGTTATACGTTATTACGTAATAGTATATAACGTAATACGTTATAACGTAATAATATATCACGTTATACGTTACAACGTAATGCTACATAACGTTATACGTTGTAACGTATTAGTATATAACGTTATACGTTATAACGTAATAGTATATAACGTTATACGTATAACGTAATATTATATAACGTTATACGTTATAGCGTAATAGCATATAACGTTATACGTTATAACGTAATAGTATATAACGGTACATGTTATAACGTAATGCTACATAACGTTATACGTAGTAACGTATTAGTATATAACGTTATACGTTATAACGTAATAGTATATAACGTTATACGTTATTACGTAATAGTATATAACGTTATACGTTATAACGTAATAGTATGTAACTTTATACGTTATAACGTAATACTATATAACGTTATACGTTATAACGCAATGGTATATAACGTTATACGTTATAATGTAATATTATATATCGTTATACGTTATAACGCAATAGTATATAACGTTATACGTTATAACGTAATACCATATAACATTATATGATATAACGTTATGCTACATAACGTTATACGTTATAACGTCATAGTATATAACGTTATATGTTATAACATTACGCTACATAACGTTATACGTTATGATGTAATAGTATATCACGTTATACGTTATAACGTAATAGTATATAACGTTATACGTTATAACGTAATAGTACATAGCGTTCTACGTTATAACGTAATAGTATATGACGTTATACGTTATAACGCAATAGTATATAAAATTATACGTTATAACGCAATGGTATATAACGTTATACGTTATAACGCAATAGTGTATAACGTTATACATTTTTAACGCAATAGTATATAACGTTATACGTTATCACGTAACAGTATGTAACGCTATACGTTATAACGTAAAAGTATATAACGTTATACGTTATAATGTAATATTATATAACGTTATACGTTATAACGCAATAGTATGTAACGCTATACGTTACAACGCAATAGTATGTAACGTTATACGATATAACGCAATAGTATATAACGTTATACGTTATAACGTAATACCATATAACGTTACATGATATAACGTTATGCTACATAACGTTATACGTTATAACGTAATAGTATGTCACGTTATACGTTATAACGTAATAGTATGTAACTTTATACTTTGTAATGTAATTGTATGTAACATTTTACGTTATAACATAATAGTATGTAACTTTATACGTTATAACGTAATGCTATATAACGTAATTCGTTATAACATTATGCTACATAACGTAATACGTTATAACGTAGTGCTACATACCGTTATACGTTATAAGGTAATAGTATATGACGTTATACGTTATAACGTAATGCTACATATCGTTATTCGTTATAACATAATGCTATATAACGTTATACGTTATAACATAATGCTACATAACTTTATACGTTATAACGTAATAGTATATAACGTATGCGTTATAACGTAATAGTATATAACGTTATACGTTATTACATAATATTATATAACGTTATACGTTATAACGCAATAGTATGTAACGCTATACGTTGTAACGCAATAGTATGTAACGTTATACGTTATAACGCAATAGTATATAACGTTATACGTTATAACGTAGTGCTACATACCGTTATACGTTATAACGTTATAGTATATGACGTTATACGTTATAACGTAATGCTACATATCGTTATTCGTTATAACATAATGCTATATAACGTTATACGTTATAACATAATGCTACATAACTTTATACGTTATAACGTAATAGTATATAACGTATACGTTATAACGTAATAGTATATAACGTTATACGTTATAACGTAATGCTACATATCGTTATTCGTTATAACATAATGCTATATAACGTAATACGTTATAACATAATGCTACATAACGCTATACGTTATAACGTAATAGTATATATCGTTATACGTTATAACGCAATAGTATATAACGTTATACGTTATAATGTAATATTATATAGCGTTATACGATATAACGTAATAGTACATAGCGTTATACGTTATAACGTAATAGCATATAACGTTATACGTTATTACGTAATAGTATATAACGTTATACGTTATAACGTAATAGTATATAACGTTATACGTTATAACATAATGCTACATAACGTTATACGTTATAAAGTAATAGTATGTAACTTCATACGTTATAACGTAATACTATATAACGTTTTATGTTATAACATAATGCTACATAACGCTATACGTTATAACGCAATAGTATGTAACGCTATACGTTGTAACGCAATAGTATGTAACGTTATACGTTATAACGCTATTGTATATAACGTTATACGTTATAACGTAATGGGACATAACGTTATACGTTATAACGTATTAATATATAACGTTTTATGTTATAACATAATGCTACATAACGCTATACGTTATAACGTAATAGTATATAACGTTATACGTTATAACATAATGCTACATAACGTTATACGTTATAAAGTAATAGTATGTAACTTCATACGTTATAACGTAATACTATATAACGTTTTATGTTATAACATAATGCTACATAACGCTATACGTTATAACGTAATAGTATATAACGTTATACGTTATAACGCAATAGTATATAACGTTATACGTTATAACGTAATAGTGTGTAACGTTATACGTTATAACGAAATGTTACACAACGTTATACGTTTTAAGGTAATAGTATATAACGTAATACGTTATAACGTGATAGTATGTAACGTTAAACGTTATAACGTAATAGTGTGTAACGTTATACGTTATAACGGAGTAGTATGTAACGTTATACATTATAACGCAATGGTATGTAACGTTATACGTTATAACGTCATAGTATGCAACGTTATACGTTATAACGTCATAGTATGCAACGTTATACGTTATAACGTAATAGTATATAACGTCATACATTATAACGTAATAGTATGTAACGTTATACGTTATAACGTGATAGTATGTAACGTCATACGTTATAACGTAATAGTATATAACGTCATACATTATAACGTAATAGTATGTAACGTTATACGTTATAACGTGATAGTATGTAACGTTAAACGTTATAACGTAATAGTGTGTAACGTTATACGTTATAACGGAGTAGTATGTAACGTTATACATTATAACGCAATGGTATGTAACGTTATACGTTATAACGTCATAGTATGCAACGTTATACGTTATAACGTCATAGTATGCAACGTTATTCGTTATAACGTCATAGTATGTAACGTTAAACGTTATCACGTAATAGTATTTAACGTTATACGTTATAACGGAATAGTATGTAACGTTATACGTTATAACGCAATGGTATGTAACGTTATACGTTATAACGCAATAGTATGTAACGCTATACGTTAAAAAGCAATAGAATGTAACGTTATACGATATAACGCAATAGTATAGAACGTTATACGTTATAACGTAATACTATATAACGTTATATGATATAACATCATGCTACGTAACGTTATACGTTATAACGTAATAGTATATGACGCTATACGTTATAACGCAATAGTATATAACGTAATACGTCACAACGTAATAGTATATAACGTTATACGTTATTACGTAATAGTATATAACGTAATACGTTATAACGTAATAATATATCACGTTATACGTTACAACGTAATGCTACATAACGTTATACGTTGTAACGTATTAGTATATAACGTTATACGTTATAACGTAATAGTATATAACGTTATACGTATAACGTAATATTATATAACGTTATACGTTATAGCGTAATAGCATATAACGTTATACGTTATAACGTAATAGTATATAACGGTACATGTTATAACGTAATGCTACATAACGTTATACGTAGTAACGTATTAGTATATAACGTTATACGTTATAACGTAATAGTATATAACGTTATAGGGTATAACGTAATAGTATATAACGTTATACATAATAACGCAATAGTATATAACGTTCTACGTTATAACGTAATACTATATAACGTTATATGATATAACATTATGCTACGTAACGTTTTACGTTATAACGTAATTGTATATAACGTTATACGTTATAACGTAATGGTATATAACATTATACGTTATAACGTAATAGTATGTAACGTTATACATTATAACGTAATAGTATGTAACGGCATACGTTATAACGTTATTGTATGTAACGTTATACGTTATAACATAATAGTATGTAACATTTTACGTTATAACGTGATAGGATATAACGTTATACGTTATAACGTAATGCTACATACCGTTATACGTTATAACGTGATAGGATATAACGTTATACGTTGTAACGTATTAGTATATAACGTTATACGTTATAACGTAATAGTATATAACGTTATAGGGTATAACGTAATAGCATATAACGTTATACATAATAACGCAATAGTATGTAACGTTCTACGTTATATCGTAATACTATATAACTTTAAATGTTATAACATTATGCTACATAATGTTATACGTTATAACGTAATAGTATATAACGTTATACGTTATAACGTAATGGTATATAAGATTATTCGTTATAACGTAATAGTATGTAACGTTATACGTTATAACGTAATAGTATATATCGTTATACGTTATAACGCAATAGTATATAACGTTATACGTTATAATGTAATATTATATAGCGTTATACGATATAACGTAATAGTACATAGCGTTATACGTTATAACGTAATAGTATATAACGTTATACGTTATTACGTAATAGTATATAACGTTATACGTTATAACGCAATAGTATGTAACGCTATACGTTGTAACGCAATAGTATGTAACGTTATACGTTATAACGCTATTGTATATAACGTTATACGTTATACCGTAATGGGACATAACGTTATACGTTATAACGTATTAATATATAACGTTTTATGTTATAACATAATGCTACATAACGCTATACGTTATAACGTAATAGTATATAACGTTATACGTTATAACATAATGCTACATAACGTTATACGTTGTAACGTATTAGTATATAACGTTATAGGTTATAGCGTAATAGCATATAACGTTATACGTTATAACGTAATGCTACATAACGTTATACGTTATAACGTAATGCGACATAACGTTATACGTTATAACGTAATAGTATGTAACGTTATACGTTATTACGTAATAGTATATAACGTTATACGTTATAACGCAATAGTATGTAACGCTATACGTTGTAACGCAATAGTATGTAACGTTATACGTTATAACGCTATTGTATATAACGTTATACGTTATACCGTAATGGGACATAACGTTATACGTTATAACGTATTAATATATAACGTTTTATGTTATAACATAATGCTACATAACGCTATACGTTATAACGTAATAGTATATAACGTTATACGTTATAACATAATGCTACATAACGTTATACGTTGTAACGTATTAGTATATAACGTTATAGGTTATAGCGTAATAGCATATAACGTTATACGTTATAACGTAATGCTACATAACGTTATACGTTATAACGTAATGCGACATAACGTTATACGTTATAACGTAATAGTATGTAACGTTATACGTTATAACGCAATAGTATATAACGTTATACGTTATAACATAATAGTATATATCGTCATGCGTTATAACGCAATAGTATATAACGTTATATGTTATAACGCAATGGTATATAACGTTATACGTTATGGCGTAATAGCATATAACGTTGTACGTCATAACGTAATAGTATATAACGTTACATGTTATAACGTAATGCTACATATCGTTATTCGTTATAACATAATGCTATATAACGTAATACGTTATAACATAATGCTACATAACGCTATACGTTATAACGTAATAGTATATATCGTTATACGTTATAACGCAATAGTATATAACGTTATACGTTATAATGTAATATTATATAGCGTTATACGATATAACGTAATAGTACATAGCGTTATACGTTATAACGTAATAGTATATAACGTTATACGTTATTACGTAATAGTGTATAACGTTATACGATATAACGCAATAGTATGTAACGCTATACGTTGTAACGCAATAGTATGTAACGTTATACGTTATAACGCTATTGTATATAACGTTATACGTTATAACGTAATGGGACATAACGTTATACGTTATAACGTATTAATATATAACGTTTTATGTTATAACATAATGCTACATAACGCTATACGTTATAACGTAATAGTATATAACGTTATACGTTATAACATAATGCTACATAACGTTATACGTTATAAAGTAATAGTATGTAACTTCATACGTTATAACGTAATACTATATAACGTTTTATGTTATAACATAATGCTACATAACGCTATACGTTATAACGTAATAGCATATAACGTTATACGTTATAACGCAATAGTATATAACGTTATACGTTATAACGTAATAGTGTGTAACGTTATACGTTATAACGAAATGTTACACAACGTTATACGTTTTAAGGTAATAGTATATAACGTAATACGTTATAACGTAATAATATATCACGTTATACGTTACAACGTAATGCTACATAACGTTATATGTTGTAACGTATTAGTATATAACGTTATACGTTATAACGTAATAGTATATAACGTTATACGTATAACGTAATATTATATAACGTTATACGTTATAGCGTCATAGCATATAACGTTATACGTTATAAAGTAATAGTATATAACGTTACATGTTATAACGTAATGCTACATAACGTTATACGTTGTAACGTATTAGTATATAACGTTACATGTTATAACGTAATGCTACATAACGTTATACGTTATAACGTAATAGTATATAACGTTATACGTTATAACGTAATAGTATATAACATTATACGATATAACGTAATGGGACATAACGTTATATGTTATAACGTAATAGTATATAACGCTATACGTTATAACGTAATAGTATATAACGTTATACGTTATAACGCAATAGTATATAACGTTATACGTTATAATGTAATATTATACAGCGTTATACGATATAACGTAATAGTACATAGCGTTATACGTTATAACGTAATAGTATATAACGTTATACGTTATTACGTAATAGTATATAACGTTATACGTTATAACGCAATAGTATGTAACGCTATACGTTGTAACGCAATAGTATGTAACGTTATACGTTATAACGCAATGGCATATAACGTTATACGTTATAACGTAGTCCTACATACCGTTATACGTTATAACGTAATGCTACATATCGTTATTCGTTATAACATAATGCTATATAACGTTATACGTTATAACATAATGCTACATAACGTTATACGTTATACCGTAATAGTATATAACGTTATACGTTATAACGTAATGGTATATAACATTATACGATATAACATAATGCTACATAACGTTATACGTTATAAAGTAATAGTATGTAACTTCATACGTTATAACGTAATACTATATACCGTTTTATGTTATAACATAATGCTACATAGCGCTATATGTTATAACGTAATAGTATATAACGTTATACGTTATAACGCAATAGATTATAACGTTATACGTTATAACGTAATAGTATATAACGTTATACGTTATAGCGTAATACTATATAACGTTTTATGTTATAACATTACGCTACATAATGTTATACGTTATAAGGTAATAGTATATAACGTTATACGTTATAACGTAATGGGTAATAACGTTGTACGTTATAACGTAATAATATATAATGTTATACGTTGTAACGCAATAGTATATAACGTTATACGTTATAATGTAATATTATAAAACGTTATACGATATAACGTAATAGTATGTAACGCTATACGTTGTAACGCAATAGTATATAACGTTATACGTTATAACGTAGTGCTACATAACGTTATACGTTATAATGTAATGCTACATAACGTTATACGATATAACGTAATGGAACATAACGTTATATGTTATAACGTAATAGTATATAACGTTATACGTTATACGTTATAACGTAATAGTATATAACGTTATACGTTATACGTTATAACGTAATAGTATATAACGTTATACGTTATAACGTAATTTTATATATCGTTATACGTTATAACGTAATACTACATAACGTTATATGTTATAACATTATGCTACATAATGTTATACGTTATAACGTAATAGTATATAACGTTATACGTCATAACGTAATGGTATATAACATTATACGTTATAGCGTAATAGTATATAACGTAATACGTTATAACGTAGTGCTACGTACCATTATACCTTATAACGTAATGCTACATAACGTTATACGTTATAACGTAATGGGACATAACGTTATACGTTACAACGTAATAATATATAATGTTATACGTTGTAACGCAATAGTATATAACGTTATACGTTATAATGTAATATTATAAAACGTTATACGATATAACGTAATAGTATGTAACGCTATACGTTGTAACGCAATAAAATATAACGTTATACGTTATAACGTAGTGCTACATAACGTTATACGTTATAATGTAATGCTACATAACGTTATACGATATAACGTAATGGGACATAACGTTATACGTTGTAACGTTATACGTTATAACGTAACAGTATATAACGTTATACGTTATAACGTAATAGTATATAACGTTATACGTTATAACGTAATTTTATATAACGTTATACGTTATAACGTAATACTACATAACGTTATATGTTATAACATTATGCTACATAATGTTATACGTTATAACGTAATAGTATATAACGTTATACGTTATAACGCAATAGTATATAACGTTATACGTTATAATGTAATATTATATAGCGTTATACGATATAACGTAATAGTACATAGCGTTATATGTTATACCGTAATAGTATATAACGTTATACGTGATAACGTAATGGTATATAACATTATACGTTATAGCGTAATAGTATGTAACTTTATACGTTATAACGTAATACTATATAACGTTATATGTTATAACATTATGCTACATAACGTTATAAGTTATAACGTAATAGTATATCACGTTATACGTTATAACGTAATAGTATATAACGTTATACGTTATAACGTAATAGTATACAACGTTATACGTTATAACGTAATAGTATATAACGTTATACGTTATAACGTAACAGTATGTAACGCTATACGTTATAACGTAAAAGTATATAACGTTATACGTTATAATGTAATATTATATAACGTTATACGTTATAACGCAATAGTATGTAACGCTATACGTTACAACGCAATAGTATGTAACGTTATACGTTATAACGCAATAGTATATAACGTTATACGTTATAACGTAATACCATATAACGTTACATGATATAACGTTATGCTACATAACGTTATACGTTATAACGTAATAGTATGTCACGTTATACGTTATAACGTAATAGTATGTAACTTTATACGTTATAACGTAATACTATATAACGTTATATGTTATAACATTATGCTACATAACGTTATAAGTTATAACGTAATAGTATATCACGTTATACGTTATAACGTAATAGTATATAACGTTATACGTTATAACGTAATAATATATAATGTTATACGTTGTAACGCAATAGTATATAACGTTATACGTTATAATGTAATATTATAAAACGTTATACGATATAACGTAATAGTATGTAACGCTATACGTTGTAACGCAATAGTATATAACGTTATACGTTATAACGTAGTGCTACATAACGTTATACGTTATAATGTAATGCTACATAACGTTATACGATATAACGTAATGGAACATAACGTTATATGTTATAACGTAATAGTATATAACGTTATACGTTATACGTTATAACGTAATAGTATATAACGTTATACGTTATACGTTATAACGTAATAGTATATAACGTTATACGTTATAACGTAATTTTATATAACGTTATACGTTATAACGTAATACTACATAACGTTATATGTTATAACATTATGCTACATAATGTTATACGTTATAACGTAATAGTATATAACGTTATACGTCATAACGTAATGGTATATAACATTATACGTTATAGCGTAATAGTATATAACGTAATACGTTATAACGTAGTGCTACGTACCATTATACCTTATAACGTAATGCTACATAACGTTATACGTTATAACGTAGTGGGACATAACGTTATACGTTACAACGTAATAATATATAATGTTATACGTTGTAACGCAATAGTATATAACGTTATACGTTATAATGTAATATTATAAAACGTTATACGATATAACGTAATAGTATGTAACGCTATACGTTGTAACGCAATAAAATATAACGTTATACGTTATAACGTAGTGCTACATAACGTTATACGTTATAATGTAATGCTACATAACGTTATACGATATAACGTAATGGGACATAACGTTATACGTTGTAACGTTATACGTTATAACGTAACAGTATATAACGTTATACGTTATAACGTAATAGTATATAACGTTATACGTTATAACGCAATAGTATGTAACTTTATACGTTATAACGTAATACTATATAACGTTATATGTTATAACATTATGCTACATAACGTTATAAGTTATAACGTAATAGTATATCACGTTATACGTTATAACGTAATAGTATATAACGTTATACGTTATAACGTAATAGTATACAACGTTATACGTTATAACGTAATAGTATATAACGTTATACGTTATAACGTAACAGTATGTAACGCTATACGTTATAACGTAAAAGTATATAACGTTATACGTTATAATGTAATATTATATAACGTTATACGTTATAACGCAATAGTATGTAACGCTATACGTTACAACGCAATAGTATGTAACGTTATACGTTATAACGCAATAGTATATAACGTTATACGTTATAACGTAATACCATATAACGTTACATGATATAACGTTATGCTACATAACGTTATACGTTATAACGTAATAGTATGTCACGTTATACGTTATAACATAATAGTATGTAACTTTATACTTTGTAATGTAATTGTATGTAACATTTTACGTTATAACATAATAGTATGTAACTTTATACGTTATAACGTAATGCTATATAACGTAATTCGTTATAACATTATGCTACATAACGTAATACGTTATAACGTAGTGCTACATACCGTTATACGTTATAACGTAATAGTATATGACGTTATACGTTATAACGTAATGCTACATATCGTTATTCGTTATAACATAATGCTATATATCGTTATTCGTTATAACATAATGCTACATAACTTTATACGTTATAACGTAATAGTATATAACGTATACGTTATAACGTAATAGTATATAACGTTATACGTTATAACGTAATGCTACATATCGTTATTCGTTATAACATAATGCTATATAACGTAATACGTTATAACATAATGCTACATAACGCTATACGTTATAACGTAATAGTATATATCGTTATACGTTATAACGCAATAGTATATAACGTTATACGTTATAATGTAATATTATATAGCGTTATACGATATAACGTAATAGTACATAGCGTTATACGTTATAACGTAATAGTATATAACGTTATACGTTATTACGTAATAGTATATAACGTTATACGTTATAACGTAATAGTATGTAACGCTATACGTTGTAACGCAATAGTATGTAACGTTATACGTTATAACGCTATTGTATATAACGTTATACGTTATAACGTAATGGGACATAACGTTATACGTTATAACGTATTAATATATAACGTTTTATGTTATAACATAATGCTACATAACGCTATACGTTATAACGTAATAGTATATAACGTTATACGTTATAACATAATGCTACATAACGTTATACGTTATAAAGTAATAGTATGTAACTTCATACGTTATAACGTAATACTATATAACGTTTTATGTTATAACATAATGCTACATAACGCTATACGTTATAACGTAATAATATATAACGTTATACGTTATAACGCAATAGTATATAACGTTATACGTTATAACGTAATAGTGTGTAACGTTATACGTTATAACGAAATGTTACACAACGTTATACGTTTTAAGGTAATAGTATATAACGTAATACGTTATAACGTAATAATATATCACGTTATACGTTACAACGTAATGCTACATAACGTTATATGTTGTAACGTATTAGTATATAACGTTATACGTTATAACCTAATAGTATATAACGTTATACGTATAACGTAATATTATATAACGTTATACGTTATAGCGTCATAGCATATAACGTTATTCGTTATAAAGTAATAGTATATAACGTTACATGTTATAACGTAATGCTACATAACGTTATACGTTGTAACGTATTAGTATATAACGTTACATGTTATAACGTAATGCTACATAACGTTATACGTAGTAACGTATTAGTATATAACGTTATACGTTATAACGTAATAGTATATAGCGTTATAGGGTATAACGTAATAGTATATAACGTTATACATAATAACGCAATAGTATATAACGTTCTACGTTATAACGTAACAGTATATAAGGTTATACGTTATAGCGTAATAGTATATAACGTCATACGTTATAACGTAATAGTATATAACGTCATACGTTATAACGTAATAGTATGTAACGTTATACGTTATAACGTGATAGTATGTAACGTTAAACGTTATAACGTAATAGTGTGTAACGTTATACGTTATAACGGAGTAGTATGTAACGTTATACATTATAACGCAATGGTATGTAACGTTATACGTTATAACGTCATAGTATGCAACGTTATACGTTATGACGTCATAGTATGTAACGTTAAACGTTATGACGTAATAGTATTTAACGTTATACGTTATAACGGAATAGTATGTAACGTTATACGTTATAACGCAATGGTATGTAACGTTATACGTTATAACGCAATAGTATGTAACGCTATACGTTACAACGCAATAGAATGTAACGTTATACGTTATAACGCAATAGTATAGAACGTTATACGTTATAACGTAATACTATATAACGTTATATGATATAACATCATGCTACGTAACGTTATACGTTATAACGTAATCGTATATCACTTTATACGTTTTAACGTAATAGTACATGGCGTTATACGTTATAACGTAATAGTATATGACGCTATACGTTATAACACAATAGTATATAACGAAATACGTCACAACGTAATAGTATATAACGTTATACGTTATTACGTAATAGTATATAACGTAATACGTTATAACGTAATAATATATCACGTTATACGTTACAACGTAATGCTACATAACGTTATACGTTGTAACGTATTAGTATATAACGTTATACGTTATAACGTAATAGTATATAACGTTATACGTATAACGTAATATTATATAACGTTATACGTTATAGCGTAATAGCATATAACGTTATACGTTATAACGTAATAGTATATAACGGTACATGTTATAACGTAATGCTACATAACGTTATACGTAGTAACGTATTAGTATATAACGTTATACGTTATAACGTAATAGTATATAACGTTATAGGGTATAACGTAATAGTATATAACGTTATACATAATAACGCAATAGTATATAACGTTCTACGTTATAACGTAATACTATATAACGTTATATGATATAACATTATGCTACGTAACGTTATACGTTATAACGTAATTGTATATAACGTTATACGTTATAACGTAATGGTATATAACATTATACGTTATAACGTAATAGTATGTAACGTTATACATTATAACGTAGTAGTATGTAACGGTATACGTTATAACGTAATTGTATGTAACGTTATACGTTATAACATAATAGTATGTAACATTTTACGTTATAACGTGATAGGATATAACGTTATACGTTATAACGTAATGCTACATAACGTTATACGTTATAACGTGATAGGATATAACGTTATACGTTGTAACGTATTAGTATATAACGTTATACGTTATAACGTAATAGTATATAACGTTATAGGGTATAACGTAATAGTATATAACGTTATACATAATAACGCAATAGTATGTAACGTTCTACGTTATATCGTAATACTATATAACTGTAAATGTTATAACATTATGCTACATAATGTTATACGTTATAACGTAATAGTATATAACGTTATACGTTATAACGTAATGGTATATAAGATTATTCGTTATAACGTAATAGTATGTAACGTTATACGTTATAACGTAATAGTATATATCGTTATACGTTATAACGCAATAGTATATAACGTTATAGGTTATAATGTAATATTATATAGCGTTATACGACATAACGTAATAGTACATAGCGTTATACGTTATAACGTAATAGTTTATAACGTTATACGTTATTACGTAATAGTATATAACGTTATACGTTATAACGCAATAGTATGTAACGCTATACGTTGTAACGCAATAGTATGTAACGTTATACGTTATAACGCTATTGTATATAACGTTATACGTTATACCGTAATAGGACATAACGTTATACGTTATAACGTATTAATATATAACGTTTTATGTTATAACATAATGCTACATAACGCTATACGTTATAACGTAATAGTATATAACGTTATACGTTATAACATAATGCTACATAACGTTATACGTTGTAACGTATTAGTATATAACGTTATAGGTTATAGCGTAATAGCATATAACGTTATACGTTATAACGTAATGCTACATAACGTTATACGTTATAACGTAATGCGACATAACGTTATACGTTATAACGTAATAGTATGTAACGTTATACGTTATAACGCAATAGTATATAACGTTATACGTTATAACATAATAGTATATATCGTCATGCGTTATAACGCAATAGTATATAACGTTATATGTTATAACGCAATGGTATATAACGTTATACGTTATGGCGTAATAGCATATAACGTTGTACGTCATAACGTAATAGTATATAACGTTACATGTTATAACGTAATGCTACATATCGTTATTCGTTATAACATAATGCTATATAACGTAATACGTTATAACATAATGCTACATAACGCTATACGTTATAACGTAATAGTATATATCGTTATACGTTATAACGCAATAGTATATAACGTTATACGTTATAATGTAATATTATATAGCGTTATACGATATAACGTAATAGTACATAGCGTTATACGTTATAACGTAATAGTATATAACGTTATACGTTATTACGTAATAGTATATAACGTTATACGTTATAACGCAATAGTATGTAACGCTATACGTTGTAACGCAATAGTATGTAACGTTATACGTTACAACGCTATTGCATATAACGTTATACGTTATAACGTAATGGGACATAACGTTATACGTTATAACGTATTAATATATAACGTTTTATGTTATAACATAATGCTACATAACGCTATACGTTATAACGTAATAGTATATAACGTTATACGTTATAACATAGTGCTACATAACGTTATACGTTATAAAGTAATAGTATGTAACTTCATACGTTATAACGTAATACTATATAACGTTTTATGTTATAACATAATGCTACATAACGCTATACGTTATAACGTAATAGTATATAACGTTATACGTTATAACGCAATAGTATATAACGTTATACGTTATAACGTAATAGTGTGTAACGTTATACGTTATAACGAAATGTTACACAACGTTATACGTTTTAAGGTAATAGTATATAACGTAATACGTTATAACGTAATAATATATCACGTTATACGTTACAACGTAATGCTACATAACGTTATATGTTGTAACGTATTAGTATATAACGTTATACGTTATAACGTAATAGTATATAACGTTATACGTATAACGTAATATTATATAACGTTATACGTTATAGCGTCATAGCATATAACGTTATACGTTATAAAGTAATAGTATATAACGTTACATGTTATAACGTAATGCTACATAACGTTATACGTTGTAACGTATTAGTATATAACGTTACATGTTATAACGTAATGCTACATAACGTTATACGTAGTAACGTATTAGTATATAACGTTATACGTTATAACGTAATAGTATATAGCGTTATAGGGTATAACGTAATAGTATATGACGTTATACATAATAACGCAATAGTATATAACGTTCTACGTTATAACGTAACAGTATATAAGGTTATACGTTATAGCGTAATAGTATATAACGTCATACGTTATAACGTAATAGTATATAACGTCATACGTTATAACGTAATAGTATGTAACGTTATACGTTATAACGTGTTAGTATGTAACGTTAAACGTTATAACGTAATAGTATGTAACGTTATACGTTATAACGGAGTAGTATGTAACGTTATACATTATAACGCAATGGTATGTAACGTTATACGTTATAACGTCATAGTATGCAACGTTATACGTTATAACGTCATAGTATGTAACGTTAAACGTTATGACGTAATAGTATTTAACGTTATACGTTATAACGGAATAGTATGTAACGTTATACGTTATAACGCAATAGTATAGAACGTTATACGTTATAACGTAACACTATATAACGTTATATGATATAACATCATGCTACGTAACGTTATACGTTATAACGTAATCGTATATCACTTTATACGTTTTGACGTAATAGTACATGGCGTTATACGTTATAACGTAATAGTATATGACGCTATACGTTATAACGCAATAGTATATACCGTAATACGTCACAACGTAATAGTATATAACGTTATACGTTATTACGTAATAGTATATCACGTAATACGTTATAACGTAATAATATATCACGTTATACGTTACAACGTAATGCTACATAACGTTATACGTTGTAACGTATTAGTATATAACGTTATACGTTATAACGTAATAGTATATAACGTTATACGTATAACGTAATATTATATAACGTTATACGTTATAGCGTAATAGCATATAACGTTATACGTTATAACGTAATAGTATATAACGGTACCTGTTATAACGTAATGCTACATAACGTTATACGTAGTAACGTATTAGTATATAACGTTATACGTTATAACGTAATAGTATATAACGTTATAGGGTATAACGTAATAGTATATAACGTTATACATAATAACGCAATAGTATATAACGTTCTACGTTATAACGTAATACTATATAACGTTATATGATATAACATTATGCTACGTAACGTTATACGTTATAACGTAATTGTATATAACGTTATACGTTATAACGTAATGGTATATAACATTATACGTTATAACGTAATAGTATGTAACGTTATACACTATAACGTAATAGTATGTAACGGTATACGTTATAACGTAATTGTATGTAACGTTATACGTTATAACATAATAGTATGTAACATTTTACGTTATAACGTGATAGGATATAACGTTATACGTTATAACGTAATGCTACATAACGTTATACGTTATAACGTGATAGGATATAACGTTATACGTTGTAACGTATTAGTATATAACGTTATACGTTATAACGTAATAGTATATAACGTTATAGGGTATAACGTAATAGTATATAACGTTATACATAATAGCGCAATAGTATGTAACGTTCTACGTTATATCGTAATACTGTATAACTTTAAATGTTATAACATTATGCTACATAATGTTATACGTTATAACGTAATAGTATATAACGTTATACGTTATAACGTAATGGTATATAAGATTATTCGTTATAACGTAATAGTATGTAACGTTATACGTTATAACGTAATAGTATATATCGTTATACGTTATAACGCAATAGTATACAACGTTATACGTTATAATGTAATATTATATAGCGTTATACGATATAACGTAATAGTACACAGCGTTATACGTTATAACGTAATAGTATATAACTTTATACGTTATTACGTAATAGTATATAACGTTATACGTTATAACGCAATAGTATGTAACGCTATACGTTGTAACGCAATAGTATGTAACGTTATACGTTATAACGCTATTGTATATAACGTTATACGTTATAACGTAATGGGACATAACG
This sequence comes from Bombus sonorus, assembly GCA_029958995.1. Lineage (NCBI taxonomy): Eukaryota > Metazoa > Arthropoda > Insecta > Hymenoptera > Apidae > Bombus > Bombus sonorus. The sequence goes on along the minus strand of JARWAU010000008.1, from coordinate 4,790,816 downwards.
TTATACGTTATAACGTATTAATATATAACGTTTTATGTTATAACATAATGCTACATAACGCTATACGTTATAACGTAATAGTATATAACGTTATACGTTATAACATAATGCTACATGACGTTATACGTTGTAACGTATTAGTATATAACGTTATAGGTTATAGCGTAATAGCATATAACGTTATACGTTATAACGTAATGCTACATAACGTTATACGTTATAACGTAATGCGACATAACGTTATACGTTATAACGTAATAGTATGTAACGTTATACGTTATAACGCAATAGTATATAACGTTGTACGTTATAACATAATAGTATATATCGTTATGCGTTATAACGCAATAGTATTTAACGTTATATGTTATAACGCAATGGTATATAACGTTATACGTTATGGCGTAATAGCATATAACGTTGTACGTCATAACGTAATAGTATATAACGTTACATGTTATAACGTAATGCTACATATCGTTATTCGTTATAACATAATGCTATATAACGTAATACGTTATAACATAATGCTACATAACGCTATACGTTATAACGTAATAGTATGTAACGTTATACGTTATAACGCTATTGTATATAACGTTATACGTTATAACGTAATGGGACATAACGTTATACGTTATAACGTATTAATATATAACGTTTTATGTTATAACATAATGCTACATAACGCTATACGTTATAACGTAATAGTATATAACGTTATACGTTATAACGCAATAGTATATAACGTTATACGTTATAACGTAATAGTGTGTAACGTTATACGTTATAACGAAATGTTACACAACGTTATACGTTTTAAGGTAATAGTATATAACGTAATACGTTATAACGTAATAATATATCACGTTATACGTTACAACGTAATGCTACATAACGTTATATGTTGTAACGTATTAGCATATAACGTTATACGTTATAACGTAATAGTATATAACGTTATACGTATAACGTAATATTATATAACGTTATACGTTATAGCGTCATAGCATATAACGTTATACGTTATAAAGTAATAGTATATAACGTTACATGTTATAACGAAATGCTACATAACGTTATACGTTGTAACGTATTAGTATATAACGTTACATGTTATAACGTAATGCTACATAACGTTATACGTAGTAACGTATTAGTATATAACGTTATACGTTATAACGTAATAGTATATAGCGTTATAGGGTATAACGTAATAGTATATAACGTTATACATAATAACGCAATAGTATATAACGTTCTACGTTATAACGTAACAGTATATAAGGTTATACGTTATAGCGTAATAGTATATAACGTCATACGTTATAACGTAATAGTATATAACGTCATACGTTATAACGTAATAGTATGTAACGTGATACGTTATAACGTGATAGTATGTAACGTTAAACGTTATAACGTAATAGTATGTAACGTTATACGTTATAACGGAGTAGTATGTAACGTTATACATTATAACGCAATGGTATGTAACGTTATACGTTATAACGTCATAGTATGCAACGTTATACGTTATAACGTCATAGTATGTAACGTTAAACGTTATGACGTAATAGTATTTAACGTTATACGTTATAACGGAATAGTATGTAACGTTATACGTTATAACGCAATGGTATGTAACGTTATACGTTATAACGCAATAGTATGTAACGCTATACGTTACAACGCAATAGTATGTAACGTTATACGTTATAACGCAATAGTATATAACGTTATACGTTATAACGTAATACCATATAACGTTACATGATATAACGTTATGCTACATAACGTTATACGTTATAACGTAATAGTATGTCACGTTATACGTTATAACGTAATAGTATGTAACTTTATACTTTGTAATGTAATTGTATGTAACATTTTACGTTATAACATAATAGTATGTAACTTTATACGTTATAACGTAATGCTATATAACGTAATTCGTTATAACATTATGCTACATAACGTAATACGTTATAACGTAGTGCTACATACCGTTATACGTTATAACGTAATAGTATATGACGTTATACGTTATAACGTAATGCTACATATCGTTATTCGTTATAACATAATGCTATATATCGTTATTCGTTATAACATAATGCTACATAACTTTATACGTTATAACGTAATAGTATATAACGTATACGTTATAACGTAATAGTATATAACGTTATACGTTATAACGTAATGCTACATATCGTTATTCGTTATAACATAATGCTATATAACGTAATACGTTATAACATAATGCTACATAACGCTATACGTTATAACGTAATAGTATATATCGTTATACGTTATAACGCAATAGTATATAACGTTATACGTTATAATGTAATATTATATAGCGTTATACGATATAACGTAATAGTACATAGCGTTATACGTTATAATGTAATAGTATATAACGTTATACGTTATTACGTAATAGTATATAACGTTATACGTTATAACGTAATAGTATGTAACGCTATACGTTGTAACGCAATAGTATGTAACGTTATACGTTATAACGCTATTGTATATAACGTTATACGTTATAACGTAATGGGACATAACGTTATACGTTATAACGTATTAATATATAACGTTTTATGTTATAACATAATGCTACATAACGCTATACGTTATAACGTAATAGTATATAACGTTATACGTTATAACATAATGCTACATAACGTTATACGTTATAAAGTAATAGTATGTAACTTCATACGTTATAACGTAATACTATATAACGTTTTATGTTATAACATAATGCTACATAACGCTATACGTTATAACGTAATAATATATAACGTTATACGTTATAACGCAATAGTATATAACGTTATACGTTATAACGTAATAGTGTGTAACGTTATACGTTATAACGAAATGTTACACAACGTTATACGTTTTAAGGTAATAGTATATAACGTAATACGTTATAACGTAATAATATATCACGTTATACGTTACAACGTAATGCTACATAACGTTATATGTTGTAACGTATTAGTATATAACGTTATACGTTATAACCTAATAGTATATAACGTTATACGTATAACGTAATATTATATAACGTTATACGTTATAGCGTCATAGCATATAACGTTATTCGTTATAAAGTAATAGTATATAACGTTACATGTTATAACGTAATGCTACATAACGTTATACGTTGTAACGTATTAGTATATAACGTTACATGTTATAACGTAATGCTACATAACGTTATACGTAGTAACGTATTAGTATATAACGTTATACGTTATAACGTAATAGTATATAGCGTTATAGGGTATAACGTAATAGTATATAACGTTATACATAATAACGCAATAGTATATAACGTTCTACGTTATAACGTAACAGTATATAAGGTTATACGTTATAGCGTAATAGTATATAACGTCATACGTTATAACGTAATAGTATATAACGTCATACGTTATAACGTAATAGTATGTAACGTTATACGTTATAACGTGATAGTATGTAACGTTAAACGTTATAACGTAATAGTGTGTAACGTTATACGTTATAACGGAGTAGTATGTAACGTTATACATTATAACGCAATGGTATGTAACGTTATACGTTATAACGTCATAGTATGCAACGTTATACGTTATGACGTCATAGTATGTAACGTTAAACGTTATGACGTAATAGTATTTAACGTTATACGTTATAACGGAATAGTATGTAACGTTATACGTTATAACGCAATGGTATGTAACGTTATACGTTATAACGCAATAGTATGTAACGCTATACGTTACAACGCAATAGAATGTAACGTTATACGTTATAACGCAATAGTATAGAACGTTATACGTTATAACGTAATACTATATAACGTTATATGATATAACATCATGCTACGTAACGTTATACGTTATAACGTAATCGTATATCACTTTATACGTTTTAACGTAATAGTACATGGCGTTATACGTTATAACGTAATAGTATATGACGCTATACGTTATAACACAATAGTATATAACGAAATACGTCACAACGTAATAGTATATAACGTTATACGTTATTACGTAATAGTATATAACGTAATACGTTATAACGTAATAATATATCACGTTATACGTTACAACGTAATGCTACATAACGTTATACGTTGTAACGTATTAGTATATAACGTTATACGTTATAACGTAATAGTATATAACGTTATACGTATAACGTAATATTATATAACGTTATACGTTATAGCGTAATAGCATATAACGTTATACGTTATAACGTAATAGTATATAACGGTACATGTTATAACGTAATGCTACATAACGTTATACGTAGTAACGTATTAGTATATAACGTTATACGTTATAACGTAATAGTATATAACGTTATAGGGTATAACGTAATAGTATATAACGTTATACATAATAACGCAATAGTATATAACGTTCTACGTTATAACGTAATACTATATAACGTTATATGATATAACATTATGCTACGTAACGTTATACGTTATAACGTAATTGTATATAACGTTATACGTTATAACGTAATGGTATATAACATTATACGTTATAACGTAATAGTATGTAACGTTATACATTATAACGTAGTAGTATGTAACGGTATACGTTATAACGTAATTGTATGTAACGTTATACGTTATAACATAATAGTATGTAACATTTTACGTTATAACGTGATAGGATATAACGTTATACGTTATAACGTAATGCTACATAACGTTATACGTTATAACGTGATAGGATATAACGTTATACGTTGTAACGTATTAGTATATAACGTTATACGTTATAACGTAATAGTATATAACGTTATAGGGTATAACGTAATAGTATATAACGTTATACATAATAACGCAATAGTATGTAACGTTCTACGTTATATCGTAATACTATATAACTGTAAATGTTATAACATTATGCTACATAATGTTATACGTTATAACGTAATAGTATATAACGTTATACGTTATAACGTAATGGTATATAAGATTATTCGTTATAACGTAATAGTATGTAACGTTATACGTTATAACGTAATAGTATATATCGTTATACGTTATAACGCAATAGTATATAACGTTATAGGTTATAATGTAATATTATATAGCGTTATACGACATAACGTAATAGTACATAGCGTTATACGTTATAACGTAATAGTTTATAACGTTATACGTTATTACGTAATAGTATATAACGTTATACGTTATAACGCAATAGTATGTAACGCTATACGTTGTAACGCAATAGTATGTAACGTTATACGTTATAACGCTATTGTATATAACGTTATACGTTATACCGTAATAGGACATAACGTTATACGTTATAACGTATTAATATATAACGTTTTATGTTATAACATAATGCTACATAACGCTATACGTTATAACGTAATAGTATATAACGTTATACGTTATAACATAATGCTACATAACGTTATACGTTGTAACGTATTAGTATATAACGTTATAGGTTATAGCGTAATAGCATATAACGTTATACGTTATAACGTAATGCTACATAACGTTATACGTTATAACGTAATGCGACATAACGTTATACGTTATAACGTAATAGTATGTAACGTTATACGTTATAACGCAATAGTATATAACGTTATACGTTATAACATAATAGTATATATCGTCATGCGTTATAACGCAATAGTATATAACGTTATATGTTATAACGCAATGGTATATAACGTTATACGTTATGGCGTAATAGCATATAACGTTGTACGTCATAACGTAATAGTATATAACGTTACATGTTATAACGTAATGCTACATATCGTTATTCGTTATAACATAATGCTATATAACGTAATACGTTATAACATAATGCTACATAACGCTATACGTTATAACGTAATAGTATATATCGTTATACGTTATAACGCAATAGTATATAACGTTATACGTTATAATGTAATATTATATAGCGTTATACGATATAACGTAATAGTACATAGCGTTATACGTTATAACGTAATAGTATATAACGTTATACGTTATTACGTAATAGTATATAACGTTATACGTTATAACGCAATAGTATGTAACGCTATACGTTGTAACGCAATAGTATGTAACGTTATACGTTATAACGCTATTGTATATAACGTTATACGTTATAACGTAATGGGACATAACGTTATACGTTATAACGTATTAATATATAACGTTTTATGTTATAACATAATGCTACATAACGCTATACGTTATAACGTAATAGTATATAACGTTATACGTTATAACATAGTGCTACATAACGTTATACGTTATAAAGTAATAGTATGTAACTTCATACGTTATAACGTAATACTATATAACGTTTTATGTTATAACATAATGCTACATAACGCTATACGTTATAACGTAATAGTATATAACGTTATACGTTATAACGCAATAGTATATAACGTTATACGTTATAACGTAATAGTGTGTAACGTTATACGTTATAACGAAATGTTACACAACGTTATACGTTTTAAGGTAATAGTATATAACGTAATACGTTATAACGTAATAATATATCACGTTATACGTTACAACGTAATGCTACATAACGTTATATGTTGTAACGTATTAGTATATAACGTTATACGTTATAACGTAATAGTATATAACGTTATACGTATAACGTAATATTATATAACGTTATACGTTATAGCGTCATAGCATATAACGTTATACGTTATAAAGTAATAGTATATAACGTTACATGTTATAACGTAATGCTACATAACGTTATACGTTGTAACGTATTAGTATATAACGTTACATGTTATAACGTAATGCTACATAACGTTATACGTAGTAACGTATTAGTATATAACGTTATACGTTATAACGTAATAGTATATAGCGTTATAGGGTATAACGTAATAGTATATGACGTTATACATAATAACGCAATAGTATATAACGTTCTACGTTATAACGTAACAGTATATAAGGTTATACGTTATAGCGTAATAGTATATAACGTCATACGTTATAACGTAATAGTATATAACGTCATACGTTATAACGTAATAGTATGTAACGTTATACGTTATAACGTGATAGTATGTAACGTTAAACGTTATAACGTAATAGTATGTAACGTTATACGTTATAACGGAGTAGTATGTAACGTTATACATTATAACGCAATGGTATGTAACGTTATACGTTATAACGTCATAGTATGCAACGTTATACGTTATAACGTCATAGTATGTAACGTTAAACGTTATGACGTAATAGTATTTAACGTTATACGTTATAACGGAATAGTATGTAACGTTATACGTTATAACGCAATAGTATAGAACGTTATACGTTATAACGTAACACTATATAACGTTATATGATATAACATCATGCTACGTAACGTTATACGTTATAACGTAATCGTATATCACTTTATACGTTTTGACGTAATAGTACATGGCGTTATACGTTATAACGTAATAGTATATGACGCTATACGTTATAACGCAATAGTATATACCGTAATACGTCACAACGTAATAGTATATAACGTTATACGTTATTACGTAATAGCATATCACGTAATACGTTATAACGTAATAATATATCACGTTATACGTTACAACGTAATGCTACATAACGTTATACGTTGTAACGTATTAGTATATAACGTTATACGTTATAACGTAATAGTATATAACGTTATACGTATAACGTAATATTATATAACGTTATACGTTATAGCGTAATAGCATATAACGTTATACGTTATAACGTAATAGTATATAACGGTACCTGTTATAACGTAATGCTACATAACGTTATACGTAGTAACGTATTAGTATATAACGTTATACGTTATAACGTAATAGTATATAACGTTATAGGGTATAACGTAATAGTATATAACGTTATACATAATAACGCAATAGTATATAACGTTCTACGTTATAACGTAATACTATATAACGTTATATGATATAACATTATGCTACGTAACGTTATACGTTATAACGTAATTGTATATAACGTTATACGTTATAACGTAATGGTATATAACATTATACGTTATAACGTAATAGTATGTAACGTTATACACTATAACGTAATAGTATGTAACGGTATACGTTATAACGTAATTGTATGTAACGTTATACGTTATAACATAATAGTATGTAACATTTTACGTTATAACGTGATAGGATATAACGTTATACGTTATAACGTAATGCTACATAACGTTATACGTTATAACGTGATAGGATATAACGTTATACGTTGTAACGTATTAGTATATAACGTTATACGTTATAACGTAATAGTATATAACGTTATAGGGTATAACGTAATAGTATATAACGTTATACATAATAGCGCAATAGTATGTAACGTTCTACGTTATATCGTAATACTGTATAACTTTAAATGTTATAACATTATGCTACATAATGTTATACGTTATAACGTAATAGTATATAACGTTATACGTTATAACGTAATGGTATATAAGATTATTCGTTATAACGTAATAGTATGTAACGTTATACGTTATAACGTAATAGTATATATCGTTATACGTTATAACGCAATAGTATATAACGTTATACGTTATAATGTAATATTATATAGCGTTATACGATATAACGTAATAGTACACAGCGTTATACGTTATAACGTAATAGTATATAACTTTATACGTTATTACGTAATAGTATATAACGTTATACGTTATAACGCAATAGTATGTAACGCTATACGTTGTAACGCAATAGTATGTAACGTTATACGTTATAACGCTATTGTATATAACGTTATACGTTATAACGTAATGGGACATAACGTTATACGTTATAACGTATTAATATATAACGTTTTATGTTATAACATAATGCTACATAACGCTATACGTTATAACGTAATAGTATATAACGTTATACGTTATAACATAATGCTACATGACGTTATACGTTGTAACGTATTAGTATATAACGTTATAGGTTATAGCGTAATAGCATATAACGTTATACGTTATAACGTAATGCTACATAACGTTATACGTTATAACGTAATGCGACATAACGTTATACGTTATAACGTAATAGTATGTAACGTTATACGTTATAACGCAATAGTATATAACGTTGTACGTTATAACATAATAGTATATATCGTTATGCGTTATAACGCAATAGTATTTAACGTTATATGTTATAACGCAATGGTATATAACGTTATACGTTATGGCGTAATAGCATATAACGTTGTACGTCATAACGTAATAGTATGTAACGTTACATGTTATAACGTAATGCTACATATCGTTATTCGTTATAACATAATGCTATATAACGTAATACGTTATAACATAATGCTACATAACGCTATACGTTATAACGTAATAGTATGTAACGTTATACGTTATAACGCTATTGTATATAACGTTATACGTTATAACGTAATGGGACATAACGTTATACGTTATAACGTATTAATATATAACGTTTTATGTTATAACATAATGCTACATAACGCTATACGTTATAACGTAATAGTATATAACGTTATACGTTATAACGCAATAGTATATAACGTTATACGTTATAACGTAATAGTGTGTAACGTTATACGTTATAACGAAATGTTACACAACGTTATACGTTTTAAGGTAATAGTATATAACGTAATACGTTATAACGTAATAATATATCACGTTATACGTTACAACGTAATGCTACATAACGTTATATGTTGTAACGTATTAGCATATAACGTTATACGTTATAACGTAATAGTATATAACGTTATACGTATAACGTAATATTATATAACGTTATACGTTATAGCGTCATAGCATATAACGTTATACGTTATAAAGTAATAGTATATAACGTTACATGTTATAACGAAATGCTACATAACGTTATACGTTGTAACGTATTAGTATATAACGTTACATGTTATAACGTAATGCTACATAACGTTATACGTAGTAACGTATTAGTATATAACGTTATACGTTATAACGTAATAGTATATAGCGTTATAGGGTATAACGTAATAGTATATAACGTTATACATAATAACGCAATAGTATATAACGTTCTACGTTATAACGTAACAGTATATAAGGTTATACGTTATAGCGTAATAGTATATAACGTCATACGTTATAACGTAATAGTATATAACGTCATACGTTATAACGTAATAGTATGTAACGTGATACGTTATAACGTGATAGTATGTAACGTTAAACGTTATAACGTAATAGTATGTAACGTTATACGTTATAACGGAGTAGTATGTAACGTTATACATTATAACGCAATGGTATGTAACGTTATACGTTATAACGTCATAGTATGCAACGTTATACGTTATAACGTCATAGTATGTAACGTTAAACGTTATGACGTAATAGTATTTAACGTTATACGTTATAACGGAATAGTATGTAACGTTATACGTTATAACGCAATGGTATGTAACGTTATACGTTATAACGCAATAGTATGTAACGCTATACGTTACAACGCAATAGAATGTAACGTTATACGTTATAACGCAATAGTATAGAACGTTATACGTTATAACGTAATACTATATAACGTTATATGATATAACATCATGCTACGTAACGTTATACGTTATAACGTAATCGTATATCACTTTATACGTTTTAACGTAATAGTACATGGCGTTATACGTTATAACGTAATAGTATATGACGCTATACGTTATAACGCAATAGTATATAACGTAATACGTCACAACGTAATAGTATATAACGTAATACGTTATTACGTAATAGTATATAACGTAATACGTTATAACGTAATAATATATCACGTTATACGTTACAACGTAATGCTACATAACGTTATACGTTGTAACGTATTAGTATATAACGTTATACGTTATAACGTAATAGTATATAACGTTATACGTATAACGTAATATTATATAACGTTATACGTTATAGCGTAATAGCATATAACGTTATACGTTATAACGTAATAGTATATAACGGTACATGTTATAACGTAATGCTACATAACGTTATACGTAGTAACGTATTAGTATATAACGTTATACGTTATAACGTAATAGTATATAACGTTATAGGGTATAACGTAATAGTATGTAACGTTATACATTATAACGTAATAGTATGTAACGGTATACGTTATAACGTAATAGTATGTAACGTGATACGTTATAACGTGATAGTATGTAACGTTAAACGTTATAACGTAATAGTATGTAACGTTATACGTTATAACGGAGTAGTATGTAACGTTATACATTATAACGCAATGGTATGTAACGTTATACGTTATAACGTCATAGTATGCAACGTTATACGTTATAACGTCATAGTATGTAACGTTAAACGTTATGACGTAATAGTATTTAACGTTATACGTTATAACGGAATAGTATGTAACGTTATACGTTATAACGCAATGGTATGTAACGTTATACGTTATAACGCAATAGTATGTAACGCTATACGTTACAACGCAATAGAATGTAACGTTATACGTTATAACGCAATAGTATAGAACGTTATACGTTATAACGTAATACTATATAACGTTATATGATATAACATCATGCTACGTAACGTTATACGTTATAACGTAATCGTATATCACTTTATACGTTTTAACGTAATAGTACATGGCGTTATACGTTATAACGTAATAGTATATGACGCTATACGTTATAACGCAATAGTATATAACGTAATACGTCACAACGTAATAGTATATAACGTAATACGTTATTACGTAATAGTATATAACGTAATACGTTATAACGTAATAATATATCACGTTATACGTTACAACGTAATGCTACATAACGTTATACGTTGTAACGTATTAGTATATAACGTTATACGTTATAACGTAATAGTATATAACGTTATACGTATAACGTAATATTATATAACGTTATACGTTATAGCGTAATAGCATATAACGTTATACGTTATAACGTAATAGTATATAACGGTACATGTTATAACGTAATGCTACATAACGTTATACGTAGTAACGTATTAGTATATAACGTTATACGTTATAACGTAATAGTATATAACGTTATAGGGTATAACGTAATAGTATGTAACGTTATACATTATAACGTAATAGTATGTAACGGTATACGTTATAACGTAATTGTAGGTAACGTTATACGTTATAACATAATAGTATGTAACATTTTACGTTATAACGTGATAGGATATAACGTTATACGTTATAACGTAATGCTACATAACGTTATACGTTATAACGTGATAGGATATAACGTTATACGTTGTAACGTATTAGTATATAACGTTATACATTATAACGTAATAGTATATAACGTTATAGGGTATAACGTAATAGTATATAACGTTATACATAATAACGCAATAGTATGTAACGTTCTACGTTATATCGTAATACTATATAACTTTAAATGTTATAACATTATGCTACATAATGTTATACGTTATAACGTAATAGTATATAACGTTATACGTTATAACGTAATGGTATATAAGATTATTCGTTATAACGTAATAGTATGTACCGTTATACGTTATAACGTAATAGTATGTAACGTTATACGTTATAACGTAATTGTATGTAACGTTATACGTTATAACGTAATAGTATGTAACATTATACGTTATAACGTGATAGTATATAACGCTATACGTTATAACGTAATGCTATATAACGTTATACGTTATAACGTAATGCGACATAACGTTATACGTTATAACGTAATAGTATGTAACGTTATACGTTATAACGCAATAGTATATAACGTTATACGTTATAACGTAATAGTATATATCGTTATGCGTTATAACGCAATAGTATATAACGTTATATGTTATAACGCAATGGTATATAACGTTATACGTTATGGCGTAATAGCATATAACGTTATACGTTATAACGTAATAGTATATAACGTTACATGTTATAACGTAATGCTACATAACGTTATGCGTTGTAACGTAATACTATATAACGTTATACGTTACAAGGTAATAGTATATAACGTCATACGTTATAACGAAATGCTACATAACGTTATAAGTTGTAACGTATTAGAATATAACGTTATACGTCATAACGCAATAGTATATAACGTTATACATAATAACGTAATAGTATATAACGTCACACGTTATAACGTAATAGTATATAACGTTATACGTATTAACGTAATAGTATGTAAAGCTATACGTTACAACGCAATAGTATGTAACGTTATACGGTATAACGCAATAGTATGTAACGTTATACGTCACAACGTAATAATATATGACGTTACACGTTATAACGTATTATATATAACGTTATACGATCTAACGTAATGCTACATAACGTTATACGTTATCACGTAATACTATATAACGTTATACGTTACAAGGTAATAGTATATAACGTCATACGTTATAACGAAATGCTACATAACGTTATAAGTTGTAACGTATTAGAATATAACGTTATACGTCATAACGCAATAGTATATAACGTTATACATAATAACGTAATAGTATATAACGTCACACGTTATAACGTAATAGTATATAACGTTATACGTATTAACGTAATAGTATATAGCGTTATACATTATAACGTAATAGTATATGACGTTATACGTTATAACACAATAGTATATAACGTTATACGTTATAACGCAATAGTATGTAACGCTATACGTTGTAACGCAATAGTATGTAACGGTATACGTTATAACGCAATAGTATAGAACGTTATACGTTATAACGTAGTGCTACATGCCGTTATACGTTAGAACGTAATGCTACATAACCTTATACGTTATAACGTAATGGGACATAACGATATACGTTATAACGTAATAATATATAATGTTATACGTTATAACGTAATAGTATATAACGTTATACATTATAACGTAATAGTATATGACGTTATACGTTATAACGCAATAGTATATAACGTAATACGTTACAACGTAAAAGCATATAACGTTATACGTTATTACGTAATAGTATATAACGTTATACGTTATAACGCAATATTATGTAACGCTATACGTTGTAACGCAATAGTATGTAACGTTATACGTTATAACGCAATAGTATATAACGTTATACGTTATAACGTAGTGCTGCATACCGTTATACGTTATAACGTAATAGTATATATCGCTATACGTTAGAACGCAATAGTATTTAACGTTATACCTTATAACGCAATGGTATATAACGTTATACGTTAAAGCGTAATAGCATATAACGTTATACGTTATAACGTAATAGTATAAAGCGGTACATGTTATAACGTAATGCTACATAACGTTATACGTTGTAACGTCTTAGTATATAACGTTATACATTATAGCGTAATAGCATATAACGATATACGTTACAAGGTAATAGTATATAACGTAATACGTTATCACGTAATAATATATAACGTTATACGTTACAACGTAATGCTACCTAACGTTATACGTAGAAACGTATTAGTATATAACGTTATACGTTATAACGTAACAGTATATAACGTTATACGGTATAACGTAATAGTATATAACGTAACAGTATATAACGTAATACGTTACAACGTAATAGTATATAACGTTATACGTTATTACGTATTAGTATATAACGTTATACGTTATAACGCAATAGAATGTAACGCTATACGTTCTAACGCAATAGTATGTAACGTTCTACGTTATAACGCAATAGGATATAACGTTATACGTTGTAACGCAATAGTATGTAACGTTATGCGTTATAACGCAATAGTATATAACGTTGTACGTTATAACGTAGTGCTACATACCGTTATACGTTATAACGTAATAGTATATATCGTTATACGTTAGAACGCAATAGTATTTAACGTTATACGTTATAACGCAATGGTATATAACGTTATACGTTATAGCGTAATAGTATATAATGTTATACGTTATAACGTAATAGTATGTAACGTTATACGTTCTAACGTAATAGTGTGTAACGTTATACGTTATAAGGGAATAGTATGTCACGTTATACGCTATAACGCAATAGTATGAAGCGATATACGTTATAACGTAATAGTATATAACGTTATAGGGTATAACGGAATAGTATATAACGTTATACATAATAACGCAATAGTATATAACGTTCTACGTTATAACGTAACAGTATATAACGTAACAGTATATAACGTAATACGTTACAACGTAATAGTATATAACGTAACAGTATATAACGTAATACGTTACAACGTAATAGTATATAACGTTATACGTTATTACGTAATAGTATATAACGTTATACGTTATAGCATTATGCTACATAACGTTATACGTGATAACGTAATTCTATATAACGTTATACGTTATAACGCAATAGTATGTAACGCTATACGTTACAACGCAATAGTATGTAACGTTATACGGTATAACGCAATAGGATATAACGTTATACGTTGTAACGCAATAGTATGTAACGTTATACGTTATAACGCAATAGTATATAACGTTGTACGTTATAACGTAGTGCTACATACCGTTATACGTTATAACGTAATAGTATATATCGTTATACGTTAGAACGCAATAGTATTTAACGTTATACGTTATAACGCAATGGTATATAACGTTATACGGTATAACGTAATAGTATATAACGTAACAGTATATAACGTTATACGGTATAACGTAATAGTATATAACGTTATACGTTATAGCGTAATAGTATATAACGTTATACGTTATAACGTAATAGTATGTAACGTTATACGTTCTAACGTAATGGTGTGTAACGTTATACGTTCTAACTTAATAGTATGTAACGTTATACGTTCTAACGTGATAGTATGTAGCGTTATACGTTATAACGGAATAGTATGTAACCTTATACGTTATACCGTAAAAGTATATAACGTTATACGTTATAAGGTAATAGTATGTAACGTTATACGTTATAACGAAATAGTATATAACGTTATATGTTATAGCATTATGCTACATAACGTTATACGTTATAACGAAATACTACATAACGTTGTACGTTGCAGCGTAACAGTATATAAGGTTATACGTTATCACGTAATACTATATAACGTTATACGTTACAAGGTAATAGTATCTAACGTCATACGTTGTAACGAAATGCTACATAACGTTATAAGTTGTAACGTATTAGAATATAACGTAATACGTTACAACGTAATAGTATATAACGTTATACGTTATTACGTAATAGTATATAACGTTATACGTTATAACGCAATAGTATGTAACGCTATACGTTCTAACGCAATAGTATGTAACGTTATACGTTATAACGCAATAGGATATAACGCTATACGTTGTAACGCAATAGTATGTAACGTTATACGTTATAACGCAATAGTATATAACGTTGTACGTTATAACGTAGGGCTACATACCGTTATACGTCATAACGTAATAGTATATATCGTTATACGTTAGAACGCAATAGTATTTAACGTTATACGTTATAACGCAATGGTATATAACGTTATACGTTATAGCGTAATAGTATATAATGTTATACGTTATAACGTAATAGCATGTAACGTTATACGTTATAACGAAATGTAACACAACGTTATACGTTATATGGTAATAGTACATGACGTAATACGTTATCACGTAATAATATATAACGTTATACGTTACAACGTAATGCTACATAACGTTATACGTTGTAACGTACTAGTATATAACGTTATACGTTATAACGTAATAGCATATAACGTTATACGGTATAACGTAATAGTATATAACGTCATACGTTATAGCGGAATAGCATATAACGTTATACAATATAAAGTAATAGTATATAACGTTATATGTTATAGCGTAATGCTACATAACGTTATACGTTATCACGTAATACTATATAACGTTATACGTTACAAGGTAATAGTATATAACATCATACGTTATAACGAAATGCTACACAACGTTATAAGTTGTAACGTATTAGTATATAACGTTATACGTTATAACGTAATAGTATATAACGTTATACATAATAACGTAATAGTGTATAACGTTATACGCTATAACGTAATAGTATATAACGTCATACGTTATAGCGAAATAGCATATAACGTTATACATTATAAAGTAATAGTATATAACGTTATATGTTATAGCGTAATGCTACATACCGTTATACGTTATAACGTAATAGTATATATCGTTATACGTTAGAACGCAATAGTATTTAACGTTATACGTTATAACGCAATGGTATATAACGTTATACGTTATAGCGTATTAGTATATAATGTTATACGTTATAACGTAATAGCATGTAACGTTATACATTATAACGTAATACTACACAACGTTATACGTTATAACGTAACAGTATATAAGGTTATACGTTATAGCGTAAAGCAACATAACGTTATACGTTATAACATAATGCGACATAACGTTATACGTTATAACGCAGTGCGACATAACGTTATACGTTATAACGTAATAATATATAACGTCATACGTTATAACGTAATAGTATATAACGTCATACGTTATAACGTAATACTATATAACGTTATATGATATAACATTATGATACGTAACGTTATACGTTATAACGTAATAGGATATAACTTTATACGTTATAGCGTAATAGCATATAACGTTATACGTTATAACGTAATAGTATATAACGTTACATGTTATAACGAAATGCTACATAACGTTATACATTGTAACGTATTAGTATATAACGTTATACGTTATAGCGTAATAGCATATAACGTTATACGTTATATCGCAATTCCACATAACGTTGAACGTTATAACGTGAAGCTACATAATGTTATACGTTGTAACGTATTAGTATATTACGTTATACGTTATAACGCAATAGTATGTAACGTTATACGTTATAACGAAATGTTACACACCGTTATACGTTATAAGGTAATAGTATATAACGTAATACGTTATAACGTAATAATATATAACGTTATACGGTATAACGCAATAGTATGTAACGTTATACGTCACAATGTAATAGTATATGACGTTACACGTTATAACGTAATAGTATATAACGTTATACGATCTAACGTAATGCTACATAACGTTATACGGTATAACGTAATAGTATATAACGTTATACGTTATAACGTAATAGTATATAACGTTATACGTTATAACGTAATAGTATATAACGTGTTATGTTATATCATTTTGCTACATAACGTTATACATTATAACGTAATACTACATAACATTATACCTTATAACGGAACAGTATATAAGGTTATACGTTATAACGTAATAGTATGTAACGTTATACGTTATAACGTCATAGCATGTAACGTTAAACGTTATAACGTAATAGTATATAATGTTATATGTTATATCATTATGCTACATAACGTTATACGTTATTGCGTACTGCCATATAACGTTATATGATATAACATTATGCTACATAACGTTATACGTTATAACGCAATAGTATGTAACGCTATACGTTACAACGCAATAATATGTAACGTTATACGTTATAACGTAATACTATATAACGTTATATGATATAACATTATGCTACGTAACGTTATACGTTATAACGTAATTGTATATAACGATATACATTATAACGTAATAGTATGTAACGTTATACGTTATAACGTAATTGTATGTAACGTTATACGTTATAACGTAATAGTATGTAACATTTTACGTTATAACGTGATAGTATATAACGTTATACGTCACAACGTAAAAGTATATGACGTTACACGTTATAACGTAATAGTATATAACGTTATACGTTCTAACGTTATGCTACATAACGTTATACGTTCTAACGTAATGCTACATAACGTTATACGTTGTAACGTATTAGTATATAACGTTATACGTCGTAGCGTAATAGCATATAACGTTATACGTTACAAGGTAATAGTATATAACGTCATACGTTATAACGATATGCTACATAACGTTATACGTTATCACGTTATACTATATAACGTTATACGTTACAAGGTAATAGTATATAACGTCATACGTTATAACGAAATGCTACATAACGTTATAAGTTGTAACGTATTAGTATATAACATTTTACGTTATAACGTGGTAGTATATAACGTTATACGTCACAACGTAAAAGTATATGACGTTACACGTTATAACGTAATAGTATATAACGTTATACGTTCTAACGTAATGCTACATAACGTTATACGTTATAACGTCATAGTATGTAACGTTAAACGTTATAACGTAATAGTGTGTAACGTTATACGTTATAACGTAATAGTATATAACGTTATACGTTATAACGCAATAGCATGTAACGTTATACGTTATAACGAAATGTAACACAACGTTATACGTTATAAGGTAATAGTACATAACGTTATACGTTATAACATAATGCGACATAACGTTATACGTTATAACGCAGTGCGACATAACGTTATACGTTATAACGTAATAATATATAACGTCATACGTTATAACGTAATAGTATATAACGTCATACGTTATAACGTAATACTATATAACGTTATATGATATAACATTATGATACGTAACTTTATACGTTATAACGGAATACTATATAACGTGTTATGTTATATCATTTTGCTACATAACGTTATACATCATAACGTAATACTACACAACGTTATACGTTATAACGTAACAATATATAAGGTTATAAGTTATAACGTAAAGCAACATAACAGTATACATTATAACGTAATACTATATAACGTTATATGATATAACATTATGCTACGTAACGTTATACGATATAACGTAATACTATATAACGTTTTACGTTATAACGTAATAGTATATAACTTTATACGTTATAGCGTAATAGCATATAACGTTATACGTTATAACGTAATAGTATATAACGTTACATGTTATAACGAAATGCTACATAACGTTATACGTTATAACGTATTAGTATATAACGTTATACGTTATAGCGTAATAGCATATAACGTTATACGTTATAACGTAATGCCACATAACGTTGAACATTATAACGTAATGCTACATAACGTTATACGTTATAACGTAATGCGACATAACGTTATACGTTATAACGTAATGCGACATAACGTTATACGTTATAACATAATGCTACATAATGTTATCCGTTATAACGTAATAGTATATAACGTTATACGTTATAACGTGATAGCATATAATGTTATACGTTATAACGTAATGCCACATAACGTTGAACGTTATAACGTAATGCTACATAACGTTATACGTTATAACGTAATGCGACATAAGGTTATACGTTATGACGTAATGCGACATAACGTTATACGTTATAACATAATGCTACATAACGTTATCCGTTATAACGTAATAGTATGTAACGTTATACGATATAACGTAATAGCATGTAACGTTATACGTTGTAAAGTAATTGTATGTAACGTTATACGTTATAACATAATAGTATGTAACTTTATACGTTATAACGTGATACTATATAACGTTATATGTTATAACATTATGCTACATAACATTATACGTTATGATGTAATAGTATATTACGTTATACGCTATAACGTAATAGTATATAACGTTATACGTTATAACATAATAGTATGTAACTTTATACGTTATAACGTGATACTATATAACGTTATATGTTATAACATTATGCTACATAACATTATACGTTATGATGTAATAGTATATCACATTATACGCTATAACGTAATAGTATATAACGATATACGCTATATCGCAATAGTATATAACGTTATACGTTATAACGTAATAGTATATAACGTTATACGTTATAACGTAATTGCATATAACGTTATACGTTATAACGCAATAGTATATCGCGTTATACGTTATAACGTAATAGTATATAGCGTTATACGTTATAACGTAATAGTATATGACGTTATACGTTATAACGCAATAATATATAAAGTAATACGTTATAACGTAGTGCTACATACCGTTATACGTTATAACGTAATGCTACATATCGTTATACGTTATAACGTAATGGGACATATCGTTATACGTTATAACGTAATAATATATAATGTTATACGTTGTAACGCAATACTATATAACGTTATACGTTATAATGTAATATTATATAACGTTATACGTTATAAGTTATAACGTAATAGTATATAACGTTATACGGTATAACGTAATAGTATATAACGTTATACGTTACAAGGTAATAGTATATAACGTCATACGTTATAACGAAATGCTACATAACGTTATAAGTTGTAACGTATTAGTATATAACATTTTACGTTATAACGTGGTAGTATATAACGTTATACGTCACAACGTAAAAGTATATGACGTTACACGTTATAACGTAGTAGTATATAACGTTATACGTTCTAACGTAATGCTACATAACGATATACGTTCTAACGTAATGCTACATAACGTTATACGTTATAACGTCATAGTATGTAACGTTAAACGTTATAACGTAATAGTGTGTAACGTTATACGTTATAACGTAATAGTATATAACGTTATACGTTATAACGCAATAGCATGTAACGTTATACGTTATAACGAAATGTAACACAACGTTATACGTTATAAGGTAATAGTACATAACGTTATACGTTATAACATAATGCGACATAACGTTATACGTTATAACGCAGTGCGACATAACGTTATACGTTATAACGTAATAATATATAACGTCATACGTTATAACGTAATAGTATATAACGTCATACGTTATAACGTAATACTATATAACGTTATTTGATATAACATTATGATACGTAACTTTATACGTTATAACGGAATACTATATAACGTGTTATGTTATATCATTTTGCTACATAACGTTATACATTATAACGTAATACTACACAACGTTATACGTTATAACGTAACAATATATAAGGTTATAAGTTATAACGTAAAGCAACATAACGTTATACATTATAACGTAATACTATATAACGTTATATGATATAACATTATGCTACGTAACGTTATACGATATAACGTAATACTATATAACGTTTTACGTTATAACGTAATAGTATATAACTTTATACGTTATAGCGTAATAGCATATAACGTTATACGTTATAACGTAATAGTATATAACGTTACATGTTATAACGAAATGCTACATAACGTTATACGTTATAACGTATTAGTATATAACGTTATACGTTATAGCGTAATAGCACATAACGTTATACGTTATAACGTAATGCCACATAACGTTGAACGTTATAACGTAATGCTACATAACGTTATACGTTATAACGTAATGCGACATAACGTTATACGTTATGACGTAATGCGACATAACGTTATACGTTATAACATAATGCTACATAATGTTATCCGTTATAACGTAATAGTATATAACGTTATACGTTATAACGTGATAGCATATAATGTTATACGTTATAACGTAATGCCACATAACGTTGAACGTTATAACGTAATGCTACATAACGTTATACGTTATAACGTAATGCGACATAAGGTTATACGTTATGACGTAATGCGACATAACGTTATACGTTATAACATAATGCTACATAACGTTATCCGTTATAACGTAATAGTATGTAACGTTATACGATATAACGTAATAGCATGTAACGTTATACGTTGTAAAGTAATTGTATGTAACGTTATACGTTATAACATAATAGTATGTAGCTTTATACGTTATAACGTGATACTATATAACGTTATATGTTATAACATTATGCTACATAACATTATACGTTATGATGTAATAGTATATTACGTTATACGCTATAACGTAATAGTATATAACGTTATACGTTATAACATAATAGTATGTAACTTTATACGTTATAACGTGATACTATATAACGTTATATGTTATAACATTATGCTACATAACATTATACGTTATGATGTAATAGTATATCACATTATACGCTATAACGTAATAGTATATAACGATATACGCTATAACGCAATACTATATAACGTTATACGTTATAACGTAATAGTATATAACGTTATACGTTATAACGTAATTGCATATAACGTTATACGTTATAACGCAATAGTATATCGCGTTATACGTTATAACGTAATAGTATATAGCGTTATACGTTATAACGTAATAGTATATGACGTTATACGTTATAACGCAATAATATATAACGTAATACGTTATAACGTAGTGCTACATACCGTTATACGTTATAACGTAATGCTACATATCGTTATACGTTATAACGTAATGGGACATATCGTTATACGTTATAACGTAATAATATATAATGTTATACGTTGTAACGCAATACTATATAACGTTATACGTTATAATGTAATATTATATAACGTTATACGTTATAACGTAATAGTATATAGCGTTATACGTTATAACGTAATAGTATATAACGTTATACGTTATTACGTAATAGTATATAACGTTATACGTTATAACGTAGTCCTACATACCGTCATACGTTATAACGTAATGCTATATAAGGTTATACGTTATAACATAATGCTACATAACGTTATACGTTATAACGTAATAGTATATAATGTTGTACGTTATAACGTAATGGTATATAACATTATACGATATAACGTAATGGGACATAACGTTATATGTTATAACGTAATAGTATATAACGTTATACCTTATAACGTAATAGTATATAACGTTATACGTTATAACATAATAGTATGTAACTTTATACGTTATAACGTAATACTATATAACGTTTTATGTTATAACATAATGCTACATAACGCTATACGTTGTAACGTAATGGTATATCACGTTATACGTTATAACGCAATAGTATATAACGTTATACGTTACAATGTAATATTATATAGCATTATACGATATAACGTAATAGTACATAGCGTTATACGTTATAACGTAATATTATATAACGTTATACGTTATAGCGTAATAGTATGTAACGTTATACGTAATAACGTAATTGTATGTATCGTTATACGTTATAACAAAATAGTATGTAACTTTATACGTTATAACGTAATACTATATAACGTTATATGTTATAACATTATGCTACATAACGTTATAAGTTATAACGTAATAGTATATCACGTTATACGTTATAACGTAATATTATATAACGTTATACGTTATAACATAATAGTATATAGCGTTATACGTTATAATGTAATAGTATATAACGTTATACGTTATTACGTAGTAGTATATAACGTTGTACGTTATAACGCAATAGTATGTAACGCTATAGGTTGTAACGCAATAGTATGTAACGTTATACGTTATAACGCAATAGTATGTAACGCTATACGTTGTAACGCAATAGTATGTAACGTTATACGTTATAACGCAATGGTATATAACGTTATACGTTATAACTTAGTCCTACATACCGTTATACGTTATAACGTAATGCTACATATCGTTATTCGTTATAACATAATGCTATATAACGTTATACGTTATAACATAATGCTACATAACGTTATACGTTATAACGTAATAGTATATAACGTTATACCATGTAACGTAATAGTATATAACGTTATACGTTATAACGTAATAGTATATAACGTTATACGTTATTACGTAATAGTATATAACGTTATACGTTATAACGCAATAGTATGTAACGCTATACGTTGTAACGCAATAGTATGTAACGTTATACGTTATAACGCAATGGTATATAACGTTATACGTTATAACTTAGTCCTACATACCGTTATACGTTATAACGTAATGCTACATAATGTTATACGTTATAACGTAATAGTATATAACGTTATACATTATAACGTAATTGTATATAACGTTATACGTTATAGCGTAATAGTATATAGCGTTATACGTTATAACGTAATAGTATATGACGTTATCCGTTATAACGCAATAGTATATAACGTAATACGTTATAACGTAGTGCTACATACCGTTATACGTTATAACGTAATGCTACATAACGTTATACGTTATAACGTAATGGGACATAACGTTATACGTTATAACGTAATAATATATAATGTTATACGTTGTAACGCAATAGTATATAACGTTATACGTTATAATGTAATATTATAAAACGTTATACGATATAACGTAATAGTATATAACGCTATACGTTGTAACGCAATAGTATATAACGTTATACGTTATAACGTAGTGCTACATAACGTTATACGTTATAATGTAATGCTACATAACGTTATACGATATAACGTAATGGGACATAACGTTATATGTTATAACGTAATACTATATAACGTTATATGTTATAACATTATGCTACATAACGTTATAAGTTATAACGTAATAGTGTATAACGTTATACATTCTTAACGCAATAGTATATAACGTTATACGTTATAACGTAACAGTATGTAACGTTATACGTTATAACGTAAAAGTATGTAACGTTGTACGTTATAACGCAATAGTATGTAACGCTATAGGTTGTAACGCACTAGTATGTAACGTTATACGTTATAACGCAATAGTATATAACGTTATACGTTATAACGTAGTCCTACATACCGTTATACGTTATAACGTAATGCTACATATCGTTATTCGTTATAACATAATGCTATATAACGTTATTCGTGATAACATAATGCTACATAACGTTATACGTTATAACGTAATAGTATATAACGTTATACGTTATAACGTAATGGTATATAACATTATACGATATAACGTAATGGGACATAACGTTATATGTTATAACGTAATAGTATATAACGCTATACGTTATAACGTAATAGTATATAACGTTATACGTTATAACGCAATAGTATATAACGTTATACGTTATAATGTAATATTATACAGCGTTATACGATATAACGTAATAGTACATAGCGTTATACGTTATAACGTAATAGTATATAACGTTATACGTTATTACGTAATAGTATATAACGTTATACGTTATAACGCAATAGTATGTAACGCTATACGTTGTAACGCAATAGTATGTAACGTTATACGTTATAACGCAATGGTATATAACGTTATACGTTATAACGTAGTCCTACATACCGTTATACGTTATAACGTAATGCTACATAATGTTATACGTTATAACGTAATGGGACATAACGTTATACGTTATAACGTAATAATATATAATGTTATACGTTGTAACGCAATAGTATGTAACGCTATACGTTGTAACGCAATAGTATGTAACGTTATACGTTATAACGCAATGGTATATAACGTTATACGGTAAAACGTAGTCCTACATACCGTTATACGTTATTACGTAATGGTATATAACATTATACGATATAACATAATGCTACATAACGTTATACGTTATAAAGTAATAGTATGTAACTTCATACGTTGTAACGTAATACTATATACCGTTTTATGTTATAACATAATGCTACATAGCGCTATATGTTATAACGTAATAGTATATAACGTTATACGTTATAACGCAATAGTATATAACGTTATACGTTATAACGTAATAGTATATAACGTTATACGTTATAGCGTAATACTATATAACGTTTTATGTTATAACATTACGCTACATAATGTTATACGTTATAACGTAATAGTATATAACGTTATACGTTATAACGTAGTGCTACATAACGTTATACGTTATAATGTAATGCTACATAACGTTATACGCTATAACGTAATGGAACATAACGTTATATGTTATAACGTAATAGTATATAACGTTATACGTTATACGTTATAACGTAATAGTATATAACGTTATACGTTATAACGTAATTTTATATAACGTTATACGTTATAACGTAATACTACATAACGTTATATGTTATAACATTATGCTACATAATGTTATACGTTATAACGTAATAGTATATAACGTTATACGTTATAACGTAATGGTATATAACATTATACGTTATAGCGTAATAGTATGTAACGTTATACGTTATAACGTAATTGTATGTAACGTTATACGTTATAACATAATAGTATGTAACTTTATACGTTATAGCGTGATACTATATAACGTTATATGTTATAACATTATGCTACATAACGTTATAAGTTATAACGTAATAGCGTATAACGTTATACATTCTTAATGCAATAGTATATAACGTTATACGTTATAACGTAACAGTATGTAACGTTATACGTTATAACGTAAAAGTATATAACGTTATACGTTATAATGTAATATTATATAACGTTATACGTTATAACGTAATAGTACATAGCGTTCTACGTTATAACGTAATAGTATATGACGTTATACGTTATAACGCAATAGTATATAAAATTATACGTTATAACGCAATGGTATATAACGTTATACGTTATAACGCAATAGTGTATAACGTTATACATTCTTAACGCAATAGTATATAACGTTATACGTTATAACGTAACAGTATGTAACGCTATACGTTATAACGTAAAAGTATATAACGTTATACGTTATAATGTAATATTATATAACGTTATACGTTATAACGTAATAGTATGTAACGCTATACGTTACAACGCAATAGTATGTAACGTTCTACGTTATAACATAATAGTATATGACGTTATACGTTATAAAGCAAAGTATATAACGTTATACGTTATAATGTAATATTATATATCGTTATATGTTATAACGCAATAGTATGTAACATTATACGTTATAACGCAATAGTATGTAACGCTATTCGTTACAACGCAATAGTATGTAACGTTATACGTTATAACGCAATAGTATATAACGTTATACGTTATAACGTAATACCATATAACGTTACATGATATAACGTTATGCTACATAACGTTATACGTTATAACGTAATAGTATGTCACGTTATACGTTATAACGTAATCGTATGTAACTTTATACGTTATAACGTAATGCTATATAACGTAATTCGTTATAACATTATGCTACATAACGTTATACGTTATAACGTAAAAGTATATCACGTTATACGTTATAACGTAATAGTATATGACGTTATACGTTATAAAGCAATAGTATATAACCTTATACGTTATAATGTAATATTATATATCGCTATATGTTATAACGCAATAGTATGTAACGTTATACGTTATAACGTAATTGTATGTAACGTTATACGTTATAACATAATAGTATGTAACTTTATACGTTATAGCGTAATACTATATAACGTTATATGTTATAACATTATGCTACATAACGTTATAAATTATAACGTAATAGCGTATAACGTTATACATTCTTAACGCAATAGTATATAACGTTATACGTTATAACGTAACAGTATGTAACGTTATACGTTATAACGTAAAAGTATATAACGTTATACGTTATAATGTAATATTATATAACGTTATACGTTATAACGTAATAGTACATAGCGTTCTACGTTATAACGTAATAGTATATGACGTTATACGTTATAAAGCAAAGTGTATAACGTTATACGTAATTACGTAATATTATATAACGTTATACGTTATAACGCAATAGTATGTAACGCTATACGTTGTAACGCAATAGTATGTAACGTTATACGTTATAACGCAATAGTATATAACGTTATACGTTATAACGTAGTGCTACATACCGTTATACGTTATAACGTTATAGTATATGACGTTATACGTTATAACGTAATGCTACATATCGTTATTCGTTATAACATAATGCTATATAACGTTATACGTTATAACATAATGCTACATAACTTTATACGTTATAACGTAATAGTATATAACGTATACGTTATAACGTAATAGTATATAACGTTATACGTTATAACGTAATGCTACATATCGTTATTCGTTATAACATAATGCTATATAACGTAATACGTTATAACATAATGCTACATAACGCTATACGTTATAACGTAATAGTATATAACGTTATACGTTATAACGTTATAGTATATAGCGTTATACGTTATAACGTAATAATATATGACGTTATCCGTTATAACGCAATAGTATATAACGTAATACGTTATAACGTACTGCTACGTACCGTTATACCTTATAACGTAATGCTACATAACGTTATACGTTATAACGTAATGGGACATAACGTTATACGTTACAACGTAATAATATATAATGCTATACGTTGTAACGCAATAGTATATAACGTTATACGTTATCATGTAATATTATAAAACGTTATACGATATAACGTAATAGTATGTAACGCTATACGTTGTAACGCAATAAAATATAACGTTATACGTTATAACGTAGCGCTACATAACGTTATACGTTATAATGTAATGCTACATAACGTTATACGATACAACGTAATGGGACATAACGTTATACGTTATAACGTAACAGTATATAACATTATACGTTATAACGTAATAGTATATAACGTTATACGTTATAACGTAAAGCTATATAACGCTGTACGTTATAACGAAATACTACATAATGCTGTACTTTATAACGTAATAGTATATAACGTTATACGTTATCACGTACTAGTACATAACGTTATAGGTCATAACGTAATAGTGTAGAACGTTATAAGCTATAACTTAATAGTATATAACGTTATACGTTATAGCGTAATAGTATATAACGTTATACGTTATAACTTTATGCTACATAACGTTATACGTTATAACGTAATGCGACATAACGTTATACCTTATAACGTAAAGCTACATAACGCTGTACGTTATAACGTAATAGTATATAACGTTATACGTTATAACGTAAAGCTATATAACGCTGTACGTTATAACGTAATAGTATATAACGTTATAAGCTATAACTTAATAGTATATAACGTTATACGTTAGAGCGTAATAGTATATAACGTTATACGTTATAACTTTATGCTACATAACGTTATACGTTATAATGTAATGCGACATAACTTTATACCTTATAACGTAAAGCTACATAACGCTGTACGTTATAACGTAATAGTATATAACGTTATACGTTATAACGTAAAGCTATATAACGCTGTACGTTATAACGTAATAGTATATAACGTTCTATGTTATAACATAATGCTACATAACGTTATACGTTATAACGTAATAGTATATAACGTTATACGTTATAACGCAATAGTATATAACGTTATACGTTATAATGTAATATTATATAGCGTTATACGATATAACGTAATAGTATATAGCGTTATACGTTATAACGTAATAGTATATAACGTTATACGTTATTACGTAATAGTATATAACGTTATACGTTATAACGCAATAGTATGTAACGCTATACGTTGTAACGCAATAGTATGTAACGTTATACGTTATAACGCAATGGTATATAACGTTATACGTTATAACGTAGTCCTACATACCGTTATACGTTATAACGTAATCGTACATAACGTTATACGTTATAATGTAATAGTAAATAACGTTATACGTTATAGCATAATACTATATAACGTTTTATGTTATAACATTATGCTACATAATGTTATACGTTGTAGCGCAATAGTATATAACGTTATACGTTATAATGTAATATTATAAAACGTTATACGATATAACGTAATAGTATATAGCGTTATACGTTATAACGTAATAGTATATAACGTTATAAGTTATTACGTAATAGTATTTAACGTTATACGTTATAACGCAATAGTATGTAACGCTATACGTTGTAACGCAATAGTATATAACGTTATACGTTATATACGTTATGTAATATAACGTGATATATATATAAGTTATAACGTAATAGTATATAACGTTATAAGTTATTACGTAATAGTATATAACGTTATTCGTTATAACATAATAGTATGTAACTTTATACGTTATAACGTAATACTATATAACGCTTTATGTTATAACATAATGATACATAACGCTATACGTTATAACGTAATAGTATATAACGTTATACGTTATAACGCAATAGTATATAACGTTATATGTTATAACGTAATAGTATGTAACGTTATACGCTATAATATTATGCTACATAACGTAACACGTTACAACGTAATACTATATAACGTTATACGTTGCAGCGTAACAGTTTATAAGGTTATACGTTATAACGTAATGCTACATAACGTTATACGTTATAACGTAATGCTACATAATGTTATACTTTGTAACGTATTATTACATAACGTTATACGTTATCACGTACCAGTATATATCGTTATACGTTATAACGTAATAGTATATAACGTTATAAGCTATAACTTAATAGTATATAACGTTATACGTTATAGCGCAATAGTATATAACGTTATACGTTGCAACATAATGTTACATAACGTTATACGTTATAACGTAATGCGACGTAACGTTATACCTTATAACGTAAAGCTACATAACGCTGTACGTTATAACGTAATAGTATATAACGTTATACGTTATAACGTAAAGCTATATAACGCTGTACGTTATAACGTAATAGTATATAACGTTATTAGTTATACCATTATGCTACATAACGTTGTACGTTCTAACGAAATACTACATAACGCTGTACTTTATAACGTAATACTATATAACGTTATACGTTATCACGTACTAGTATATAACGCTACACGTTATAGCGTAATAGTATATAACGTTACGCGTTATAACATTATGCTACATAACGTTAAACGTTGTAACGTAATGCGACATAACGTTATACCTTATAACGTAAAGCTACATAACGCTGTACGTTATAACGTATTAGTACATAACGTTATACGTCATAACGTAATAGTGTATAACGTTATACGCTATAACTTAATAGTATGTAACGTTATACGTTATAACGTAATAGTATATAACGTTATCCGTTATAACGCAATAGTATATAACGTTATACGTTATAACGTAATCGTATATAACGTTATACGTTATAACGTAAAGCTATATAACGCTGTACGTTATAACATAATAGTATGTAACTTTATACGTTATAACGTAATACTATATAACGTTTTATGTTATAACATAATGCTACATAACGCTATACGTTATAACGTAATAGTATATGACGTTATACGTTATAACTTTATGCTACATAACGTTATACGTTATAACGTAATGCCACATAACGTTATACCTTATAACGTAAAGCTACATAACGCTGTACGTTATAACGTAATAGTATATAACGTTATACGTTATAACGTAAAGCTATATAACGCTGTACGTTATAACATAATAGTATGTAACTTTATACGTTATAACGTAATACTATATAACGTTTTATGTTATAACATAATGCTAAATAACGCTATGCGTTATAACGTAATAGTATATAACGTTATACGTTATAATGTAATAGTAAATAACGATATACGTTATAACGTAATACTATATAACGCTATACGTTATAACATTATGCTAGATAACGTTATACGTTATAACGTAATGCTGCATACCGTTATACGTTATAACGTAATGCGTCATAACGTTATACGTTATAACGTAATAAAATATAACGTTATACGTTATAACGTAATCGTATATAACGTTATACGTTATAACGTAATGCTACGTAACGTTATTCTTTGTAACGTATTAGTACGTAACGTTATACGTTATCACGTACTAGTATATATCGTTATACGTTATAACGTAATAGTATATAACGTTATTCGTTACAACGTAATAGTATATAACGTTATAAGCTATTGCTTAATAGTATGTAACGTTATACGTTATAGCGTAATAGTATATAACGTTATACGTTATAACATTATGCTACATAACGTTATACGTTATAACGTAATTCTACATAACGTTATACGTTAGAAGGTAATAGTATATAACGTTATACGATAAAGAGTAATTCTATATAACGTTGTACGTTATAACGTAATAGCAAAAATAACGTTATACGTTATAACGTAATAGTATATAACGTTATACGTTATAACGTAATAGTATATAACGTTATACGTTATAACGAAATAGTATATAACGTTATACGTTATAACGTAATAGTATATAACGTTATACGTTATAACGTAATAGTACATAACGTTATACGTTATAACGTAATAGTATATAACGTTATACGTTATAAGGTAATAGTATGTAACGTTATACGTTATATCGAAATAGTATATAACATTATATGTTATATCATTATGCTACATAACGTTGTACGTTATAACGTAATAGAAAAAATAACGTTATACGTTATAACGCAATAGTATATAACGTTATACGTTCTAACGCAATAGTATGTAACGTTATACGTTATAACGGAATAGTATGTAACATTATACGTTGTAAAGTAATTGTATGTAACGTTATACGTTATAACATAGTAGGATGTAACTTTATACGTTATAACGGAATACTATACAACGTTATATGTTATAACATTATGCTACATAACGTTATACGTCATGATGTAACAGTATATCACGTTATACGTTATAACGTAATAGTATATATCGTTATACGTTATGATGTAATAGTATATCACGTTATACGTTATAACGTAATAGTATATAAATTTATACGTTATAACGTAATGCCACATAACGTTGAACGTTATAACGTAATGCTACATAACGTTATTCGTTATAACGTAATGCGACATAACGTTATACGTTATGACGTAATGCGACATAACGTTATACGTTATAACATAATGCTACATAACGTTATACGTTATAACGTAATAGAATATAACGGTGTACGTTATAACGTAATAGTATGTAACGTTATACGTTATAACGAAATAGTATATAACATTATATGTTATATCATAATGCTACATAACGTTATACGTTATAACGTAATACTACATAACGTTATACGTTAGAAGGTAATAGTATATAACGTTATACGTTATAAGGTAATAGTATGTAACGTTATACGTTATAACGAAATAGTATATAACATTATATGTTATATCATTATGCTACATAACGTTATATGTTATAACGTAATGCTACATAACGTTATACCTTATAACGAAAAGCTACATAACGCTGTACGTTATAACGTAAAGCTACATAACGCTGTACGTTATAACGTAACAGTATATAGCGTTATACGTTATAATGTAATAGTAAATAACGATATACGTTATAATGTAATACTATGTAACGCTGTACGTTATAACATTATGCTACATCACGTTATACGTTATAACGTAATGCTGCATACCGTTATATGTTATAACGTAATGCGACATAACGTTATACCTTATAACGTAATAAAATCTAACGTTATACGTTATAACATAATGCTACATAACGTTATACGTTGTAACGTATTAGTACATAACGTTATACGTCATAACGTAATAGTATATAACGTTATAAGCTATAACTTAATAGTATGTAACGTTATACGTTATAACGCAATAGTATGTAACATTATACGTTGTAAAGTAATTGTATGTAACGTTATACGTTATAACATAGTAGTATGTAACTTTATACGTTATAACATGATACTATATAACGTTATATGTTATAACATTATGCTACATAACGTTATACGTTATGATGTAATAGTATATCACGTTATACGTTATAACGTAATAGTATATAACGTTATACGTTATAACGTAATAGTATATAACGTTTTATGTTATAACATAATGCTACATAACGTTATATGATATAACGCATTAGTATATAACGTTATACGTTAGAACGTAATAGTATATATCGTTATAAGTTATAAGGTAATAGAATGTAACGTTATACGTTATAACGAAATAGTATATAACATTATATGTTATATCATTATGCCACATAACGTTGTACGTTATAACGTAATACTACATAACGTTATACGTTAGAAGGTAATAGTATATAACGTTATACGTTATAACGTAATAGTATATAACGTTATACGTTATAACGTAATAGTATATAACGTTATACGTTATAACGTAATAGTATATAACGTTATACGTTCTAACGTAATAGTATGTAACGTTATACGTTATAACGGAATCGTACGTAACATTATACGTTGTAAAGTAATTGTATTTAACGTTATACGTTATAACATAGTAGTATGTGACTTTATACGTTATAACGGAATACTATATAACGTTATATGTTATAACATTATGCTACATAACGGTATACGTTATGATGTAATAGTATATCACGTTATAAGTTATATCGTAATAGTATATAACGTTATACGTTATAACGTAATGCTACATAACGCTGTACGTTATAACGTAATAGTATATAACGTTATACGTTATAACGTAAAGCTATATAACGCTGTACGTTATAACGTAATAGTATATAACGTTATTAGTTATACCATTATGCTACATAACGCTGCACGTTATAACGTATTAGTACATAACGTTATACGTCATAACGTAATAGTGTATAACGTTATACGCTATAACTTAATAGTATGTAACGTTATACGTTATAACGTAATAGTATATAACGTTATCCGTTATAACGCAATAGTATATAACGTTATACGTTATAACGTAATCGTATATAACGTTATACGTTATAACGTAAAGCTATATAACGCTGTACGTTATAACATAATAGTATGTAACTTTATACGTTATAACGTAATACTATATAACGTTTTATGTTATAACATAATGCTACATAACGCTATACGTTATAACGTAATAGTATATGACGTTATACGTTATAACTTTATGCTACATAACGTTATACGTTATAACGTAATGCCACATAACGTTATACCTTATAACGTAAAGCTATATAACGCTGTACGTTATAACATAATAGTATGTAACTTTATACGCTATAACGTAATACTATATAACGTTTTATGTTATAACATAATGCTAAATAACGCTATGCGTTATAACGTAATAGTATATAACGTTATACGTTATAATGTAATAGTAAATAACGATATACGTTATAACGTAATAGTACATAACGTTATACGTTATAACATTATGCTAGATAACGTTATACGTTATAACGTAATGCTGCATACCGTTATACATTATAACATAAAGCTATATAACGCTGTACGTTATAACGAAATACTACATAATGCTGTACTTTATAACGTAATAGTATATAACGTTATACGTTATAACATAATACTACATAACGTTATACGTTGCAGCGTAACAGTATATAAGGTTATACGTTATAACGTAATGCTACATAACGTTATACGTTATAACGTAATGCTACATAACGATATACTTTGTAACGTATTAGTACATAAGGTTATACGTTATCACGTACTAGTATATATCGTTATACGTTATCACGTAATAGTATATAACGTTATAAGCTATGACTTAATAGTATATAACGTTATACGTTATAGCGTAATAGTATATAACGTTATACGTTATACCATTATGCTACATAACGTTATACGTTATAACGTAATGCGATATAACGTTATACCTTATAACGTAAAGCTACATAACGCTGTACGTTATAACGTAATAGTATATAACGTTATACGTTATAACGTAAAGCTATATAACGCTGTTCGTTATAACGTAATAGTATATAACGTTATAAGCTATAACTTAATAGTATATAACGTTATACGTTATAGCGTAATAGTATATAACGTTATACGTTATAACTTAATTTAATGTACATAACGTTATACGTTATAACGTAATGCGACATAACGTTATACCTTATAACGTAAAGCTACATAACGCTGTACGTTATAACGTAATAGTATATAACGTTATACGTTATAACGTAAAGCTATATAACGCTGTACGTTATAACGAAATACTACATAATGCTGTACTTTATAACGTAATAGTATATAAGGTTATACGTTATCACGTACTAGTACATAACGTTATAGGTCATAACGTAATAGTGTAGAACGTTATAAGCTATAACTTAATAGTACATAACGTTATACGTTATAGCGTAATAGTATATAACGTTATACGTTATAACTTTATGCTACATAACGTTATACGTTATAACGTAATGCGACATAACGTTACACCTTATAACGTAAAGCTACATAACGCTGTACGTTATAACGTAATAGTATATAACGTTATACGTTATAACGTAAAGCTATATAACGCTGTACGTTATAACGTAATAGTATATAACGTTATAAGCTATAACTTAATAGTATATAACGTTATACGTTAGAGCGTAATAGTATATAACGTTATACGTTATAACATAATGCTACATAACGTTATACGTTATAGCGTAATACTATATAACGTTTTATGTTATAACATTATGCTACATAATGTTATACGTTAGAACGTAATAGTATATAACGCTATACGTTGTAACGCAATAGTATATAACGTTATACGTTATATACGTTATGTAATATAACATGATATATATATAAGTTATAACGTAAGAGTATATCACGTTACACGTTATAACGTAATTGTATATAACGTTTTAAGTCATAACATAGTGCTTCATAACGCTATACGTTATAACGTAATAGTATATATCGTTATACGTTATAAAGCAATAGTATATAACGTTATACGTTATAACGTAATAGTATATAACGTTATTCGTTATAACATAATAGTATGTAACTTTATACGTTATAACGTAATACTATATAACGCTTTATGTTATAACATAATGCTACATAACGCTATACGTTATAACGTAATAGTATATAACGTTATACGTTATAACGCAATAGTATATAACGTTATATGTTATAACGTAATAGTATATAACGTTATACGTTATAGCGTAATACTATATAACGTTATACGTTATAACGTAATGCTACATAACGCTGTACGTTATAACATAATAGTATGTAACGTTATACGCCATAATATTATGCTACATAACGTAATACGTTACAACGTAATACTATATAACGTTATACGTTGCAGCGTAACAGTTTATAAGGTTATACGTTATAACGTAATGCTACATAACGTTATACGTTATAACGTAATGCTACATAATGTTATACTTTGTAACGTATTATTACATAACGTTATACGTTATCACGTACCAGTATATATCGTTATACGTTATAACGTAATAGTATATAACGTTATAAGCTATAACTTAATAGTATATAACGTTATACGTTATAGCGTAATAGTATATAACGTTATACGTTGCAACATAATGTTACATAACGTTATACGTTATAACGTAATGCGACATAACGTTATACCTTATAACGTAAAGCTACATAACGCTGTACGTTATAACGTAATAGTATATAACGTTATACGTTATAACGTAAAGCTATATAACGCTGTACGTTATAACGCAATAGTATATAACGTTATTAGTTATAGCATTATGCTACATAACGTTGTACGTTCTAACGAAATACTACATAACGCTGTACTTTATAACGTAATACTATATAACGTTGTACGTTATCACGTACTAGTATATAACGCTACACGTTATAGCGTAATAGTATATAACGTTACGCGTTATAACATTATGCTACATAACGTTAAACGTTGTAACGTAATGCGACATAACGTTATACCTTATAACGTAAAGCTACATAACGCTGTACGTTATAACGTATTAGTACATAACGTTATACGTCATAACGTAATAGTGTATAACGTTATACGCTATAACTTAATAGTATGTAACGTTATACGTTATAACGTAATAGTATATAACGTTATCCGTTATAACGCAATAGTATATAACGTTATACGTTATAACGTAATCGTATATAACGTTATACGTTATAACGTAAAGCTATATAACGCTGTACGTTATAACATAATAGTATGTAACTTTATACGTTATAACGTAATACTATATAACGTTTAATGTTATAACATAATGCTACATAACGCTATACGTTATAACGTAATAGTATATAACGTTATACGTTATAACATTATGCTAGATAACGTTATACGTTATAACGTAATGCTGCATACCGTTATACATTATAACATAAAGCTATATAACGCTGTACGTTATAACGAAATACTACATAATGCTGTACTTTATAACGTAATAGTATATAACGTTATACGTTATAACATAATACTACATAACGTTATACGTTGCAGCGTAACAGTATATAAGGTTATACGTTATAACGTAATGCTACATAACGTTATACGTTATAACGTAATGCTACATAACGATATACTTTGTAACGTATTAGTACATAAGGTTATACGTTATCACGTACTAGTATATATCGTTATACGTTATCACGTAATAGTATATAACGTTATAAGCTATGACTTAATAGTATATAACGTTATACGTTATACCATTATGCTACATAACGTTATACGTTATAACGTAATGCGATATAACGTTATACCTTATAACGTAAAGCTACATAACGCTGTACGTTATAACGTAATAGTATATAACGTTATACGTTATAACGTAAAGCTATATAACGCTGTACGTTATAACGTAATAGTATATAACGTTATAAGCTATAACTTAATAGTATATAACGTTATACGTTATAGCGTAATAGTATATAACGTTATACGTTATAACTTAATTTAATGTACATAACGTTATACGTTATAACGTAATGCGACATAACGTTATACCTTATAACGTAAAGCTACATAACGCTGTACGTTATAACGTAATAGTATATAACGTTATACGTTATAACGTAAAGCTATATAACGCTGTACGTTATAACGAAATACTACATAATGCTGTACTTTATAACGTAATAGTATATAAGGTTATACGTTATCACGTACTAGTACATAACGTTATAGGTCATAACGTAATAGTGTAGAACGTTATAAGCTATAACTTAATAGTACATAACGTTATACGTTATAGCGTAATAGTATATAACGTTATACGTTATAACTTTATGCTACATAACGTTATACGTTATAACGTAATGCGACATAACGTTACACCTTATAACGTAAAGCTACATAACGCTGTACGTTATAACGTAATAGTATATAACGTTATACGTTATAACGTAAAGCTATATAACGCTGTACGTTATAACGTAATAGTATATAACGTTATAAGCTATAACTTAATAGTATATAACGTTATACGTTAGAGCGTAATAGTATATAACGTTATACGTTATAACATAATGCTACATAACGTTATACGTTATAGCGTAATACTATATAACGTTTTATGTTATAACATTATGCTACATAATGTTATACGTTAGAACATAATAGTATATAACGCTATACGTTGTAACGCAATAGTATATAACGTTATACGTTATATACGTTATGTAATATAACATGATATATATATAAGTTATAACGTAAGAGTATATCACGTTACATGTTATAACGTAATTGTATATAACGTTTTAAGTCATAACATAGTGCTTCATAACGCTATACGTTATAACGTAATAGTATATATCGTTATACGTTATAAAGCAATAGTATATAACGTTATACGTTATAACGTAATAGTATATAACGTTATTCGTTATAACATAATAGTATGTAACTTTATACGTTATAACGTAATACTATATAACGCTTTATGTTATAACATAATGCTACATAACGCTATACGTTATAACGTAATAGTATATAACGTTATACGTTATAACGCAATAGTATATAACGTTATATGTTATAACGTAATAGTATATAACGTTATACGTTATAGCGTAATACTATATAACGTTATACGTTATAACGTAATGCTACATAACGCTGTACGTTATAACATAATAGTATGTAACGTTATACGCCATAATATTATGCTACATAACGTAATACGTTACAACGTAATACTATATAACGTTATACGTTGCAGCGTAACAGTTTATAAGGTTATACGTTATAACGTAATGCTACATAACGTTATACGTTATAACGTAATGCTACATAATGTTATACTTTGTAACGTATTATTACATAACGTTATACGTTATCACGTACCAGTATATATCGTTATACGTTATAACGTAATAGTATATAACGTTATAAGCTATAACTTAATAGTATATAACGTTATACGTTATAGCGTAATAGTATATAACGTTATACGTTGCAACATAATGTTACATAACGTTATACGTTATAACGTAATGCGACATAACGTTATACCTTATAACGTAAAGCTACATAACGCTGTACGTTATAACGTAATAGTATATAACGTTATACGTTATAACGTAAAGCTATATAACGCTGTACGTTATAACGCAATAGTATATAACGTTATTAGTTATAGCATTATGCTACATAACGTTGTACGTTCTAACGAAATACTACATAACGCTGTACTTTATAACGTAATACTATATAACGTTGTACGTTATCACGTACTAGTATATAACGCTACACGTTATAGCGTAATAGTATATAACGTTACGCGTTATAACATTATGCTACATAACGTTAAACGTTGTAACGTAATGCGACATAACGTTATACCTTATAACGTAAAGCTACATAACGCTGTACGTTATAACGTATTAGTACATAACGTTATACGTCATAACGTAATAGTGTATAACGTTATACGCTATAACTTAATAGTATGTAACGTTATACGTTATAACGTAATAGTATATAACGTTATCCGTTATAACGCAATAGTATATAACGTTATACGTTATAACGTAATTGTATATAACGTTATACGTTATAACGTAAAGCTATATAACGCTGTACGTTATAACATAATAGTATGTAACTTTATACGTTATAACGTAATACTATATAACGTTTAATGTTATAACATAATGCTACATAACGCTATACGTTATAACGTAATAGTATATAACGTTATACGTTATAACTTTATGCTACATAACGTTATACGTTATAATGTAATTCTACATAACGTTATACATTATAACGCGTTACTATATAACGTTAGACGTTGTAACGTAATACTATATGACGTTATACGTTATATCGTAATACTGTATAACGTTATAAGTTATGACTTAACATTATGTAACGTTATACGTTATACGTTCCACATTATCTTTATAAAATGTTATGCTTCATAACATAATACCATATAACGTTATACGTTGTAACGTAATGATACATAACGTGACACTTTATAACATAATACTATATAACGTTATACGTTGTAACGTAATGATACATAACGTTATACATTATAAGGTAATACTATATAACGTTATACTTTATAATGTAATATTATATAACCCTATGCCTTATAACGTAATACTATATAACGTTATATGTTATAACGTTATACTATATAACGTTATACGTTATAACGTACTGCTGTACAACGTTATACGCTATAAGGTAATACTATATAAAGTTTTACT
The DNA here is from genome assembly GCA_029958995.1 of Bombus sonorus. Classification (NCBI taxonomy): domain Eukaryota; kingdom Metazoa; phylum Arthropoda; class Insecta; order Hymenoptera; family Apidae; genus Bombus; species Bombus sonorus. The sequence goes on along the minus strand of JARWAU010000008.1, from coordinate 4,748,578 downwards.
TTCTAAAGTAATACTACATAACGTTATACTTTATAACGTAATACTATATAACGTTATATATACGTTATACGCTATAACGTAATAATATATAGCGTTACACGTCATAACCTAAAACTATATAACGTTACACCCTATGACGTAAAACTATATAACGTTACACGTAATAACGTAATACTCTATAACGTTATACGTTATGGCGTTACACTATATAACGTCATACGATATAACGTTACAACACATAACGTTATACGTTATAACGGAATACTATACAACGTTATACTTTATAACGTACTGCTGCATAACGTTATACGTTCTAACGTAATACTATATAACGGCATCCGTTATAGCGTAATACTACATAATGTTATTCTTTATAACGTAATACTACATAACGTTGTAATTTATAACGTAATACTATATTACCTTATACTTTATAACGTGATACTATATAACATTATACGTTATGACGTAATACTACATAACGTTATACATTATAACGCGTTACTATATAACGTTAGACGTTATAACGTAATACTATATGACGTTATAAGTTATAACGTAGTACTGTATAACGTTACACGTTATAAAGTAAAACTAAATAACGTTACACCTTATAACGTAATATTATGTAACGTTATACTTTACAACGTAATTCTATATAACGTTATAAGTTATAACGGAATACTATATAACGTTATACGTTATAAAGTAATACTATGTAACGTTGTACTCTAAAAGTAATATAATTACATTATAACGTATAATGTTAGAGAGTATTGCGTTGTAACGTCTATCGTTATATAGTGATAATGTGTAACGTATAACGTTATATAGTATTACGTTATATCGTATAACGTTATATAGTATTTCGTACTAACGTATAACGTTATATAGTATATCCTTATAACGTATAATGTATATAGTATTACGTTATAACGTATATGGTTATACAGTATTACGTTGCAACGTGTATCGTTATATAGTGATAATGTATAAAGTGTTACGTAATATAGTATTACGTTAGGGCGCGTATGGTTCTATAGTGATAATGTATAACATATAATGTTATCTAGTATCACGTTATCGCGTATAACGTCATGTGATATATCGTTGTAACGTATCATGTATATAGTTTTACGTGATAGCGTGCATCGTTTTATAGTGATAATGTATAACGTATAGCGTTATATAGTATTACGTTGTGCATTGAAAATGAAGAAACGCCTTATACAGGCCAGCAAATCAGCGCAGAAAAATAGACGGGTTCGTCATCGTTGTTACACATATTATCCTGCGACAGTCGTATACAATCTAATTCCACTGAATATTTTGAGGTTGGTAAAGGTGATTCATTCCGCTCTCTAGAAGATCTTTCCCAGACAACATAATTATAAATTATGCATGCTTCACCCCCTGTCACTATTTGCTTAAAATTGGTTTCTCCATCTGAACTGCTATCCATCAGAAATTTCCCGTTAATTAGTGAGGAACTGATATATTAAGGCAGTTTATTAAGCCTTATTTCATAAAGTGCTCGTGGATGGTGGATTTTGATATTTTGAACACTTCAGCTAATTCCCGTGTCGTATAGCGTGGGTTACTTTTCATGAGTGTTCTGATCTGATCTTCATCAGGGGTAAAGGACCTAGCCGGGGTCTCTCGATCTTCAAGATTCAAATCACCAGCCTTAAATCTAGCACGCCACCTCCGTATAGTTCTTTCAGCTATACTAAAGATGCCTGAAATATCTCCTTTTAATATATGTACAGATATCATTTGTTTCCACTCAGTTTGATATGTTCAGACCTAATTGTTATATTATTTACTTTCGTTGATTAAATATTCACCGCGGAATTTCCTTTTTCACGAATAGTGCGAACGTGTTGGACCTCGAATCCGAATTAATTAATGGTGTAGAAATTAGATGTAACTTCCTACAAATTTGATTGGTTGGAGTGCACGGCGATAACAGGCTTCAGTCTGTGAAAACTGAAAACTAAAATAAGCACTATGGAATTTTCCTTCCGTTCCTATCAAGTCTGCAAACTACAATACGGCTGAAAACAAAGAAATGATCGAAGGGCAATCAGTCTCTTTTGAAGATTCTATCTGCATACATTGAGAGGTCTGACGAATGAAGTCGCTAAGTCTAACGAATATATCGAAAGTAATATATTAAGTAATACATTAGCTGTATTTATCACTAAATAATTTTGACGTTTTTATTATTATATAATCTATTGTCGAATATACAAGCTATATTAACCTGTTAACACAATATTAAATTCCTTGAACTACCTCTGTTATCTTAACCGAAACAGGGGAACGATTAATTCGCGGCGTCGATTATACGAATCGTAGCGAGAATTTTCGCCTGTTGCTGACGCGTGTTCCTTGCGACCGCGTCTCTCCGCAAACGGTTGTAACACACGATTTACTACACAGTATCTGATGATATATTTTGGCTATGTCCGCTATATATATATATATATATGTCGGGTTAGGGTTAACACTTGGGTGTGGGGCGTGTAAAGAATCTGCGCTAGGGAAAAAAGCCACGAAGAAAATAAAGAAGCCAATAAAACTAATCCCAGCAATCAGAAAAGCAGAGAACACATGCTCAACGAAGAGCAAGCTGAAGAATTTTCCAAACACCTATGCAACACATTTACACCACATAACATCAATAACGGCAACCTCAATTGTCATATGGATGAGAATGCGCCAACCACTAGTTCCGTAACTAACAGGCAATACACTATACCTAAAACGACAGCACAAGAAATTAGAAACATAATCGAAAAAACAAAAACCAATAAAACACCAGGAATCGATCTAATCAATGGTAAAATCTTGAAAAACCTTCCACCAAATGCAAGTCACTTAATCACAATAATATTCAATGCAATTTTAAGAATCCAATACTTTCCTAATCTATGGAAGCTCATAATAGCACAGATCATAATATTGCCTAAGCCAGGCAAAAACCCACGCCAAACTGAATCTTACAGACCAATATCACTACTTCCTGTGTTTTCCAAAATACAACAACAATAGAGAAAGAAAAATTAAAACCAGGTTACCAATTTGGATTCAGAAACAAACACTTCAGGATAGAGCAAATACGCAGGCTCGTCAACGAAATTTTACGAACTTTAGAAAAGAAACAATACTGTACAGCCCTCTTCATGGACATTGAGAAAGCATTTGAGAACGTGAACCATGACAATCTCTTACAAAGGATCAGAAAACATTTTCCGAAGCAAATCTATCACTTACTCAAATCATACCTAAGCAACAGAACCATTGTAGTAAAAATAAAGGATATATATTCTGAAGTAACAGACATCAAGGCAGGGGTACCGCAAGGAAGCGTTTTAGATCCAATATTATACACACTATACACGACCGACATACGCAGCAACGCGGCTGTACTAGTCAGGCATACTAATTCAGACACAGTAGTCACATTATTACTAGAGCACATCACAAAAAGAAAAAAATGGCTACAAGATAAGCAAATAAAAACAAACCCCAGTAAATGCAACCACATTATATTTACGCTAAGAAAACAGAAACCACCAAATATTCAATTGAATGGCATGCACATGGCAACACAAACAAGGCTAGTTAAATACCTAGGACTACATTTAGATACACAACTTAGGTGCAAACAACATATTAAATCAATTATAGACAAAATACGAATAAAAAGGAGACAGATGTACTGGCTAACTAGTCTCTAAACTCAGCATAGAAAATAAACTAAAAATCTGCAAAACGATAATAAAACCAATTTGGTCGTACGGAATACCGCTACGGAATACAGACAGCAGCAATGAGCCAGAGATAAACTAGAGTCGCTACAATCGAAGATACTGAGGACAATAGTCAACGCCCCTTGGTATGTCAGAAACGAGTATATATGCTAGGACTTAAACATACCAACGGTCAAAGAAGAAATCGATAGGTACGCAGAAAAATACAAGGAAAGAACGACAACACATTCAAACCAGCTGGTTGCTGAAGCGAGCAAAACTCTCATAGATAGAAAGCTAAGAAGAAAACACCTCATTGACCTCACTAAGGAATTAAAATAGTCAAACTGGAATATGGTATTTCGCTGTGGGTAGCCATCCCCAAATTATTTAGCAATTAAGCTAGAAAAATTTACCAAATTTCCAACTGGACAAATTGTAAAGTACGAATGAAATATTTAAAAAAAAATACGTACGCCTTCCGCGTAACTACTCGACTGACGAACGGACGACACATTGGTGGTCCGCCTGGCCCATTGAAGTTTCCCGACCCTTTCAGTCTGTCTGTACTTAGGCTTTCTCGCATCATTGTATATAGTTCACCCGATATCATCCTCCAGCCTACACTTGTTACATTACCTTACTTCTATTATATAAAAATATGCATTTATATGAACATTCTCAGAGTAATTACGATGTCGTTACTAATAATGGTAAGATGGGTGTGATTTAAAATAAATAAGTATATAACATTTATGATTGAGAATATAACAAAGCAATTTGTTCCAATTACATCTTGTGTAATTAATATTTGGATACTAACCGGGCATTGCACAAACTGTTAATCCAACTGAATAAGTGGTTTTATTTTACAAAACATCATGTGCCGTTTTAATCACTTCTTCAAGTGATAAACCTTGTTCTGCTAACGCACCAGCTATTTTTATAACAAATATTATTCCCTTTAAACCACGCTTGCCAGCGACACCTTGCTCCTCCTTCAGTATACTACAGTCTTCATTTACAATTACTTGCGAAATCTAAAATGTTAAATAGAATGAATTACATTAAATTACAAATACAATACAATGAAATACAAATAAAATACAGTTCGATACAATAAAAATACAATAAATTGTAAATGTTAAATAGAAACAATCACGATTGTCTATTACACTAAGCAGAACACCAAACTTGATTTTGTGTATCACTGTCGGCATCGTACCGCCTGCAAAACTGCATATTTTCTGTTACGTTCGGTGACTCTTACACCACTTACACTGTGGGTAGGATTGTTTTCGCAACGTGAAGGTTATATGACTGGATTTATTTTCATTTATTTTGAAGCTCCATTAGTGGAATCACATTTCCATAGAATCGAGACCTCGCTAGAGATTTGAGGAGGCAATTATCGGGTCTGAGTGGGATGCTAAGTAAAGCTGTATCATCAGCAAATGTCGCTGTGGTTATCTCTGTTAAAGTTACACAAGTTATAAAGGACACTGCCTTGGGGTGTGCCAGTATCACAGTGATCTTGGAATATAGAATAATCATATTTTACATACCAGTTCGCATACCATAGCCATCAAAACTACAATTAAGCAGTAACAGCATACCCGTGCGCCGGCATCCAGCGATAACCACAGGAGCCAAAACCTTGATATAAAAATCCTCCCAAGTCAGCACTCGACATTCCGTTCCTATCTCTGTTCTGTTAATGTGACATTCTGTACCGTTACTCTGTCAGTTTTATAATAAATTTTGAAACAACAATCAATTGTTATTAATTGGAGTACGAATCTCTCACCTTACGTGCGGAACGTGAAATAATTTCGAACCGACGCGACACCAGGTTTTATTGGAAATGTTGTGGTAATAGCGTCTAAGTGTTTAATCATGAACAGCCTATTGCTTATATATCATTTTACGATGGAGTAGTAAATATGTGGTGGTATTTTCTTTAGTTTGAACAAAAGTTCTTCATGCCACACTTTGTCGAACGCCTGCTGAATGCCCAGGAATACCGTAGAGCAATATTTTTTCTTTTCTAAATCTTGGCTGATTAGTTATGATGAGTTAGATGATGAATTTGCTCTATCGTAGAATGTTCCTTCCGAAAACCGAATTGATGATCTCGCATTGTTTTCAAATCCTCTAATAGTAGAAGGAGTCGTTTCGTTAGCATCTTCTCAAATAGTTTGGACAAAGTGGGTAGAAGACTAATTGGGCGATAAGAGCTAGTTTCGTGTATTGGTTTTCCAGGTTTAGGGATAAGGGTGATCGATGATATTTCCCAAGACCTAGGATAGTATTCAAAGCGAAGAATTGCATTAAACATAGAAGTGATGAGAGCAATCTCTTTTTTGGGAAACTCCTTCATAGCTTTGTTACTCATCTGATCATGTCCCGATGCTTTCCTGGGGTTTACACGACGGATTCATTCTATAACTTCCAGAGATAAGAAAGGTTTAATAGGAGGAGACATCTGGAAGGGAAAGTGCAAGTATTCCGTTATTTCCGCGGCAATAGTGGGGGAATACGGTTTGAAGACATTAAAGTTAAGTGACTTGCAAACAAGTTGACTTTTTGTATAGGGCTACGCGCCCATCCACCTTGCTGACAGCGAATTGGAGGGATTATTTGTGGAGGATGAGTGAGTTTCCTGGATGCCTTTCATAGTGAGTAGTTGGAGTCAGCTCTTGTGGGAGACCTGTGTTCTATAATTTTGCCATACTTTTCTAAGTCTGCGTTTTTCTACGATTTTTTTAATCATGTAATGGGAGTATTCATGTTTATTAACAAAACTTTTAGTAGGGGTGGAAGAACGGATCGTGTTTATTATGCTGGTGTTTAAATATTCCGTAGCTGCTTCTATATCTTCGTTTAGTTTTAGGGTTATTGAGGCTGATGTTGAATGATTGAATACTTCCCTAAAGAGCTGCCAGATTGTGAGTTGATTATGAATAAAGCCATTCAGTTAGTTTTCAATAATTGTTGAATTAATTGTTGCTATGACGGGTGAATGATCTGAAGAATATTCCACAGAAGAGTTGATTTGGATGTATCTCGGAGAGATGTTTTTAGATATGAAGAAGTCTAATAAATCAGGTAGTTTGTTAGTGTTAGTGGTTCAGTGAGTAGGTTCGTTTGTACTGAGGTAGTTGAGTCTATTGGCGTTTATGGATTTCAAAAGGTTTTTACCTCTTACAGTTTGGCGGTGAAATCGGCTATCGAAACAGTAGAAGAGGCGGTTGGCTCGTCCGAAAGAGAGGCTTCCGTTTCAAAGAATAACTGCCACAATACTTCAATGGTGAGGAAAACCAGGCACTCGAGGAAACCTCTTATTAGAACGGCGTGAAGACTCGATGGAATACGGCAAGAGTCAAGCCAAACAGAGGAGACTACGTATTAGTCAAACTCGACGAATGGGAGGAGATGAAAAATCTTATGATCGCAGTTCATAATGAGATGAAAGCAGCGGCGGCCAAGCTACATTTGATCTCCAGAAGGAACCCGAAGTTAAAGGAATTAGCCGAAATGAAAGTTGATGAAGGTTTCAAATAATAAGGAACGTCAAGATAGGGGTTAGGTTGATAGGCCCGCTGAGGTAAACGTCTCTACGCAAACTTCCCCGCCAATGGCAGAGATTGGAATAGGATACGGGGACGTGAGGAGAGGATGTAAATGTTAAGGGGATGAAAAGGGCTAAGAGAGGCGATACCTCATACGCGGTGGTATGTAGGGGGAGGAAACGGGGCGAAGCTGATCCCCGGGGTAGGGATACCTATGACTCTGGAGGTGAATGAACTGTCCAGAGGGAGAGGAAAGGTAACAGACGAAGTAGAGAGAGGAGATATAATGAGGAATTGAAGCCACCGATTAGCGAAGAACAAAGAGAAAGGGTGCCCAGAATTCGGAATAGATCGGAGGCTCTCTTGGTGAAAATCCGGGAGGGTGAGCAATGGCTCCATACTTACGGGCAAGAGCACGGGCGCAAGACGAACAATGAGCGGTGATATCCTTGTGGAATTGAAAGCGGGAGCCAAAGGGGGTGATGTTGCCCTCAAGATTAAATAAGTAATAGGGGATTGGGTCTGTGTTTTCTCCCTCCAGAGTATCTGTGGAAATTAAAGATATCGACCCGCTTGAACATATGACGGACTTGAAACAGGATATAGCCAGAGGGCTGGAAATTAAGGATGCTAGCGCGATCGAGGTCAAGTCGTTAAGGGTGGCACCGTGGGACACTCAGGCGATGATCGCCGTAGTTCCGGTTTTACATATTTCAGGCAAGGATGGGATCAAACAAAATAAGAACTGGCCTTACTATTGCCGCTATGCGTGTCCTCCCCAAGGTGATTAGGTGCCATGAGATTGAGCACACGGTAAATAAATGTTGGATTAGTCCTGACAAGGAGCAATGCCGGAAATGCGGCGCGATAGGATACACGATCTCAAATTGCAATAACGCTCCGAAGTGTACACTGTGTAGCAAGGGCTCCGAGGTTCGGTCTAGTCATGTTATGGAGTCGCTAGCGTGCCAAACGTACAGGAAATTTATACATAAAGGGGCAGCTAGAGGGAGGCCATCCTGAAAGTCGTCCAAATAAATCTCAATAGAAGTAAGCTTGTACAGTATCTGATGCAGCAACCTGCCTGGGAGCGTTGGGTCGACGTGGTAATTATATCGAAACTAAATCAACAACTTCCCTTCTGGTATAATGATACAAAGGGGGATGCGTCTATTTGGGTAACAAGATTCAATGGCCTCCACCCCAGCGAAGATATGTTGATCGAAGAAGAGGGATATGTCGGCATCAAGATAGAGGAAACGTACTGCGTAAGTGGTTACTCCTCGCTCAATGTTGGACTGAATATTTTGATGGGTATGTGGATAAGCTGGGCATATTCATTGGGACAGCTGCACAAAGAAGTGATCATTACGGGTGACGTCAATGCTAAATTCAAGGTATGGGGTGGTACTAAGACGGACAGAAGGGGAAAAAAGCTGTCGGAGGTTCTGGATAGGAACCACTTTGCTCCAATTGGGATCTGGGATGGCTCCACATTTCAGAGAGGCTGTAGTAGGAGCTTTCTGGATGTTATGAGTGTGAGTGGCAAGCTCCTTGAGAAGCATAGGCGTTCTGTGGTTCTGGAAGACTATACAGTTCCTCGGATCACAGATACGTACTGCATGAATTTTGAGGCTGGACTATGCCTAAGAATATGGGCCTTTTTAAGTTTTCAACGAAGGACATTGTACCTGAGATGTTTTTAAGAAGTTGTGACAATACAAAAAGTAAATTATTGGGAGTATAGTTAGGTGAAGCGGTTAATCATGAGGATCCCCTGCAGAGGATCATTAAGGAATCTTGCGAGATTTCACTCAAGAAAATTCTCTCCCCTTGGTGAAAAGAAACCCAAATTATTGGTTGAACAATGAGATTGCGCGGCTCCGGGAGAGACCCTTAAGAAGAGAATGTTAGCTTAGAGATCAAGGCGTAAAAATAAGGAGTATGCCGATTAGCTGGAAGCCGATTATAGGAAGAGTAAGAAAGAACTTAAGCTAGCCATCTTCTCTAGTAAGAGGCTGGCTTGGAAGGAGTTCACTGATACTTTCGATCGTGATCCGTGGGGCTTGCTCTATAAAAGACGCTTAGAAAGAATAAGCCGAACGTGAGCCTTGGGAGGGAATAGGCTGAGAATATCATTGGGAATATCTTCTTAACTGAGAATATGGATGTCCCAATCGAGGATGTTACAGAGGATAATGGTGTTGGGACCCCCGCAGTAGGGGACGTGGTCCATATGGTCGAGCTAAGAGAAGCTGTTGGCCGGCTGAACGTAAATAAAGCCGTTGGTATTGATGGGGTTCCGGGGTCTATTGTTAAACTGATGTTTAAGTTTAGAGCCTAGAACTGCTCGCCATGGCGAATGCTATTTACGAGATGAGAAGTTCCAACGAAATAGAAAGTGACCCGGTTGATATTGTTGAACAAACCTAGTGAGGATCCCAGGTTTGCCTCGTTGTACCGACCAATAAGTATTTCACCAGCAAGGTCTGGGAGAATACATTCAAGTCGGCCATTGGGAAGGCACCATTGATGCCATATGCACCGATGCATGCAGAAAGAAGAGCTTAGTCTGCGTTTAACACCTTGTGTTGGGAGGTAATTTTGAAGGAGGCGAGGCGTAGGAGCCTCTTTTATAAATTGGCGAGTGTACCTGAAGGATCGGGTCGTAGTTCTCGACAATCCGAATGATCCAATTGTGAAAAAAGTTATCGCTGTTGTTCCACAGGACTCGATGGTGGACCCGCTACTGTGGAATTTAGTTTACGATGGCCTGTTGACTAGATTTGACAATCATGTGAATTTGAGAGCTATTGCATTTGCCGACGACCTTGCTATTGTAACGACCACCCAGAAGCCAGGCATCCGCCGACATCGGATATGTCGATAACAGCTAGTCATGCGATAGCTATAAGAAAAGACAATAGCCAGACATCCACCCATAAAATATGTGAATCATAATGAAGAGATAAAAACCCCGGTCCTTTAGTCAGTAAGTCAGTCTGTAATCTGCAGTTAATAAAGCATACGAATGGGCTATTACTCATTCGCCTTCATATAACACCTGTTCTTTTATTACGTGACACTATCTTGGTGGGTTTGAAGAAAAAGGAAAGTGTGGAGGGCAGTTTGAATCTCTACATGAAGACTATCCTAAATTGGTGCGAAAACTCGGGCCTTTAGATAGCAAAGGAAAAAACAGAGGTTATATTATTGACGCGAATGGGAGTTCAGAGGTATTTTAGTATTGCATTGACAGGGAAGGTGTTTTATACACGCGAAAGTGTTAAATACCTAGACGTGGTATTGAACTCTGGCAGAAATTTTGGTAATCACAATGAACTAGTTTATACTAGAGCGGATGCGATTGTAGGCGCTATCAGAGGGCTCCTGTCGAATGCGAACGGCCTCTCTGACGCCTGTAGAAAGTTTTATCAACAGGTATGGGAATCGGTCGTGATATATGCCTCCTCGGTGTGGGTGGATGTGCTTAGTAAGGCCAAAACAGTGCGCAAACTCTGTAGGGCTCAGAGGAGTGCCTTGACAGGCACCTCTACGGCCTACAGGACAGTTTCACATGCGACGCTGTGCATGTAGATACGGACCATGCCTATTCATATCAGGGCGTGGTGGCGTAGGAAGTTTTACGAGGTCAGGAAGAAATTAACTCAACCAGACCTCGGTGATCCCGAGGTGTTCCTAAATCAGTTCCATCAGTATGAAGAGAAAGCGGTGGAGGAGTGGAGAAGGGAATGGACTGGGTTCAATGCGAACAATTGGACGAGGAGGTTGATTGAGAATGCAACCACCTTGCGGAAAAGGAAGAGAAAAATTGATCACTATACCATGCAGCTGTTGACTAGGCATGGTATCTTTAACAAGTTCAGGGTTAGGATCAAAAAGAAAACTGTCGATAAATGTTAGGATTGCGATGCATACTCGGATGACACCGAACATATCTTACTGAGGTGTCCAAGATGGACAGTTCAGCGCACCACCCTGGAGAATGTAGTGGGTGCCACTTTTACTGCGGACAATATAGTCGCATTGGTCTCGGCCAGTAACCATACCTGGGGGCTGTTCCGGAGTTTTTGCGGGACAGTAATGAAAGCGAGGAGATTCCAAGAAATAGCCAGAAATCGAGCAACGAGAAGAAGATGACGCTTGGTGTTGGCCCTGATAGAGAGTGACATACGATATTAGAAGGAATTGACGCGTTTATTGGGATCTCGCTGAAGTGATGCTTATTTAGCGGTGTCGGCGAGACTCTCCGCTCGAAGAAGGCTTGGAGGAGAGGAGTTTGTAGTAGGTATGGAACTGCCATCAGCCGAGTCCCACATAACCCAGTGACGCGGGTCACTGGATATGCGTAATACCTTTTTCCGTCCTCGCGCAAAAAAAATGGTATGACGTGTAGAGCAGAGATTATGGCCATGGACTTTGCACTGGCTACATCACTCCTGGCTCGGTCGTCGTCTCGTATCCTGTCACCTGCTTTGCGCGTCGATCGGAGGTAAGGCGTCGAGGTTTGCTGAAGGGGCCGTTCCGTGTTCGTCGTAGCCGTAGGTCTAGATTGTACAGCCTTAGATTCATGTCCCTGAAGTCTCAGTAGCGCTATCACGGTCACACACCTTTTTTCGCTATAGATCACGTTGGGGTCACCACTTTGAGGTATAGTGTTAGTAGTTTATTAATTATGGTGATAGTGCTACTGTTGGTGTAGTGACCGAGATAGATTCTGCTGCTGGTGTAGATGTCGCTGATGGGGTATTGCTGCTTTTTTTCTGATTTTTGTGCCGCGGAAGAAAAATCGGACTACGGTCGCCGGGATTTGAACCCGGATCCCGAACGTTCGTAACCTAAGGTGCTAATGACTGCGCTGCCGTCGCCCGACGCTAGTTGATGTCGAGTGCCGCTACAGGTTTTAACTTGTTACCATATACCTTTTGTATTCTATTTTCGGGATATTTAATAGCTTAAGTAGAAGGTGAAGTTTGAGTTATTTCTATTGCTCCTAACCATTCGTGATCTAATTTGTCTAGTTTATAATACTTATGTACCCATACCTTATCTCCGATATTGAATAGTGTCTGAAGTTTTATCACTTCTCTGTTTTGGTCGCGTTGGTATCGTTTTTTGTTTTTGCCGGTGACTTTAAAGGCATTTGTATATAAGTGTCATGTCTCTTTTCCCATAATTTGAATAGTTGTACCTTGGATACCCTAAGTGCAGTGTATATAGTGTGATAGATTAGCTCTGTGTCCACGGTTAAGTTCGAAAGGAATGTATCCCGTGGTTTCGTGTACTGGTGTAATTGATTATTTGTAATCCATACAAATGAGTTTTAAGTTTTCGTCCCAGTTGTTTTGTCTGTGTGTGGTACAGATTCTCGTAAGGTCTTTGACTGTGCCATGTGATCTTTTTAAGGATCCGTTGAATAGTAAGTGAAAGGATGTGATTTTGATATGTCTAACTTCGATACGTGTTAAAAAAGATTTGCATCTTGATATGTTAATATTGGTTTATTTATATGTCGGAGATGAAAGGACACTGGGCCCCTTTGAAATTCTTTGGAAAATTCCCAATACTGTCGCCTTTACAAATTAATTGTTTGAGACTTCACATAATGAGCTTAGGCTCGAGGTAACAACTGGCGTACGAACCTAGCCGCAGTCACGGGATGAACGTTTTATCCAACAGAGGTATAGAATTGCATAGCTCTCCCTAAAAAGAAATAGTTGTACGAACACCTAACAGTAAACATTCCAACGGTCTTTGCCCCGTGGCGCTCCATACGCAGACTCTATTCTTCGGGCAAGATGATTGCCAGATGTCGATGCATCATTCACGGTATATGTTTAGTTAACCTGAGGACCCGCTATAAATCTTAGGATTTAGTTAACTATGGTCCTTCAAATTGCAAAACAGTATTTATTCTATCAGCTCGTAAATGTATCACCTACTACGGGAAGGTATAGGAGATCTGCACTCCTCACATACAACGTTTCCCGCTAGCAACTTTCTCTCAAGGGCGGCTAGCATCTTTTTCTAATCACCATCATAGAAATTAATCAATTAACAGCAACGTCCATTTCCCTCACCTTCCGAGCGGAGGCTTTCCTCGACGAATCCCATGATCTCGTGCCCTTACGCACACTCCATCACAGTTTTCCGTGACGGAAAGTCATTCCCTTTCTTGCAGCCCCATTAGCCAGTTATCTAGTGTCTGTGCGATCGGAGAATAATCTACGTTTCAATAAAGTGGTAGTACAGTAATCCATGTACTGCGGGAAAGTAAGTCGAGTCCGATTTAGACTTTGGGGCAAAGTACATCTGTTATCCCATTGACCACGGATTCGTTATCAAACCTAAGACCATTGTCATTAGTGTCTAATTACTGCAGCCACTTGCCAATCTTGTAACATCCATACTTGTGTTAATAAACGTTACCTCGATTGTGTGACAACGATGAATAATTCCCCTGAAGATTCATTACACGCCCCTAACCCTAATCTTAATAATAACCCGACATATATATGTATATGATTATTTATATGTACATATGATTCCTAGTTTATTAAAATACGTCGATCCTGTGGTTCCATTCATTTTACTTACTGGTTGATATTCTTAATTAGTTGCCTAAGTCGCGAGTTGATCTTGATAAGTATTTCGATTCGCGGGTCGTTCTTCATTTGGTTTTCCAGTCGCGGGTTTTTGTTGATAAGTTTTTAGGGTCGCGAGTCACGTTAGTCGCGTCTTCCTGCTGCTCTCTCGCATTACGGCTCGTGCAGTGCACGGGAAGTGACAAAAATATCTCAAACAGGAGACAAATAGCAGCTAGTTTCCGTCAAACTCCTCAAAACCTTGCTTTTGGCGCGGTGCTGGACTTGCTTCGACGCTAAAACAGAAGTGCGCTACATTCGGCAGATAAAATGGGGTGAAAACAGCGATCAAACATCAAGATACCTCAAACAAGAGCGAAATAACAGCTGGTTTCCCTCAAACTCTTACAAAGACTGCATTTTGCGCGGCGCCGAGATTGCTTCGAAGGTAAAACAGGCGTGCGCTACATTCGGCGTGTAATAGGTAGTGATAAGCGCATTCAGGCGTCAAAGTATATCAAACAAGAGCGAAATAACAGCAAATCTCAAACAACATCTTCAAAAAATTGCATTTTGCACGGTGCTGGGCTGGTTTGGACACAAAAAGAGGCGTGCGTTACATTCGGCGTGTTCATATAATTTTGTGTCGTTAGAATGATTTATGTTAAACATAATATGATATTATTAAATATTATATAAAATGTTCCATTATAAAAAATTTTGTGATTTTAAATCATCTCGGCGTGTATTGTTTTGTCATTTTAATTTACATATTATGTTTCAGTTTCAGTATATGTATAAAACTGACAGACATAATAGATATTATTCGGAGTTTAGAAGTTGAATTTGTCCATAGTTTCGATTAATATGAACCTATCTCATTTGCAATTGAAAGATTATATATTTAAAATTGTTTAATACTTCATACATATTAGCTTTATAAAATATTCAATATCATATTCTGTCGGAATGGAATGGTACGGATTAATTTTACACCAGAAAAGAAAGAACGATACATAAGAAATAAGAACGAAGAAAGTTTAAACAACAATGGAAATTTATTGTGTCAGAAACTTAAATCCAGCAATTTAGTTCAATTTACAGTTACCGAGCACGATAATGAAAGATCTGAGACCAGGTACACCAGTTATAACAAGGAAGAACTGACTAATATAACTGTATTACAGGTACACAAGTCGGTGAAGCATGACTAGCGTGTGAACAGTGAACTGAATAATGTGCAAACATTTTGTTGTCAATATAATATTGGTCGTGCCGTGAACTCTTAGATACCAATGACTTATTTAAAGTTATAATATACAATTAATCTTACATTATTATCGAACTGTAATACAATGAATAATATTAGCATGAGTAAGTAGAAGCGAAAATTTACCAAACAACTCTTGAAATATCATTTAGAGCATTTATCTATGACTATAGCTTACCTAAGTTATCTTTCTACTGGAACAACAAAAACAAAATAACTACTAAACTAAACAACAAATTAAATGATAAGGATCCAATAAAAATAAACTCAATAATGCCCGAGCAGAACGCACCTTATACCTCCATATTCTTTGTTTCGAAGGTGAACTCGACATTTCCAAATACATGACGTATGTATCTCTTCGAAATTTGATGATCCTGAAATCCAGCGGTTTTTAAGTGATAGAAAACAATTGTCGTCCACCTCTGAGATTTTACTTTTTTCTTTTTTTTTTTATTGATGCAATGCATGCTTGAGCCGTTGATCACGCTCCAAGTACGCAGAGCAATGTCGATGAGCATGTTCACATTAATCAAATAGCGGCCAACGTCTCAAACGTAATAGAACAACAGAACGTGAAGATTTAGACGGTTTGTCTTTAACTCCAACAAAAACCTAGCATTAAACAGGTACCGTTCTACAGGTAAATCGAGTCGTCCGACGCCGGTCCTCGGGGACTTTAACGTCCATGCCGCACGAGGACTGGCGCTTCCCACAGGACTGGCGCTAGGGGTATGCTATGCTTGAGTGGACGGCCAGGTTGGACCTCCGGTTGATAAACCTCGGGTCATCAAACACGCGCGTGGCGTGGCGGGTGGAATCCATCGTGGATCTCATGTGGGCGAACCCCGCCGCTGCCGACCGTGTTTCAGAGTGGATGATGTCCAGGGATGAGACTCTCTCGGACCATCACTGTCTGTTTCTTTTTTACTTGGGGGGGGGAGACCCTCATAGGCAACCCGCGCTCTCCGGAGAACGCGGGCTAGTGGTGGATTCACATCGGAAAAAACCTCTACGATGACCCTCCAAAGCGCCACGGCTGATAACAATACCCTCTCTTCGATGGCGCGATATTTGGTCACGGCAAATCGCCCACCCACCTCGGTGTCGCCATAAAATGATATTGATCGCTGATATCGGCTGCGCCTAATGATCTTACTAAGGCATCCCCACGGTCTCTGTCCCGTCTTCGCCTATCGAACCTCTCTGTACGGCAACTTCGCTGCCTTTCCTTTCCACGGCCTCCTTCCGGAACATCATCTGCCCACAGAAGAAGGCGACCACCCTTCTATCACTTTCGTTCGTCAGCAGAGCTCTAAGCACTGTCGACGCCAACAGATTCACTTCTATTTCCGCGGTAAGAGCGTGACGTGACACCGCCCACGCCGGGCAATGCTCCAGTGTGTACTGCGCCGAATCCACTCTCTCATCGCAATGGTGGCACTTTGTGGTCGTCTCCATCCCGATCCGATGCAGATAATCACTGAACTCATCCTCGCCCGGTAAGTACTTAACCCTGTACGTCAAGAGAAGCCCACCGGCGTACCAACCACACATCCCAGTTTGACCGGACGTTCACGAGGACCCTAAGCCCGGGCTCGGCCGCTTTATCATTGAGGCTGGTCCGCCAACTCTCTAGTAAATTCCGTCGTGCTTGGACTCGCGTCGGCTCCTGCAGGGTCAACCCCACATCCAACTGATTCCGGGTGCAGAGGTATATCTCACGACACCTCAGAGCCTGCAATTCGAAAGGAGGAAACACCGCGAGCTCTTGATCAGCAGAAGTCTGCGACCTTTGACCTTCAAATCCGCCGCCCAGATCAGATCCTCGTAGAGGAACTTCGACCATCCTAGCGTACAGTCGGCGTCCCTCGCCTTCCATGCCGCCAATTCTTGGCAGCAAACGTCCTAAGGCGTTCGCCGTTTCCTCGACCGATGGTACCAAGCGCTCAAAGTGGGCATCGTTGTCCGAAGTACCGTGTCGTACGCGAGGTTCCAGAAGAGTGGTCTCAAGATCTACGGTCCACAGCTCACCTAATCATCTCTCCGTCCCGGCCGGTATGAATGATACACCGGTCCCGGAGACATGCCTGAGCTACGTCTTACAGATATGGTGACCTCCTCTATCTTCCTTCAGGATAAGCTGTTGAAAGCGTTAGTGTAATAAACGCCTCGTCTAACAAATACCCTGGCCTAAAGGCTGTGGGTAAATCCGGAGATCGCCCCGGCTTCGGAAGGAGGACCATCCGTCCCGGGAGGACCATAGGCCGGCGAATTCGCCCCAGACAAGACACCTCTCGGACAGGCTTCTCAGCCTCGTGGCTATGCCCCGGTAATTCTCCTTCCATGGGCAGGCTAGGACTTCGTTAGGAGCCGGAGCATTACACCTCCTACGGCTTTGTCCGACATCTGGCAGCCCCGGTTCTCCGCAACGCCCGGAGAACGTTGGGGACCTCCTACTCCCTGTGAAACAGGGTATTGTCGGCGTTCTCCAGTAACTGAAGGTCAATCGCCTCTGTTCCGTGAGGTATCCATGAGTGGAGTATCTTCAACACCTTCGCGGGTTGAAATCGAGGATGGCCAAGAATTCGTCCCATGGCCGCTTTTTCCCCTTCCTGATAGCCCGCTGCAGGAACATTAAAAAGCAACAATTTCCAGTAGGGGAAATCCCACAATCGGTCATCGGCCACTGGAATTTATTTGCTGAATTACACATGAAATAATATTAATTATATTGAAAGAGAAAAGAAAAATGACTCACTGTACACTGATAAATATGAATTTTTTAAACCTTCTCAAAGTACTTGTTTACAAATATGTGTAAATGCTAATATATATTCGATCGCTACCTGTAGAAAATTTTATTATAGGCAAGAAACTCACTGTTACGCCATGAGTCTTAATATAGACTCGTAGATATATAGTATAGACGTACTTCTAACCGTCACTCGCGGTCCTCCAGCGTCGCAGACAGATCGTCTTATCTGCCCGACGAAAAATATACAATGTATTGACGAGCGCATAGTTGTCACCAAGCAGCAAGTTCCAGAAACGTCGATTTCGGTTCGTTATTTTATTTTAACAAAGAAGGTGGCCTACGTAATCATAGGCGCGAACGGTGGCGTGATCCGAGCGTAGTGGGGGTCGTCTCCCCAAGAAGACAAAGAATTGATCTAAGGGCAATCAGTCCGTTTTGAAAATTCATACTGCATACATCGAGAGCTCTGACGAATAAAGTTGCTTAGTCTAACGAATTCATTGAGAGATGTCGTAAAGTCGGGTAGAATTTCTGTAATACATTAACTGTGTTTATCGCTAAGTAATTTATGACGCTTTGATTATTATACAATTTATTGTTGAATATACACGCTATATTAACCTATTAACACAGTGTTAAATTCATTGAACCACCTCTGTTATCTTAATCGAAACAAGGGGAACGACTATTTCGCGGCGTCGATTATACGAATCGTAGCGAGAACTTACGCCTCTCGCTGACGCGGTTTCCTTGCGATCGCGTCTCTCCGCGAACGGTCGTAACACTCACACACTGATTAATTTCGCTGAACGATAATTAAAAAATGACTTTAATCCCTGTTTAAACTGAACTACAAAACAAAACTAATTTTAACTGAACGATCACAACTCTAAATAAATAATGCAAATAAATTAATAAAAGAAGACTATATGTCAAAAAAGTGAGTTCCTATACGTGTAGCTGAATCTCTTTGTCCAGTCTATCACTCTTTAGCAAACTCGACGAGCTGCAGCGTTCCTAACGAATTAGGATACGAATTTGATGCGTAAAGAATCGTGATTCGTTAGTTTGAGAATTTGTGGAAATATGCATGTCTTCTGCCTTACAGTTTATCCGTTAACTTGATAATTTTAACGTTATTACTTATAAGTTCGTATATACATAGCGATAATCAAACTTTCGATACAAACTCATACTTTCCACATTAACTGTACATGACAATTATAAAATTTTAACCAAATTTGTGAGATGGTTATAATGATTTCACAGAGCTATTTAACAATCGATACGGTAGCATATGTAACTTTGTATATTAGAAGATGAAATCCTCCATTCAAAATCAGATCTATTATTAATGGAAAAAAACATATCTGATGTTAATATTAGTGTGTACCTTCAACAAGTATATGCATGAAGAAATATCTGTGAAACCCATGCGTTTATATAGTATTCGCTAAAAGGAAAGTTGATTTTAACATTGCCTTTCCTCATGAACAGTTTCCAGTTACATATATACATGCAAGTTATTATAGATTATATAAATTTTTTTACGATCGCAAAGGACTAACTAACGTGCAACGATGGTGATAGAACATGAAACATCGTTTTATGAAATTTATCCTAGTGTTTAATGCAACTCCAAATTCTCTCCGTGATAATCTGATGAGGAAAATTTTAGAATGCCTTCGCGTCATTGGGTCACACCAGAGGACTTAGTTTATATTCGGCAATCTTGAAGGCAACTCGATATATTGCACATTGACTGATTTAAGCATGAGACCACGCTGCGTGTTGGTTCCAAGCAAGGAATGCTTCTTTAAATAATACGCGCCGTGATTAGCTATCCTATAAACATCAAAAACTGCTACTATTCACAATTAGGAAGTACACCAAAAGCGAAGTCGGAAAGCATTCAGGCCGATGAGAGAAAAAAAGGAGAAAAATTTTGTTCGGAACGTAACATAATGATCCATACTGATTTTTTTTAATATGGTCTGTATTCTTTCTGATCAATTGTAATATACTGTCCTCCCTTATTTTTTACGACTCTAATTCCAAGATACCTTTCTAATCCTCCAATATCTTTCACATATAGGTATAGTATAGGTATAAGTATTGAAGTGGTCACCATTTCTAAGAAAACTCTACATCTGGTCATTAGCTTTTTCAAGCACTGAAGCCATCGACAGCGCACAGACAAAAGAGTGCGTCAAAGGCAAACCATAAATGGTACACATGCAACGTTGGCTTCATGATTTTTTAGTCATAGCGTAACATTGCTAGCGTGCGGATCTGGATCAGCTCAATTATATTTCGAACTTTGTATTTACGCTTTAGTATTCAAAACATATATTTTCATTCAGCCGTCGACTGCGGAAGCGTGAACACGTGTGTCTAGTGCCTAGTGCAGTTCACAGTACAAGTGACGACCCTCCGCGAAAGAGAAGTGAAATTAAAATAACACAAGTGCTTGTGTGCAACCAAGTCAACAAAAGCAAAAGACTCCTCCGCCCCCACCAATCTTCATCGATAACGTCATCGATATCCAAACAATGATCAAGTCTATCGAGAAAGACATCAACAAGGAAGATTACCAACAATCAAAAATAATTAGGTTAAAATTCTGCCGACTAATCCAGACTCCTATAGAAAACTAATACAGCTGTTAAAAACCCTGAACACTAAATTCCACACTTCTCAACTAAAACAAGAAATACCCTTTCGAGTGGTACTATGCAACATTCACCACTCTGCTAACTTAGACGAACTGAAATAAGAACTACAAAATTTTGGCTATGAAGTTACCAATATCAGCAATACAGGACACAGAATCACAAAAAAACCACTATGTTTATTCTTTGTTGATTTAAAGCAAAAGTCAAACAACAAAGAAATATATAATATCAACCGATTAATGAACCTCGAACTAAAATTCGAACCACCTTTTACAAAAAAAAAGAGATAGTTCAGTGTAAAAGATGCCAGAGATACAGCCACACGCAAAAATATTGCAACCGCAATTACTGCTGCGTCAAATATGCAAGTCCTCATTCTACAGACCAACGCATTAAATCAGCAGAAACTTCTGCGACATGTATCCACTGTCAAGGAGACCACCTTGCGAACTACAAAGGCTGCTGAGCCTACAAGACCTTATATAACGAGTACCCCAAACCCTGAGTAAAGGGCCTCACGATTCCAACAACCAGGACACAAAAACTATCTACTCCTTCAATCTCCTATGCTCAGGTAGTTCAAGGAGTACAAAGCAGACCTATAATCCATAATGAACATTCCCAAAATATTCCAGTCCCAGTTCCCAGTCCACAAAGCACAAATAACCTCGAGAGGCTCGAAACATTAATCGAACAACAATCAGTGCAATTTAAAAGCTTGCTATCACTGCTTACACTCCTTGTGAGCAAACTACACTACGACGTAAAATAAAACCATTACACGTAGCTCTTTGGAATGCCAACGATCTAGCTCAGCACAAATACGAACTAGAATTCTTCTTAAAACAACAACAAAGTGACATAATGCTCATATCGGAAACCCACTTCACCAATAAAAATTACCTAAAAATAAATGGTTATAACTTCTATCATACCTAACATCCCAGCGGAAAAACCCACGGCGGCACCGGAATTATCATAAAAACCAGCATAAAACATTATGAGCTTCCATCATTCTAGAAGGACTACCTCCAAGCCACAAACGTAGCAATAGAAAATTGGCATGGTCCAATCACCACGTCAGCAGTATACTGTCCTCCTAGACATTCTATCTCTAAAGAGGACTTCGATAACTTCCTCAAAAACCTTGGCAATAGATTCATAGCAGGAGGAGATTACAACGCCAAACATACCCAGTGGAACAGCAGACTTATTAAGGCAGGAGGTGAAAATCTCTGAACATTAAAAATACTGAACAGTATAAACACCAATAGACTAAATTACCTCAGTAAAAACGAACCCACTTACTGACCCACTGAAAATAACAAACTACCTGACTTATTAGACTTCTTCATAACCAAAAACATCTTGCCAAGATATGTCCAAATCAAATCTTCTGCGGAACTCTCTTCAGATCATTCACCCGTAATAACAATAATTAACTCAACAATTATTGAAAATCTACCTAATGGCTTTATTCACAACCAATTCACCAACTGGCAACTCTTTAGGGAAATTTTCAATCATACAAAATCAGCCTCAATTCGCTTAAACACAAACGAAGATAGAGAAGCAGCCGCCGAATACCTAAACATCAGTATAGTAAACGCTATCCGTTCTTCTACACCTATGAAGAGCTTCGACAATAAACACGAATATCCCTACCACATATTTTAAAAAATCATAGAAAAACGCAGACTTCAAAGAATATGGCAGAACCATAGAATACCTGACGACAAGCGCAAGCTAAACAATGCAACAAGAAAACTCACCAAAACCTTCAGAAACTATAGAAACGACTGTTTTCAAAAATACCTTGCCAACCTATCTCCCACGGCTGACTCTAACTACTCACTATGAAAGGCATCCAGGAAACTTTCTCGTCCTCCGCTAACAATACCTCCAATTCTCTGTCCGCAAAGTGGGTGGGCGCGTATGGGCTAACTTGTTTGCCAATCATCTAACTAACGTCTTCAAACCAAATTCCCCCGCTACTCCAGACGAAATAACTGAATACCTGCACTCTCCCTTCCAGATGTCCCCTTCTACTGAGCCTTTCTTATAACTAGAAGTCATAGAATTAATCCGACGCCTAAATCCCAAAAAAGCATCGGGGCATGATCTGATAAGTAACAAAACCATTAAGGAGCTTCCCATAAAAGGGATTCCAATCATCACTTCCATTTTTAATGCAATTCTCTCCTTTCAATACTATCTCAAGCACCGGAAAATATCATTGATTATATTATCTCATTCCCAAACTTGGAAAACCAATACATGAAACCAGCTCTTATCGCCCAATTAGTCTTCTGCCCACCTTGTCCAAACTATTCGAGAAAATGCTAATGATACAACTCCTTCCACTCTTAGAAGATCTAAAAACACTGCCGGATCACCAATTCGCTTTCCGAAAGCAACATTCTACGATAGAGCAAATTCATCGTATAACTCACAAAATCACCCAAGACTTAGAAGAGAAAAAATATTGCATTGCGGTATTTCTGGATATTCAACAGGCGTTCGACAAAGTATGGCATGAAGGACTATTGTTCAAACTAAAAAAACTCCAGCGAGGCCTCGACTCTATGGAAGAGTGGTTCCACAAATGGCGCTCCAAAGTCAACGAAAACAAATCTAGCCACAACTTTCACGCTACGAAAACAAACTTGCCCACAAGTGACGATAAGCAACATACCTATTTCAGATAAAGAGTCAGATATCTGAGTATGACACTGCATGACAGAAGATTGACATGGAAACAACATATCTTAGATAAAACTACACAACTCAAAGCAAAATTTAAAAAATTCTACTGGCTCATCGGCCGACGTTCCAACTTAAATACGCAAAGTAAAATTACACTATGCAAAGCCATATTAAAACCAGTTTGCACCTATGGAATCCAACTATGGGGAACAGCAAGTAATTCAAACATAAAAATTCTCCAACGATTCCAATCGAAAACCTTAAGATCCCTAATAGATGCACCTTGGTACGTCACCAACGAAACGATACAGAACAACCTCAAGATGCCCATAGTCACAGAAGAAATATCAAAATTCAGCAATAGACATAGCACAAGAGTTAACAACCACCAAAACCCTCTAATTACTCCACTACTCAACACGTCGGAATAGATCCGCAGGCTAAAACGACATTACACCTTAGACCTAAGCACTAGATTCGAATAGAATCAAACATATTATTACACATATTAACACGTATTAATCATATCATATTACCACGTCAGATAAATTTACCTAAAATTCTCTAACGAGAATTGGTTGTAACATAAACGCAAATAAAAAAACAAATATATGTCGGGTTGGCGTTAGGACTTGGGTTAAGGGCGTGTAATGAATATTCACAGGAATTATTCATCGTTGTCACACAATCGAGGTAGCGTTTATTAACACAAGTATAGATGTTACAAGATTGACAAGTGCCCGCGGTAACTGAACACTAATGACAATGATCTTAGGTTCGATATGACGAATCAACGGTCAACGGAATAACAGATATACTTTGCTCCAAAGTCTAAGTCGGACTCGACTTATTCCTCGCGATACAAGGATTGCTTAACTAGCTCTTTGTTGAGACGTGGATTATTCACCGATCGTACAAACACACTAAGTAACTGGCTAATGAGACTGTAAGAAAGGGAATGACTTTCCGTCACGATGACGCTGCAGAGGAAAACTATGATGGGGTGTTCCTAAGGGCACGGAATCATCGGATTCATCGAGGAAAGCCTCCGCTCGGAGGTTGAGGGAAATGGACGTTGCTGTTAATTGGTTAATTTCTATGTTGGCGGTTAGAAAAGGATGCTAGCCGCCCTTGAGAGAGAGAGAGAGTTCCTAGCGGGTGTCACGGATCGAACTTTTGTTTAGCACGTGCTACGCCAGATGCGATGGTCCTTACGAGATTCCTCATAGTCTGGACGTTAAGAGCCATCCATTGTTAACGCTAACCCTCAACAGGCCTAAGGAGACACCGTAAACCGAATCTGTTCAGTTTCATTTCTCTTCACATAAACATTTTCAGTTTACAGATGGTCCGCATATTTGTTGCACGCTCTTAACTATTACGGAGAAAGCGGGTGTCTGGCGAGATAACAGACATTTCGCATGAACAAGGATGCCCATATCTGGTTTTCTTTGTCGTAATAACTTCATTCATTAGCCAATGGGCATCGCGGATCATTACCCTCACTTTTCTACCGAAAAGTGCGGACAACGAATCCGCGTTCTGAGTTCAAAAGGGCACACCCACACCGAGCTTTCGTCCTTGATGGTACGAGCCAGAACCGGACAGTTCTTCTTCCGATCTTTTTTGTAACAAAACCCTAACTTTGAAAAATAAACTTGATTCCACACTGAATCTTGTGCTTTCACTTCAAAAATTATGTGACACGGGAAACGTCGTACGTGATGAAAGCAGATCTCCCGTATCTTCCCGCAATAGGTGATAGATTTACTGGCTGATAGAATAAAGACTGTTTGTCAATCTGAAGGACTTTAGATAACTAAATCCTGAGATTTGTAGCGTCAGACTACAGACTTGTAGGGTCAGACTAGCTGAACATATACCGTGAATGATGCATCGATATCTGGCGATCATCTTGCCCCAAGAATAGGGTCTGTGTGTGGGGAGCCACGGGGCCGTTGGAATGTTTACTGTTAAGTGTCGGTACGGCCAATTCTTTAAAGGAGAGGTATGCAACTCCATATCTCTGTTAAGTGGAACGTTCATCCCGATCACCGCGGCTACGCTGGGCGATCAGTTGTCGCCTCGAGCCTGAGCTCATTATCTCAAGTTTCGAACGATTGTGTTTGGGTTATTTTGTAAATGCTACAGTATTGGGGTTTTCCAAGTAATTCCAACGAGGGGAAACCGGTGTCCTTTCATCTCCGACATATATATGTAGCGGCACTCGACACCAACTAGAGTCGGGCGACGGCAGCGCAGTGATTAGCACCTTAGGTTACGACCCGGGTTCAAATCTCGGCGACCGTAATCCGATTTTTCTTCCACGCATCTAAATTGGAAGAAAAGCTGCAGTACCCCAGCAGCGACACCCGCAGCAGAACCTATCTCGGCCTCTACACCAGCAGTAGCGCTATCACCCACAACTATATCTCCACCTTATATAATACGATCCCCATCGTATACTTTGAACATTCATAAATTTTATTGTTATCAGTAACTACAGTTTTCGTATACATAGTATAAATGTTTAATACAGTAAATAAGAAAAGCTATGTGATATCATCCCTGAAATGACAGTTGCAAGTCTTTGAAGATTTAAAAATATTACAGTCTACAGTTATCACTGCGGAGTATAGCGTAAACGATTCAATGATTCGTGGGATAAAACAAAATATTGTAAAAAATATGAAATTTGCAGATAAATTTAAAGGACAAAAAGAGGGCAGATACTAATAAAACCTGTATACGATAAACTGCAACACCGCTTATTGGTCAGTAGCCAGCTCAGTTTAGAGAGAAAGGGGTCACTTTATATCTGATACTTTGCTCTTCGAAAAGGCTATTGAATTGGGTAGATATCATATGTTTGTATTCAAATTTTAAAGTGAACGAGGGTTGGTTATTATTTACAAGACATCATGACATACGTCTAGAACAAGTGTACGGAGCAATTTATAATATGCGCGAGACCGTTCTTTCATGAAGAGCTCTTCCACAAAAGATATTGGTGAAGAGAACAGAAAAATCTGTAAAAGGATATAAAATCAATAAAGAACGGACTACAGTTGCATTATATACAAATGCACCTGGGGCATATAAGTTGATGCTCTTAAATATTTATAAATTAAAAAATTCTCGTACCCTAAAATATCATAGGAAAAGACTTCTTCTTACTTTGAAATCACAATGTAATGCATGGATGATTCAATCATTATTTACTGATTAGTACGAAAACAACTTTAAGCCTAATGTACGAGAGCATCAAGTATAGAATTCAATAGTTGGCAAAGTAATTTTGTTATAATACAATTACGAAGCATACGAGCTGACAACAGAAACAAAGAATTCATCATCACTAACACTATGACCATAACATCTAACATAGTCCACACACGCCTAGAGAGACAATGTGATAATATTCAGCGTTTGTACGATACGCCCAGTGTGTCATTCAGCGATTTCATAATACGCTCAGTGTGATATCCAGGGTTTTCACGATACACTCAGTGTGCCATTCAGCGTTTTTACGATACCCCAGTGTGGTGTGATCCAGAAAATTGAGATTCATTCATGTACGAAATCGGAAATGATCTGTCATGTCATTACGGTCTGACTGGTAATTCACAGAATGCAACTAGCACTTTGAATACTAATCATAATGTTACTGATTTTTGTTTTTTTTTCTTTATTTTGTTATTGAGCATTCGATCAAAATTTTTGTTGATGATCTGGACCCTTGACTTATTTGGACATTTAGTTAAGTTGTAAATAACGTCAGTTATATCGAGTCTAACGTTGGGAAAACACAATATTTTAGATACATCCGAGGACTTGTGATGGTTAGGATGGCCGTATCGGAGATGAAAGGACACCGGGGCCTTCCCGTTTGAAATTTTGGGAAAATCCGCAATACTTCAGTCTACAGTTTATCATATCTGTACTCAAATAATTGTTTAGGATTTCATCCGATTATATTTGTTCGAGATTTGTGATAATGAGCTTGGGCTCGAGGCGAAAACTAGTCGTGGAACGTAGCTACGGTCACGGGATGAACGTTTTTGCCTAATAGAGGTATAGAGTAATTGTATAACTCTCGTTAAAAAGAAATAGTTGTAGCGGCACTCGACAGTAAACATTCCAATGGTTTCTGCCATGGCTCGCCACACACAGACCCTATTCTTGGGCAAGATGATTGCCAGATGTCGATGCATCTCCACAGTTCATGTTCAGCTAGTCTGATGACCCGCTATAAATCTTAAGATTTAGATAACTACCAGGTATGTAAATATGAAACTGGAATTTTTGTATAGAGAATACACGTTTATTGTATGAAAATGATTAAAAATAATTTATTCGAAGTATTGCCCATCGCTAGCTATACATTTTTCCCACCTGTCTGGCAAATGGTGGTTGCCACGCCAAGAAAACTGTCGCTCTTTTGAGGCAAACCAGTCATCGAGCCATTTTCGTACATTTTCGTATGAAGTGGAAGTGCTGGTCAAAAAGTGCGTGTCCCAGCGATGCAAATAAATAGTAATCGGACGGAGCCAAGTCTGGTGAACAAGCCGCGTGTAAAAGTATTTCCCAACTCAACGCTTCAATCGTTTCCTTGACCGGTTTTGCTGTATGTGATGGTGCATTATCACGAAGCAAAATTACTTTGTGTTGCCTTTTTTGATATTCTGGTCGTTTTTCACGCAAAACTTGATTCAAATCGATCATTTGTTGTCGGTAGCGCTCAGTATTAACGGTTTCGCTGAGTTTTAACAGTTCATAATAGATCATACCCTTCTGATCCCACCAAACACAGAGCATTGTCTTCCGTCCATAGCGATTTGGTCTCGTAGACGACGTCGGTGGTTCGCCTGGAGCTACCCATGATCTTTTACGCTTAGGATTCTCAAAATATATCCATTTTTCATCACCAGTCGCAATTCGGTGGAGAAATGACTTTCTTCTGTATCTGGCGAGCAGTATTTCGCAAGTGGTTCTTCGGTTTTCCTGCTGTCTTTCATTCAGTTCATGTGGAACCCATTTTACCACCTTCTGGCTCTTGCCCATGGCTTTCAAACGTATGGAGACGGCTTCTCGTGTCACCTTTAATTGATCAGCGAATTGTTGTTGCGTTTGAGCGTCATCCTCATCCAACGATGCTTGCAATTCTCTGTTTTCAAACTTTTTCGGTGGTCTTCCACGTTCTTCGTTCCTCACGTCAAAATTGCCACTTCTACATTTTTCAAACCACTCAAAGCACTGATTTACCAAGAGCATGCTCACCGTAAGCTTCGACAAGCATTCGATGCGATTCTGCAGCAGTTTTCTTCAAATGGTAACAGAAAATCAATGCTGTCCGCAAATCGTAGTTTCCAGGCACAAAATTCATGTTCAACGCTATTACAAACTATGCTGTTGTATGAAACTTGTAATGTTCCAAGTCGAAAATGTTTGTGATATGTCAACAAAGAGTTTTGGCATCAATGACGAAGTTTAGTGATAACTACATTATTAGCTGGGGCCATCTATAGGTAAATTCCGGTTTCATACTCACAGACCTGATAAGGTCCTTCAAACGGACAAACAGTCTTTATTCTAACAGTCCTTAAATCCACCACCCACTACGAGAAGATACGGGGAATCTGCTCTTCTCACGAACGACGCTTCCCGCTAGCAACTTCCCCTCAAGGGCGGCTAGCATCTCTCTAACCACCAACATAGAAATTAACCAATTAACAGCAACATCCATTTCCCACACTTTCCGGGCGAAGGTTTTCCTCGACGAATCCGATGATCTCGTGCCCTTAGACACACCCCATCATAGTTTTCCACTGCAGCATTACCGCGTCGGAAAACATATTCTCTTGTACGATCTCATCGACGAGAAAGCAACGTCTTTCACGATCAGTTAATACTTCACGTTTTTATTTTAACCAAGAAT
This sequence comes from Bombus sonorus, assembly GCA_029958995.1. Classification (NCBI taxonomy): domain Eukaryota; kingdom Metazoa; phylum Arthropoda; class Insecta; order Hymenoptera; family Apidae; genus Bombus; species Bombus sonorus. Next base: position 4,719,296 of record JARWAU010000008.1, on the reverse strand, counting down.
CAGACTTAGACCTTGGAGTAAAGTGTATTCACAATTTCGTTGACCGCGAATTCGTTATCGAACCTAAGATCATTGTCATTAGTGCTTGTTACGTCGACCGACTCTCTACCTGGACGGGGCCTTGCACCGCATCTGGCAGCCATATGTCCGCACCTCTCTGTCGCGTATTCTGAACGGTTTCAAGGACCGACCATAAGTCTTAGACAATCGCAACAAAGTCTATCAGGTCAAACAACGGCCCTTTCTACGAGAGCATTTTCTAAGACCTCTGGTTTGTGTCCGGAAGACACTTAAGATTAGTTCTTTTTCACACGTGCGATGCTTCCCACCACCAACTTTCTATCGAGGGCGGTCAGCCCCCTCCTAATCCACGAACAGAAACAATAACTATCACCCTCACTTTCCTAGTCAAGAAACTGTCATCAACAAATCGGATGATCCCGTGTGCTAGACACACCCATTTCCTAGTTCTCCTCTGAGATAGCATCGTCACTCTCAAGGCACTTGAGAACTCCGTTTTCGTCGTCCAAACAGTCAATTCGCAAGATCTAACTATCTCATCCGGAGATATCTTCAAGTCGGGTCATACTGCTGTAACGCATCTACTGTAAACTATTGTTAAATATATATCATATTAACCTGTTAACGCAGAGTTAATTTCAATTAACCAGCCCTGTTATCCTAACCGAAACACGGGGAACGACTATTTCGCGGCGTCGATTAACCGAATCGTAGCGAGAATTTACGTCTCTCGCTGACGCGTTTCCTCGCGACCGCGTCTCTCCGCGAACGGTCGTAACAGTGCTTAATCACCGCGGTTATTTGTCAATCCCGTAATATCCACACTTATGCTAATAAATAATAACTCGGTATTATAATAACAATGGATAGTTCTAGTGAAGATTCATTACACGCCCCTAACCCTAATCCTAACTATAATGACGACCCAACATCAGAAGTGGGATCAGTGCCGATTATAACATTACGCGACTATAGGGCCATCATCGCTTCAAAAGGTTAACACTCACGAGTGACATCAAGACGGAAGATCAATTTCAGAGTGAAATGCAATTTCTCTCCTACGAGGAGAAACCGACGACTTTATCAGAAAGCTCATCGACGGGTCCTGAAACTAAACGACGCAGGCCATCAGATCCCCAGACTAGGTGCTACCACTGTGGGCACTACGGACACAGAACGACGGAGTGCCACAAAAGAATATAATTGGAGCAGGTGAAGGATGTACGAAACTCAGGGGAAAACCGACCAGCCGCATCATCGAAGGTATCTTGGTTCAAATGCCATAAGAAGGGACATGTCGAACCTGATTGTCCGTTACTGCGGAAAAGAAAGTATGATTCCAATAACGAACGGTGAATCGACTCCTGCGTAGTGGAAGCCCCAACTGGTAGAGTCATCTGGGTGAGTCGTTCCCATTTTATTTCGATTCTGGAGCTGAATGTTCACTAATTAGAGAGTCCATAGCCTTGGAATTTTCCGGCAAAAGAATGACTGATGTAGTAGTAATGCGAAAATTTTCCAGTAGTAAAATTTTCCATATTCTTGCTGATAGTTACTTAAAATATAATATCGTGACTGGTCGTGAAATTTTGAGACAAGGTTTTGACTTAATATTACACAAAATAGCCTCGCTATGTGTAAAACAAAAATAATTAATGTCGATAATAAAACCGCTGAAAACGAGATCGAAATTAATTAAGTTGACACTGATGTACATGGTAATGATAAAAGTCGATTGATTTCTCATCTCAAAAATTAAAAGATTTATTCGTTACGGGTTTCCAACATACTCGCGTAAATACAGGTCAGTTAGAAATACGATTAATTGATCCAAACATCACTGTACAAAGAAGTCCTTATAGGTTTAGCGAGGAAGAGCGCAGAATAGTACGTGAGAGAATAAGCGAATTAATTAGAACAAGAATCAGAAGGCCTAGTAATTCACCGTTCGCGAGCCCTATGTTACTCGTGAAGAAGAAAAATGGCTCAGATAGATTATGTGTAGATTTCCGAGAACTAAATAAAATTACGGTCGCGGATCGCGGTATCCTCTACCTCTTATCACGGTTCAAATCGCGAGATTGCAAAAGGCGAGGTACTTTATTAGCCTGGACATGGCCAGTGGGTTCCATCAAATCCCCATTCATCCTAATTCTACAGAATATACAGCATTTGTCACCCCCGACGGGCAATACGAGTATATAACGATGCCATTCGAATTGAAAAAATTTTTTCAGTCCGTCCGTTTTTCAGAGGGCTATTCTAAAGGTCTTGGGCGACCTTGCCTATTCGTACGTTGTTGTTTACCTGGATGACGTTCTAATTATTGCTGACTCGATAGACCAAAACACAAAAACCTGGTTTCACTCTATTGACACCGAATGCAACGTACGTCAGATTCAACGAAATATACGTGCAGAACATTTAAATGTAATTTTTAGTACAATTTCAGGTAAATCTAATGCTTCTCTCTCGTGTTTGAGGTATCCTCACACAAAACACTGCTTTAATTCTATTGACACCGGAAGCAGCGTAAGTCAAATTATGAGTGATGTACGCGCAGAACAGTTAGATTTAATTTTTTTCGCACAATTTCGTGTAAATCTGGTGCTTTTCATTCATGTTTGAAGTATTCTGACACAAACAGCTGGTTTAATGGACACCGAATGCCGCGTACATCAAATTTCACATGATGATATGCGCAAAACTGTTAAACTGCATTTTGTGCAGAATTCCTTTGAAATTTGTAGTCTTTATACAGCTGTTCAAAATATCCTGACATAAAAAACTGCTTTAACTCTATTGATAAATATTTCAAGTTTTGTTCAATAAATATTATTGAGAATATAACAATGAAATACGAGATATCGTCAGTCGTCCGTAGCGTTCAAACGTACTGGGACTATCCGACACAAAATCTAAACAGCGATCGCGCCGCTTGGGACTACAGCGGTTAAACACATAAACATAACGAGTACAATAACCACATAAAAGATCTTACTTACTTAATTATGGTAGAAATAAGTTTAAACTTAATTATAAATGTCCTCAAAAAATTAGCAGAGTAGTCAGAGATGTATTGCATAGCAGCACACATAATCTTATAACGGTGGTCATCTTCTAAATTCAATTACAGGCTAAATTGCTTAATTATCGTATCATAACGTGGCCTATATCAAAGCAATAAAGTATTATAACATAAATACATAGCAATGTAAAGAAAGATAATATAAAGACATGTTAAAATTACATAACTGGCATTCTAAGTTATGTTATCTCATTACGTGTACACGATATGCAAAAATTACCAAGTAAATTCCCATTCAAATACAAATCCAGATAAATTTTATTAATTAACAAATACCTTAAGGAAGTGTAACGTAATAGACTAATAATATATGAAATGTAACCTAGTATGCATGTGGTTGAGTAATCTAACTCGTGCTAATAGGATCTAGGCCGTAATACGGCCTAATAAGTAGCAGCACTGACACAAGTTAAAAATTTTCATTTTATATGACATACTCATGAGTTTTGACGCACTCAAAATAGATATTCATATTTAAGATTAAACGCACTTATACATCGTGTACTGGAAATAACAGAACATTGAATAAAGAATGCAATTGAAACTAGTGACTTATAAATATTAAAAGTAGAACTCCACTATGGGGAGATACCAATGATAGATAATAAGTAACATGATGCATATATTTAATGTATATTAAACATTATTAAGTGTACACTTACTGACATTCGCGACCACTTTGAATTACTCGTACTATGTAAATAACTAGTAGCACAGGACAAAGAAATGGTAAAGTGTTAAACTATAATAAGGAACTATAGATAAATTAAAATACCACAAGTAGAATGATAAATCTAAAATATTTTAATATTCTATTAACAATATCACGAAATATATGAATCCAAGGATTAACAGCTTAGCATCACACATTAATGATAATATAAAACATTTGATATTAATAAGAAGATACTTAAATATCTATTTAACAAAATTATGATTATCAATATGTATAAAATTATGAGTAATTTTATCTATAACATGTCTAAATAATAAGTAATAGCAACGGCATCAATAACATAGCACTGGATAGAATAATATAAAATGGTTATTTTAGCATATTAGAAATTTTAAAGAAAAGGCACAATGAATATGTTTTTCTTTCTGTTTCATTCTTTTGAAGATATAAAATTATTTAATACCTACTTTTGATATAAAATATGATAGTTTGGATAACAGTAAGATATCCAAAAGATATATTTTAATGATATTGTCTCAAATTAAGAGGAAACCTAAATCAGCTGTTAAGGCATATTAATGTTTAAAGGTTATAAAGAATCCAGTAATAAACTTAATTGAAATATGTAATATATATACTTGTAACAGAAAACTTAAATAAAATTAAAGAAAAATATCCGACATTATATTATATTTAAAATTATCTAATACTAATTAAATGTAACCCAGATGAAAGCCGTATACAATAAATAAGATGATATTAGTAAAATCTTAAACAGTAATGCAACATTGGCAAAAATGATATAATAGAGACTATAAGTTAATACTGGATTTTATCAGAGAATATACTAAACACATAGAAATATGTCTATTACAATTAACATCATATAAACTAAGAAGAAATTATTAAATTATATAAATCAAACTTTAACATGGAAAACAATAAAACTAAGATAGTAATATTCCTATCTTTATAACTAAAACTAAAAATCTAAAAGTCATTAACTCACCACACTTATACGTTATGAATGTACGTGAATAAAGACAAATTTATGTTAGTTTTTCTTTAACTGGAATAATACGAGTTAGCACAACACATTATCGATTAAGGTAGTTGATACATAATAATTAGTAAATTTATTAGAAAATATGATACTGATAGATAAATGTGCAGAATAACACGTATAACTACAACCAAAAAACACTGAAGCACATTTATTATGGATAAATCTCAGATTAATAACACCAGTTATGAAGATACGAATAATACATACTTTTTCACCATGAACTGTCAGTTAAAGAAACAAATTGTAAATTTTATCATGTTACTTTAGCACGTGCTTAACAGCAAAGTACATAGCATCCATCTTGGAAAGTCCATGAAGAACAATGTGATTACAAAGGAAATGTTACACGTGGCGTAACAATATATTAAGATTTCAATTAAATTTATTAACTATATTAAATAATTATAATAAATTTGACAATTAATTATATTGTAATGAATACGTGTTGACTAGTATGGTCCTGAATAAACTAATGTGGACAATAAATACAAGGTGGTAAAAAATTACATGGAAGGAGAATTCTAAGTTAATTTGTTATATATTTTTTACTACTAAATAAATAACAAGAGACAAATAAACTACAACAAATCAAATAGTAAACATTATATGAATGAAAATTAAACAAAGTTAACTGATAAACAATACATAAAATGCACGATTTGACTGTATGGTGAATGCAAATTGATCAAATTTATCCACCATTTTCATTATTTAATAAAAAACATAATTGTTACATATGAACTTAGTATAGAAGTCTAAATGTTATTACGTAAAGATTATTATTATTTAGACCTATTATTGAACCACATCATGATTATTTAACTCTATACCAAAACAGAACTACACAAGAAAATATAAACGCAGATATGAACGGTAAATAGTCATTTTATAAAAATCTAAGCATATTGAGGTCGTGGTTTTCTTCAATCAATGAATGTTGCTTACTAAATTAATAAATAAGCAAACCTACATTATAATATTACAAGTTCAACTAATGAAATAACAAAAGTAAATGATAATAATAAATTAATGAACATGACACATAATGGAAATAGATATACATATGGATGATGTTATATGATGAATAAAATATGTGATGAATAAAAGTCGCTTCCTCGAACCATTTTATTAATCGTCAATGATTCATACAGTCAGTCTTCCAACAACTGTACTAACCCAGTACGATATTCCAAGAGTGTGATTGACCATACGTATAAGCAACGTGAGAAACTAAACATTGTAACATTTCGTTCTTCGAATTTGGATTTGTACCATATGTATAGCTTCAATAAAATTATTCATTGACTATTATTGTCAACAATTAAGAAGATATCAGAAATATTTATTTATTTTAAGGAAACTTTAATCCTTCCCGTGTTAGTATTCCTGCACTGAAGCTTCAAGAAGAATTGGAAAAGAAACAATCCGAAGAATCTTAGAGCCAAGAGAGTACCATGATACCACTGGCCAAGATCTGTAAGGAAGAAACCTTACATCTCAAAAATCAATAGAGAAAAAGTTCGCACCAAATAAATTTATTTTCGTGTCATTGGAAAATATGACACTTCCAAAAATTTCTATCGTGATTTAATAGATTTTAGTGAACTCTGAACGCTTTTCTCTATTAGTTGTTGCGTATTTAGTTGTTGGAATAGGACTGAACGACGTTAATAAGCAGTAAAAAAGATCCTTATTTGACTGTAACAAACATTTTTTCTGTATATAGTCCATTCGGTATTTTCTTATATTTTTCTTGCGGCCATTTCTAAGACCATATCTCAAGACTCGCTAATTGGAAGTACAAAATTATACCAGTATGTGCATAACAATGTTTATTTCTGAATGATTATATTTTTTAATATATATATGAAAGACAATGACTCATCAGGTAAAGTTCGTTGGCATCGTATTAAATATTAACATCAAGCGCAGATGTAAATAAAAGTTAGAAATTAAAAACAAACTTTCCGAATTAAATAATAATATTATGTAATTATTAAAATTTCAAATTTAAAGTTAGTGATTAATACAACATTGTACTGATAAGTAAACACATACATACGTATAATGTTGCAAAACAATTTGGAAATAATGATGGACGTTCCATATTTATTGATGAGTCGTTTATTGCACCATACCTAGAAAATTAATTAATTAATTAATTAATCATTAGTTGTACGGAATAACTAGTAGCATGATAATTATATAATATAAATGATAGAAGATATATACATTGTATAAAATAAAGAGAACGATGAATATAATTGAATTAATAACCAGTTAAATTAATAATAGGAAATAATTATTATAATTATCGATTATTATTTATTCACAGTTGTAAATAATTAAGGGAGCAACAGAAATGAGTGTGGGAATATTATAAAATAAAATAATTTGAGCTATTAACATTAAACACCTTTTCTTTTGTATATCCGTGACCTAGAGACCGCTGTTATGAAGCGAGTAGAATTTAATGAAAATAAGAAAAGGTCCATATTATTGTGCCTTTGAATATCAATTTATTTTTGGGTTACAACGAGCTATAAGTAGATTTCTATTAGTTTCTTGTAGCCTTCAGCTAGAGATACACACCAAGGTGAACTTTTTGATAATATCCTTTGCTATAAATATATGAACGTGATCCCTATGATGATTCTCTATTGTATTGTAACACTGTAAGAGTCAGCATTTGGATCCATATACGTTATACCTGTACTTTTACTTATTACTTATTTCAATATATTTTTCTATTACAAATTCATCCACTCGTTCCTCTATCAGTCAACCTCAATAGTATACAAACTAAAAATTAATTAAGTATAATCTACAATATAGATATTGAAATAATACAATAGAAAATTAATACTTAGCGGATGACTTACCTTAATAGAATGGATTGATAGAGATTCATAACTACGAAACGTCACTTGCATAAATTAATAAATAATTACAAGACAAGAGACATCATGATTGACGCGCATCATTAGAACATATGCAGAGGTCTATTTACACAAAGGATTAGATATTTGAGTAGAGAACATTAATACAAATAATCATAACTTACTAAATACATATGAGAGGCATCGTGATTGGCTTGCTTCTACCTTACTGCGACAATCCTTTAAATACCAAGGTGATTGAGATATATATACACTGACCTGCCAAATAATGAAAATACATTAAAATTTGTTAGGGGTTTTGTTTGAATTTGGAGAGTTTAAACGAATTATGTAGGAGTTAAAATTACTATATAGAACGTAAAGCACAGAGCGCCGCACTGAAACAAAAACGAAAAAGATAATAAAAATTAAAACTAAAACTGCAATCAACTAATAATACATAAAATAAAATACAGCATGTAATAAAACCATCCACCAAATACACCATCGGTAAACATCATGATGGAGCACCTAAAGTTGAGAAACTGTCCTATCAGTATATAAATAATACACGCGAAAATATTTTACAAGTAATTAAAATGCAATATAAGTACAATGTTATGGACGACTCGCGGAAAGAATTTAGACTGTCGCCATATTGCCTTTAGTGACTCCCTCCGATGGTCAGACGGGCCACAAGAGCGCCATCTATTAAAATATCAGTGTATTAATAAATGTAATTAATTGGATTGGTTTACCAAAGTAACTTTAAACATTGGCTATCAGCGTCATCGTTTGCTTAGTGAAATAACTAGTTAGTCTATAATTTAGTTCTCAATTTTGATTGGCTGGATATTAAGAAACTATTGCATAATAGATTAGTGAATAAATAAAGAAAACATTAATAATAGCAATACAATATGAATATACAATAGTTATATATAGAATATACAACATACAATATTTTGAATCTAAGGAAAGACAACAGACGCAATTTAAATCTATATAGTAGCAAAAAAGTATAAATCACAGAATAGTTTCATTGATTGACCTAAACTAGATGATAACTAGGGGGCTATCCACTGTCCACAATCAGAAATTGACATTAAAAATTATCAATTATCATCTATAATTATGTATATGAATGATTAAGCGCACCAAGCCGAACAACCAAAACAACATTATAAATCTAATATAAAATAGTAAACATAATATGTGAATCTAATACTCAAATAATTAAATGAATATGTAACATAAAAAAATAAATTATAATAAAATTTGAAATAAAATATATATTATATATATATATATATATATATATATATATACAATAATTAAAAGTATCATAGTAGTAAAATTGTAGTACATAATGGTCAATTCAATAAAGTATACATTGAAATATTAACAATTAGAACTTATAGAATAAATAAATATTAAATATTAAAAAAAAAAAAAAATTGCTACCACCGAATACAGGAAAATAAAACATAATTGCGCAATTTATATATAACCTCGTACTTGCGTGCACTAAGTATACAATTTATAAACTCCACAAAATGGAAAGTAGATGCAATGTTTAATTAGCCTAATGATAAGCCACTATATAGACGTACTACAGGTATTAAATATAAAATGCGATATTTACAGGATGAATACGGGTTCGGATAAGTAGTTGCTTGTCACACATCCAACACATCGTGGCAATGGCTTTCCCATAAATGACAAGACAACGGAGATACAGTATGTATACTGACCCGTGAAATATAACACAACACTATGTATTATTTAAACAACAAAGGTTAATAACATAAAATTACGTAATATCTGCTTATATGCGGATTTTTATATTGATTATTCTGCACAAGGAATAAATAGAATTAATATTTAGTTTATATTAGATTGGTCTAAAAGTTTCTTTCATTTTATAAAGAAATAATTGACGCACAATGTTTTTCGTTTTATATTAGTTTATTGAATTATGCACGAAAATAATAATAGAAATAGAACAAAATGGATCATACCTAATTCAATAAAATAATATAAAACAAAAATTGTTGTTCATCTATTGTCATCTTATAAAACGAAAGAAACTTTTCGGACAACCTAATATTATAATCAGGCGGCTCAAATTAAGACGATATGGAATACTATAAGGACATGAGAAAGGAAAATATATTATGACGACCACGGCTATGTTTTTGGATAATGATAAAGAAACTACGACTTAGGACGAACTCGGCTATTTCCTTGAACTTAAACTTAAAAATAATAACAATATGGATAAAGCGAAAAGGACGAACAAAATTACGGCTCAGGAGGTTTCAGAGTCCTCAGGCCTCGTAGGTGAATCGAGTAACCTACCAGGCTCGACCCGACGGTTATCCCACGACTGGGGTAATGTCACGGATCGAGTTCTGGTTGCCATGTGTTGCGCTAAATGCGATGGTCCTTGCGAGGTTCCTCGTGGTCTGGCCGCCAGGACTCACACACTGTTACACTGACCTTATGTTTTTGCACGCTCTTACCAATTACGGAGAAAGCGGGTGCCTAGCGAAATAGCAGGGTTTTCCCATGAACAAGGATGCCCATGAGCCACATCTGGTTTTCTTTGTTTTCATAGTTTCATTTATTAACCAATGGGTATCGCGAATCGTTACCCTCACTTTTCTACCGAAAAGTGTGAACGACGAATCCGCGTTCTTAGTTCAAAAGGGCACACCCACACCGAGCTTTTCTCCTTGATGGTACGAGACGGGTCCGCAACAGTTCATGTGATCTTTTTGTAGTAAAAACATAACTGTGTTGTTAATAAAACCTGTCATCTACTGAACTAATTTGTTATCATTTGAAATTAAGTGACAGTAACGACGAGGGGGAGATTGGTCCCAAGGCACCCTCTCGATCGGAAATGGCGACTTGAAAAATAGATAACGAAGAGGACACCAGTGATAATGACACTGGTGAAGAGAATGGGAGCCGAATAAGGGAAACCAGAGGGAATGTTAAATCGAAAATAAAGTCGGACATTAAGATAAAAGGGGGCAAAATATTATCATACCTAAAGGAGAGGGTGAGAGAGGAAACTGATCCGTTCATCCTTAAAAATTAAGTTAAGTTTGGCGAGCAGCTCTATCGAAAAAAATAATAGCAAAGCTGCTATGAACAGCGAAATAGAGTGGGATACACCGGGCGACTCTGACTGTGTCACGTAGGAGACACAAGAAATGACGAAATTAACAGATCATCGGCGATTTCCTCGCGTCATAGTTCGAACGTTTCGTAAGTATAATTAAATATTCTGGTAAAATTATGGTAAATATTATGGTATATTAAATATCATGGTAAAATTTATTGTACGAATCCAACAGAGTAAGGGTTCAGAGTGCTATAACAGAGTGTCAACGGTTCAAAATCTTGCAATAGAGTATCTCGAGTGCTAAGTTTGGGAACGTTTATATGCTAAGGTTTGGGCTCTCTGAAGGGGTTGTCGCCGGGCGTGTGACATCAACCACATCTCAATCCACATCAGAGACCAGGCCACACACCGCGGGCAAGATGGTATCCGGATGTCTACATATCCTTACTGGGTACCCTCAATAGTTTTAAGAACCCACCATAAATCTGGGTATTTTCATAGTTAAGGTCCTTCAGACCAAACAAAGATCTGTTATTTCAAGTGTCCTTTACATTTATTGTTTACCGCGGGAAGATACGGGAAACTTGGTTTTTCTCACGTTCGGTATCTTCCGTTATCAACTTTCTCTCGAGGACGGCTAAGATTCTTTCTAGTCCACCAACCTTCTTATTACCCAATCAAAAGCAATGTCTATCGCCCTCACTTTCCTAGCCAAAATTGTCCTTAACGAATTAGCTCATCTCGTGTTTTTAGACACACCTATCACTAGCGTTCCTCCGCCACAACATCGTCACTAAACTTTACTTATTCTCTATCTTTAGAATAGTCAACATCTCTTTACCGAGTTTCTACTCTTAGACCAGTCGCATACTTAATTTATATATACGCACCAGTGTAACTAGGTTCTATATAAAGTTGTTGGAATGAACTGTGATTTATACGTGTCAATTCAGTGCATATTCAATTGTGATTATTGAATTCATAATAAAGTTTGATAAAAGTGAAGTTAATAGTTGTGTTACGGCTCAACGGTGTTTTTGTTTTTATCATCTAAGTCTCAAGTTTACGTGACAGGCGCCAGTTACAGGTGACTATCTTGTTATTGTCTTCTGGGCCTAGGACACTACCTTATTATGGTCTCGATAGCTGTAGCTCTGCAGGACGTTTGGAACACAGGGCCATCCCATTACCATTTTATGACCCTATGACAACTGCAGCAACTACAGCGTACCAATGGCGCCGAGACGCATAGAAGATAAGGCGAACTTGAACAGAACGGCCACAATGCTTAACAAAAATAAAGCAAGAGAAAAACAGGAAATGAATAAAGAAGATAATAATAGATAGTGGAAAAGTGTTGATATAAATTAAACCGCTTGATGTGCGCTGTATGCGCCACAAGAATGTGAGTGCGGCGTGCATCGAAGTGTTTACATATCTCAAATTGCAGCGAAGATTCGTTGATTTGAATATTTCAGCTTCAATATGCAAAACTGGAATAACATGGGATTTGATGGGGACGAATGTAGGAACAGGGTAAGCCGACTAACGTGCGGTGTATGCGCCACCAAATGAAGAAACAATACGCCATTTTATATTGATAAATACTTTTATATAATGCGTTATTTTATATTCCTTAATAGTTATCACGTAGATGTGTAATTACAATCTTTAGACTCACCCTTCTTCGCCCGAAGCGTCTGTATCAGATATATCATCTTTGTTTGTTATAAGTTTCGTTCGGTTTTCGGTATATCATCTGGTGTATTTTTCTTAGTAGTTTTCATGATCTGTTCTCATTGAATACCTTTCTTTCTACCTGTCCCCATTGATTTATGTCTTCTTACAAAAAACTTGGGGCTTCTGTTTTTCGGTATCGTTACTTTCGACGGGATTGACAAAGGTGTTCCTGGCAGCGTTAAATAAGAAGTACCGTAATGTTGGCACTGTAATTGGCATGTATCAATAACGAATCCGCGGTCAACGTGATAACAAATATATTTTCTTCTAAAGTCTAAGTCGGACTCGTTGTTAAAAACGTGAAATATCCACTGATCGTAAAGACATTGTTTTATTCGCTGACGAGATCGCACGGGAATGTTTCTCTCCGTCACGATGATGCTGCAGAGGAAAACTATGATGGGGTGTGTCTCAGGGCACGAGATCATCGGATTCATCGAGAATAAGCCTCGTTCGGAAAGTGAGGGAAATGGACGTTGCTGTTAATTGGTTAATTTCTATATTTGTGGTTAGAGAAAGATGCTAGCCGCCTTTGAGAGAAAGTTGCTAGCGGGAAGCATCGTTCGTGAGAAAAGCAGATTTCCCGTATCTTCCCGTAGTAGGTGACAGATTTAGAGACTGTTAGGATAAAGACTGTTTGTCCGTTTGAAGGACCTTAGTTAACTAAATCCTAAGATTTATAGCGGGTCCTTAGCTTAGCTGAATATGTATTGTGGAGATGCATCTGGTAATCATCTTGCCCGAAGAATAAGGTCTGTGTGTGGCGAGTCACGGGGCAGAAACCATTGGAATGTTTACTGTCGATTGCCGCTACAACTATTCTTTTTAAGGAGAGCTATACAATTATTCTATACCTCTATTAGGTAAAACGTTCATCCCGTGACCGCAGCTATATTCGGCGACTAGTTGTCGCCTCGAGCCCAAGCTCATTATCGCAAATCTCGGACAATTATAATCGGCTTGACTTATAAAGATTAAAGTATTGGGGATTTTCCAAAGAATTCCAAAGGGAAGGCCCGGTGTCCTTTCATCTCCAACATATATATCAACGAAACTATAAAGTTTCCTATTAAAGCAACCTATTAAAGGAACCTATTAAAGCAAAACCAAATTTACATTGTAAGAACATTTGCGTTTTGTCAACTTGTGATTATAAGCAATTTCAAAGATCTGCACTACAATTTTAGGACTGCCAGTAAGATAGTTCAGACACCACGCAGGATGATTCGGTACATAATAAAAGATGTATTCCTTCATCAGATAAAGATATGTACATGAAATAAAACAGCAAAAGGATTTCAAATTTTTGCGAATTTTTCTAATTGCTTAGAAGCAATTGACAGAAAACATGTTCGTGTGGTTAAATCTGGACGAAGTGTATCCTTATGTATGAACTATAGACATTCTTTTCTATTACATCGTCAGCTGTAACTGATATAAATTACAAAGTAATTTATAATTAGCACATTTTGTGCTCCCTCCCATTGCACTGTGTTATTGGAAGAAGAGCCTAGACCCAGTGCTTTGTACGGTGCAGGTAAATACACATAAAGTCACAACAGTTTACAGAAATTATGCAATTTCTCAAAAAATTAAAAAAATTTTTAAAGATAGTTCTTTAGAATCGAAAATAAAAAATAGACGTTTTTCAGTATCTATTGATAAAGAATGATTTCGTTCGCTGTATAACTATACTCCGTTCAATAATTCAATTCAATAGATGTAATTAAACGCACGTGGTCGGGTCAAGGGCATATTCCTATTCTTCATATACTGCAACTTTCCGAGTGGGATTCTTGAAATGAGTATGGATGAATATAGATGGTTAGTAGATATATTGTGAATGTTAATATAAATGAAACAATAAATAACGTGAGTTTTAAACAATATATTTTATTCAGAATTTGAAGCAGCACTAAACTCTACGTTACTGTAACTGTCATTTACATTTATTATAAAAGGTTTCTTTCTATAACATTGTTTAAATCCCAGAATTGTCAACTTTATATAAGATATATTTCCTACATCACCAAATTTGAATGCTACATTTCTTGTGGCCACACAATTCTTTACTTGGGACTATATCATTTCCATCGAATTCAATTAACAGTGTTATGATGGGAATCTAAGGACAGCAATATTTTTTAATTTTGCAATCTCATCTATTGTATAGATATTATTCTTTGATTTGTAATTATACCTAACAATTTGGCTCTCGCTAATACTTTTGCTATTTTGCTATTGGCGTTGTTGGATATCAATTTTCTTTCGACCACTGGTGGACATACTTTGTATTATATTTTATAATATTTTATAATAGTACAATATATTTGCCGATTATTTAATGACTAAAGAAAAACCTCCTTCTATTAAAAAAATATTTAAATTAAAATAATCATATAGATTAAAATACGAGTCAAATATCTCAAGATTATTTTGATAAAATTGATGGTCCTAACGTTATTAATTCTTCTCATAATATTGATTCTTCATTAGATTTAGATCTTGTATTGTATTTTATAAACTGGTTATAAGCGGATCTGAACTCAATAATGGACTCAGAATATCATATTTACAAGATTCTCTTTAAAACCATTGTGCGTCACCAGTATCATAAGCCCGAGAGAAGTCGGTGGAAGCTGTATTTCAAATAAGAAGTGTCTCAAGTAAATCCGTAGTTGAACTCATCATCCGTTTTGGGTGTTCTGTTTATACTTCTTATGCCGATAAATAATATTTTTGTCAGTAGATAGATATGTAATGTTTATACTCAAAAGTGAGTAGTCAAAGGTGTTTCATTATGTAATAATAGTCATCAGCTACATGCAACATACGACTCTTATCAAATAGATCTATATGGAGATAGATATTTGTCGATTTTTCGAAAATTCAAGAAACGTTATATCGACGATTAAATGCATTACAGCTATTGGTCTACCTTAAATTGATATTTACGTATCATTAGTGTTACGACCGTTCGCGGAGAGACGCGATCGCGAGAAAGTACGCCAACGGGAGTCGTAAATTCCCGTTACGATTAAACAATCGACGCCACGAACTGATCGATCTCCTTATTTCTGTTACGATAATAGGAATGGTTAGGTTGAGTTTACACTGTGTTAATACATGTATAACAGCGTTTATTCCAGCAGCTTTGTAAAGATGAACAGTTACATTGATGCGTCGGTACAAGATAAGTAAGAAACCCGTCACAGACGTTTTGAGTACTCTAACGACGAGAAAGAAGTAGTACTTTGATTTAAGGGTAGAACACATTACAGACTTGTTAAATGTTCTAACGACGAGGAAGAACTGGTTTAAGGGTAGAACCCGTTACAGACTTGTTAAATGTTCTAACGACGAGGAAGAACTGGTTTAAGGGTAGAACCCGTTACAGACTTGTTGACTGTTCTAACGACGAAAAGAAAGTAGTACGAAAGTTACGATGCTGTGTCGGAGGAGAGCTAGCGAAGGGTATGTCTAGCGCACGGGACCATCGGATTTGTTAATGACATTTTTGGTTGGGAAAGTGAGGGTAGTAGACATTGTTTCTGGTTGGCTATTAAGACTGTTGGTGGACTAGGAAGTGTCTTAGCCGCTGTCACACACTCAAGAAAACCATCCGCTTAGTAAATAAATAGACCGAACACCCTGAATGCCACATCTGTTGAAACAATAGACTAACGAGACCCCCTCCAAAGGGACTAGATCCTCGGTAGAGGGACCTTCCCAAACCAGCGTAAATACAGACTGTCGTAGTATTTCGAAGCTATCCGTTGTAACCGTCACTCTGTTGGATTTCTGCAATAAATCTCATTTTTGCGTATCAAGTTGTATTTCCTTCACCCTATTCGTGAAAGAATCATTTCGTTCGTGCCGCGGCGCGAGGACATCTTAAATGTGTTGCATAGGTGGTTGGAAAATTCTTCAGCATGCTCTTAGTTGTTTCTTACCCATGTGTTGTCTGCTTTTCTGATTGCTGGGGCTAATTTTTTCCTTTGCAAGTTTGTTTAGGTGTTTTTTGTTTTCTCTTGTTCTATGTTTTTGCCATTTTGCTTTCGCTTTTCTTTTTTCTCTAATTTTTTCGAGGATATCTGGCGGAATTATTTTTGTTTGTCTAATGGTTGATTCAGGTAATGTGGTTGCCCTTGCTGCTTCTTGTATAGTTTCTGTAAGTGTTGTTACTGCTTGTTCGATGTGTTCAGGTGTTTTCAATGGGATGTTGCAGTTGATTTTGCTCTCGATTATTTCTTTGAATGTTTGCCATTTGGTAGATTTATTGCATAGTATCTCTGAGTTGTTGTAAAGTATTGGCTTGTTTCTGTATGTAATTATTATGGGCATATGGTCGGAGCTAAGCTCGAGGCTGGGTGCTATATTTATTTTATTTCCATTTAGTCCCTTTGTAACTGCAAAATCAAGTAGGTCAGGGATTTTGCTCGGGTCTGTCGGCCAATATGTCGGTCTTCCTGTGGATAATAAATCTAGGTTATTTTTTTAAATGTATTTTTCCCGGATTCTACCTCGAGGTGTAGTGATTCTTGATCCCCATAGTGTATGCTTTGAGTTGTAGTCTTCCGCTGCGATATACTTGTCGCCTAATTGTTGAAAGTACTCTTCCCACATTTGTACTGTAATTTTGTGTCTCGGTGGTACATACATGGTACTGCTGACAACTTAAATGGTTGCTGCTAGATTGTACAATAACGGTGGTTGCCTGTAAATATTCCTTACTAACTTAGCTGTGTAGGTGGTGCTTAATGTCGTTTCTTATTATTACCGCGGTCCCTCCGTGTGCTTTTCCTGAGGGATGCTTGGTATCATATATGGTGTAGTAAGGTATTTTTATGTAACTTTTTGTGGTGAAGTGCGTTTCTGATAGGAGTAATATGTCGATGTTGTTGTGATACAGGAATGTTTTAGTTTCTAGGGCCCTTTGTTGTAGGCCGTTAGAGTTCCAGGCTACTATTTTAAGCACGTCCATTTTTTATTTTTTGCTTAACATGTTTGTAAGAATTTGTAACATGGTTGTGATTTGTTGCGTTTGCTGTCTGAGGACTGCATTTTGTACGCTTATCATTTTTGTTAGCATTTCAGTGTTTTTGATGGATTGCTTTAGTAGTTCTTTGATTTCTGTAGCGTCGTTGGTGTTATTGTTCTGGTTTTGATTGTCTAGGGATGTTGTTTGTTTGGTTACTTGCGCGTAGCTTTGGCTACCAGAGGTGTTGGTATTATTGTGGTTGATATTCATTACGTGCTGTACGTTTGTTGGTGTCTCAGTTTCTGCGCTGTCCTGTTGTGTGTGATAGTTATTGTATGTCCTGCTTCGAAACAGCGGAAACAGTTTACGTTGAAGTTGTTTTCTGACTGTACAGCCTTTATAGCTAGCTGGGTGGTTTCCACTTGAATTGTAGCACTTTACATCGTTTATTTTTCCTGTGTATGGGCAGTTCAGTGTTAAATGCTTTTCTGCGCATTTAATGCACGCCGGGTTTCTGTTGCAGTAGTTTTTTGTATGTCCATATTGTTGGCACCTCGTGCATTGTGGTATGTCTATTTTATGTCTGGGTGGTTCAACTGTAATTATTGTGCTTAGTATTTTTTTAATTTCGAAAATTTCCTTGTTGTTGTTTTTAGATTCAAGTTCTATTAGCTGGTAAATGTGATACCCGGTGTTTTTTTCTTTTACCACGTTTACCACTTTTCTGTAGGTTCCTGGGGTGTTGGTTAGCACTTTTACCTGGTCCAGTTTTAATTGTTTTATGTTGTAGTTTTCTTTGCCTGCCCTGATGTTTTTGGTTTTTCAGTTGGGTCTTGTTCCTTCTCTTGTGGCAGTGTGCTGAAGGAGTTTTGGAGAGGAATTTCTTGGAGCCATTGTTGCCTTTCTGTTTCTACAGCCCTCCTAACATTTGTGTTTGATGTTATTTTTCGTTTTTTGCTGGGAGTTACCAGCTTTCATTCTGGTGTGATAGATCGATGTTGATGTTATTCCTCTCGTCATTCATTTGTGTAGTTTCTATTTCTGTTTCCTTTATAACTGAGAAATCGTGTTCTTCGTTTGTTGGTTGGTTTGAGTTTGTTATATCTACAGCTCTGTTTATAATGTATGTTTCGCCGTTGTTTAGTATTCTAATTGGTGTTATTTGTTGCATTGTTTTGCTTATTTAGCGATTGGTTGTGACTTGAGTCACTTTGTTTTCCCCACTTGTCGCACTTACGGAGGCACTGATTCACACGTCCGCTTAGCTCAACTGCTCGAGCAGAACTGATCTAACAGAGGTGAATCCGTTTTTCGGTTGATTACTTGTATATATATATATATACAATACATGTGTGTGTGTGTGTGCGCGCGCGCGCGTGCGTGTGTGTGTGCATTTCTTTGCAATTACTTAAAAATTATTTTCATAATAGAAGGTTATAATATTACACGATGTTTGGAAATAATATATTTCTTATTAATACGTAGGAGTCCAGTAAATTACAGCAGTTCTTTCAAATAAAATCGGCTTTTAGTATCAATGATGATATTAATATAATGGGTATTACACGAATAATTACAATCCATCAAAAACACTGAAATGCTAACAAAAATGATAAGCGTACAAAATGCAGTCCTCAGACAGCAAACGCAACAAATCACAACCATGTTACAAATTCTTACAAACATGTTAAGCAAAAAATAAAAAATGGACGTGCTTAAAATAGTAGCCTGGAACTCTAACGGCCTACAACAAAGGGCCCTAGAAACTAAAACATTCCTGTATCACAACAACATCGACATATTACTCCTATCAGAAACGCACTTCACCACAAAAAGTTACATAAAAATACCTTACTACACCATATATGATACCAAGCATCCCTCAGGAAAAGCACACGGAGGGACCGCGGTAATAATAAGAAACGACATTAAGCACCACCTACACAGCTAAGTTAGTAAGGAATATTTACAGGCAACCACCGTTATTGTACAATCTAGCAGCAACCATTTAAGTTGTCAGCAGTACCATGTATGTACCACCGAGACACAAAATTACAGTACAAATGTGGGAAGAGTACTTTCAACAATTAGGCGACAAGTATATCGCAGCGGAAGACTACAACTCAAAGCATACACTATGGGGATCAAGAATCACTACACCTCGAGGTAGAATCCGGGAAAAATACATTTAAAAAAATAACCTAGATTTATTATCCACAGGAAGACCGACATATTGGCCGACAGACCCGAGCAAAATCCCTGACCTACTTGATTTTGCAGTTACAAAGGGACTAAATGGAAATAAAATAAATATAGCACCCAGCCTCGAGCTTAGCTCCGACCATATGCCCATAATAATTACATACAGAAACAAGCCAATACTTTACAACAACTCAGAGATACTATGCAATAAATCTACCAAATGGCAAACATTCAAAGAAATAATCGAGAGCAAAATCAACTGCAACATCCCATTGAAAACACCTGAACACATCGAACAAGCAGTAACAACACTTACAGAAACTATACAAGAAGCAGCAAGGGCAACCACATTACCTGAATCAACCATTAGACAAACAAAAATAATTCCGCCAGATATCCTCGAAAAAATTAGAGAAAAAAGAAAAGCGAAAGCAAAATGGCAAAAACATAGAACAAGAGAAAACAAAAAACACCTAAACAAACTTGCAAAGGAAAAAATTAGCCCCAGCAATCAGAAAAGCAGACAACACATGGGTAAGAAACAACTAAGAGCATGCTGAAGAATTTTCCAACCACCTATGCAACACATTTAAGATGTCCTCGCGCCGCGGCACGAACGAAATGATTCTTTCACGAATAGGGTGAAGGAAATACAACTTGATACGCAAAAATGAGATTTATTGCAGAAATCCAACAGAGTGACGGTTACAACGGATAGCTTCGAAATACTACGACAGTCTGTATTTACGCTGGTTTGGGAAGGTCCCTCTACCGAGGATCTAGTCCCTTTGGAGGGGGTCTCGTTAGTCTATTGTTTCAACAGATGTGGCATTCAGGGTGTTCGGTCTATTTATTTACTAAGCGGATGGTTTTCTTGAGTGTGTGACAGCGGCTAAGACACTTCCTAGTCCACCAACAGTCTTAATAGCCAACCAGAAACAATGTCTACTACCCTCACTTTCCCAACCAAAAATGTCATTAACAAATCCGATGGTCCCGTGCGCTAGACATACCCTTCGCTAGCTCTCCTCCGACACAGCATCGTAACTTTCGTACTACTTTCTTTTCGTCGTTAGAACAGTCAACAAGTCTGTAACGGGTTCTACCCTTAAACCAGTTCTTCCTCGTCGTTAGAACATTTAACAAGTCTGTAACGGGTTCTACCCTTAAACCAGTTCTTCCTCGTCGTTAGAACATTTAACAAGTCTGTAATGTGTTCTACCCTTAAATCAAAGTACTACTTCTTTCTCGTCGTTAGAGTACTCAAAACGTCTGTGACGGGTTTCTTACTTATCTTGTACCGACGCATCAATGTAACTGTTCATCTTTACAAAGCTGCTGGAATAAACGCTGTTATACATGTATTAACACAGTGTAAACTCAACCTAACCATTCCTATTATCGTAACAGAAATAAGGAGATCGATCAGTTCGTGGCGTCGATTGTTTAATCGTAACGGGAATTTACGACTCCCGTTGGCGTACTTTCTCGCGATCGCGTCTCTCCGCGAACGGTCGTAACACTAATGATACGTAAATATCAATTTAAGGTAGACCAATAGCTGTAATGCATTTAATCGTCGATATAACGTTTCTTGAATTTTCGAAAAATCGACAAATATCTATCTCCATATAGATCTATTTGATAAGAGTCGTATGTTGCATGTAGCTGATGACTATTATTACATAATGAAACACCTTTGACTACTCACTTTTGAGTATAAACATTACATATCTATCTACTGACAAAAATATTATTTATCGGCATAAGAAGTATAAACAGAACACCCAAAACGGATGATGAGTTCAACTACGGATTTACTTGAGACACTTCTTATTTGAAATACAGCTTCCACCGACTTCTCTCGGGCTTATGATACTGGTGACGCACAATGGTTTTAAAGAGAATCTTGTAAATATGATATTCTGAGTCCATTATTGAGTTCAGATCCGCTTATAACCAGTTTATAAAATACAATACAAGATCTAAATCTAATGAAGAATCAATATTATGAGAAGAATTAATAACGTTAGGACCATCAATTTTATCAAAATAATCTTGAGATATTTGACTCGTATTTTAATCTATATGATTATTTTAATTTAAATATTTTTTTAATAGAAGGAGGTTTTTCTTTAGTCATTAAATAATCGGCAAATATATTGTACTATTATAAAATATTATAAAATATAATACAAAGTATGTCCACCAGTGGTCGAAAGAAAATTGATATCCAACAACGCCAATAGCAAAATAGCAAAAGTATTAGCGAGAGCCAAATTGTTAGGTATAATTACAAATCAAAGAATAATATCTATACAATAGATGAGATTGCAAAATTAAAAAATATTGCTGTCCTTAGATTCCCATCATAACACTGTTAATTGAATTCGATGGAAATGATATAGTCCCAAGTAAAGAATTGTGTGGCCACAAGAAATGTAGCATTCAAATTTGGTGATGTAGGAAATATATCTTATATAAAGTTGACAATTCTGGGATTTAAACAATGTTATAGAAAGAAACCTTTTATAATAAATGTAAATGACAGTTACAGTAACGTAGAGTTTAGTGCTGCTTCAAATTCTGAATAAAATATATTGTTTAAAACTCACGTTATTTATTGTTTCATTTATATTAACATTCACAATATATCTACTAACCATCTATATTCATCCATACTCATTTCAAGAATCCCACTCGGAAAGTTGCAGTATATGAAGAATAGGAATATGCCCTTGACCCGACCACGTGCGTTTAATTACATCTATTGAATTGAATTATTGAACGGAGTATAGTTATACAGCGAACGAAATCATTCTTTATCAATAGATACTGAAAAACGTCTATTTTTTATTTTCGATTCTAAAGAACTATCTTTAAAAATTTTTTTAATTTTTTGAGAAATTGCATAATTTCTGTAAACTGTTGTGACTTTATGTGTATTTACCTGCACCGTACAAAGCACTGGGTCTAGGCTCTTCTTCCAATAACACAGTGCAATGGGAGGGAGCACAAAATGTGCTAATTATAAATTACTTTGTAATTTATATCAGTTACAGCTGACGATGTAATAGAAAAGAATGTCTATAGTTCATACATAAGGATACACTTCGTCCAGATTTAACCACACGAACATGTTTTCTGTCAATTGCTTCTAAGCAATTAGAAAAATTCGCAAAAATTTGAAATCCTTTTGCTGTTTTATTTCATGTACATATCTTTATCTGATGAAGGAATACATCTTTTATTATGTACCGAATCATCCTGCGTGGTGTCTGAACTATCTTACTGGCAGTCCTAAAATTGTAGTGCAGATCTTTGAAATTGCTTATAATCACAAGTTGACAAAACGCAAATGTTCTTACAATGTAAATTTGGTTTTGCTTTAATAGGTTCCTTTAATAGGTTGCTTTAATAGGAAACTTTATAGTTTCGTTGATATATATGTTGGAGATGAAAGGACACCGGGCCTTCCCTTTGGAATTCTTTGGAAAATCCCCAATACTTTAATCTTTATAAGTCAAGCCGATTATAATTGTCCGAGATTTGCGATAATGAGCTTGGGCTCGAGGCGACAACTAGTCGCCGAATATAGCTGCGGTCACGGGATGAACGTTTTACCTAATAGAGGTATAGAATAATTGTATAGCTCTCCTTAAAAAGAATAGTTGTAGCGGCAATCGACAGTAAACATTCCAATGGTTTCTGCCCCGTGACTCGCCACACACAGACCTTATTCTTCGGGCAAGATGATTACCAGATGCATCTCCACAATACATATTCAGCTAAGCTAAGGACCCGCTATAAATCTTAGGATTTAGTTAACTAAGGTCCTTCAAACGGACAAACAGTCTTTATCCTAACAGTCTCTAAATCTGTCACCTACTACGGGAAGATACGGGAAATCTGCTTTTCTCACGAACGATGCTTCCCGCTAGCAACTTTCTCTCAAAGGCGGCTAGCATCTTTCTCTAACCACAAATATAGAAATTAACCAATTAACAGCAACGTCCATTTCCCTCACTTTCCGAACGAGGCTTATTCTCGATGAATCCGATGATCTCGTGCCCTGAGACACACCCCATCATAGTTTTCCTCTGCAGCATCATCGTGACGGAGAGAAACATTCCCGTGCGATCTCGTCAGCGAATAAAACAATGTCTTTACGATCAGTGGATATTTCACGTTTTTAACAACGAGTCCGACTTAGACTTTAGAAGAAAATATATTTGTTATCACGTTGACCGCGGATTCGTTATTGATACATGCCAATTACAGTGCCAACATTACGGTACTTCTTATTTAACGCTGCCAGGAACACCTTTGTCAATCCCGTCGAAAGTAACGATACCGAAAAACAGAAGCCCCAAGTTTTTTGTAAGAAGACATAAATCAATGGGGACAGGTAGAAAGAAAGGTATTCAATGAGAACAGATCATGAAAACTACTAAGAAAAATACACCAGATGATATACCGAAAACCGAACGAAACTTATAACAAACAAAGATGATATATCTGATACAGACGCTTCGGGCGAAGAAGGGTGAGTCTAAAGATTGTAATTACACATCTACGTGATAACTATTAAGGAATATAAAATAACGCATTATATAAAAGTATTTATCAATATAAAATGGCGTATTGTTTCTTCATTTGGTGGCGCATACACCGCACGTTAGTCGGCTTACCCTGTTCCTACATTCGTCCCCATCAAATCCCATGTTATTCCAGTTTTGCATATTGAAGCTGAAATATTCAAATCAACGAATCTTCGCTGCAATTTGAGATATGTAAACACTTCGATGCACGCCGCACTCACATTCTTGTGGCGCATACAGCGCACATCAAGCGGTTTAATTTATATCAACACTTTTCCACTATCTATTATTATCTTCTTTATTCATTTCCTGTTTTTCTCTTGCTTTATTTTTGTTAAGCATTGTGGCCGTTCTGTTCAAGTTCGCCTTATCTTCTATGCGTCTCGGCGCCATTGGTACGCTGTAGTTGCTGCAGTTGTCATAGGGTCATAAAATGGTAATGGGATGGCCCTGTGTTCCAAACGTCCTGCAGAGCTACAGCTATCGAGACCATAATAAGGTAGTGTCCTAGGCCCAGAAGACAATAACAAGATAGTCACCTGTAACTGGCGCCTGTCACGTAAACTTGAGACTTAGATGATAAAAACAAAAACACCGTTGAGCCGTAACACAACTATTAACTTCACTTTTATCAAACTTTATTATGAATTCAATAATCACAATTGAATATGCACTGAATTGACACGTATAAATCACAGTTCATTCCAACAACTTTATATAGAACCTAGTTACACTGGTGCGTATATATAAATTAAGTATGCGACTGGTCTAAGAGTAGAAACTCGGTAAAGAGATGTTGACTATTCTAAAGATAGAGAATAAGTAAAGTTTAGTGACGATGTTGTGGCGGAGGAACGCTAGTGATAGGTGTGTCTAAAAACACGAGATGAGCTAATTCGTTAAGGACAATTTTGGCTAGGAAAGTGAGGGCGATAGACATTGCTTTTGATTGGGTAATAAGAAGGTTGGTGGACTAGAAAGAATCTTAGCCGTCCTCGAGAGAAAGTTGATAACGGAAGATACCGAACGTGAGAAAAACCAAGTTTCCCGTATCTTCCCGCGGTAAACAATAAATGTAAAGGACACTTGAAATAACAGATCTTTGTTTGGTCTGAAGGACCTTAACTATGAAAATACCCAGATTTATGGTGGGTTCTTAAAACTATTGAGGGTACCCAGTAAGGATATGTAGACATCCGGATACCATCTTGCCCGCGGTGTGTGGCCTGGTCTCTGATGTGGATTGAGATGTGGTTGATGTCACACGCCCGGCGACAACCCCTTCAGAGAGCCCAAACCTTAGCATATAAACGTTCCCAAACTTAGCACTCGAGATACTCTATTGCAAGATTTTGAACCGTTGACACTCTGTTATAGCACTCTGAACCCTTACTCTGTTGGATTCGTACAATAAATTTTACCATGATATTTAATATACCATAATATTTACCATAATTTTACCAGAATATTTAATTATACTTACGAAACGTTCGAACTATGACGCGAGGAAATCGCCGATGATCTGTTAATTTCGTCATTTCTTGTGTCTCCTACGTGACACAGTCAGAGTCGCCCGGTGTATCCCACTCTATTTCGCTGTTCATAGCAGCTTTGCTATTATTTTTTTCGATAGAGCTGCTCGCCAAACTTAACTTAATTTTTAAGGATGAACGGATCAGTTTCCTCTCTCACCCTCTCCTTTAGGTATGATAATATTTTGCCCCCTTTTATCTTAATGTCCGACTTTATTTTCGATTTAACATTCCCTCTGGTTTCCCTTATTCGGCTCCCATTCTCTTCACCAGTGTCATTATCACTGGTGTCCTCTTCGTTATCTATTTTTCAAGTCGCCATTTCCGATCGAGAGGGTGCCTTGGGACCAATCTCCCCCTCGTCGTTACTGTCACTTAATTTCAAATGATAACAAATTAGTTCAGTAGATGACAGGTTTTATTAACAACACAGTTATGTTTTTACTACAAAAAGATCACATGAACTGTTGCGGACCCGTCTCGTACCATCAAGGAGAAAAGCTCGGTGTGGGTGTGCCCTTTTGAACTAAGAACGCGGATTCGTCGTTCACACTTTTCGGTAGAAAAGTGAGGGTAACGATTCGCGATACCCATTGGTTAATAAATGAAACTATGAAAACAAAGAAAACCAGATGTGGCTCATGGGCATCCTTGTTCATGGGAAAACCCTGCTATTTCGCTAGGCACCCGCTTTCTCCGTAATTGGTAAGAGCGTGCAAAAACATAAGGTCAGTGTAACAGTGTGTGAGTCCTGGCGGCCAGACCACGAGGAACCTCGCAAGGACCATCGCATTTAGCGCAACACATGGCAACCAGAACTCGATCCGTGACATTACCCCAGTCGTGGGATAACCGTCGGGTCGAGCCTGGTAGGTTACTCGATTCACCTACGAGGCCTGAGGACTCTGAAACCTCCTGAGCCGTAATTTTGTTCGTCCTTTTCGCTTTATCCATATTGTTATTATTTTTAAGTTTAAGTTCAAGGAAATAGCCGAGTTCGTCCTAAGTCGTAGTTTCTTTATCATTATCCAAAAACATAGCCGTGGTCGTCATAATATATTTTCCTTTCTCATGTCCTTATAGTATTCCATATCGTCTTAATTTGAGCCGCCTGATTATAATATTAGGTTGTCCGAAAAGTTTCTTTCGTTTTATAAGATGACAATAGATGAACAACAATTTTTGTTTTATATTATTTTATTGAATTAGGTATGATCCATTTTGTTCTATTTCTATTATTATTTTCGTGCATAATTCAATAAACTAATATAAAACGAAAAACATTGTGCGTCAATTATTTCTTTATAAAATGAAAGAAACTTTTAGACCAATCTAATATAAACTAAATATTAATTCTATTTATTCCTTGTGCAGAATAATCAATATAAAAATCCGCATATAAGCAGATATTACGTAATTTTATGTTATTAACCTTTGTTGTTTAAATAATACATAGTGTTGTGTTATATTTCACGGGTCAGTATACATACTGTATCTCCGTTGTCTTGTCATTTATGGGAAAGCCATTGCCACGATGTGTTGGATGTGTGACAAGCAACTACTTATCCGAACCCGTATTCATCCTGTAAATATCGCATTTTATATTTAATACCTGTAGTACGTCTATATAGTGGCTTATCATTAGGCTAATTAAACATTGCATCTACTTTCCATTTTGTGGAGTTTATAAATTGTATACTTATTGCACGCAAGTACGAGGTTATATATAAATTGCGCAATTATGTTTTATTTTCCTGTATTCGGTGGTAGCAATTTTTTTTTTTTTTTAATATTTAATATTTATTTATTCTATAAGTTCTAATTGTTAATATTTCAATGTATACTTTATTGAATTGACCATTATGTACTACAATTTTACTACTATGATACTTTTAATTATTGTATATATATATATATATATATATATATATATATATAATATATATTTTATTTCAAATTTTATTATAATTTATTTTTTTATGTTACATATTCATTTAATTATTTGAGTATTAGATTCACATATTATGTTTACTATTTTATATTAGATTTATAATGTTGTTTTGGTTGTTCGGCTTGGTGCGCTTAATCATTCATATACATAATTATAGATGATAATTGATAATTTTTAATGTCAATTTCTGATTGTGGACAGTGGATAGCCCCCTAGTTATCATCTAGTTTAGGTCAATCAATGAAACTATTCTGTGATTTATACTTTTTTGCTACTATATAGATTTAAATTGCGTCTGTTGTCTTTCCTTAGATTCAAAATATTGTATGTTGTATATTCTATATATAACTATTGTATATTCATATTGTATTGCTATTATTAATGTTTTCTTTATTTATTCACTAATCTATTATGCAATAGTTTCTTAATATCCAGCCAATCAAAATTGAGAACTAAATTATAGACTAACTAGTTATTTCACTAAGCAAACGATGACGCTGATAGCCAATGTTTAAAGTTACTTTGGTAAACCAATCCAATTAATTACATTTATTAATACACTGATATTTTAATAGATGGCGCTCTTGTGGCCCGTCTGACCATCGGAGGGAGTCACTAAAGGCAATATGGCGACAGTCTAAATTCTTTCCGCGAGTCGTCCATAACATTGTACTTATATTGCATTTTAATTACTTGTAAAATATTTTCGCGTGTATTATTTATATACTGATAGGACAGTTTCTCAACTTTAGGTGCTCCATCATGATGTTTACCGATGGTGTATTTGGTGGATGGTTTTATTACATGCTGTATTTTATTTTATGTATTATTAGTTGATTGCAGTTTTAGTTTTAATTTTTATTATCTTTTTCGTTTTTGTTTCAGTGCGGCGCTCTGTGCTTTACGTTCTATATAGTAATTTTAACTCCTACATAATTCGTTTAAACTCTCCAAATTCAAACAAAACCCCTAACAAATTTTAATGTATTTTCATTATTTGGCAGGTCAGTGTATATATATCTCAATCACCTTGGTATTTAAAGGATTGTCGCAGTAAGGTAGAAGCAAGCCAATCACGATGCCTCTCATATGTATTTAGTAAGTTATGATTATTTGTATTAATGTTCTCTACTCAAATATCTAATCCTTTGTGTAAATAGACCTCTGCATATGTTCTAATGATGCGCGTCAATCATGATGTCTCTTGTCTTGTAATTATTTATTAATTTATGCAAGTGACGTTTCGTAGTTATGAATCTCTATCAATCCATTCTATTAAGGTAAGTCATCCGCTAAGTATTAATTTTCTATTGTATTATTTCAATATCTATATTGTAGATTATACTTAATTAATTTTTAGTTTGTATACTATTGAGGTTGACTGATAGAGGAACGAGTGGATGAATTTGTAATAGAAAAATATATTGAAATAAGTAATAAGTAAAAGTACAGGTATAACGTATATGGATCCAAATGCTGACTCTTACAGTGTTACAATACAATAGAGAATCATCATAGGGATCACGTTCATATATTTATAGCAAAGGATATTATCAAAAAGTTCACCTTGGTGTGTATCTCTAGCTGAAGGCTACAAGAAACTAATAGAAATCTACTTATAGCTCGTTGTAACCCAAAAATAAATTGATATTCAAAGGCACAATAATATGGACCTTTTCTTATTTTCATTAAATTCTACTCGCTTCATAACAGCGGTCTCTAGGTCACGGATATACAAAAGAAAAGGTGTTTAATGTTAATAGCTCAAATTATTTTATTTTATAATATTCCCACACTCATTTCTGTTGCTCCCTTAATTATTTACAACTGTGAATAAATAATAATCGATAATTATAATAATTATTTCCTATTATTAATTTAACTGGTTATTAATTCAATTATATTCATCGTTCTCTTTATTTTATACAATGTATATATCTTCTATCATTTATATTATATAATTATCATGCTACTAGTTATTCCGTACAACTAATGATTAATTAATTAATTAATTAATTTTCTAGGTATGGTGCAATAAACGACTCATCAATAAATATGGAACGTCCATCATTATTTCCAAATTGTTTTGCAACATTATACGTATGTATGTGTTTACTTATCAGTACAATGTTGTATTAATCACTAACTTTAAATTTGAAATTTTAATAATTACATAATATTATTATTTAATTCGGAAAGTTTGTTTTTAATTTCTAACTTTTATTTACATCTGCGCTTGATGTTAATATTTAATACGATGCCAACGAACTTTACCTGATGAGTCATTGTCTTTCATATATATATTAAAAAATATAATCATTCAGAAATAAACATTGTTATGCACATACTGGTATAATTTTGTACTTCCAATTAGCGAGTCTTGAGATATGGTCTTAGAAATGGCCGCAAGAAAAATATAAGAAAATACCGAATGGACTATATACAGAAAAAATGTTTGTTACAGTCAAATAAGGATCTTTTTTACTGCTTATTAACGTCGTTCAGTCCTATTCCAACAACTAAATACGCAACAACTAATAGAGAAAAGCGTTCAGAGTTCACTAAAATCTATTAAATCACGATAGAAATTTTTGGAAGTGTCATATTTTCCAATGACACGAAAATAAATTTATTTGGTGCGAACTTTTTCTCTATTGATTTTTGAGATGTAAGGTTTCTTCCTTACAGATCTTGGCCAGTGGTATCATGGTACTCTCTTGGCTCTAAGATTCTTCGGATTGTTTCTTTTCCAATTCTTCTTGAAGCTTCAGTGCAGGAATACTAACACGGGAAGGATTAAAGTTTCCTTAAAATAAATAAATATTTCTGATATCTTCTTAATTGTTGACAATAATAGTCAATGAATAATTTTATTGAAGCTATACATATGGTACAAATCCAAATTCGAAGAACGAAATGTTACAATGTTTAGTTTCTCACGTTGCTTATACGTATGGTCAATCACACTCTTGGAATATCGTACTGGGTTAGTACAGTTGTTGGAAGACTGACTGTATGAATCATTGACGATTAATAAAATGGTTCGAGGAAGCGACTTTTATTCATCACATATTTTATTCATCATATAACATCATCCATATGTATATCTATTTCCATTATGTGTCATGTTCATTAATTTATTATTATCATTTACTTTTGTTATTTCATTAGTTGAACTTGTAATATTATAATGTAGGTTTGCTTATTTATTAATTTAGTAAGCAACATTCATTGATTGAAGAAAACCACGACCTCAATATGCTTAGATTTTTATAAAATGACTATTTACCGTTCATATCTGCGTTTATATTTTCTTGTGTAGTTCTGTTTTGGTATAGAGTTAAATAATCATGATGTGGTTCAATAATAGGTCTAAATAATAATAATCTTTACGTAATAACATTTAGACTTCTATACTAAGTTCATATGTAACAATTATGTTTTTTATTAAATAATGAAAATGGTGGATAAATTTGATCAATTTGCATTCACCATACAGTCAAATCGTGCATTTTATGTATTGTTTATCAGTTAACTTTGTTTAATTTTCATTCATATAATGTTTACTATTTGATTTGTTGTAGTTTATTTGTCTCTTGTTATTTATTTAGTAGTAAAAAATATATAACAAATTAACTTAGAATTCTCCTTCCATGTAATTTTTTACCACCTTGTATTTATTGTCCACATTAGTTTATTCAGGACCATACTAGTCAACACGTATTCATTACAATATAATTAATTGTCAAATTTATTATAATTATTTAATATAGTTAATAAATTTAATTGAAATCTTAATATATTGTTACGCCACGTGTAACATTTCCTTTGTAATCACATTGTTCTTCATGGACTTTCCAAGATGGATGCTATGTACTTTGCTGTTAAGCACGTGCTAAAGTAACATGATAAAATTTACAATTTGTTTCTTTAACTGACAGTTCATGGTGAAAAAGTATGTATTATTCGTATCTTCATAACTGGTGTTATTAATCTGAGATTTATCCATAATAAATGTGCTTCAGTGTTTTTTGGTTGTAGTTATACGTGTTATTCTGCACATTTATCTATCAGTATCATATTTTCTAATAAATTTACTAATTATTATGTATCAACTACCTTAATCGATAATGTGTTGTGCTAACTCGTATTATTCCAGTTAAAGAAAAACTAACATAAATTTGTCTTTATTCACGTACATTCATAACGTATAAGTGTGGTGAGTTAATGACTTTTAGATTTTTAGTTTTAGTTATAAAGATAGGAATATTACTATCTTAGTTTTATTGTTTTCCATGTTAAAGTTTGATTTATATAATTTAATAATTTCTTCTTAGTTTATATGATGTTAATTGTAATAGACATATTTCTATGTGTTTAGTATATTCTCTGATAAAATCCAGTATTAACTTATAGTCTCTATTATATCATTTTTGCCAATGTTGCATTACTGTTTAAGATTTTACTAATATCATCTTATTTATTGTATACGGCTTTCATCTGGGTTACATTTAATTAGTATTAGATAATTTTAAATATAATATAATGTCGGACATTTTTCTTTAATTTTATTTAAGTTTTCTGTTACAAGTATATATATTACATATTTCAATTAAGTTTATTACTGGATTCTTTATAACCTTTAAACATTAATATGCCTTAACAGCTGATTTAGGTTTCCTCTTAATTTGAGACAATATCATTAAAATATATCTTTTGGATATCTTACTGTTATCCAAACTATCATATTTTATATCAAAAGTAGGTATTAAATAATTTTATATCTTCAAAAGAATGAAACAGAAAGAAAAACATATTCATTGTGCCTTTTCTTTAAAATTTCTAATATGCTAAAATAACCATTTTATATTATTCTATCCAGTGCTATGTTATTGATGCCGTTGCTATTACTTATTATTTAGACATGTTATAGATAAAATTACTCATAATTTTATACATATTGATAATCATAATTTTGTTAAATAGATATTTAAGTATCTTCTTATTAATATCAAATGTTTTATATTATCATTAATGTGTGATGCTAAGCTGTTAATCCTTGGATTCATATATTTCGTGATATTGTTAATAGAATATTAAAATATTTTAGATTTATCATTCTACTTGTGGTATTTTAATTTATCTATAGTTCCTTATTATAGTTTAACACTTTACCATTTCTTTGTCCTGTGCTACTAGTTATTTACATAGTACGAGTAATTCAAAGTGGTCGCGAATGTCAGTAAGTGTACACTTAATAATGTTTAATATACATTAAATATATGCATCATGTTACTTATTATCTATCATTGGTATCTCCCCATAGTGGAGTTCTACTTTTAATATTTATAAGTCACTAGTTTCAATTGCATTCTTTATTCAATGTTCTGTTATTTCCAGTACACGATGTATAAGTGCGTTTAATCTTAAATATGAATATCTATTTTGAGTGCGTCAAAACTCATGAGTATGTCATATAAAATGAAAATTTTTAACTTGTGTCAGTGCTGCTACTTATTAGGCCGTATTACGGCCTAGATCCTATTAGCACGAGTTAGATTACTCAACCACATGCATACTAGGTTACATTTCATATATTATTAGTCTATTACGTTACACTTCCTTAAGGTATTTGTTAATTAATAAAATTTATCTGGATTTGTATTTGAATGGGAATTTACTTGGTAATTTTTGCATATCGTGTACACGTAATGAGATAACATAACTTAGAATGCCAGTTATGTAATTTTAACATGTCTTTATATTATCTTTCTTTACATTGCTATGTATTTATGTTATAATACTTTATTGCTTTGATATAGGCCACGTTATGATACGATAATTAAGCAATTTAGCCTGTAATTGAATTTAGAAGATGACCACCGTTATAAGATTATGTGTGCTGCTATGCAATACATCTCTGACTACTCTGCTAATTTTTTGAGGACATTTATAATTAAGTTTAAACTTATTTCTACCATAATTAAGTAAGTAAGATCTTTTATGTGGTTATTGTACTCGTTATGTTTATGTGTTTAACCGCTGTAGTCCCAAGCGGCGCGATCGCTGTTTAGATTTTGTGTCGGATAGTCCCAGTACGTTTGAACGCTACGGACGACTGACGATATCTCGTATTTCATTGTTATATTCTCAATAATATTTATTGAACAAAACTTGAAATATTTATCAATAGAGTTAAAGCAGTTTTTTATGTCAGGATATTTTGAACAGCTGTATAAAGACTACAAATTTCAAAGGAATTCTGCACAAAATGCAGTTTAACAGTTTTGCGCATATCATCATGTGAAATTTGATGTACGCGGCATTCGGTGTCCATTAAACCAGCTGTTTGTGTCAGAATACTTCAAACATGAATGAAAAGCACCAGATTTACACGAAATTGTGCGAAAAAAATTAAATCTAACTGTTCTGCGCGTACATCACTCATAATTTGACTTACGCTGCTTCCGGTGTCAATAGAATTAAAGCAGTGTTTTGTGTGAGGATACCTCAAACACGAGAGAGAAGCATTAGATTTACCTGAAATTGTACTAAAAATTACATTTAAATGTTCTGCACGTATATTTCGTTGAATCTGACGTACGTTGCATTCGGTGTCAATAGAGTGAAACCAGGTTTTTGTGTTTTGGTCTATCGAGTCAGCAATAATTAGAACGTCATCCAGGTAAACAACAACGTACGAATAGGCAAGGTCGCCCAAGACCTTTAGAATAGCCCTCTGAAAAACGGACGGACTGAAAAAATTTTTTCAATTCGAATGGCATCGTTATATACTCGTATTGCCCGTCGGGGGTGACAAATGCTGTATATTCTGTAGAATTAGGATGAATGGGGATTTGATGGAACCCACTGGCCATGTCCAGGCTAATAAAGTACCTCGCCTTTTGCAATCTCGCGATTTGAACCGTGATAAGAGGTAGAGGATACCGCGATCCGCGACCGTAATTTTATTTAGTTCTCGGAAATCTACACATAATCTATCTGAGCCATTTTTCTTCTTCACGAGTAACATAGGGCTCGCGAACGGTGAATTACTAGGCCTTCTGATTCTTGTTCTAATTAATTCGCTTATTCTCTCACGTACTATTCTGCGCTCTTCCTCGCTAAACCTATAAGGACTTCTTTGTACAGTGATGTTTGGATCAATTAATCGTATTTCTAACTGACCTGTATTTACGCGAGTATGTTGGAAACCCGTAACGAATAAATCTTTTAATTTTTGAGATGAGAAATCAATCGACTTTTATCATTACCATGTACATCAGTGTCAACTTAATTAATTTCGATCTCGTTTTCAGCGGTTTTATTATCGACATTAATTATTTTTGTTTTACACATAGCGAGGCTATTTTGTGTAATATTAAGTCAAAACCTTGTCTCAAAATTTCACGACCAGTCACGATATTATATTTTAAGTAACTATCAGCAAGAATATGGAAAATTTTACTACTGGAAAATTTTCGCATTACTACTACATCAGTCATTCTTTTGCCGGAAAATTCCAAGGCTATGGACTCTCTAATTAGTGAACATTCAGCTCCAGAATCGAAATAAAATGGGAACGACTCACCCAGATGACTCTACCAGTTGGGGCTTCCACTACGCAGGAGTCGATTCACCGTTCGTTATTGGAATCATACTTTCTTTTCCGCAGTAACGGACAATCAGGTTCGACATGTCCCTTCTTATGGCATTTGAACCAAGATACCTTCGATGATGCGGCTGGTCGGTTTTCCCCTGAGTTTCGTACATCCTTCACCTGCTCCAATTATATTCTTTTGTGGCACTCCGTCGTTCTGTGTCCGTAGTGCCCACAGTGGTAGCACCTAGTCTGGGGATCTGATGGCCTGCGTCGTTTAGTTTCAGGACCCGTCGATGAGCTTTCTGATAAAGTCGTCGGTTTCTCCTCGTAGGAGAGAAATTGCATTTCACTCTGAAATTGATCTTCCGTCTTGATGTCACTCGTGAGTGTTAACCTTTTGAAGCGATGATGGCCCTATAGTCGCGTAATGTTATAATCGGCACTGATCCCACTTCTGATGTTGGGTCGTCATTATAGTTAGGATTAGGGTTAGGGGCGTGTAATGAATCTTCACTAGAACTATCCATTGTTATTATAAT
The DNA here is from genome assembly GCA_029958995.1 of Bombus sonorus. Classification (NCBI taxonomy): domain Eukaryota; kingdom Metazoa; phylum Arthropoda; class Insecta; order Hymenoptera; family Apidae; genus Bombus; species Bombus sonorus. Next base: position 4,683,281 of record JARWAU010000008.1, on the reverse strand, counting down.
ACCGAGTTATTATTTATTAGCATAAGTGTGGATATTACGGGATTGACAAATAACCGCGGTGATTAAGCACTGTTACGACCGTTCGCGGAGAGACGCGGTCGCGAGGAAACGCGTCAGCGAGAGACGTAAATTCTCGCTACGATTCGGTTAATCGACGCCGCGAAATAGTCGTTCCCCGTGTTTCGGTTAGGATAACAGGGCTGGTTAATTGAAATTAACTCTGCGTTAACAGGTTAATATGATATATATTTAACAATAGTTTACAGTAGATGCGTTACAGCAGTATGACCCGACTTGAAGATATCTCCGGATGAGATAGTTAGATCTTGCGAATTGACTGTTTGGACGACGAAAACGGAGTTCTCAAGTGCCTTGAGAGTGACGATGCTATCTCAGAGGAGAACTAGGAAATGGGTGTGTCTAGCACACGGGATCATCCGATTTGTTGATGACAGTTTCTTGACTAGGAAAGTGAGGGTGATAGTTATTGTTTCTGTTCGTGGATTAGGAGGGGGCTGACCGCCCTCGATAGAAAGTTGGTGGTGGGAAGCATCGCACGTGTGAAAAAGAACTAATCTTAAGTGTCTTCCGGACACAAACCAGAGGTCTTAGAAAATGCTCTCGTAGAAAGGGCCGTTGTTTGACCTGATAGACTTTGTTGCGATTGTCTAAGACTTATGGTCGGTCCTTGAAACCGTTCAGAATACGCGACAGAGAGGTGCGGACATATGGCTGCCAGATGCGGTGCAAGGCCCCGTCCAGGTAGAGAGTCGGTCGACGTAACAAGCACTAATGACAATGATCTTAGGTTCGATAACGAATTCGCGGTCAACGAAATTGTGAATACACTTTACTCCAAGGTCTAAGTCTGATTCTTGGTTAAAATAAAAACGTGAAGTATTAACTGATCGTGAAAGACGTTGCTTTCTCGTCGATGAGATCGTACAAGAGAATATGTTTTCCGACGCGGTAATGCTGCAGTGGAAAACTATGATGGGGTGTGTCTAAGGGCACGAGATCATCGGATTCGTCGAGGAAAACCTTCGCCCGGAAAGTGTGGGAAATGGATGTTGCTGTTAATTGGTTAATTTCTATGTTGGTGGTTAGAGAGATGCTAGCCGCCCTTGAGGGGAAGTTGCTAGCGGGAAGCGTCGTTCGTGAGAAGAGCAGATTCCCCGTATCTTCTCGTAGTGGGTGGTGGATTTAAGGACTGTTAGAATAAAGACTGTTTGTCCGTTTGAAGGACCTTATCAGGTCTGTGAGTATGAAACCGGAATTTACCTATAGATGGCCCCAGCTAATAATGTAGTTATCACTAAACTTCGTCATTGATGCCAAAACTCTTTGTTGACATATCACAAACATTTTCGACTTGGAACATTACAAGTTTCATACAACAGCATAGTTTGTAATAGCGTTGAACATGAATTTTGTGCCTGGAAACTACGATTTGCGGACAGCATTGATTTTCTGTTACCATTTGAAGAAAACTGCTGCAGAATCGCATCGAATGCTTGTCGAAGCTTACGGTGAGCATGCTCTTGGTAAATCAGTGCTTTGAGTGGTTTGAAAAATGTAGAAGTGGCAATTTTGACGTGAGGAACGAAGAACGTGGAAGACCACCGAAAAAGTTTGAAAACAGAGAATTGCAAGCATCGTTGGATGAGGATGACGCTCAAACGCAACAACAATTCGCTGATCAATTAAAGGTGACACGAGAAGCCGTCTCCATACGTTTGAAAGCCATGGGCAAGAGCCAGAAGGTGGTAAAATGGGTTCCACATGAACTGAATGAAAGACAGCAGGAAAACCGAAGAACCACTTGCGAAATACTGCTCGCCAGATACAGAAGAAAGTCATTTCTCCACCGAATTGCGACTGGTGATGAAAAATGGATATATTTTGAGAATCCTAAGCGTAAAAGATCATGGGTAGCTCCAGGCGAACCACCGACGGAAGACAATGCTCTGTGTTTGGTGGGATCAGAAGGGTATGATCTATTATGAACTGTTAAAACTCAGCGAAACCGTTAATACTGAGCGCTACCGACAACAAATGATCGATTTGAATCAAGTTTTGCGTGAAAAACGACCAGAATATCAAAAAAGGCAACACAAAGTAATTTTGCTTCGTGATAATGCACCATCACATACAGCAAAACCGGTCAAGGAAACGATTGAAGCGTTGAGTTGGGAAATACTTTTACACGCGGCTTGTTCACCAGACTTGGCTCCGTCCGATTACTATTTATTTGCATCGCTGGGACACGCACTTTTTGACCAGCACTTCCACTTCATACGAAAATGTACGAAAATGGCTCGATGACTGGTTTGCCTCAAAAGAGCGACAGTTTTCTTGGCGTGGCAACCACCATTTGCCAGACAGGTGGGAAAAATGTATAGCTAGCGATGGGCAATACTTCGAATAAATTATTTTTAATCATTTTCATACAATAAACGTGTATTCTCTATACAAAAATTCCAGTTTCATATTTACATACCTGGTAGTTATCTAAATCTTAAGATTTATAGCGGGTCATCAGACTAGCTGAACATGAACTGTGAAGATGCATCGACATCTGGCAATCATCTTGCCCAAGAATAGGGTCTGTGTGTGGCGAGCCATGGCAGAAACCATTGGAATGTTTACTGTCGAGTGCCGCTACAACTATTTCTTTTTAACGAGAGTTATACAATTACTCTATACCTCTATTAGGCAAAAACGTTCATCCCGTGACCGTAGCTACGTTCCACGACTAGTTTTCGCCTCGAGCCCAAGCTCATTATCACAAATCTCGAACAAATATAATCGGATGAAATCCTAAACAATTATTTGAGTACAGATATGATAAACTGTAGACTGAAGTATTGCGGATTTTCCCAAAATTTCAAACGGGAAGGCCCCGGTGTCCTTTCATCTCCGATACGGCCATCCTAACCATCACAAGTCCTCGGATGTATCTAAAATATTGTGTTTTCCCAACGTTAGACTCGATATAACTGACGTTATTTACAACTTAACTAAATGTCCAAATAAGTCAAGGGTCCAGATCATCAACAAAAATTTTGATCGAATGCTCAATAACAAAATAAAGAAAAAAAAACAAAAATCAGTAACATTATGATTAGTATTCAAAGTGCTAGTTGCATTCTGTGAATTACCAGTCAGACCGTAATGACATGACAGATCATTTCCGATTTCGTACATGAATGAATCTCAATTTTCTGGATCACACCACACTGGGGTATCGTAAAAACGCTGAATGGCACACTGAGTGTATCGTGAAAACCCTGGATATCACACTGAGCGTATTATGAAATCGCTGAATGACACACTGGGCGTATCGTACAAACGCTGAATATTATCACATTGTCTCTCTAGGCGTGTGTGGACTATGTTAGATGTTATGGTCATAGTGTTAGTGATGATGAATTCTTTGTTTCTGTTGTCAGCTCGTATGCTTCGTAATTGTATTATAACAAAATTACTTTGCCAACTATTGAATTCTATACTTGATGCTCTCGTACATTAGGCTTAAAGTTGTTTTCGTACTAATCAGTAAATAATGATTGAATCATCCATGCATTACATTGTGATTTCAAAGTAAGAAGAAGTCTTTTCCTATGATATTTTAGGGTACGAGAATTTTTTAATTTATAAATATTTAAGAGCATCAACTTATATGCCCCAGGTGCATTTGTATATAATGCAACTGTAGTCCGTTCTTTATTGATTTTATATCCTTTTACAGATTTTTCTGTTCTCTTCACCAATATCTTTTGTGGAAGAGCTCTTCATGAAAGAACGGTCTCGCGCATATTATAAATTGCTCCGTACACTTGTTCTAGACGTATGTCATGATGTCTTGTAAATAATAACCAACCCTCGTTCACTTTAAAATTTGAATACAAACATATGATATCTACCCAATTCAATAGCCTTTTCGAAGAGCAAAGTATCAGATATAAAGTGACCCCTTTCTCTCTAAACTGAGCTGGCTACTGACCAATAAGCGGTGTTGCAGTTTATCGTATACAGGTTTTATTAGTATCTGCCCTCTTTTTGTCCTTTAAATTTATCTGCAAATTTCATATTTTTTACAATATTTTGTTTTATCCCACGAATCATTGAATCGTTTACGCTATACTCCGCAGTGATAACTGTAGACTGTAATATTTTTAAATCTTCAAAGACTTGCAACTGTCATTTCAGGGATGATATCACATAGCTTTTCTTATTTACTGTATTAAACATTTATACTATGTATACGAAAACTGTAGTTACTGATAACAATAAAATTTATGAATGTTCAAAGTATACGATGGGGATCGTATTATATAAGGTGGAGATATAGTTGTGGGTGATAGCGCTACTGCTGGTGTAGAGGCCGAGATAGGTTCTGCTGCGGGTGTCGCTGCTGGGGTACTGCAGCTTTTCTTCCAATTTAGATGCGTGGAAGAAAAATCGGATTACGGTCGCCGAGATTTGAACCCGGGTCGTAACCTAAGGTGCTAATCACTGCGCTGCCGTCGCCCGACTCTAGTTGGTGTCGAGTGCCGCTACATATATATGTCGGAGATGAAAGGACACCGGTTTCCCCTCGTTGGAATTACTTGGAAAACCCCAATACTGTAGCATTTACAAAATAACCCAAACACAATCGTTCGAAACTTGAGATAATGAGCTCAGGCTCGAGGCGACAACTGATCGCCCAGCGTAGCCGCGGTGATCGGGATGAACGTTCCACTTAACAGAGATATGGAGTTGCATACCTCTCCTTTAAAGAATTGGCCGTACCGACACTTAACAGTAAACATTCCAACGGCCCCGTGGCTCCCCACACACAGACCCTATTCTTGGGGCAAGATGATCGCCAGATATCGATGCATCATTCACGGTATATGTTCAGCTAGTCTGACCCTACAAGTCTGTAGTCTGACGCTACAAATCTCAGGATTTAGTTATCTAAAGTCCTTCAGATTGACAAACAGTCTTTATTCTATCAGCCAGTAAATCTATCACCTATTGCGGGAAGATACGGGAGATCTGCTTTCATCACGTACGACGTTTCCCGTGTCACATAATTTTTGAAGTGAAAGCACAAGATTCAGTGTGGAATCAAGTTTATTTTTCAAAGTTAGGGTTTTGTTACAAAAAAGATCGGAAGAAGAACTGTCCGGTTCTGGCTCGTACCATCAAGGACGAAAGCTCGGTGTGGGTGTGCCCTTTTGAACTCAGAACGCGGATTCGTTGTCCGCACTTTTCGGTAGAAAAGTGAGGGTAATGATCCGCGATGCCCATTGGCTAATGAATGAAGTTATTACGACAAAGAAAACCAGATATGGGCATCCTTGTTCATGCGAAATGTCTGTTATCTCGCCAGACACCCGCTTTCTCCGTAATAGTTAAGAGCGTGCAACAAATATGCGGACCATCTGTAAACTGAAAATGTTTATGTGAAGAGAAATGAAACTGAACAGATTCGGTTTACGGTGTCTCCTTAGGCCTGTTGAGGGTTAGCGTTAACAATGGATGGCTCTTAACGTCCAGACTATGAGGAATCTCGTAAGTACCATCGCATCTGGCGTAGCACGTGCTAAACAAAAGTTCGATCCGTGACACCCGCTAGGAACTCTCTCTCTCTCTCAAGGGCGGCTAGCATCCTTTTCTAACCGCCAACATAGAAATTAACCAATTAACAGCAACGTCCATTTCCCTCAACCTCCGAGCGGAGGCTTTCCTCGACAAATTAGATGATTTCGTTCCCTTAGGCACACACCATCATAGTTTCCCTCTACAGCGTCATCGTGTCGGAAAGTCATTCCCTTTCTTCCAGTCTCATTAGCCAGTTACCTAGTGTTTGTATGATCGGTGAAGAATCTACGTTTCAATAGCGAGCTAGTGAAGCAATCCGTGTATCGCAAGGAGTAAGTCGGGTCCAACTTAGACTTTGGAGCAAAGTATATCTGTTATCCCATTGACTGTGGCTTCGTCATATCGAAGGTCATTGTCATTATCGTCTTGTTACCGCGGCCACTTGTCAATCTTGTAACATCTGTACCTGTGTTAATTAACGCTACCTCGATTGTGCGACAACGATGTATAATCCTGGTGAAGATTCATTACACGCCCCTAACCCAAGTCCCTACGATAACCCGACAGCAGAAGTGGGATCAGCGCCAGCTTATGGCTATCTTCAGCCAGATAAATCAGCGGAGAGAGCATAGTGTGAGTGTGGAACCTAACGAATTAACATTACCGCGTTTCATTCCCGAAATCGCGTACGCCGATCCGGTCGCATGGTGCTCAACTGTCAGTCTGTTCATGGAGAGAAGGCCCATTCAAAGCGACGAGTTATTTTTCACCTTAAGTCGTGTGCTAGAGGATACTGCTTCGCATTAGCTCACGCAAATACCGGTCCATGTAGACTTTACCTAGTCAAAGTTTAAAGAACATTTCATTGCGCGCTTTGGTGGTAAAGAGACGACAACCTCAGCGCTAACAAATATGTTGGCTGAACAGACGCTCGAGGATGAATCCACGGAAGCCTATGTTAGGCGTCTCCGTTCCCTCCTTGGGGTGAGGTGGGAACATCTGACTGCAACTGAAACAGTCAGCGCCGCCGTCCTTTATTAACTGACTTTGCACGACGAGCGTGTTGAGAGAGTAGCGCTTACAAGCGATGTCAAGACTCTGGACCAATTTGCGTCTGAAATGAGTGGTTTCTATTACGCGAAGCAGAGATTGGCGCCTTCGTCAGGAAATCCATCAACGGGCCCCGAAGTTAAACGACAGAAGCTACCTCACTCTCGGAATAAGTGTCGTTACTGTGGTGTCCTCGGGCATAAAATAGCGGAATGCCGCACGAGAATGAAGATCAAGAAACAGGAGAATACACGACGTTCGGAGAAAAGCTGCCCAGTTGTATCGTCCAAGGTGTCCTGTTTCAAGTGTCGCGAGGAAGACTATATCGCGCCTAACTGCTCGTTATTACGGAAAACAAACCGTGATTCTGATAACGAACGTCCAGTCGACTCCTGCGTGGTGGAGTCTCTAACTGGGGAATTAAGCCATCTGAGTGAGTCGTTCTCGTTTCATTTCGATTCTGGAGCCGAATGTTCGCTAACCACAGAGTCCATAGCCTCGAGATGTTTCGGCAAAAGAGTGACCGACGTAGTAGTAATGCGAGGGATAGGAAATATTTGTATTAACTGTACGTCTCAAATTTCGTCCATAGTATGTATTAACGGTTTTACGTTGGAAATAATTTTTCTTATCCTTGTTGACAGCTATTTAAAATATGACATCATGATTGGCCGTGAAATTTTAAGCCACAGTTTTGACATAAATATTGCCCAAGATAGCCTCACTATTTGTAGAACAAAAGCTATCAATGTTTGTAATAAAACCGCCGAAAATAAGATCGATATTAATGAAGTCGTCACTGAGGTGCTCGGTGATAATAAAAACCGATTGATTTTTATTCTCGAATAATTTAAAGGTTTGTATATTACGGGATTCCCGCGTACACGCGTAAATACGAGACAGCTAGAAATACGTTTAATTGATTCTAACGTCACCGTACAAAGAAGTCCCTATAGACTTAGCGAGGAAGAGCGTAGTATAGTACGTGAGCGAATAAGCGAATTAATTAGGACAGAAATCATAATTCACCGTTCGCAAGCTTTCTGTTACTCGTAAAGAAGAAGGACGGGTATGATAGCTTGTGCGTAGACTTTCGAGAGCTAAATAAAAATACTGTCGCGGATGGGTATCCTCTACCTCTTATTGCGGACCAAATCGCGAGACTGCAAAAGGCTAGGAACTTCATTAGCCTGGACATGGTCAACGGGTTCCATCAAATCCCCATTCATTCCATTTCTACAGAATATACAGCGTTTGTTACCCCCGACGGGCAATACGAGTATATTATAACGATGCCGTTCAGATTGAAAAATGCACCGTCCGTTTTTCAGAGGGCTATTCTCAAGGCCTTGGGCGACCTCGCCTACTCGTACGTCGTTGTCTACGTGGATGACATTCTAATTATTGCTGAGTCGGTAAACCAAGCTCTAGAGAGATTGCACATCATATTAAATACCATCGTAAGCGCCGGGTTTTCCTTCAATTTCTCGAAATGTTCTTTTCTTAAGACGTCGGTACTGTATCTTGGGTACGTAATTCATAACGGAGAAGTTGTCCCCAACCCGGGTAAAATACAAGCCTTGAGTTCTTTATCTGCACCAACGACCGTCACCCAATTTAGGCAGTTCATAGGTTCAACCTCCTATTTTCAAGAATTCATCCCTAAATTTTCACAGGTAATGAAACCGTTGTATGCACTTACCTCCGGCAATAAAAATTTAACTTGGAAAGATACACACGAAAGTATAAGGCAAACAGTAATTCCCGTCCTGACTGATGAGCCGGTGTTAATAATATTCGACCCGAATTATCCTCTAGAATTACATACTGACGCTAGTTTGAATGGATATGGGGCTATTTTAATGCATAAGATTGACGGAAAAGCCGGGTAATAGAGTATCATAGTAAGAAAACTAGCCCCGCGGAATCCAGGTATCATTCGTATGAACTAGAGACGGTGGCAGTTGTAAACGCCGTTAAACATTTTCGCCACTATCTACACGGATGGGAATTTCTCGTTGTCACTGATTGTAATTCGTTGAAGGCAACCCGTAATATAGTAAATCTGAGTGACAGGGTTTATAGGTGGTGGACTTACTTACAAACTTTTACTTTCGACATTATGTACCGAGAAGGTAAACGAATGACCCACGTAGATTTCTTTTCGCGTAACCCTGTAGACATCGATCGTACCCCAACTAACAAAATCAAAGAAAAGAAAATTAATCTGGCCGAAATCGCAGAAGATTGGCTACTAGCGGAACAATATCGCGACCCCAAAATCTCTGAAATCGCCAACAAATTGCAAACCGACGAGCTCGCGGAAGACATTGCGAGTACATACGAATTACGATCTGGTACCCTTTATCATAAAATACAAAGAAAAGACAGAACTCTGTGCTTACCTATTGTCCCAAGGGGTTTTAGGTGATCTGTTATTAATCATGTGCACCAGTCAATTATACACTTAGGTTGGGATAAAACGCTCGAGAAACTGTACGAGTATTACTGTTTCGAAGAGATGGCGAAATATGTTCGCAAATTCGTAGGGAACTGTGATGCTTGTCAGATTTGTAAGGTGAATTCAGGTAAAGTACAAGCCGAATTACATCCCATACCTAAGAGCAGTATACTTTGGCATATAGTTCACATAGACATAACAGGCAAGCTGAGCGGCAAAAACGATTCGAAAGAATACGTTATTGTTTTGATCGAGGAAGATGTTTTACGGATAAAGAATTCCAAGATTTTTGTTAGGATAAACACATTAAACTCCACTTAGTAGCAACCGGTGCTAGTAGAGCGAATGGGCAGGTAGAGCGTACTATGGGTACGTTAAAAAACATGTTTACAGCAGTGGAAACGACCGGGCGATCATGACAAGACGCGATCGGCGAAATACAATTAGCTTTAAATTGCACCACCAATCGGGTGACTAAATCCAGTCCGTTAGAATTATTAATTGGTAAAACAGCAAGACCGTACGGGTTACTGCTACCTGAAAATACTAACGAAAAAGAAATAGATATATCCTACGTAAGATAACAGGCCATACAAGTTATAGAGAATAGCGCTAAGTATGATAAAGAAAGATTCGACAAAACAAAAGCCAATGTGGCTAAATTCAATCTCGGTGACTTTGTATTAAATAAAAAATGAGGAAAGAAATCAAACTAAATTAGATCCGAAATTTAAGGGCCCATCTGTAATTGCAGAAATTTTAGAAGGATATAGGTACATTTTGAAAACATTAGATTGCAAAGGGTCATATATATACAGCCATGATAGATTGAGAAAAATGCCAGGTTCCTGCTCAGTTGGACGTCTGCGGTGATGACGAGAACAATGATCATGACGATACGAGTACCCCGATCTCAGTGGATCATCATGACCATAGTACCTAGCAGAACGAGTTTACATATGCCCAGTGTAGCACCTGGCGTTTTTACGATATGACCAGTGTGGCACCTAGCGCTTTTATGATATACCCAGTGTGGCACTCAGCGTTCTCACGACACGCCCAGTGTGGCGATACGATGAAGTTCAATGCTTTCACACATGTCCAGTGTTGCAATTTGATATAACCAGGTGTAAGATCGAGCATAATGGTTCACATACGCTTACGAATGGTCATGTGGCCCAAAGAAATTAAATGCGAGATCAACACACCGTTACCGAATTCAATTCAAGTATCATTAGCACTATAGTCATTACATCTAACACAGTGTTTTCACAAACGCCCAGTGTGGCAACATGATCCAGCGAAGTGAGAGCCATCTAGGTACGAAATCGAGAATCATCCACCATGTCATTACGGTCATAACTTTAGACGAAATTATATTACTGTTCCAGAAAACCGATAGCAAGATAGGGCCAGGCAAAACTTTAACTTCAACCCAATACATCGAAGGAAAGCCCACCACAGTATGCTTTATCAACACTGATAAGCAAATATGTCATATTACAAACGAAATAGAAAAACCCGATAGACTAGGACAAATTAATAAATTTGCACGAGTAATACGTACCAAACATATTGATCCAGAACTTCGAGAACCACTTGAGAAAATCCGTTTTTAACATGAACACAGATTCACTACCATGCACTAACTTAACTGAACATACAATCACACTCAAAACAGACAAACCTATAAACATCAAATCTTATAGACCGCCCGAATGTCATAAAAAAGAAATTGAGACTCAAATCAACAACATGCTAGACAAACGTATCATAGAACCATCGGACAGTCCATATAACACACCCATTTGGGTAGTTCCAAAGAAACTAGACGCATCAGGTAAACAAAAATGGATTGTTATAGACTTTAGAAAATTAAACGAGCAAACAGATCAAGACGCGTATCCTTTACCGAACTTGGACGAAATACACGATCACTTAGGCAAACCTAAATTTTTCTCAGCCCTGGACCTCTCGTCAGGATTTCACCAGATACCCATAGAACAAAAATCTAAAAAATATACTGCATTTTCAACTCCACAAGGTCACTTCCACTATAATCGCATGCCCTTCGGACTCAAACGTTGCACCGGCAACGTTCCAACGCATGATGGATACTGCGCTACGGGGATTAGTAGAAAATAACTGTTTCGTATACTTAGACGACATTGTCACGTCGGAGACACAGAAGATCGCGAAATTAACAGATCGTCGGTGGTGTCCTCGCGCCGCGGCACGAACGAAATGATTCCTTCACGAATAGGGTGAAGGAAATAGAACTTGATACGCAAAGATTAGCTTTATTGCAGAAATCCAACAGAGTAACAACAGATAGCTTCGAAATACTACGACAGTCTGTATTTACGCTGGTTTGGGAAGGTCCCTCTACCGAGGATCTAGTCCCTTTGGAGGGGGTCTCGTTAGTCTATTGTTTCAACAGATGCGGCATGCAGGGTGTTCGGTCTATCTGGTTACTAAGCGGATGGTTTTCTTGAGTGTGTGACATTCCCCCCCTTCTTAGATTCGCTTTGCTCCGTGAAAGCGTGTAGTTCTGGTGGGTCGTCTGATTTGGATGACCCCGCTATTTTCATCATCTGCAATGTTTTGATAAGTGACCGTCCTTGGTGCTGTTGGTGTTTGATCGATCCTGTTTACACGAGCGGTAGGGCAGAGTATTTTGATACATAAGTTTTTGGGAAATTATCGGCCTAGACATTCGAAAACTTTACATTTGTACATTACATATGTTGTTCCTAATCCTAGAGCTACGATTCCTAATATTTGTAGTGTGGATATGCCACATCCCTTTAATGAATTTATGCGTCGCTCAAATTGCAGGGTACTGATTTGCATTTGCAACATATCGAAGTCGACTTTATATTGGTTAAAGTTATGAATTACTCTTGGAGCTGTTTCTAATATTTTCTCTAATATCGGAACGTCTGTTTCTTCGAAGCTATATATACTATTCTTAAATTTTGTTTCGTAAGAGATAATTTTATGTGAACCTCCTATCTTCATAATATTATGATTGTATGTGATTATGCACCCGGTTTTACTGCTTATTAAACTAGGCTGTCTAATCTCTAGGATTTTATGTGTCTTACATAATACGTCGATTTGTACATTTTTCGTAGGGATAACAATGTAATGGTTTTCTGTGTGCAAAACTACGAACATCAATCCTTCCAATTTGAAGGCAGCAGTCGGACAAGTTTTGACTGTCCGTTGATTGTTAATTAATTCTGACTCGCATTCAAGTGAGTTCATTCTATTGTGACTCGGTTCAGTTCTTTTACAAATGTAGATGGTTGCTGTTCGTTTACAATATTTGTCTAAGTAGTGACTATCGGCAAAGGTGTATTGTTCTGAACTGGTTAATATCAAATCAGTTTCTATTACAGGCGCAATGAATACAGAGTTTTGTTTAGAAGGTATCGGATAAATTTTTGTTATTTTCCATTCATTGTTTTCCAAAACCGGCACAGTTATTGTATATATAAATTTATCTCTTATACATATTTTTAATTTACTTAGATCTAGAATTAGTTGAAAATTTTGAACTAAGGGTTCAATATGGTTAGTCATAAAGTTTTGGTTAAGTGTTTATAAGAATTGTTCAAGTTCTATAACTCGTGGATTTATGATTCCTCGTTTTCCTAACGTAACAGTGTTAAAAATTTCGTCGACGTTAACATGGAGTTCCGATATAGTAAATTCAGTTTGAATTACTAGGGAGACTAATGTTTCGTTTTTTCCATTGTGGTTTTCGATCTTGTGTATATTGTTGGCAAGGTTTTCGAGTTGATCTGTTTTGGTGTCGTCTATCACGCGTTGATAAGTGCGGTTTGGTCACTAAAGATTGTTTTTATTTTGTTGTTGGAGTCGAATAATGTGTCGATGTTTTTGTTAATGAGTTCTAGGTCATTTTCGTCCAGGGTTCCGAACAAAGTTTTGGATACTGAGCCTATGACATTAAGCAATCCGCGTTTGCTTGTATAATGCAATAATAATTTGAGTTGCCGAGACAGGTTTTGAAGATTTCTGTATTTAGATTTTAGGCTACTTATTTCTGGTATGTGAGCGCAAGGTGGTTTACATTGACGGTCTATTAAATCTATTACGCGTTGTAATCTATCAACTTGATCAATTGGATCGTTAAGCCCTACTATAAGGGTAATATCTATTTGTTCGTTGTACAGATAGCAGTCGTCGATGTGTTCCAAGAAAATGTTGGCGTAATTTAGTGGTTTTACTGCTAGGTCGCTTTTAATGTATTCAAGTGTTAAAATGATCCATGTTATGGTGTTCTTTGTGAGAAGTAGGGTTTTAGCCCGTTACCGTGGACTCTTAGCGTATGACCGTTGGAATATTCGATAAGATAGGTGGGTGGATTGGAGGAGAGGATCTCTGCAGGTCCTAGCCATTCGTGATCTAGATTGTTGGTTTTATGATCGTTATGTACCCATACTTCGTCTTTTACTTGGAATATAGTTTGTGTTTTAATAATTTATCGAATCTGATCTCTTTGATACCGCCTTTTGTTTGATTCAGTGATTTCTTTCGCTTTCGCTATATAGGCATTATGTCGGTTCCTCCAGAGTTTAAATAATTGATCTTTAGTTAGGGTGGGGGTGTTTGATATCGACGACGGCATGTTAGCTTGTCGTCCAAATGTTAGTTCGAATGGGGTATGTCCGGTCGTTTCGTGTACTGAAGTATTGTATCCCATGCATATTAGTTTCAAATTTTCGTCCTAGTCGTTTTGTCGGTCGGACGTACAAGTTCGAATGAGATCTTTTACTACAGCATGTGTCCGTTCAAGAGATCCGTTAGATTGCGGGTGGAAAGAAGTGGTTTTTACGCGTCGAATTTTGAAAGCCCCTTCAAATGTATCCATCAGTTTACATACGAAATTACGTCCCATGTCCGTGAGGATACTTTTCGGTGCGGAAAATATATATACATAGTGATCCAGGAGTTCGTTAATAATCGAGTTGGCTGTTTGGTCTTTTAAAGGTATGAGAACGAGATATTTGGTTAATTGGTCTTGGATAGATAGGATAAATTGATTGCCTCGTCTGGTTTTGGTTAGGGGTCCGAATATGTCCATTGCGATTTTATCATTAGAGTTAACGGGTGTGTCAGTTATTACGGGTTGCTCTTTGGCCCTAATACGGCTTAATTGTTCTCATTGGCAGGTTCCGCAGTTTTGTATAAATTATGTGACGTCCTGCTCTAGATTTGTTTAGTGATGGTGTTCTTGTATTCGTTTCACTGTGCGGTGTATACCTAAGTGTCCTACTATTTTGTTATGATCCTCGCGCAGTATAGTTTGGTTTTGTTCGTTATCGTAGTCTACTGGCGGATCTTGTCCAAATACCAGTTTAATTTGAGGGAATCTGGTTGTTAGAAACCTTAACATGTGTTAAATATTTACCTTTACTAATGTGCTGAAGCTATTCTCATTTATTCCTGTATGCAAGTGTCCAGTCTGGTTAATAAAGTGTTTAGTTAATTGATGCAACCAGTGCTGTTCGTTAAAGTCTCCTAATTCGATCTTTGTAATTTGTCTAAAGTGTGGTCTGTTAGTTTTTTGAGTTATTGGAGCTGGGGTGATATTTGTTTTCCAGTCGATATATTCGTCGTAATAGTTCGGGTTTTCTAAGCCGGATTGAATGTCTTCATTGGTGATAGGATACAATCGGGACAGAGCGTCTGCAGCTGTATTTTCTTTTTCCTTTTCGTATTCTATTTCATAATCATACTCCTCGAGTCTCAAGCGCCATCGCATGGGTCTCAATGAGGGATCCTTAACATTTTTTAGCCATTTCAAACCTTGATGATCATTTTGAATCTTAAATTTTCTACCAAGCAAATATTGTCTTAGTCTTTTGATTGACCATACTATTGCTAGTAACTCCTTTTCGGTTGTGGAATAGTTTTTCTCAGGGGGATTTAAGGTTCGGGATATGTAACAGCATGGATGTCCGTCTTGGGAGAGTATTGCTCCTAATCCGTCGTTACTGACGTCTGTTATTAACGTGAACGTTTTTTCGAAGTCCGGGTATTGCAGTACAGGGGCTTCACAGAGTTTTTGTTTCAGTGTGTCAAATGAAAGCTGTTGCTTATCAGTCCAGTGGAATGGAGTCTTTCTTTGTGAGGTCCGTCAGCGGTTTCGCGATTTTGGAAAAATTGCGTATAAATTTCCTACAGTACCCAACGAGTCCTAAGAATGATCTTATGTGAGTCGAGGTTTTTGGTATTTTAAAATCCTTCACGGGCTGAATCTTTTTGGGATTAGGTTTTACTCCTTCTTTTGTTACTACTTACCCTAAATATTCTAACTCTGGTTTCAGGAATTCGCATTTGTTCGGTTGTATCTTTAATCCTAAATTTTGTAATCTGTCTGATACAATAGCTGGATTTCGGTTGTATTCTTGGATGGTGCTTCCGAATATTATGATATCGTCTAAGTATACAAAGCAGTTATTTCCTACTAAGCCCCGTAGCGCGGTATCCATCATGCGTTGGAACCTTGCCGGTGCATTTTTGAGTCCGAAGGGCATGCGATTATAATAAAAGTGACCTTGTGGATTTTTTTGATTTTTGTTCTATAGGTATCTGGTGAAATCCTGATGAAAAGTCAGGGCTGAGAAAAATTTAGCCCTGCCTAAATGATCGAGTATCTCGTCCGCATTCGGTAAAGGATACGCGTCTTGGTCTGTTTGCTCGTTTAACTTCATAAAGTCTATAACAATCCTCCACTTTTCTTTACCTGATGCGTCTAATTTCTTTGGAATTACCCAAATTGGTGCGTTATATGGACTGTCCGATGGTTCTATGATGAGTTTGTTTAAGATGTCGTTGATTGGAGTCTCGATTTCTTTTTTATGACATTCGGGCGGTCTATAAGATTTGACGTTTATGGGTTTGTCTGTTTTGAGTGTCATCGTATGTTCGGTTAAGTTAGTGCATGGTAGTGAGTCTGTTTCCATGTTAAAAACGTCTAAGTAGTTAATAAGGATTTTCTCAAGAGGTTCTCGAAGTTCTGGATCAATATATTTAGTGCGTATTACTCGCGCAAATTTATTAATTTGTGTTAATCTATCGGGTTTTTCTATTTCGTCCTTTCGTCCGTCCAACATCCTGCTCGTCTAGGGTCAGTTTATCGTTAATGACGTTATATCGGTACTTCGTAAGGAATGGGAGTCCGATTATTCCGTCTTCGATTAGGAGAAAATTGTCAGGAACTATATGGAATTGATGATCCCTCTTGAGCATATTTAGGTTACAAATTTTTTTGGTGGTGTGTTTGTCGTTTCCCATTACGAAAGTCTTTGGGTTGGAGGTTTGGGCGTTCAGTGAATTGGTCTCTTTTATGAGATTTATTCCTGCTCCGGTATCGACGAGAAATCTGGCTCTTTTTCCGTTTCTTCGTTGCAGCACGATCGACAATAATCTTCCGGCGGTGGTACAATTGACTCTTGGATTGTTTCTTCTGGGTTCTCCGTTGTCTGGTTTACTCGAGGTGGAATTTTTCCTTGGTTGGCAAATGGTAAATTTCGGGGGTAACAACCTCCGGCCGTGTGTCCGATTCGTAAACACTTTGGACACTTCCGTTTCACGTGGTCGTCTAATGGTGACGCCAGATGACCGAGCAAAAGTTTGCAGTCGTCGGTCGGTAATATTTTGCTTGGTTGCTGGTATGGTGTTGTAAGATTGGTTCCTTGGGCGGTTGGCGACACGATTCGCTTCCCGTAGCCATTGTTCTCTATCAGCGGCTACTTCTTGGGCAAGGTTCAGGTTTTTCGGGTCGCTAACCACTACCATCTGTCCTATTTCATGTCGTAGGTTGGGTAAATATGTTTTAAGCGCTTCGCGTTCTTCAATATCTATAGCTATGCGTCGTTCGGTTGGTGTACGATTTTCGTCTCGAACTGCGTAATTCAGTTCATTGAGCTGTTGTCGGAATCTAGAATTGAAGGATTCTACACTTTCTGTTGCCCCTTGTTTTAAATTCTTTAGTTTGTCCCTATAATTGCTGATAGTTGTTGGTGTTAACACATGTTGCCTCAAGCACGAATACAAGTCCATCCAAGAATACAATCGAAATCTAGCCATTGTATCAGACAGATTACAAAATTTAGGATTAAAGATACAACCGAACAAATGCGAATTCCTGAAACCAGAGTTAGAATATTTAGGGTACGTAGTAACAAAAGAAGGAGTAAAACCTAATCCCAAAAAGATTCAGCCCGTGAAGGATTTTAAAATACCAAAAACCTCGACTCACGTAAAATTATTCTGAGGACACGTTGGGTACAACAGAAAATTTATACGCAATTTTTCCAAATTCGCGAAACCACTGACAGACCTCACAAAGAGAGACACTCCATTCCACTGGACTGATAAACAACAGCTTGCATTGGATACACTGAAACAGGAACTCTGTGAAGCTCTTGTACTGCAATACCCGGACTTTGAAAAAACATTCACGTTAATAACAGACGCAAGTAACGAAGGATTAGGAGCAATACTCTCCCAAGACGGACATCCATGCTGTTACATATCCCGAACTTTGAACCCTTCTGAGAAAAACTATTACACAACCGAAAAGGAATTACTAGTAATAGTATGGTCAATCAAAAGACTAAGGCAATATTTACTTGGTAGAAAATTTAAGATTCAAAATGATCATCAAGGTTTGAAATGGCTAAAAAATGTTAAGGATCCCTCATTGAGACCCATGCGATGGCGCTTGAGACTCGAGGAGTATGATTATGAAATAGAATACGAAAAGGAAAAAGAAAATACAGCTGCAGACGCTCTGTCCCGATTGTATCCTATCACCAATGAAGACATTCAATCCGGCTTAGAAAACCCGAACTATTACGACGAATATATCGACTGGAAAACAAATATCACCCCAGCTCCAATAACTCAAAAAACTAACAGACCACACTTTAGACAAATTACAAAGATCGAATTAGGAGACTTTAACGAACAGCACTGGTTGCATCAATTAACTAAACACTTTATTAACCAGACTGGACACTTGCATACAGGAATAAATGAGAATAGCTTCAGCACATTAGTAAAGGTAAATATTTAACACATGTTAAGGTTTCTAACAACCAGATTCCCTCAAATTAAACTGGTATTTGGACAAGATCCGCCAGTAGACTACGATAACGAACAAAAACAAAGTATACTACGCGAGGATCATAACGAAATAGTAGGACACTTAGGTATACACCGCACAGTGAAACGAATACAAGAACACCATCACTAAACAAACCTAGAGCAGGACGTCACATAATTTATACAAAACTGCGAAACCTGCCAATGAGAACAATTAAACCGTATTAGGGCCAAAGAGCAACCCGTAATAACTGACACACCCGTTAACTCTAATGATAAAATCGCAATGGACATATTCGGACCCCTAACCAAAACCAGACGAGGCAACCAATTTATCCTATCTATCCAAGACCAATTAACCAAATACCTCGTTCTCATACCTTTAAAAGACCAAACAGCCAACTCAATCATTAACGAACTTTTGGATCATTATACATATTTTCTGCACCGAAAAGTATCCTTACGGACATGGGACGAAATTTCGTATGTAAACTGATGGATACATTTGAAGAGGCTTTCAAGATTCGACACATAAAAACCAATCTAACGGATGGCTCAAACGAACACACGCTGTAATAAAAGATCTTATTCGAACTTGTAGGACCGACCGACAAAACGAATGGGACGAAAATCTAAAACTAATATGCATGGGATATAATACTTCAGTACACGAAACGACCGGACATACCCCATTCGAACTAACATTTGGACGACAAGCTAACATGCCATCCTCAAGATCAAATACCTCTGCCTTAATTAAAGATCAATTGTTTAACCTCTAGAAAAATCTTCACAACGCCTATATAGGCAAAGCAAGACGAATTACCGAATCTAACAAAAAGCAATATCAGAAAGATCAAGTACGAAAAATGATTAAAACACAGACGATATTTTGAGTAAAAAATAAAGTGTGGGTACATAGCGATCACAAAACTGACAAATTAGACCACGAATGGCTAGGACCTACAGAAATCCTCTCATCCAAACCACCCACCTATCTTATCGAATATTCCAACGGTCATACGCAAAGAATCCACGGTAACAGGCTAAAACCCTACTTTTCAGGAAGAAGACCATAACATGAATAATTCTAACTCTCGAACACATTCAAAGCGATCTAGTAGTAAGGCTATTAAATTATGTCAACGTTTTCTTAGAACACGTAGACGATTGCTACTTGTACTTGTACAATGAACAAGTAGATACCACCCTTACAGTGGACCTTAGCGACCCAATGGATCAAACCAATAAATTATAACATGTAATCGAGTTAATAGGCCGCCAACGCAAACCACCTTGCGTTCACATACCAGAGATAAACAATCTAAAAATCAAGTATAGAAATCCCCAAAACCCAACGCATCAACTGAAATTGTTATTACAGTACAGAAGCAAACGCGGACTACTAACTCAGAGCAATACACTTTTGTTGATAGCCACTACTTAAACAAATATTGAAAACGAACGGCAATAATCCACATTTGTAAAAGAATACAACCAAGCCTCAATAGAATCAGTTCACCTAGTTGTAAAGTCAAATTAATTAATAATCAACAGTCAGTCAAAACTTGCCCAACTGCTGTATTCAAATTGGAAGAATTGACGTTCGTACCTTTACAGATTGAAAATCATTGTAAACCGAGTAATTCCTAAAAACGTACGTATCAAAATACTCTGCCCTGCCGCTCACGTAAACAGAATCGATCAAACATCAACAGTACCAAGGACGGTCACCTTCCAAAATATCATCGAAGACGAAGATGAGGGAATCATTCAACTTAGAAGACCTACCAGAGCCCTACGCTTCAGCGGAGCAAAGCGAAGCTAAGGAGAGGGGAGATGTCACGGTGATCTTGGAATAATCATATTTTACATACCAGTTCGCATACCATAGCCATTAAAACTACAATTAAGCAGTAACAGCATACCCGCGTGCCAGCATCCAGCGATAACCCCTCCACAGGAGCCAAAACCTTGATATAAAAATCCTCTCAAGTCAGCACTCGACATTCCATTCCATTCCATTCCTATTTCTGTTCTGTTACTGTGACATTCTGTACCGTTATATCTGTCAGTTTTATAATAAATTGTGAAACAACTATCAATTGTTATTAATTGGAGTACGAATCTCTCACCTTACGTGCGGAATGTGAAATAATCTGGAACCGACGTGACACCAGCGTAGTTGCAGTTTTGTGTCTTCAGTCCTAAATATTCAACTCAACGTATCTTTGTTTCTATCGCAGATATGTAGACAATTCTGTGTGCGATATACTCTATGTTTGCTGCCAAATGCGGCGGCAATTGGTCGGTTCGTGCTGTTTCAGCTGAGGTCTCATTCGAATCCACGGGAATTGCAGTTTTGCATATATAGGCTGGAATATTCACTGGAACGCATCTCTGCTGCTGTTATCTATATGTGGAAAATTCGATGCGCGCTACACTCCATAATTGCTGCCAAATACAGCGCTCGTCAACCGATTTGTGCTATGTCAACTCTATTCCCTGTCAAATCCAGCGTATTTGCAGTTTTGCATATTCAGGCTTCAATATTCAAATCAATGTTTCTATTCTCCGTTTCTGTTGTACGCATGTCGACAATTTGATGCGCGTTATGTCACGTCCCGCGCTTCGCACGATCCATAGCGTGAAAACAAAATTGGAACATGCGACACGCTACTCGAAAAGTCTATTCAAGAACAAATGGCGACTCGAAAATCTAATCAAAAACGACCCGCGAGACAAAACTAATCAAGATCAACTTCCGATTTGGACAAATTAATCAAGAATATCAACGAATAAGGAAAATAAATGGAACAATAGGATCAAAACATTTTAATAAACTAACAGTCATATGCACATGTAAATAATCACGCACATATACATAATATAGATCAAAATATATACAAAAGACATAAAATAATGTATAAACATAAATATAATAAATACACAAAAAATACACTAATATACGTTGAATAAATCAATCCAAGATAAAGAGCATCGGGGAGATGTTCCTTAGGATACATCTGACGAAACATATCCATGCACCACGCACGAACGACAGGCGAAACTCACTCTCGACCCGTAAGGTGATGACGCACGTGAGCATCCAAAACTTTGGAAAGAATCGCCTTGGGCAATCGGACCTTAGCACACTCGTCAGTAACAAGAAACTCGATGGATGGCGGACACGGAGGAAGCTCTGTAGTCTCATAATCAGACAATGTCAAATTGATGATCATCAGAAAGTGATGGCAGCGGAGGATTTGCGGCGGCAATCCAGGCCGAGAGAAACTGTTTACGCATGAGTGACCTTAGCTCCTGCTCTTGACATCTCACACCACCGCGTTTACCGCGCTTCCTTGAACCGTCTGGCTTATTTCTCTTATGTTGCTTCCTCTTCTTGTGCTAGAAGAATAGACAAGAAATGGAAGGAGAGAAATAAACACCAACCAAATAACGAGCAAGGGATAAATTCAAAATGTAAAATTACACACCTTCATAACTGTATCAGATACCAACGACGCAGAAGTCTCCGTGTTCATAATTGAAGAAAACCGAAACATGTATCAAAAACCAAGGAACACGAAACCTGTTATCGTGAAAACAAAACCACACCAATTAATCAAAAGCAAGATAAAATACTGAAAGCGGCAGTCACATGGAAATACTGATATAATTTTCCGCAATGACAAGCATGAATAATCCAAAGAAAAGCGCAAGGGCATGCGCATCTCAATTGGTAATATTCACAATTATAACATTTCATTTAATAGTGCGATGTTAGCGCATCTCAGTCGATAAAAGCCATAATAAGCAAATAACTAGAACAATTGAAAACAACGAATTCCACTTCACACCACTCTCCAGGAAACAGTAAATGAAGCTCACGACAAACACGCGAATGCTCGGAAGAAGAAGACTTTATTGAAGAGCGCGAAATAATACGTGTTGCACGATCGAGAGTCAGCGGAACAATGGGACACCTGCTGACGCGCACCGCGTTGCACGTGTGACCGTCCCACCATGACTCCCCCGCCACGACACTCCGCACGACATTCTCCCACGTAGTGTCTGTGGGAATCTAGGATATTAAGACGCGGCGTCAACAAGATAGCCGAACAGACGAAACATCAGCAAAAGATAAGTAATAACAGCGGCAACATTCTCTTAGGTAGGATCGGTGGGAACTAAGTTAAGCTACGGATGCCAAGAGACCCTGAAATTTTCTCACGTTGCGTCGATAGGAAGCTGAGAGATTATGACACAGATAAACAAGATAACCAAGCAGACGAGGCATCAGCGAAAGATAAGCGATTACAGCATCCACATTCTGTCACCTATTGTCGATGGGAACCTTAGACTGCAGCGTTGTGATT
The DNA here is from genome assembly GCA_029958995.1 of Bombus sonorus. Lineage (NCBI taxonomy): Eukaryota > Metazoa > Arthropoda > Insecta > Hymenoptera > Apidae > Bombus > Bombus sonorus. The sequence goes on along the minus strand of JARWAU010000008.1, from coordinate 4,660,652 downwards.
CTCATGGGAGCAATCTGTCATTTGACGAGTATCTCATGTTAGACTTAGATATACCTAAACGTAGCGACCTAGAGCAGTTACGAATTACCAGTTACAAAAGTTTACATCCGTCAGTCTGTCAGTCTGTCAGTCAATTGTCAATAGTTAATCAACTAATTAGTCTCAATCGAAATCGAGTGAGTTAAGAATTTATAATAATTAACTGCGCTGGCTGTTGAGTCGAAATAAGTTTATTAACACGTTGACGCCGGCGTGACCCATCCGTGTGTCACACGTGTCTGTTCTGTTAGACAGCGTGCACCATCGGCGCGTCACACGTGTCTGTCCCAAGGGACGGCGATGGGTCACACATGTATTTCACAATATAGGTAGTACAAAATAGGTTTATATTATTTTATCCTAACATTATAGGCAGACATACAATGGTAAAAACATAACAATTCAATATTATATAATATATAAACTTAACATAATTATTTCCTTCCTTCATGCAATTTTTTAAAACAAGTTAGGCAGAGTGCCGGCTGGTCCATATAACGATCACAATATTTTGTTACTTTTTTGGTTCTTTTGGCGACATACTCTTTATCTTTTATTCTAGAAATGCGTTTACAACTTTCTTCACACCGCCGTTTCGTTTTGCTCGCGGGCCTTTTGTACGACTGCATAAAAATCTGATCGTTTTTCGGGTAGTATTTCATTTTCAATTTCTTCTCTGTATGGATTCATTATATTTAAAAGATGATAAATAATTTCTTCGCGAAATTTTAAAATGTTAATACTTCTCGTACCCCATTTTGTATGTAAATACGATGCATTTGCGTGGTAAGTCCCACATATTAATTCCATTTTTTATACCATTTTATGGTTCTGCGCAAACAACTATAGCATAACATCTGATCAGATAGATCAGCATCATTTATCATTAATAGAAAAAACAATGCCTAGCTTTAATTTACTGATTTTCCCCTGAACAATAACACTCATATGATGTTTGGAAGTAGTTACTACTTACTGACCTTTTGTCAGTCCATTTTACGTAACCTAACACTATTTTCGTTGTGCCGGTTTCTTACGCGCGTCGTTGTTCTCCGACGGACATGCATGACTATTCTTTCTTCCAGTACGGAATTGAAAAATTTTTTCATTCGCGCTATGATAGCTTCTTATAGAAAAATGTTCACAGAATTGCATGCAATGGGCAGAATGCGCGCCAGACCTCTACTTTTTGAGAAAAATCGAAAAGAGTACAAAATTAGGGCCAAAGCTGGTCCCGTCAGATTTACTTAACATTTATAGAGATATGTAAATTGATATTGACAAGCTAGTGTATATCAATATATTAATTGAAGTTCGCGGAATTTATTGAACACAACAGGAATCGTATTGCTTTTGTAATTTTGCTATAAATTGAGGTCAAAGTTGAAAAATTGCGATCGTATCGAACAGTCTAATGTGACCCAGCGCCGCCCCACGAAGAAGACAGTGAATTCGGACGCCGCCCTATGTCAGAGAACCACGAATATCAGCGCCGGCGTCAACGTATTAAGGTTCGATTAATCGACAAGTTGTACATCTAAGAGTAATCGACTACACACATATTCAAGGAGAGAATTTTAAATTTTGTATATTCTCTTCTCTGATAATTTCGCGGTTGTACGAAATTATGTACAGAATATAAAGTATACGACTAATGCGGATTTTATTTAAGACATATTGAACTCATAACGACCTGTATTGACGGCTGTATTAACTAGTGATCTGCCGCAGCCGTAAACGTTGCACTGATTACAGTGTTTTCAATCACCGAAAACATCTACGGGTTTTCGTGTTTCTTTTCCTATTGCTAGCAAATATTGCTCATCTTTGGGCGAGGCCTACGAAACGACGCGGGTTATTCACAGAAAACACCGTCGCCAATTGGCATATCCATTCTTGCTTATGATTTCGCAAAGTTACTAAAGATAAAATAATTATTTTCGAACTTCGAACTATTAACAATAAAACGATTATTCGCTGTGTTAATCTGTGATTACGACGCAGTCGAAGACGTTGTGTAAGATTACGGTGTTTTCAAACATTGAAGACACTTACGGATTTTCGCATTCCTCCTCCCATTGTTAGCAAATATTGCTCACTTTTAGGCAAGGCTTGCGAAATCACACAGATCTCACACAGAGAATTTTGTTCATATTAGATGCAAAATGCAAGAAAGAATCGTAAGGGTCACCTTAGCAAAAAGCGAGCAGAACCTTGCTTTAACAGACTGATAGCTACCGAAATTAAAAGAGAAGAAAAAAATACAAGACAAGAATTAGGATTAAACAGCGAAAGTTCAAACCCTAGTTTCTCGCCCTCGAACTCACCGATACCAGAACACTGGAGTGCGCCCCAATACGTAGAGTCGCACCCTTGTTCTTCTCGAACACCATCATCTATATTGAACGACAGCGATTATTATTGTCCTTGTGACATTAAGCACCCAGACGACTAAAGGTAGATTCTGTTAATAATAAAGTTGCATTAAACAAATTTTTGTACATCGAAAACCTTTTGTAATATAATAAGATTAATGCGAATAGAAAATCGTGTATTAATTATATTAACCTATATACATATTATAACAAATATAATCGATATAATGACAATTATAATCAAGCAAAATCTGAATAAATCGTTGCATATTGATATTCATATAACCCAGTTCAACTGAATAAATCTTGTATATCAAAACCAATTATTTATTTCGAACAACTTTAATTCACTCACTTGACAGTATTCCTGCAGATAGCAGGTCAGCCGAAACATGGAATTTATTTGCCAGTTGCATTAAACGCTAGGTAACGCTATCCTTGTGCATGCAATTTATTGATTAAATCATTAAGAGAATACAACGGTTTGGAATCTTCGAATAGTGCCGCGCTTTCATTAAGTGCAACAAGTTTTGAGATTTCATTCACTTGTCGCGAAGAACAGGACGTTTCGAATAATTCACAACAGTGCTGCGCTTTAAATAAGTATCACAAGCTAATTGATTCATTCCTTTTCAGTCATAAGCCTCAAATCGAATGGTAAATAATACGAATCCAATTGAAATAGTCATTAGACTGTTTACTTAGGAATTTAGGTTTCAAATAGTATCATAAAGTTTAAGCAAACGCGGCAATTAGTGAGGAGCTTGGCCTGCTTCAAAAATGAAAGAGGCGTGCACTATATTCGGCGTGTAAAATAGAGTGAAAACAGCGATTAAACGTGGAAATAATTCAAACGGAAAGGGAAGTACAGTCAGTTTTCGCCTAAATCGACGTAAGATCGCGTTTTGCTAGCTGCTGGGCTTGTTTCGACGCTGAAAGTGGCGTGCGCTATATTCGGCGTGTAAAATGGAGTGAACAGAGCATTCAATCGCCGAAATATCTCCAACGGGACGAAAATTACAGGCTTTTTTCGTAAAAATCGACGTAAGATCGCATTTTGCGTGCTGCTCGGCTTGTATCGACGATGAACGTAGCGCGCACTTCCGCCGATTTTGAAGAAAATTTATGTAATTCCCTTCCAGTTATTGATATTTCGACGTTTAAACGCTCCTTTCACTCCATTTTACATGCCAAATGTAGCGCAAGTAACTTTCAGCGTCGAAACACGCCCACCTGCACGAATAAGGCGATCCCTCTTCGATTTCAAAGAATACTGACTGTAATATCCTTTCCGTTGAAGATATTTCAACGTGTAAACGCTCTATTTACTACATTGTACTAGCCGAGTGTAGTACACTTTCATCGTCGAGACAAGCCCAGCAGCACGCAAAAGGCGACCTTACCTCGATTTTTACGAAAACAGCCTGTAATTTCCGTCTCGTTGGATATATTTCGACGTTTAAACGCTCATTTTTCTCCATTTTACACGCCGAACGCAGTGCACGACACTTTCAGCGTCGAAACAATCCCTGACGCTCGCAAACGCGATCTTTCGTCAACTTTTGAAGAACATCGACTGTAATTTTCTTAACGTTGGAGATATTTCCACGTTTAAACGCTCATTTTACCCCATTTTACTCGCCGAACGCAGTGCACGACACTTTCAGCGTCGAAAGAATCCCTGGCGCTCTCAAACGCGATCATTCGTCAAATTTAGACGAAAATGTCTGTAATTTCCTTCCCGTTGGAAATATTTCGTCGTTTAAACGCTCATTTTACTCCATTTTACACGCCGAATGCAGTGCACGACATTTTCAGCGTGTCACGTCCCGCGCTCCGCACGTGCGGTAACAAGAACAAGAAAACTACTCTATACAAAACACGCGAATAAGGATTTGGATGCACAAACGAACACACGGCACTACGAAACGAAAGGAAGGATTAACAAAATGAGGGCGACTAATAGATCCAACCAATAAACAAAATACATATACACACAACTCAAAATAAACCTATCAATAACCGACTTGCCATTTGAAAGCCTATGGTTCAATATAATATAAACTCAACCAGTATAAAATAAAATAAATAGAACCAACTAATGGATTGAACGAGTCACGAACCAAACAAATAAACCAGGAAATAAGAATAACTACAGAAAGGGAAATGATTGAAACACTAGGAATATATGTATATATAAATATATTTTAATCAATCAACGCCGCAACAACTCGGACAGTTACATATAAGTATAAACATATATGCCAAACATGTAATAATCTAGTAAATATTAGAGACAGTACCTCCAATACTACGCAACAAATACAATATTATCAACTTATGAAATATATGTGTATATGAAATCAAAAACTAATAGTCTAACGAATACATAAAACATACAATATTATATTATTAAAGAAATAAAGGTTACATTGTCAGAAATATATATATGTGTGCGCATTCTATATTATTAAATCAAATCAGTAATCTAAGATACATACTTAAAACTAGCCTACGTTCCGGTAAAGAGTTATAAAATAAGAACTACATTACGAAACATGCATGTCTATATATAAAAATATATATAAATAACCTATATTCTAAATTAAATTACTACTAATAATCTACAAAAGAAATAGAACACACAACGCAACACTTGGGACTAAGTAACAACCTGTCGATAGGTCAAACGTTCAAAATAATTAACACCGCAACGTCTTGAAGATTTGCATACAGATATTCTACTATCAAACACTAATATGTAAAAACGCATTAAACACACAATAATTTAGAAATAAAACGTTCAATACTATGTTGTAACAATACCAGATATATATATATATATATGAAATCAAATAATTGACACATAACCTCAAATACACAACATTACATCGCTAAAGAATCTAAATGAAAATCACACTGCCAAATTATATACATATATACGTGCGTGTGTGTGTGTTCTATCTTATTAAATGAAGTTAATAAACAATTAACATTTCATTTGGTATAAATACTACACTGCCAGAAGAAATATGTATATATACATATATGTGTGTGTGTGTGTGTGTGTGTATGAGTGTGTCTTATATTACACTCTATAAAATAAACTACTCAAAACAATAATCAAAGCTATCGAAGAATTACAAAACATTAGTCATATTAAAATCACACACAATATAAATAAATATATATATATATATGTATATTCACACGAACAATACTATTGTCACTTTAAAGTAACACTAATAACAATATTAATAAATAAATGTTCTAATTGCGGTAGAATAAGGAAAACGACCGACAGAAAAATACTTTGATATTAAATAAAACTAAAGAACCGGCACTATAACCTCACTGATGACATTTATGAGCGGCCATGTTAAATTTACACGCGACACAATAACACGCGTTATGGAGACAGGAATATTAGGGATTAATGGAAATCAGGCGCAAGAAACGAATCATGAAAACACATTATTAACATTTTTCTTTAATAAATTCTATGCGCAACTACATTGTCAAATATAAATATATATATAATTAATTAAAAAAAGGGAAATGTAAAGTTAAACACTATCGAAGAGTTACAAAACATTAGTCATATTAAAATGACACACAATATAAATATATATATATATTCATACCAACAATACTATTGTCACTTTAAAGTAATAATAATAACGATATTAATGTTCTAATTGCGGTAGAATGAGGAAAAACAAGCGATGGAGAATTACTTCGATATCAAACAAAACTAAAGACCCACCACTATAACCTCACTTATGAGCAGCCATGTTAGGTTTACACGCGCATCGGAACAACTAACACAATAACACGCGTTATGGGGATAGGAATATTAGGGATTAATGGAAATCAAGCGCGAGAAACAAATCATGAAAACACATTGTTAACATTTTCTTTAATAAATTCTATGCGCAACTACATTGTCAAATATAAATGTAATATATATATATATATATTTAATTAAAGAAAAAGGGGAAATATAAAATTAAATAAATACACATATATTTCACAAACATAAAAAAAAATATCACATTTAAAATGTACATATATTGAACACAAAAAAAAACAAAATGCATCAAAACAAAAATATAATAATAAGGAACACACGATTATCAAACAACGAACCAACGAAATTGAAGCACCTACACCAAATCAAAATCGAAGCAAGGAGCTCCAGGACAAAGTTCGCTGAACGCACGCGTACACCAATAACGCACAACAGGGAAATTCCCTTTCTCCCAGAAGCATGGTGACGAAGATGTGCCTCCAAAACCTCTCCAGGAATTTCATTTGCAAAATAAACTTTTACACAACGATCTGACGGTCTCCGCAAACATGTTTAAACGTCGATCACCGAAGCCTAGAGAAACAACAAGAAAAGGAAAAAGGATCAAAATCACGAAAAAAATCATAATATGCAAATATCTATCTAAACCAAACTTACGCAAACTAACTCGAAGGAGGAGGCCCTTGTTGTGGGAGAGCAGCGGATCGCGCGTGTTGCCCGAGCAAACATCGAAATGATAATGATGCTGCAGTCGCCAGCCCTTGCACGCGCCGAAGAAACACAGGTAATTCCCACGGTAGCTAGCTCAGCAGAAACACTGGACCGATGGGAACTAAGTCGAGATATGGAACTTACATTCTGTCACGTACGATTCTGGAAGCCCAAACTGCAAAATCCCGATTCCCACGGAAGGGTACCCCCAGTGGACCAGCATCACCACCACCACCTCGTGGGGATGGCATTATAAATAAGCGTAGCAACATAGAGCAGCGTTCATTATCATGTCCATTTTTTATTAAAGTGTCCATTAATACGTTTTATTACGCTCATTGTTATTCCGTGGTCATTAATACGCTCGTTTTTATAACGTTCATTTTTATTAAAGTGTTCATTAATATAAAAGTTCGTTCATATAAGGCTCATTATTAATACGTTCATTATATCGTGTTCATTATAACGTTTTATACCGTGCTATATCGTGCGTTTAGAAATGTAGTATAACACTTTGCGTTTCGGCGGTCTTTAGTTGACCAGGCAAGAAAGGAAAGTCGCGACTTAGAAAAAAAAAATAATTTTGAAGTCTTCATTTCATCGCTTAAACAAAAGCGCATTGTAATTGCGGTATTAATCCGGTTAGTAATTTGTACACCGTGTATCGAAATAAATAAATAAAGTAAAAGTTTGATAATAAATTATATCCGAGTTCGAGAAATAAACCCAGAAATAAAAACACCGACGACCATCAGAGCAGACGAAGTGATGGCACCCGACGCCACTTGTTTCTCAAGGTAAGAAAATTAATTTTAAAAAAATTTCCTTCTTCTCTGATAATTTCGTTGCACTCGAGAATTACCTATCATCAATCTCGTTTTATTTCCGTGAACGGTTTGAAGGTAGAATCACTATTTTAAACTTTAAACAAGGGGGTTGTTCGCTGTGTTGGATTGTTTTCAGCTACTGAAACACCCGTTGATTTTCGCATTCCTCCTCCCATTGTTGGCAAAATATTGCCCGTCTTTGGGCAAGGCTTGCGAAATCACACAAGTTCCACACAGAGAGGATCGTTAGAATCACCCTCGATAATCAAACGCAAAGGCAAGAAAATCGTGGCCATAGAATCCATCGTGGCAAATAAACTGAGCTTTGGTTCCAACGACAAACTATTATAGCGAAATTAAAAGAGAAGAAGAAGGCAAACGTAAGAAATAAATTCATATCAAGCAACGAAAAATTTGACATTCAAATATTGTATCCAGCTTTAATCCTCTCCCGTGCTAGTATCCCTGCACATAGCAGGTTAGCCGAAAAGCGGAATCAGTTTTGTCAGTAGCATTATACTCTAGTCGACGCTACCCGTAACGTTTGAAATAAATAAAAATTTTGAAATAGTCCTTAGACTATTTCTGGTGGCAGCAACTACCGTATTAATCGGAAATCCAAATAAATATTTCATACACAATAATATCATTTCAATATTTCCCTTCAGACTAAACTCTAAATCAAAAATAAATAAAAAAAAAAATTTTTACAGAATTTTAACCTTAACTTGACTTAAAACGAATAAATACGTAACATTGGACGAAAATCGACTGTAATTTCCTTCCCATTGGAGATATTTCGACGTTTAAACGCTCAATTAACACAATTTTACACGCTAAATGCAGTGAACGACACTTTCAGCGTCGACACAATCCCTGGCGCTCGCCAAACGCGATCATTCGTCATACTTTGACGATAATCGACTGTAACTTTCTTCCCATTGGAGATATTTCGTCGTTTAAACGCTCATTTTACTCCATTTTAAACGCCAAAAACACTGCACGACACTTTCAGCGTCGACACAATCTCTGGCGCTCGCAAATCGCGATCATTCTTAATACTTTGATGATAATCGACTGTAATTTCCTTCCCGTTGGAGATATTTCGACGTTTAAACGCTCCTCTTACTCCATTTTACACGCTAAATACAGTGCACCTCACTTTTAGCGTCGCAACAATCCCTGGCAATCGCAAAACGCGATCTTTCGCCTTATTTTGACGAAAATCGACTGTAATTTCCGTAAAGTTGGAGATATTTCGACGTTGGACCACATTTTACTCCATTTTACACGCCGAATACAGTGCACGACAATTTCAGCGTCGATACAATCCCTGACGCTCGCAAATCGCGACCATTGGTCAAATGTTGACGAAAATCGACTGTAATTTCCTTAAAATTGGAGATATTTCGACGTTTAAACGCGCATTTTACTTCATTTTGCACGCCGAACGCAGTGCACGACACTTTCAGCGTCGAAAATATCTCTGGCGCCCGCAAATAGCGATCATTCTTAATACTTTGATGATAATCGACTGTAATTTCCTTCCCGTTGGAGATATTTCGACGTTTAAACGCTCCTCTTACTCCATTTTACACGCTATTTACAGTGCACCTCACTTTTAGCGTCGCAACAATCCCTGGCAATCGCAAAACGCGATCTTTCGTCTTATTTTGACGCAAATCGACTGTAATTTCCTTAAAGTTGGAGATATTGCGACGTTTAACCGCTCATTTTACTCCATTTTACACGCCGAATGCAGTGCACGCCACTTTTAGCGTCGCAGGAATCCCTGGCGCTCGCAAAACACGATCTTTCGTCTGATTTTCACGGAAATCGACAGTAATTTCCTTCCCGTAGAAGATATTTCGATGTTTAAACGCTCATTGTACTCCATTTTACACGTCAAATGCAATGCACGACAACTTCAGCGTCGATACATCCCCTGACGCTCGCAAATCGCGATCATTGGTCAAAAGTTGACGAAAATGGACTGTCATTTCCTTGAAGTTGGAGATACTTCGCCGTTTAAACGGGCATTTTACTTCATTTTACACGCCGAACGCAATGCACGACACTTTCAGCGTCGAAAATATCTCTGTCCCCCGCAAATAGCGATCATTCTTAATACTTTGACGATAATCAACTGTAATTTCCTTAACGTTGGAGATATTTCGACGTTTAAACGGGCATGTTACTTCATTTTACAAGCCGAATGCAGTGCACGACACTTTTAGCGTCACAACAATCCCTGGCGCTCCCAATTCGCGATCATTCGTCTGATTTTCACGAAAATCGACTGTAATTTCCTTAAAGTTGGAGATATTTCGACGTTTAACCGCTCATTTTACTCCATTTTACACGCCGAATGCAATGCACGGCACTTTTAGCGTCGCAACAATCCCTGGCACTCGTAAAACACGATCATGCTTCTTATTTTGACGAAAATCGACTGTAATTTCCTTAACGTTGGAGATATTTCGACGTTTAAACGGGCATTTTACTTCGTTTTACACGCCGAACGCAGTGCACAACACTTTCAGCGTGGAAAATATCTCTGGCGACAGCAAATAGCGATCATTCTTAATACTTTGACGATAATCGACTGTAATTTGCTTCCTGTTGGAGATATTTCGACGTTTAAACGCTCCTCTTACTCCATTTTACACGGTGAATACAGTGCACCTCACTTTTAGCGTCGCAACAATCCCTGGCACTCGTAAAACACGAGCTTTCGTCTTATTTTGACGAAAATCGACTGTAATTTCCTTAAAGTTGGAGATATTTCGACGCTTAACCGCTCATTTTACTCCATTTCACACGCCGAATGCAGTGCACGACACTTTTAGCGTCGCAGCAATCCCTGGCAATCGCAAAACGCGATCTTTCGACTTATTTTGACGAAATCGACTGTAATTTCCTTAAAGTCGGAGATATTGCGACGTTTAACCGCTCATTTTACTCCAGTTTACACGCCGAATGCAATGCACGATACTTTTAGCGTCGCAACAATCTCTGACGCTCGCAAATCGCGATCATTGGTCAAATGTTGACGAAAATCGACTGTAATTTCCTTGAAGTTGGAGATATTTCGACGTTTAAACGGTCATTTTACTTCATTTTGCACGCCGATGCAGTGCACGACTCTTGCAGCGTCGCAAATATCTCTGGCGCCCGCAAATAGCGATCATTCTTAACACTTTGATGATAATCGACTGTAATTTCCTTCGCGTTGGAGATATTTCGATGTTTAACCACTCATTTTACTCCATGTTACACGCCGAATGCGGTGCACCTCACTTTTAGCGTCGCAACAATCCCTGGCACTCGTAAAACACGATCTTTCGTCTTATTTTGACGAAAATCGACTGTAATTTCCTTAAAGTTGGAGATATTTCGACGTGTAAACTGGCATGTTACTTCATTTTACTCGCCGAACGCGGTGCACGACACTTTCAGCGTCGCAAATATCTCTGGCGCCCGCAAATAGCGATCATTCTTAACACTTTGACGATAATCGACTGTAATTTCCTTCGCGTTGGAGATATTTCGACGTTTAAACGCTCCTCTTACTCCATTTTACACGGTAAATACAGTGCACCTCACTTTTAGCGTCGCAACAATCCCTGGCACTCGTAAAACACGATCTTTCGTCTTATTTTGACGAAAATCGACTGTAATTTCCTTAAAGTTGGAGATATTTCGACGTGTAAACTAGCATGTTACTTCATTTTACTCGCCGAACGCGGTGCACGACACTTTCAGCGTCGCAAATATCTCTGGCGCCCGCAAATAGCGATCATTCTTAACACTTTGACGATAATCGACTGTAATTTCCTTCGCGTTGGAGATATTTCGACGTTTAAACGCTCCTCATACTCCATTTTACACGGTAAATACAGTGCACCTCACTTTTAGCGTCGCAACAATCCCTGGCACTCGTAAAACACGATCTTTCGTCTTATTTTGACGAAAATCGACTGTAATTTCCTTAACGTTGGAGATATTTCGACGTGTAAACGGGCATTGTACTCCATTTTACACGCCGAATGCAGTGCACGACACTTTTAGCGTCGCAGCAATCCCTGGCAATCGCAAAACGCGATCTTTCGACTTATTTGGACGAAATCGACTGTAATTTCCTTAAACGTGGAGATATTGCGACGTTTAAATGCTCATTTTACTCCAGTTTACACGCCGAATGCAGTGCACCTCACTGTTACCGTCGCAACAATCCCTGGCACTCATAAAACACGATCTTTCGTCTTATTTTGACGAAAATCGACTGTAATTTCCTTAAAGTTGGAGATATTTCGACGTGTAAACTGGCATGTTACTTCATTTTACTCGCCGAACGCGGTGCACGACACTTTCAGCGTCGAAAATATCACTGGCGCCCGCAGATAGCGTTCATTCTTAATACTTTGACGATAATCGACTGTCATTTCCTTCTCGTTGGAGACATTTCGACGTTTAAACGCTCCTCTTACTCCATTTTACACGGTAAATACAGTGCACCTCACTTTTAGCGTCGCAACAATCCCTGGCGCGCGCAATTCGCGATCATTCGTCTGAATTTCACGAAAATCGACTGTAATTTCCTTATAGTAGGAGATATTGCGACGCTTAACCGCTCATTTTACTCCATTTTACACGCCGAATGCAGTGCACTACACTTTTAGCGTCGCAGGAATCCCTGGCGCTCGCAAAACGCTATCTTTCATCTTATTTTGACGAAATCAACTGTAATTTCCTTAAAGTTGGAGATATTGCGACGTTTAACGGCTCATTTTACTCCATGTTACACGCCTAATGCAGTGCACCTCACTTTTAGCGTCGCAACAATCCCTGGCACTCATAAAACACGATCTTTCGTCTTATTTTGACGAAAATCGACTGTAATTTCCTTAAAGTTGGAGATATTTCGACGTTTAACCGCTCATTTTACTCCATTTTACACGCCGAACGCAGTGCACGACACTTTTAGCGTCGCAGCATTCCCTGGCGCTCGCAAAACACGATCTTTCGTCTGATTTTCACGGAAATCGACAGTAATTTCCTTCCCGTAGAAGATATTTCGATGTTTAAACGCTAATTGTACTCCATTTTACACGTCAAATGCAATGCACGACAACTTCAGCGTCGATACATTCCCTGACGCTCGCAAATTGCGATCATTGGTCAAATGTTGACGAAAACGGACTGTAATTTCCTTGAAGTTGGAGATATTTCGCCGTTTAAAGGGGCATTTTCCTTCATTTTACACGCCGAACGCAGTGCACGACACTTTCAGCGTCGAAAATATCTCTGGCGGCCGCAAATAGCGATCATTCTTAATACTTTGACGATAATCAACTGTAATTTCCTTCCCGTGGGAGATGTTTCGACGTTTAAACGCTCCTCTTACTCCATTTTACACGGTAAATACAGTGCACCTCACTTTTAGCGTCGCAACAATCCCTGGCGCGCGCAATTCGCGATCATTCGTCTGAATTTCACGAAAATCGACTGTAATTTCCTTATAGTAGGAGATATTGCGACGCTTAACCGCTCATTGTACTCCATTTTACACGCCGAATGCAGTGCACTACACTTTTAGCGTCGCAGGAATCCCTGGCGCTCGCAAAACGCGATCTTTCATCTTATTTTGACGAAATCGACTGTAATTTCCTTACAGTTGGAGATAGTGCGACGTTTAACGGCTCATTTTACTCCATGTTACACGCCGAATGCAGTGCACCTCACTTTTAGCGTCGCAACAATCCCTGGCACTCATAAAACACGATCTTTCGTCTTATTTTGACGAAAATCGACTGTAATTTCCTTAAAGTTGGAGATATTTCGACGTTTAACCGCTCATTTTACTCCATGTTACACGCCGAATGCAGTGCACCTCACTTTTAGCGTCGCAACAATCCCTGGCACTCATAAAACACGATCTTTCGTCTTATTTTGACGAAAATCGACTGTAATTTCCTTAAAGTTGGAGATATTTCGACGTTTAACCGCTCATTTTACTCCATTTTACACGCCGAACGCAGTGCACGACACTTTCAGCGTCGAAAATATCACTGGCGCCCGCAAATAGCGTTCATTCTTAATACTTTGACGATAATCGACTGTCATTTCCTTCTCGTTGGAGACATTTCGACGTTTAAACGCTCCTCTTACTCCATTTTACACGGTAAATACAGTGCACCTCACTTTTAGCGTCGCAACAATCCCTGGCGAGCGCAATTCGCGATCATTCGTCTGATTGTCTCGAAAATCGACTGTAATTTCCTTAAAGTTGGAGATATTGCGACGCTCAAACGCTCATTTTACTCCATTTTACACGCCGAATGCAGTGCACGACACTTTTAGCGTCGCAGCAATTCCTGGCAATCGCATATCGCGATCCTTCGACTTATTTTGACGAAATCGACTGTAATTTCCTTAAAGTTGGAGATATTTCGACGCTTAACCGCTCATTTTACTCCATTTTACACGCCGAATGCAGTGCACGACACTTTTAGCGTCGCAGCAATCCCTGGCAATCGCAAAACGCGATCTTTCGACTTATTTTGACGAAATCGACTGTAATTTCCTTAAAGTTGGAGATATTTCGACGTGTAAACTGGCATGTTACTTCATTTTACTCGCCGAACGCGGTGCACGACACTTTCAGCGTCGAAAATATCTCTGGCGCCCGCAAATAGCGATCATTCTTAACACTTTGACGATAATCGACTGTAATTTCCTTCGCGTTGGAGATATTTCGATGTTTAACCACTCAGTTTACTCCATGTTACACGCCGAATGCAGTGCACCTCACTTGTAGCGTCGCAACAATCCCTGGCACTCGTAAAACACGATCTTTCGTCTTATTTTGACGAAAATCGACTGTAATTTCCTTAAAGTTGGAGATATTTCGACGTGTAAACGGGCATTTGACTCCATTTTACACGCCGAATGCAGTGCACGACAACTTCAGCGTCGATACATTCCCTGACGCTCGCAAATTGCGATCATTGGTCAAATGTTGACGAAAACGGACTGTAATTTCCTTGAAGTTGGAGATATTTCGCCGTTTAAAGGGGCATTTTCCTTCATTTTACACGCCGAACGCAGTGCACGACACTTTCAGCGTCGAAAATATCTCTGGCGGCCGCAAATAGCGATCATTCTTAATACTTTGACGATAATCAACTGTAATTTCCTTCCCGTGGGAGATGTTTCGACGTTTAAACGCTCCTCTTACTCCATTTTACACGGTAAATACAGTGCACCTCACTTTTAGCGTCGCAACAATCCCTGGCGCGCGCAATTCGCGATCATTCGTCTGAATTTCACGAAAATCGACTGTAATTTCCTTATAGTAGGAGATATTGCGACGCTTAACCTATCATTGTACTCCATTTTACACGCCGAATGCAGTGCACTACACTTTTAGCGTCGCAGGAATCCCTGGCGCTCGCAAAACGCGATCTTTCATGTTATTTTGACGAAATCGACTGTAATTTCCTTAAAGTTGGAGATATTGCGACGTTTAACGGCTCATTTTACTCCATGTTACACGCCGAATGCAGTGCACCTCACTTTTAGCGTCGCAACAATCCCTGGCACTCATAAAACACGATCTTTCGTCTTATTTTGACGAAAATCGACTGTAATTTCCTTAAAGTTGGAGATATTTCGACGTTTAACCGCTCATTTTACTCCATTTTACACGCCGAACGCAGTGCACGACACTTTCAGCGTCGAAAATATCACTGGCGCCCGCAAATAGCGTTCATTCTTAATACTTTGACGATAATCGACTGTCATTTCCTTCTCGTTGGAGATATTTCGACGTTTAAACGCTCCTCTGACTCCATTTTACACGGTAAATACAGTGCACCTCACTTTTAGCGTCGCAACAATCCCTGGCGCGCGCAATTCGCGATCATTCGTCTGATTGTCTCGAAAATCGACTGTAATTTCCTTAAAGTTGGAGATATTGCGACGCTTAAACGCTCATTTTACTCCATTTTACACGCCGAATGCAGTGCACGACACTTTTAGCGTCGCAGCAATTCCTGGCAATCGCAAATCGCGATCCTTCGACTTATTTTGACGAAATCGACTGTAATTTCCTTAAAGTTGGAGATATTTCGACGCTTAACCGCTCATTTTACTCCATTTTACACGCCGAATGCAGTGCACGACACTTTTAGCGTCGCAGCAATCCCTGGCAATCGCAAAACGCGATCTTTCTACTTATTTTGACGACATCGACTGTAATTTCCTTAAAGTCGGAGATATTGCGACGTTTAACCGCTCATTTTACTCCAGTTTACACGCCGAATGCAATGCACGATACTTTTAGCGTCGCAACAATCCCTGACGCTCGCAAATAGCGATCATTCTTAACACCTTGACGATAATCGACTGTAATTTCCTTCGCGTTGGAGATATTTCGACGTTTAACCGCTCATTTTATTCCATTTTACACGCCGAACGCAGTGCACTACACTTTCAGCGTGGAAAATATCTCTGGCGACCGCAAATAGCGATCATTCTCAATACTTTGACTATAATCGACTGTAATTTCCTTCCCGTTGGAGATATTTCGACGTTTAAACGCTCCTCTGACTCCATTTTACACGGTAAATACAGTGCACCTCACTTTTAGCGTCGCAGCAATCCCTGGCGCTCGCAAAACACGATCTTTCTTCTGATTTTCACGGAAATCGACAGTAATTTCCTTCCCGTAGAAGATATTTCGATGTTTAAACGCTAATTGTACTCCATTTTACACGTCAAATGCAATGCACGACAACTTCAGCGTCGATACATTCCCTGACGCTCGCAAATTGCGATCATTGGTCAAATGTTGACGAAAACGGACTGTAATTTCCTTGAAGTTGGAGATATTTCGCCGTTTAAACGGGCATTTTACTTCATTTTACACGCCGAACGCAGTGCACGACACTTTCAGCGTCGAAAATATCTCTGGCGCCCGCAAATAGCGATCATTCTTAATACTTTGACGGTAATCGACTTGTCACGTCCCGCGCTCCGCACGTGCCGTAACAAGAACAAGAAAACTACTCTATACAAAACGCGCGAATAAGGATTTGAATGCCCGAACGAACACACGGCACTACGAAACAAAAGGAAGGATTGACAAAATGAGGGCGACTAATAGATCCAACCAATAAACAAAATACATATACACACAACTCTAAATAAACCTACCAATAACCGACTAGCCATTTGAAAACCTATGGTTCAATATAATATAAACTCAACCAGTATAAAATAAAATAAATAGACCAACTAATGGATTGAACGAGTCACGAACCAAACAAATAAACCAGGAAATAAGAATAACTACAGAAAGGGAAATGATTGAAACACTAGGAATATATGTATATATAAATATATTTTAATCAATCAACGCCGCAACAATTCGGACAGTTACATATAAGTATAAACATATATGCCAAACATGTAATAATCTAGTAAATATTAGAGACAGTACCTCCAATACTATGCAACAAATACAATATTATCAACTTATGAAATATATGTGTATATGAAATCAAAAACTAATAATCTAACTAATACATAAAACATACAATATTATATTATTAAAAAAATAACGGTTACATTGTCAGAAATATATATGTGTGCGCATTCTATATTATTAAATCAAATCAGTAATCTAAGATACATACTTAAAACTAGCCTACGTTCCGGTAAAGAGTTATAAAATAAGAACTACATTACGAAACATGCATGTCTATATATAAAAATATATATAAATAACCTATATTCTAAACTAAATTACTACTAATAATCTACAAAAGAAATAGAACACACAACGCAACACTTGGGACTAAGTAACAACCTGTCGATAGGTCAAACGTTCAAAATAATTGACACCGCAACGACTTGAAGGTTTGCATACAGAAATTCTACCATCAAACACTAATATGTAAAAACGCATTAAACACACAATAATTTAGAAATAAAACCTTCAATACTATGTTGTCACAATACCAGATATATATATGTATATATGAAATCAAATAATTGACACATAACCTCAAATACACAACATTACATCGCTAAAGAATCGAAATGAAAATCACACTGCCAAAATTATATACATATATACGTGCGTGTGTGTGTGTTCTATCTTATTAAATGAAGCTAATAAACAATTAACATTTCATCTGGTATAAATACTACACTGCCAGAAGAAATATATACATATACATATATATATATATATATATTGTGTGTATATAAGTTTGTCTTATATTATCAAACACTCTATAAAATAAACTACTCAAAACAATAAATAAAGCTATCGAAGAATTACAAAACATTAGTCATATTAAAATGACACACAATATAAATATATATATATATATATATATATATTCACACGAACAATACTATTGTCACTTTAAAGTAATACTAATAACGATATTAATAAACAAATGTTCTAATTGCGGTAGAATAAGGAAAAACGACCGACAGAAAATACTTCAATATTAAACAAAACTAAAGAACCGGCACTATAACCTCACTAATGACATTTATGAGTAGCCATGTTAGATTTACACGCGCAATAACACGCGTTATGGTTATAGGGATATTAGGGATTAATGGAAACCAGGCGCGAGAAACAAATCGTGAAAACACATTATTAACATTTTTCTTTAATAAATTCTATGCGCAACTACATTGTCAAATATGAATATATATATAATTAAAAAAAAAGGGGGGAAATATAAAATTAAACACTATCGATGAATTACAAAACATTAGTCATATTAAAATGACACACAATATAACTATATATATATATTCACACCAACAATACTATTGTCACTTTAAAGTAATAATAATAACGATATTAATGTTCCAATTGCGGTAGAATGCGGAAAAACAAGCGATAGAAAATTACTTCGATACTTCGGAACAACTAACACAATAACACGCGTTATGGTGATAGGAACATTAGGGATTAATGGAAATCAAGCGCGAAAAACAAATCATGAAAACACATTGTTAACATTTTCTTTAATAAATTCTATGCGCAACTACATTGTCAAATATAAATGTAAAATATATATATATATATATATAATTAATTAAAAAAAAAAGGGGGAAATACAAAATTAAATAAATACACATATATTTAACAAACATAAAAAAAAAATATATCACGTTTAAAATGTATATATATATATATATATTGAACACAAAAAAAAAAAATGCATCAAAACAAAAATATAATAATAAGAAACACAGGTAATTCCCACGGTACAAACGTGGAAGCTTCTCGAAGAGTCTAGACCAGCATAGAACGTTTGCCCTTGCACGTGCCGAAGAAGCACAGATAGGTCCCACGGTACAAGCGTGGAAGATTCTCGAAGAGACTAGACCAGCATGGAACGCCTCAAATCTCCTAGACGCTAGCTCAGCAGAAACACTGGACCGATGGGAACTAAGTCGAGATATGGAACTTACATTCTGTCACGTACGATTCTGGAAGCCCAAAACTGCAAAATCCCGATTCCCACGGAAGGGTACCCCCAGTGGACCACCACCACCACCACCACCTCGTGGGGATGGCATTATAAATAAGCATAGCACATAGAGCAGCTCGCAGTATAATTAATACGCGCAGTATAATTAATACGCTCATTATTATTAATACGCTTTGTTACGCTCAGTATAATTAATACGCTCATTATTGTTACGTGCTCATTATTATTCCGTGGTCATTAATACGCTCGTTTTTATAACGTTCATTTTTATTAAAGTATCCATTAATACGTTTTAATACGTTCTGTATTATTAATACGCTCATAATTAATACGTTCATTATAACGTCTTATACCGTGCTATATCGTGCGTTTAGAAATTTTGTATAACACTTTGCGTTTCGGCGGTCTTTAGTTGTCCAGACAAGAATGGAAAGTCGCGACTTAGAAAAAATAAAATATTTTTGAAGTCTTCATTTCATCGCTTAAACAAAAGCGCATTGTAATTGCGGTATTAATTCGATTTGTAATTTGTAAACCGTGTATCGAAATAAATAAATAAAGTAAAAGTTTGATAATAAATTATATCCGAGTTTCGAGAAATAAACCCAGAAATAAAAACACCGACGACCATCAGAGCAGACGAAGTGATGGCACACGACGCCACTGGTTTCTCAAGGTAAGAAAATAAATTTAAAAAAAAAAAATTTCCTTCTTCTCTGATAATATCGTTGCACTCGAGAATTACCTATCATCAATCTCGTTTTATTTCCGTGAACGGTTTGAAGGTAGAATCACTATTTTAAACTTTAAACAAAGGGGGTGTTCCCTGTGTTGGCTTGTGCAAACGGTGTTTTCAGCTACTGAAACACCCGTTGATCTTCGCATTCCTCCTCCCATTGTTGGCAAAATATTGCCCGTCTTTGGGCAAGGCTTGCGAAATCACACAAGTCCCGCACACAGAGGACCATTAAATACATCGTTGACGTCGATCGAAAATTAAGAGCGATACCGGCATTTCTGTTGACCGATTTCCTTGCCATCATTGCATGCAATTATAAAAAAAAGAGAGAGAGAAATAGTAGAACAATTTCCTTTGAAAATTTAACCGAAGGATCGTTCGCTGTGTTGACTTGTGCAAACGGTGTTTTCGATAATCGAAAACGCCTATCGATCTTCGCATTCCTCCTCCCATTGTTGGCAAAATATTGCCCGTCTTTGGGCAAGGCTTGCGAAATCACACAAGTTCCACACAGAGAGGATCGTTAGAATCACCCTCGATAATCAAACCCAAAGGCAAGAAAATCGTGGTGATAGAATCCATCGTGGCAAATAAACTGAGCTTTGGTTCCAACGACGAACTATTATAGCGAAATTAAAAGAGAAGAAGAAGGCAAACGTAAAAAATAAATTCATATCAAGCAACGAAAAATTTGACATTCAAATATTGTATCCAGCTTTAATCCTCTCCCGTGCTAGTATCCCTGCACATAGCAGGTTAGCCGAAAAGCGGAATCAGTTTTGTCAGTAGCATTATACTCTAGTCGACGCTACCCGTAACGTTTGAAATAAATAAAAATTTTGAAATAGTCCTTAGACTATTTCTGGTGGCAGCAACTACCGTATTAATCGGAAATCCAAATAAATATTTCATACACAATAATATCATTTCAATATTTCCCTTCAGACTAAACTCTAAATCAAAAATAAATAAAAAAAAAAATTTTTACAGAATTTTAACCTTAACTTGACTTAAAACGAATAAATACGTAACATTGGACGAAAATCGACTGTAATTTCCTTCCCATTGGAGATATTTCGACGTTTAAACGCTCAATTAACACAATTTTACACGCTAAATGCAGTGAACGACACTTTCAGCGTCGACACAATCCCTGGCGCTCGCCAAACGCGATCATTCGTCATACTTTGACGATAATCGACTGTAACTTTCTTCCCATTGGAGATATTTCGTCGTTTAAACGCTCATTTTACTCCATTTTAAACGCCAAAAACACTGCACGACACTTTCAGCGTCGACACAATCTCTGGCGCTCGCAAATCGCGATCATTCTTAATACTTTGATGATAATCGACTGTAATTTCCTTCCCGTTGGAGATATTTCGACGTTTAAACGCTCCTCTTACTCCATTTTACACGCTAAATACAGTGCACCTCACTTTTAGCGTCGCAACAATCCCTGGCAATCGCAAAACGCGATCTTTCGCCTTATTTTGACGAAAATCGACTGTAATTTCCGTAAAGTTGGAGATATTTCGACGTTGGACCACATTTTACTCCATTTTACACGCCGAATACAGTGCACGACAATTTCAGCGTCGATACAATCCCTGACGCTCGCAAATCGCGACCATTGGTCAAATGTTGACGAAAATCGACTGTAATTTCCTTAAAATTGGAGATATTTCGACGTTTAAACGCGCATTTTACTTCATTTTGCACGCCGAACGCAGTGCACGACACTTTCAGCGTCGAAAATATCTCTGGCGCCCGCAAATAGCGATCATTCTTAATACTTTGATGATAATCGACTGTAATTTCCTTCCCGTTGGAGATATTTCGACGTTTAAACGCTCCTCTTACTCCATTTTACACGCTATTTACAGTGCACCTCACTTTTAGCGTCGCAACAATCCCTGGCAATCGCAAAACGCGATCTTTCGTCTTATTTTGACGCAAATCGACTGTAATTTCCTTAAAGTTGGAGATATTGCGACGTTTAACCGCTCATTTTACTCCATTTTACACGCCGAATGCAGTGCACGCCACTTTTAGCGTCGCAGGAATCCCTGGCGCTCGCAAAACACGATCTTTCGTCTGATTTTCACGGAAATCGACAGTAATTTCCTTCCCGTAGAAGATATTTCGATGTTTAAACGCTCATTGTACTCCATTTTACACGTCAAATGCAATGCACGACAACTTCAGCGTCGATACATCCCCTGACGCTCGCAAATCGCGATCATTGGTCAAAAGTTGACGAAAATGGACTGTCATTTCCTTGAAGTTGGAGATACTTCGCCGTTTAAACGGGCATTTTACTTCATTTTACACGCCGAACGCAATGCACGACACTTTCAGCGTCGAAAATATCTCTGTCCCCCGCAAATAGCGATCATTCTTAATACTTTGACGATAATCAACTGTAATTTCCTTAACGTTGGAGATATTTCGACGTTTAAACGGGCATGTTACTTCATTTTACAAGCCGAATGCAGTGCACGACACTTTTAGCGTCACAACAATCCCTGGCGCTCCCAATTCGCGATCATTCGTCTGATTTTCACGAAAATCGACTGTAATTTCCTTAAAGTTGGAGATATTTCGACGTTTAACCGCTCATTTTACTCCATTTTACACGCCGAATGCAATGCACGGCACTTTTAGCGTCGCAACAATCCCTGGCACTCGTAAAACACGATCATTCTTCTTATTTTGACGAAAATCGACTGTAATTTCCTTAACGTTGGAGATATTTCGACGTTTAAACGGGCATTTTACTTCGTTTTACACGCCGAACGCAGTGCACAACACTTTCAGCGTGGAAAATATCTCTGGCGACAGCAAATAGCGATCATTCTTAATACTTTGACGATAATCGACTGTAATTTGCTTCCTGTTGGAGATATTTCGACGTTTAAACGCTCCTCTTACTCCATTTTACACGGTGAATACAGTGCACCTCACTTTTAGCGTCGCAACAATCCCTGGCACTCGTAAAACACGAGCTTTCGTCTTATTTTGACGAAAATCGACTGTAATTTCCTTAAAGTTGGAGATATTTCGACGCTTAACCGCTCATTTTACTCCATTTCACACGCCGAATGCAGTGCACGACACTTTTAGCGTCGCAGCAATCCCTGGCAATCGCAAAACGCGATCTTTCGACTTATTTTGACGAAATCGACTGTAATTTCCTTAAAGTCGGAGATATTGCGACGTTTAACCGCTCATTTTACTCCAGTTTACACGCCGAATGCAATGCACGATACTTTTAGCGTCGCAACAATCTCTGACGCTCGCAAATCGCGATCATTGGTCAAATGTTGACGAAAATCGACTGTAATTTCCTTGAAGTTGGAGATATTTCGACGTTTAAACGGTCATTTTACTTCATTTTGCACGCCGATGCAGTGCACGACTCTTGCAGCGTCGCAAATATCTCTGGCGCCCGCAAATAGCGATCATTCTTAACACTTTGACGATAATCGACTGTAATTTCCTTCGCGTTGGAGATATTTCGACGTTTAAACGCTCCTCTTACTCCATTTTACACGGTAAATACAGTGCACCTCACTTTTAGCGTCGCAACAATCCCTGGCACTCGTAAAACACGATCTTTCGTCTTATTTTGACGAAAATCGACTGTAATTTCCTTAACGTTGGAGATATTTCGACGTGTAAACGGGCATTGTACTCCATTTTACACGCCGAATGCAGTGCACGACACTTTTAGCGTCGCAGCAATCCCTGGCAATCGCAAAACGCGATCTTTCGACTTATTTGGACGAAATCGACTGTAATTTCCTTAAACGTGGAGATATTGCGACGTTTAAATGCTCATTTTACTCCAGTTTACACGCCGAATGCAGTGCACCTCACTGTTACCGTCGCAACAATCCCTGGCACTCATAAAACACGATCTTTCGTCTTATTTTGACGAAAATCGACTGTAATTTCCTTAAAGTTGGAGATATTTCGACGTGTAAACTGGCATGTTACTTCATTTTACTCGCCGAACGCGGTGCACGACACTTTCAGCGTCGAAAATATCACTGGCGCCCGCAGATAGCGTTCATTCTTAATACTTTGACGATAATCGACTGTCATTTCCTTCTCGTTGGAGACATTTCGACGTTTAAACGCTCCTCTTACTCCATTTTACACGGTAAATACAGTGCACCTCACTTTTAGCGTCGCAACAATCCCTGGCACTCGTAAAACACGATCTTTCTTCTTATTTTGACGAAACTCGACTGTAATTTCCTTAAAGTTGGAGATATTTCGACGTTTAACCGCTCATTTTACTCCATTTTACACGCCGAAAGCAGTGCACAGCACTTTTAGCTTCGCAGCAATCCCTGGCAATAGCAAAACGCGATCTTTCGACTTATTTTGACGAAATCGAATGTAATTTCCTTAAAGTTGGAGATATTGCGACGTTTAACCGCTCATTTTACTCCATTTTTCACGTCGAATGCAGTGCACCTCACTTTTGGCGTCGCAACAATCCCTGGCACTCGTAAAACACGATCTTTCGTCTTATTTTGACGAAAATCGACTGTAATTTCCTTAAAGTTGGAGATATTTCGACGTTTAACCGCTCATTTTACTCCATTTTACACGCCGAATGCAGTGCACCTCACTTTTAGCGTCGCAACAATCCCTGGCACTCGTAAAACGCGATCTTTCGACTTATTTTGACGAAAATCGACTGTAATTTCCTTAAAGCTGGAGATATTGCGACGCTTAACCGCTCATTTTACTCCATTTTACACGTCGAACGCAGTGCAATACACTTTCAGCGTGGAAAATATCTCTGGTGCCCGCAAATAGCGATCATTCTTAAAACTTTGGCGATAATCGACTGTAATTTCCTTCGCGTTGGAGATATTTCGATGTTTAACCACTCATTTTACTCCATATTACACTTCGAATGCAGTGCACCTCACATTTAGCGTCGCAACAATCCCTGGCACTCGTAAAACACGATCTTTCGTCTCATTTTGACGAAAATCGACAGTAATTTCCTTAAAGTTGGAGATATTTCGACGTTTAACCGCTCATTTTACTCCATTTTACACGCCGAATGCAGTGCACGACACTTTTAGCGTCGCAGCAATCCCTGGCAATCGCAAAACGCGATCTTTCGACTTATTTTGCCGAAATCGACTGTAATTTCCTTAAAGCTGGAGATATTCCGACGTATAACCACTCATTTTACTCCATCACTTTTAGCGTCGCAACAATCCCTGGCGCGCGCAATTCACGATCATTCGTCTGATTTTCACGCAAATCGACTGTAATTTCCTTAAAGTTGGAGATATTGCGACGCTTAACCGCTCATTTTACTCCATTTTAGACGCCGAATGCGGTGCACCTCACTTTTAGCGTCGCAACAATCCCGGGCAATCGCAAAACGCGATCTTTCGACTTATTTTGACGAAATCGACTGTAATTTCCTTAAAGTTGGAGATATTTCGACGTTTAACCGCTCATTTTACTCCATTGTACACGTCGAACGCAGTGCAATACACTTTCAGCGTGGAAAATATCTCTGGCGCCCGCAAATAGCGATCATTCTTAAGACTTTGAACATAATCGACTGTAATTTCCTTCCCGTTGGAGATATTTCGACGTTTAAACGCTCCTCTTACTCCATTTTACACGGTAAATACAGTGCACCTCACTTTTAGCGTCGCAACAATCCCTGGCGCGCGCAATTCGCGATCATTCGTCTGATTTTCACGATAATAGACTGTAATGTCCTTCCCGTCGGAGATATTTCGACGTTTAAACGGTCATCTTACTCCATTTTACACGCTCAATACAGTGCACCTCACTTTTAGCGTCGCAACAATCCCTGGCGCTCGCAATTCGCGATCATTCGTCTGATTTTCACGATAATAGACTGTAATTTCCTTCCCGTCGGAGATATTTCGACGTTTAAACGGTCATCTTACTCCATTTTACACGCTAAATACAGTGCACCTCACTTTTAGCGTCGCAACAATCCCTGGCGCGCGCAATTCGCGATCTTTCGTCTTATTTTGACGAAAATCGACTGTAATTTCCTTAAAGTTGGAGATATTTCGACGTTTAACCGCTCATTTTACTCCAGTTTACACGCCGAATGCAGTGCACCTCACTTTTAGCGTCGCAACAATTCCTGGCACTCGTAAAACACGATCTTTCGACTTATTTTGACGAAATCGACTATAATTTCCTTAAAGTTGGAGATATTGCGACGTTTAACCGCTCCTTTTACTCCATTTTACACGTCGAACGCAGTGCAATACACTTTCAGCGTGGAAAATATCTCTGGCGCCCGCAAATAGCGATCATTCTTAATACTTTGAACATAATCGACTGTAATTTCCTTCGCGTTGGAGATATTTCGATGTTTAACCACTCATTTTACTCCATTTTACACGCCGAATGCAGTGCACGACACTTTTAGCGTCGCAACAATCCCGGGCAATCGCAAAACGCGATCTTTCGACTTATTTTGACGAAATCGACTGTAATTTCCTTAAAGTTGGAGATATTTCGACGTTTAACCGCTCATTTTACTCCATTTTACACGTCGAACGCAGTGCAATACACTTTCAGCGTGGAAAATATCTCTGGCGCCCGCAAATAGCGATCATTCTTAATACTTTGAACATAATCGACTGTAATTTCCTTCCCGTTGGAGATATTTCGACGTTTAAACGCTCCTCTTACTCCATTTTACACGGTAAAGACAGTGCACCTCACTTTTAGCGTCGCAGCAATCCCTGGCGCGCGCAATTCGCGATCATTCGTCTCATTTTCACGATAATAGACTGTAATTTCCTTCCCGTCGGAGCTATTTCGACGTTTAAACGGTCATCTTACTCCATTTTACACGCTCAATACAGTGCACCTCACTTTTAGCGTCGCAACAATCCCTGGCGCTCGCAATTCGCGATCATTCGTCTGATTTTCACGATAATAGACTGTAATTTCCTTCCCGTCGGAGATATTTCGACGTTTAAACGGTCATCTTACTCCATTTTACACGCTAAATACAGTGCACCTCACTTTTAGCGTCGCAACAATCCCTGGCGCGCGCAATTCGCGATCTTTCGTCTTATTTTGACGAAAATCGACTGTAATTTCCTTAAAGTTGGAGATATTTCGACGTTTAACCGCTCATTTTACTCCAGTTTACACGCCGAATGCAGTGCACCTCACTTTTAGCGTCGCAACAATTCCTGGCACTCGTAAAACACGATCTTCCGACTTATTTTGACGAAATCGACTATAATTTCCTTAAAGTTGGAGATATTGCCACATTTAACCGCTCATGTTACTCCATTTTACATGCCGAATGCAATGCACGACACTTTCAGCGTCGCAAATATCTCTGGCGCCCGCAAATAGCGACCATTCTTAACACTTTGACGATAATCGACTGTAATTTCCTTCGCGTTGGAGATATTTCGATGTTTAACCACTCACTTTACTCCATGTTACACGCCGAATGCAGTGCACCTCACTTTTAGCGTCGCAACAATCCCGGGCACTCGTAAAACACGATCTTTCTTCTTATTTTGACGAAAATCGACTGTAATTTCCTTAAAGTTGGAGATATTTCGACGCTTAACCGCTCATTTTACTCCATTTTACACGCCGAAAGCAGTGCACGACACTTTTAGCGTCACAGCAATCCCTGGCAATCGCAAAACGCGATCTTTCGACTTATTTTGACGAAATCGAATGTAATTTCCTTAAAGTTGGAGATATTGCGACGTTTAACCGCTCATTTTACTCCATCTTACACGCCGAATGCAGTGCACCTCACTTTTAGCGTCGCAGCAATCCCTGGCAATCGCAAAACGCGATCTTTCGACTTATTTTGACGAAATCGACCGTAATTTCCTTAAAGTTGGAGATATTGCGACGTTTAACCGCTCATTTTACTCCATTTTACACGCCGAATGCAATGCACGACACTTTCAGCGTCGCAAATATCTCTGGCGCCCGCAAATAGCGATCATTCTTAACACGTTGACGATAATCGACTGTAATTTCCTTCGCGTTGGAGATATTTCGATGTTTAACCACTCATTTTACTCCATGTTACACGCCGAATGCAGTGCACCTCACTTTTAGCGTCGCAACAATCCCTGGCACTCGTAAAACACGATCTTTCGTCTCATTTTGACAAAAATCGACTGTAATTTCCTTAAAGTTGGAGATATTTCGACGTTTAACCGCTCATTTTACTCCATTTTACACGCCGAATGCAGTGCACGACACTTTTAGCGTCGCAGCAATCCCTGGCAATCGCAAAACGCGATCTTTCGACTTATTTTGACGAAATCGACTGTAATTTCCTTAAAGCTGGAGAGATTCCGACGTATAACCACTCATTTTACTCCATCACTTTTAGCGTCGCAACAATCCCTGGCGCGCGCAATTCACGATCATTCGTCTGATTTTCACGCAAATCGACTGTAATTTCCTTAAAGTTGGAGATATTTCGACGTTTAAACGCTCCTCTTACTCCATTTTACACGGTAAATACAGTGCACCTCACTTTTAGCGTCGCAGCAATCCCTGGCGCGCGCAATTCGCGATCAGTCGTCTGATTTTCACGATAATAGACTGTAATTTCCTTAAAGTTGGAGATATTTCGACGTTTAAACGGTCATTTTACATCATCTTGCACGCCGAATGCAGTGCACGACACTTTCAGCGTCGCAAATATCTCTGGTGCCCGCAAATAGCGATCATTCTTAAAACTTTGTCGATAATCGACTGTAATTTCCTTCGCGTTGGAGATATTTCGATGTTTAACCACTCATTTTACTCCATGTTACACGCCGAATGCAGTGCACCTAACTTTTAGCGTCGCAACAATCCCTGGCACTCGTAAAACACGATCTGTCGTCTCATTTTGACGAAATCGACTGTAATTTCCTTAAAGTTGGAGATATTGCGACGTTTAACGGCTCATTTTACTCCGTTTTACACGCCGAATGCGGTGCACCTCACTTTTAGCGTCGCAACAATCCCGGGCAATCGCAAAACGCGATCTTTCGACTTATTTTGACGAAATCGACTGTAATTTCCTTAAAGTTGGAGATATTTCGATGTTTAACCGCTCATTTTACTCCATTTTACACGCCGAATGCAGTGCACGACACTTTTAGCGTCGCAGCAATCCCTGGCAATTGCAAAACGCGATCTTTCGACTTATTTTGACGAAATCGACTGTAATTTCCTTAAAGCTGGAGATATTCCGACGTATAACCACACATTTTACTCCATCACTTTTAGCGTCGCAACAATCCCTGGCGCGCGCAATTCACGATCATTCGTCTGATTTTCACGCAAATCGACTGTAATTTCCTTAAAGTTGGAGATATTGCGACGCTTAACCGCTCATTTTACTCCATTTTACACGCCGAATGCGGTGCACCTCACTTTTAGCGTCGCAACAATCCCGGGCAATCGCAAAACGCGATCTTTCGACTTATTTTGACGAAATCGACTGTAATTTCCTTAAAGTTGGAGATATTTCGACGTTTAACCGCTCATTTTACTCCATTTTACACGTCGAACGCAGTGCAATACACTTTCAGCGTGGAAAATATCTCTGGCGCCCGCAAATAGCGATCATTCTTAATACTTTGAACATAATCGACTGTAATTTCCTTCCCGTTGGAGATATTTCGACGTTTAAACGCTCCTCTTACTCCATTTTACACGGTAAATACAGTGCACCTCACTTTTAGCGTCGCAGCAATCCCTGGCGCGCGCAATTCGCGATCATTCGTCTGATTTTCACGATAATAGACTGTAATTTCCTTCCCGTCGGAGATATTTCGACGTTTAAACGGTCATCTTACTCCATTTTACACGCTCAATACAGTGCACCTCACTTTTAGCGTCGCAACAATCCCTGGCGCGCGCAATTCGCGATCATTCGTCTGATTTTCACGATAATAGACTGTAATTTCCTTCCCGTCGGAGATATTTCGACGTTTAAACGGTCATCTTACTCCATTTTACACGCTAAATACAGTGCACCTCACTTTTAGCGTCGCAACAATCCCTGGCGCCGCAATTCGCGATCTTTCGTCTTATTTTGACGAAAATCGACTGTAATTTCCTTAAAGTTGGAGATATTTCGACGTTTAACCGCTCATTTTACTCCAGTTTACACGCCGAATGCAGTGCACCTCACTTTTAGCGTCGCAACAATTCCTGGCACTCGTAAAACACGATCTTTCGACTTATTTTGACGAAATCGACTATAATTTCCTTAAAGTTGGAGATATTGCCACATTTAACCGCTCATTTTACTCCATTTTACACGCCGAATGCAATGCACGACACTTTCAGCGTCGCAAATATCTCTGGCGCCCGCAAATAGCGATCATTCTTAACACTTTGACGGTAATCGACTTGTCACGTCCCGCGCTCCGCACGTGCCGTAACAAGAACAAGAAAACTACTCTATACAAAACGCGCGAATAAGGATTTGAATGCCCGAACGAACACACGGCACTACGAAACAAAAGGAAGGATTGACAAAATGAGGGCGACTAATAGATCCAACCAATAAACAAAATACATATACACACAACTCTAAATAAACCTACCAATAACCGACTAGCCATTTGAAAACCTATGGTTCAATATAATATAAACTCAACCAGTATAAAATAAAATAAATAGACCAACTAATGGATTGAACGAGTCACGAACCAAACAAATAAACCAGGAAATAAGAATAACTACAGAAAGGGAAATGATTGAAACACTAGGAATATATGTATATATAAATATATTTTAATCAATCAACGCCGCAACAATTCGGACAGTTACATATAAGTATAAACATATATGCCAAACATGTAATAATCTAGTAAATATTAGAGACAGTACCTCCAATACTATGCAACAAATACAATATTATCAACTTATGAAATATATGTGTATATGAAATCAAAAACTAATAATCTAACTAATACATAAAACATACAATATTATATTATTAAAAAAATAACGGTTACATTGTCAGAAATATATATGTGTGCGCATTCTATATTATTAAATCAAATCAGTAATCTAAGATACATACTTAAAACTAGCCTACGTTCCGGTAAAGAGTTATAAAATAAGAACTACATTACGAAACATGCATGTCTATATATAAAAATATATATAAATAACCTATATTCTAAACTAAATTACTACTAATAATCTACAAAAGAAATAGAACACACAACGCAACACTTGGGACTAAGTAACAACCTGTCGATAGGTCAAACGTTCAAAATAATTGACACCGCAACGACTTGAAGGTTTGCATACAGAAATTCTACCATCAAACACTAATATGTAAAAACGCATTAAACACACAATAATTTAGAAATAAAACCTTCAATACTATGTTGTCACAATACCAGATATATATATGTATATATGAAATCAAATAATTGACACATAACCTCAAATACACAACATTACATCGCTAAAGAATCGAAATGAAAATCACACTGCCAATATTATATACATATATACGTGCGTGTGTGTGTGTTCTATCTTATTAAATGAAGTTAATAAACAATTAACATTTCATCTGGTATAAATACTACACTGCCAGAAGAAATATATACATATACATATATATATATATATATTGTGTGTATATAAGTTTGTCTTATATTATCAAACACTCTATAAAATAAACTACTCAAAACAATAAATAAAGCTATCGAAGAATTACAAAACATTAATCATATTAAAATCACACACAATATAAATAAATAAATATATATATATGTATATTCACACGAACAATACTATTGTCACTTTAAAGTAATACTAATAACAATATTAATAAACAAATGTTCTAATTGCGGTAGAATAAGGAAAAACGACCGACAGAAAATACTTCAATATTAAACAAAACTAAAGAACCGGCACTATAACCTCACTAATGACATTTATGAGTAGCCATGTTAGATTTACACGCGCAATAACACGCGTTATGGTTATAGGGATATTAGGGATTAATGGAAACCAGGCGCGAGAAACAAATCGTGAAAACACATTATTAACATTTTTCTTTAATAAATTCTATGCGCAACTACATTGTCAAATATGAATATATATATAATTAAAAAAAAAGGGGGGAAATATAAAATTAAACACTATCGATGAATTACAAAACATTAGTCATATTAAAATGACACACAATATAACTATATATATATATTCACACCAACAATACTATTGTCACTTTAAAGTAATAATAATAACGATATTAATGTTCCAATTGCGGTAGAATGCGGAAAAACAAGCGATAGAAAATTACTTCGATACTTCGGAACAACTAACACAATAACACGCGTTATGGTGATAGGAACATTAGGGATTAATGGAAATCAAGCGCGAAAAACAAATCATGAAAACACATTGTTAACATTTTCTTTAATAAATTCTATGCGCAACTACATTGTCAAATATAAATGTAAAATATATATATATATATATATATATAATTAATTAAAAAAAAAAGAGGGAAATACAAAATTAAATAAATACACATATATTTAACAAACATAAAAAAAAAATATATCACGTTTAAAATGTATATATATATATATATATTGAACACAAAAAAAAAAAATGCATCAAAACAAAAATATAATAATAAGAAACACAGGTAATTCCCACGGTACAAACGTGGAAGCTTCTCGAAGAGTCTAGACCAGCATAGAACGTTTGCCCTTGCACGTGCCGAAGAGACACAGGTAGTTCCCACGGTACAAACGTGGAAGCTTCTCGAAGAGTCTAGACCAGCATAGAACGTTTGCCCTTGCACGTGCCGAAGAAGCACAGATAGGTCCCACGGTACAAGCGTGGAAGATTCTCGAAGAGACTAGACCAGCATGGAACGCCTCAAATCTCCTAGACGCTAGCTCAGCAGAAACACTGGACCGATGGGAACTAAGTCGAGATATGGAACTTACATTCTGTCACGTACGATTCTGGAAGCCTAAAACTGCAAAATCCCGATTCCCACGGAAGGGTACCCCCAGTGGACCACCACCACCACCACCACCTCGTGGGGATGGCATTATAAATAAGCATAGCACATAGAGCAGCGGGCAGTATAATTAATACGCGCAGTATAATTAATACGCTCATTATTGTTACGTGCTCACTATTATTCCGTGGTCATTAATACGCTCGTTTTTATAACGTTCATTTTTATTAAAGTATCCATTAATACGTTTTAATACGTTCTGTATTATTAATACGCTCATAATTAATACGTTCATTATAACGTCTTATACCGTGCTATATCGTGCGTTTAGAAATTTTGTATAACACTTTGCGTTTCGGCGGTCTTTAGTTGTCCAGACAAGAAAGGAAAGTCGCGACTTAGAAAAAATAAAATATTTTTGAAGTCTTCATTTCATCGCTTAAACAAAAGCGCATTGTAATTGCGGTATTAATTCGGTTAGTAATTTGTAAACCGTGTATCGAAATAAATAAATAAAGTAAAAGTTTGATAATAAATTATATCCGAGTTTCGAGAAATAAACCCAGAAATAAAAACACCGACGACCATCAGAGCAGACGAAGTGATGGCACACGACGCCACTGGTTTCTCAAGGTAAGAAAATAAATTTAAAAAAAAAAAATTTCCTTCTTCTCTGATAATTTCGTTGCACTCGAGAATTACCTATCATCAATCTCGTTTTATTTCCGTGAACGGTTTGAAGGTAGAATCACTATTTTAAACTTTAAACAAAGGGGGTGTTCACTGTGTTGGCTTGTGCAAACGGTGTTTTCAGCTACTGAAACACCCGTTGATCTTCGCATTCCTCCTCCCATTGTTGGCAAAATATTGCCCGTCTTTGGGCAAGGCTTGCGAAATCACACAAGTCCCGCACAGAGAGGACCATTAAATACATCGTTGACGTCGATCGAAAATTAAGAGCGATACCGGCATTTCTGTTGACCGATTTCCTTGCCATCATTGCATGCAATTATAAAAAAAAGAGAGAAAGAAATAGTAGAACAATTTCCTTTGAAAATTTAACCGAAGGATTGTTCGCTGTGTTGACTTGTGCAAACGGTGTTTTCGATAATCGAAAACGCCTATCGATCTTCGCATTCCTCCTCCCATTGTTGGCAAAATATTGCCCGTCTTTGGGCAAGGCTTGCGAAATCACACAAGTTCCACACAGAGAGGATCGTTAGAATCATCCTCGATAATCAAACCCTAAGGCAAGAAAATCGTGGTGATAGAATCCATCGTGGCAAATAAACTGAGCTTTGGTTCCAACGACGAACTATTATAGCGACATTAAAAGAGAAGAAGAAGGCAAACGTAAAAAATAAATTCATATCAAGCAACGAAAAATTTGACATTCAAATATTGTATCCAGCTTTAATCCTCTCCCGTGCTAGTATCCCTGCACATAGCAGGTTAGCCGAAAAGCGGAATCGGTTTTGCCAGTAGCATTATACTCTAGTCGACGCTACCCGTAACGTTTGAAAAAAATAAAAATTTTGAAATAGTCCTTAGACTATTTCTGGTGGCAGCAACTACCGTATTAATCGGAAATCCAAATAAATACTTCATACACAATAATATCATTTCAATATTTCCCTTCCGACTAAACTCTAAATCACAAATAAATCAAAAATAAATAAAAAAAAAAAATTTTACAGAATTTTAATCTTAACTTGACTTAAAACTAATAAATACGTAACACAGTTAGATAGATTAAAAATTTTGGTGGCAGCGGTGGGATACGCTCCGCAGAGGATTAAAGCTCTTACGAATATCAACTAAAAAATAAGTAGGAAAATGTCGACAGCCCGGGATTCGCTAAGCGAAGATACGCTTTTGGCGTTGACGGAAAAATTGAAAGCATGGGACGAAAATTTCCGTGTATTAACCGACATAAGCTCAAGACTAATTAAATTAGAAGAAGACGTGCGCGTAAGCAGACAGACGAACGAGACCGAAATACCCGTATCACCGATAACACCGCGAGAAACAAGATTGACTGATAATTACCAGCCGATTAAATTAAAGGACGCGATTGAATCAGTACCAGTGTTCGACGGATACAGACCGTCTGTGTTCCAATTTTTGAGATCATGCGAGCGAGCGCGAAATATGATTCCTAGGCATCAAGAGCCACAGTTAGTAAAATTACTAATGAATAAACTTCGCGGACACGCGTTTCTCGCCGTAGAGGACCATGAGGTAGTGACTTTAAACGATTTCGGGAATAAATTAAAAGATATGTTCGGCCCAGGAAAAACCGTTAACGAATACAGGGGAGAGTTGGGAACGGTATTCCAACGACCAGGAGAAAATATACTAGATTACATAGACCGCGTCAGAAATCTCAGATTGGCTATAATTGATGGAGAAAGATGTCAATACGGTTCCATATCGCAAGACGTTCAAGATACGATCGATTGGGACACCAGAGAGGCTTTCGTTAAGGGACTCCCGAACGAAGTATATTTACGAGTAAAGTTATCCGAGTACCAATCTTTAGAAGACGCGTATCGCCAAGCCGTAAAAGCAACGCGGGAACTAAAACAAGTAAACGACAGAATGCGATACCAACGTCCGACATTCTCAAGTAATAACAACCGAAACAACGTTCGTCCCCCTAATAATAATTACATCGAGAATAACCGAAATAACGCTCGTCCTGCTAATAACAATTACACCGGGAACAACCGAAATAACGTTAACCCTCTTAATAATAACTACGCCAGGAACAACATCCAAGATCGAAGATCGGCACCTCCTTCGCAGAATTTTTCGAATACTACGAGACAAAATATTACATGTAATTATTGTAAAAAACCCGGACATTTAGTGAAAGACTGTTACAAATTTAAAGCCCGAGTAGATGCCGGATTAATCGTACCCTATAATTCGAGACCGTCGGGAAACCAAATGCGTCCTTCGGGAGAATGGGGCGAGCCACGAAGGAACGATACGCCGAATCGCCCAAGAGTACAGGCGGCATCGAGGAGACCGGCGCCGACGGCAACAAACAGAACAAGGGCAGCCGCCCCCGCGAGATCGACTCCACCACCCGTAACGAGAGACAGAACGAACGCAATGCCGACCGTAAGGTCGAACGAACAACCACTAAATACTGTGGGGGAGTCATCCCACAACCAAACGAGGTCACAAACAGAGAATCCGGAATCTCAAGACAAAAAGGAAAGAGTGAAGCGCAAGCAACCGGCGAAGGAAAATCACCAAGAGTCGGACTCAGATTCGGACAACGACCTCTCCGAATTATTTCAGTAAAATTTAATGATTCCCCAACGACTCCAACTGCGCGAATAGTCTCCCCAGATTTAAAAACCAAGACGAGTTTATTATTAAACTCTGGATCGGAAATTAACATTATCAAAAAACCTGCTTTACCCGATTCAGCCATCATCGACGAGAAGGAATCAATCGAAGTGCGAGGAATTACGGCAACGAGCCTGGTCTCCCTAGGGCAGACGGTAATACAGGTTGCGGGCCATCCGGTTAATTTTCATGTAGTTGATGATTCATTGCTAATCGATCAAGACGGAATCCTAGGATCCGAATTTTTTGCAGGTTGTAAAGCTCGTTTAGATTACGAGGAAAAGCATGTCAAATGGGGAAATATTTATATATCCTTCGATACTAGAGAAAAAATAATTATACCGAAGCGAAGTTCAGTAACGTGTTCAATTAATATCGCAAATCCAGAGATAAAAGAGGGATTTATTCCCAGAATCGAGCCGATCAAAGGAATCTATTTTGGTAATGCAGTTGTGAGGAATCATAAAGGAAAAGGTTACATAAGAGTAATAAATACTACTTCAAGAAATTACGAATTTACAACACCGACAATGGTAATTAAGGAATTCGAAAACCCATCCCCGCTTCCTAGGACAGCGTGTAATACAGTTTTAAAATCGAAAGAAAGTAGATACGATAAAATAATTGAATTACTACGACTCGAACATTTCAACAAAGAAGAAACGGAAAATGTTAAAAGGTTGATTCGTAATAATCAAGATAGGTTTCATATTCCAGGAGATATATTGGAAGCAACTGAAGTTTTGGAACATAGAATAATTACAACGGATGATATACCAATTAATACTAAACAGTATCGATACCCACCAGTACATCGAGAAGAGATAAATCGGCAAATTCAAGAATTACTAGATACGGACGTAGTGGAACCATCGGTATCTCCATATAACTCACCGCTTTGGATTGTACCCAAAAAACCTGATTCGCAAGGAAATAAACGCTGGAGATTAGTTATCGATTATAGAAAGTTGAACGATAAAACGATCGGCGATGCTTTCCCACTACCCAACATTACAGAAATATTGGATCAATTAGGAAGTGCAAAATATTTTTCCACGTTTGACTTAGCATCAGGCTTTCACCAGATCCGTATGTCACAGGAAGATGCCCACAAAACTGCATTTTCGACACCATACGGACATTTTCAATTCAAAAGAATGCCCTTTGGATTAAAAAATGCCCCAGCAACGTTTCAACGTTTGATGAACTCAGTGTTATCTGGTCTGCAAGGAATAGAATTATTCGTCTATCTGGATGACATAGTGATTTATTCGAGGTCTCTCCAAGAACACGAAATTAAATTTAATAAGTTAATGGAAAGACTGAGGAAAGCTAAATTACGATTACAGCCTGATAAGTGCGAATTTTTACGACACGAGGTGAATTACTTAGGACACATAATTAGTGAAGATGGCGTAAAACCCGACCCAAAGAAAATCGAAGCCGTATCAAAATTTCCACGACCGAAAAGGGTGAAAAATATCAAACAATTTCTGGGACTAGCAGGATACTACAGAAAATTTATACCCGATTTCTCCAAGGTCGCGAAACCATTGACACAACTATTAAAGAAAGATACTCCCTTTAAATGGACAGAAAATCAAGAAAATGCATTCAATAATTTAAAGACAGCGCTAATGACAAAACCCATTTTACAGTATCCAGACTTTTCTGAACCCTTTAACCTTACTACAGAC
Source organism: Bombus sonorus (assembly GCA_029958995.1). NCBI lineage: Eukaryota > Metazoa > Arthropoda > Insecta > Hymenoptera > Apidae > Bombus > Bombus sonorus. The sequence goes on along the minus strand of JARWAU010000008.1, from coordinate 4,622,529 downwards.
GCATCAGGATACGCAATAAGCGGTGTACTGAGTCAAGGGCCAATCGGAAAGGATTTACCGATTGCATATGCCTCAAGACTATTAAATTCCGCCGAACAAAACTACTCTACCATAGAAAAGGAGTGTCTGGCGATCGTTTACTGTACGATGCATTTCAGACCATACCTGTATGGTAGAAAGTTTACGATAATAACTGATCACAAACCGTTAGTATGGATGAATTCCATTAAAGATCCCACCTCGAGAATTTGGAAATGGAAATTGAAATTGTCGGACTTTGAATTTGATATCCAATATAAAGAAGGTAGAGCGAACGCGAACGCAGATGCATTATCCCGAAATCCGCCAGAGATGTGCTTGCCAATCAGGAAACGAGAAGAAGATTCGCCAGATCGATATCCACATGTAAAAAGATTTCAATTGGATACCTCGACCGAGGACTCTCCGATATTCGAGGCTAAGCCACGCGTATTATCGCATTACGATAAACAGGGAAAACCTTCTACTCGAAAGCATCTCACCATAGAAGAAACACCCGTAAAATATTTTGACGAAGCACTAGCCGAGCTCGATCGAGAAAAGGAAGACACGGATACAACGAGCGAAGAAGAGCCCTCCATTGTAAATCCAGAATTAATTCAACAACGAGAAAAGGACACGAGACCTACGATAATCGCGGAATTAAGAATTTCAGAAACCCGAGACTCAATTACGAGAGTAAAAGACCATAGAGTAATATTTATAGATGTACATGGGAATGCGATAGATAAAGGAGCATTAGAAATGAAGGAGACGGGAAAATTGCCTCGTTATGAAGATTTAATGTTAGAAAAAGCAAGATTGAATTACGATTCTGGGAAATACATCATATCCCTACCGATAAAGGAAAATAGAAATATTCCAATAACACCAGAAAATTTATTAAACTCGCTAAGATCTCTACTAGATGTAGTAAATGAAAAACAGTTAACTTCCTTTAGCATCAGCAAAGGAAATTTAGAAGAGATACCCTGGCGACATACAATCAGAAAATTAAAAGAAATATTTATGGAAAAAACCTTAACCATCACCATTTGCACTGGGGAAGTAATTACCCCGCCTGTGGAAGCACGAAATAACATAATAAGAGAAAAACACGAATCATTCGTAGCAGGACATAAAGGAGTAACGAAGACGTATCAAAGAATACGACAATGTTATTATTGGGAAAATATGAAGAAGGAGATCCAGGAATACGTAAGAACATGTAAAGAATGCCAATTGAAAAAGTTAACTAGAATAAAGACAAAGCAACCAATGGTACTCACTGATACACCGGGCAGGGCTTTCGACAAAATTAGTATGGATATCGTCGGTCCAGTACCAAAGACAGCAAAAGGAAACGAATACATATTAACAATTCAAGACCTATTAACAAAATATTCAATCGGGATTCCAATAGGAGGAATCTCTTCAGCCGAGATAGCGGACGCTTTTATAAAACGATTTATTTGTCGTTTCGGGTCACCGAGAGCTATTCTCACTGATCAAGGAAGGAACTTTACATCCTCACTAATGAAGAAAGTAGCAAAAAGATTCCGCATCAAACAATATACCAAGACGGCATATCATCCACAAAGTAACGGTTCGATCGAAAGATCTCACCACGTATTGATGGAATATCTCAAGTTATATATCGAAAATTCCAGAAATTGGGACGAATGGGTGGAATTAGCCATGTTTTCCTATAACACCTCTGTACACGAAGGAACGAAATTCTCTCCGCATGAATTAGTCTTTGGACACTTGGCCAGAGAACCCACTGGCGAAATACCAATCGTAGAAAACGTGGAACCAACTTATGCGGAATATCTCAGAGACCTGTTCGATAAAATCAACACCGTGCAGCAAACAGCAAGAGAAAATTTGATAAAATCCAAACTAAGGTCAAAAGAATATTACGACAGACGAATTAACCCTCAAAATTTCAAAATTGGAGATCTAGTATACCTACTAAAGGAACCTAGCAAAGGAAAGTTTTCCGATCAATATACTGGACCACACAAGGTGCTAGAAATCTTGCAGAACCAAAACGTCAAGATTGAAGTAAAAGGGATTCCGCGAACAGTGCACTTAAACAAGTTAAAACTAGCGCATAATCGAAATAAACAATGAATGAAGTGATTGCAGTGGACAACGTAGTGCAGTAGTGTATGTTGTAGTGCTGTTCGTTGAATAATACAGATAGCGAAAAGATACCTAAAAGAAAAAAGGAAAATTATTAAGTGTGCCTCAATTATCGTTTAAATATAAAATGTGTTAACTCAACGAATAATTAACTAAGTGAAAGTGGAAGTTACCTTGTGAACAAGAAAGTGTATGTGCAAATATAGGTTATGATTCCTTGTTCGTGGAACGTAGTGCATGACAGTTACCTAAAATAAGTGAATAAATTAGTTTCAATTGTTTCAGTGCAAAATATGAGGTTACTAAATGTTATAACTATATTGTGGTTAAATCAAAAGGAGATGTGACACTGTTCGTCGAATAATACAGATAGCGGAAACCTAAAAGAAAATGGAAAAATTTATTATGTGTACTCCAATTACTGTTTGAATGTAAAACGTGTTAATTCAACGAATAACTAAAACAGTGAAAGTGCAACTTACCTCGTGAACAATCAATCACCATACAAGGAAGTGTACATGCATGAATTTCGCAGATTAATAAGAAGAAATAAAATAGCTGATAAGTATAGAAAGTGGTTAGGAAATAATTATGATAGATTAATTCAGAGTTAGTAATATATATAACCGGAATAAAAGGATATTTCATTATGTATTAATCTACGTAGTATTGTATCTAACATGTAGAAGCGGATTTTGTAATGCACACGTATTAAATTAAATAAATTAAACAGTACCTTTAAGGCCACAGATGTAAGACGATTGAAGGCAACCGTAGTAAGTATCCAAGGCATATCGAAGAATCGGATGATGTTGTGGGAATGATCCAGGTAAGTGTCGCAGCATCGAAAGAGTAGAATCCGAAGAATCACAGACAATGTTAATCTAATAAATAAATTTTAATCACTAATAAGGAAACTAATACATATCATACATAAAATAATAACATATAGTAAGCACAAGCAATAATAAATTAATAGGGAAAATATGAAAGGTCAATAAACACAGAAATAGGTTAGAAATTAATCAAGATAGACTAACTAAATGTTAACAACAAGACATGACTGAACTCAGTACAAAGAAATAAAGTTATGTTACAGGAAAGTGACTGGTAACACAATACACAAAGCATTAACTAAATTAAACGAGACTTATATAAATGCAAGTCATGACTATTACATTAAAGTAGTACACTGTATTTGCACACACAATATCATGAAACACAAAACAATAATACAAAACACCACTAAATAAAATCATAATGATTAATAATTAATTGGTTATTTCAACAACACACCACTGTTAACGTTAAATCAACGCCATACCAAAGATACACGTGAGCGGCCATGTTAAAAAATTCGTCGCGCACCCCACACATACACACCTCAATACGAATAATAACCAACACAATGTAATACAGCATCATAATAGTAATGTTAGGTACTAATAATAATAATAATAATAATAATAGAAAAAAAAGAAAAAAAAGAGAAAGAAAGACACAGAGAGATAAGGAAAAAATATATATATTAAATAACAATTAACATAATCATAACATATTATATATATTATATTATATACAGGGATACAGTATTCGTACAAAGGAACAAGTCCGAACGAAACAATTTTTTTTCTTTTTTATTTTTATATATATTAACTGTTTTATATGTATGTACAGAACGGGCAACGAGTTCATCAACTCGGGCATACAGAACCCAGGTGGGCCCTTTCCCGCATTCGATGTGGAGGAGACGGAGGATGCTCAATCTTGCCTCTGTGTTCGATTGATACGCTCCGTCCACCGTTCAGATAACGGCTATTTTTGTCAAGACTGTTTCGACAAGTTAGATCCAGACGACCAGGACCTATGGACGAGCCGCCCACTCATTTCCTATGCGGAATACCTGCAAGAACACCTACAAAATACTGTCGTATGTACGATATAAACATAGCGGATTTACAACCCGCTATATCATGCATCCCATGCATGATCGTTTAAAATAATCCGACTCACATTGAAAGACACTTTTTAGTTGAAGGAATAGCATTTCGCACCGTAGAACCATAAAGTATTTGTATGCTACGCACAAAACCGAATACTTATGCTATCCACCTGTAAAGAAACAACATTTATAACTATACATGTAATTTTTACTTATGTTTACCAATATATACACACGCATGTTGTAAAGTAGGCGATATTTACAACACTCACTTCCATTGATAACGCAAGTGACTCATAAATAAGCCATCATATTTACCATTACCCGCACATATATATATTCGAAACAAGCTATATTTGTAATATCCATTCTATTGATAATATATACATATATATTTATAACGATAAAACAAATCTCATTACTTACCAATACGTATGCATATATGTATATAATTATAACCCAAGTAGCTTTCATAATATTTATTTTCACTGATAACATATACGTAGAACCTAAAATAAAAAAAAAAGAGGGGTTTTAATATAAAAAAAAAAAAAAGAGAGAAAAAATATATATAAATATAAAATTTTCTTTTTTAATAAAAGGTTATTCTTATTTCTAATAAACTCGAGAGTAAGAAACGATTTAATAAATTGTTAATAGGAAGATGAATCACCTGGTCATCGTACTTGCCCTCATTAAAATATCATATGGCCTGGTAGGATACGACATACAACAGAATGCTACTCGGAACTACCCGTTTGGCAAGGGAATCGCACCGCATTTCTAATGCCAAAAACACACATCCTAACGTAACACGGAAACCATAGAGAATGTAGCGCAGTACTACCTACGTTCTACAACATCGACGGACTCTGGCACAAATTCGTACCAAAGCCCATGGAACCACCACAGAAACTCCGCCCGGACGTGCGCCAAACGTGGCGATATTCAGTACCATCGTCATTGTCCACGAGCGGAATAAATACCCAAAAAGACCTGGACGCACTACGGGACCACGTCATGTTCCCCACAGAAAAAACTGCAGTCTAGAACACATTGGCCAGAGGAGCGACAGGAGAAACAATCATCCCTGGAACAGTAAACATCCTGGGAATGATGGACGAAAACAGATTAACCACAATAGCGAAAAATACAGTATCAAGCTAATGGACTGGTTTCATGGAATTTGGAACTGTCAGTGCAGCAATATTTGGAATCCTCGTAATATTTAAATTAATCAAGACGATAATAGATATTGCCATACGCGGATACCAGTAGCGTGAAACTTACGGATGTGGAATCGCCCTATTAGGAGCAATATGCGGCTCAGTCACCCACCTGCTACTATACCTCAAAAGAGGACGAAATATCGATGATCAAACAGCACAACCTCAAGGGATATCGATAACACCGGTGGTCACTCAACAACCAACGACATCTACATCCGCCTTGAACGAACTCAGAGACACCATCAGTCAAATTTCCTCTGGAAATTTGAACTCCAAGGGCGGGGGTGTCACGTCCCGCGCTCCGCACGTGCCGTAACAAGAACAAGAAAACTACTCTATACAAAACGCGCGAATAAGGATTTGAATGCACGAACGAACACACGGCACTACGAAACGAAAGGAAGGATTGACAAAATGAGGGCGACTAATAGATCCAACCAATAAACAAAATACATATACACACAACTCAAAATAAACCTACCAATAACCGACTTGCCATTTGAAAGCCTATGGTTCAATATAATATAAACTCAACCAGTATAAAATAAAATAAATAGAACCGACTAATGGATTGAACGAGTCACAAACCAAACAAATAAACCAGGAAATAAGAATAACTACAGAAAGGGAAATGATTGAAACACTAAGAATATATGTATATATATATAAATATATTTTAATCAATCAACGCCGCAACAACTCGGACAGTTACATATAAGTATAAACATATATGCCAAACATGTAATAATCTAGTAAATATTAGGGACAGTACCTCCAATACTATGCAACAAATACAATATTATCAACTTATGAAATATATGTGTATATAAAATCAAAAACTAATAATCTAACTAATACATAAAACATACAATATTATATTATTAAAAAAATAAAGGTTACATTGTCAGAAATATATATATGTGTGCGCATTCTATATTATTAAATCAAATCAGTAATCTAAGATACATACTTAAAACTAGCCTACGTTCCGGTAAAGAGTTATAAAATAAGAACTACATTACGAAACATGCATGTCTATATATAAAAATATATATAAATAACCTATATTCTAAACTAAATTACTACTAATAATCTACAAAAGAAATAGAACACACAACGCAACACTTGGGACTAAGTAACAACCTGTCGATAGGTCAAACGTTCAAAATAATTGACACCGCAACGACTTGAAGGTTTGCATACAGAAATTCTACCATCAAACACTAATATGTAAAAACGCATTAAACACACAATAATTTAGAAATAAAACCTTCAATACTATGTTGTCACAATACCAGATATATATATGTATATATGAAATCAAATAATTGACACATAACCTCAAATACACAACATTACATCGCTAAAGAATCGAAATGAAAATCACACTGCCAAAATTATATACATATATACGTGCGTGTGTGTGTGTTCTATCTTATTAAATGAAGTTAATAAACAATTAACATTTCATCTGGTATAAATACTACACTGCCAGAAGAAATATATACATATACATATATATATATATATATTGTGTGTATATAAGTTTGTCTTATATTATCAAACACTCTATAAAATAAACTACTCAAAACAATAAATAAAGCTATCGAAGAATTACAAAACATTAATCATATTAAAATCACACACAATATTAATAAATAAATATATATATATGTATATTCACACGAACAATACTATTGTCACTTTAAAGTAATACTAATAACAATATTAATAAACAAATGTTCTAATTGCGGTAGAATAAGGAAAAACGACCGACAGAAAATACTTCAATATTAAACAAAACTAAAGAACCGGCACTATAACCTCACTAATGACATTTATGAGTAGCCATGTTAGATTTACACGCGCATCGGAACACGCGGTATGGTTATAGGGATATTAGGGATTAATGGAAATCAGGCGCGAGAAACAAATCATGAAAACACATTATTAACACTTTTCTTTAATAAATTCTATGCGCAACAACATTGTCAAATATGAATATATATATATATAATTAATAAAAAAAAAAGGGGAAATATAAAATTAAACACTATTGATGAATTACAAAACATTAGTCATATTAAAATGACACACAATATAAATATATATATATATATATTCACACCAACAATACTATTGTCACTTTAAAGTAATAATAATAACGATATTAATGTACTAATTGCGGTAGAATGCGGAAAAACAAGCGATAGAAAATTACTTCGATACTTCGGAACAACTAACACAATAACACGCGTTATGGTGATAGGAACATTAGGGATTAATGGAAATCAAGCGCGAAAAACAAATCATGAAAACACATTGTTAACATTTTCTTTAATAAATTCTATGCGCAACTACATTGTCAAATATAAATGTAAAATATATATATATATATAATTAATTAAAAAAAAGGGGGAAATACAAAATTAAATAAATACACATATATTTAACAAACATAAAAAAAAAATATGTCACGTTTAAAATGTATATATATATATATATATATATTGAACACAAAAAAAAAATGCATCAAAACAAAAATATAATAATAAGAAACACAGGTAATTCCCACGGTACAAACGTGGAAGCTTCTCGAAGAGTCTAGACCAGCATAGAACGTTTGCCCTTGCACGTGCCGAAGAAGCACAGATAGGTCCCACGGTACAAGCGTGGAAGATTCTCGAAGAGACTAGACCAGCATGGAACGCCTCAAGTCTCCTAGACGCTAGCTCAGCAGAAACACTGGACCGATGGGAACTAAGTCGAGATATGGAACTTACATTCTGTCACGTACGATTCTGGAAGCCCAAAACTGCAAAATCCCGATTCCCACGGAAGGGTACCCCCAGTGACCACCACCACCACCACCACCTCGTGAAGATGGCACTATAAATAAGCATAGCACATACAGCAGCGCGCAGTATAATTAATACGCTCATTATTATTAATACGTTTTGTTACGCTCAGTATAATTAATACGCTCATTATTGTTACGTGCTCATTATTATTCCGTGGTCATTAATACGCTCGTTTTTATAACGTTCATTTTTATTAAAGTATCCATTAATACGTTTTAATACGTTCTGTATTATTAATACGCTCATAATTAATACGTTCATTATAACGTCTTATACCGTGCTATATCGTGCGTTTAGAAATTTTGTATAACACTTTGCGTTTCGGCGGTCTTTAGTTGTCCAGACAAGAAAGGAAAGTCGCGACTTAGAAAAAATAAAATATTTTTGAAGTCTTCATTTCATCGCTTAAACAAAAGCGCATTGTAATTGCGGTATTAATTCGATTTGTAATTTGTAAACCGTGTATCGAAATAAATAAATAAAGTAAAAGTTTGATAATAAATTATATCCGAGTTTCGAGAAATAAACCCAGAAATTAAAACACCAACGACCATCAGAGCAGACGAAGTGATGGCACCCGACGCCACTGGTTTCTCAAGGTAAGAAAATAAATTTAAAAAAAAAAAAAAATTTCCTTCTTCTCTGATAATTTCGTTGCACTCGAGAATTACCTATCATCAATCTCGTTTTATTTCCGTGAACGGTTTGAAGGTAGAATCACTATTTTAAACTTTAAACAAAGGGGGTGTTCACTGTGTTGGCTTGTGCAAACGGTGTTTTCAGCTACTGAAACACCCGTTGATCTTCGCATTCCTCCTCCCATTGTTGGCAAAATATTGCCCGTCTTTGGGCAAGGCTTGCGAAATCACACAAGTCCCGCACAGAGAGGACCATTAAATACATCGTTGACGTCGATCGAAAATTAAGAGCGATACCGGCATTTCTGTTGACCGATTTCCTTGCCATCATTGCATGCAATTATAAAAAAAAGAGAGAAAGAAATAGTAGAACAATTTCCTTTGAAAATTTAACCGAAGGATTCTTCGCTGTGTTGACTTGTGCAAACGGTGTTTTCGATAATCGAAAACGCCTATCGATCTTCGCATTGCTCCTCCCATTGTTGGCAAAATATTGCCCGTCTTTGGGCAAGGCTTGCGAAATCACACAAGTTCCACACAGAGAGGATCGTTAGAATCACCCTCGATAATCAAACCCTAAGGCAAGAAAATCGTGGTGATAGAATCCATCGTGGCAAATAAACTGAGCTTTGGTTCCAACGACGAACTATTATAGCGAAATTAAAAGAGAAGAAGAAGGCAAACGTAAAAAATAAATTCATATCAAGCAACGAAAAATTTGACATTCAAATATTGTATCCTGCTTTAATCCTCTCCCGTGCCAGTATCCCTGCACATAGCAGGTTAGCCGAAAAGCGGAATCGGTTTTGCCAATAGCATTATACTCTAGTCGACGCTACCCGTAACGTTTGAAAAAAAAAAAAATTTGAAATAGTCCTTAGACTATTTCTGGTGGCAGCAACTACCGTATTAATCGGAAATCCAAATAAATACTTCATACACAATAATATCATTTCAATATTTCCCTTCCGACTAAACTCTAAATCACAAATAAATCAAAAATAAATAAAAAAAAAAAATTTTACAGAATTTTAATCTTAACTTGACTTAAAACTAATAAATACGTAACAGACTGTAATTTCCTTCGCGTTGGAGATATTTCGATGTTTAACCACTCAGTTTACTCCATATTACACGCCGAATGCAGTGCACCTCACGTTTAGCGTCGCAACAATCCCTGGCACTCGTAAAACACGATCTTTCGTCTCATTTTGACGAAAATCGACTGTAATTTCCTTAAAGTTGGAGATATTTCGACGTTTAACCGCTCATTTTACTCCATTTTACACGTCGAACGCAGTGCAATACACTTTCAGCGTGGAAAATATCTCTGGCGCCCGCAAATAGCGATCATTCGTCTGATTTTGACGAAAATCGACTGTAATTTCCTTAAAGTTGGAGATATTGCGACGCTTAACCGCTCATTTTACTCCAGTTTACACGCCGAATGCAGTGCACGACACTTTTAGCGTCGCAGCAATTTCTGGCAATCGCAAATCGCGATCTTTCGACTTATTTTGATGAAATCGACTGTAATTTCCTTAAAGTTGGAGATATTGCCACATTTAACCGCTCATTTTACTCCATTTTACACGCCGAATGCAATGCACGACACTTTCAGCGTCTCAAATATCTCTGGCGCCCGCAAATAGCGATCATTCTTAACACTTTGACGATAATCGACTGTAATTTCCTTAAAGTTGGAGATATTTCGACGTTTAAACGGTCATTTTACTTCATCTTGCACGCCGAATGCAGTGCACGACACTTTCAGCGTCGCAAATATCTCTGGTGCCCGCAAATAGCGATCATTCTTAAAACTTTGGCGATAATCGACTGTAATTTCCTTCGCGTTGGAGATATTTCGATGTTTAACCACTCATTTTACTCCATATTACACTTTGAATGCAGTGCACCTCACTTTTAGCGTCGCAACAATCCCTGGCACTCGTAAAACACGATCTTTCGTCTCATTTTGACGAAAATCGACTGTAATTTCCTTAAAGTTGGAGATATTTCGACGTTTAACCGCCCATTTTACTCCATTTTACACGCCGAATGCAGTGCACGACACTTTTAGCGTCGCAGCAATCCCTGGCAATCGCAAAACGCGATCTTTCGACTTATTTTGACGAAATCGAATGTAATTTCCTTAAAGTTGGAGATATTGCGACGTTTAACCGCTCATATTACTCCATCTTACACGCCGAATGCAGTGCACCTCACTTTTAGCGTCGCAGCAATCCCTGGCAATCGCAAAACGCGATCTTTCGACTTATTTTGACGAAATTGACCGTAATTTCCTTAAAGTTGGAGATATTGCGATGTTTAACCACTCAGTTTACTCCATGTTACACGCCGAATGCAGTGCACCTCACTTTTAGCGTCGCAACAGTCCCTGGCACTCGTAAAACACGATCTTTCTTCTTATTTTGACGAAAATCGACTGTAATTTCCTTCGCGTTGGAGATATTTCGATGTTTAACCACTCATTTTAATCCATGTTACACGCCGAATGCAGTGCACCTCACTTTTAGCGTCGCAACAATCCCTGGCACTCGTAAAACACGATCTTTCGTCTCATTTTGACGAAAATCGACTGTAATTTCCTTAAAGCTGGAGATATTTGGACGTTTAACCGCCCATTTTACTCCATTTTACACGCCGAATGCAGTGCACGACACTTTTAGCGTCGCAGCAATCCCTGGCAATCGCAAAACGCGATCTTTCGACTTATTTTGACGAAAATCGACTGTAATTTCCTTAAAGCTGGAGATATTCCGACGTATAACCACTCATTTTACTCCATCACTTTTAGCGTCGCAACAACCCCTGGCGCGCGCAATTCACGATCATTCGTCTGATTTTCACGATAATAGACTGTAATTTCCTTAAAGTTGGAGATATTTCGACGTTTAAACGCTCCTCTTACTCCATTTTACACGGTAAATACAGTGCACCTCACTTTTAGCGTCGCAGCAATCCCTGGCGCGCGCAATTCGCGATCATTCGTCTGATTTTCACGATAATAGACTGTAATTTCCTTCCCGTTGGAGATATTTCGACGTTTAAACGCTCCTCTTACTCCATTTTACACGGTAAATACAGTGCACCTCACTTTTACCGTCGCAACAATCCCTGGCGCGCGCAATTCGCGATCATTCGTCTGATTTTGACGAAAATCGACTGTAATTTCCTTAAAGTTGGAGATATTGCGACGCTTAACCGCTCATTTTACTCCATTTTACACGCCGAATGCAGTGCACGACACTTTTAGCGTCGCAGCAATTCCTGGCAATCGCAAATCGCGATCTTTCGACTTATTTTGATGAAATCGACTGTAATTTCCTTAAAGTTGGAGATATTGCCACATTTAACCGCTCATTTTACTCCATTTTACACGCCGAATGCAATGCACGACACTTTCAGCGTCGCAAATATCTCTGGCGCCCGCAAATAGCGATCATTCTTAACACTTTGACGATAATCGACTGTAATTTCCTTCGCGTTGGAGATATTTCGATGTTTAACCACTCAGTTTACTCCATATTACACGTCGAATGCAGTGCACCTCACGTTTAGCGTCGCAACAATCCCTGGCACTCGTAAAACACGATCTTTCGTCTCATTTTGACGAAAATCGACTGTAATTTCCTTAAAGTTGGAGATATTTCGACGTTTAACCGCTCATTTTACTCCATTTTACACGTCGAACGCAGTGCAATACACTTTCAGCGTGGAAAATATCTCTGGCGCCCGCAAATAGCGATCATTCGTCTGATTTTGACGAAAATCGACTGTAATTTCCTTAAAGTTGGAGATATTGCGACGCTTAACCGCTCATTTTACTCCAGTTTACACGCCGAATGCAGTGCACGACACTTTTAGCGTCGCAGCAATTTCTGGCAATCGCAAATCGCGATCTTTCGACTTATTTTGATGAAATCGACTGTAATTTCCTTAAAGTTGGAGATATTGCCACATTTAACCGCTCATTTTACTCCATTTTACACGCCGAATGCAATGCACGACACTTTCAGCGTCTCAAATATCTCTGGCGCCCGCAAATAGCGATCATTCTTAACACTTTGACGATAATCGACTGTAATTTCCTTAAAGTTGGAGATATTTCGACGTTTAAACGGTCATTTTACTTCATCTTGCACGCCGAATGCAGTGCACGACACTTTCAGCGTCGCAAATATCTCTGGTGCCCGCAAATAGCGATCATTCTTAAAACTTTGGCGATAATCGACTGTAATTTCCTTCGCGTTGGAGATATTTCGATGTTTAACCACTCATTTTACTCCATATTACACTTCGAATGCAGTGCACCTCACTTTTAGCGTCGCAACAATCCCTGGCACTCGTAAAACACGATCTTTCGTCTCATTTTGACGAAAATCGACTGTAATTTCCTTAAAGTTGGAGATATTTCGACGTTTAACCGCCCATTTTACTCCATTTTACACGCCGAATGCAGTGCACGACACTTTTAGCGTCGCAGCAATCCCTGGCAATCGCAAAACGCGATCTTTCGACTTATTTTGACGAAATCGAATGTAATTTCCTTAAAGTTGGAGATATTGCGACGTTTAACCGCTCATATTACTCCATCTTACACGCCGAATGCAGTGCACCTCACTTTTAGCGTCGCAGCAATCCCTGGCAATCGCAAAACGCGATCTTTCGACTTATTTTGACGAAATTGACCGTAATTTCCTTAAAGTTGGAGATATTGCGACGTTTAACCGCTCATTTTACTCCATTTTACACGCCGAATGCAATGCACGACACTTTCAGCGTCGCAAATATCTCTGGCGCCCGCAAATAGCGATCATTCTTAACACTTTGACGATAATCGACTGTGATTTCCTTCGCGTTGGAGATATTTCGATGTTTAACCACTCATTTTACTCCATGTTACACGCCGAATGCAGTGCACCTCACTTTTAGCGTCGCAACAATCCCTGGCACTCGTAAAACACGATCTTTCGTCTCATTTTGACGAAAATCGACTGTAATTTCCTTAAAGCTGGAGATATTTGGACGTTTAACCGCCCATTTTACTCCATTTTACACGCCGAATGCAATGCACGACACTTTCAGCGTCGCAAATATCTCTGGCGCCCGCAAATAGCGATCATTCTTAACACTTTGACGATAATCGACTGTAATTTCCTTCGCGTTGGAGATATTTCGATGTTTAACCACTCAGTTTACTCCATATTACACGTCGAATGCAGTGCACCTCACGTTTAGCGTCGCAACAATCCCTGGCACTCGTAAAACACGATCTTTCGTCTCATTTTGACGAAAATCGACTGTAATTTCCTTAAAGTTGGAGATATTTCGACGTTTAACCGCTCATTTTACTCCATTTTACACGTCGAACGCAGTGCAATACACTTTCAGCGTGGAAAATATCTCTGGCGCCCGCAAATAGCGATCATTCGTCTGATTTTGACGAAAATCGACTGTAATTTCCTTAAAGTTGGAGATATTGCGACGCTTAACCGCTCATTTTACTCCAGTTTACACGCCGAATGCAGTGCACGACACTTTTAGCGTCGCAGCAATTTCTGGCAATCGCAAATCGCGATCTTTCGACTTATTTTGATGAAATCGACTGTAATTTCCTTAAAGTTGGAGATATTGCCACATTTAACCGCTCATTTTACTCCATTTTACACGCCGAATGCAATGCACGACACTTTCAGCGTCTCAAATATCTCTGGCGCCCGCAAATAGCGATCATTCTTAACACTTTGACGATAATCGACTGTAATTTCCTTAAAGTTGGAGATATTTCGACGTTTAAACGGTCATTTTACTTCATCTTGCACGCCGAATGCAGTGCACGACACTTTCAGCGTCGCAAATATCTCTGGTGCCCGCAAATAGCGATCATTCTTAAAACTTTGGCGATAATCGACTGTAATTTCCTTCGCGTTGGAGATATTTCGATGTTTAACCACTCATTTTACTCCATATTACACTTCGAATGCAGTGCACCTCACTTTTAGCGTCGCAACAATCCCTGGCACTCGTAAAACACGATCTTTCGTCTCATTTTGACGAAAATCGACTGTAATTTCCTTAAAGTTGGAGATATTTCGACGTTTAACCGCCCATTTTACTCCATTTTACACGCCGAATGCAGTGCACGACACTTTTAGCGTCGCAGCAATCCCTGGCAATCGCAAAACGCGATCTTTCGACTTATTTTGACGAAATCGAATGTAATTTCCTTAAAGTTGGAGATATTGCGACGTTTAACCGCTCATATTACTCC
The DNA here is from genome assembly GCA_029958995.1 of Bombus sonorus. Taxonomy (NCBI): domain Eukaryota; kingdom Metazoa; phylum Arthropoda; class Insecta; order Hymenoptera; family Apidae; genus Bombus; species Bombus sonorus. Next base: position 4,607,398 of record JARWAU010000008.1, on the reverse strand, counting down.
ATCTTACACGCCGAATGCAGTGCACCTCACTTTTAGCGTCGCAGCAATCCCTGGCAATCGCAAAACGCGATCTTTCGACTTATTTTGACGAAATTGACCGTAATTTCCTTAAAGTTGGAGATATTGCGACGTTTAACCGCTCATTTTACTCCATTTTACACGCCGAATGCAATGCACGACACTTTCAGCGTCGCAAATATCTCTGGCGCCCGCAAATAGCGATCATTCTTAACACTTTGACGATAATCGACTGTGATTTCCTTCGCGTTGGAGATATTTCGATGTTTAACCACTCATTTTACTCCATGTTACACGCCGAATGCAGTGCACCTCACTTTTAGCGTCGCAACAATCCCTGGCACTCGTAAAACACGATCTTTCGTCTCATTTTGACGAAAATCGACTGTAATTTCCTTAAAGCTGGAGATATTTGGACGTTTAACCGCCCATTTTACTCCATTTTACACGCCGAATGCAGTGCACGACACTTTTAGCGTCGCAGCAATCCCTGGCAATCGCAAAACGCGATCTTTCGACTTATTTTGACGAAAATCGACTGTAATTTCCTTAAAGCTGGAGATATTCCGACGTATAACCACTCATTTTACTCCATCACTTTTAGCGTCGCAACAACCCTTGGCGCGCGCAATTCACGATCATTCGTCTGATTTTCACGATAATAGACTGTAATTTCCTTAAAGTTGGAGATATTTCGACGTTTAAACGCTCCTCTTACTCCATTTTACACGGTAAATACAGTGCACCTCACTTTTAGCGTCGCAGCAATCCCTGGCGCGCGCAATTCGCGATCATTCGTCTGATTTTCACGATAATAGACTGTAATTTCCTTCCCGTTGGAGATATTTCGACGTTTAAACGCTCCTCTTACTCCATTTTACACGGTAAATACAGTGCACCTCACTTTTACCGTCGCAACAATCCCTGGCGCGCGCAATTCGCGATCATTCGTCTGATTTTGACGAAAATCGACTGTAATTTCCTTAAAGTTGGAGATATTGCGACGCTTAACCGCTCATTTTACTCCATTTTACACGCCGAATGCAGTGCACGACACTTTTAGCGTCGCAGCAATTCCTGGCAATCGCAAATCGCGATCTTTCGACTTATTTTGATGAAATCGACTGTAATTTCCTTAAAGTTGGAGATATTGCCACATTTAACCGCTCATTTTACTCCATTTTACACGCCGAATGCAATGCACGACACTTTCAGCGTCGCAAATATCTCTGGCGCCCGCAAATAGCGATCATTCTTAACACTTTGACGATAATCGACTGTAATTTCCTTCGCGTTGGAGATATTTCGATGTTTAACCACTCAGTTTACTCCATATTACACGTCGAATGCAGTGCACCTCACGTTTAGCGTCGCAACAATCCCTGGCACTCGTAAAACACGATCTTTCGTCTCATTTTGACGAAAATCGACTGTAATTTCCTTAAAGTTGGAGATATTTCGACGTTTAACCGCTCATTTTACTCCATTTTACACGTCGAACGCAGTGCAATACACTTTCAGCGTGGAAAATATCTCTGGCGCCCGCAAATAGCGATCATTCGTCTGATTTTGACGAAAATCGACTGTAATTTCCTTAAAGTTGGAGATATTGCGACGCTTAACCGCTCATTTTACTCCAGTTTACACGCCGAATGCAGTGCACGACACTTTTAGCGTCGCAGCAATTTCTGGCAATCGCAAATCGCGATCTTTCGACTTATTTTGATGAAATCGACTGTAATTTCCTTAAAGTTGGAGATATTGCCACATTTAACCGCTCATTTTACTCCATTTTACACGCCGAATGCAATGCACGACACTTTCAGCGTCTCAAATATCTCTGGCGCCCGCAAATAGCGATCATTCTTAACACTTTGACGATAATCGACTGTAATTTCCTTAAAGTTGGAGATATTTCGACGTTTAAACGGTCATTTTACTTCATCTTGCACGCCGAATGCAGTGCACGACACTTTCAGCGTCGCAAATATCTCTGGTGCCCGCAAATAGCGATCATTCTTAAAACTTTGGCGATAATCGACTGTAATTTCCTTCGCGTTGGAGATATTTCGATGTTTAACCACTCATTTTACTCCATATTACACTTCGAATGCAGTGCACCTCACTTTTAGCGTCGCAACAATCCCTGGCACTCGTAAAACACGATCTTTCGTCTCATTTTGACGAAAATCGACTGTAATTTCCTTAAAGTTGGAGATATTTCGACGTTTAACCGCCCATTTTACTCCATTTTACACGCCGAATGCAGTGCACGACACTTTTAGCGTCGCAGCAATCCCTGGCAATCGCAAAACGCGATCTTTCGACTTATTTTGACGAAATCGAATGTAATTTCCTTAAAGTTGGAGATATTGCGACGTTTAACCGCTCATATTACTCCATCTTACACGCCGAATGCAGTGCACCTCACTTTTAGCGTCGCAGCAATCCCTGGCAATCGCAAAACGCGATCTTTCGACTTATTTTGACGAAATTGACCGTAATTTCCTTAAAGTTGGAGATATTGCGACGTTTAACCGCTCATTTTACTCCATTTTACACGCCGAATGCAATGCACGACACTTTCAGCGTCGCAAATATCTCTGGCGCCCGCAAATAGCGATCATTCTTAACACTTTGACGATAATCGACTGTGATTTCCTTCGCGTTGGAGATATTTCGATGTTTAACCACTCATTTTACTCCATGTTACACGCCGAATGCAGTGCACCTCACTTTTAGCGTCGCAACAATCCCTGGCACTCGTAAAACACGATCTTTCGTCTCATTTTGACGAAAATCGACTGTAATTTCCTTAAAGCTGGAGATATTTGGACGTTTAACCGCCCATTTTACTCCATTTTACACGCCGAATGCAGTGCACGACACTTTTAGCGTCGCAGCAATCCCTGGCAATCGCAAAACGCGATCTTTCGACTTATTTTGACGAAAATCGACTGTAATTTCCTTAAAGCTGGAGATATTCCGACGTATAACCACTCATTTTACTCCATCACTTTTAGCGTCGCAACAACCCTTGGCGCGCGCAATTCACGATCATTCGTCTGATTTTCACGATAATAGACTGTAATTTCCTTAAAGTTGGAGATATTTCGACGTTTAAACGCTCCTCTTACTCCATTTTACACGGTAAATACAGTGCACCTCACTTTTAGCGTCGCAGCAATCCCTGGCGCGCGCAATTCGCGATCATTCGTCTGATTTTCACGATAATAGACTGTAATTTCCTTCCCGTTGGAGATATTTCGACGTTTAAACGCTCCTCTTACTCCATTTTACACGGTAAATACAGTGCACCTCACTTTTACCGTCGCAACAATCCCTGGCGCGCGCAATTCGCGATCATTCGTCTGATTTTGACGAAAATCGACTGTAATTTCCTTAAAGTTGGAGATATTGCGACGCTTAACCGCTCATTTTACTCCATTTTACACGCCGAATGCAGTGCACGACACTTTTAGCGTCGCAGCAATTCCTGGCAATCGCAAATCGCGATCTTTCGACTTATTTTGATGAAATCGACTGTAATTTCCTTAAAGTTGGAGATATTGCCACATTTAACCGCTCATTTTACTCCATTTTACACGCCGAATGCAATGCACGACACTTTCAGCGTCGCAAATATCTCTGGCGCCCGCAAATAGCGATCATTCTTAACACTTTGACGATAATCGACTGTAATTTCCTTCGCGTTGGAGATATTTCGATGTTTAACCACTCAGTTTACTCCATATTACACGTCGAATGCAGTGCACCTCACGTTTAGCGTCGCAACAATCCCTGGCACTCGTAAAACACGATCTTTCGTCTCATTTTGACGAAAATCGACTGTAATTTCCTTAAAGTTGGAGATATTTCGACGTTTAACCGCTCATTTTACTCCATTTTGCACGCCGAATGCAGTGCACGACACTTTTAGCGTCGCAGCAATCCCTGGCAATCGCAAAACGCGATCTTTCGACTTATTTTGACGAAATCGACTGTAATTTCCTTAAAGTTGGAGATATTGCGACGTTTAACGACTCATTTTACTCCATTTTACACGCCGAATGCAGTGCACCTCACTTTTAACGTCGCAACAATCCCTGGCACTCGTAAAACACGCTCCTTCGTCTTATTTTGACGAAAATCGACTGTAATTTCCTTAAAGCTGGAGATATTCCGACGTATAACCACTCATTTTACTCCTTCACTTTTAGCGTGGCAACAATCCCTGGCGCGCGCAATTCACGATCATTCGTCTGATTTTCACGCAAATCGACTGTAATTTCCTTAAAGTTGGAGATATTGCGACGCTTAACCGCTCATGTTACTCCATTTTGCACGCCGAATGCGGTGCACCTCACTTTTAGCGTCGCAACAATCCCGGGCAATCGCAAAACGCGATCTTTCGACTTATTTTGACGAAATCGACTGTAATTTCCTTAAAGTTGGAGATATTTCGACGTTTAACCGCTCATTTTACTCCATTTGCACGTCGAACGCAGTGCAATACACTTTCAGCGTGGAAAATATCTCTGGCGCCCGCAAATAGCGATCATTCGTCTGATTTTGACGAAAATCGACTGTAATTTCCTTAAAGTTGGAGATATTGCGACGCTTAACCGCTCATTTTACACCATTTTACACGCCGAATGCAGTGCACGACACTTTTAGCGTCGCAGCAACTCCTGGCAATCGCAAATCGCGATCTTTCGACTTATTTTGATGAAATCGACTGTAATTTCCTTAAAGTTGGAGATATTGCCACATTTAACCGCTCATTTTACTCCATTTTACACGCCGAATGCAATGCACGACACTTTCAGCGTCGCAAATATCTCTGGCGCCCGCCAATAGCGATCATTCTTAACACTTTGACGATAATCGACTGTAATTTCCTTAAAGTTGGAGATATTTCGACGTTTAAACGGTCATTTGACTTCATCTTGCACGCCGAATGCAGTGCACGACACTTTCAGCGTCGCAAATATCTCTGGTGCCCGCAAATAGCGATCATTCTTAAAACTTTGGCGATAATCGACTGTAATTTCCTTCGCGTTGGAGATATTTCGATGTTTAACCACTCATTTTACTCCATATTACACTTCGAATGCAGTGCACCTCACTTTTAGCGTCGCAGCAATCCCTGGCAATCGCAAAACGCGATCTTTCGACTTATTTTGACGAAATTGACCGTAATTTCCTTAAAGTTGGAGATATTGCGACGTTTAACCGCTCATTTTACTCCATTTTACACGCCGAATGCAATGCACGACACTTTCAGCGTCGCAAATATCTCTGGCGCCCGCAAATAGCGATCATTCTTAACACTTTGACGATAATCGACTGTGATTTCCTTCGCGTTGGAGATATTTCGATGTTTAACCACTCATTTTACTCCATGTTACACGCCGAATGCAGTGCACCTCACTTTTAGCGTCGCAACAATCCCTGGCACTCGTAAAACACGATCTTTCGTCTCATTTTGACGAAAATCGACTGTAATTTCCTTAAAGCTGGAGATATTTGGACGTTTAACCGCCCATTTTACTCCATTTTACACGCCGAATGCAGTGCACGACACTTTTAGCGTCGCAGCAATCCCTGGCAATCGCAAAACGCGATCTTTCGACTTATTTTGACGAAAATCGACTGTAATTTCCTTAAAGCTGGAGATATTCCGACGTATAACCACTCATTTTACTCCATCACTTTTAGCGTCGCAACAACCCTTGGCGCGCGCAATTCACGATCATTCGTCTGATTTTCACGATAATAGACTGTAATTTCCTTAAAGTTGGAGATATTTCGACGTTTAAACGCTCCTCTTACTCCATTTTACACGGTAAATACAGTGCACCTCACTTTTAGCGTCGCAGCAATCCCTGGCGCGCGCAATTCGCGATCATTCGTCTGATTTTCACGATAATAGACTGTAATTTCCTTCCCGTTGGAGATATTTCGACGTTTAAACGCTCCTCTTACTCCATTTTACACGGTAAATACAGTGCACCTCACTTTTACCGTCGCAACAATCCCTGGCGCGCGCAATTCGCGATCATTCGTCTGATTTTGACGAAAATCGACTGTAATTTCCTTAAAGTTAGAGATATTGCGACGCTTAACCGCTCATTTTACTCCATTTTACACGCCGAATGCAGTGCACGACACTTTTAGCGTCGCAGCAATTCCTGGCAATCGCAAATCGCGATCTTTCGACTTATTTTGATGAAATCGACTGTAATTTCCTTAAAGTTGGAGATATTGCCACATTTAACCGCTCATTTTACTCCATTTTACACGCCGAATGCAATGCACGACACTTTCAGCGTCGCAAATATCTCTGGCGCCCGCAAATAGCGATCATTCTTAACACTTTGACGATAATCGACTGTAATTTCCTTCGCGTTGGAGATATTTCGATGTTTAACCACTCAGTTTACTCCATATTACACGTCGAATGCAGTGCACCTCACGTTTAGCGTCGCAACAATCCCTGGCACTCGTAAAACACGATCTTTCGTCTCACTTTGACGAAAATCGACTGTAATTTCCTTAAAGTTGGAGATATTTCGACGTTTAACCGCTCATTTTACTCCATTTTGCACGCCGAATGCAGTGCACGACACTTTTAGCGTCGCAGCAATCCCTGGCAATCGCAAAACGCGATCTTTCGACTTATTTTGACGAAATCGACTGTAATTTCCTTAAAGTTGGAGATATTGCGACGTTTAACGGCTCATTTTACTCCATTTTACACGCCGAATGCAGTGCACCTCACTTTTAACGTCGCAACAATCCCTGGCACTCGTAAAACACGCTCCTTCGTCTTATTTTGACGAAAATCGACTGTAATTTCCTTAAAGCTGGAGATATTCCGACGTATAACCACTCATTTTACTCCTTCACTTTTAGCGTGGCAACAATCCCTGGCGCGCGCAATTCACGATCATTCGTCTGATTTTCACGCAAATCGACTGTAATTTCCTTAAAGTTGGAGATATTGCGACGCTTAACCGCTCATGTTACTCCATTTTGCACGCCGAATGCGGTGCACCTCACTTTTAGCGTCGCAACAATCCCGGGCAATCGCAAAACGCGATCTTTCGACTTATTTTGACGAAATCGACTGTAATTTCCTTAAAGTTGGAGATATTTCGACGTTTAACCGCTCATTTTACTCCATTTTACACGTCGAACGCAGTGCAATACACTTTCAGCGTGGAAAATATCTCTGGCGCCCGCAAATAGCGATCATTCGTCTGATTTTGACGAAAATCGACTGTAATTTCCTTAAAGTTGGAGATATTGCGACGCTTAACCGCTCATTTTACACCATTTTACACGCCGAATGCAGTACACGACACTTTTAGCGTCGCAGCAACTCCTGGCAATCGCAAATCGCGATCTTTCGACTTATTTTGATGAAATCGACTGTAATTTCCTTAAAGTTGGAGATATTGCCACATTTAACCGCTCATTTTACTCCATTTTACACGCCGAATGCAATGCACGACACTTTCAGCGTCGCAAATATCTCTGGCGCCCGCCAATAGCGATCATTCTTAACACTTTGACGATAATCGACTGTAATTTCCTTAAAGTTGGAGATATTTCGACGTTTAAACGGTCATTTGACTTCATCTTGCACGCCGAATGCAGTGCACGACACTTTCAGCGTCGCAAATATCTCTGGTGCCCGCAAATAGCGATCATTCTTAAAACTTTGGCGATAATCGACTGTAATTTCCTTCGCGTTGGAGATATTTCGATGTTTAACCACTCATTTTACTCCATATTACACTTCGAATGCAGTGCACCTCACTTTTAGCGTCGCAACAATCCCTGGCACTCGTAAAACACGATCTTTCGTCTCATTTTGACGAAAATCGACTGTAATTTCCTTAAAGTTGGAGATATTTCGACGTTTAACCGCCCATTTTACTCCATTTTACACGCCGAATGCAGTGCACGACACTTTTAGCGTCGCAGCAATCCCTGGCAATCGCAAAACGCGATCTTTCGACTTATTTTGACGAAATCGAATGTAATTTCCTTAAAGTTGGAGATATTGCGACGTTTAACCGCTCATTTTACTCCATCTTACACGCCGAATGCAATGCACGACACTTTCAGCGTCGCAAATATCTCTGGCGCCCGCAAATAGCGATCATTCTTAACACTTTGACGATAATCGACTGTGATTTCCTTCGCGTTGGAGATATTTCGATGTTTAACCACTCATTTTACTCCATGTTACACGCCGAATGCAGTGCACCTCACTTTTAGCGTCGCAACAATCCCTGGCACTCGTAAAACACGATCTTTCGTCTCATTTTGACGAAAATCGACAGTAATTTCCTTAAAGCTGGAGATATTTCGACGTTTAACCGCCCATTTTACTCCATTTTACACGCCGAATGCAGTGCACGACACTTTTAGCGTCGCAGCAATCCCTGGCAATCGCAAAACGCGATCTTTCGACTTATTTTGACGAAATCGAATGTAATTTCCTTAAAGTTGGAGATATTGCGACGTTTAACCGCTCATTTTACTCCATCTTACACGCCGAATGCAGTGCACCTCACTTTTAGCGTCGCAGCAATCCCTGGCAATCGCAACACGCGATCTTTCGACTTATTTTGACGAAATCGACCGTAATTTCCTTACAGTTGGAGATATTGCGACGTTTAACCGCTCATTTTACTCCATTTTACACGCCGAATGCAATGCACGACACTTTCAGCGTCGCAAATATCTCTGGCGCCCGCAAATAGCGATCATTCTTAACACTTTGACGATAATCGACTGTGATTTCCTTCGCGTTGGAGATATTTCGATGTTTAACCACTCATTTTACTCCATGTTACACGCCGAATGCAGTGCACCTCACTTTTAGCGTCGCAACAATCCCTGGCACTCGTAAAACACGATCTTTCGTCTCATTTTGACGAAAATCGACTGTAATTTCCTTAAAGCTGGAGATATTTCGACGTTTAACCGCCCATTTTACTCCATTTTACACGCCGAATGCAGTGCACGACACTTTTAGCGTCGCAGCAATCCCTGGCAATCGCAAAACGCGATCTTTCGACTTATTTTGACGAAAATCGACTGTAATTTCCTTAAAGCTGGAGATATTCCGACGTATAACCACTCATTTTACTCCATCACTTTTAGCGTCGCAACAATCCCTGGCGTGCGCAATTCACGATCAATCGTCTGATTTTCACGCAAATCGACTGTAATTTCCTTAAAGTTGGAGATATTTCGACGTTTAAACGCTCCTCCTACTCCATTTTACACGGTAAATACAGTGCACCTCACTTTTAGCGTCGCAGCAATCCCTGGCGCGCGCAATTCGCGATCATTCGTATGATTTTCACGATAATAGACTGTAATTTCCTTCCCGTTGGAGATATTTCGACGTTTAAACGCTCCTCTTACTCCATTTTACACGGTAAATACAGTGCACCTCACTTTTACCGTCGCAAATATCTCTGGCGCCCGCAAATAGCGATCATTCTTAACACTTTGACGATAATCGACTGTGATTTCCTTCGCGTTGGAGATATTTCGATGTTTAACCACTCATTTTACTCCATGTTACACGCCGAATGCAGTGCACCTCACTTTTAGCGTCGCAACAATCCCTGGCACTCGTAAAACACGATCTTTCGTCTCATTTTGACGAAAATCGACTGTAATTTCCTTAAAGCTGGAGATATTTCGACGTTTAACCGCTCATTTTACTCCATTTTACACGTCGAACGCAGTGCAATACACTTTCAGGGTCGCAAATATGTCTGGCGCCCGCAAATAGCGATCATTCTTAACACTTTGACGATAATCGACTGTAATTTCCTTCGCGTTGGAGATATTTCGATGTTTAACCGCCCCCTTTACTCCATTTTACACGCCGAATGCAGTGCACCTCACTTTTAGCGTCGCAACAATCCCTGGCACTCGTAAAACACGATCTTTCGTCTCATTTTGACGAAAATCGACTGTAATTTCCTTAAAGTTGGAGATATTGCGACGCTTAACCGCTCATTTTACTCCATTTTGCACGCCGAATGCGGTGCACCTCACTTTTAGCGTCGCAACAATCCCGGGCAATCGCAAAACGCGATCTTTCGACTTATTTTGACGAAATCGACTGTAATTTCCTTAAAGTTGGAGATATTTCGACGTTTAACCGCTCATTTTACTCCATTTTACACGTCGAACGCAGTGCAATACACTTTCAGCGTGGAAAATATCTCTGGCGCCCGCAAATAGCGATCATTCGTCTGATTTTGACGAAAATCGACTGTAATTTCCTTAAAGTTGGAGATATTGCCACATTTAACCGCTCATTTTACTCCATTTTACACGCCGAATGCAATGCACGACACTTTCAGCGTCGCAAATATCTCTGGCGCCCGCAAATAGCGATCATTCTTAACACTTTGACGATAATCGACTGTAATTTCCTTAAAGTTGAGGATATTTCGACGTTTAACCGCCCATTTTACTCCATTTTACACGCCGAATGCAGTGCACGACACTTTTAGCGTCGCAGCAATCCCTGGCAATCGCAAAACGCGATCTTTCGACTTATTTTGACGAAATCGACTGTAATTTCCTTAAAGCTGGAGATATTCCGACGTATAACCACTCATTTTACTCCATCACTTTTAGCGTCGCAACAATCCCTGGCGCGCGCAATTCACGATCATTCGTCTGATTTTCACGCAAATCGACTGTAATTTCCTTAAAGTTGGAGATATTGCGACGCTTAACCGCTCATTTTACTCCATTTTACACGCGAATGCGGTGCACCTCACTTTTAGCGTCGCAACAATCCCGGGCAATCGCAAAACGCGATCTTTCGACTTATTTTGACGAAATCGACCGTAATTTCCTTAAAGCTGGAGATATTCCGACGTATAACCACTCATTTTACTCCATCACTTTTAGCGTCGCAACAATCCCTGGCGCGCGCAATTCACGATCATTCGTCTGATTTTCACGCAAATCGACTGTAATTTCCTTAAAGTTGGAGATATTGCGACGCTTAACCGCTCATTTTACTCCATTTTACACGCCGAATGCGGTGCACCTCACTTTTAGCGTCGCAACAATCCCGGGCAATCGCAAAACGCGATCTTTCGACTTATTTTGACGAAATCGACTGTAATTTCCTTAAAGTTGGAGATATTTCGACGTTTAACCGCTCATTTTACTCCATTTTACACGTCGAACGCAGTGCAATACACTTTCAGCGTGGAAAATATCTCTGGCGCCCGCAAATAGCGATCATTCTTAATACTTTGAACATAATCGACTGTAATTTCCTTCCCGTCGGAGATATTTCGACGTTTAAACGGTCATCTTACTCCATTTTACACGCTCAATACAGTGCACCTCACTTTTAGCGTCGCAACAATCCCTGGCGCGCGCAATTCGCGATCATTCGTCTGATTTTCACGATAATAGACTGTAATTTCCTTCCCGTCGGAGATATTTCGACGTTTAAACGGTCATCTTACTCCATTTTACACGCTAAATACAGTGCACCTCACTTTTAGCGTCGCAACAATCCCTGGCGCGCGCAATTCGCGATCTTTCGTCTTATTTTGACGAAAATCGACTGTAATTTCCTTAAAGTTGGAGATATTTCGACGTTTAACCGCTCATTTTACTCCAGTTTACACGCCGAATGCAGTGCACCTCACTTTTAGCGTCGCAACAATTCCTGGCACTCGTAAAACACGATCTTTCGACTTATTTTGACGAAATCGACTATAATTTCCTTAAAGTTGGAGATATTGCCACATTTAACCGCTCATGTTACTCCATTTTACACGCCGAATGCAGTGTACGACACTTTTAGCGTCGCAGCAATCCCTGGCAATCGCAAAACGCGATCTTTCGACTTATTTTGACGAAAATCGACTGTAATTTCCTTAAAGCTGGAGATATTCCGACGTATAACCACTCATTTTACTCCATCAATTTTAGCGTCGCAACAATCCCTGGCGCGCGCAATTCACGATCATTCGTCTGATTTTCACGCAAATCGACTGTAATTTCCTTAAAGTTGGAGATATTGCGACGCTTAACCGCTCATTTTACTCCATTTTACACGCGAATGCGGTGCACCTCACTTTTAGCGTCGCAACAATCCCGGGCAATCGCAAAACGCGATCTTTCGACTTATTTTGACGAAATCGACTGTAATTTCCTTAAAGCTGGAGATATTCCGACGTATAACCACTCATTTTACTCCATCACTTTTAGCGTCGCAACAATCCCTGGCGCGCGCAATTCACGATCATTCGTCTGATTTTCACGCAAATCGACTGTAATTTCCTTAAAGTTGGAGATATTGCGACGCTTAACCGCTCATTTTACTCCATTTTACACGCCGAATGCGGTGCACCTCACTTTTAGCGTCGCAACAATCCCGGGCAATCGCAAAACGCGATCTTTCGACTTATTTTGACGAAATCGACTGTAATTTCCTTAAAGTTGGAGATATTTCGACGTTTAACCGCTCATTTTACTCCATTTTACACGTCGAACGCAGTGCAATACACTTTCAGCGTGGAAAATATCTCTGGCGCCCGCAAATAGCGATCATTCTTAATACTTTGAACATAATCGACTGTAATTTCCTTCCCGTCGGAGATATTTCGACGTTTAAACGGTCATCTTACTCCATTTTACACGCTCAATACAGTGCACCTCACTTTTAGCGTCGCAACAATCCCTGGCGCGCGCAATTCGCGATCATTCGTCTGATTTTCACGATAATAGACTGTAATTTCCTTCCCGTCGGAGATATTTCGACGTTTAAACGGTCATCTTACTCCATTTTACACGCTAAATACAGTGCACCTCACTTTTAGCGTCGCAACAATCCCTGGCGCGCGCAATTCGCGATCTTTCGTCTTATTTTGACGAAAATCGACTGTAATTTCCTTAAAGTTGGAGATATTTCGACGTTTAACCGCTCATTTTACTCCAGTTTACACGCCGAATGCAGTGCACCTCACTTTTAGCGTCGCAACAATTCCTGGCACTCGTAAAACACGATCTTTCGACTTATTTTGACGAAATCGACTATAATTTCCTTAAAGTTGGAGATATTGCCACATTTAACCGCTCATGTTACTCCATTTTACACGCCGAATGCAGTGTACGACACTTTTAGCGTCGCAGCAATCCCTGGCAATCGCAAAACGCGATCTTTCGACTTATTTTGACGAAAATCGACTGTAATTTCCTTAAAGCTGGAGATATTCCGACGTATAACCACTCATTTTACTCCATCAATTTTAGCGTCGCAACAATCCCTGGCGCGCGCAATTCACGATCATTCGTCTGATTTTCACGCAAATCGACTGTAATTTCCTTAAAGTTGGAGATATTGCGACGTTTAACGGCTCATTTTACTCCATTTTACACGCCGAATGCAGTGCACATCACTTTTAACGTCGCAACAATCCCTGGCACTCGTAAAACACGCTCTTTCGTCTTATTTTGACGAAAATCGACTGTAATTTCCTTAAAGCTGGAGATATTCCGACGTATAACCACTCATTTTACTCCATCACTTTTAGCGTCGCAACCATCCCTGGCGCGCGCAATTCACGATCATTCGTCTGATTTTCACGCAAATCGACTGTAATTTCCTTAAAGTTGGAGATATTGCGACGCTTAACCGCTCATTTTACTCCATTTTGCACGCCGAATGCGGTGCACCTCACTTTTAGCGTCGCAACAATCCCGGGCAATCGCAAAACGCGATCTTTCGACTTATTTTGACGAAATCGACTGTAATTTCCTTAAAGTTGGAGATATTTCGACGTTTAACCGCTCATTTTACTCCATTTTACACGTCGAACGCAGTGCAATACACTTTCAGCGTGGAAAATATCTCTGGCGCCCGCAAATAGCGATCATTCGTCTGATTTTGACGAAAATCGACTGTAATTTCCTTAAAGTTGGAGATATTGCGACGCTTAACCGCTCATTTTACTCCATTTTACACGCCGAATGCAGTGCACGACACGTTTAGCGTCGCAGCAACTCCTGGCAATCGCAAATCGCGATCTTTCGACTTATTTTGACGAAATCGACTGTAATTTCCTTAAAGTTGGAGATATTGCCACATTTAACCGCTCATTTTACTCCATTTTACACGCCGAATGCAATGCACGACACTTTCAGCGTCGCAAATATCTCTGGCGCCCGCAAATAGCGATCATTCTTAACACTTTGACGATAATCGACTGTAATTTCCTTAAAGTTGGATATATTTCGACGTTTAGCCGCCCATTTTACTCCATTTTAGACGCCGAATTCAGTGCACGACACTTTTAGCGTCGCAGCAATCCCTGGCACTCGTAAAACACGATCTTTCGTCTCATTTTGACGAAAATCGACTGTAATTTCCTTAAAGTTGAGGATATTTCGACGTTTAACCGCCCATTTTACTCCATTTTACACGCCGAATGCAGTGCACGACACTTTTAGCGTCGCAGCAATCCCTGGCAATCGCAAAACGCGATCTTTCGACTTATTTTGACGAAATCGACTGTAATTTCCTTAAAGCTGGAGATATTCCGACGTATAACCACTCATTTTACTCCATCACTTTTAGCGTCGCAACAACCCCTGGCGCGCGCAATTCACGATCATTCGTCTGATTTTCACGCAAATCGACTGTAATTTCCTTAAAGTTGGAGATATTGCGACGCTTAACCGCTCATTATACTCCATTTTACACGATAAATACAGTGCACCTCACTTTTAGCGTCGCAGCAATCCCTGGCGCGCGCAATTCGCGATCATTCGTCTGATTTGCACGATAATAGACTGTAATTTCCTTCCCGTCGGAGATATTTCGACGTTTAAACGGTCATCTTACTCCATTTTACACGCTCAATACAGTGCACCTCACTTTTAGCGTCGCAACAATCCCTGGCGCGCGCAATTCGCGATCATTCGTCTGATTTTCACTATAATAGACTGTAATTTCCTTCCCGTCGGAGATATTTCGACGTTTAAACGGTCATCTTACTTCATTTTACACGCTAAATACAGTGCACCTCACTTTTAGCGTCGCAACAATCCCTGGCGCGCGCAATTCGCGATCTTTCGTCTTATTTTGACGAAAATCGACTGTAATTTCCTTAAAGTTGGAGATATTTCGACGTTTAACCGCTCATTTTACTCCAGTTTACACGCCGAATGCAGTGCACCTCACTTTTAGCGTCGCAACAATTCCTGTGTCACGTCCCGCGCTCCGCACGTGCCGTAAGAAGAACAAGAAACCTACTCTATACAAAACACGCGAATAAGGATTTGGATGCACAAACGAACACACGGCACTACGAAACGAAAGGAAGGATTAACAAAATGAGAGCGACTAACAGATCCAACCAATAAACGAAATACATATACACACAACTCTAAATAAACCTACCAATAACCGACTTGCCATTTGAAAACCTATGGTTCAATATAATATAAACTCAACCAGCATAAAATAAAATAAATAGAACCAACTAATGGATTGAACGAGTCACGAACCAAACAAATAAACCAGGAAATAAGAATAACTACAGAAAGGGAAATGATTGAAACACTAGGAATATATGTATATATAAATATATTTTAATCAATCAACGCCGCAACAACTCGGACAGTTACATATAAGTATAAACATATATGCCAAACATGTAATAATCTAGTAAATATTAGAGACAGTACCTCCAATACTATGCAACAAATACAATATTATCAACTTATGAAATATATGTGTATATGAAATCAAAAACTAATAATCTAACTAATACATAAAACATACAATATTATATTACTAAAAAAATAAAGCTTACATTGTCAGAAATATATATATGTGTGCGCATTCTATATTATTAAATCAAATCAGTAATCTAAGATACATACTTAAAACTAGCCTACGTTCCGGTAAAGAGTTATAAAATAAGAACTACATTACGAAACATGCATGTCTATATATAAAAATATATATAAATAACCTATATTCTAAACTAAATTACTACTAATAATCTACAAAAGAAATAGAACACACAACGCAACACTTGGGTCTAAGTAACAACCTGTCGATAGGTCAAACGTTCAAAATAATTGACACCGCAACGACTTGAAGGTTTGCATACAGAAATTCTACCATCAAACACTAATATGTAAAAACGTATTAAACACACAATAATTTAGAAATAAAACCTTCAATACTATGTTGTCACAATACCAGATATATATATGTATATATGAAATCAAATAATTGACACATAACCTCAAATACACAACATTACATCGCTAAAGAATCGAAATGAAAATCACACTGCCAAAATTATATACATATATACGTGCGTGTGTGTGTGTTCTATCTTATTAAATGAAGTTAATAAACAATTAACATTTCATCTGGTATAAATACTACACTGCCAGAAGAAATATATACATATACATATATATATATTGTGTGTATATGAGTTTGTCTTATATTATCAAATACTCTATAAAATAAACTACTCAAAACAATAAATAAAGCTATCGAAGAATTACAAAACATTAATCATATTAAAATCACACACAATATAAATAAATAAATATATATATATGTATATTCACACGAACAATACTATTGTCACTTTAAAGTAATACGAATAACACTATTAATAAACAAATGTTCTAATTGCGGTAAAATAAGGAAACACGACCGACAGAAAATACTTCGATATTAAACAAAACTAAAGACCCGCCACTATAACCTCACTTATGAGCAGCCATGTTAGATTTACACGCGCATCGGAACACGCGTTATGGTTATAGGGATATTAGGGATTAATGGAAACCAGACGCGAGAAACAAATCATGAAAACACATTATTAACATTTTTCTTTAATAAATTCTATGCGCAACTACATTGTCAAATATGAATATATATATATATAATTAATTAAAAAAGGGAAATATAAAGTTAAACACTATTGATGAATTACAAAACATTAGTCATATTAAAATGACACACAACCTAAATTTATATATATATATATTCACACCAACAATACTATTGTCACTTTAAAGTAATAATAACGATATTAATGTTCTAATTGCGGAAAAACAAGCGATAGAAAATTACTTCGATACTTCGGAACAACTAACACAATAACACGCGTTACGGTGATAGGAATATTAGGGATTAATGGAAATCAGGCGTGAGGAACAAATCATGAAAACACATCGTTAACGTTTTTCTTTAATAAATTCTATGCGCAACTACATTGTCAAATATAAATATAAAAATATATATATATAATTAACAAAGAAAAAAGGGGGGAATATAAAATTAAATACACATATATTTAACAAACAAAAAGAACTAAATAAAATAACCTTACACTATCACGTTTAAAAAAAGTATATATATATATATATTGAACACACACAAAAAAAAAGAGAGAAGAAAAAACAAAATGCATCAAAACAAAATATAATAATAAGGAACACGCGATCACCAAACAACGAACCAACGAAGCACCTACACCAAATCAAAATCGAAGCAAGGAGCTCCAGGATAAAGTTCGCTGAACTCACGCATACGTTTGATGGGCCTTCCCAAATCGCCCATGGGTTCTTCGGAATCCCTCTTTCGCTTGCGCTGAAACAATACAATATAGTTTAAATAAAACGAAACAGAACGAATCAAGCGGATTAAAAATAAGACAAAGTACGCACCATAGAAGTCTGGATAGGAACCCCTGATGGAAATGCCTCCGCAAACATTGTTTAAACGTCGATCACCGAAGCCTAGAGAAACAACAAGAAAAGGAAAAAGGATCAAAATCACGAAAACAACCATAATATACAAATATCTATCTAAATCAAACTTACGCAAACTAATTCGAAGGAGGAGGCCCTTGTTGTGGGAGAGCAGCGGATCGCGCGTGTTGCCCGAGCAAACATCGAAATGATAATGATGCTGCAGCCGCCAGCCCTTGCACGTGCCGAAGAAACACAGATAAATCCCACGGTACAAACATGGAAGATTCTCGGAAAAGACAAGACCAGCATGGAACGTCTCAAGTCTCCTAGACGCTAGCTCAGCAGAAACACTGGACCGAGTGGAACTAAGTCGAAATATGAAACTTACATTCTCTCACGTACGATCTCTGGAAGCCAAAACTGCAAAATCCCGATTCCCACGGAAGGGTACTCCCAGTGGACCACCACCACAACCACCACCTCGTGGGGATGGCATTATAAATAAGCATAGCACATAGAGCAGCGTGCAGTATAATTAATACGTTCATTATAACGTCTTATACCGTGCTATATCGTGCGTTTAGAAATCTTGTATAACACTTTGCGTTTCGGCGGTCTTTAGTTGTCTAGACAAGAAAGGAAAGTCGCGACTTAGGAAAAATAAAATATTTTGAAGTCTTCATTTCATCGCTTAAACAAAAGCGCATTGTAATTGCGGTATTAATTCGGTTAGTAATTTGTAAACCGTGTATCGAAACAAATAAATAAAGTAAAAGTTTGATAATAAATTATATCCGAGTTTCGAGAAATAAACCCAGAAATTAAAACACCAACGACCATCAGAGCAGACGAAGTGATGGCACCCGACGCCACTGGTTTCTCAAGGTAAGAAAATAAATTTTAAAAATATTTCCTTCTTCTCTGATAATTTCGTTGCACTCGAGAATTACCTATCATCAATCTCGTTTTATTTCCGTGAACGGTTTGAAGATAGAATCATTATTTTAAACTTTAAACAAAAGGGGGTGTTCGCTGTGTTGGCTTGTGCAAACGGTGTTTTCAGCTACTGAAACACCCGTTGATCTTCGCATTCCTCCTCCCATTGTTGGCAAAATATTGCCCGTCTTTGGGCAAGGCTTGCGAAATCACACAAGTCCCGCACAGAGAGGACCATTAAATACATCGTTGACGTCGATCGAATATTAAGAGCGATACCGGCATTTCTATTGACCAATTTCCTTGCCATCATTGCATGCAATTATACAAAAAGGAGAGAGAAATAGTAGAACAATTTCCTTTAAAAATTTAACCGAAGGATCGTTCGCTGTGTTGACTTGTGCAAACGGTGTTTTCAATAATCGAAAACGCCTATCGATCTTCGCATTCCTCCTCCCATTGTTGGCAAAATATTGCCCGTCTTTGGGCAAGGCTTGCGAAATCACACAAGTTCCACACAGAGAGGATCGTTAGAATCACCCTCGATAATCAAACTCAAAGGCAAGAAAATCGTGGTGATAGAATCCATCGTGGCAAATAAACTGAGCTTTGGTTCCAACGACAAACTATTATAGCGAAATTAAAAGAGAAGAAGAAGGCAAAACGTAAAAAAAAATAAATTCATATCAAGCAACGAAAAATTTGACATTCAAATATTGTATCCAGCTTTAATCCTCTCCCGTGCTAGTATCCCTGCACATAGCAGGTTAGCCAAAAAGCGGAATCGGTTTTGCCAGTAGCATTATACTCTAGTCGACGCTACCCGTAACGTTTGAAATAAATAAAATTTTTGAAATAGTCCTTAGACTATTTCTGGTGGCAGCAACTACCGTATTAATCGGAAATCCAAATAAATACTTCATACACAATAATATCATTTCAATATTTCCCTTCCGACTAAACTCTAAATCACAAATAAATCAAAAATAAATAAAAAAAAAAAAAAATTTTACAGAATTTTAATCTTAACTTGACTTAAAACTAATAAATACGTAACACTATAATTTCCTTAAAGTTGGAGATATTGCCACATTTAACCGCTCATGTTACTCCATTTTACATGCCGAATGCAATGCACGACACTTTCAGGGTCGCAAATATGTCTGGCGCCCGCAAATAGCGATCATTCTTAACACTTTGACGATAATCGACTGTAATTTCCTTCGCGTTGGAGATATTTCGATGTTTAACCCCCACTTTACTCCATTTTACACGCCGAATGCAGTGCACCTCACTTTTAGCGTCGCAACAATCCCTGGCACTCGTAAAACACGATCTTTCGTCTCATTTTGACGAAAATCGACTGTAATTTCCTTAAAGTTGGAGATATTGCGACGCTTAACCGCTCATTTTACTCCATTTTGCACGCCGAATGCGGTGCACCTCACTTTTAGCGTCGCAACAATCCCGGGCAATCGCAAAACGCGATCTTTCGACTTATTTTGACGAAATCGACTGTAATTTCCTTAAAGTTGGAGATATTGCGACGCTTAACCGCTCATTTTACTCCATTTTACACGCCGATTGCAGTGCACGACACTTTTAGCGTCGCAGCAACTCCTGGCAATCGCAAATCGCGATCTTTCGACTTATTTTGATGAAATCGACTGTAATTTCCTTAAAGTTGGAGATATTGCCACATTTAACCGCTCATTTTACTCCATTTTACACGCCGAATGCAATGCACGACACTTTCAGCGTCGCAAATATCTCTGGCGCCCGCAAATAGCGATCATTCTTAACACTTCGACGATAATCGACTGTAATTTCCTTAAAGTTGGAGATATTTCGACGTTTAAACGGTCATTTTACTTCATCTTGCACGCCGAATGCAGTGCACGACACTTTCAGCGTCGCAAATATCTCTGGTGCCCGCAAATAGCGATCATTCTTAAAACTTTGGCGATAATCGACTGTAATTTCCTTCGCGTTGGAGATATTTCGATGTTTAACCACTCATTTTACTCCATATTACACTTCGAATGCAGTGCACCTCACTTTTAGCGTCGCAACAATCCCTGGCACTCGTAAAACACGATCTTTCGTCTCATTTTGACGAAAATCGACTGTAATTTCCTTAAAGTTGAGGATATTTCGACGTTTAACCGCCCATTTTACTCCATTTTACACGCCGAATGCAGTGCACGACACTTTTAGCGTCGCAGCAATCCCTGGCAATCGCAAAACGCGATCTTTCGACTTATTTTGACGAAATCGACTGTAATTTCCTTAAAGCTGGAGATATTCCGACGTATAACCACTCATTTTACTCCATCACTTTTAGCGTCGCAACAATCCCTGGCGCGCGCAATTCACGATCATTCGTCTGATTTTCACGCAAATCGACTGTAATTTCCTTAAAGTTGGAGATATTGCGACGCTTAACCGCTCATTTTACTCCATTTTACACGCGAATGCGGTGCACCTCACTTTTAGCGTCGCAACAATCCCGGGCAATCGCAAAACGCGATCTTTCGACTTATTTTGACGAAATCGACTGTAATTTCCTTAAAGTTGGAGATATTTCGACGTTTAACCGCTCATTTTACTCCATTTTACACGTCGAACGCAGTGCAATACACTTTCAGCGTGGAAAATATCTCTGGCGCCCGCAAATAGCGATCATTCGTCTGATTTTGACGAAAATCGACTGTAATTTCCTTAAAGTTGGAGATATTGCGACGCTTAACCGCTCATTTTACTCCATTTTGCACGCCGAATGCGGTGCACCTCACTTTTAGCGTCGCAACAATTCCTGGCACTCGTAAAACACGATCTTTCGACTTATTTTGACGAAATCGACTATTGTCACGTCCCGCGCTCCGCACGTGCCGTAAGAAGAACAAGAAACCTACTCTATACAAAACACGCGAATAAGGATTTGGATGCACAAACGAACACACGGCACTACGAAACGAAAGGAAGGATTAACAAAATGAGAGCGACTAACAGATCCAACCAATAAACGAAATACATATACACACAACTCTAAATAAACCTACCAATAACCGACTTGCCATTTGAAAACCTATGGTTCAATATAATATAAACTCAACCAGCATAAAATAAAATAAATAGAACCAACTAATGGATTGAACGAGTCACGAACCAAACAAATAAACCAGGAAATAAGAATAACTACAGAAAGGGAAATGATTGAAACACTAGGAATATATGTATATATAAATATATTTTAATCAATCAACGCCGCAACAACTCGGACAGTTACATATAAGTATAAACATATATGCCAAACATGTAATAATCTAGTAAATATTAGAGACAGTACCTCCAATACTATGCAACAAATACAATATTATCAACTTATGAAATATATGTGTATATGAAATCAAAAACTAATAATCTAACTAATACATAAAACATACAATATTATATTACTAAAAAAATAAAGCTTACATTGTCAGAAATATATATATGTGTGCGCATTCTATATTATTAAATCAAATCAGTAATCTAAGATACATACTTAAAACTAGCCTACGTTCCGGTAAAGAGTTATAAAATAAGAACTACATTACGAAACATGCATGTCTATATATAAAAATATATATAAATAACCTATATTCTAAACTAAATTACTACTAATAATCTACAAAAGAAATAGAACACACAACGCAACACTTGGGTCTAAGTAACAACCTGTCGATAGGTCAAACGTTCAAAATAATTGACACCGCAACGACTTGAAGGTTTGCATACAGAAATTCTACCATCAAACACTAATATGTAAAAACGTATTAAACACACAATAATTTAGAAATAAAACCTTCAATACTATGTTGTCACAATACCAGATATATATATGTATATATGAAATCAAATAATTGACACATAACCTCAAATACACAACATTACATCGCTAAAGAATCGAAATGAAAATCACACTGCCAAAATTATATACATATATACGTGCGTGTGTGTGTGTTCTATCTTATTAAATGAAGTTAATAAACAATTAACATTTCATCTGGTATAAATACTACACTGCCAGAAGAAATATATACATATACATATATATATATTGTGTGTATATGAGTTTGTCTTATATTATCAAATACTCTATAAAATAAACTACTCAAAACAATAAATAAAGCTATCGAAGAATTACAAAACATTAATCATATTAAAATCACACACAATATAAATAAATAAATATATATATATGTATATTCACACGAACAATACTATTGTCACTTTAAAGTAATACGAATAACACTATTAATAAACAAATGTTCTAATTGCGGTAAAATAAGGAAACACGACCGACAGAAAATACTTCGATATTAAACAAAACTAAAGACCCGCCACTATAACCTCACTTATGAGCAGCCATGTTAGATTTACACGCGCATCGGAACACGCGTTATGGTTATAGGGATATTAGGGATTAATGGAAACCAGACGCGAGAAACAAATCATGAAAACACATTATTAACATTTTTCTTTAATAAATTCTATGCGCAACTACATTGTCAAATATGAATATATATATATATAATTAATTAAAAAAGGGAAATATAAAGTTAAACACTATTGATGAATTACAAAACATTAGTCATATTAAAATGACACACAACCTAAATTTATATATATATATATTCACACCAACAATACTATTGTCACTTTAAAGTAATAATAACGATATTAATGTTCTAATTGCGGAAAAACAAGCGATAGAAAATTACTTCGATACTTCGGAACAACTAACACAATAACACGCGTTACGGTGATAGGAATATTAGGGATTAATGGAAATCAGGCGTGAGGAACAAATCATGAAAACACATCGTTAACGTTTTTCTTTAATAAATTCTATGCGCAACTACATTGTCAAATATAAATATAAAAATATATATATATAATTAACAAAGAAAAAAGGGGGGAATATAAAATTAAATACACATATATTTAACAAACAAAAAGAACTAAATAAAATAACCTTACACTATCACGTTTAAAAAAAGTATATATATATATATATTGAACACACACAAAAAAAAAGAGAGAAGAAAAAACAAAATGCATCAAAACAAAATATAATAATAAGGAACACGCGATCACCAAACAACGAACCAACGAAGCACCTACACCAAATCAAAATCGAAGCAAGGAGCTCCAGGATAAAGTTCGCTGAACTCACGCATACGTTTGATGGGCCTTCCCAAATCGCCCATGGGTTCTTCGGAATCCCTCTTTCGCTTGCGCTGAAACAATACAATAGTTTAAATAAAACGAAACAGAACGAATCAAGCGGATTAAAAATAAGACAAAGTACGCACCATAGAAGTCTGGATAGGAACCCCTGATGGAAATGCCTCCGCAAACATTGTTTAAACGTCGATCACCGAAGCCTAGAGAAACAACAAGAAAAGGAAAAAGGATCAAAATCACGAAAACAACCATAATATACAAATATCTATCTAAATCAAACTTACGCAAACTAATTCGAAGGAGGAGGCCCTTGTTGTGGGAGAGCAGCGGATCGCGCGTGTTGCCCGAGCAAACATCGAAATGATAATGATGCTGCAGCCGCCAGCCCTTGCACGTGCCGAAGAAACACAGATAAATCCCACGGTACAAACATGGAAGATTCTCGGAAAAGACAAGACCAGCATGGAACGTCTCAAGTCTCCTAGACGCTAGCTCAGCAGAAACACTGGACCGAGTGGAACTAAGTCGAAATATGAAACTTACATTCTCTCACGTACGATCTCTGGAAGCCAAAACTGCAAAATCCCGATTCCCACGGAAGGGTACTCCCAGTGGACCACCACCACAACCACCACCTCGTGGGGATGGCATTATAAATAAGCATAGCACATAGAGCAGCGAGCAATATAATTAATACGTTCATTATAACGTCTTATACCGTGCTATATCGTGCGTTTAGAAATCTTGTATAACACTTTGCGTTTCGGCGGTCTTTAGTTGTCTAGACAAGAAAGGAAAGTCGCGACTTAGGAAAAATAAAATATTTTGAAGTCTTCATTTCATCGCTTAAACAAAAGCGCATTGTAATTGCGGTATTAATTCGGTTAGTAATTTGTAAACCGTGTATCGAAACAAATAAATAAAGTAAAAGTTTGATAATAAATTATATCCGAGTTTCGAGAAATAAACCCAGAAATTAAAACACCAACGACCATCAGAGCAGACGAAGTGATGGCACCCGACGCCACTGGTTTCTCAAGGTAAGAAAATAAATTTTAAAAATATTTCCTTCTTCTCTGATAATTTCGTTGCACTCGAGAATTACCTATCATCAATCTCGTTTTATTTCCGTGAACGGTTTGAAGATAGAATCATTATTTTAAACTTTAAACAAAAGGGGGTGTTCGCTGTGTTGGCTTGTGCAAACGGTGTTTTCAGCTACTGAAACACCCGTTGATCTTCGCATTCCTCCTCCCATTGTTGGCAAAATATTGCCCGTCTTTGGGCAAGGCTTGCGAAATCACACAAGTCCCGCACAGAGAGGACCATTAAATACATCGTTGACGTCGATCGAATATTAAGAGCGATACCGGCATTTCTATTGACCAATTTCCTTGCCATCATTGCATGCAATTATACAAAAAGGAGAGAGAAATAGTAGAACAATTTCCTTTAAAAATTTAACCGAAGGATCGTTCGCTGTGTTGACTTGTGCAAACGGTGTTTTCAATAATCGAAAACGCCTATCGATCTTCGCATTCCTCCTCCCATTGTTGGCAAAATATTGCCCGTCTTTGGGCAAGGCTTGCGAAATCACACAAGTTCCACACAGAGAGGATCGTTAGAATCACCCTCGATAATCAAACTCAAAGGCAAGAAAATCGTGGTGATAGAATCCATCGTGGCAAATAAACTGAGCTTTGGTTCCAACGACAAACTATTATAGCGAAATTAAAAGAGAAGAAGAAGGCAAAACGTAAAAAAAAATAAATTCATATCAAGCAACGAAAAATTTGACATTCAAATATTGTATCCAGCTTTAATCCTCTCCCGTGCTAGTATCCCTGCACATAGCAGGTTAGCCAAAAAGCGGAATCGGTTTTGCCAGTAGCATTATACTCTAGTCGACGCTACCCGTAACGTTTGAAATAAATAAAATTTTTGAAATAGTCCTTAGACTATTTCTGGTGGCAGCAACTACCGTATTAATCGGAAATCCAAATAAATACTTCATACACAATAATATCATTTCAATATTTCCCTTCCGACTAAACTCTAAATCACAAATAAATCAAAAATAAATAAAAAAAAAAAAAAATTTTACAGAATTTTAATCTTAACTTGACTTAAAACTAATAAATACGTAACACTATAATTTCCTTAAAGTTGGAGATATTGCCACATTTAACCGCTCATGTTACTCCATTTTACATGCCGAATGCAATGCACGACACTTTCAGGGTCGCAAATATGTCTGGCGCCCGCAAATAGCGATCATTCTTAACACTTTGACGATAATCGACTGTAATTTCCTTCGCGTTGGAGATATTTCGATGTTTAACCCCCACTTTACTCCATTTTACACGCCGAATGCAGTGCACCTCACTTTTAGCGTCGCAACAATCCCTGGCACTCGTAAAACACGATCTTTCGTCTCATTTTGACGAAAATCGACTGTAATTTCCTTAAAGTTGGAGATATTGCGACGCTTAACCGCTCATTTTACTCCATTTTGCACGCCGAATGCGGTGCACCTCACTTTTAGCGTCGCAACAATCCCGGGCAATCGCAAAACGCGATCTTTCGACTTATTTTGACGAAATCGACTGTAATTTCCTTAAAGTTGGAGATATTGCGACGCTTAACCGCTCATTTTACTCCATTTTACACGCCGATTGCAGTGCACGACACTTTTAGCGTCGCAGCAACTCCTGGCAATCGCAAATCGCGATCTTTCGACTTATTTTGATGAAATCGACTGTAATTTCCTTAAAGTTGGAGATATTGCCACATTTAACCGCTCATTTTACTCCATTTTACACGCCGAATGCAATGCACGACACTTTCAGCGTCGCAAATATCTCTGGCGCCCGCAAATAGCGATCATTCTTAACACTTTGACGATAATCGACTGTAATTTCCTTAAAGTTGGAGATATTTCGACGTTTAAACGGTCATTTTACTTCATCTTGCACGCCGAATGCAGTGCACGACACTTTCAGCGTCGCAAATATCTCTGGTGCCCGCAAATAGCGATCATTCTTAAAACTTTGGCGATAATCGACTGTAATTTCCTTCGCGTTGGAGATATTTCGATGTTTAACCACTCATTTTACTCCATATTACACTTCGAATGCAGTGCACCTCACTTTTAGCGTCGCAACAATCCCTGGCACTCGTAAAACACGATCTTTCGTCTCATTTTGACGAAAATCGACTGTAATTTCCTTAAAGTTGAGGATATTTCGACGTTTAACCGCCCATTTTACTCCATTTTACACGCCGAATGCAGTGCACGACACTTTTAGCGTCGCAGCAATCCCTGGCAATCGCAAAACGCGATCTTTCGACTTATTTTGACGAAATCGACTGTAATTTCCTTAAAGCTGGAGATATTCCGACGTATAACCACTCATTTTACTCCATCACTTTTAGCGTCGCAACAATCCCTGGCGCGCGCAATTCACGATCATTCGTCTGATTTTCACGCAAATCGACTGTAATTTCCTTAAAGTTGGAGATATTGCGACGCTTAACCGCTCATTTTACTCCATTTTACACGCGAATGCGGTGCACCTCACTTTTAGCGTCGCAACAATCCCGGGCAATCGCAAAACGCGATCTTTCGACTTATTTTGACGAAATCGACTGTAATTTCCTTAAAGTTGGAGATATTTCGACGTTTAACCGCTCATTTTACTCCATTTTACACGTCGAACGCAGTGCAATACACTTTCAGCGTGGAAAATATCTCTGGCGCCCGCAAATAGCGATCATTCGTCTGATTTTGACGAAAATCGACTGTAATTTCCTTAAAGTTGGAGATATTGCGACGCTTAACCGCTCATTTTACTCCATTTTACACGCCGAATGCAGTGCACGACACTTTTAGCGTCGCAGCAACTCCTGGCAATCGCAAATCGCGATCTTTCGACTTATTTTGATGAAATCGACTGTAATTTCCTTAAAGTTGGAGATATTGCCACATTTAACCGCTCATTTTACTCCATTTTACACGCCGAATGCAATGCACGACACTTTCAGCGTCGCAAATATCTCTGGCGCCCGCAAATAGCGATCATTCTTAACACTTTGACGATAATCGACTGTAATTTCCTTAAAGTTGGAGATATTTCGACGTTTAAACGGTCATTTTACTTCATCTTGCACGCCGAATGCAGTGCACGACACTTTCAGCGTCGCAAATATCTCTGGTGCCCGCAAATAGCGATCATTCTTAAAACTTTGGCGATAATCGACTGTAATTTCCTTCGCGTTGGAGATATTTCGATGTTTAACCACTCATTTTACTCCATATTACACTTCGAATGCAGTGCACCTCACTTTTAGCGTCGCAACAATCCCTGGCACTCGTAAAACACGATCTTTCGTCTCATTTTGACGAAAATCGACTGTAATTTCCTTAAAGTTGAGGATATTTCGACGTTTAACCGCCCATTTTACTCCATTTTACACGCCGAATGCAGTGCACGACACTTTTAGCGTCGCAGCAATCCCTGGCAATCGCAAAACGCGATCTTTCGACTTATTTTGACGAAATCGACTGTAATTTCCTTAAAGCTGGAGATATTCCGACGTATAACCACTCATTTTACTCCATCACTTTTAGCGTCGCAACAATCCCTGGCGCGCGCAATTCACGATCATTCGTCTGATTTTCACGCAAATCGACTGTAATTTCCTTAAAGTTGGAGATATTGCGACGCTTAACCGCTCATTTTACTCCATTTTACACGCGAATGCGGTGCACCTCACTTTTAGCGTCGCAACAATCCCGGGCAATCGCAAAACGCGATCTTTCGACTTATTTTGACGAAATCGACTGTAATTTCCTTAAAGTTGGAGATATTTCGACGTTTAACCGCTCATTTTACTCCATTTTACACGTCGAACGCAGTGCAATACACTTTCAGCGTGGAAAATATCTCTGGCGCCCGCAAATAGCGATCATTCGTCTGATTTTGACGAAAATCGACTGTAATTTCCTTAAAGTTGGAGATATTGCGACGCTTAACCGCTCATTTTACTCCATTTTACACGCCGAATGCAGTGCACGACACTTTTAGCGTCGCAGCAACTCCTGGCAATCGCAAATCGCGATCTTTCGACTTATTTTGATGAAATCGACTGTAATTTCCTTAAAGTTGGAGATATTGCCACATTTAACCGCTCATTTTACTCCATTTTACACGCCAAATGCAATGCACGACACTTTCAGCGTCGCAAATATCTCTGGCGCCCGCCAATAGCGATCATTCTTAACACTTTGACGATAATCGACTGTAATTTCCTTAAAGTTGGAGATATTTCGACGTTTAAACGGTCATTTGACTTCATCTTGCACGCCGAATGCAGTGCACGACACTTTCAGCGTGGAAAATATCTCTGGCGCCCGCAAATAGCGATCATTCGTCTGATTTTGACGAAAATCGACTGTAATTTCCTTAAAGTTGGAGATATTGCGACGCTTAACCGCTCATTTTACTCCATTTTACACGCCGAATGCAGTGCACGACACTTTTAGCGTCGCAGCAACTCCTGGCAATCGCAAATCGCGATCTTTCGACTTATTTTGATGAAATCGACTGTAATTTCCTTAAAGTTGGAGATATTGCCACATTTAACCGCTCATTTTACTCCATTTTACACGCCAAATGCAATGCACGACACTTTCAGCGTCGCAAATATCTCTGGCGCCCGCCAATAGCGATCATTCTTAACACTTTGACGATAATCGACTGTAATTTCCTTAAAGTTGGAGATATTTCGACGTTTAAACGGTCATTTGACTTCATCTTGCACGCCGAATGCAGTGCACGACACTTTCAGCGTCGCAAATATCTCTGGTGCCCGCAAATAGCGATCATTCTTAAAACTTTGGCGATAATCGACTGTAATTTCCTTCGCGTTGGAGATATTTCGATGTTTAACCACTCATTTTACTCCATATTACACTTCGAATGCAGTGCACCTCACTTTTAGCGTCGCAACAATCCCTGGCACTCGTAAAACACGATCTTTCGTCTCATTTTGACGAAAATCGACTGTAATTTCCTTAAAGTTGGAGATATTTCGACGTTTAACCGCCCATTTTACTCCATTTTACACGCCGAATGCAGTGCACGACACTTTTAGCGTCGCAGCAATCCCTGGCAATCGCAAAACGCGATCTTTCGACTTATTTTGACGAAATCGAATGTAATTTCCTTAAAGTTGGAGATATTTCGACGTTTAAACGGTCATTTGACTTCATCTTGCACGCCGAATGCAGTGCACGACACTTTCAGCGTCGCAAATATCTCTGGTGCCCGCAAATAGCGATCATTCTTAAAACTTTGGCGATAATCGACTGTAATTTCCTTCGCGTTGGAGATATTTCGATGTTTAACCACTCATTTTACTCCATATTACACTTCGAATGCAGTGCACCTCACTTTTAGCGTCGCAACAATCCCTGGCGCGCGCAATTCACGATCATTCGTCTGATTTTCACGCAAATCGACTGTAATTTCCTTAAAGTTGGAGATATTGCGACGCTTAACCGCTCATTTTACTCCATTTTACACGCGAATGCGGTGCACCTCACTTTTAGCGTCGCAACAATCCCGGGCAATCGCAAAACGCGATCTTTCGACTTATTTTGACGAAATCGACTGTAATTTCCTTAAAGCTGGAGATATTCCGACGTATAACCACTCATTTTACTCCATCACTTTTAGCGTCGCAACAATCCCTGGCGCGCGCAATTCACGATCATTCGTCTGATTTTCACGCAAATCGACTGTAATTTCCTTAAAGTTGGAGATATTGCGACGCTTAACCGCTCATTTTACTCCATTTTACACGCCGAATGCGGTGCACCTCACTTTTAGCGTCGCAACAATCCCGGGCAATCGCAAAACGCGATCTTTCGACTTATTTTGACGAAATCGACTGTAATTTCCTTAAAGTTGGAGATATTTCGACGTTTAACCGCTCATTTTACTCCATTTTACACGTCGAACGCAGTGCAATACACTTTCAGCGTGGAAAATATCTCTGGCGCCCGCAAATAGCGATCATTCTTAATACTTTGAACATAATCTACTGTAATTTCCTTCCCGTCGGAGATATTTCGACGTTTAAACGGTCATCTTACTCCATTTTACACGCTAAATACAGTGCACCTCACTTTTAGCGTCGCAACAATCCCTGGCGCGCGCAATTCGCGATCTTTCGTCTTATTTTGACGAAAATCGACTGTAATTTCCTTAAAGCTGGAGATATTCCGACGTATAACCACTCATTTTACTCCATCACTTTTAGCGTCGCAACAATCCCTGGCGCGCGCAATTCACGATCATTCGTCTGATTTTCACGCAAATCGACTGTAATTTCCTTAAAGTTGGAGATATTGCGACGCTTAACCGCTCATTTTACTCCATTTTACACGCCGAATGCGGTGCACCTCACTTTTAGCGTCGCAACAATCCCGGGCAATCGCAAAACGCGATCTTTCGACTTATTTTGACGAAATCGACTGTAATTTCCTTAAAGTTGGAGATATTTCGACGTTTAACCGCTCATTTTACTCCATTTTACACGTCGAACGCAGTGCAATACACTTTCAGCGTGGAAAATATCTCTGGCGCCCGCAAATAGCGATCATTCTTAATACTTTGAACATAATCTACTGTAATTTCCTTCCCGTCGGAGATATTTCGACGTTTAAACGGTCATCTTACTCCATTTTACACGCTAAATACAGTGCACCTCACTTTTAGCGTCGCAACAATCCCTGGCGCGCGCAATTCGCGATCTTTCGTCTTATTTTGACGAAAATCGACTGTAATTTCCTTAAAGTTGGAGATATTTCGACGTTTAACCGCTCATTTTACTCCAGTTTACACGCCGAATGCAGTGCACCTCACTTTTAGCGTCGCAACAATTCCTGGCACTCGTAAAACACGATCTTTCGACTTATTTTGACGAAATCGACTATAATTTCCTTAAAGTTGGAGATATTGCCACATTTAACCGCTCATGTTACTCCATTTTACACGCCGAATGCAGTGTACGACACTTTTAGCGTCGCAGCAATCCCTGGCAATCGCAAAACGCGATCTTTCGACTTATTTTGACGAAAATCGACTGTAATTTCCTTAAAGCTGGAGATATTCCGACGTATAACCACTCATTTTACTCCATCAATTTTAGCGTCGCAACAATCCCTGGCGCGCGCAATTCACGATCATTCGTCTGATTTTCACGCAAATCGACTGTAATTTCCTTAAAGTTGGAGATGTTTCGACGTTTAAACGCTCCTCTTACTCCATTTTACACGGTAAATACAGTGCACCTCACTTTTAGCGTCGCAGCAATCCCTGGCGCGCGCAATTCGCGATCATTCGTATGATTTTCACGATAATAGACTGTAATTTCCTTCCCGTTGGAGATATTTCGACGTTTAAACGCTCCTCTTACTCCATTTTACACGGTAAATACAGTGCACCTCACTTTTACCGTCGCAAATATCTCTGGCGCCCGCAAATAGCGATCATTCTTAACACTTTGACGATAATCGACTGTGATTTCCTTCGCGTTGGAGATATTTCGATGTTTAACCACTCATTTTACTCCATGTTACACGCCGAATGCAGTGCACCTCACTTTTAGCGTCGCAACAATCCCTGGCACTCGTAAAACACGATCTTTCGTCTCATTTTGACGAAAATCGACTGTAATTTCCTTAAAGCTGGAGATATTTCGACGTTTAACCGCCCATTTTACTCCATTTTACACGCCGAATGCAGTGCACGACACTTTTAGCGTCGCAGCAATCCCTGGCAATCGCAAAACGCGATCATTCGACATATTCTGACGAAAATCGACTGTAATTTCCTTAAAGCTGGAGATATTCCGACGTATAACCACTCATTTTACTCCATCACTTTTAGCGTCGCAACAATCCCTGGCGCGCGCAATTCACGATCATTCGTCTGATTTTCACGATAATAGACTGTAATTTCCTTAAAGGTGGAGATGTTTCGACGTTTAACGGCTCATTTTACTCCATTTTACACGCCGAATGCAGTGCACCTCACTTTTAATGTCGCAACAATCCCTGGCACTCGTAAAACACGCTCTTTCGTCTTATTTTGACGAAAATCGACTGTAATTTCCTTAAAGCTGGAGATATTCCGACGTATAACCACTCATTTTACTCCATCACTTTTAGCGTCGCAACCATCCCTGGCGCGCGCAATTCACGATCATTCGTCTGATTTTCACGCAAATCGACTGTAATTTCCTTAAAGTTGGAGATATTGCGACGCTTAACCGCTCATTTTACTCCATTTTAGACGCCGAATGCGGTGCACCTCACTTTTAGCGTCGCAACAATCCCGGGCAATCGCAAAACGCGATCTTTCGACTTATTTTGACGAAATCGACTGTAATTTCCTTAAAGTTGGAGATATTTCGACGTTTAACCGCTCATTTTACTCCATTGTACACGTCGAACGCAGTGCAATACACTTTCAGCGTGGAAAATATCTCTGGCGCCCGCAAATAGCGATCATTCTTAAGACTTTGAACATAATCGACTGTAATTTCCTTCCCGTTGGAGATATTTCGACGTTTAAACGCTCCTCTTACTCCATTTTACACGGTAAATACAGTGCACCTCACTTTTAGCGTCGCAACAATCCCTGGCGCGCGCAATTCGCGATCATTCGTCTGATTTTCACGATAATAGACTGTAATGTCCTTCCCGTCGGAGATATTTCGACGTTTGAACGGTCATCTTACTCCATTTTACACGCTCAATACAGTGCACCTCACTTTTAGCGTCGCAACAATCCCTGGCGCTCGCAATTCGCGATCATTCGTCTGATTTTCACGATAATAGACTGTAATTTCCTTCCCGTCGGAGATATTTCGACGTTTAAACGGTCATCTTACTCCATTTTACACGCTAAATACAGTGCACCTCACTTTTAGCGTCGCAACAATCCCTGGCGCGCGCAATTCGCGATCTTTCGTCTTATTTTGACGAAAATCGACTGTAATTTCCTTAAAGTTGGAGATATTTCGACGTTTAACCGCTCATTTTACTCCAGTTTACACGCCGAATGCGGTGCACCTCACTTTTAGCGTCGCAACAATCCCGGGCAATCGCAAAACGCGATCTTTCGACTTATTTTGACGAAATCGACTGTAATTTCCTTAAAGTTGGAGATATTTCGACGTTTAACCGCTCATTTTACTCCATTTTACACGTCGAACGCAGTGCAATACACTTTCAGCGTGGAAAATATCTCTGGCGCCCGCAAATAGCGATCATTCGTCTGATTTTGACGAAAATCGACTGTAATTTCCTTAAAGTTGGAGATATTGCGACGCTTAACCGCTCATTTTACTCCATTTTACACGCCGAATGCAGTGCACGACACTTTTAGCGTCGCAGCAATCCCTGGCAGTCGCAAAACGCGATCTTTCGACTTATTTTGACGAAATCGACTGTAATTTCCTTAAAGTTGGAGATATTGCGACGTTTAACGGCTCATTTTACTCCATTTTACACGCCGAATGCAGTGCACCTCACTTTTAACGTCGCAACAATCCCTGGCACTCGTAAAACACGCTCTTTCGTCTTATTTTGACGAAAATCGACTGTAATTTCCTTAAAGCTGGAGATATTCCGACGTATAACCACTCATTTTACTCCATCACTTTTAGCGTCGCAACCATCCCTGGCGCGCAAAATTCACGATCATTCGTCTGATTTTCACGCAAATCGACTGTAATTTCCTTAAAGTTGGAGATATTGCGACGCTTAACCGCTCATTTTACTCCATTTTGCACGCCGAATGCGGTGCACCTCACTTTTAGCGTCGCAACAATCCCGGGCAATCGCAAAACGCGATCTTTCGACTTATTTTGACGAAATCGACTGTAATTTCCTTAAAGTTGGAGATATTTCGACGTTTAACCGCTCATTTTACTCCATTTTACACGTCGAACGCAGTGCAATACACTTTCAGCGTGGAAAATATCTCTGGCGCCCGCAAATAGCGATCATTCGTCTGATTTTGACGAAAATCGACTGTAATTTCCTTAAAGTTGGAGATATTGCGACGCTTAACCGCTCATTTTACTCCATTTTACACGCCGAATGCAGTGCACGACACTTTTAGCGTCGCAGCAACTCCTGGCAATCGCAAATCGCGATCTTTCGACTTATTTTGATGAAATCGACTGTAATTTCCTTAAAGTTGGAGATATTGCCACATTTAACCGCTCATTTTACTCCATTTTACACGCCGAATGCAATGCACGACACTTTCAGCGTCGCAAATATCTCTGGCGCCCGCAAATAGCGATCATTCTTAACACTTTGACGATAATCGACTGTAATTTCCTTAAAGTTGGAGATATTTCGACGTTTAAACGGTCATTTTACTTCATCTTGCACGCCGAATGCAGTGCACGACACTTTCAGCGTCGCAAATATCTCTGGTGCCCGCAAATAGCGATCATTCTTAAAACTTTGGCGATAATCGACTGTAATTTCCTTCGCGTTGGAGATATTTCGATGTTTAACCACTCATTTTACTCCATATTACACTTCGAATGCAGTGCACCTCACTTTTAGCGTCGCAACAATCCCTGGCACTCGTAAAACACGATCTTTCGTCTCATTTTGACGAAAATCGACTGTAATTTCCTTAAAGTTGAGGATATTTCGACGTTTAACCGCCCATTTTACTCCATTTTACACGCCGAATGCAGTGCACGACACTTTTAGCGTCGCAGCAATCCCTGGCAATCGCAAAACGCGATCTTTCGACTTATTTTGACGAAATCGACTGTAATTTCCTTAAAGCTGGAGATATTCCGACGTATAACCACTCATTTTACTCCATCACTTTTAGCGTCGCAACAATCCCTGGCGCGCGCAATTCACGATCATTCGTCTGATTTTCACGCAAATCGACTGTAATTTCCTTAAAGTTGGAGATATTGCGACGCTTAACCGCTCATTTTACTCCATTTTACACGCGAATGCGGTGCACCTCACTTTTAGCGTCGCAACAATCCCGGGCAATCGCAAAACGCGATCTTTCGACTTATTTTGACGAAATCGACTGTAATTTCCTTAAAGTTGGAGATATTTCGACGTTTAACCGCTCATTTTACTCCATTTTACACGTCGAACGCAGTGCAATACACTTTCAGCGTGGAAAATATCTCTGGCGCCCGCAAATAGCGATCATTCGTCTGATTTTGACGAAAATCGACTGTAATTTCCTTAAAGTTGGAGATATTGCGACGCTTAACCGCTCATTTTACTCCATTTTACACGCCGAATGCAGTGCACGACACTTTTAGCGTCACAGCAATCCCTGGCAATCGCAAAACGCGATCTTTCGACTTATTTTGACGAAATCGAATGTAATTTCCTTAAAGTTGGCGATATTGCGACGTTTAACCGCTCATTTTACTCCATCTTACACGCCGAATGCAGTGCACCTCACTTTTAGCGTCGCAGCAATCCCTGGCAATCGCAAAACGCGATCTTTCGACTTATTTTGACGAAATCGACCGTAATTTCCTTAAAGTTGGAGATATTGCGACGTTTAACCGCTCATTTTACTCCATTTTACACGCCGAATGCAATGCACGACACTTTCAGCGTCGCAAATATCTCTGGCGCCCGCAAATAGCGATCATTCTTAACACTTTGAAGATAATCGACTGTAATTTCCTTCGCGTTGGAGATATTTCGATGTTTAACCACTCATTTTACTCCATGTTACACGCCGAATGCAGTGCACCTGACTTTTAGCGTCGCAACAATCCCTGGCACTCGTAAAACACGATCTTTCGTCTCATTTTGACGAAAATCGACTGTAATTTCCTTAAAGCTGGAGATATTTCGACGTTTAACCACTCATTTTACTCCATCACTTTTAGCGTCGCAACAATCCCTGGCGCGCGCAATTCACGATCATTCGTCTGATTTTCACGCAAATCGACTGTAATTTCCTTAAAGTTGGAGATATTTCGACGTTTAAACGCTCCTCTTACTCCATTTTACACGGTAAATACAGTGCACCTCACTTTTAGCGTCGCAGCAATCCCTGGCGCGCGCAATTCGCGATCATTCGTCTGAATTTCACGATAATAGACTGTAATTTCCTTCCCGTTGGAGATATCTCGACGTTTAAACGCTCCTCTTACTCCATTTTACACGGTAAATACAGTGCACCTCACTTTTACCGTCGCAACAATCCCTGGCGCGCGCAATTCGCGATCATTCGTCTGATTTTGACGAAAATCGACTGTAATTTCCTTAAAGTTGGAGATATTGCGACGCTTAACCGCTCATTTTACTCCATTTTACACGCCGAATGCAGTGCACGACACTTTTAGCGTCGCAGCAATTCCTGGCAATCGCAAAACGCGATCTTTCGACTTATTTTGACGAAATCGAATGTAATTTCCTTAAAGTTGGAGATATTGCGACGTTTAACCGCTCATTTTACTCCATCTTACACGCCGAATGCAGTGCACCTCACTTTTAGCGTCGCAGCAATCCCTGGCAATCGCAAAACGCGATCTTTCGACATATTTTGATGAAATCGACTGTAATTTCCTTAAAGTTGGAGATATTTCGACGTTTAAACGCTCCTCTTACTCCATTTTACACGGTAAATACAGTGCACCTCACTTTTAGCGTCGCAGCAATCCCTGGCGCGCGCAATTCGCGATCATTCGTCTGAATTTCACGATAATAGACTGTAATTTCCTTCCCGTTGGAGATATCTCGACGTTTAAACGCTCCTCTTACTCCATTTTACACGGTAAATACAGTGCACCTCACTTTTACCGTCGCAACAATCCCTGGCGCGCGCAATTCGCGGTCATTCGTCTGATTTTGACGAAAATCGACTGTAATTTCCTTAAAGTTGGAGATATTGCGACGTTTAACCGCTCATTTTACTCCATCTTACACGCCGAATGCAGTGCACCTCACTTTTAGCGTCGCAGCAATCCCTGGCAATCGCAAAACGCGATCTTTCGACATATTTTGATGAAATCGACTGTAATTTCCTTAAAGTTTGAGATATTGCCACATTTAACCGCTCATTTTACTCCATTTTACACGCCGAATGCAATGCACGACACTTTCAGCGTCGCAAATATCTCTGGCGCCCGCAAATAGCGATCATTCTTAACACTTTGACGATAATCGACTGTAATTTCCTTAAAGTTGGAGATAGTTCGATGTTTAAACGGTCATTTTACTTCATCTTGCACGCCGAATGCAGTGCACGACACTTGCAGCGTCGCAAATATCTCTGGTGCCCGCAAATAGCGATCATTCTTAAAACTTTGGCGATAATCGACTGTAATTTCCTTCGCGTTGGAGATATTTCGATGTTTAACCACTCATTTTACTCCATGTTACACGCCGAATGCAGTGCACCTCACTTTTAGCGTCGCAACAATCCCTGGCAGTCGTAAAACACGATCTTTCGTCTCATTTTGACGAAAATCGACTGTAATTTCCTTAAAGCTGGAGATATTTCGACGTTTAACCGCCCATTTTACTCCATTTTACACGCCGAATGCAGTGCACGACACTTTTAGCGTCGCAGCAATCCCTGGCAATCGCAAAACGCGATCTTTCGACTTATTTTGACGAAAATCGACTGTAATTGCCTTAAAGCTGGAGATATTCCGACGTATAACCACTCATTTTACTCCATCACTTTTAGCGTCGCAACAATCCCTGGCGCGCGCAATTCACGATCATTCGTCTGATTTTCACGCAAATCGACTGTAATTTCCTTAAAGTTGGAGATATTTCGACGTTTAAACGCTCCTCTTACTCCATTTTACACGGTAAATACAGTGCACCTCACTTTTAGCGTCGCAGCAATCCCTGGCGCGCGCAATTCGCGATCAGTCGTCTGATTTTCACGATAATAGACTGTAATTTCCTTCCCGTTGGAGATATTTCGACGTTTAAACGCTCCTCTTACTCCATTTTACACGGTAAATACAGTGCACCTCACTTTTACCGTCGCAACAATCCCTGGCGCGCGCAATTCGCGATCATTCGTCTGATTTTGACGAAAATCGACTGTAATTTCCTTAAAGTTGGAGATATTGCGACGCTTAACCGCTCATTTTACTCCATTTTACACGCCGAATGCAGTGCACGACACTTTTAGCGTCGCAGCAATTCCTGGCAATCGCAAATCGCGATCTGTCGACTTATTTTGATGAAATCGACTGTAATTTCCTTAAAGTTGGAGATATTGCGACGTTTAACGGCTCATTTTACTCCATTTTACACGCCGAATGCAATGCACGACACTTTCAGCGTCGCAAATATCTCTGGCGCCCGCAAATAGCGATCATTCGTCCGATTTTGACGAAAATCGACTGTAATCTCCTTAAAGTTGGAGATATTGCGACGCTTAACCGCTCATTTTACTCCATTTTACACGCCGAATGCAGTGCACGACACTTTTAGCGTCGCAGCAACTCCTGGCAATCGCAAATCGCGATTTTTCGACTTATTTTGATGAAATCGACTGTAATTTCCTTAAAGTTTGAGATATTGCCACATTTAACCGCTCATTTTACTCCATTTTACACGCCGAATGCAATGCACGACACTTTCAGCGTCGCAAATATCTCTGGCGCCCGCAAATAGCGATCATGCTTAACACTTTGACGATAATCGACTGTAATTTCCTTAAAGCTGGAGATATTTCGACGTTTAACCGCCCATTTTACTCCATTTTACACGCCGAATGCAGTGCACGACACTTTTAGCGTCGCAGCAATCCCTGGCAATCGCAAAACGCGATCTTTCGACTTATTTTGACGAAAATCGACTGTAATTGCCTTAAAGCTGGAGATATTCCGACGTATAACCACTCATTTTACTCCATCACTTTTAGCGTCGCAACAATCCCTGGCGCGCGCAATTCACGATCATTCGTCTGATTTTCACGCAAATCGACTGTAATTTCCTTAAAGTTGGAGATATTTCGACGTTTAAACGCTCCTCTTACTCCATTTTACACGGTAAATACAGTGCACCTCACTTTTAGCGTCGCAGCAATCCCTGGCGCGCGCAATTCGCGATCAGTCGTCTGATTTTCACGATAATAGACTGTAATTTCCTTCCCGTTGGAGATATTTCGACGTTTAAACGCTCCTCTTACTCCATTTTACACGGTAAATACAGTGCACCTCACTTTTACCGTCGCAACAATCCCTGGCGCGCGCAATTCGCGATCATTCGTCTGATTTTGACGAAAATCGACTGTAATTTCCTTAAAGTTGGAGATATTGCGACGCTTAACCGCTCATTTTACTCCATTTTACACGCCGAATGCAGTGCACGACACTTTTAGCGTCGCAGCAATTCCTGGCAATCGCAAATCGCGATCTGTCGACTTATTTTGATGAAATCGACTGTAATTTCCTTAAAGTTGGAGATATTGCGACGTTTAACGGCTCATTTTACTCCCTTTTACACGCCGAATGCAATGCACGACACTTTCAGCGTCGCAAATATCTCTGGCGCCCGCAAATAGCGATCATTCGTCCGATTTTGACGAAAATCGACTGTAATCTCCTTAAAGTTGGAGATATTGCGACGCTTAACCGCTCATTTTACTCCATTTTACACGCCGAATGCAGTGCACGACACTTTTAGCGTCGCAGCAACTCCTGGCAATCGCAAATCGCGATCTTGCGACTTATTTTGATGAAATCGACTGTAATTTCCTTAAAGTTTGAGATATTGCCACATTTAACCGCTCATTTTACTCCATTTTACACGCCGAATGCAATGCACGACACTTTCAGCGTCGCAAATATCTCTGGCGCCCGCAAATAGCGATCATGCTTAACACTTTGACGATAATCGACTGTAATTTCCTTAAAGTTGGAGATATTTCGACGTTTAAATGGTCATTTTACTTCATCTTGCACGCCGAATGCAGTGCACGACACTTTCAGCGTCGCAAATATCTCTGGTGCCCGCAAATAGCGATCATTCTTAAAACTTTGGCGATAATCGACTGTAATTTCCTTCGCGTTGGAGATATTTCGATGTTTAACCACTCATTTTACTCCAT
Organism: Bombus sonorus; assembly: GCA_029958995.1. Classification (NCBI taxonomy): domain Eukaryota; kingdom Metazoa; phylum Arthropoda; class Insecta; order Hymenoptera; family Apidae; genus Bombus; species Bombus sonorus. The sequence goes on along the minus strand of JARWAU010000008.1, from coordinate 4,566,233 downwards.
ATTACACTTCGAATGCAGTGCACCTCACTTTTAGCGTCGCAACAATCCCTGGCACTCGTAAAACACGATCTTTCGTCTCATTTTGACGAAAATCGACTGTCATTTCCTTAAAGTTGAGGATATTTCGATGTTTAACCGCCCATTTTACTCCATTTTACACGCCGAATGCAGTGCACCTCACTTTTACCGTCGCAACAATCCCTGGCGCCCGCAAATAGCGATCATTCGTCCGATTTTGACGAAAATCGACTGTAATCTCCTTAAAGTTGGAGATATTGCGACGCTTAACCGCTCATTTTACTCCATTTTACACGCCGAATGCAGTGCACGACACTTTTAGCGTCGCAGCAATTCCTGGCAATCGCAAATCGCGATCTGTCGACTTATTTTGATGAAATCGACTGTAATTTCCTTAAAGTTGGAGATATTGCGACGTTTAACGGCTCATTTTACTCCCTTTTACACGCCGAATGCAATGCACGACACTTTCAGCGTCGCAAATATCTCTGGCGCCCGCAAATAGCGATCATTCGTCCGATTTTGACGAAAATCGACTGTAATCTCCTTAAAGTTGGAGATATTGCGACGCTTAACCGCTCATTTTACTCCATTTTACACGCCGAATGCAGTGCACGACACTTTTAGCGTCGCAGCAACTCCTGGCAATCGCAAATCGCGATCTTGCGACTTATTTTGATGAAATCGACTGTAATTTCCTTAAAGTTTGAGATATTGCCACATTTAACCGCTCATTTTACTCCATTTTACACGCCGAATGCAATGCACGACACTTTCAGCGTCGCAAATATCTCTGGCGCCCGCAAATAGCGATCATGCTTAACACTTTGACGATAATCGACTGTAATTTCCTTAAAGTTGGAGATATTTCGACGTTTAAATGGTCATTTTACTTCATCTTGCACGCCGAATGCAGTGCACGACACTTTCAGCGTCGCAAATATCTCTGGTGCCCGCAAATAGCGATCATTCTTAAAACTTTGGCGATAATCGACTGTAATTTCCTTCGCGTTGGAGATATTTCGATGTTTAACCACTCATTTTACTCCATATTACACTTCGAATGCAGTGCACCTCACTTTTAGCGTCGCAACAATCCCTGGCACTCGTAAAACACGATCTTTCGTCTCATTTTGACGAAAATCGACTGTCATTTCCTTAAAGTTGAGGATATTTCGATGTTTAACCGCCCATTTTACTCCATTTTACACGCCGAATGCAGTGCACCTCACTTTTAGCGTCGCAGCAATCCCTGGCAATCGCAAAACGCGATCTTTCGACTTATTTTGACGAAATCGACTGTAATTTCCTTAAAGCTGGAGATATTCCGACGTATAACCACTCATTTTACTCCATCACTTTTAGCGTCGCAACAATCCCTGGCGCGCGCAATTCACGATCATTCGTCTGATTTTCACGCAAATCGACTGTAATTTCCTTAAAGTTGGAGATATTGCGACGCTTAACCGCTCATTTTACTCCATTTTACACGCCGAATGCGGTGCACCTCACTTTTAGCGTCGCAACAATCACGGGCAATCGCAAAACGCGATCTTTCGACTTATTTTGACGAAATCGACTGTAATTTCCTTAAAGTTGGAGATATTTCGACGTTTAACCGCTCATTTTACTCCATTTTACACGTCCAACGCAGCGCAATACACTTTCAGCGTGGAAAATATCTCTGGCGCCCGCAAATAGCGATCATTCTTAATACTTTGAACATAATCGACTGTAATTTCCTTCCCGTTGGAGATATTTCGACGTTTAAACGCTCCTCTTACTCCATTTTACACGATAAATACAGTGCACCTCACTTTTACCGTCGCAGCAATCCCTGGCGCGCGCAATTCGCGATCATTCGTCTGATTTTCACGATAATAGACTGTAATTTCCTTCCCGTCGGAGATATTTCGACGTTTAAACGCTCCTCTTACTCCATTTTACACGATAAATACAGTGCACCTCACTTTTACCGTCGCAGCAATCCCTGGCGCGCGCAATTCGCGATCATTCGTCTGATTTTCACGATAATAGACTGTAATTTCCTTCCCGTCGGAGATATTTCGACGTTTAAACGGTCATCTTACTCCATTTTACACGCTAAATACAGTGCACCTCACTGTTAGCGTCGCAACAATCCCTGGCGCGCGCAATTCGCGATCTTTCGTCTTATTTTGACGAAAATCGACTGTAATTTCCTTAATGTTGGAGATATTTCGACGTTTAACCGCTCATTTTACTCCAGTTTACACGCCGAATGCAGTGCACCTCACTTTTAGCGTCGCGACAATCCCTGGCGCGCGCAATTCGCGATCTTTCGTCTTATTTTGACGAAAATCGACTGTAATTTCCTTAAAGTTGGAGATATTGCCACATTTAACCGCTCATGTTACTCCATTTTACATGCCGAATGCAATGCACGACACTTTCAGGGTCGCAAATATCTCTGGCGCCCGCAAATAGCGATCATTCTTAACACTTTGACGATAATCGATTGTAATTTCCTTCGCGTTGGAGATATTTCGATGTTTAACCACTCACTTTACTCCATGTTACACGCCGAATGCAGTGCACCTCACTTTTAGCGTCGCAACAATCCCTGGCACTCGTAAAACACGATCTTTCTTCTTATTTTGACGAAAATCGACTGTAATTTCCTTAAAGTTGGAGATATTTCGACGCTTAACCGCTCATTTTACTCCATTTTACACGCCGAATGCAGTGCACGACACTTTTAGCGTCGCAGCAATCCCTGGCAATCGCAAAACGCGATCTTTCGACTTATTTTGACGAAAATCGACTGTAATTTCCTTAAAGCTGGAGATATTCCGACGTATAACCACTCATTTTACTCCATCACTTTTAGCGTCGCAACAATCCCTGGCGCGCGCAATTCACGATCATTCGTCTGATTTTCACGCAAATCGACTGTAATTTCCTTAAAGTTGGAGATATTTCGACGTTTAAACGCTCCTCTTACTCCATTTTACACGGTAAATACAGTGCACCTCACTTTTAGCGTCGCAGCAATCCCTGGCGTGCGCAATTCGCGATCATTCGTCTGATTTTCACGATAATAGACTGTAATTTCCTTCCCGTCGGAGATATTTCGACGTTTAAACGGTCATCTTACTCCATTTTACACGGTAAATACAGTGCACCTCACTTTTACCGTCGCAACAATCCCTGGCGCGCGCAATTCGCGATCATTCGTCTGATTTTGACGAAAATCGACTGTAATTTCCTTAAAGTTGGAGATATTGCGACGCTTAACCGCTCACTTTACTCCATTTTACACGCCGAATGCAGTGCACGACACTTTTAGCGTCGCAGCAATTCCTGGCAATCGCAAATCGCGATCTGTCGACTTATTTTGATGAAATCGACTGTAATTTCCTTAAAGTTGGAGATATTGCGACGTTTAACGGCTCATTTTGCTCCATTTTGCACGCCGAATGCGGTGCACCTCACTTTTAGCGTCGCAACAATCCCGGGCAATCGCAAAACGCGATCTTTCGACTTATTTTGACGAAATCGACTGTAATTTCCTTAAAGTTGGAGATATTGCGACGCTTAACCGCTCATTTTACTCCATTTTACACGCCGAATGCAGTGCACGACACTTTTAGCGTCGCAGCAACTCCTGCAATCGCAAATCGCGATCTTTCGACTTATTTTGATGAAATCGACTGTAATTTCCTTAAAGTTTGAGATATTGCCACATTTAACCGCTCATTTTACTCCATTTTACACGCCGAATGCAATGCAGGACACTTTCAGCGTCGCAAATATCTCTGGCGCCCGCAAATAGCGATCATTCTTAACACTTTGACGATAATCGACTGTAATTTCCTTCGCGTTGGAGATATTTCGATGTTTAACCACTCATTTTACTCCATATTACACTTCGAATGCAGTGCACCTCACTTTTAGCGTCGCAACAATCCCTGGCACTCGTAAAACACGATCTTTCGTCTCATTTTGACGAAAATCGACTGTAATTTCCTTAAAGTTGAGGATATTTCGACGTTTAACCGCCCATTTTACTCCATTTTACACGCCGAATGCAGTGCACGACACTTTTAGCGTCGCAGCAATCCCTGGCAATCGCAAAACGCGATCTTTCGACTTATTTTGACGAAATCGACTGTAATTTCCTTAAAGTTGGAGATATTTCGACGTTAAACCGCTCATTTTACTCCATTTTACACGTCGAACGCAGCGCAATACACTTTCAGCGTGGAAAATATCTCTGGCGCCCGCAAATAGCGATCATTCTTAATACTTTGAACATAATCGACTGTAATTTCCTTCCCGTTGGAGATATTTCGACGTTTAAACACTCCTCTTACTCCATTTTACACGATAAATACAGTGCACCTCACTTTTAGCGTCGCAGCAATCCCTGGCGCGCGCAATTCGCGATCATTCGTCTGATTTTCACGATAATAGACTGTAATTTCCTTCCCGTCGGAGATATTTCGACGTTTAAACGGTCATCTTACTCCATTTTACACGCTAAATACAGTGCACCTCACTGTTAGCGTCGCAACAATCCCTGGCGCGCGCAATTCGCGATCTTTCGTCTTATTTTGACGAAAATCGACTGTAATTTCCTTAAAGTTGGAGATATTTCGACGTTTAACCGCTCATTTTACTCTAGTTTACACGCCGAATGCAGTGCACCTCACTTTTAGCGTCGCGACAATCCCTGGCGCGCGCAATTCGCGATCTTTCGTCTTATTTTGACGAAAATCGACTGTAATTTCCTTAAAGTTGGAGATATTGCCACATTTAACCGCTCATGTTACTCCATTTTACATGCCGAATGCAATGCACGACACTTTCAGGGTCGCAAATATCTCTGGCGCCCGCAAATAGCGATCATTCTTAACACTTTGACGATAATCGACTGTAATTTCCTTCGCGTTGGAGATATTTCGATGTTTAACCGCCCATTTTACTCCATTTTACACGCCGAATGCAGTGCACGACACTTTTAGCGTCGCAGCAATCCCTGGCAATCGCAAAACGCGATCTTTCGACTTATTTTGACGAAAATCGACTGTAATTTCCTTAAAGCTGGAGATATTCCGACGTATAACCACTCATTTTACTCCATCACTTTTAGCGTCGCAACAATCCCTGGCGCGCGCAATTCACGATCATTCGTCTGATTTTCACGCAAATCGACTGTAATTTCCTTAAAGTTGGAGATATTTCGACGTTTAAACGCTCCTCTTACTCCATTTTACACGGTAAATACAGTGCACCTCACTTTTAGCGTCGCAGCAATCCCTGGCGCGCGCAATTCGCGATCATTCGTCTGATTTTCACGATAATAGACTGTAATTTCCTTCCCGTCGGAGATATTTCGACGTTTAAACGGTCATCTTACTCCATTTTACACGCTAAATACAGTGCACCTCACTGTTAGCGTCGCAACAATCCCTGGCGCGCGCAATTCGCGATCTTTCGTCTTATTTTGACGAAAATCGACTGTAATTTCCTTAAAGTTGGAGATATTTCGACGTTTAACCGCTCATTTTACTCCAGTTTACACGCCGAATGCAGTGCACCTCACTTTTAGCGTCGCAACAATTCCTGGCACTCGTAAAACACGATCTTTCGACTTATTTGGACGAAATCGACTATAATTTCCTTAAAGTTGGAGATATTGCCACATTTAACCGCTCATGTTACTCCATTTTACATGCCGAATGCAATGCACGACACTTTCAGGGTCGCAAATATCTCTGGCGCCCGCAAATAGCGATCATTCTTAACACTTTGACGATAATCGACTGTAATTTCCTTCGCGTTGGAGATATTTCGATGTTTAACCACTCACTTTACTCCATTTTACACGCCGAATGCAGTGCACGACACTTTTAGCGTCGCAGCAATCCCTGGCAATCGCAAAACGCGATCTTTCGACTTATTTTGACGAAAATCGACTGTAATTTCCTTAAAGCTGGAGATATTCCGACGTATAACCACTCATATTACTCCATCACTTTTAGCGTCGCAACAATCCCTGGCGCGCGCAATTCACGATCATTCGTCTGATTTTCACGCAAATCGACTGTAATTTCCTTAAAGTTGGAGATATTTCGACGTTTAACCGCTCATTTTACTCCAGTTTACACGCCGAATGCAGTGCACCTCACTTTTAGCGTCGCAACAATTCCTGGCACTCGTAAAACACGATCTTTCGACTTATTTGGACGAAATCGACTATAATTTCCTTAAAGTTGGAGATATTGCCACATTTAACCGCTCATGTTACTCCATTTTTCATGCCGAATGCAATGCACGACACTTTCAGGGTCGCAAATATCTCTGGCGCCCGCAAATAGCGATCATTCTTAACACTTTGACGATAATCGACTGTAACTTCCTTCGCGTTGGAGATATTTCGATGTTTAACCGCCCATTTTACTCCATTTTACACGCCGAATGCAGTGCACGACACTTTTAGCGTCGCAGCAATCCCTGGCAATCGCAAAACGCGATCTTTCGACTTATTTTGACGAAAATCGACTGTAATTTCCTTAAAGCTGGAGATATTCCGACGTATAACCACTCATTTTACTCCATCACTTTTAGCGTCGCAACAATCCCTGGCGCGCGCAATTCACGATCATTCGTCTGATTTTCACGCAAATCGACTGTAATTTCCTTAAAGTTGGAGATATTTCGACGTTTAAACGCTCCTCTTACTCCATTTTACACGGTAAATACAGTGCACCTCACTGTTAGCGTCGCAGCAATCCCTGGCGCGCGCAATTCGCGATCATTCGTATGATTTTCACGATAATAGACTGTAATTTCCTTCCCGTTGGAGATATTTCGACGTTTAAACGCTCATTTTACTCCATTTTACACGCCGAATGCAGTGCACGACACTTTTAGCGTCGCAGCAATCCCTGGCAATCGCAAAACGCGATCTTTCGACTTATTTTGACGAAATCGACTGTAATTTCCTTAAAGCTGGAGATATTCCGACGTATAACCACTCATTTTACTCCATCACTTTTAGCGTCGCAACAATCCCTGGCGCGCGCAATTCACGATCATTCGTCTGATTTTCACGCAAATCGACTGTAATTTCCTTAAAGTTGGAGATATTGCGACGCTTAACCGCTCATTTTACTCCATTTTACACGCCGAATGCGGTGCACCTCACTTTTAGCGTCGCAACAATCACGGGCAATCGCAAAACGCGATCTTTCGACTTATTTTGACGAAATCGACTGTAATTTCCTTAAAGTTGGAGATATTTCGACGTTTAACCGCTCATTTTACTCCATTTTACACGTCGAACGCAGCGCAACACACTTTCAGCGTGGAAAATATCTCTGGCGCCCGCAAATAGCGATCATTCGTCTGATTTTGACGAAAATCGACTGTAATTTCCTTAAAGTTGGAGATATTGCGACGCTTAACCGCTCATTTTACTCCATTTTACACGCCGAATGCAGTGCACGACACTTTTAGCGTCGCAGCAATCCCTGGCAATCGCAAAACGCGATCTTTCGACTTATTTTGACGAAAATCGACTGTAATTTCCTTAAAGCTGGAGATATTCCGACGTATAACCACTCATTTTACTCCATCACTTTTAGCGTCGCAACAATCCCTGGCGCGCGCAATTCACGATCATTCGTCTGATTTTCACGCAAATCGACTGTAATTTCCTTAAAGTTGGAGATATTTCGACGTTTAAACGCTCCTCTTACTCCATTTTACACGGTAAATACAGTGCACCTCACTTTTAGCGTCGCAGCAATCCCTGGCGCGCGCAATTCGCGATCATTCGTATGATTTTCACGATAATAGACTGTAATTTCCTTCCCGTTGGAGATATTTCGACGTTTAAACGCTCATTTTACTCCATTTTACACGCCGAATGCAGTGCACGACACTTTTAGCGTCGCAGCAATCCCTGGCAATCGCAAAACGCGATCTTTCGACTTATTTTGACGAAATCGACTGTAATTTCCTTAAAGCTGGAGATATTCCGACGTATAACCACTCATTTTACTCCATCACTTTTAGCGTCGCAACAATCCCTGGCGCGCGCAATTCACGATCATTCGTCTGATTTTCGCGCAAATCGACTGTAATTTCCTTAAAGTTGGTGATATTGCGACGCTTAACCGCTCATTTTACTCCATTTTACACGCCGAATGCGGTGCACCTCACTTTTAGCGTCGCAACAATCACGGGCAATCGCAAAACGCGATCTTTCGACTTATTTTGACGAAATCGACTGTAATTTCCTTAAAGTTGGAGATATTTCGACGTTTAACCGCTCATTTTACTCCATTTTACACGTCGAACGCAGCGCAACACACTTTCAGCGTGGAAAATATCTCTGGCGCCCGCAAATAGCGATCATTCTTAATACTTTGAACATAATCGACTGTAATTTCCTTCCCGTTGGAGATATTTCGACGTTTAAACGCTCCTCTTACTCCATTTTACACGGTAAATACAGTGCACCTCACTTTTAGCGTCGCAGCAATCCCTGGCGCGCGCAATTCGCGATCATTCGTCTGATTTGCACGATAATAGACTGTAATTTCCTTCCCGTCGGAGATATTTCGACGTTTAAACGGTCATCTTACTCCATTTTACACGCTCAATACAGTGCACCTCACTTTTAGCGTCGCAACAATCCCTGGCGCGCGCAATTCGCGATCATTCGTCTGATTTTCACGATAATAGACTGTAATTTCCTTCCCGTCGGAGATATTTCGAAGTTTAAACGGTCATCTTACTCCATTTTACACGCTAAATACAGTGCACCTCACTTTTAGCGTCGCAACAATCCCTGGCACTCGTAAAACACGGTCTTTCTTCTTATTTTGACGAAAATCGACTGTAATTTCCTTAAAGTTGGAGATATTGCGACGTATAACCACTCATTTTACTCCATCACTTTTAGCGTCGCAACAATCCCTGGCGCGCGCAAATCACGATCATTCGTCTGATTTTCACGCAAATCGACTGTAATTTCCTTAAAGTTGGAGATATTTCGACGTTTAAACGCTCCTCTTACTCCATTTTACACGGTAAATACAGTGCACCTCACTTTTAGCGTCGCAGCAATCCCTGGCGCGCGCAATTCGCGATCATTCGTCTGATTTTCACGATAATAGACTGTAATTTCCTTCCTGTTGGAGATATTTCGACGTTTAAACGCTCCTCTTACTCCATTTTACACGGTAAATACAGTGCACCTCACTTTTACCGTCGCAACAATCCCTGGCGCGCGCAATTCGCGATCATTCGTCTGATTTTGACGAAAATCGACTGTAATTTCCTTAAAGTTGGAGATATTGCGACGCTTAACCGCTCATTTTACTCCATTTTACACGCCGAATGCAGTGCACGACACTTTTAGCGTCGCAGCAATTCCTGGCAATCGCAAATCGCGATCTGTCGACTTATTTTGATGAAATCGACTGTAATTTCCTTAAAGTTGGAGATATTGCCACATTTAACCGCTCATTTTACTCCATTTTACACGCCGAATGCAATGCACGACACTTTCAGCGTCGCAAATATCTCTGGCGCCCGCAAATAGCGATCATTCTTAACACTTTGACGATAATCGACTGTAATTTCCTTCGCGTTGGAGATATTTCGATGTTTAACCACTCATTTTACTCCATGTTACACGCCGAATGCAGTGCACCTCACGTTTAGCGTCGCAACAATCCCTGGCACTCGTAAAACACGATCTTTCGTCTCATTTTGACGAAAATCGACTGTAATTTCCTTAAAGCTGGAGATATTTCGACCTTTAACCGCCCATTTTACTCCATTTTACACGCCGAATGCAGTGCACGACACTTTTAGCGTCGCAGCAATCCCTGGCAATCGCAAAACGCGATCTGTCGACTTATTTTGACGAAAATCGACTGTAATTGCCTTAAAGCTGGAGATATTCCGACGTATAACCACTCATTTTACTCCATCACTTTTAGCGTCGCAACAATCCCTGGCGCGCGCAATTCACGGTCATTCGTCTGATTTTCACGCAAATCGACTGTAATTTCCTTAAAGTTGGAGATATTTCGACGTTTAAACGGTCATCTTACTCCATTTTACACGCTAAATACAGTGCACCTCACTTTTAGCGTCGCAACAATCCCTTGCGCGCGCAATTCGCGATCTTTCGTCTTATTTTGACGAAAATCGACTGTAATTTCCTTAAAGTTGGAGATATTTCGACGTTTAACCGCTCATTTTACTCCAGTTTACACGCCGAAAGCAGTGCACGACACATTTAGCGTCACAGCAATCCCTGGCAATCGCAAAACGCGATCTTTCGACTTATTTTGACGAAATCGAATGTAATTTCCTTAAAGTTGGATATATTGCGACGTTTAACCGCTCATGTCACGTCCCGCGCTCCGCACGTGCCGTAAGAAGAACAAGAAACCTACTCTATACAAAACACGCGAATAAGGATTTGGATGCACAAACGAACACACGGCACTACGAAACGAAAGGAAGGATTAACAAAATGAGAGCGACTAACAGATCCAACCAATAAACGAAATACATATACACACAACTCTAAATAAACCTACCAATAACCGACTTGCCATTTGAAAACCTATGGTTCAATATAATATAAACTCAACCAGCATAAAATAAAATAAATAGAACCAACTAATGGATTGAACGAGTCACGAACCAAACAAATAAACCAGGAAATAAGAATAACTACAGAAAGGGAAATGATTGAAACACTAGGAATATATGTATATATAAATATATTTTAATCAATCAACGCCGCAACAACTCGGACAGTTACATATAAGTATAAACATATATGCCAAACATGTAATAATCTAGTAAATATTAGAGACAGTACCTCCAATACTATGCAACAAATACAATATTATCAACTTATGAAATATATGTGTATATGAAATCAAAAACTAATAATCTAACTAATACATAAAACATACAATATTATATTACTAAAAAAATAAAGCTTACATTGTCAGAAATATATATATGTGTGCGCATTCTATATTATTAAATCAAATCAGTAATCTAAGATACATACTTAAAACTAGCCTACGTTCCGGTAAAGAGTTATAAAATAAGAACTACATTACGAAACATGCATGTCTATATATAAAAATATATATAAATAACCTATATTCTAAACTAAATTACTACTAATAATCTACAAAAGAAATAGAACACACAACGCAACACTTGGGACTAAGTAACAACCTGTCGATAGGTCAAACGTTCAAAATAATTGACACCGCAACGACTTGAAGGTTTGCATACAGAAATTCTACCATCAAACACTAATATGTAAAAACGCATTAAACACACAATAATTTAGAAATAAAACCTTCAATACTATGTTGTCACAATACCAGATATATATATGTATATATGAAATCAAATAATTGACACATAACCTCAAATACACAACATTACATCGCTAAAGAATCGAAATGAAAATCACACTGCCAAAATTATATACATATATACGTGCGTGTGTGTGTGTTCTATCTTATTAAATGAAGTTAATAAACAATTAACATTTCATCTGGTATAAATACTACACTGCCAGAAGAAATATATACATATACATATATATATATTGTGTGTATATGAGTTTGTCTTATATTATCAAACACTCTATAAAATAAACTACTCAAAACAATAAATAAAGCTATCGAAGAATTACAAAACATTAATCATATTAAAATCACACACAATATAAATAAATAAATATATATATATGTATATTCACACGAACAATACTATTGTCACTTTAAAGTAATACGAATAACACTATTAATAAACAAATGTTTTAATTGCGGTAAAATAAGGAAACACGACCGACAGAAAATACTTCGATATTAAACAAAACTAAAGACCCGCCACTATAACCTCACTTATGAGCAGCCATGTTAGATTTACACGCGCATCGGAACACGCGTTATGGTTATAGGGATATTAGGGATTAATGGAAACCAGACGCGAGAAACAAATCATGAAAACACATTATTAACATTTTTCTTTAATAAATTCTATGCGCAACTACATTGTCAAATATGAATATATATATATAATTAATTAAAAAAGGGAAATATAAAGTTAAACACTATTGATGAATTACAAAACATTAGTCATATTAAAATGACACACAACCTAAATTTATATATATATATATTCACACCAACAATACTATTGTCACTTTAAAGTAATAATAACGATATTAATGTTCTAATTGCGGAAAAACAAGCGATAGAAAATTACTTCGATACTTCGGAACAACTAACACAATAACACGCGTTACGGTGATAGGAATATTAGGGATTAATGGAAATCAGGCGTGAGGAACAAATCATGAAAACACATCGTTAACGTTTTTCTTTAATAAATTCTATGCGCAACTACATTGTCAAATATAAATATAAAAATATATATATATATAATTAACAAAGAAAAAAGGGGGGAATATAAAATTAAATACACATATATTTAACAAACAAAAAGAACTAAATAAAATAACCTTACACTATCACGTTTAAAAAAAGTATATATATATATATATTGAACACACACAAAAAAAAAGAGAGAAGAAAAAAACAAAATGCATCAAAACAAAATATAATAATAAGGAACACGCGATCACCAAACAACGAACCAACGAAGCACCTACACCAAATCAAAATCGAAGCAAGGAGCTCCAGGATAAAGTTCGCTGAACTCACGCATACGTTTGATGGGCCTTCCCAAATCGCCCATGGGTTCTTCGGAATCCCTCTTTCGCTTGCGCTGAAACAATACAATATAGTTTAAATAAAACGAAACAGAACGAATCAAGCGGATTAAAAATAAGACAAAGTACGCACCATAGAAGTCTGGATAGGAACCCCTGATGGAAATGCCTCCGCAAACATTGTTTAAACGTCGATCACCGAAGCCTAGAGAAACAACAAGAAAAGGAAAAAGGATCAAAATCACGAAAACAACCATAATATACAAATATCTATCTAAATCAAACTTACGCAAACTAATTCGAAGGAGGAGGCCCTTGTTGTGGGAGAGCAGCGGATCGCGCGTGTTGCCCGAGCAAACATCGAAATGATAATGATGCTGCAGCCGCCAGCCCTTGCACGTGCCGAAGAAACACAGATAAATCCCACGGTACAAACATGGAAGATTCTCGGAAAAGACAAGACCAGCATGGAACGTCTCAAGTCTCCTAGACGCTAGCTCAGCAGAAACACTGGACCGAGTGGAACTAAGTCGAAATATGAAACTTACATTCTCTCACGTACGATCTCTGGAAGCCAAAACTGCAAAATCCCGATTCCCACGGAAGGGTACTCCCAGTGGACCACCACCACAACCACCACCTCGTGGGGATGGCATTATAAATAAGCATAGCACATAGAGCAGCGAGCAATATAATTAATACGTTCATTATAACGTCTTATACCGTGCTATATCGTGCGTTTAGAAATCTTGTATAACACTTTGCGTTTCGGCGGTCTTTAGTTGTCTAGACAAGAAAGGAAAGTCGCGACTTAGGAAAAATAAAATATTTTGAAGTCTTCATTTCATCGCTTAAACAAAAGCGCATTGTAATTGCGGTATTAATTCGGTTAGTAATTTGTAAACCGTGTATCGAAACAAATAAATAAAGTAAAAGTTTGATAATAAATTATATCCGAGTTTCGAGAAATAAACCCAGAAATTAAAACACCAACGACCATCAGAGCAGACGAAGTGATGGCACCCGACGCCACTGGTTTCTCAAGGTAAGAAAATAAATTTTAAAAATATTTCCTTCTTCTCTGATAATTTCGTTGCACTCGAGAATTACCTATCATCAATCTCGTTTTATTTCCGTGAACGGTTTGAAGATAGAATCATTATTTTAAACTTTAAACAAAAGGGGGTGTTCGCTGTGTTGGCTTGTGCAAACGGTGTTTTCAGCTACTGAAACACCCGTTGATCTTCGCATTCCTCCTCCCATTGTTGGCAAAATATTGCCCGTCTTTGGGCAAGGCTTGCGAAATCACACAAGTCCCGCACAGAGAGGACCATTAAATACATCGTTGACGTCGATCGAATATTAAGAGCGATACCGGCATTTCTATTGACCAATTTCCTTGCCATCATTGCATGCAATTATACAAAAAGGAGAGAGAAATAGTAGAACAATTTCCTTTAAAAATTTAACCGAAGGATCGTTCGCTGTGTTGACTTGTGCAAACGGTGTTTTCAATAATCGAAAACGCCTATCGATCTTCGCATTCCTCCTCCCATTGTTGGCAAAATATTGCCCGTCTTTGGGCAAGGCTTGCGAAATCACACAAGTTCCACACAGAGAGGATCGTTAGAATCACCCTCGATAATCAAACTCAAAGGCAAGAAAATCGTGGTGATAGAATCCATCGTGGCAAATAAACTGAGCTTTGGTTCCAACGACAAACTATTATAGCGAAATTAAAAGAGAAGAAGAAGGCAAAACGTAAAAAAAATAAATTCATATCAAGCAACGAAAAATTTGACATTCAAATATTGTATCCAGCTTTAATCCTCTCCCGTGCTAGTATCCCTGCACATAGCAGGTTAGCCAAAAAGCGGAATCGGTTTTGCCAGTAGCATTATACTCTAGTCGACGCTACCCGTAACGTTTGAAATAAATAAAATTTTTGAAATAGTCCTTAGACTATTTCTGGTGGCAGCAACTACCGTATTAATCGGAAATCCAAATAAATACTTCATCCACAATAATATCATTTCAATATTTCCCTTCCGACTAAACTCTAAATCACAAATAAATCAAAAATAAATAAAAAAAAAAAAAAAAATTTTACAGAATTTTAATCTTAACTTGACTTAAAACTAATAAATACGTAACACTGTAATTTCCTTCCCGTCGGAGATATTTCGACGTTTAAACGGTCATCTTACTCCATTTTACACGCTAAATACAGTGCACCTCACTGTTAGCGTCGCAACAATCCCTGGCGCGCGCAATTCGCGATCTTTCGTCTTATTTTGACGAAAATCGACTGTAATTTCCTTAAAGTTGGAGATATTTCGACGTTTAACCGCTCATTTTACTCCAGTTTACACGCCGAATGCAGTGCACCTCACTTTTAGCGTCGCAACAATTCCTGGCACTCGTAAAACACGATCTTTCGACTTATTTGGACGAAATCGACTATAATTTCCTTAAAGTTGGAGATATTGCCACATTTAACCGCTCATGTTACTCCATTTTACATGCCGAATGCAATGCACGACACTTTCAGGGTCGCAAATATCTCTGGCGCCCGCAAATAGCGATCATTCTTAACACTTTGACGATAATCGACTGTAATTTCCTTCGCGTTGGAGATATTTCGATGTTTAACCGCCCATTTTACTCCATTTTACACGCCGAATGCAGTGCACGACACTTTTAGCGTCGCAGCAATCCCTGGCAATCGCAAAACGCGATCTTTCGACTTATTTTGACGAAAATCGACTGTAATTTCCTTAAAGCTGGAGATATTCCGACGTATAACCACTCATTTTACTCCATCACTTTTAGCGTCGCAACAATCCCTGGCGCGCGCCATTCACGATCATTCGTCTGATTTTCACGCAAATCGACTGTAATTTCCTTAAAGTTGGAGATATTTCGACGTTTAAACGCTCCTCTTACTCCATTTTACACGGTAAATACAGTGCACCTCACTTTTAGCGTCGCAGCAATCCCTGGCGCGCGCAATTCGCGATCATTCGTATGATTTTCACGATAATAGACTGTAATTTCCTTCCCGTTGGAGATATTTCGACGTTTAAACGCTCATTTTACTCCATTTTACACGCCGAATGCAGTGCACGACACTTTTAGCGTCGCAGCAATCCCTGGCAATCGCAAAACGCGATCTTTCGACTTATTTTGACGAAATCGACTGTAATTTCCTTAAAGCTGGAGATATTCCGACGTATAACCACTCATTTTACTCCATCACTTTTAGCGTCGCAACAATCCCTGGCGCGCGCAATTCACGATCATTCGTCTGATTTTCACGCAAATCGACTGTAATTTCCTTAAAGTTGGAGATATTGCGACGCTTAACCGCTCATTTTACTCCATTTTACACGCCGAATGCGGTGCACCTCACTTTTAGCGTCGCAACAATCACGGGCAATCGCAAAACGCGATCATTCGACTTATTTTGACGAAATCGACTGTAATTTCCTTAAAGTTGGAGATATTTCGACGTTTAACCGCTCATTTTACTCCATTTTACACGTCGAACGCAGCGCAATACACTTTCAGCGTGGAAAATATCTCTGGCGCCCGCAAATGGCGATCATTCTTAATACTTTGAACATAATCGACTGTAATTTCCTTCCCGTTGGAGATATTTCGACGTTTAAACGCTCCTCTTACTCCATTTTACACGATAAATACAGTGCACCTCACTTTTAGCGTCGCAGCAATCCCTGGCGCGCGCAATTCGCGATCATTCGTCTGATTTTCACGATAATAGACTGTAATTTCCTTCCCGTCGGAGATATTTCGACGTTTAAACGGTCATCTTACTCCATTTTACACGCTAAATACAGTGCACCTCACTGTTAGCGTCGCAACAATCCCTGGCGCGCGCAATTCGCGATCTTTCGTCTTATTTTGACGAAAATCGACTGTAATTTCCTTAAAGTTGGAGATATTTCGACGTTTAACCGCTCATTTTACTCCAGTTTACACGCCGAATGCAGTGCACCTCACTTTTAGCGTCGCGACAATCCCTGGCGCGCGCAATTCGCGATCTTTCGTCTTATTTTGACGAAAATCGACTGTAATTTCCTTAAAGTTGGAGATATTGCCACATTTAACCGCTCATGTTACTCCATTTTACATGCCGAATGCAATGCACGACACTTTCAGGGTCGCAAATATCTCTGGCGCCCGCAAATCGCGATCATTCTTAACACTTTGACGATAATCGACTGTAATTTCCTTCGCGTTGGAGATATTTCGATGTTTAACCGCCCATTTTACTCCATTTTACACGCCGAATGCAGTGCACGACACTTTTAGCGTCGCAGCAATCCCTGGCAATCGCAAAACGCGATCTTTCGACTTATTTTGACGAAAATCGACTGTAATTTCCTTAAAGCTGGAGATATTCCGACGTATAACCACTCATTTTACTCCATCACTTTTAGCGTCGCAACAATCCCTGGCGCGCGCAATTCACGATCATTCGTCTGATTTTCACGCAAATCGACTGTAATTTCCTTAAAGTTGGAGATATTTCGACGTTTAAACGCTCCACTTACTCCATTTTACACGGTAAATACAGTGCACCTCACTTTTACCGTCGCAACAATCCCTGGCGCGCGCAATTCGCGATCATTCGTCTGATTTTGACGGAAATCGACTGTAATTTCCTTAAAGTTGGAGATATTGCGACGCTTAACCGCTCATTTTACTCCATTTTACACGCCGAATGCAGTGCACGACACTTTTAGCGTCGCAGCAATTCTTGGCAATCGCAAATCGCGATCTGTCGACTTATTTTGATGAAATCGACTGTAATTTCCTTAAAGTTGGAGATATTGCCACATTTAACCGCTCATTTTACTCCATTTTACACGCTGAATGCAATGCACGACACTTTCAGCGTCGCAAATATCTCTGGCGCCCGCAAATAGCGATCATTCTTAACACTTTGACGATAATCGACTGTAATTTCCTTCGCTTTGGAGATATTTCGATGTTTAACCACTCAGTTTACTCCATATTACACGCCGAATGCAGTGCACCTCACGTTTAGCGTCGCAACAATCCCTGGCACTCGTAAAACACGATCTTTCGTCTCATTTTGACGAAAATCGACTGTAATTTCCTTAAAGTTGGAGATATTTCGACGTTCAACCGCTCATTATACTCCATTTTACACGCCGAATGCAGTGCACGACACTTTTAGCGTCGCAGCAATCCCTGGCAATCGCAAAACGCGATCTTTCGACTTATTTTGACGAAATTGACTGTAATTTCCTTAAAGTTGGAGATATTGCGACGTATAACCACTCATTTTACTCCATCACTTTTAGCGTCGCAACAATCCCTGGCGCGCGCAATTCACGATCATTCGGCTGATTTTCACGCAAATCGACTGTAATTTCCTTAAAGTTGGAGATATTTCGACGTTTAAACGGTCATTTTACTTCATCTTGCACGCCGAATGCAGTGCACGACACTTTCAGCGTCGCAAATATCTCTGGTGCCCGCAAATAGCGATCATTCTTAAAACTTTGGCGATAATCGACTGTAATTTCCTTCGCGTTGGAGATATTTCGATGTTTAACCACTCATTTTACTCCATATTACACTTCGAATGCAGTGCACCTCACTTTTAGCGTCGCAACAATCCCGGGCAATCGCAAAACGCGATCTTTCGACTTATTTTGACGAAATCGACTGTAATTTCCTTAAAGTTGGAGATATTTCGACGTTTAACCGCTCATTTTACTCTATTTTACACGTCGAACGCAGTGCAATACACTTTCAGCGTGGAAAATATCTCTGGCGCCCTCAAATAGCGATCATTCTTAATACTTTGAACATAATCGACTGTAATTTCCTTCCCGTTGGAGATATTTCGACGTTTAAACGCTCCTGTTACTCCATTTTACACGGTAAATACAGTGCACCTCACTTTTAGCGTCGCAGCAATCCCTGGCGCGCGCAATTCGCGATCATTCGTCTGATTTGCACGATAATAGACTGTAATTTCCTTCCGGTCGGAGATATTTCGACGTTTAAACGGTCATCTTACTCCATTTTACACGCTCAATACAGTGCACCTCACTTTTAGCGTCGCAACAATCCCTGGCGCGCGCAATTCGCGATCATTCGTCTGATTTTCACGATAATAGACTGTAATTTCCTTCCCGTCGGAGATATTTCGAAGTTTAAACGGTCATCTTACTCCATTTTACACGCTAAATACAGTGCACCTCACTTTTAGCGTCGCAACAATCCCTGGCACTCGTAAAACACGGTCTTTCTTCTTATTTTGACGAAAATCGACTGTAATTTCCTTAAAGTTGGAGATATTTCGACGCTTAACCGCTCATTTTACTCCATTTTAGACGCCGAAAGCAGTGCACGACACTTTTAGCGTCACAGCAATCCCTGGCAATCGCAAAACGCGATCTTTCGACTTATTTTGACGAAATCGAATGTAATTTCCTTAAAGTTGGAGATATTGCGACGTTTAACCGCTCATTTTATTCCATCTTACACGCCGAATGCAGTGCACCTCACTTTTAGCGTCGCAGCAATCCCAGGCACTCGTAAAACACGATCTTTCGACTTATTTGGACGAAATCGACTATAATTTCCTTAAAGTTGGAGATATTGCCACATTTAACCGCTCATGTTACTCCATTTTACATGCCGAATGCAATGCACGACACTTTCAGGGTCGCAAATATCTCTGGCGCCCGCAAATAGCGATCATTCTTAACACTTTGACGATAATCGACTGTAATTTCCTTCGCGTTGGAGATATTTCGATGTTTAACCGCCCAGTTTACTCCATTTTACACGCCGAATGCAGTGCACGACACTTTTAGCGTCGCAGCAATCCCTGGCAATCGCAAAACGCGATCTTTCGACTTATTTTGACGAAAATCGACTGTAATTTCCTCAAAGCTGGAGATATTCCGACGTATAACCACTCATTTTACTCCATCACTTTTAGCGTCGCAACAATCCCTGGCGCGCGCAATTCGCGATCATTCGTATGATTTTCACGATAATAGACTGTAATTTCCTTCCCGTTGGAGATATTTCGACGTTTAAACGCTCCTCTTACTCCATTTTACACGGTAAATACAGTGCACCTCACTTTTACCGTCGCAACAATCCCTGGCGCGCGCAATTCGCGATCATTCGTCTGATTTTCACGGAAATCGACTGTAATTTCCTTAAAGTTGGAGATATTGCGACGCTTAACCGCTCATTTTACTCCATTTTACACGCCGAATGCAGTGCACGACACTTTTAGCGTCGCAGCAATTCCTGGCAATCGCAAATCGCGATCTGTCGACTTATTTTGATGAAATCGACTGTAATTTCCTTAAAGTTGGAGATATTGCCACATTAAACCGCTCATTTTACTCCATTTTACACGCCGAATGCAATGCACGACACTTTCAGCGTCGCAAATATCTCTGGCGCCCGCAAATAGCGATCATTCTTAACACTTTGACGATAATCGACTGTAATTTCCTTCGCGTTGGAGATATTTCGATGTTTAACCACTCAGTTTACTCCATATTACACGCCGAATGCAGTGCACCTCACGTTTAGCGTCGCAACAATCCCTGGCACTCGTAAAACACGATCTTTCGTCTCATTTTGACGAAAATCGACTGTAATTTCCTTAAAGTTGGAGATATTTCGACGTTTAACCGCTCATTATACTCCATTTTACACGCCGAATGCAGTGCACGACACTTTTAGCGTCGCAGCAATCCCTGGCAATCGCAAAACGCGATCTTTCGACTTATTTTGACGAAATTGACTGTAATTTCCTTAAAGTTGGAGATATTGCGACGTATAACCACTCATTTTACTCCATCACTTTTAGCGTCGCAACAATCCCTGGCGCGCGCAATTCGCGATCATTCGTATGATTTTCACGATAATAGACTGTAATTTCCTTCCCGTTGGAGATATCTCGACGTTTAAACGCTCCTCTTACTCCATTTTACACGGTAAATACAGTGCACCTCACTTTTACCGTCGCAACAATCCCTGGCGCGCGCAATTCGCGATCATTCGTCTGATTTTCACGAAAATCGACTGTAATTTCCTTAAAGTTGGAGATATTTCGACGTTTAACCGCTCATTTTACTCCATTTTACACGTCGAACGCAGTGCAATACACTTTCAGCGTGGAAAATATCTCTGGCGCCCGCAAATAGCGATCATTCTTAATACTTTGAACATAATCGACTGTAATTTCCTTCCCGTTGGAGATATTTCGACGTTTAAACGCTCCTCTTACTCCATTTTACACGGTAAATACAGTGCACCCCACTTTTAGCGTCGCAGCAATCCCTGGCGCGCGCAATTCGCGATCATTCGTCTGATTTGCACGATAATAGACTGTAATTTCCTTCCCGTCGGAGATATTTCGACGTTTAAACGGTCATCTTACTCCATTTTACACGCTAAATACAGTGCACCTCACTTTTAGCGTCGCAACAATCCCTGGCACTCGTAAAACACGGTCTTTCTTCTTATTTTGACGAAAATCGACTGTAATTTCCTTAAAGTTGGAGATATTTCGACGCTTAACCGCTCATTTTACTCCATTTTACACGCCGAAAGCAGTGCACGACACTTTTAGCGTCACAGCAATCCCTGGCAATCGCAAAACGCGATCTTTCGACTTATTTTGACGAAATCGAATGTAATTTCCTTAAAGTTGGAGATATTGCGACGTTTAACCGCTCATTTTACTCCATCTTACACGCCGAATGCAGTGCACCTCACTTTTAGCGTCGCAGCAATCCCTGGCAATCGCAAAACGCGATCTTTCGACTTATTTTGACGAAATCGACCGTAATTTCCTTAAAGTTGGAGATATTGCGACGTTTAACCGCTCATTTTACTCCATTTTACACGCCGAATGCAATGCACGACACTTTCAGCGTCGCAAATATCTCTGGCGCCCGCAAATAGCGATCATTCTTAACACTTTGACGATAATCGACTGTAATTTCCTTCGCGTTGGAGATATTTCGATGTTTAACCGCCCATTTTACTCCACTTTACACGCCGAATGCAGTGCACGACACTTTTATCGTTGCAGCAATCCCTGGCAATCGCAAAACGCGATCTTTCGACTTATTTTGACGAAAATCGACTGTAATTTCCTTAAAGCTGGAGATATTCCGACGTATAACCACTCATTTTACTCCATCACTTTTAGCGTCGCAACAATCCCTGGCGCGCGCAATTCACGATCATTCGTCTGATTTTCACGCAAATCGACTGTAATTTCCTTAAAGTTGGAGATATTTCGACGTTTAAACGCTCCTCTTACTCCATTTTACACGGTAAATACAGTGCACCTCACTTTTAGCGTCGCAGCAATCCCTGGCGCGCGCAATTCGCGATCATTCGTCTGATTTTCACGATAATAGACTGTAATTTCCTTCCCGTCGGAGATATTTCGACGTTTAAACGGTCATCTTACTCCATTTTACACGCTAAATACTGTGCACCTCACTGTTAGCGTCGCAACAATCCCTGGCGCGCGCAATTCGCGATCTTTCGTCTTATTTTGACGAAAATCGACTGTAATTTCCTTAAAGTTGGAGATATTTCGACGTTTAACCGCTCATTTTACTCCAGTTTACACGCCGAATGCAGTGCACCTCACTTTTAGCGTCGCAACAATTCCTGGCACTCGTAAAACACGATCTTTCGACTTATTTGGACGAAATCGACTGTAATTTCCTTAAAGTTGGAGATATTGCCACATTTAACCGCTCATTTTACTCCATTTTACACGCCGAATGCAATGCACGACACTTTCAGCGTCGCAAATATGTCTGGCGCCCGCAAATAGCGATCATTCTTAACACTTTGACGATAATCGACTGTAATTTCCTTCGCGTTGTAGATATTTCGATGTTTAACCGCTCATTATACTCCATTTTACACGCCGAATGCAGTGCACGACACTTTTAGCGTCGCAGCAATCCCTGGCAATCGCAAAACGCGATCTTTCGACTTATTTTGACGAAAATCGACTGTAATTTCCTTAAAGCTGGAGATATTCCGACGTATAACCACTCATTTTACTCCATCACTTTTAGCGTCGCAACAATCCCTGGCGCGCGCAATTCACGATCATTCGTCTGATTTTCACGCAAATCGACTGTAATTTCCTTAAAGTTGGAGATATTTCGACGTTTAAACGCTCCTCTTACTCCATTTTACACGGTAAATACAGTGCACCTCACTTTTAGCGTCGCAGCAATCCCTGGCGCGCGCAATTCGCGATCATTCGTCTGATTTTCACGATAATAAACTGTAATTTCCTTCCCGTCGGAGATATTTCGACGTTTAAACGGTCATCTTACTCCATTTTACACGCTAAATACAGTGCACCTCACTTTTACCGTCGCAACAATCCCTGGCGCGCGCAATTCGCGATCATTCGTCTGATTTTGACGAAAATCGACTGTAATTTCCTTAAAGTTGGAGATATTGCGACGCTTAACCGCTCATTTTACTCCATTTTACACGCCGAATGCAGTGCACGACACTTTTAGCGTCGCAGCAATTCCTGGCAATCGCAAATCGCGATCTGTCGACTTATTTTGATGAAATCGACTGTAATTTCCTTAAAGTTGGAGATATTGCCACATTTAACCGCTCATTTTACTCCATTTTACACGCCGAATGCAATGCACGACACTTTCAGCGTCGCAAATATCTCTGGCGCCCGCAAATAGCGATCATTCTTAACACTTTGACGATAATCGACTGTAATTTCCTTCGCGTTGTAGATATTTCGATGTTTAACCGCTCATTATACTCCATTTTACACGCCGAATGCAGTGCACGACACTTTTAGCGTCGCAGCAATCCCTGGCAATCGCAAAACGCGATCTTTCGACTTATTTTGACGAAATCGACTGTAATTTCCTTAAAGTTGGAGATATTGCGACGTATAACCACTCATTTTACTCCATCACTTTTAGCGTCGCAACAATCCCTGGCGCGCGCAATTCACGATCATTCGGCTGATTTTCACGCAAATCGACTGTAATTTCCTTAAAGTTGGAGATATTTCGACGTTTAAACGGTCATTTTACTTCGTCTTGCACGCCGAATGCAGTGCACGACACTTTCAGCGTCGCAAATATCTCTGGTGCCCGCAAATAGCGATCATTCTTAAAACTTTGGCGATAATCGACTGTAATTTCCTTCGCGTTGGAGATATTTCGATGTTTAACCACTCATTTTACTCCATATTACACTTCGAATGCAGTGCACCTCACTTTTAGCGTCGCAACAATCCCTGGCACTCGTAAAACACGATCTTTCGTCTCATTTTGACGAAATCGAATGTAATTTCCTCAAAGCTGGAGATATTCCGACGTATAACCACTCATTTTACTCCATCACTTTTAGCGTCGCAACAATCCCTGGCGCGCGCAATTCGCGATCATTCGTATGATTTTCACGATAATAGACTGTAATTTCCTTCCCGTTGGAGATATTTCGACGTTTAAACGCTCCTCTTACTCCATTTTACACGGTAAATATAGTGCACCTCACTTTTACCGTCGCAACAATCCCTGGCGCGCGCAATTCGCGATCATTCGTCTGATTTTCACGGAAATCGACTGTAATTTCCTTAAAGTTGGAGATATTGCGACGCTTAACCGCTCATTTTACTCCATTTTACACGCCGAATGCAGTGCACGACACTTTTAGCGTCGCAGCAATTCCTGGCAATCGCAAATCGCGATCTGTCGACTTATTTTGATGAAATCGACTGTAATTTCCTTAAAGTTGGAGATATTGCCACATTAAACCGCTCATTTTACTCCATTTTACACGCCGAATGCAATGCACGACACTTTCAGCGTCGCAAATATCTCTGGCGCCCGCAAATAGCGATCATTCTTAACACTTTGACGATAATCGACTGTAATTTCCTTCGCGTTGGAGATATTTCGATGTTTAACCACTCAGTTTACTCCATATTACACGCCGAATGCAGTGCACCTCACGTTTAGCGTCGCAACAATCCCTGGCACTCGTAAAACACGATCTTTCGTCTCATTTTGACGAAAATCGACTGTAATTTCCTTAAAGTTGGAGATATTTCGACGTTTAACCGCTCATTATACTCCATTTTACACGCCGAATGCAGTGCACGACACTTTTAGCGTCGCAGCAATCCCTGGCAATCGCAAAACGCGATCTTTCGACTTATTTTGACGAAATTGACTGTAATTTCCTTAAAGTTGGAGATATTGCGACGTATAACCACTCATTTTACTCCATCACTTTTAGCGTCGCAACAATCCCTGGCGCGCGCAATTCGCGATCATTCGTATGATTTTCACGATAATAGACTGTAATTTCCTTCCCGTTGGAGATATTTCGACGTTTAAACGCTCCTCTTACTCCATTTTACACGGTAAATACAGTGCACCTCACTTTTACCGTCGCAACAATCCCTGGCGCGCGCAATTCGCGATCATTCGTCTGATTTTCACGAAAATCGACTGTAATTTCCTTAAAGTTGGAGATATTTCGACGTTTAACCGCTCATTTTACTCCATTTTACACGTCGAACGCAGTGCAATACACTTTCAGCGTGGAAAATATCTCTGGCGCCCGCAAATAGCGATCATTCTTAATACTTTGAACATAATCGACTGTAATTTCCTTCCCGTTGGAGATATTTCGACGTTTAAACGCTCCTCTTACTCCATTTTACACGGTAAATACAGTGCACCCCACTTTTAGCGTCGCAGCAATCCCTGGCGCGCGCAATTCGCGATCATTCGTCTGATTTGCACGATAATAGACTGTAATTTCCTTCCCGTCGGAGATATTTCGACGTTTAAACGGTCATCTTACTCCATTTTACACGCTAAATACAGTGCACCTCACTTTTAGCGTCGCAACAATCCCTGGCACTCGTAAAACACGGTCTTTCTTCTTATTTTGACGAAAATCGACTGTAATTTCCTTAAAGTTGGAGATATTTCGACGCTTAACCGCTCATTTTACTGCATTTTACACGCCGAAAGCAGTGCACGACACTTTTAGCGTCACAGCAATCCCTGGCAATCGCAAAACGCGATCTTTCGACTTATTTTGACGAAATCGAATGTAATTTCCTTAAAGTTGGAGATATTGCGACGTTTAACCGCTCATTTTACTCCATCTTACACGCCGAATGCAGTGCACCTCACTTTTAGCGTCGCAGCAATCCCTGGCAATCGCAAAACGCGATCTTTCGACTTATTTTGACGAAATCGACCGTAATTTCCTTAAAGTTGGAGATATTGCGACGTTTAACCGCTCATTTTACTCCATTTTACACGCCGAATGCAATGCACGACACTTTCAGCGTCGCAAATATCTCTGGCGCCCGCAAATAGCGATCATTCTTAACACTTTGACGATAATCGACTGTAATTTCCTTCGCGTTGGAGATATTTCGATGTTTAACCGCCCATTTTACTCCACTTTACACGCCGAATGCAGTGCACGACACTTTTAGCGTTGCAGCAATCCCTGGCAATCGCAAAACGCGATCTTTCGACTTATTTTGACGAAAATCGACTGTAATTTCCTTAAAGCTGGAGATATTCCGACGTATAACCACTCATTTTACTCCATCACTTTTAGCGTCGCAACAATCCCTGGCGCGCGCAATTCACGATCATTCGTCTGATTTTCACGCAAATCGACTGTAATTTCCTTAAAGTTGGAGATATTTCGACGTTTAAACGCTCCTCTTACTCCATTTTACACGGTAAATACAGTGCACCTCACTTTTAGCGTCGCAGCAATCCCTGGCGCGCGCAATTCGCGATCATTCGTCTGATTTTCACGATAATAGACTGTAATTTCCTTCCCGTCGGAGATATTTCGACGTTTAAACGGTCATCTTACTCCATTTTACACGCTAAATACTGTGCACCTCACTGTTAGCGTCGCAACAATCCCTGGCGCGCGCAATTCGCGATCTTTCGTCTTATTTTGACGAAAATCGACTGTAATTTCCTTAAAGTTGGAGATATTTCGACGTTTAACCGCTCATTTTACTCCAGTTTACACGCCGAATGCAGTGCACCTCACTTTTAGCGTCGCAACAATTCCTGGCACTCGTAAAACACGATCTTTCGACTTATTTGGACGAAATCGACTGTAATTTCCTTAAAGTTGGAGATATTGCCACATTTAACCGCTCATTTTACTCCATGTTACACGCCGAATGCAATGCACGACACTTTCAGCGTCGCAAATATGTCTGGCGCCCGCAAATAGCGATCATTCTTAACACTTTGACGATAATCGACTGTAATTTCCTTCGCGTTGTAGATATTTCGATGTTTAACCGCTCATTATACTCCATTTTACACGCCGAATGCAGTGCACGACACTTTTAGCGTCGCAGCAATCCCTGGCAATCGCAAAACGCGATCTTTCGACTTATTTTGACGAAAATCGACTGTAATTTCCTTAAAGCTGGAGATATTCCGACGTATAACCACTCATTTTACTCCATCACTTTTAGCGTCGCAACAATCCCTGGCGCGCGCAATTCACGATCATTCGTCTGATTTTCACGCAAATCGACTGTAATTTCCTTAAAGTTGGAGATATTTCGACGTTTAAACGCTCCTCTTACTCCATTTTACACGGTAAATACAGTGCACCTCACTTTTAGCGTCGCAGCAATCCCTGGCGCGCGCAATTCGCGATCATTCGTCTGATTTTCACGATAATAAACTGTAATTTCCTTCCCGTCGGAGATATTTCGACGTTTAAACGGTCATCTTACTCCATTTTACACGCTAAATACAGTGCACCTCACTTTTACCGTCGCAACAATCCCTGGCGCGCGCAATGCGCGATCATTCGTCTGATTTTGACGAAAATCGACTGTAATTTCCTTAAAGTTGGAGATATTGCGACGCTTAACCGCTCATTTTACTCCATTTTACACGCCGAATGCAGTGCACGACACTTTTAGCGTCGCAGCAATTCCTGGCAATCGCAAATCGCGATCTGTCGACTTATTTTGATGAAATCGACTGTAATTTCCTTAAAGTTGGAGATATTGCCACATTTAACCGCTCATTTTACTCCATTTTACACGCCGAATGCAATGCACGACACTTTCAGCGTCGCAAATATCTCTGGCGCCCGCAAATAGCGATCATTCTTAACACTTTGACGATAATCGACTGTAATTTCCTTCGCGTTGTAGATATTTCGATGTTTAACCGCTCATTATACTCCATTTTACACGCCGAATGCAGTGCACGACACTTTTAGCGTCGCAGCAATCCCTGGCAATCGCAAAACGCGATCTTTCGACTTATTTTGACGAAAATCGACTGTAATTTCCTTAAAGCTGGAGATATTCCGACGTATAACCACTCATTTTACTCCATCACTTTTAGCGTCGCAACAATCCCTGGCGCGCGCAATTCACGATCATTCGTCTGATTTTCACGCAAATCGACTGTAATTTCCTTAAAGTTGGAGATATTTCGACGTTTAAACGCTCCTCTTACTCCATTTTACACGGTAAATACAGTGCACCTCACTTTTAGCGTCGCAGCAATCCCTGGCGCGCGCAATTCGCGATCATTCGTCTGATTTTCACGATAATAGACTGTAATTTCCTTCCCGTCGGAGATATTTCGACGTTTAAACGGTCATCTTACTCCATTTTACACGCTAAATACTGTGCACCTCACTGTTAGCGTCGCAACAATCCCTGGCGCGCGCAATTCGCGATCTTTCGTCTTATTTTGACGAAAATCGACTGTAATTTCCTTAAAGTTGGAGATATTTCGACGTTTAACCGCTCATTTTACTCCAGTTTACACGCCGAATGCAGTGCACCTCACTTTTAGCGTCGCAACAATTCCTGGCACTCGTAAAACACGATCTTTCGACTTATTTGGACGAAATCGACTGTAATTTCCTTAAAGTTGGAGATATTGCCACATTTAACCGCTCATTTTACTCCATTTTACACGCCGAATGCAATGCACGACACTTTCAGCGTCGCAAATATGTCTGGCGCCCGCAAATAGCGATCATTCTTAACACTTTGACGATAATCGACTGTAATTTCCTTCGCGTTGTAGATATTTCGATGTTTAACCGCTCATTATACTCCATTTTACACGCCGAATGCAGTGCACGACACTTTTAGCGTCGCAGCAATCCCTGGCAATCGCAAAACGCGATCTTTCGACTTATTTTGACGAAAATCGACTGTAATTTCCTTAAAGCTGGAGATATTCCGACGTATAACCACTCATTTTACTCCATCACTTTTAGCGTCGCAACAATCCCTGGCGCGCGCAATTCACGATCATTCGTCTGATTTTCACGCAAATCGACTGTAATTTCCTTAAAGTTGGAGATATTTCGACGTTTAAACGCTCCTCTTACTCCATTTTACACGGTAAATACAGTGCACCTCACTTTTAGCGTCGCAGCAATCCCTGGCGCGCGCAATTCGCGATCATTCGTCTGATTTTCACGATAATAAACTGTAATTTCCTTCCCGTCGGAGATATTTCGACGTTTAAACGGTCATCTTACTCCATTTTACACGCTAAATACAGTGCACCTCACTTTTACCGTCGCAACAATCCCTGGCGCGCGCAATTCGCGATCATTCGTCTGATTTTGACGAAAATCGACTGTAATTTCCTTAAAGTTGGAGATATTGCGACGCTTAACCGCTCATTTTACTCCATTTTACACGCCGAATGCAGTGCACGACACTTTTAGCGTCGCAGCAATTCCTGGCAATCGCAAATCGCGATCTGTCGACTTATTTTGATGAAATCGACTGTAATTTCCTTAAAGTTGGAGATATTGCCACATTTAACCGCTCATTTTACTCCATTTTACACGCCGAATGCAATGCACGACACTTTCAGCGTCGCAAATATCTCTGGCGCCCGCAAATAGCGATCATTCTTAACACTTTGACGATAATCGACTGTAATTTCCTTCGCGTTGTAGATATTTCGATGTTTAACCGCTCATTATACTCCATTTTACACGCCGAATGCAGTGCACGACACTTTTAGCGTCGCAGCAATCCCTGGCAATCGCAAAACGCGATCTTTCGACTTATTTTGACGAAATCGACTGTAATTTCCTTAAAGTTGGAGATATTGCGACGTATAACCACTCATTTTACTCCATCACTTTTAGCGTCGCAACAATCCCTGGCGCGCGCAATTCACGATCATTCGGCTGATTTTCACGCAAATCGACTGTAATTTCCTTAAAGTTGGAGATATTTCGACGTTTAAACGGTCATTTTACTTCGTCTTGCACGCCGAATGCAGTGCACGACACTTTCAGCGTCGCAAATATCTCTGGTGCCCGCAAATAGCGATCATTCTTAAAACTTTGGCGATAATCGACTGTAATTTCCTTCGCGTTGGAGATATTTCGATGTTTAACCACTCATTTTACTCCATATTACACTTCGAATGCAGTGCACCTCACTTTTAGCGTCGCAACAATCCCTGGCACTCGTAAAACACGATCTTTCGTCTCATTTTGACGAAAATCGACTGTAATTTCCTTAAAGTTGGAGATATTTCGACGTTTAACCGCCCATTTTACTCCATTTTACACGCCGAATGCAGTGCACGAGACTTTTAGCGTCGCAGCAATCCCTGGCAATCGCAAAACGCGATCTTTCGACTTATTTTGACGAAATCGACTGTAATTTCCTTAAAGCTGGAGATATTCCGACGTATAACCACTCATTTTACTCCATCACTTTTAGCGTCGCAACAATCCCTGGCTCGCGCAATTCACGATCATTCGTCTGATTTTCACGCAAATCGACTGTAATTTCCTTAAAGTTGGAGATATTGCGACGCTTAACCGCTCAGTTTACTCCAATTTACACGCCGAATGCGGTGCACCTCACTTTTAGCGTCGCAACAATCCCGGGCAATCGCAAAACGCGATCTTTCGACTTATTTTGACGAAATCGACTGTAATTTCCTTAAAGTTGGAGATATTTCGACGTTTAACCGCTCATTTTACTCCATTTTACACGTCGAACGCAGTGCAATACACTTTCAGCGTGGAAAATATCTCTGGCGATCGCAAATAGCGATCATTCTTAATAATTTGAACATAATCGACTGTAATTTCCTTCCCGTTGGAGATATTTCGACGTTTAAACGCTCCTCTTACTCCATTTTACACGGTAAATACAGTGCACCTCACTTTTAGCGTCGCAGCAATCCCTGGCGCGCGCAATTCGCGATCATTCGTCTGATTTGCACGATAATAGACTGTAATTTCCTTCCCGTCGGAGATATTTCGACGTTTAAACGGTCATCTTACTCCATTTTACACGCTCAATACAGTGCACCTCACTTTTAGCGTCGCAACAATCCCTGGCGCGCGCAATTCGCGATCATTCGTCTGATTTTCACGATAATAGACTGTAATTTCCTTCCCGTCGGAGATATTTCGAAGTTTAAACGGTCACCTTACTCCATTTTACACGCTAAATACAGTGCACCTCACTTTTAGCGTCGCAACAATCCCTGGCACTCGTAAAACACGGTCTTTCTTCTTATTTTGACGAAAATCGACTGTAATTTCCTTAAAGTTGGAGATATTTCGACGCTTAACCGCTCATTTTACTCCATTTTACACGCCGAAAGCAGTGCACGACACTTTTAGCGTCACAGCAATCCCTGGCAATCGCAAAACGCGATCTTTCGACTTATTTTGACGAAATCGAATGTAATTTCCTTAAAGTTGGAGATATTGCGACGTTTAACCGCTCATTTTACTCCATCTTACACGCCGAATGCAGTGCACGACACTTTTAGCATCGCAGCAATCCCTGGCAATCGCAAAACGCGATCTTTCGACTTATTTTGACGAAATCGACTGTAATTTCCTTAAAGCTGGAGATATTGCGACGTATAACCACTCATTTTACTCCATCACTTTTAGCGTCGCAACAATCCCTGGCGCGCGCAATTCGCGATCATTCGTCTGATTTTCACGATAATAGACTGTAATTTCCTTCCCGTCGGAGATATTTCGATGTTTAACCACTCATTTTACTCCATGTTACACGCCGAATGCAGTGCACCTCACTTTTAGCGTCGCAACAATCCCTGGCACTCGTAAAACACGATCTTTCGTCTCATTTTGACGAAAATCGACTGTAATTTCCTTAAAGCTGGAGATATTTCGACGTTTAACCGCCCATTTTACTCCATCACTTTTAGCGTCGCAACAATCCCTGGCGCGCGCAAATCACGATCATTCGTCTGATTTTCACGCAAATCGACTGTAATTTCCTTAAAGTTGGAGATATTTCGACGTTTAAACGCTCCTCTTACTCCATTTTACACGGTAAATACAGTGCACCTCACTTTTAGCGTCGCAGCAATCCCTGGCGCGCGCAATTCGCGATCATTCGTCTGATTTTCACGATAATAGACTGTAATTTCCTTCCCGTTGGAGATATTTCGACGTTTAAACGCTCCTCTTACTCCATTTTACACGGTAAATACAGTGCACCTCACTTTTACCGTCGCAACAATCCCTGGCGCGCGCAATTCGCGATCATTCGTCTGATTTTGACGAAAATCGACTGTAATTTCCTTAAAGTTGGAGATATTGCAACGCTTAACCGCTCATTTTACTCCATTTTACACGCCGAATGCAGTGCACGACACTTTTAGCGTCGCAGCAATTCCTGGCAATCGCAAATCGCGATCTGTCGACTTATTTTGATGAAATCGACTGTAATTTCCTTAAAGTTGGAGATATTGCCACATTTAACCGCTCATTTTACTCCATTTTACACGCCGAATGCAATGCACGACACTTTCAGCGTCGCAAATATCTCTGGCGCCCGCAAATAGCGATCATTCTTAACACTTTGACGATAATCGACTGTAATTTCCTTCGCGTTGGAGATATTTCGATGTTTAACCACTCATTTTACTCCATGTTACACGCCGAATGCAGTGCACCTCACGTTTAGCGTCGCAACAATCCCTGGCACTCGTAAAACACGATCTTTCGTCTCATTTTGACGAAAATCGACTGTAATTTCCTTAAAGCTGGAGATATTTCGACCTTTAACCGCCCATTTTACTCCATTTTACACGCCGAATGCAGTGCACGACACTTTTAGCGTCGCAGCAATCCCTGGCAATCGCAAAACGCGATCTGTCGACTTATTTTGACGAAAATCGACTGTAATTGCCTTAAAGCTGGAGATATTCCGACGTATAACCACTCATTTTACTCCATCACTTTTAGCGTCGCAACAATCCCTGGCGCGCGCAATTCACGGTCATTCGTCTGATTTTCACGCAAATCGACTGTAATTTCCTTAAAGTTGGAGATATTTCGACGTTTAAACGGTCATCTTACTCCATTTTACACGCTAAATACAGTGCACCTCACTTTTAGCGTCGCAACAATCCCTGGCGCGCGCAATTCGCGATCTTTCGTCTTATTTTGACGAAAATCGACTGTACTTTCCTTAATGTTGGAGATATTTCGACGTTTAACCGCTCATTTTACTCCAGTTTACACGCCGAAAGCAGTGCACGACACTTTTAGCGTCACAGCAATCCCTGGCAATCGCAAAACGCGATCTTTCGACTTATTTTGACGAAATCGAATGTAATTTCCTTAAAGTTGGAGATATTGCGACGTTTAACCGCTCATTTTACTCCATCTTACACGCCGAATGCAGTGCACCTCACTTTTAGCGTCGCAGCAATCCCTGGCAATCGCAAAACGCGATCTTTCGACTTATTTTGACGAAATCGACCGTAATTTCCTTAAAGTTGGAGATATTGCGACGTTTAACCGCTCATTTTACTCCATTTTACACGCCGAATGCAATGCACGACACTTTCAGCGTCGCAAATATCTCTGGCGCCCGCAAATAGCGATCATTCTTAACACTTTGACGATAATCGACTGTAATTTCCTTCGCGTTGGAGATATTTCGATGTTTAACTACTCAGTTTACTCCATATTACACGCCGAATGCAGTGCACGACACTTTTAGCATCGCAGCAATCCCTGGCAATCGCAAAACGCGATCTTTCGACTTATTTTGACGAAATCGACTGTAATTTCCTTAAAGTTGGAGATATTGCGACGTATAACCACTCATTTTACTCCATCACTTTTAGCGTCGCAACAATCCCTGGCGCGCGCAATTCGCGATCATTCGTCTGATTTTCACGATAATAGACTGTAATTTCCTTCCCGTCGGAGATATTTCGATGTTTAACCACTCATTTTACTCCATGTTACACGCCGAATGCAGTGCACCTCACTTTTTGCGTCGCAGCAATCCCTGGCACTCGTAAAACACGATCTTTCGTCTCATTTTGACGAAAATCGACTGTAATTTCCTTAAAGCTGGAGATATTTCGACGTTTAACCGCCCATTTTACTCCATTTTACACGCCGAATGCAGTGCACGACACTTTTAGCGTCGCAGCAATCCCTGGCAATCGCAAAACGCGATCTTTCGACTTATTTTGACGAAAATCGACTGTAATTGCCTTAAAGTTGGAGATATTTCGACGTTTAAACGCTCCTCTTACTCCATTTTACACGGTAAATACAGTGCACCTCACTTTTACCGTCGCAACAATCCCTGGCGCGCGCAATTCGCGATCATTCGTCTGATTTTGACGAAAATCGACTGTAACTTCCTTAAAGTTGGAGATATTGCGACGCTTAACCGCTCATTTTACTCCATTTTACACGCCGAATGCAGTGCACGACACTTTTAGCGTCGCAGCAATTCCTGGCAATCGCAAATCGCGATCTGTCGACTTATTTTGATGAAATCGACTGTAATTTCCTTAAAGTTGGAGATATTGCCACATTTAACCGCTCATTTTACTCCATTTTACACGCCGAATGCAATGCACGACACTTTCAGCGTCGCAAATATCTCTGGCGCCCGCAAATAGCGATCATTCTTAACACTTTGACGATAATCGACTGTAATTTCCTTCGCGTTGGAGATATTTCGATGTTTAACCACTCATTTTACTCCATGTTACACGCCGAATGCAGTGCACCTCACGTTTAGCGTCGCAACAATCCCTGGCACTCGTAAAACACGATCTTTCGTCTCATTTTGACGAAAATCGACTGTAATTTCCTTAAAGCTGGAGATATTTCGACCTTTAACCGCCCATTTTACTCCATTTTACACGCCGAATGCAGTGCACGACACTTTTAGCGTCGCAGCAATCCCTGGCAATCGCAAAACGCGATCTGTCGACTTATTTTGACGAAAATCGACTGTAATTGCCTTAAAGCTGGAGATATTCCGACGTATAACCACTCATTTTACTCCATCACTTTTAGCGTCGCAACAATCCCTGGCGCGCGCAATTCACGGTCATTCGTCTGATTTTCACGCAAATCGACTGTAATTTCCTTAAAGTTGGAGATATTTCGACGTTTAAACGGTCATCTTACTCCATTTTACACGCTAAATACAGTGCACCTCACTTTTAGCGTCGCAACAATCCCTTGCGCGCGCAATTCGCGATCTTTCGTCTTATTTTGACGAAAATCGACTGTAATTTCCTTAAAGTTGGAGATATTTCGACGTTTAACCGCTCATTTTACTCCAGTTTACACGCCGAAAGCAGTGCACGACACATTTAGCGTCACAGCAATCCCTGGCAATCGCAAAACGCGATCTTTCGACTTATTTTGACGAAATCGAATGTAATTTCCTTAAAGTTGGAGATATTGCGACGTTTAACCGCTCATGTCACGTCCCGCGCTCCGCACGTGCCGTAAGAAGAACAAGAAACCTACTCTATACAAAACACGCGAATAAGGATTTGGATGCACAAACGAACACACGGCACTACGAAACGAAAGGAAGGATTAACAAAATGAGAGCGACTAACAGATCCAACCAATAAACGAAATACATATACACACAACTCTAAATAAACCTACCAATAACCGACTTGCCATTTGAAAACCTATGGTTCAATATAATATAAACTCAACCAGCATAAAATAAAATAAATAGAACCAACTAATGGATTGAACGAGTCACGAACCAAACAAATAAACCAGGAAATAAGAATAACTACAGAAAGGGAAATGATTGAAACACTAGGAATATATGTATATATAAATATATTTTAATCAATCAACGCCGCAACAACTCGGACAGTTACATATAAGTATAAACATATATGCCAAACATGTAATAATCTAGTAAATATTAGAGACAGTACCTCCAATACTATGCAACAAATACAATATTATCAACTTATGAAATATATGTGTATATGAAATCAAAAACTAATAATCTAACTAATACATAAAACATACAATATTATATTACTAAAAAAAAATAAAGCTTACATTGTCAGAAATATATATATGTGTGCGCATTCTATATTATTAAATCAAATCAGTAATCTAAGATACATACTTAAAACTAGCCTACGTTCCGGTAAAGAGTTATAAAATAAGAACTACATTACGAAACATGCATGTCTATATATAAAAATATATATAAATAACCTATATTCTAAACTAAATTACTACTAATAATCTACAAAAGAAATAGAACACACAACGCAACACTTGGGTCTAAGTAACAACCTGTCGATAGGTCAAACGTTCAAAATAATTGACACCGCAACGACTTGAAGGTTTGCATACAGATGTCACGTCCCGCGCTCCGCACGTGCCGTAAGAAGAACAAGAAACCTACTCTATACAAAACACGCGAATAAGGATTTGGATGCACAAACGAACACACGGCACTACGAAACGAAAGGAAGGATTAACAAAATGAGAGCGACTAACAGATCCAACCAATAAACGAAATACATATACACACAACTCTAAATAAACCTACCAATAACCGACTTGCCATTTGAAAACCTATGGTTCAATATAATATAAACTCAACCAGCATAAAATAAAATAAATAGAACCAACTAATGGATTGAACGAGTCACGAACCAAACAAATAAACCAGGAAATAAGAATAACTACAGAAAGGGAAATGATTGAAACACTAAGAATATATGTATATATATATAAATATATTTTAATCAATCAACGCCGCAACAACTCGGACAGTTACATATAAGTATAAACATATATGCCAAACATGTAATAATCTAGTAAATATTAGAGACAGTACCTCCAATACTATGCAACAAATACAATATTGTCAACTTATGAAATATATGTGTATATGAAATCAAAAACTAATAATCTAACTAATACATAAAACATACAATATTATATTATTAAAAAAATAAAGGTTACATTGTCAGAAATATATATATGTGTGCGCATTCTATATTATTAAATCAAATCAGTAATCTAAGATACATACTTAAAACTAGCCTACGTTCCGGTAAAGAGTTATAAAATAAGAACTACATTACGAAACATGCATGTCTATATATAAAAATATATATAAATAACCTATATTCTAAACTAAATTACTACTAATAATCTACAAAAGAAATAGAACACACAACGCAACACTTGGGACTAAGTAACAACCTGTCGATAGGTCAAACGTTCAAAACAATTGACACCGCAACGACTTGAAGGTTTGCATACAGAAATTCTACCATCAAACACTAATATGTAAAAACGCATTAAACACACAATAATTTAGAAATAAAACCTTCAATACTATGTTGTCACAATACCAGATATATATATGTATATATGAAATCAAATAATTGACACATAACCTCAAATACACAATATTACATCGCTAAAGAATCTAAATGAAAATCGCACTGCCAAATTATATACATATATACGTGCGTGTGTGTGTGTTCTATCTTATTAAATGAAGTTAATAAACAATTAACATTTCATCTGGTATAAATACTACACTGCCAGAAGAAATATATACATATACATATATATATATAATGTGTGTATATGAGTTTGTCTTATATTATCAAACACTCTATAAAATAAACTACTCAAAACAATAAATAAAGCTATCGAAGAATTACAAAACATTAATCATATTAAAATCACACACAATATAAATAAATAAATATATATATATGTATATTCACACGAACAATACTATTGTCACTTTAAAGTAATACGAATAACACTATTAATAAACAAATGTTCTAATTGCGGTAAAATAAGGAAACACGACCGACAGAAAATACTTCGATATTAAACAAAACTAAAGACCCGCCACTATAACCTCACTTATGAGCAGCCATGTTAGATTTACACGCGCATCGGAACACGCGTTATGGTTATAGGGATATTAGGGATTAATGGAAACCAGACGCGAGAAACAAATCATGAAAACACATTATTAACATTTTTCTTTAATAAATTCTATGCGCAACTACATTGTCAAATATGAATATATATATACACATTGACACAACTATTAAAGAAAGATACTCCCTTTAAATGGACAGAAAATCAAGAAAATGCATTCAATAATTTAAAGACAGCGCTAATGACAAAACCCATTTTACAGTATCCAGACTTTTCTGAACCCTTTAACCTTACTACAGACGCATCAGGATACGCAATAAGCGGTGTACTGAGTCAAGGGCAAATCGGAAAGGATTTACCGATTGCATATGCCTCAAGACTATTGAATTCCGCCGAACAAAACTACTCTACCATAGAAAAGGAGTGTCTGGCAATCGTTTACTGTACGATGCATTTCAGACCATACCTGTATGGTAGAAAGTTTACGATAATAACTGATCACAAACCGTTAGTATGGATGAATTCCATTAAAGATCCCACCTCGAGAATTTGGAAATGGAAATTGAAATTGTCGGACTTTGAATTTGATATCCAATATAAAGAAGGTAGAGCGAACGCGAACGCAGATGCATTATCCCGAAATCCGCCAGAGATGTGCTTGCCAATCAGGAAACGAGAAGAAGATTCGCCAGATCGATATCCACATGTAAAAAGATTTCAATTGGATACCTCGACCGAGGACTCTCCGATATTCGAGGCTAAGCCACGCGTATTATCGCATTACGATAAACAGGGAAAACCTTCTACTCGAAAACATCTCACCATAGAAGAAACACCCGTAAAATATTTTGACGAAGCACTAGCCGAGCTCGATCGAGAAAAGGAAGACACGGATACAACGAGCGAAGAAGAGCCCTCCATTGTAAATCCAGAATTAATTCAACAACGAGAAAAGGACACGAGACCTACGATAATCGCGGAATTAAGAATTTCAGAAACCCGAGACTCAATTACGAGAGTAAAAGACCATAGAGTAATATTTATAGATGTACATGGGAATGCGATAGATAAAGGAGCATTAGAAATGAAGGAGACGGGAAAATTGCCTCGTTATGAAGATTTAATGTTAGAAAAAGCAAGATTGAATTACGATTCTGGGAAATACATCATATCCCTACCGATAAAGGAAAATAGAAATATTCCAATAACACCAGAAAATTTATTAAACTCGCTAAGATCTCTACTAGATGTAGTAAATGAAAAACAGTTAACTTCCTTTAGCATCAGCAAAGGAAATTTAGAAGAGATACCCTGGCGACATACAATCAGAAAATTAAAAGAAATATTTATGGAAAAAACCTTAACCATCACCATTTGCACTGGGGAAGTAATTACCCCGCCTGTGGAAGCACGAAATAACATAATAAGAGAAAAACACGAATCATCCGTAGCAGGACATAAAGGAGTAACGAAGACGTATCAAAGAATACGACAATGTTATTATTGGGAAAATATGAAGAAGGAGATCCAGGAATACATAAGAACATGTAAAGAATGCCAATTGAAAAAGTTAACTAGAATAAAGACAAAGCAACCAATGGTACTCACTGATACACCGGGCAGGGCTTTCGACAAAATTAGTATGGATATCGTCGGTCCACTACCAAAGACAGCAAAAGGAAACGAATACATATTAACAATTCAAGACCTATTAACAAAATATTCAATCGGGATTCCAATAGGAGGAATCTCTTCAGCCGAGATAGCGGACGCTTTTATAAAACGATTTATTTGTCGTTTCGGGTCACCGAGAGCTATTCTCACTGATCAAGGAAGGAACTTTACATCCTCACTAATGAAGAAAGTAGCAAAAAGATTCCGCATCAAACAATATACTACGACGGCATATCATCCACAAAGTAACGGTTCGATCGAAAGATCTCACCACGTATTGATGGAATATCTCAAGTTATATATCGAAAATTCCAGAAATTGGGACGAATGGGTGGAATTAGCCATGTTTTCCTATAACACCTCTGTACACGAAGGAACGAAATTCTCTCCGCATGAATTAGTCTTTGGACACTTGGCCAGAGAACCCACTGGCGAAATACCAATCGTAGAAAACGTGGAACCAACTTATGCGGAATATCTCAGAGACCTGTTCGATAAAATCAACACCGTGCAGCAAACAGCAAGAGAAAATTTGATAAAATCCAAACTAAGATCAAAAGAATATTACGACAGACGAATTAACCCTCAAAATTTCAAAATTGGAGACCTAGTATACCTACTAAAGGAACCTAGCAAAGGAAAGTTTTCCGATCAATATACTGGACCACACAAGGTGCTAGAAATCTTGCAGAACCAAAACGTCAAGATTGAAGTAAAAGGGATTCCGCGAACAGTGCACTTAAACAAGTTAAAACTAGCGCATAATCGAAATAAACAATGAATGAAGTGATTGCAGTGGACAACGTAGTGCAGTAGTGTATGTTGTAGTGCTGTTCGTTGAATAATACAGATAGCTACAACCTAAAAGAAAAAAGGAAAATTATTATGTGTGCTCCAATTATCGTTTAAATATAAAATGTGTTAACTCAACGAATAATTAACTAAGTGAAAGTGGAAGTTACCTTGTGAACAAGAAAGTGTATGTGCAAATATAGGTTATGATTCCTTGTTCGTGGAACGTAGTGCATGACAGTTACCTAAAATAAGCGAATAAATTAGTTTCAATTGTTTCAGTGCAAAATATGAGGTTACTAAATGTTATAACTATATTGTGGTTAAATCAAAAGGAGATGTGACACTGTTCGTCGAATAATACAGATAGCGGAAACCTAAAAGAAAAAGGAAAAATTTATTATGTGTACTCCAATTACTGTTTGAATATGAAACGTGTTGATTCAATAAATAATTAAAAGAGTGCAAGTGAAAGTTACCTCGTGAACAAGTAATCGTCATACAAGAAGGTTTACGTGCAAAATAGGTTATGGATCCCTGTTTGCGGAACACCATGTACGACAGCCAGCTGAAAATAAACGAACGAATTAACTTCAATGGCCTTAATGCAAAATACAACATTACTAAATATTATAACAAAACTGCAGAAGCGTGACACTGTTCGTCGAATAACGCAGACAGCAAAAACCTGAAAAAGCAAAAGAAGATTATTACGAGTGCTCCAATTACTGTTTGAATGTAAAACGTGTTAGTTCAACGAATAACTAAAACAGTGAAAGTGCAACTTACCTCGTGAACAATCAATCACCATACAAGGAAGTGTACATGCATGAATTTCGCAGATTAATAAGAAGAAATAAAATAGCTGATAAGTATAGAAAGTGGTTAGGAAATAATTATGATAGATTAATTCAGAGTTAGTAATACATATAACCGGAATAAAAGGATATTTCATTATGTATTAATCTACGTAGTATTGTATCTAACATGTAGAAGCGGATTTTGTAATGCACACGCATTAAATTAAATAAATTAAACAGTACCTTTAAGGCCACAGATGTAAGACGATTGAAGGCAACCGTAGTAAGTATCCAAGGCATATCGAAGAATCGGATGATGTTGTGGGAATGATCCAGGTAAGTGTCGCAGCATCGAAAGAGTAGAATCCGAAGAATCACAGACAATGTTAATCTAATAAATAAATTTTAATCACTAATAAGGAAACTAATACATATCATACATAAAATAATAACATATAGTAAGCACAAGCAATAATAAA
Source organism: Bombus sonorus (assembly GCA_029958995.1). Lineage (NCBI taxonomy): Eukaryota > Metazoa > Arthropoda > Insecta > Hymenoptera > Apidae > Bombus > Bombus sonorus. Next base: position 4,524,330 of record JARWAU010000008.1, on the reverse strand, counting down.
TTAATAGGGAAAATATGAAAGGTCAATAAACACAGAAATAGGTTAGAAATTAATCAAGATAGACTAACTAAATGTTAACAACAAGACATGACTGAACTCAGTACAAAGAAATAAAGTTATGTTACAGGAAAGTGACTGGTAACACAATACACAAAGCATTAACTAAATTAAACGAGACTTATATAAATGCAAGTCATGACTATTACATTAAAGTAGTACACTGTATTTGCACACACAATATCATGAAACACAAAACAATATTACAAAACACCACTAAATAAAATCATAATGATTAATAATTAATTGGTTATTTCAACAACACACCACTGTTAACGTTAAATCAACGCCATACCAAAGATACACGTGAGCGGCCATGTTAAAAAATTCGTCGCGCACCCCACACATACACACCTCAATACGAATAATAACCAACACAATGTAATACAGCATCATAATAGTAATGTTAGGTACTAATAATAATAATAATAATAATAATAATAATAATAATAATAATAATAATAAAAAGAAAAAAAAGAGAAAGAAAGACAAAGAGAGATAAGGAAAATATATATATATTAAATAACAACTAACATAATCATAACATATTATATATATTATATTATATACAGGGATACAGTATTCGTACAAAGGAACAAGTCCGAACGAAACAATTTTTTTTTTTTTTTTTATTTTTATATATATTAACTGTTTTATATGTATGTACAGAACGGGCAACGAGTTCATCAACTCGGGCATAGAGAACCCAGGTGGGCCCTTTCCCGCATTCGATGTGGAGGAGACGGAGGATGCTCAATCTTGCCTCTGTGTTCGATTGATACGCTCCGTCCACCGTTTAGATAACGGCTATCTTTGTCAAGACTGTTTCGACAAGTTAGATCCAGACATGATCGTTTAAAATAATCCGACTCACATTGAAAGACACTTTTTAGTTGAAGGAATAGCATTTCGCACCGTAGAACCATAAAGTATTTGTATGCTACGCACAAAACCGAATACTTATGCTATCCACCTGTAAAGAAACAACATTTATAACTATACATGTAATTTTTACTTATGTTTACCAATATATACACACGCATGTTGTAAAGTAGGTGATATTTACAACACTCACTTCCATTGATAATGCAAGTGACTCATAAATAAGCCGTCATATTTACCATTACACGCACATATATATATTCGAAACAAGCTATATTTGTAATATCCATTCTATTGATAATATATACATATATATTTATAACGATAAAACAAATCTCATTACTTACCAATACGTATGCATATATGTATATAATTATAACCCAAGTAGCTTTCATAATATTTATTTTCACTGATAACATATACATAGAACCTAAAATAAAAAAAAAGAGGGGTTTTAATATAAAAAAAAAAAAAAAGAGAAAAAAAAATATATATAAATATAAAATTTTCTTTTTTAATAAAAGGTTATTCTTATTTCTAATAAACTCGAGAATAAGAAACGATTTAATAAATTGTTAATAGGAAGATGAATCACCTGGTCATCGTACTTACCCTCATTAAAATATCATATGGCCTGGTAGGATACGACATACAACAGAATGCTACTCGGAACTACCCGTTTGGCAAGGGAATCGCACCGCATTTCTAATGCCAAAAACACACACCCTAACGTAACACGGATACCATAGAGAATGTAGCGCAGTACTACCTACGTTCTACAACATCGACGGACTCTGGCACAAATTCGTACCAAAGCCCATGGAACCACCACAGGAACTCCGCCAGGACGTGCGCCAAACGTGGCGATATTCAGTACCATCGTCATTCAGTACCATCGCAAAAAACTGCAATCTTGAACACATTGGCCAGAGGAGCGACAGGAAAAACAATCGTCCGTGGAACAGTAAACATCCTGGGAATGATGGACGAAAACACATTAACCACAATAGCGAAAAATACAGTATCAAGCTAATGGACTGGTTTCATGGAATTTGGAACTGTCAGTGCAGCAATATTTGGAATCCTCGTAATATTTAAATTAATCAAGACGATAATAGATATTGCCATACGCGGATACCAGTAGCGTGAAACTTACGGATGTGGAATCGCCCTATTAGGAGCAATATGCGGCTCAGTCACCCACCTGCTACTATACCTCAAAAGAGGACGAAATATCGATGATCAAACAGCACAACCTCAAGGGATATCGATAACACCGGCGGTCACTCAACAACCAACGACATCTACATCCGCCTTGAACGAACTCAGAGACACCATCAGTCAAATTTCCTCTGGAAATTTGAACTCCAAGGGCGGGGGTGTCACGTCCCGCGCTCCGCACGTGCCGTAAGAAGAACAAGAAACCTACTCTATACAAAACACGCGAATAAGGATTTGGATGCACAAACGAACACACGGCACTACGAAACGAAAGGAAGGATTAACAAAATGAGAGCGACTAACAGATCCAACCAATAAACGAAATACATATACACACAACTCTAAATAAACCTACCAATAACCGACTTGCCATTTGAAAACCTATGGTTCAATATAATATAAACTCAACCAGCATAAAATAAAATAAATAGAACCAACTAATGGATTGAACGAGTCACGAACCAAACAAATAAACCAGGAAATAAGAATAACTACAGAAAGGGAAATGATTGAAACACTAGGAATATATGTATATATAAATATATTTTAATCAATCAACGCCGCAACAACTCGGACAGTTACATATAAGTATAAACATATATGCCAAACATGTAATAATCTAGTAAATATTAGAGACAGTACCTCCAATACTATGCAACAAATACAATATTATCAACTTATGAAATATATGTGTATATGAAATCAAAAACTAATAATCTAACTAATACATAAAACATACAATATTATATTACTAAAAAAATAAAGCTTACATTGTCAGAAATATATATATGTGTGCGCATTCTATATTATTAAATCAAATCAGTAATCTAAGATACATACTTAAAACTAGCCTACGTTCCGGTAAAGAGTTATAAAATAAGAACTACATTACGAAACATGCATGTCTATATATAAAAATATATATAAATAACCTATATTCTAAACTAAATTACTACTAATAATCTACAAAAGAAATAGAACACACAACGCAACACTTGGGACTAAGTAACAACCTGTCGATAGGTCAAACGTTCAAAATAATTGACACCGCAACGACTTGAAGGTTTGCATACAGAAATTCTACCATCAAACACTAATATGTAAAAACGCATTAAACACACAATAATTTAGAAATAAAACCTTCAATACTATGTTGTCACAATACCAGATATATATATGTATATATGAAATCAAATAATTGACACATAACCTCAAATACACAACATTACATCGCTAAAGAATCGAAATGAAAATCACACTGCCAAAATTATATACATATATACGTGCGTGTGTGTGTGTTCTATCTTATTAAATGAAGTTAATAAACAATTAACATTTCATCTGGTATAAATACTACACTGCCAGAAGAAATATATACATATACATATATATATATTGTGTGTATATGAGTTTGTCTTATATTATCAAATACTCTATAAAATAAACTACTCAAAACAATAAATAAAGCTATCGAAGAATTACAAAACATTAATCATATTAAAATCACACACAATATAAATAAATAAATATATATATATGTATATTCACACGAACAATACTATTGTCACTTTAAAGTAATACGAATAACACTATTAATAAACAAATGTTCTAATTGCGGTAAAATAAGGAAACACGACCGACAGAAAATACTTCGATATTAAACAAAACTAAAGACCCGCCACTATAACCTCACTTATGAGCAGCCATGTTAGATTTACACGCGCATCGGAACACGCGTTATGGTTATAGGGATATTAGGGATTAATGGAAACCAGACGTGAGGAACAAATCATGAAAACACATCGTTAACGTTTTTCTTTAATAAATTCTATGCGCAACTACATTGTCAAATATAAATATAAAAATATATATATATATAATTAACAAAGAAAAAAGGGGGGAATATAAAATTAAATACACATATATTTAACAAACAAAAAAAACTAAATAAAATAACCTTACACTATCACGTTTAAAAAAAAGTATATATATATATATATTGAACACACACAAAAAAAAAAAAAAGAGAAGAAAAAAACAAAATGCATCAAAACAAAATATAATAATAAGGAACACGCGATCACCAAACAACGAACCAACGAAGCACCTACACCAAATCAAAATCGAAGCAAGGAGCTCCAAGATAAAGTTCGCTGAACTCACGCATACACCAATAACGCACAACAGGGGAAATTCCCTTTCTCCCAGAAGCATGGTGACGAAGATGTGCCTTCTAAACCTCTCCAGGAATTTCGTTTGGAAAATAAACTTTTACACAACGATCTGTATCAACGACTTCAACCAGAGGGGGCTCCCACTCCAGCACGACGGTCTCTGCATCGAAGAAACTTTCATCAACAGCAACAAAATTGTCAAAACTCAACTCCGACGAGAAATCCACGGCCTCGGCATCAATGTCGAATACTCTCTCCGACCACTCTGGTTCATCACAGCGCCGCATACGTTTGATGGGCCTTCCCAAATCGCCCATGGGTTCTTCGGAATCCCTCTTTCGCTTGCGCTGAAACAATACAATATAGTTTAAATAAAACGAAACAGAACGAATCAAGCGGATTAAAAATAAGACAAAGTACGCACCATAGAAGTCTGGATAGGAACCCCTGATGGAAATGCCTCCGCAAACATTGTTTAAACGTCGATCACCGAAGCCTAGAGAAACAACAAGAAAAGGAAAAAGGATCAAAATCACGAAAACAACCATAATATACAAATATCTATCTAAATCAAACTTACGCAAACTAATTCGAAGGAGGAGGCCCTTGTTGTGGGAGAGCAGCGGATCGCGCGTGTTGCCCGAGCAAACATCGAAATGATAATGATGCTGCAGCCGCCAGCCCTTGCACGTGCCGAAGAAACACAGATAAATCCCACGGTACAAACATGGAAGATTCTCGGAAAAGACAAGACCAGCATGGAACGTCTCAAGTCTCCTAGACGCTAGCTCAGCAGAAACACTGGACCGAGTGGAACTAAGTCGAAATATGAAACTTACATTCTCTCACGTACGATCTCTGGAAGCCAAAACTGCAAAATCCCGATTCCCACGGAAGGGTACTCCCAGTGGACCACCACCACAACCACCACCTCGTGGGGATGGCATTATAAATAAGCATAGCACATAGAGCAGCGCGCAGTATAATTAATACGTTCATTATAACGTCTTATACCGTGCTATATCGTGCGTTTAGAAATCTTGTATAACACTTTGCGTTTCGGCGGTCTTTAGTTGTCTAGACAAGAAAGGAAAGTCGCGACTTAGGAAAAATAAAATATTTTGAAGTCTTCATTTCATCGCTTAAACAAAAGCGCATTGTAATTGCGGTATTAATTCGGTTAGTAATTTGTAAACCGTGTATCGAAACAAATAAATAAAGTAAAAGTTTGATAATAAATTATATCCGAGTTTCGAGAAATAAACCCAGAAATTAAAACACCAACGACCATCAGAGCAGACGAAGTGATGGCACCCGACGCCACTGGTTTCTCAAGGTAAGAAAATAAATTTTAAAAATATTTCCTTCTTCTCTGATAATTTCGTTGCACTCGAGAATTACCTATCATCAATCTCGTTTTATTTCCGTGAACGGTTTGAAGATAGAATCATTATTTTAAACTTTAAACAAAAGGGGGTGTTCGCTGTGTTGGCTTGTGCAAACGGTGTTTTCAGCTACTGAAACACCCGTTGATCTTCGCATTCCTCCTCCCATTGTTGGCAAAATATTGCCCGTCTTTGGGCAAGGCTTGCGAAATCACACAAGTCCCGCACAGAGAGGACCATTAAATACATCGTTGACGTCGATCGAATATTAAGAGCGATACCGGCATTTCTATTGACCAATTTCCTTGCCATCATTGCATGCAATTATACAAAAAGGAGAGAGAAATAGTAGAACAATTTCCTTTAAAAATTTAACCGAAGGATCGTTCGCTGTGTTGACTTGTGCAAACGGTGTTTTCAATAATCGAAAACGCCTATCGATCTTCGCATTCCTCCTCCCATTGTTGGCAAAATATTGCCCGTCTTTGGGCAAGGCTTGCGAAATCACACAAGTTCCACACAGAGAGGATCGTTAGAATCACCCTCGATAATCAAACTCAAAGGCAAGAAAATCGTGGTGATAGAATCCATCGTGGCAAATAAACTGAGCTTTGGTTCCAACGACAAACTATTATAGCGAAATTAAAAGAGAAGAAGAAGGCAAAACGTAAAAAAATAAATTCATATCAAGCAACGAAAAATTTGACATTCAAATATTGTATCCAGCTTTAATCCTCTCCCGTGCTAGTATTCCTGCACATAGCAGGTTAGCCAAAAAGCGGAATCGGTTTTGCCAGTAGCATTATACTCTAGTCGACGCTACCCGTAACGTTTGAAATAAATAAAATTTTTGAAATAGTCCTTAGACTATTTCTGGTGGCAGCAACTACCGTATTAATCGGAAATCCAAATAAATACTTCATACACAATAATATCATTTCAATATTTCCCTTCCGACTAAACTCTAAATCACAAATAAATCAAAAATAAATAAAAAAAAAAAAAAAAAAATTTTACAGAATTTTAATCTTAACTTGACTTAAAACTAATAAATACGTAACACAGTTAGATAGATTAAAATTTTTGACACAACTATTGTATATATATATATATATATATTCATATTTGACAATGTAGTTGCGCATAGAATTTATTAAAGAAAAATGTTAATAATGTGTTTTCATGATTTGTTTCTCGCGTCTGGTTTCCATTAATCCCTAATATCCCTATAACCATAACGCGTGTTCCGATGCGCGTGTAAATCTAACATGGCTGCTCATAAGTGAGGTTATAGTGGCGGGTCTTTAGTTTTGTTTAATATCGAAGTATTTTCTGTCGGTCGTGTTTCCTTATTTTACCGCAATTAGAACATTTGTTTATTAATAGTGTTATTCGTATTACTTTAAAGTGACAATAGTATTGTTCGTGTGAATATACATATATATATATATTTATTTATTTATATTGTGTGTGATTTTAATATGATTAATGTTTTGTAATTCTTCGATAGCTTTATTTATTGTTTTGAGTAGTTTATTTTATAGAGTGTTTGATAATATAAGACAAACTCATATACACACATTATATATATATATGTATATGTATATATTTCTTCTGGCAGTGTAGTATTTATACCAGATGAAATGTTAATTGTTTATTAACTTCATTTAATAAGATAGAACACACACACACGCACGTATATATGTATATAATTTGGCAGTGCGATTTTCATTTAGATTCTTTAGCGATGTAATATTGTGTATTTGAGGTTATGTGTCAATTATTTGATTTCATATATACATATATATATCTGGTATTGTGACAACATAGTATTGAAGGTTTTATTTCTAAATTATTGTGTGTTTAATGCGTTTTTACATATTAGTGTTTGATGGTAGAATTTCTGTATGCAAACCTTCAAGTCGTTGCGGTGTCAATTGTTTTGAACGTTTGACCTATCGACAGGTTGTTACTTAGTCCCAAGTGTTGCGTTGTGTGTTCTATTTCTTTTGTAGATTATTAGTAGTAATTTAGTTTAGAATATAGGTTATTTATATATATTTTTATATATAGACATGCATGTTTCGTAATGTAGTTCTTATTTTATAACTCTTTACCGGAACGTAGGCTAGTTTTAAGTATGTATCTTAGATTACTGATTTGATTTAATAATATAGAATGCGCACACATATATATATTTCTGACAATGTAACCTTTATTTTTTTAATAATATAATATTGTATGTTTTATGTATTAGTTAGATTATTAGTTTTTGATTTCATATACACATATATTTCATAAGTTGACAATATTGTATTTGTTGCATAGTATTGGAGGTACTGTCTCTAATATTTACTAGATTATTACATGTTTGGCATATATGTTTATACTTATATGTAACTGTCCGAGTTGTTGCGGCGTTGATTGATTAAAATATATTTATATATATATACATATATTCTTAGTGTTTCAATCATTTCCCTTTCTGTAGTTATTCTTATTTCCTGGTTTATTTGTTTGGTTCGTGACTCGTTCAATCCATTAGTTGGTTCTATTTATTTTATTTTATGCTGGTTGAGTTTATATTATATTGAACCATAGGTTTTCAAATGGCAAGTCGGTTATTGGTAGGTTTATTTAGAGTTGTGTGTATATGTATTTCGTTTATTGGTTGGATCTGTTAGTCGCTCTCATTTTGTTAATCCTTCCTTTCGTTTCGTAGTGCCGTGTGTTCGTTTGTGCATCCAAATCCTTATTCGCGTGTTTTGTATAGAGTAGGTTTCTTGTTCTTCTTACGGCACGTGCGGAGCGCGGGACGTGACACAGAAATTCTACCATCAAACACTAATATGTAAAAACGCATTAAACACACAATAATTTAGAAATAAAACCTTCAATACTATGTTGTCACACTCATTTTACTCCATCTTACACGCCGAATGCAGTGCACCTCACTTTTAGCGTCGCAGCAATCCCTGGCAATCGCAAAACGCGATCTTTCGACTTATTTTGACGAAATCGACTGTAATTTCCTTAAAGTTGGAGATATTGCGACGTATAACCACTCATTTTACTCCATCACTTTTAGCGTCGCAACAATCCCTGGCGCGCGCAATTCGCGATCATTCGTCTGATTTTCACGATAATAGACTGTAATTTCCTTCCCGTCGGAGATATTTCGATGTTTAACCACTCATTTTACTCCATGTTACACGCCGAATGCAGTGCACCTCACTTTTAGCGTCGCAACAATCCCTGGCACTCGTAAAACACGATCTTTCGTCTCATTTTGACGAAAATCGACTGTAATTTCCTTAAAGCTGGAGATATTTCGACGTTTAACCGCCCATTTTACTCCATTTTACACGCCGAATGCAGTGCACGACACTTTTAGCGTCGCAGCAATCCCTGGCAATCGCAAAACGCGATCTTTCGACTTATTTTGACGAAAATCGACTGTAATTGCCTTAAAGCTGGAGATATTCCGACGTATAACCACTCATTTTACTCCATCACTTTTAGCGTCGCAACAATCCCTGGCGCGCGCAAATCACGATCATTCGTCTGATTTTCACGCAAATCGACTGTAATTTCCTTAAAGTTGGAGATATTTCGACGTTTAAACGCTCCTCTTACTCCATTTTACACGGTAAATACAGTGCACCTCACTTTTAGCGTCGCAGCAATCCCTGGCGCGCGCAATTCGCGATCATTCGTCTGATTTTCACGATAATAGACTGTTATTTCCTTCCCGTTGGAGATATTTCGACGTTTAAACGCTCCTCTTACTCCATTTTACACGGTAAATACAGTGCACCTCACTTTTACCGTCGCAACAATCCCTGGCGCGCGCAATTCGCGATCATTCGTCTGATTTTGACGAAAATCGACTGTAATTTCCTTAAAGTTGGAGATATTGCGACGCTTAACCGCTCATTTTACTCCATTTTACACGCCGAATGCAGTGCACGACACTTTTAGCGTCGCAGCAATTCCTGGCAATCGCAAATCGCGATCTGTCGACTTATTTTGATGAAATCGACTGTAATTTCCTTAAAGTTGGAGATATTGCCACATTTAACCGCTCATTTTACTCCATTTTACACGCCGAATGCAATGCACGACACTTTCAGCGTCGCAAATATCTCTGGCGCCCGCAAATAGCGATCATTCTTAACACTTTGACGATAATCGACTGTAATTTCCTTCGCGTTGGAGATATTTCGATGTTTAACCACTCATTTTACTCCATGTTACACGCCGAATGCAGTGCACCTCACGTTTAGCGTCGCAACAATCCCTGGCACTCGTAAAACACGATCTTTCGTCTCATTTTGACGAAAATCGACTGTAATTTCCTTAAAGCTGGAGATATTTCGACCTTTAACCGCCCATTTTACTCCATTTTACACGCCGAATGCAGTGCACGACACTTTTAGCGTCGCAGCAATCCCTGGCAATCGCAAAACGCCATCTGTCGACTTATTTTGACGAAAATCGACTGTAATTGCCTTAAAGCTGGAGATATTCCGACGTATAACCACTCATTTTACTCCATCACTTTTAGCGCCGCAACAATCCCTGGCGCGCGCAATTCACGGTCATTCGTCTGATTTTCACGCAAATCGACTGTAATTTCCTTAAAGTTGGAGATATTTCGACGTTTAAACGGTCATCTTACTCCATTTTACACGCTAAATACAGTGCACCTCACTTTTAGCGTCGCAACAATCCCTGGCGCGCGCAATTCGCGATCTTTCGTCTTATTTTGACGAAAATCGACTGTAATTTCCTTAAAGTTGGAGATATTTCGACGTTTAACCGCTCATTTTACTCCAGTTTACACGCCGAATGCAGTGCACCTCTCTTTTAGCGTCGCAACAATTCCTGGCACTCGTAAAACACGATCTTTCGACTTATTTTGACGAAATCGACTATAATTTCCTTAAAGTTGGAGATATTGCCACATTTAACCGCTCATGTTACCCCATTTTACATGCCGAATGCAATGCACGACACTTTCAGGGTCGCAAATATCTCTGGCGCCCGCAAATAGCGATCATTCTTAACACTTTGACGATAATCGACTGTAATTTCCTTCGCGTTGGAGATATTTCGATGTTTAACCACTCATTTTACTCCATATTACACTTCGAATGCAGTGTACCTCACTTTTAGCGTCGCAACAATCCCTGGCGCGCGCAATTCGCGATCTTTCGTCTTATTTTGATGAAATCGACTGTAATTTCCTTAAAGTTGGAGACATTGCGACGTATAACCACTCATTTTACTCCATCACCTTTAGCGTCGCAACAATCCCTGGCGCGCGCAATTCACGATCATTCGGCTGATTTTCACGCAAATCGACTGTAATTTCCTTAAAGTTGGAGATATTTCGACGTTTAAACGGTCATTTTACTTCATCTTGCACGCCGAATGCAGTGCACGACACTTTCAGCGTCGCAAATATCTCTGGTACCCGCAAATAGCGATCGTTCTTAAAACTTTGGCGATAATCGACTGTAATTTCCTTCGTGTTGGAGATATTTCGATGTTTAACCACTCATTTTACTCCATATTACACTTCGAATGCAGTGTACCTCACTTTTAGCGTCGCAACAATCCCTGGCACTCGTAAAACACGATCTTTCGTCTCATTTTGACGTGTTACGTATTTATTAGTTTTAAGTCAAGTTAAGATTAAAATTCTGTAAAATTTTTTTTTTTTTTTTTTTTTTATTTATTTGTGATTTAGAGTTTAGTCGGAAGGGAAATATTGAAATGATATTATTGTGTATGAAGTATTTATTTGGATTTCCGATTAATACGGTAGTTGCTGCCACCAGAAATAGTCTAAGGACTATTTCAAAAATTTTATTTATTTCAAACGTTACGGGTAGCGTCGACTAGAGTATAATGCTACTGGCAAAACCGATTCCGCTTTTTGGCTAACCTGCTATGTGCAGGGATACTAGCACGGGAGAGGATTAAAGCTGGATACAATATTTGAATGTCAAATTTTTCGTTGCTTGATATGAATTTATTTTTTTTACGTTTTGCCTTCTTCTTCTCTTTTAATTTCGCTATAATAGTTTGTCGTTGGAACCAAAGCTCAGTTTATTTGCCACGATGGATTCTATCACCACGATTTTCTTGCCTTTGAGTTTGATTATCGAGGGTGATTCTAACGATCCTCTCTGTGTGGAACTTGTGTGATTTCGCAAGCCTTGCCCAAAGACGGGCAATATTTTGCCAACAATGGGAGGAGGAATGCGAAGATCGATAGGCGTTTTCGATTATTGAAAACACCGTTTGCACAAGTCAACACAGCGAACGATCCTTCGGTTAAATTTTTAAAGGAAATTGTTCTACTATTTCTCTCTCCTTTTTGTATAATTGCATGCAATGATGGCAAGGAAATTGGTCAATAGAAATGCCGGTATCGCTCTTAATATTCGATCGACGTCAACGATGTATTTAATGGTCCTCTCTGTGCGGGACTTGTGTGATTTCGCAAGCCTTGCCCAAAGACGGGCAATATTTTGCCAACAATGGGAGGAGGAATGCGAAGATCAACGGGTGTTTCAGTAGCTGAAAACACCGTTTGCACAAGCCAACACAGCGAACACCCCCTTTTGTTTAAAGTTTAAAATAATGATTCTATCTTCAAACCGTTCACGGAAATAAAACGAGATTGATGATAGGTAATTCTCGAGTGCAACGAAATTATCAGAGAAGAAGGAAATATTTTTAAAATTTATTTTCTTACCTTGAGAAACCAGTGGCGTCGGGTGCCATCACTTCGTCTGCTCTGATGGTCGTTGGTGTTTTAATTTCTGGGTTTATTTCTCGAAACTCGGATATAATTTATTATCAAACTTTTACTTTATTTATTTGTTTCGATACACGGTTTACAAATTACTAACCGAATTAATACCGCAATTACAATGCGCTTTTGTTTAAGCGATGAAATGAAGACTTCAAAATATTTTATTTTTCCTAAGTCGCGACTTTCCTTTCTTGTCTAGACAACTAAAGACCGCCGAAACGCAAAGTGTTATACAAGATTTCTAAACGCACGATATAGCACGGTATAAGACGTTATAATGAACGTATTAATTATACTGCGTATTAATAATACAGAACGTATTAAAACGTATTAATGGATACTTTAATAAAAATGAACGTTACAAAAACGAGCGTATTAATGACCACGGAATAATAGTGAGCACGTAACAATAATGAACGTATTAATTATACTGCGCGCTGCTCTATGTGCTATGCTTATTTATAATGCCATCCCCACGAGGTGGTGGTTGTGGTGGTGGTCCACTGGGAGTACCCTTCCGTGGGAATCGGGATTTTGCAGTTTTGGCTTCCAGAGATCGTACGTGAGAGAATGTAAGTTTCATATTTCGACTTAGTTCCACTCGGTCCAGTGTTTCTGCTGAGCTAGCGTCTAGGAGACTTGAGACGTTCCATGCTGGTCTTGTCTTTTCCGAGAATCTTCCATGTTTGTACCGTGGGATTTATCTGTGTTTCTTCGGCACGTGCAAGGGCTGGCGGCTGCAGCATCATTATCATTTCGATGTTTGCTCGGGCAACACGCGCGATCCGCTGCTCTCCCACAACAAGGGCCTCCTCCTTCGAATTAGTTTGCGTAAGTTTGATTTAGATAGATATTTGTATATTATGGTTGTTTTCGTGATTTTGATCCTTTTTCCTTTTCTTGTTGTTTCTCTAGGCTTCGGTGATCGACGTTTAAACAATGTTTGCGGAGGCATTTCCATCAGGGGTTCCTATCCAGACTTCTATGGTGCGTACTTTGTCTTATTTTTAATCCGCTTGATTCGTTCTGTTTCGTTTTATTTAAACTATATTGTATTGTTTCAGCGCAAGCGAAAGAGGGATTCCGAAGAACCCATGGGCGATTTGGGAAGGCCCATCAAACGTATGCGTGAGTTCAGCGAACTTTATCCTGGAGCTCCTTGCTTCGATTTTGATTTGGTGTAGGTGCTTCGTTGGTTCGTTGTTTGGTGATCGCGTGTTCCTTATTATTATATTTTGTTTTGATGCATTTTGTTTTTTTCTTCTCTCTTTTTTTTGTGTGTGTTCAATATATATATATATATACTTTTTTTTAAACGTGATAGTGTAAGGTTATTTTATTTAGTTTTTTTTTGTTTGTTAAATATATGTGTATTTAATTTTATATTCCCCCCTTTTTTCTTTGTTAATTATATATATATATATTTTTATATTTATATTTGACAATGTAGTTGCGCATAGAATTTATTAAAGAAAAACGTTAACGATGTGTTTTCATGATTTGTTCCTCACGCCTGATTTCCATTAATCCCTAATATTCCTATCACCGTAACGCGTGTTATTGTGTTAGTTGTTCCGAAGTATCGAAGTAATTTTCTATCGCTTGTTTTTCCGCAATTAGAACATTAATATCGTTATTATTACTTTAAAGTGACAATAGTATTGTTGGTGTGAATATATATATATAAATTTAGGTTGTGTGTCATTTTAATATGACTAATGTTTTGTAATTCATCAATAGTGTTTAACTTTATATTTCCCTTTTTTAATTAATTATATATATATATTCATATTTGACAATGTAGTTGCGCATAGAATTTATTAAAGAAAAATGTTAATAATGTGTTTTCATGATTTGTTTCTCGCGTCTGGTTTCCATTAATCCCTAATATCCCTATAACCATAACGCGTGTTCCGATGCGCGTGTAAATCTAACATGGCTGCTCATAAGTGAGGTTATAGTGGCGGGTCTTTAGTTTTGTTTAATATCGAAGTATTTTCTGTCGGTCGTGTTTCCTTATTTTACCGCAATTAGAACATTTGTTTATTAATAGTGTTATTCGTATTACTTTAAAGTGACAATAGTATTGTTCGTGTGAATATACATATATATATATTTATTTATTTATATTGTGTGTGATTTTAATATGATTAATGTTTTGTAATTCTTCGATAGCTTTATTTATTGTTTTGAGTAGTTTATTTTATAGAGTATTTGATAATATAAGACAAACTCATATACACACAATATATATATATGTATATGTATATATTTCTTCTGGCAGTGTAGTATTTATACCAGATGAAATGTTAATTGTTTATTAACTTCATTTAATAAGATAGAACACACACACACGCACGTATATATGTATATAATTTTGGCAGTGTGATTTTCATTTCGATTCTTTAGCGATGTAATGTTGTGTATTTGAGGTTATGTGTCAATTATTTGATTTCATATATACATATATATATCTGGTATTGTGACAACATAGTATTGAAGGTTTTATTTCTAAATTATTGTGTGTTTAATGCGTTTTTACATATTAGTGTTTGATGGTAGAATTTCTGTATGCAAACCTTCAAGTCGTTGCGGTATCAATTATTTTGAACGTTTGACCTATCGACAGGTTGTTACTTAGACCCAAGTGTTGCGTTGTGTGTTCTATTTCTTTTGTAGATTATTAGTAGTAATTTAGTTTAGAATATAGGTTATTTATATATATTTTTATATATAGACATGCATGTTTCGTAATGTAGTTCTTATTTTATAACTCTTTACCGGAACGTAGGCTAGTTTTAAGTATGTATCTTAGATTACTGATTTGATTTAATAATATAGAATGCGCACACATATATATATTTCTGACAATGTAAGTTTTATTTTTTTAGTAATATAATATTGTATGTTTTATGTATTAGTTAGATTATTAGTTTTTGATTTCATATACACATATATTTCATAAGTTGATAATATTGTATTTGTTGCATAGTATTGGAGGTACTGTCTCTAATATTTACTAGATTATTACATGTTTGGCATATATGTTTATACTTATATGTAACTGTCCGAGTTGTTGCGGCGTTGATTGATTAAAATATATTTATATATATATACATATATTCTTAGTGTTTCAATCATTTCCCTTTCTGTAGTTATTCTTATTTCCTGGTTTATTTGTTTGGTTCGTGACTCGTTCAATCCATTAGTTGGTTCTATTTATTTTATTTTATGCTGGTTGAGTTTATATTATATTGAACCATAGGTTTTCAAATGGCAAGTCGGTTATTGGTAGGTTTATTTAGAGTTGTGTGTATATGTATTTCGTTTATTGGTTGGATCTGTTAGTCGCTCTCATTTTGTTAATCCTTCCTTTCGTTTCGTAGTGCCGTGTGTTCGTTTGTGCATCCAAATCCTTATTCGCGTGTTTTGTATAGAGTAGGTTTCTTGTTCTTCTTACGGCACGTGCGGAGCGCGGGACGTGACAGACGAAAATCGACTGTAATTTCCTTAAAGTTGGAGATATTTCGACGTTTAACCGCCCATTTTACTCCATTTTACACGCCGAATGCAGTGCACGAGACTATTACCGTCGCAGCAATCCCTGGCAATCGCAAAACGCGATCTTTCGACTTATTTTGACGAAATCGACTGTAATTTCCTTAAAGCTGGAGATATTCCGACGTATAACCACTCATTTTACTCCATCACTTTTAGCGTCGCAACAATCCCTGGCGCGCGCAATTCACGATCATTCGGCTGATTTTCACGCAAATCGACTGTAATTTCCTTAAAGTTGGAGATATTTCGACGTTTAACCGCTCATTTTACTCCATTTTACACGTCGAACGCAGTGCAATACACTTTCAGCGTGGAAAATATCTCTGGCGCCCGCAAATAGCGATCATTCTTAATACTTTGAACATCATCGACTGTAATTTCCTTCCCGTTGGAGATATTTCGACGTTTAAACGCTCCTCTTACTCCATTTTACACGGTAAATACAGTGCACCTCACTTTTAGCGTCGCAGCAATCTCTGGCGCGCGCAATTCGCGATCATTCGTCTGATTTGCACGATAATAGACTGTAATTTCCTTCCCGTCGGAGATATTTCGACGTTTAAACGGTCATCTTACTCCATTTTACACGCTCAATACAGTGCACCTCACTTTTAGCGTCGCAACAATCCCTGGCGCGCGCAATTCGCGATCATTCGTCTGATTTTCACGATAATGGACTGTAATTTCCTTCCCGTCGGAGATATTTCGAAGTTTAAACGGTCATCTTACTCCATTTTACACGCTAAATACAGTGCACCTCACTTTTAGCGTCGCAACAATCCCTGGCACTCGTAAAACACGGTCTTTCTTCTTATTTTGACGAAAATCGACTGTAATTTCCTTAAAGTTGGAGATATTTCGACGCTTAACCGCTCATTTTACTCCATTTTACACGCCGAAAGCAGTGCGCGACACTTTTAGCGTCACAGCAATCCCTGGCAATCGCAAAACGCGATCTTTCGACTTATTTTGACGAAATCGAATGTAATTTCCTTAAAGTTGGAGATATTGCGACGTTTAACCGCTCATTTTACTCCATCTTACACGCCGAATGCAGTGCACCTCACTTTTAGCGTCGCAGCAATCCCTGGCAATCGCAAAACGCGATCTTTCGACTTATTTTGACGAAATCGACCGTAATTTCCTTAAAGTTGGAGATATTGCGACGTTTAACCGCTCATTTTACTCCATTTTACACGCCGAATGCAATGCACGACACTTTCAGCGTCGCAAATATCTCTGGCGCCCGCAAATAGCGATCATTCTTAACACTTTGACGATAATCGACTGTAATTTCCTTCGCGTTGGAGATATTTCGACGTTTAACCGCTCATTTTACTCCATTTTACACGCCGAATGCAATGCACGACACTTTCGGCGTCGCAAATATCTCTGGCGCCCGCAAATAGCGATCATTCTTAACACTTTGACGATAATCGACTGTAATTTCCTTCGCGTTGGAGATATTCCGACGTATAACCACTCATTTTACTCCATTTTACACGCCGAATGCAGTGCACGACACTTTTAGCGTCGCAGCAATCCCTGGCGCGCGCAATTCACGATCATTCGTCTGATTTTCACGCAAATCGACTGTAATTTCCTTAAAGCTGGAGATATTCCGACGTATAACCACTCATTTTACTCCATCACTTTTAGCGTCGCAACAATCCCTGGCGCGCGCAATTCACGATCATTCGTCTGATTTTCACGCAAATCGACTGTAATTTCCTTAAAGTTGGAGATATTGCGACGCTTAACCGCTCATTTTACTCCATTTTACACGCCGAATGCGGTGCACCTCACTTTTAGCGTCGCAACAATCACGGGCAATCGCAAAACGCGATCTTTCGACTTATTTTGACGAAATCGACTGTAATTTCCTTAAAGTTGGAGATATTTCGACGTTTAACCGCTCATTTTACTCCATTTTACACGTCGAACGCAGCGCAATACACTTTCAGCGTGGAAAATATCTCTGGCGCCCGCAAATAGCGATCATTCTTAATACTTTGAACATAATCGACTGTAATTTCCTTCCCGTTGGAGATATTTCGACGTTTAAACGCTCCTCTTACTCCATTTTACACGGTAAATACAGTGCACCTCACTTTTACCGTCGCAACAATCCCTGGTGCGCGCAATTCGCGATCATTCGTCTGATTTTGACGAAAATCGACTGTAATTTCCTTAAAGTTGGAGATATTGCGACGCTTAACCGCTCATTTTACTCCATTTTACACGCCGAATGCAGTGCACGACACTTTTAGCGTCGCAGCAATTCCTGGCAATCGCAAATCGCGATCTGTCGACTTATTTTGATGAAATCGACTGTAATTTCCTTAAAGTTGGAGATATTGCCACATTTAACCGCTCATTTTACTCCATTTTACACGCCGAATGCAATGCACGACACTTTCAGCGTCGCAAATATCTCTGGCGCCCGCAAATAGCGATCATTCTTAACACTTTGACGATAAGCGACTGTAATTTCCTTCGCGTTGGAGATATTTCGATGTTTAACCACTCATTTTACTCCATGTTACACGCCGAATGCAGTGCACCTCACTTTTAGCGTCGCAACAATCCCTGGCACTCGTAAAACACGATCTTTCGTCTCATTTTGACGAAAATCGACTGTAATTTCCTTAAAGTTGGAGATATTTCGACGTTTAACCGCCCATTTTACTCCATTTTACACGCCGAATGCAGTGCACGACACTTTTAGCGTCGCAGCAATCCCTGGCAATCGCAAAACGCGATCTTTCGACTTATTTTGACGAAATCGACTGTAATTTCCTTAAAGCTGGAGATATTCCGACGTATAACCACTCATTTTACTCCATCACTTTTAGCGTCGCAACAATCCCTGGCGCGCGCAATTCACGATCATTCGTCTGATTTTCACGCAAATCGACTGTAATTTCCTTAAAGTTGGAGATATTGCGACGCTTAACCGCTCATTTTACTCCATTTTACACGCCGAATGCGGTGCACCTCACTTTTAGCGTCGCAACAATCCCGGGCAATCGCAAAACGCGATCTTTCGACTTATTTTGACGAAATCGACCGTAATTGCCTTAAAGTTGGAGATATTTCGACGTTTAACCGCTCATTTTACTCCATTTTACACGTCGAACGCAGTGCAATACACTTTCAGCGTGGAAAATATCTCTGGCGCCCGCAAATAGCGATCATTCTTAATACTTTGAACATCATCGACTGTAATTTCCTTCCCGTTGGAGATATTTCGACGTTTAAACGCTCCTCTTACTCCATTTTACACGGTAAATACAGTGCACCTCAATTTTAGCGTCGCAGCAATCTCTGGCGCGCGCAATTCGCGATCATTCGTCTGATTTGCACGATAATAGACTGTAATTTCCTTCCCGTCGGAGATATTTCGACGTTTAAACGGTCATCTTACTCCATTTTACACGCTCAATACAGTGCACCTCACTTTTAGCGTCGCAACAATCCCTGGCGCGCGCAATTCGCGATCATTCGTCTGATTTTCACGATAATGGACTGTAATTTCCTTCCCGTCGGAGATATTTCGAAGTTTAAACGGTCATCTTACTCCATTTTACACGCTAAATACAGTGCACCTCACTTTTAGCGTCGCAACAATCCCTGGCACTCGTAAAACACGGTCTTTCTTCTTATTTTGACGAAAATCGACTGTAATTTCCTTAAAGTTGGAGATATTTCGACGCTTAACCGCTCATTTTACTCCATTTTACACGCCGAAAGCAGTGCACGACACTTTTAGCGTCACAGCAATCCCTGGCAATCGCAAAACGCGATCTTTCGACTTATTTTGACGAAATCGAATGTAATTTCCTTAAAGTTGGAGATATTGCGACGTTTAACCGCTCATTTTACTCCATCTTACACGCCGAATGCAGTGCACCTCACTTTTAGCGTCGCAGCAATCCCTGGCAATCGCAAAACGCGATCTTTCGACTTATTTTGACGAAATCGACCGTAATTTCCTTAAAGTTGGAGATATTGCGACGTTTAACCGCTCATTTTACTCCATTTTACACGCCGAATGCAATGCACGACACTTTCAGCGTCGCAAATATCTCTGGCGCCCGCAAATAGCGATCATTCTTAACACTTTGACGATAATCGACTGTAATTTCCTTCGCGTTGGAGATATTGCGACGTTTAACCGCTCATTTTACTCCATTTTACACGCCGAATGCAATGCACGACACTTTCAGCGTCGCAAATATCTCTGGCGCCCGCAAATAGCGATCATTCTTAACACTTTGACGATAATCGACTGTAATTTCCTTCGCGTTGGAGATATTCCGACGTATAACCACTCATTTTACTCCATCACTTTTAGCGTCGCAACAATCCCTGGCGCGCGCAATTCACGATCATTCGTCTGATTTTCACGCAAATCGACTGTAATTTCCTTAAAGTTGGAGATATTTCGACGTTTAAACGCTCCTCTTACTCCATTTTACACGGTAAATACAGTGCACCTCACTTTTAGCGTCGCAGCAATCCCTGGCGCGCGCAATTCGCGATCATTCGTCTGATTTTCACGATAATAGACTGTAATTTCCTTCCCGTTGGAGATATTTCGACGTTTAAACGCTCCTCTTACTCCATTTTACACGGTAAATACAGTGCACCTCACTTTTACCGTCGCAACAATCCCTGGTGCGCGCAATTCGCGATCATTCGTCTGATTTTGACGAAAATCGACTGTAATTTCCTTAAAGTTGGAGATATTGCGACGCTTAACCGCTCATTTTACTCCATTTTACACGCCGAATGCAGTGCACGACACTTTTAGCGTCGCAGCAATTCCTGGCAATCGCAAATCGCGATCTGTCGACTTATTTTGATGAAATCGACTGTAATTTCCTTAAAGTTGGAGATATTGCCACATTTAACCGCTCATTTTACTCCATTTTACACGCCGAATGCAATGCACGACACTTTCAGCGTCGCAAATATCTCTGGCGCCCGCAAATAGCGATCATTCTTAACACTTTGACGATAAGCGACTGTAATTTCCTTCGCGTTGGAGATATTTCGATGTTTAACCACTCATTTTACTCCATGTTACACGCCGAATGCAGTGCACCTCACTTTTAGCGTCGCAACAATCCCTGGCACTCGTAAAACACGATCTTTCGTCTCATTTTGACGAAAATCGACTGTAATTTCCTTAAAGTTGGAGATATTTCGACGTTTAACCGCCCATTTTACTCCATTTTACACGCCGAATGCAGTGCACGACACTTTTAGCGTCGCAGCAATCCCTGGCAATCGCAAAACGCGATCTTTCGACTTATTTTGACGAAATCGACTGTAATTTCCTTAAAGCTGGAGATATTCCGACGTATAACCACTCATTTTACTCCATCACTTTTAGCGTCGCAACAATCCCTGGCGCGCGCAATTCACGATCATTCGTCTGATTTTCACGCAAATCGACTGTAATTTCCTTAAAGTTGGAGATATTGCGACGCTTAACCGCTCATTTTACTCCATTTTACACGCCGAATGCGGTGCACCTCACTTTTAGCGTCGCAACAATCCCGGGCAATCGCAAAACGCGATCTTTCGACTTATTTTGACGAAATCGACTGTAATTTCCTTAAAGTTGGAGATATTTCGACGTTTAACCGCTCATTTTACTCCATTTTACACGCCGAACGCAGTGCAATACACTTTCAGCGTGGAAAATATCTCTGGCGCCCGCAAATAGCGATCATTCTTAATACTTTGAACATAATCGACTGTAATTTCCTTCCCGTTGGAGATATTTCGACGTTTAAACGCGCCTCTTACTCCATTTTACACGGTAAATACAGTGCACCTCACTTTTAGCGTCGCAGCAATCCCTGGCGCGCGCAATTCGCGATCATTCGTCTGATTTGCACGATAATAGACTGTAATTTCCTTCCCGTCGGAGATATTTCGACGTTTAAACGGTCATCTTACTCCATTTTACACGCTCAATACAGTGCACCTCACTTTTAGCGTCGCAACAATCCCTGGCGCGCGCAATTCGCGATCATTCGTCTTATTTTCACGATAATAGACTGTAATTTCCTTCCCGTCGGAGATATTTCGACGTTTAAACGGTCATCTTACTCCATTTTACACGCTCAATACAGTGCACCTCACTTTTAGCGTCGCAACAATCCCTGGCGCGCGCAATTCGCGATCTTTCGTCTTATTTTGACGAAAATCGACTGTAATTTCCTTAAAGTTGGAGATATTTCGACGTTTAACCGCTCATTTTACTCCAGTTTACACGCCGAATGCAGTGCACCTCTCTTTTAGCGTCGCAACAATTCCTGGCACTCGTAAAACACGATCTTTCGACTTATTTTGACGAAATCGACTATAATTTCCTTAAAGTTGGAGATATTGCCACATTTAACCGCTCATGTTACTCCATTTTACATGCCAAATGCAATGCACGACACTTTCAGGGTCGCAAATATCTCTGGCGCCCGCAAATAGCGATCATTCTTAACACTTTGACGATAATCGACTGTAATTTCCTTCGCGTTGGAGATATTTCGATGTTTAACCACTCACTTTACTCCATGTTACACGCCGAATGCAGTGCACCTCTCTTTTAGCGTCGCAACAATTCCTGGCACTCGTAAAACACGATCTTTCGACTTATTTTGACGAAATCGACTATAATTTCCTTAAAGTTGGAGATATTGCCACATTTAACCGCTCATGTTACTCCATTTTACATGCCGAATGCAATGCACGACACTTTCAGGGTCGCAAATATCTCTGGCGCCCGCAAATAGCGATCATTCTTAACACTTTGACGATAATCGACTGTAATTTCCTTCGCGTTGGAGATATTCCGACGTATAACCACTCATTTTACTCCATCACTTTTAGCGTCGCAACAATCCCTGGCGCGCGCAATTCACGATCATTCGTCTGATTTTCACGCAAATCGACTGTAATTTCCTTAAAGTTGGAGATATTTCGACGTTTAAACGCTCCTCTTACTCCATTTTACACGGTAAATACAGTGCACCTCAATTTTAGCGTCGCAGCAATCTCTGGCGCGCGCAATTCGCGATCATTCGTCTGATTTGCACGATAATAGACTGTAATTTCCTTCCCGTCGGAGATATTTCGACGTTTAAACGGTCATCTTACTCCATTTTACACGCTCAATACAGTGCACCTCACTTTTAGCGTCGCAACAATCCCTGGCGCGCGCAATTCGCGATCATTCGTCTGATTTTCACGATAATGGACTGTAATTTCCTTCCCGTCGGAGATATTTCGAAGTTTAAACGGTCATCTTACTCCATTTTACACGCTAAATACAGTGCACCTCACTTTTAGCGTCGCAACAATCCCTGGCACTCGTAAAACACGGTCTTTCTTCTTATTTTGACGAAAATCGACTGTAATTTCCTTAAAGTTGGAGATATTTCGACGCTTAACCGCTCATTTTACTCCATTTTACACGCCGAAAGCAGTGCACGACACTTTTAGCGTCACAGCAATCCCTGGCAATCGCAAAACGCGATCTTTCGACTTATTTTGACGAACTCGAATGTAATCTCCTTAAAGTTGGAGATATTGCGACGTTTAACCGCTCATTTTACTCCATCTTACACGCCGAATGCAGTGCACCTCACTTTTAGCGTCGCAGCAATCCCTGGCAATCGCAAAACGCGATCTTTCGACTTATTTTGACGAAATCGACCGTAATTTCCTTAAAGTTGGAGATATTGCGACGTTTAACCGCTCATTTTACTCCATTTTACACGCCGAATGCAATGCACGACACTTTCAGCGTCGCAAATATCTCTGGCGCCCGCAAATAGCGATCATTCTTAACACTTTGACGATAATCGACTGTAATTTCCTTCGCGTTGGAGATATTTCGACGTTTAACCGCTCATTTTACTCCATCTTACACGCCGAATGCAGTGCACCTCACTTTTAGCGTCGCAGCAATCCCTGGCAATCGCAAAACGCGATCTTTCGACTTATTTTGACGAAATCGACCGTAATTTCCTTAAAGTTGGAGATATTGCGACGTTTAACCGCTCATTTTACTCCATTTTACACGCCGAATGCAATGCACGACACTTTCAGCGTCGCAAATATCTCTGGCGCCCGCAAATAGCGATCATTCTTAACACTTTGACGATAATCGACTGTAATTTCCTTCGCGTTGGAGATATTCCGACGTATAACCACTCATTTTACTCCATCACTTTTAGCGTCGCAACAATCCCTGGCGCGCGCAATTCACGATCATTCGTCTGATTTTCACGCAAATCGACTGTAATTTCCTTAAAGTTGGAGATATTTCGACGTTTAAACGCTCCTCTTACTCCATTTTACACGGTAAATACAGTGCACCTCACTTTTAGCGTCGCAGCAATCCCTGGCGCGCGCAATTCGCGATCATTCGTCTGATTTTCACGATAATAGACTGTAATTTCCTTCCCGTTGGAGATATTTCGACGTTTAAACGCTCCTCTTACTCCATTTTACACGGTAAATACAGTGCACCTCACTTTTACCGTCGCAACAATCCCTGGTGCGCGCAATTCGCGATCATTCGTCTGATTTTGACGAAAATCGACTGTAATTTCCTTAAAGTTGGAGATATTGCGACGCTTAACCGCTCATTTTACTCCATTTTACACGCCGAATGCAGTGCACGACACTTTTAGCGTCGCAGCAATTCCTGGCAATCGCAAATCGCGATCTGTCGACTTATTTTGATGAAATCGACTGTAATTTCCTTAAAGTTGGAGATATTGCCACATTTAACCGCTCATTTTACTCCATTTTACACGCCGAATGCAATGCACGACACTTTCAGCGTCGCAAATATCTCTGGCGCCCGCAAATAGCGATCATTCTTAACACTTTGACGATAAGCGACTGTAATTTCCTTCGCGTTGGAGATATTTCGATGTTTAACCACTCATTTTACTCCATGTTACACGCCGAATGCAGTGCACCTCACTTTTAGCGTCGCAACAATCCCTGGCACTCGTAAAACACGATCTTTCGTCTCATTTTGACGAAAATCGACTGTAATTTCCTTAAAGTTGGAGATATTTCGACGTTTAACCGCCCATTTTACTCCATTTTACACGCCGAATGCAGTGCACGACACTTTTAGCGTCGCAGCAATCCCTGGCAATCGCAAAACGCGATCTTTCGACTTATTTTGACGAAATCGACTGTAATTTCCTTAAAGCTGGAGATATTCCGACGTATAACCACTCATTTTACTCCATCACTTTTAGCGTCGCAACAATCCCTGGCGCGCGCAATTCACGATCATTCGTCTGATTTTCACGCAAATCGACTGTAATTTCCTTAAAGTTGGAGATATTGCGACGCTTAACCGCTCATTTTACTCCATTTTACACGCCGAATGCGGTGCACCTCACTTTTAGCGTCGCAACAATCCCGGGCAATCGCAAAACGCGATCTTTCGACTTATTTTGACGAAATCGACTGTAATTTCCTTAAAGTTGGAGATATTTCGACGTTTAACCGCTCATTTTACTCCATTTTACACGCCGAACGCAGTGCAATACACTTTCAGCGTGGAAAATATCTCTGGCGCCCGCAAATAGCGATCATTCTTAATACTTTGAACATAATCGACTGTAATTTCCTTCCCGTTGGAGATATTTCGACGTTTAAACGCGCCTCTTACTCCATTTTACACGGTAAATACAGTGCACCTCACTTTTAGCGTCGCAGCAATCCCTGGCGCGCGCAATTCGCGATCATTCGTCTGATTTGCACGATAATAGACTGTAATTTCCTTCCCGTCGGAGATATTTCGACGTTTAAACGGTCATCTTACTCCATTTTACACGCTCAATACAGTGCACCTCACTTTTAGCGTCGCAACAATCCCTGGCGCGCGCAATTCGCGATCATTCGTCTTATTTTCACGATAATAGACTGTAATTTCCTTCCCGTCGGAGATATTTCGACGTTTAAACGGTCATCTTACTCCATTTTACACGCTCAATACAGTGCACCTCACTTTTAGCGTCGCAACAATCCCTGGCGCGCGCAATTCGCGATCTTTCGTCTTATTTTGACGAAAATCGACTGTAATTTCCTTAAAGTTGGAGATATTTCGACGTTTAACCGCTCATTTTACTCCAGTTTACACGCCGAATGCAGTGCACCTCTCTTTTAGCGTCGCAACAATTCCTGGCACTCGTAAAACACGATCTTTCGACTTATTTTGACGAAATCGACTATAATTTCCTTAAAGTTGGAGATATTGCCACATTTAACCGCTCATGTTACTCCATTTTACATGCCGAATGCAATGCACGACACTTTCAGGGTCGCAAATATCTCTGGCGCCCGCAAATAGCGATCATTCTTAACACTTTGACGATAATCGACTGTAATTTCCTTCGCGTTGGAGATATTTCGATGTTTAACCACTCACTTTACTCCATGTTACACGCCGAATGCAGTGCACCTCTCTTTTAGCGTCGCAACAATTCCTGGCACTCGTAAAACACGATCTTTCGACTTATTTTGACGAAATCGACTATAATTTCCTTAAAGTTGGAGATATTGCCACATTTAACCGCTCATGTTACTCCATTTTACATGCCGAATGCAATGCACGACACTTTCAGGGTCGCAAATATCTCTGGCGCCCGCAAATAGCGATCATTCTTAACACTTTGACGATAATCGACTGTAATTTCCTTCGCGTTGGAGATATTCCGACGTATAACCACTCATTTTACTCCATCACTTTTAGCGTCGCAACAATCCCTGGCGCGCGCAATTCACGATCATTCGTCTGATTTTCACGCAAATCGACTGTAATTTCCTTAAAGTTGGAGATATTTCGACGTTTAAACGCTCCTCTTACTCCATTTTACACGGTAAATACAGTGCACCTCAATTTTAGCGTCGCAGCAATCTCTGGCGCGCGCAATTCGCGATCATTCGTCTGATTTGCACGATAATAGACTGTAATTTCCTTCCCGTCGGAGATATTTCGACGTTTAAACGGTCATCTTACTCCATTTTACACGCTCAATACAGTGCACCTCACTTTTAGCGTCGCAACAATCCCTGGCGCGCGCAATTCGCGATCATTCGTCTGATTTTCACGATAATGGACTGTAATTTCCTTCCCGTCGGAGATATTTCGAAGTTTAAACGGTCATCTTACTCCATTTTACACGCTAAATACAGTGCACCTCACTTTTAGCGTCGCAACAATCCCTGGCACTCGTAAAACACGGTCTTTCTTCTTATTTTGACGAAAATCGACTGTAATTTCCTTAAAGTTGGAGATATTTCGACGCTTAACCGCTCATTTTACTCCATTTTACACGCCGAAAGCAGTGCACGACACTTTTAGCGTCACAGCAATCCCTGGCAATCGCAAAACGCGATCTTTCGACTTATTTTGACGAACTCGAATGTAATCTCCTTAAAGTTGGAGATATTGCGACGTTTAACCGCTCATTTTACTCCATCTTACACGCCGAATGCAGTGCACCTCACTTTTAGCGTCGCAGCAATCCCTGGCAATCGCAAAACGCGATCTTTCGACTTATTTTGACGAAATCGACCGTAATTTCCTTAAAGTTGGAGATATTGCGACGTTTAACCGCTCATTTTACTCCATTTTACACGCCGAATGCAATGCACGACACTTTCAGCGTCGCAAATATCTCTGGCGCCCGCAAATAGCGATCATTCTTAACACTTTGACGATAATCGACTGTAATTTCCTTCGCGTTGGAGATATTTCGACGTTTAACCGCTCATTTTACTCCATCTTACACGCCGAATGCAGTGCACCTCACTTTTAGCGTCGCAGCAATCCCTGGCAATCGCAAAACGCGATCTTTCGACTTATTTTGACGAAATCGACCGTAATTTCCTTAAAGTTGGAGATATTGCGACGTTTAACCGCTCATTTTACTCCATTTTACACGCCGAATGCAATGCACGACACTTTCAGCGTCGCAAATATCTCTGGCGCCCGCAAATAGCGATCATTCTTAACACTTTGACGATAATCGACTGTAATTTCCTTCGCGTTGGAGATATTCCGACGTATAACCACTCATTTTACTCCATCACTTTTAGCGTCGCAACAATCCCTGGCGCGCGCAATTCACGATCATTCGTCTGATTTTCACGCAAATCGACTGTAATTTCCTTAAAGTTGGAGATATTTCGACGTTTAAACGCTCCTCTTACTCCATTTTACACGGTAAATACAGTGCACCTCACTTTTAGCGTCGCAGCAATCCCTGGCGCGCGCAATTCGCGATCATTCGTCTGATTTTCACGATAATAGACTGTAATTTCCTTCCCGTTGGAGATATTTCGACGTTTAAACGCTCCTCTTACTCCATTTTACACGGTAAATACAGTGCACCTCACTTTTACCGTCGCAACAATCCCTGGTGCGCGCAATTCGCGATCATTCGTCTGATTTTGACGAAAATCGACTGTAATTTCCTTAAAGTTGGAGATATTGCGACGCTTAACCGCTCATTTTACTCCATTTTACACGCCGAATGCAGTGCACGACACTTTTAGCGTCGCAGCAATTCCTGGCAATCGCAAATCGCGATCTGTCGACTTATTTTGATGAAATCGACTGTAATTTCCTTAAAGTTGGAGATATTGCCACATTTAACCGCTCATTTTACTCCATTTTACACGCCGAATGCAATGCACGACACTTTCAGCGTCGCAAATATCTCTGGCGCCCGCAAATAGCGATCATTCTTAACACTTTGACGATAAGCGACTGTAATTTCCTTCGCGTTGGAGATATTTCGATGTTTAACCACTCATTTTACTCCATGTTACACGCCGAATGCAGTGCACCTCACTTTTAGCGTCGCAACAATCCCTGGCACTCGTAAAACACGATCTTTCGTCTCATTTTGACGAAAATCGACTGTAATTTCCTTAAAGTTGGAGATATTTCGACGTTTAACCGCCCATTTTACTCCATTTTACACGCCGAATGCAGTGCACGACACTTTTAGCGTCGCAGCAATCCCTGGCAATCGCAAAACGCGATCTTTCGACTTATTTTGACGAAATCGACTGTAATTTCCTTAAAGCTGGAGATATTCCGACGTATAACCACTCATTTTACTCCATCACTTTTAGCGTCGCAACAATCCCTGGCGCGCGCAATTCACGATCATTCGTCTGATTTTCACGCAAATCGACTGTAATTTCCTTAAAGTTGGAGATATTGCGACGCTTAACCGCTCATTTTACTCCATTTTACACGCCGAATGCGGTGCACCTCACTTTTAGCGTCGCAACAATCCCGGGCAATCGCAAAACGCGATCTTTCGACTTATTTTGACGAAATCGACTGTAATTTCCTTAAAGTTGGAGATATTTCGACGTTTAACCGCTCATTTTACTCCATTTTACACGCCGAACGCAGTGCAATACACTTTCAGCGTGGAAAATATCTCTGGCGCCCGCAAATAGCGATCATTCTTAATACTTTGAACATAATCGACTGTAATTTCCTTCCCGTTGGAGATATTTCGACGTTTAAACGCGCCTCTTACTCCATTTTACACGGTAAATACAGTGCACCTCACTTTTAGCGTCGCAGCAATCCCTGGCGCGCGCAATTCGCGATCATTCGTCTGATTTGCACGATAATAGACTGTAATTTCCTTCCCGTCGGAGATATTTCGACGTTTAAACGGTCATCTTACTCCATTTTACACGCTCAATACAGTGCACCTCACTTTTAGCGTCGCAACAATCCCTGGCGCGCGCAATTCGCGATCATTCGTCTTATTTTCACGATAATAGACTGTAATTTCCTTCCCGTCGGAGATATTTCGACGTTTAAACGGTCATCTTACTCCATTTTACACGCTCAATACAGTGCACCTCACTTTTAGCGTCGCAACAATCCCTGGCGCGCGCAATTCGCGATCTTTCGTCTTATTTTGACGAAAATCGACTGTAATTTCCTTAAAGTTGGAGATATTTCGACGTTTAACCGCTCATTTTACTCCAGTTTACACGCCGAATGCAGTGCACCTCTCTTTTAGCGTCGCAACAATTCCTGGCACTCGTAAAACACGATCTTTCGACTTATTTTGACGAAATCGACTATAATTTCCTTAAAGTTGGAGATATTGCCACATTTAACCGCTCATGTTACTCCATTTTACATGCCGAATGCAATGCACGACACTTTCAGGGTCGCAAATATCTCTGGCGCCCGCAAATAGCGATCATTCTTAACACTTTGACGATAATCGACTGTAATTTCCTTCGCGTTGGAGATATTTCGATGTTTAACCACTCACTTTACTCCATGTTACACGCCGAATGCAGTGCACCTCTCTTTTAGCGTCGCAACAATTCCTGGCACTCGTAAAACACGATCTTTCGACTTATTTTGACGAAATCGACTATAATTTCCTTAAAGTTGGAGATATTGCCACATTTAACCGCTCATGTTACTCCATTTTACATGCCGAATGCAATGCACGACACTTTCAGGGTCGCAAATATCTCTGGCGCCCGCAAATAGCGATCATTCTTAACACTTTGACGATAATCGACTGTAATTTCCTTCGCGTTGGAGATATTCCGACGTATAACCACTCATTTTACTCCATCACTTTTAGCGTCGCAACAATCCCTGGCGCGCGCAATTCACGATCATTCGTCTGATTTTCACGCAAATCGACTGTAATTTCCTTAAAGTTGGAGATATTTCGACGTTTAAACGCTCCTCTTACTCCATTTTACACGGTAAATACAGTGCACCTCAATTTTAGCGTCGCAGCAATCTCTGGCGCGCGCAATTCGCGATCATTCGTCTGATTTGCACGATAATAGACTGTAATTTCCTTCCCGTCGGAGATATTTCGACGTTTAAACGGTCATCTTACTCCATTTTACACGCTCAATACAGTGCACCTCACTTTTAGCGTCGCAACAATCCCTGGCGCGCGCAATTCGCGATCATTCGTCTGATTTTCACGATAATGGACTGTAATTTCCTTCCCGTCGGAGATATTTCGAAGTTTAAACGGTCATCTTACTCCATTTTACACGCTAAATACAGTGCACCTCACTTTTAGCGTCGCAACAATCCCTGGCACTCGTAAAACACGGTCTTTCTTCTTATTTTGACGAAAATCGACTGTAATTTCCTTAAAGTTGGAGATATTTCGACGCTTAACCGCTCATTTTACTCCATTTTACACGCCGAAAGCAGTGCACGACACTTTTAGCGTCACAGCAATCCCTGGCAATCGCAAAACGCGATCTTTCGACTTATTTTGACGAACTCGAATGTAATCTCCTTAAAGTTGGAGATATTGCGACGTTTAACCGCTCATTTTACTCCATCTTACACGCCGAATGCAGTGCACCTCACTTTTAGCGTCGCAGCAATCCCTGGCAATCGCAAAACGCGATCTTTCGACTTATTTTGACGAAATCGACCGTAATTTCCTTAAAGTTGGAGATATTGCGACGTTTAACCGCTCATTTTACTCCATTTTACACGCCGAATGCAATGCACGACACTTTCAGCGTCGCAAATATCTCTGGCGCCCGCAAATAGCGATCATTCTTAACACTTTGACGATAATCGACTGTAATTTCCTTCGCGTTGGAGATATTTCGACGTTTAACCGCTCATTTTACTCCATCTTACACGCCGAATGCAGTGCACCTCACTTTTAGCGTCGCAGCAATCCCTGGCAATCGCAAAACGCGATCTTTCGACTTATTTTGACGAAATCGACCGTAATTTCCTTAAAGTTGGAGATATTGCGACGTTTAACCGCTCATTTTACTCCATTTTACACGCCGAATGCAATGCACGACACTTTCAGCGTCGCAAATATCTCTGGCGCCCGCAAATAGCGATCATTCTTAACACTTTGACGATAATCGACTGTAATTTCCTTCGCGTTGGAGATATTCCGACGTATAACCACTCATTTTACTCCATCACTTTTAGCGTCGCAACAATCCCTGGCGCGCGCAATTCACGATCATTCGTCTGATTTTCACGCAAATCGACTGTAATTTCCTTAAAGTTGGAGATATTTCGACGTTTAAACGCTCCTCTTACTCCATTTTACACGGTAAATACAGTGCACCTCACTTTTAGCGTCGCAGCAATCCCTGGCGCGCGCAATTCGCGATCATTCGTCTGATTTTCACGATAATAGACTGTAATTTCCTTCCCGTTGGAGATATTTCGACGTTTAAACGCTCCTCTTACTCCATTTTACACGGTAAATACAGTGCACCTCACTTTTACCGTCGCAACAATCCCTGGTGCGCGCAATTCGCGATCATTCGTCTGATTTTGACGAAAATCGACTGTAATTTCCTTAAAGTTGGAGATATTGCGACGCTTAACCGCTCATTTTACTCCATTTTACACGCCGAATGCAGTGCACGACACTTTTAGCGTCGCAGCAATTCCTGGCAATCGCAAATCGCGATCTGTCGACTTATTTTGAT
Source organism: Bombus sonorus (assembly GCA_029958995.1). Taxonomy (NCBI): domain Eukaryota; kingdom Metazoa; phylum Arthropoda; class Insecta; order Hymenoptera; family Apidae; genus Bombus; species Bombus sonorus. The sequence goes on along the minus strand of JARWAU010000008.1, from coordinate 4,491,667 downwards.
GAAATCGACTGTAATTTCCTTAAAGTTGGAGATATTGCCACATTTAACCGCTCATTTTACTCCATTTTACACGCCGAATGCAATGCACGACACTTTCAGCGTCGCAAATATCTCTGGCGCCCGCAAATAGCGATCATTCTTAACACTTTGACGATAAGCGACTGTAATTTCCTTCGCGTTGGAGATATTTCGATGTTTAACCACTCATTTTACTCCATGTTACACGCCGAATGCAGTGCACCTCACTTTTAGCGTCGCAACAATCCCTGGCACTCGTAAAACACGATCTTTCGTCTCATTTTGACGAAAATCGACTGTAATTTCCTTAAAGTTGGAGATATTTCGACGTTTAACCGCCCATTTTACTCCATTTTACACGCCGAATGCAGTGCACGACACTTTTAGCGTCGCAGCAATCCCTGGCAATCGCAAAACGCGATCTTTCGACTTATTTTGACGAAATCGACTGTAATTTCCTTAAAGCTGGAGATATTCCGACGTATAACCACTCATTTTACTCCATCACTTTTAGCGTCGCAACAATCCCTGGCGCGCGCAATTCACGATCATTCGTCTGATTTTCACGCAAATCGACTGTAATTTCCTTAAAGTTGGAGATATTGCGACGCTTAACCGCTCATTTTACTCCATTTTACACGCCGAATGCGGTGCACCTCACTTTTAGCGTCGCAACAATCCCGGGCAATCGCAAAACGCGATCTTTCGACTTATTTTGACGAAATCGACTGTAATTACGTTAAAGTTGGAGATATTGCCACATTTAACCGCTCATTTTACTCCATTTTACACGCCGAACGCAGTGCAATACACTTTCAGCGTGGAAAATATCTCTGGCGCCCGCAAATAGCGATCATTCTTAATACTTTGAACATAATCGACTGTAATTTCCTTCCCGTTGGAGATATTTCGACGTTTAAACGCGCCTCTTACTCCATTTTACACGGTAAATACAGTGCACCTCACTTTTAGCGTCGCAGCAATCCCTGGCGCGCGCAATTCGCGATCATTCGTCTGATTTGCACGATAATAGACTGTAATTTCCTTCCCGTCGGAGATATTTCGACGTTTAAACGGTCATCTTACTCCATTTTACACGCTCAATACAGTGCACCTCACTTTTAGCGTCGCAACAATCCCTGGCGCGCGCAATTCGCGATCATTCGTCTTATTTTCACGATAATAGACTGTAATTTCCTTCCCGTCGGAGATATTTCGACGTTTAAACGGTCATCTTACTCCATTTTACACGCTAAATACAGTGCACCTCACTTTTAGCGTCGCAACAATCCCTGGCGCGCGCAATTCGCGATCTTTCGTCTTATTTTGACGAAAATCGACTGTAATTTCCTTAAAGTTGGAGATATTTCGACGTTTAACCGCTCATTTTACTCCAGTTTACACGCCGAATGCAGTGCACCTCTCTTTTAGCGTCGCAACAATTCCTGGCACTCGTAAAACACGATCTTTCGACTTATTTTGACGAAATCGACTATAATTTCCTTAAAGTTGGAGATATTGCCACATTTAACCGCTCATGTTACTCCATTTTACATGCCGAATGCAATGCACGACACTTTCAGGGTCGCAAATATCTCTGGCGCCCGCAAATAGCGATCATTCTTAACACTTTGACGATAATCGACTGTAATTTCCTTCGCGTTGGAGATATTTCGATGTTTAACCACTCACTTTACTCCATGTTACACGCCGAATGCAGTGCACCTCTCTTTTAGCGTCGCAACAATTCCTGGCACTCGTAAAACACGATCTTTCGACTTATTTTGACGAAATCGACTATAATTTCCTTAAAGTTGGAGATATTGCCACATTTAACCGCTCATGTTACTCCATTTTACATGCCGAATGCAATGCACGACACTTTCAGGGTCGCAAATATCTCTGGCGCCCGCAAATAGCGATCATTCTTAACACTTTGACGATAATCGACTGTAATTTCCTTCGCGTCGGAGATATTTCGACGTTTAAACGGTCATCTTACTCCATTTTACACGCTAAATACTGTGCACCTCACTGTTAGCGTCGCAACAATCCCTGGCGCGCGCAATTCGCGATCTTTCGTCTTATTTTGACGAAAATCGACTGTAATTTCCTTAAAGTTGGAGATATTTCGACGTTTAACCGCTCATTTTACTCCAGTTTACACGCCGAATGCAGTGCACCTCACTTTTAGCGTCGCAACAATTCCTGGCACTCGTAAAACACGATCTTTCGACTTATTTGGACGAAATCGACTGTAATTTCCTTAAAGTTGGAGATATTGCCACATTTAACCGCTCATTTTACTCCATTTTACACGCCGAATGCAATGCACGACACTTTCAGCGTCGCAAATATCTCTGGCGCCCGCAAATAGCGATCATTCTTAACACTTTGACGATAATCGACTGTAATTTCCTTCGCGTTGGAGATATTTCGATATTTAACCACTCATTTTACTCCATGTTACACGCCGAATGCAGTGCACCTCACTTTTAGCGTCGCAACAATCCCTGGCACTCGTAAAACACGATCTTTCGTCTCATTTTGACGAAAATCGACTGTAATTTCCTTAAAGCTGGAGATATTTCGACGTTTAACCGCCCATTTTACTCCATTTTACACGCCGAATGCAGTGCACGACACTTTTAGCGTCGCAGCAATCCCTGGCAATCGCAAAACGCGATCTTTCGACTTATTTTGACGAAAATCGACTGTAATTGCCTTAAAGCTGGAGATATTCCGACGTATAACCACTCATTTTACTCCATCACTTTTAGCGTCGCAACAATCCCTGGCGCGCGCAATTCACGATCATTCGTCTGATTTTCACGCAAATCGACTGTAATTTCCTTAAAGTTGGAGATATTTCGACGTTTAAACGCTCCTCTTACTCCATTTTACACGGTAAATACAGTGCACCTCACTTTTAGCGTCGCAGCAATCCCTGGCGCGCGCAATTCGCGATCATTCGTCTGATTTTCACGATAATAGACTGTAATTTCCTTCCCGTTGGAGATATTTCGACGTTTAAACGCTCCTCTTACTCCATTTTACACGGTAAATACAGTGCACCTCACTTTTACCGTCGCAACAATCCCTGGTGCGCGCAATTCGCGATCATTCGTCTGATTTTGACGAAAATCGACTGTAATTTCCTTAAAGTTGGAGATATTGCGACGCTTAACCGCTCATTTTACTCCATTTTACACGCCGAATGCAGTGCACGACACTTTTAGCGTCGCAGCAATTCCTGGCAATCGCAAATCGCGATCTGTCGACTTATTTTGATGAAATCGACTGTAATTTCCTTAAAGTTGGAGATATTGCCACATTTAACCGCTCATTTTACTCCATTTTACACGCCGAATGCAATGCACGACACTTTCAGCGTCGCAAATATCTCTGGCGCCCGCAAATAGCGATCATTCTTAACACTTTGACGATAAGCGACTGTAATTTCCTTCGCGTTGGAGATATTTCGATGTTTAACCACTCATTTTACTCCATGTTACACGCCGAATGCAGTGCACCTCACTTTTAGCGTCGCAACAATCCCTGGCACTCGTAAAACACGATCTTTCGTCTCATTTTGTCGAAAATCGACTGTAATTTCCTTAAAGTTGGAGATATTTCGACGTTTAACCGCCCATTTTACTCCATTTTACACGCCGAATGCAGTGCACGACACTTTTAGCGTCGCAGCAATCCCTGGCAATCGCAAAACGCGATCTTTCGACTTATTATGACGAAATCGACTGTAATTTCCTTAAAGCTGGAGATATTCCGACGTATAACCACTCATTTTACTCCATCACTTTTAGCGTCGCAACAATCCCTGGCGCGCGCAATTCAAGATCATTCGTCTGATTTGCACGATAGTAGACTGTAATTTCCTTCCCGTCGGAGATATTTCGACGTTTAAACGGTCATCTTACTCCATTTTACACGCACAATACAGTGCACCTCACTTTTAGCGTCGCAACAATCCCTGGCGCGCGCAATTCGCGATCATTCGTCTGATTTTCACGATAATAGACTGTAATTTCCTTCCCGTCGGAGATATTTCGACGTTTAAACGGTCATCTTACTCCATTTTACACGCTAAATACAGTGCACCTCACTTTTAGCGTCGCAACAATCTCTGGCGCGCGCAATTCGCGATCTTTCGTCTTATTTTGACGAAAATCGACTGTAATTTCCTTAAAGTTGGAGATATTTCGACGTTTAACCGCTCATTTTACTCCAGTTTACACGCCGAATGCAGTGCACCTCTCTTTTAGCGTCGCAACAATTCCTGGCACTCGTAAAACACGATCTTTCGACTTATTTTGACGAAATCGACTATAATTTCCTTAAAGTTGGAGATATTGCCACATTTAACCGCTCATGTTACTCCATTTTACATGCCGAATGCAATGCACGACACTTTCAGGGTCGCAAATATCTCTGGCGCCCGCAAATAGCGATCATTCTTAACACTTTGACGATAATCGACTGTAATTTCCTTCGCGTTGGAGATATTTCGATGTTTAACCACTCGCTTTACTCCATGTTACACGCCGAATGCAGTGCACCTCACTTTTAGCGTCGCAACAATCCGTGGCACTCGTAAAACACGATCTTCCTTCTTATTTTGACGAAATCGACCGTAATTTTCTTAAAGTTGGAGATATTGCGACGTTTAACCGCTTGTTACGTATTTATTAGTTTTAAGTCAAGTTAAGATTAAAATTCTGTAAAATTTTTTTTTTTTTTTTTTATTTATTTTTGATTTATTTGTGATTTAGAGTTTAGTCGGAAGGGAAATATTGAAATGATATTATTGTGTATGAAGTATTTATTTGGATTTCCGATTAATACGGTAGTTGCTGCCACCAGAAATAGTCTAAGGACTATTTCAAAAATTTTATTTATTTCAAACGTTACGGGTAGCGTCGACTAGAGTATAATGCTACTGGCAAAACCGATTCCGCTTTTTGGCTAACCTGCTATGTGCAGGGATACTAGCACGGGAGAGGATTAAAGCTGGATACAATATTTGAATGTCAAATTTTTCGTTGCTTGATATGAATTTATTTTTTTTTACGTTTTGCCTTCTTCTTCTCTTTTAATTTCGCTATAATAGTTTGTCGTTGGAACCAAAGCTCAGTTTATTTGCCACGATGGATTCTATCACCACGATTTTCTTGCCTTTGAGTTTGATTATCGAGGGTGATTCTAACGATCCTCTCTGTGTGGAACTTGTGTGATTTCGCAAGCCTTGCCCAAAGACGGGCAATATTTTGCCAACAATGGGAGGAGGAATGCGAAGATCGATAGGCGTTTTCGATTATTGAAAACACCGTTTGCACAAGTCAACACAGCGAACGATCCTTCGGTTAAATTTTTAAAGGAAATTGTTCTACTATTTCTCTCTCCTTTTTGTATAATTGCATGCAATGATGGCAAGGAAATTGGTCAATAGAAATGCCGGTATAGCTCTTAATATTCGATCGACGTCAACGATGTATTTAATGGTCCTCTCTGTGCGGGACTTGTGTGATTTCGCAAGCCTTGCCCAAAGACGGGCAATATTTTGCCAACAATGGGAGGAGGAATGCGAAGATCAACGGGTGTTTCAGTAGCTGAAAACACCGTTTGCACAAGCCAACACAGCGAACACCCCCTTTTGTTTAAAGTTTAAAATAATGATTCTATCTTCAAACCGTTCACGGAAATAAAACGAGATTGATGATAGGTAATTCTCGAGTGCAACGAAATTATCAGAGAAGAAGGAAATATTTTTAAAATTTATTTTCTTACCTTGAGAAACCAGTGGCGTCGGGTGCCATCACTTCGTCTGCTCTGATGGTCGTTGGTGTTTTAATTTCTGGGTTTATTTCTCGAAACTCGGATATAATTTATTATCAAACTTTTACTTTATTTATTTGTTTCGATACACGGTTTACAAATTACTAACCGAATTAATACCGCAATTACAATGCGCTTTTGTTTAAGCGATGAAATGAAGACTTCAAAATATTTTATTTTTCCTAAGTCGCGACTTTCCTTTCTTGTCTAGACAACTAAAGACCGCCGAAACGCAAAGTGTTATACAAGATTTCTAAACGCACGATATAGCACGGTATAAGACGTTATAATGAACGTATTAATTATACTGCACGCTGCTCTATGTGCTATGCTTATTTATAATGCCATCCCCACGAGGTGGTGGTTGTGGTGGTGGTCCACTGGGAGTACCCTTCCGTGGGAATCGGGATTTTGCAGTTTTGGCTTCCAGAGATCGTACGTGAGAGAATGTAAGTTTCATATTTCGACTTAGTTCCACTCGGTCCAGTGTTTCTGCTGAGCTAGCGTCTAGGAGACTTGAGACGTTCCATGCTGGTCTTGTCTTTTCCGAGAATCTTCCATGTTTGTACCGTGGGATTTATCTGTGTTTCTTCGGCACGTGCAAGGGCTGGCGGCTGCAGCATCATTATCATTTCGATGTTTGCTCGGGCAACACGCGCGATCCGCTGCTCTCCCACAACAAGGGCCTCCTCCTTCGAATTAGTTTGCGTAAGTTTGATTTAGATAGATATTTGTATATTATGGTTGTTTTCGTGATTTTGATCCTTTTTCCTTTTCTTGTTGTTTCTCTAGGCTTCGGTGATCGACGTTTAAACAATGTTTGCGGAGGCATTTCCATCAGGGGTTCCTATCCAGACTTCTATGGTGCGTACTTTGTCTTATTTTTAATCCGCTTGATTCGTTCTGTTTCGTTTTATTTAAACTATATTGTATTGTTTCAGCGCAAGCGAAAGAGGGATTCCGAAGAACCCATGGGCGATTTGGGAAGGCCCATCAAACGTATGCGTGAGTTCAGCGAACTTTATCCTGGAGCTCCTTGCTTCGATTTTGATTTGGTGTAGGTGCTTCGTTGGTTCGTTGTTTGGTGATCGCGTGTTCCTTATTATTATATTTTGTTTTGATGCATTTTGTTTTTTTCTTCTCTCTTTTTTTTGTGTGTGTTCAATATATATATATATATACTTTTTTTAAACGTGATAGTGTAAGGTTATTTTATTTAGTTCTTTTTGTTTGTTAAATATATGTGTATTTAATTTTATATTCCCCCCTTTTTCTTTGTTAATTATATATATATATATTTTTATATTTATATTTGACAATGTAGTTGCGCATAGAATTTATTAAAGAAAAACGTTAACGATGTGTTTTCATGATTTGTTCCTCACGCCTGATTTCCATTAATCCCTAATATTCCTATCACCGTAACGCGTGTTATTGTGTTAGTTGTTCCGAAGTATCGAAGTAATTTTCTATCGCTTGTTTTTCCGCAATTAGAACATTAATATCGTTATTATTACTTTAAAGTGACAATAGTATTGTTGGTGTGAATATATATATATATAAATTTAGGTTGTGTGTCATTTTAATATGACTAATGTTTTGTAATTCATCAATAGTGTTTAACTTTATATTTCCCTTTTTTAATTAATTATATATATATATTCATATTTGACAATGTAGTTGCGCATAGAATTTATTAAAGAAAAATGTTAATAATGTGTTTTCATGATTTGTTTCTCGCGTCTGGTTTCCATTAATCCCTAATATCCCTATAACCATAACGCGTGTTCCGATGCGCGTGTAAATCTAACATGGCTGCTCATAAGTGAGGTTATAGTGGCGGGTCTTTAGTTTTGTTTAATATCGAAGTATTTTCTGTCGGTCGTGTTTCCTTATTTTACCGCAATTAGAACATTTGTTTATTAATAGTGTTATTCGTATTACTTTAAAGTGACAATAGTATTGTTCGTGTGAATATACATATATATATATTTATTTATTTATATTGTGTGTGATTTTAATATGATTAATGTTTTGTAATTCTTCGATAGCTTTATTTATTGTTTTAAGTAGTTTATTTTATAGAGTATTTGATAATATAAGACAAACTCATATACACACAATATATATATATGTATATGTATATATTTCTTCTGGCAGTGTAGTATTTATACCAGATGAAATGTTAATTGTTTATTAACTTCATTTAATAAGATAGAACACACACACACGCACGTATATATGTATATAATTTTGGCAGTGTGATTTTCATTTCGATTCTTTAGCGATGTAATGTTGTGTATTTGAGGTTATGTGTCAATTATTTGATTTCATATATACATATATATATCTGGTATTGTGACAACATAGTATTGAAGGTTTTATTTCTAAATTATTGTGTGTTTAATACGTTTTTACATATTAGTGTTTGATGGTAGAATTTCTGTATGCAAACCTTCAAGTCGTTGCGGTGTCAATTATTTTGAACGTTTGACCTATCGACAGGTTGTTACTTAGACCCAAGTGTTGCGTTGTGTGTTCTATTTCTTTTGTAGATTATTAGTAGTAATTTAGTTTAGAATATAGGTTATTTATATATATTTTTATATATAGACATGCATGTTTCGTAATGTAGTTCTTATTTTATAACTCTTTACCGGAACGTAGGCTAGTTTTAAGTATGTATCTTAGATTACTGATTTGATTTAATAATATAGAATGCGCACACATATATATATTTCTGACAATGTAAGCTTTATTTTTTTAGTAATATAATATTGTATGTTTTATGTATTAGTTAGATTATTAGTTTTTGATTTCATATACACATATATTTCATAAGTTGATAATATTGTATTTGTTGCATAGTATTGGAGGTACTGTCTCTAATATTTACTAGATTATTACATGTTTGGCATATATGTTTATACTTATATGTAACTGTCCGAGTTGTTGCGGCGTTGATTGATTAAAATATATTTATATATACATATATTCCTAGTGTTTCAATCATTTCCCTTTCTGTAGTTATTCTTATTTCCTGGTTTATTTGTTTGGTTCGTGACTCGTTCAATCCATTAGTTGGTTCTATTTATTTTATTTTATGCTGGTTGAGTTTATATTATATTGAACCATAGGTTTTCAAATGGCAAGTCGGTTATTGGTAGGTTTATTTAGAGTTGTGTGTATATGTATTTCGTTTATTGGTTGGATCTGTTAGTCGCTCTCATTTTGTTAATCCTTCCTTTCGTTTCGTAGTGCCGTGTGTTCGTTTGTGCATCCAAATCCTTATTCGCGTGTTTTGTATAGAGTAGGTTTCTTGTTCTTCTTACGGCACGTGCGGAGCGCGGGACGTGACACGCTCATCTTACTCCATTTTACACGCTCAATACAGTGCACCTCACTTTTAGCGTCGCAACAATCCCTGGCGCGCGCAATTCGCGATCATTCGTCTTATTTTCACGATAATAGACTGTAATTTCCTTCCCGTCGGAGATATTTCGACGTTTAAACGGTCATCTTACTCCATTTTACACGCTAAATACAGTGCACCTCACTTTTAGCGTCGCAACAATCCCTGGCGCGCGCAATTCGCGATCTTTCGTCTTATTTTGACGAAAATCGACTGTAATTTCCTTAAAGTTGGAGATATTTCGACGTTTAACCGCTCATTTTACTCCAGTTTACACGCCGAATGCAGTGCACCTCTCTTTTAGCGTCGCAACAATTCCTGGCACTCGTAAAACACGATCTTTCGACTTATTTTGACGAAATCGACCGTAATTTCCTTAAAGTTGGAGATATTGCGACGTTTAACCGCTCATTTTACTCCATTTTACACGCCGAATGCAATGCACGACACTTTCAGCGTCGCAAATATCTCTGGCGCCCGCAAAACGCGATCTTGCGACTTATTTTGACGAAAATCGACTGTAATTGCCTTAAAGCTGGAGATATTCCGACGTATAACCACTCATTTTACTCCATCACTTTTAGCGTCGCAACAATCCCTGGCGCGCGCAATTCACGATCATTCGTCTGATTTTCACGCAAATCGACTGTAATTTCCTTACAGTTGGAGATATTTCGACGTTTAAACGCTCCTCTTACTCCATTTTACACGGTAAATACAGTGCACCTCACTTTTAGCGTCGCAGCAATCCCTGGCGCGCGCAATTCGCGATCATTCGTCTGATTTTCACGATAATAGACTGTAATTTCCTTCCCGTTGGAGATATTTCGACGTTTAAACGCTCCTCTTACTCCATTTTACACGGTAAATACAGTGCACCTCACTTTTACCGTCGCAACAATCCCTGGCGCGCGCAATTCGCGATCATTCGTCTGATTTTGACGAAAATCGACTGTAATTTCGTTAAAGTTGGAGATATTGCGACGCTTAACCGCTCATTTTACTCCATTTTACACGCCGAATGCAGTGCACGACACTTTTAGCGTCGCAGCAATTCCTGGCAATCGCAAATCGCGATCTGTCGACTTATTTTGATGAAATCGACTGTAATTTCCTTAAAGTTGGAGATATTGCGACGTTTAACCGCTCATTTTACTCCATTTTACACGCCGAATGCAATGCACGACACTTTCAGCGTCGCAAATATCTCTGGCGCCCGCAAATAGCGATCATTCTTAACACTTTGACGATAATCGACTGTAATTTCCTTCGCGTTGGAGATATTTCGATGTTTAACCACTCATTTTACTCCATGTTACACGCCGAATGCAGTGCACCTCACTTTTAGCGTCGCCACAATCCCTGGCACTCGTAAAACACGATCTGTCGTCTCATTTTGACGAAAATCGACTGTAATTTCCTTAAAGCTGGAGATATTTCGACGTTTAACCGCCCATTTTACTCCATTTTACACGCCGAATGCAGTGCACGACACTTTTAGCGTCGCAGCAATCCCTGGCAATCGCAAAACGCGATCTTTCGACTTATTTTGACGAAAATCGACTGTAATTGCCTTAAAGCTGGAGATATTCCGACGTATAACCACTCATTTTACTCCATCACTTTTAGCGTCGCAACAATCCCTGGCGCGCGCAATTCACGATCATTCGTCTGATTTTCACGCAAATCGACTGTTTTTTTCTTAAAGTTGGAGATATTTCGACGTTTAAACGCTCCCCTTACTCCATTTTACACAGTAAATACAGTGCACCTCACTTTTAGCGTCGCAGCAATCCCTGGCGCGCGCAATTCGCGATCATTCGTCTGATTTTCACGATAACAGACTGTAATTTCCTTCCCGTTGGAGATATTTCGACGTTTAAACGCTCTTCTTACTCCATTTTACACGGTAAATACAGTGCACCTCACTGTTACCGTCGCAACAATCCCTGGCACTCGTAAAACACGATCTTTCGTCTCATTTTGACGAAAATCGACTGTAATTTCCTTAAAGTTGGAGATATTTCGACGTTTAACCGCTCATTTTACTCCATTTTACACGCCGAATAAAGTGCACGACACTTTTAGCGTCGCAGCAATTCCTGGCAATCGCAAATCGCGATCTTTCGACTTATTTTGATGAAATCGACTGTAATTTCCTTAAAGTTGGAGATATTGCCACATTTAACCGCTCATTTTACTCCATTTTACACGCCGAATGCAATGCACGACACTTTCAGCGTCGCAAATATCTCTGGCGCCCGCAAATAGCGATCATTCTTAACACCTTGACGATAATCGACTGTAATTTCCTTAAAGCTGGAGATATTTCGACGTTTAACCGCCCATTTTACTCCATTTTACACGCCGAATGCAGTGCACGACACTTTTAGCGTCGCAGCAATCCCTGGCAATCGCAAAACGCGATCTTTCGACTTATTTTGACGAAAATCGACTGTAATTGCCTTAAAGCTGGAGATATTCCGACGTATAACCACTCATTTTACTCCATCACTTTTAGCGTCGCAACAATCCCTGGCGCGCGCAATTCACGATCATTCGTCTGATTTTCACGCAAATCGACTGTAATTTCCTTAAAGTTGGAGATATTTCGACGTTTAAACGCTCCTCTTACTCCATTTTACACGGTAAATACAGTGCACCTCACTTTTAGCGTCGCAGCAATCCCTGGCGCGCGCAATTCGCGATCATTCGTCTGATTTTCACGATGATAGACTGTAATTTCCTTCCCGTTGGAGATATTTCGACGTTTAAACGCTCCTCTTACTCCATTTTACACGGTAAATACAGTGCACCTCACTTTTACCGTCGCAACAATCCCTGGCGCGCGCAATTCGCGATCATTCGTCTGATTTTGACGAAAATCGACTGTAATTTCCTTAAAGTTGGAGATATTGCGACGCTTAACCGCTCATTTTACTCCATTTTACACGCCGAATGCAGTGCACGACACTTTTAGCGTCGCAGCAATCCCTGGCAATCGCAAAACGCGATCTTTCGACTTATTTTGACGAAAATCGACTGTAATTGCCTTAAAGCTGGAGATATTCCGACGTATAACCACTCATTTTACTCCATCACTTTTAGCGTCGCAACAATCCCTGGCGCGCGCAATTCACGATCATTCGTCTGATTTTCACGCAAATCGACTGTTTTTTTCTTAAAGTTGGAGATATTTCGACGTTTAAACGCTCCCCTTACTCCATTTTACACAGTAAATACAGTGCACCTCACTTTTAGCGTCGCAGCAATCCCTGGCGCGCGCAATTCGCGATCATTCGTCTGATTTTCACGATAACAGACTGTAATTTCCTTCCCGTTGGAGATATTTCGACGTTTAAACGCTCTTCTTACTCCATTTTACACGGTAAATACAGTGCACCTCACTGTTACCGTCGCAACAATCCCTGGCACTCGTAAAACACGATCCTTCGTCTCATTTTGACGAAAATCGACTGTAATTTCCTTAAAGTTGGAGATATTTCGACGTTTAACCGCTCATTTTACTCCATTTTACACGCCGAATAAAGTGCACGACACTTTTAGCGTCGCAGCAATTCCTGGCAATCGCAAATCGCGATCTTTCGACTTATTTTGATGAAATCGACTGTAATTTCCTTAAAGTTGGAGATATTGCCACATTTAACCGCTCATTTTACTCCATTTTACACGCCGAATGCAATGCACGACACTTTCAGCGTCGCAAATATCTCTGGCGCCCGCAAATAGCGATCATTCTTAACACCTTGACGATAATCGACTGTAATTTCCTTAAAGCTGGAGATATTTCGACGTTTAACCGCCCATTTTACTCCATTTTACACGCCGAATGCAGTGCACGACACTTTTAGCGTCGCAGCAATCCCTGGCAATCGCAAAACGCGATCTTTCGACTTATTTTGACGAAAATCGACTGTAATTGCCTTAAAGCTGGAGATATACCGACGTATAACCACTCATTTTACTCCATCACTTTTAGCGTCGCAACAATCCCTGGCGCGCGCAATTCACGATCATTCGTCTGATTTTCACGCAAATCGACTGTAATTTCCTTAAAGTTGGAGATATTTCGACGTTTAAACGCTCCTCTTACTCCATTTTACACGGTAAATACAGTGCACCTCACTTTTAGCGTCGCAGCAATCCCTGGCGCGCGCAATTCGCGATCATTCGTCTGATTTTCACGATGATAGACTGTAATTTCCTTCCCGTTGGAGATATTTCGACGTTTAAACGCTCCTCTTACTCCATTTTACACGGTAAATACAGTGCACCTCACTTTTACCGTCGCAACAATCCCTGGCGCGCGCAATTCGCGATCATTCGTCTGATTTTGACGAAAATCGACTGTAATTTCCTTAAAGTTGGAGATATTGCGACGCTTAACCGCTCATTTTACTCCATTTTACACGCCGAATGCAGTGCACGACACTTTTAGCGTCGCAGCAATTCCTGGCAATCGCAAATCGCGATCTGTCGACTTATTTTGATGAAATCGACTGTAATTTCCTTAAAGTTGGAGATATTGCCACATTTAACCGCTCATTTTACTCCATTTTACACGCCGAATGCAATGCACGACACTTTCAGCGTCGCAAATATCTCTGGCGCCCGCAAATAGCGATCATTCTTAACACTTTGACGATAATCGACTGTAATTTCCTTCGCGTTGGAGATATTTCGATGTTTAACCACTCATTTTACTCCATGTTACACGCCGAATGCAGTGCACCTCACTTTTAGCGTCGCCACAATCCCTGGCACTCGTAAAACACGATCTGTCGTCTCATTTTGACGAAAATCGACTGTAATTTCCTTAAAGCTGGAGATATTTCGACGTTTAACCGCCCATTTTACTCCATTTTACACGCCGAATGCAGTGCACGACACTTTTAGCGTCGCAGCAATCCCTGGCAATCGCAAAACGCGATCTTTCGACTTATTTTGACGAAAATCGACTGTAATTGCCTTAAAGCTGGAGATATTCCGACGTATAACCACTCATTTTACTCCATCACTTTTAGCGTCGCAACAATCCCTGGCGCGCGCAATTCACGATCATTCGTCTGATTTTCACGCAAATCGACTGTTTTTTTCTTAAAGTTGGAGATATTTCGACGTTTAAACGCTCCCCTTACTCCATTTTACACAGTAAATACAGTGCACCTCACTTTTAGCGTCGCAGCAATCCCTGGCGCGCGCAATTCGCGATCATTCGTCTGATTTTCACGATAACAGACTGTAATTTCCTTCCCGTTGGAGATATTTCGACGTTTAAACGCTCTTCTTACTCCATTTTACACGGTAAATACAGTGCACCTCACTGTTACCGTCGCAACAATCCCTGGCACTCGTAAAACACGATCTTTCGTCTCATTTTGACGAAAATCGACTGTAATTTCCTTAAAGTTGGAGATATTTCGACGTTTAACCGCTCATTTTACTCCATTTTACACGCCGAATAAAGTGCACGACACTTTTAGCGTCGCAGCAATTCCTGGCAATCGCAAATCGCGATCTTTCGACTTATTTTGATGAAATCGACTGTAATTTCCTTAAAGTTGGAGATATTGCCACATTTAACCGCTCATTTTACTCCATTTTACACGCCGAATGCAATGCACGACACTTTCAGCGTCGCAAATATCTCTGGCGCCCGCAAATAGCGATCATTCTTAACACCTTGACGATAATCGACTGTAATTTCCTTAAAGCTGGAGATATTTCGACGTTTAACCGCCCATTTTACTCCATTTTACACGCCGAATGCAGTGCACGACACTTTTAGCGTCGCAGCAATCCCTGGCAATCGCAAAACGCGATCTTTCGACTTATTTTGACGAAAATCGACTGTAATTGCCTTAAAGCTGGAGATATTCCGACGTATAACCACTCATTTTACTCCATCACTTTTAGCGTCGCAACAATCCCTGGCGCGCGCAATTCACGATCATTCGTCTGATTTTCACGCAAATCGACTGTAATTTCCTTAAAGTTGGAGATATTTCGACGTTTAAACGCTCCTCTTACTCCATTTTACACGGTAAATACAGTGCACCTCACTTTTAGCGTCGCAGCAATCCCTGGCGCGCGCAATTCGCGATCATTCGTCTGATTTTCACGATGATAGACTGTAATTTCCTTCCCGTTGGAGATATTTCGACGTTTAAACGCTCCTCTTACTCCATTTTACACGGTAAATACAGTGCACCTCACTTTTACCGTCGCAACAATCCCTGGCGCGCGCAATTCGCGATCATTCGTCTGATTTTGACGAAAATCGACTGTAATTTCCTTAAAGTTGGAGATATTGCGACGCTTAACCGCTCATTTTACTCCATTTTACACGCCGAATGCAGTGCACGACACTTTTAGCGTCGCAGCAATCCCTGGCAATCGCAAAACGCGATCTTTCGACTTATTTTGACGAAAATCGACTGTAATTGCCTTAAAGCTGGAGATATTCCGACGTATAACCACTCATTTTACTCCATCACTTTTAGCGTCGCAACAATCCCTGGCGCGCGCAATTCACGATCATTCGTCTGATTTTCACGCAAATCGACTGTCTTTTTCTTAAAGTTGGAGATATTTCGACGTTTAAACGCTCCCCTTACTCCATTTTACACAGTAAATACAGTGCACCTCACTTTTAGCGTCGCAGCAATCCCTGGCGCGCGCAATTCGCGATCATTCGTCTGATTTTCACGATAACAGACTGTAATTTCCTTCCCGTTGGAGATATTTCGACGTTTAAACGCTCTTCTTACTCCATTTTACACGGTAAATACAGTGCACCTCACTGTTACCGTCGCAACAATCCCTGGCACTCGTAAAACACGATCCTTCGTCTCATTTTGACGAAAATCGACTGTAATTTCCTTAAAGTTGGAGATATTTCGACGTTTAACCGCTCATTTTACTCCATTTTACACGCCGAATAAAGTGCACGACACTTTTAGCGTCGCAGCAATTCCTGGCAATCGCAAATCGCGATCTTTCGACTTATTTTGATGAAATCGACTGTAATTTCCTTAAAGTTGGAGATATTGCCACATTTAACCGCTCATTTTACTCCATTTTACACGCCGAATGCAATGCACGACACTTTCAGCGTCGCAAATATCTCTGGCGCCCGCAAATAGCGATCATTCTTAACACCTTGACGATAATCGACTGTAATTTCCTTAAAGCTGGAGATATTTCGACGTTTAACCGCCCATTTTACTCCATTTTACACGCCGAATGCAGTGCACGACACTTTTAGCGTCGCAGCAATCCCTGGCAATCGCAAAACGCGATCTTTCGACTTATTTTGACGAAAATCGACTGTAATTGCCTTAAAGCTGGAGATATACCGACGTATAACCACTCATTTTACTCCATCACTTTTAGCGTCGCAACAATCCCTGGCGCGCGCAATTCACGATCATTCGTCTGATTTTCACGCAAATCGACTGTAATTTCCTTAAAGTTGGAGATATTTCGACGTTTAAACGCTCCTCTTACTCCATTTTACACGGTAAATACAGTGCACCTCACTTTTAGCGTCGCAGCAATCCCTGGCGCGCGCAATTCGCGATCATTCGTCTGATTTTCACGATGATAGACTGTAATTTCCTTCCCGTTGGAGATATTTCGACGTTTAAACGCTCCTCTTACTCCATTTTACACGGTAAATACAGTGCACCTCACTTTTACCGTCGCAACAATCCCTGGCGCGCGCAATTCGCGATCATTCGTCTGATTTTGACGAAAATCGACTGTAATTTCCTTAAAGTTGGAGATATTGCGACGCTTAACCGCTCATTTTACTCCATTTTACACGCCGAATGCAGTGCACGACACTTTTAGCGTCGCAGCAATTCCTGGCAATCGCAAATCGCGATCTGTCGACTTATTTTGATGAAATCGACTGTAATTTCCTTAAAGTTGGAGATATTGCCACATTTAACCGCTCATTTTACTCCATTTTACACGCCGAATGCAATGCACGACACTTTCAGCGTCGCAAATATCTCTGGCGCCCGCAAATAGCGATCATTCTTAACACTTTGACGATAGTCGACTGTAATTTCCTTAAAGTTGGAGATATTTCGACGTTTAAACGGTCATTTTACTTCATCTTGCACGCCGAATGCAGTGCACGACACTTTCAGCGTCGCAAATATCTCTGGTGCCCGCAAATAGCGATCATTCTTAAAACTTTGGCGATAATCGACTGTAATTTCCTCCGCGTTGGAGATATTTCGATGTTTAACCACTCATTTTACTCCATATTACACGCCGAATGCAGTGCGCCTCACGTTTAGCGTCGCAACAATCCCTGGCACTCGTAAAACACGATCTTTCGTCTCATTTTGACGAAAATCGACTGTAATTTCCTTAAAGTTGGAGATATTTCGACGTTTAACCGCTCATTTTACTCCATTTTACACGCCGAATGCAGTGCACGACACTTTTAGAGTCGCAGCAATTCCTGGCAATCGCAAATCGCGATCTTTCGACTTATTTTGATGAAATCGACTGTAATTTCCTTAAAGTTGGAGATATTGCCACATTTAACCGCTCATTTTACTCCATTTTACACGCCGAATGCAATACACGACACTTTCAGCGTCGCAAATATCTCTGGCGCCCGCAAATAGCGATCATTCTTAACACTTTGAAGATAATCGACTGTAATTTCCTTAAAGTTGGAGATATTTCGACGTTTAAACGGTCACTTTACTTCATCTTGCACGCCGAATGCAGTGCACGACACTTTCAGCGTCGCAAATATCTCTGGTGCCCGCAAATAGCGATCATTCTTAAAACTTTGGCGATAATCGACTGTAATTTCCTTCGCGTTGGAGATATTTCGATGTTTAACCACTCATTTTACTCCATGTTACACGCCGAATGCAGTGCACCTCACTTTTAGCGTCGCAACAATCCCTGGCACTCGTAAAACACGATCTTTCGTCTCATTTTGACGAAAATCGACTGTAATTTCCTTAAAGTTGGAGATATTTCGACGTTTAAACGCTCCTCTTACTCCATTTTACACGGTAAATACAGTGCACCTCACTTTTAGCATCGCAGCAATCCCTGGCGCGCGCAATTCGCGATCATTCGTCTGATTTTCACGATAATAGACTGTAATTTCCTTCCCGTTGGAGATATTTCGACGTTTAAACGCTCCTCTTACTCCATTTTACACGGTAAATACAGTGCACCTCACTTTTACCGTCGCAAGAATCCCTGGCGCGCGCAATTCGCGATCATTCGTCTGATTTTGACGAAAATCGACTGTAATTTCCTTAAAGTTGGAGATATTGCGACGCTTAACCGCTCATTTTACTCCACTTTACACGCCGAATGCAGTGCACGACACTTTTAGCGTCGCAGCAATTTCTGGCAATCGCAAATCGCGATCTTTCGACTTATTTTGATGAAATCGACTGTAATTTCCTTAAAGTTGGAGATATTGCCACATTTAACCGCTCATTTTACTCCATTTTACACGCCGAATGCAATGCACGACACTTTCAGCGTCTCAAATATCTCTGGCGCCCGCAAATAGCGATCATTCTTAACACTTTGACGATAATCGACTGTAATTTCCTTAAAGTTGGAGATATTTCGACGTTTAAACGGTCATTTTACTTCATCTTGCACGCCGAATGCAGTGCACGACACTTTCAGCGTCGCAAATATCTCTGGTGCCCGCAAATAGCGATCATTCTTAAAACTTTGGCGATAATCGACTGTAATTTCCTTCGCGTTGGAGATATTTCGATGTTTAACCACTCATTTTACTCCATATTACACTTCGAATGCAGTGCACCTCACTTTTAGCGTCGCAACAATCCCTGGCACTCGTAAAACACGATCTTTCGTCTCATTTTGACGAAAATCGACTGTAATTTCCTTAAAGTTGAGGATATTTCGACGTTTAACCGCCCATTTTACTCCATTTTACACGCCGAATGCAGTGCACGACACTTTTAGCGTCGCAGCAATCCCTGGCAATCGCAAAACGCGATCTTTCGACTTATTTTGACGAAATCGACTGTAATTTCCTTAAAGCTGGAGATATTCCGACGTATAACCACTCATTTTACTCCATCACTTTTAGCGTCGCAACAATCCCTGGCGCGCGCAATTCACGATCATTCGTCTGATTTTCACGCAAATCGACTGTAATTTCCTTAAAGTTGGAGATATTTCGACGTTTAAACGCTCCTCTTACTCCATTTTACACGGTAAATACAGTGCACCTCACTTTTAGCGTCGCAGCAATCCCTGGCGCGCGCAATTCGCGATCATTCGTCTGATTTTCACGATGATAGACTGTAATTTCCTTCCCGTTGGAGATATTTCGACGTTTAAACGCTCCTCTTACTCCATTTTACACGGTAAATACAGTGCACCTCACTTTTACCGTCGCAACAATCCCTGGCGCGCGCAATTCGCGATCATTCGTCTGATTTTGACGAAAATCGACTGTAATTTCCTTAAAGTTGAGGATATTTCGACGTTTAACCGCCCATTTTACTCCATTTTACACGCCGAATGCAATGCACGACACTTTCAGCGTCTCAAATATCTCTGGCGCCCGCAAATAGCGATCATTCTTAACACTTTGACGAAAATCGACTGTAATTTCCTTAAAGTTGAGGATATTTCGACGTTTAACCGCCCATTTTACTCCATTTTACACGCCGAATACAGTGCACCTCACTTTTAGCGTCGCAGCAATCCCTGGCGCGCGCAATTCGCGATCATTCGTCTGATTTTCACGATGATAGACTGTAATTTCCTTCCCGTTGGAGATATTTCGACGTTTAAACGCTCCTCTTACTCCATTTTACACGGTAAATACAGTGCACCTCACTTTTAGCGTCGCAGCAATCCCTGGCGCGCGCAATTCACGATCATTCGTCTGATTTTCACGCAAATCGACTGTAATTTCCTTAAAGTTGGAGATATTTCGACGTTTAAACGCTCCTCTTACTCCATTTTACACGGTAAATACAGTGCACCTCACTTTTAGCGTCGCAGCAATCCCTGGCGCGCGCAATTCGCGATCATTCGTCTGATTTTCACGATGATAGACTGTAATTTCCTTCCCGTTGGAGATATTTCGACGTTTAAACGCTCCTCTTACTCCATTTTACACGGTAAATACAGTGCACCTCACTTTTACCGTCGCAACAATCCCTGGCGCGCGCAATTCGCGATCATTCGTCTGATTTTGACAAAAATCGACTGTAATTTCCTTAAAGTTGGAGATATTGCGACGCTTAACCGCTCATTTTACTCCATTTTACACGCCGAATGCAGTGCACGACACTTTTAGCGTCGCAGCAATTCCTGGCAATCGCAAATCGCGATCTGTCGACTTATTTTGATGAAATCGACTGTAATTTCCTTAAAGTTGGAGATATTGCCACATTTAACCGCTCATTTTACTCCATTTTACACGCCGAATGCAATGCACGACACTTTCAGCGTCGCAAATATCTCTGGCGCCCGCAAATAGCGATCATTCTTAACACTTTGACGATAATCGACTGTAATTTCCTTAAAGTTGGAGATATTTCGACGTTTAAACGGTCATTTTACTTCATCTTGCACGCCGAATGCAGTGTACGACACTTTCAGCGTCGCAAATATCTCTGGTGCCCGCAAATAGCGATCATTCTTAAAACTTTGGCGATAATCGACTGTAATTTCCTCCGCGTTGGAGATATTTCGATGTTTAACCACTCATTTTACTCCATATTACACGCCGAATGCAGTGCGCCTCACGTTTAGCGTCGCAACAATCCCTGGCACTCGTAAAACACGATCTTTCGTCTCATTTTGACGAAAATCGACTGTAATTTCCTTAAAGTTGGAGATATTTCGACGTTTAACCGCTCATTTTACTCCATTTTACACGCCGAATGCAGTGCACGACACTTTTAGAGTCGCAGCAATTCCTGGCAATCGCAAATCGCGATCTTTCGACTTATTTTGATGAAATCGACTGTAATGTCCTTAAAGTTGGAGATATTGCCACATTTAACCGCTCATTTTACTCCATTTTACACGCCGAATGCAATGCACGACACTTTCAGCGTCGCAAATATCTCTGGCGCCCGCAAATAGCGATCATTCTTAACACTTTGAAGATAATCGACTGTAATTTCCTTAAAGTTGGCGATATTTCGACGTTTAAACGGTCACTTTACTTCGTCTTGCACGCCGAATGCAGTGCACGACACTTTCAGCGTCGCAAATATCTCTGGTGCCCGCAAATAGCGATCATTCTTAAAACTTTGGCGATAATCGACTGTAATTTCCTTCGCGTTGGAGATATTTCGATGTTTAACCACTCATTTTACTCCATGTTACACGCCGAATGCAGTGCACCTCACTTTTAGCGTCGCAACAATCCCTGGCACTCGTAAAACACGATCTTTCGTCTCATTTTGACGAAAATCGACTGTAATTTCCTTAAAGTTGGAGATATTTCGACGTTTAAACGCTCCTCTTACTCCATTTTACACGGTAAATACAGTGCACCTCACTTTTAGCGTCGCAACAATCCCTGGCGCGCGCAATTCGCGATCATTCGTCTGATTTTCACGATAATAGACTGTAATTTCCTTCCCGTTGGAGATATTTCGACGTTTAAACGCTCCTCTTACTCCATTTTACACGGTAAATACAGTGCACCTCACTTTTACCGTCGCAAGAATCCCTGGCGCGCGCAATTCGCGATCATTCGTCTGATTTTGACGAAAATCGACTGTAATTTCCTTAAAGTTGGAGATATTGCCACATTTAACCGCTCATGTTACTCCATTTTACATGCCGAATGCAATGCACGACACATTCAGGGTCGCAAATATCTCTGGCGCCTGCAAATAGCGATCATTCTTAACACTTTGACGATAATCGACTGTAATTTCCTTCGCGTTGGAGATATTTCGATGTTTAACCGCCCATTTTACTCCATTTTACACGCCGAATGCAGTGCACGACACTTTTAGCGTCGCAGCAATCCCTGGCAATCGCAAAACGCGATCTTTCGACTTATTTTGACGAAAATCGACTGTAATTTCCTTAAAGCTGGAGATATTCCGACGTATAACCACTCATTTTACTCCATTTACACGCCGAATGCGGTGCACGACACTTTTAGCGTCGCAGCAATCCCTGGCAATCGCAAAACGCGATCTTTCGACTTATTTTGACGAAATGGACTGTAATTTCCTTAAAGTTTCAGATATTTCGACGTTTAACCGCTCATTTTACTCCATTTACACGCCGAATGCGGTGCACGACACTTTTAGCGTCGCAGCAATCCCTGGCAATCGCAAAACGCGATCTTTCGACTTATTTTGACGAAATCGACTGTAATTTCCTTAAAGTTGGAGATATTTCGACGTTTAACCGCTCATTTTACTCCATTTTACACGCCGAACGCAGTGCACTGCACTTTCAGCGTGGAAAATATCTCTAGCGCCCGCAAATAGCGATCACTCTTAATACTTTGACCATAATCGACTGTAATTTCCTTCCCGTTGGAGATATTTCGACGTTTAAACGCTCCTCTTACTCCATTTTACACGGTAAATACAGTGCACCTCACTTTTAGCGTCGCAACAATCCCTGGCGCGCGCAATTCGCGATCATTCGTCTGATTTTCACGATAATAGACTGTAATTTCCTTCCCGTTGGAGATATTTCGACGTTTAAACGCTCCTCTTACTCCATTTTACACGGTAAATACAGTGCACCTCACTTTTACCGTCGCAAGAATCCCTGGCGCGCGCAATTCGCGATCATTCGTCTGATTTTGACGAAAATCGACTGTAATTTCCTTAAAGTTGGAGATATTGCGACGCTTAACCGCTCATTTTACTCCATTTTACACGCCGAATGCAGTGCACGACACTTTTACCGTCGCAGCAATTCCTGGCAATCGCAAATCGCGATCTGTCGACTTATTTTGATGAAATCGACTGTAATTTCCTTAAAGTTGGAGATATTGCGACGTTTAACGGCTCATTGTACTCCATTTTGCACGCCGAATGCGGTGCACCTCACTTTTAGCGTCGCAACAATCCCGGGCAATCGCAAAACGCGATCTTTCGACTTATTTTGACGAAATCGACTGTAATTTCTTTAAAGGTGGAGATATTTCGACGTTTAACCGCTCATTTTACTCCATTTTACACGTCGAACGCAGTGCAATACACTTTCAGGGTCGCAAATATCTCTGGCGCCCGCAAATAGCGATCATTCTTAACACTTTGACGATAATCGACTGTAATTTCCTTCGCGTTGGAGATATTTCGATGTTTAACCGCTCATTTTACTCCAGTTTACACGCCGAATGCAGTGCACCTCACTTTTAGCGTCGCAACAATTCCTGGCACTCGTAAAACACGATCTTTCGACTTATTTTGACGTAATCGACTATAATTTCCTTAAAGCTGGAGATATTGCCACATTTAACCGCTCATGTTACTCCATTTTACATGCCGAATGCAATGCACGACACTTTCAGGGTCGCAAATATCTCTGGCGCCCGCAAATAGCGATCATTCTTAACACTTTGACGATAATCGACTGTAATTTCCTTCGCGTTGGAGATATTTCGATGTTTAACCGCCCATTTTACTCCATTTTACACGCCGAATGCGGTGCACGACACTTTTAGCGTCGCAGCAATCCCTGGCAATCGCAAAACGCGATCTTTCGACTTATTTTGACGAAATGGACTGTAATTTCCTTAAAGTTTCAGATATTTCGACGTTTAACCGCTCATTTTACTCCATTTACACGCCGAATGCGGTGCACGACACTTTTAGCGTCGCAGCAATCCCTGGCAATCGCAAAACGCGATCTTTCGACTTATTTTGACGAAATCGACTGTAATTTCCTTAAAGTTGGAGATATTTCGACGTTTAACCGCTCATTTTACTCCATTTTACACGCCGAATGCAGTGCACGACACTTTTAGAGTCGCAGCAATTCCTGGCAATCGCAAATCGCGATCTTTCGACTTATTTTGATGAAATCGACTGTAATTTCCTTAAAGTTGGAGATATTGCCACATTTAACCGCTCATTTTACTCCATTTTACACGCCGAATGCAATGCACGACACTTTCAGCGTCGCAAATATCTCTGGCGCCCGCAAATAGCGATCATTCTTAACACTTTGAAGATAATCGACTGTAATTTCCTTAAAGTTGGAGATATTTCGACGTTTAAACGGTCATTTTACTTCATCTTGCACGCCGAATGCAGTGCACGACACTTTCAGCGTCGCAAATATCTCTGGTGCCCGCAAATAGCGATCATTCTTAACACTTTGACGATAATCGACTGTAATTTCCTTCGCGTTGGAGATATTTCGATGTTTAACCACTCACTTTACTCCATGTTACACGCCGAATGCAGTGCACCTCACTTTTAGCGTCGCAACAATCCGTGGCACTCGTAAAACACGATCTTTCTTCTTATTTTGACGAAATCGACCGTAATTTCCTTAAAGTTGGAGATATTGCGACGTTTAACCGCTCATTTTACTCCATTTTACACGCCGAATGCAATGCACGACACTTTCAGCGTCGCAAATATCTCTGGCGCCCGCAAATAGCGATCATTCTTAACACTTTGACGATAATCGACTGTAATTTCCTTCGCGTTGGAGATATTTCGATGTTTAACCACTCATTTTACTCCATGTTACACGCCGAATGCAGTGCACCTCACTTTTAGCGTCGCAACAATCCCTGGCACTCGTAAAACACGATCTTTCGTCTCATTTTGACGAAAATCGACTGTAATTTCCTTAAAGCTGGAGATATTTCGACGTTTAACCGCCCATTTTACTCCATTTTACACGCCGAATGCAGTGCACGACACTTTTAGCGTCGCAGCAATCCCTGGCAATCGCAAAACGCGATCTTTCGACTTATTTTGACGAAAATCGACTGTAATTGCCTTAAAGCTGGAGATATTCCGACGTATAACCACTCATTTTACTCCATCACTTTTAGCGTCGCAACAATCCCTGGCGCGCGCAATTCACGATCATTCGTCTGATTTTCACGCAAATCGACTGTAATTTCCTTAAAGTTGGAGATATTTCGACGTTTAAACGCTCCTCTTACTCCATTTTACACGGTAAATACAGTGCACCTCACTTTTAGCGTCGCAGCAATCCCTGGCGCGCGCAATTCGCGATCATTCGTCTGATTTTCACGATAATAGACTGTAATTTCCTTCCCGTTGGAGATATTTCGACGTTTAAACGCGTCTCTTACTCCATTTTACACGGTAAATACAGTGCACCTCACTTTTACCGTCGCAAGAATCCCTGGCGCGCGCAATTCGCGATCATTCGTCTGATTTTGACGAAAATCGACTGTAATTTCCTTAAAGTTGGAGATATTGCGACGCTTAACCGCTCATTTTACTCCATTTTACACGCCGAATGCAGTGCACGACACTTTTACCGTCGCAGCAATTCCTGGCAATCGCAAATCGCGATCTGTCGACTTATTTTGATGAAATCGACTGTAATTTCCTTAATGTTGGAGATATTGCGACGTTTAACGGCTCATTGTACTCCATTTTGCACGCCGAATGCGGTGCACCTCACTTTTAGCGTCGCAACAATCCCGGGCAATCGCAAAACGCGATCTTTCGACTTATTTTGACGAAATCGACTGTAATTTCTTTAAAGTTGGAGATATTTCGACGTTTAACCGCTCATTTTACTCCATTTTACACGTCGAACGCAGTGCAATACACTTTCAGGGTCGCAAATATCTCTGGCGCCCGCAAATAGCGATCATTCTTAACACTTTGACGATAATCGACTGTAATTTCCTTCGCGTTGGAGATATTTCGATGTTTAACCGCTCATTTTACTCCAGTTTACACGCCGAATGCAGTGCACCTCACTTTTAGCGTCGCAACAATTCCTGGCACTCGTAAAACACGATCTTTCGACTTATTTTGACGTAATCGACTATAATTTCCTTAAAGTTGGAGATATTGCCACATTTAACCGCTCATTTTACTCCATTTTACACGCCGAATGCAATGCACGACACTTTCAGCGTCGCAAATATCTCTGGCGCCCGCAAATAGCGATCATTCTTAACACTTTGACGATAATCGACTGTAATTTCCTTAAAGTTGGAGATATTGCGATGTTTAACCGCCCATTTTACTCCATTTTACACGCCGAATGCAGTGCACGACACTTTTAGCGTCGCAGCAATCCCTGGCACTCGTAAAACACGATCTTTCGTCTCATTTTGACGAAAATCGACTGTAATTTCCTTAAAGCTGGAGATATTTCGACGTTTAACCGCTCATTTTACTCCATTTTACACGCCGAATGCAGTGCACGACACTTTTAGCGTCGCAGCAATTCCTGGCAATCGCAAATCGCGATCTTTCGACTTATTTTGATGAAATCGACTGTAATTTCCTTAAAGTTGGACATATTGCCACATTTAACCGCTCATTTTACTCCATTTTACACGCCGAATGCAATGCACGACACTTTCAGCGTCGCAAATATCTCTGGCGCCCGCAAATAGCGATCATTCTTAACACTTTGACGATAATCGACTGTAATTTCCTTAAAGTTGGAGATATTGCGACGTTTAACCGCTCATTTTACTCCATTTTACACGCCGAATGCAATGCACGACACTTTCAGCGTCGCAAATATCTCTGGCGCCCGCAAATAGCGATCATTCTTAACACTTTGACGATAATCGACTGTAATTTCCTTCGCGTTGGAGATATTTCGATGTTTAACCACTCATTTTACTCCATGTTACACGCCGAATGCAGTGCACCTCACTTTTAGCGTCGCAACAATCCCTGGCACTCGTAAAACACGATCTTTCGTCTCATTTTGACGAAAATCGACTGTAATTTCCTTAAAGCTGGAGATATTTCGACGTTTAACCGCCCATTTTACTCCATTTTACACGCCGAATGCAGTGCACGACACTTTTAGCGTCGCAGCAATCCCTGGCAATCGCAAAACGCGATCTTTCGACTTATTTTGACGAAAATCGACTGTAATTGCCTTAAAGCTGGAGATATTCCGACGTATAACCACTCATTTTACTCCATCACTTTTAGCGTCGCAACAATCCCTGGCGCGCGCAATTCACGATCATTCGTCTGATTTTCACGCAAATCGACTGTAATTTTCTTAAAGTTGGAGATATTTCGACGTTTAAACGCTCCCCTTACTCCATTTTACACAGTAAATACAGTGCACCTCACTTTTAGCGTCGCAGCAATCCCTGGCGCGCGCAATTCGCGATCATTCGTCTGATTTTCACGATAACAGACTGTAATTTCCTTCCCGTTGGAGCTATTTCGACGTTTAAACGCTCTTCTTACTCCATTTTACACGGTAAATACAGTGCACCTCACTGTTACCGTCGCAACAATCCCTGGCACTCGTAAAACACGATCTTTCGTCTCATTTTGACGAAAATCGACTGTAATTTCCTTAAAGTTGGAGATATTTCGACGTTTAACCGCTCATTTTACTCCATTTTACACGCCGAATAAAGTGCACGACACTTTTAGCGTCGCAGCAATTCCTGGCAATCGCAAATCGCGATCTTTCGACTTATTTTGATGAAATCGACTGTAATTTCCTTAAAGTTGGAGATATTGCCACATTTAACCGCTCATTTTACTCCATTTTACACGCCGAATGCAATGCACGACACTTTCAGCGTCGCAAATATCTCTGGCGCCCGCAAATAGCGATCATTCTTAACACTTTGACGATAATCGACTGTAATTTCCTTAAAGCTGGAGATATTTCGACGTTTAACCGCCCATTTTACTCCATTTTACACGCCGAATGCAGTGCACGACACTTTTAGCGTCGCAGCAATCCCTGGCAATCGCAAAACGCGATCTTTCGACTTATTTTGACGAAAATCGACTGTAATTGCCTTAAAGCTGGAGATATTCCGACGTATAACCACTCATTTTACTCCATCACTTTTAGCGTCGCAACAATCCCTGGCGCGCGCAATTCACGATCATTCGTCTGATTTTCACGCAAATCGACTGTAATTTCCTTAAAGTTGGAGATATTTCGACGTTTAAACGCTCCTCTTACTCCATTTTACACGGTAAATACAGTGCACCTCACTTTTAGCGTCGCAGCAATCCCTGGCGCGCGCAATTCGCGATCATTCGTCTGATTTTCACGATGATAGACTGTAATTTCCTTCCCGTTGGAGATATTTCGACGTTTAAACGGTCCTCTTACTCCATTTTACACGGTAAATACAGTGCACCTCACTTTTACCGTCGCAACAATCCCTGGCGCGCGCAATTCGCGATCATTCGTCTGATTTTGACGAAAATCGACTGTAATTTCCTTAAAGTTGGAGATATTGCGACGCTTAACCGCTCATTTTACTCCATTTTACACGCCGAATGCAGTGCACGACACTTTTAGCGTCGCAGCAATTCCTGGCAATCGCAAATCGCGATCTGTCGACTTATTTTGATGAAATCGACTGTAATTTCCTTAAAGTTGGAGATATTGCCACATTTAACCGCTCATTTTACTCCATTTTACACGCCGAATGCAATGCACGACACTTTCAGCGTCGCAAATATCTCTGGCGCCCGCAAATAGCGATCATTCTTAACACTTTGACGATAATCGACTGTAATTTCCTTCGCGTTGGAGATATTTCGATGTTTAACCACTCAGTTTACTCCATATAACACGCCGAATGCAGTGCGCCTCACGTTTAGCGTCGCAACAATCCCTGGCACTCGTAAAACACGATCTTTCGTCTCATTTTGACGAAAATCGACTGTAATTTCCTTAAAGTTGGAGATATTTCGACGTTTAACCGCTCATTTTACTCCATTTTACACGCCGAATGCAGTGCACGACACTTTTAGCGTCGCAGCAATTCCTGGCAATCGCAAATCGCGATCTTTCGACTTATTTTGATGAAATCGACTGTAATTTCCTTAAAGTGGGAGATATTGCCACATTTAACCGCTCATTTTACTCCATTTTACACGCCGAATGCAATGCACGACACTTTCAGCGTCGCAAATATCTCTGGCGCCCGCAAATAGCGATCATTCTTAACACTTTGACGATAATCGACTGTAATTTCCTTAAAGTTGGAGATATTTCGACGTTTAAACGGTCATTTTACTTCATCTTGCACGCCGAATGCAGTGCACGACACTTTCAGCGTCGCAAATATCTCTGGTGCCCGCAAATAGCGATCATTCTTAAAACTTTGGCGATAATCGACTGTAATTTCCTTCGCGTTGGAGATATTTCGATGTTTAACCACTCATTTTACTCCCTATTACACGCCGAATGCAGTGCGCCTCACGTTTAGCGTCATAACAATCCCTGGCACTTGTAAAACACGATCTTTCGTCTCATTTTGACGAAAATCGACTGTAATTTCCTTAAAGTTGGAGATATTTCGACGTTTAACCGCTCATTTTACTCCATTTTACACGCCGAATGCAGTGCACGACACTTTTAGAGTCGCAGCAATTCCTGGCAATCGCAAATCGCGATCTTTCGACTTATTTTGATGAAATCGACTGTAATTTCCTTAAAGTTGGAGATATTGCGACGTTTAACCGCTCATTTTACTCCATTTTACACGCCGAATGCAATGCACGACACTTTCAGCGTCGCAAATATCTCTGGCGCCCGCAAATAGCGATCATTCTTAACACTTTGACGATAATCGACTGTAATTTCCTTCGCGTTGGAGATATTTCGATGTTTAACCACTCATTTTACTCCATGTTACACGCCGAATGCAGTGCACCTCACTTTTAGCGTCGCAACAATCCCTGGCACTCGTAAAACACGATCTTTCGTCTCATTTTGACGAAAATCGACTGTAATTTCCTTAAAGCTGGAGATATTTCGACGTTTAACCGCCCATTTTACTCCATTTTACACGCCGAATGCAGTGCACGATACTTTTAGCGTCGCAGCAATCCCTGGCAATCGCAAAACGCGATCTTTCGACTTATTTTGACGAAAATCGACTGTAATTGCCTTAAAGCTGGAGATATTCCGACGTATAACCACTCATTTTACTCCATCACTTTTAGCGTCGCAACAATCCCTGGCGCGCGCAATTCACGATCATTCGTCTGATTTTCACGCAAATCGACTGTAATTTTCTTAAAGTTGGAGATATTTCGACGTTTAAACGCTCCCCTTACTCCATTTTACACAGTAAATACAGTGCACCTCACTTTTAGCGTCGCAGCAATCCCTGGCGCGCGCAATTCGCGATCATTCGTCTGATTTTCACGATAACAGACTGTAATTTCCTTCCCGTTGGAGCTATTTCGACGTTTAAACGCTCTTCTTACTCCATTTTACACGGTAAATACAGTGCACCTCACTGTTACCGTCGCAACAATCCCTGGCACTCGTAAAACACGATCTTTCGTCTCATTTTGACGAAAATCGACTGTAATTTCCTTAAAGTTGGAGATATTTCGACGTTTAACCGCTCATTTTACTCCATTTTACACGCCGAATAAAGTGCACGACACTTTTAGCGTCGCAGCAATTCCTGGCAATCGCAAATCGCGATCTTTCGACTTATTTTGATGAAATCGACTGTAATTTCCTTAAAGTTGGAGATATTGCCACATTTAACCGCTCATTTTACTCCATTTTACACGCCGAATGCAATGCACGACACTTTCAGCGTCGCAAATATCTCTGGCGCCCGCAAATAGCGATCATTCTTAACACTTTGACGATAATCGACTGTAATTTCCTTAAAGCTGGAGATATTTCGACGTTTAACCGCCCATTTTACTCCATTTTACACGCCGAATGCAGTGCACGACACTTTTAGCGTCGCAGCAATCCCTGGCAATCGCAAAACGCGATCTTTCGACTTATTTTGACGAAAATCGACTGTAATTGCCTTAAAGCTGGAGATATTCCGACGTATAACCACTCATTTTACTCCATCACTTTTAGCGTCGCAACAATCCCTGGCGCGCGCAATTCACGATCATTCGTCTGATTTTCACGCAAATCGACTGTAATTTCCTTAAAGTTGGAGATATTTCGACGTTTAAACGCTCCTCTTACTCCATTTTACACGGTAAATACAGTGCACCTCACTTTTAGCGTCGCAGCAATCCCTGGCGCGCGCAATTCGCGATCATTCGTCTGATTTTCACGATGATAGACTGTAATTTCCTTCCCGTTGGAGATATTTCGACGTTTAAACGGTCCTCTTACTCCATTTTACACGGTAAATACAGTGCACCTCACTTTTACCGTCGCAACAATCCCTGGCGCGCGCAATTCGCGATCATTCGTCTGATTTTGACGAAAATCGACTGTAATTTCCTTAAAGTTGGAGATATTGCGACGCTTAACCGCTCATTTTACTCCATTTTACACGCCGAATGCAGTGCACGACACTTTTAGCGTCGCAGCAATTCCTGGCAATCGCAAATCGCGATCTGTCGACTTATTTTGATGAAATCGACTGTAATTTCCTTAAAGTTGGAGATATTGCCACATTTAACCGCTCATTTTACTCCATTTTACACGCCGAATGCAATGCACGACACTTTCAGCGTCGCAAATATCTCTGGCGCCCGCAAATAGCGATCATTCTTAACACTTTGACGATAATCGACTGTAATTTCCTTCGCGTTGGAGATATTTCGATGTTTAACCACTCAGTTTACTCCATATAACACGCCGAATGCAGTGCGCCTCACGTTTAGCGTCGCAACAATCCCTGGCACTCGTAAAACACGATCTTTCGTCTCATTTTGACGAAAATCGACTGTAATTTCCTTAAAGTTGGAGATATTTCGACGTTTAACCGCTCATTTTACTCCATTTTACACGCCGAATGCAGTGCACGACACTTTTAGCGTCGCAGCAATTCCTGGCAATCGCAAATCGCGATCTTTCGACTTATTTTGATGAAATCGACTGTAATTTCCTTAAAGTGGGAGATATTGCCACATTTAACCGCTCATTTTACTCCATTTTACACGCCGAATGCAATGCACGACACTTTCAGCGTCGCAAATATCTCTGGCGCCCGCAAATAGCGATCATTCTTAACACTTTGACGATAATCGACTGTAATTTCCTTAAAGTTGGAGATATTTCGACGTTTAAACGGTCATTTTACTTCATCTTGCACGCCGAATGCAGTGCACGACACTTTCAGCGTCGCAAATATCTCTGGTGCCCGCAAATAGCGATCATTCTTAAAACTTTGGCGATAATCGACTGTAATTTCCTTCGCGTTGGAGATATTTCGATGTTTAACCACTCATTTTACTCCCTATTACACGCCGAATGCAGTGCGCCTCACGTTTAGCGTCATAACAATCCCTGGCACTTGTAAAACACGATCTTTCGTCTCATTTTGACGAAAATCGACTGTAATTTCCTTAAAGTTGGAGATATTTCGACGTTTAACCGCTCATTTTACTCCATTTTACACGCCGAATGCAGTGCACGACACTTTTAGAGTCGCAGCAATTCCTGGCAATCGCAAATCGCGATCTTTCGACTTATTTTGATGAAATCGACTGTAATTTCCTTAAAGTTGGAGATATTGCCACATTTAACCGCTCATTTTACTCCATTTTACACGCCGAATGCAATGCACGACACTTTCAGCGTCGCACATATCTCTGGCGCCCGCAAATAGCGATCATTCTTAACACTTTGAAGATAATCGACTGTAATTTCCTTCGCGTTGGAGATATTTCGATGTTTAACCACTCATTTTACTCCATGTTACACGCCGAATGCAGTGCACCTCACTTTTAGCGTCGCAACAATCCCTGGCACTCGTAAAACACGATCTTTCGTCTCATTTTGACGAAAATCGACTGTAATTTCCTTAAAGCTGGAGATATTTCGACGTTTAACCGCCCATTTTACTCCATTTTACACGCCGAATGCAGTGCACGACACTTTTAGCGTCGCAGCAATCCCTGGCAATCGCAAAACGCGATCTTTCGACTTATTTTGACGAAAATCGACTGTAATTGCCTTAAAGCTGGAGATATTCCGACGTATAACCACTCATTTTACTCCATCACTTTTAGCGTCGCAACAATCCCTGGCGCGCGTAATTCACGATCATTCGTCTGATTTTCACGCAAATCGACTGTAATTTTCTTAAAGTTGGAGATATTTCGACGTTTAAACGCTCCCCTTACTCCATTTTACACAGTAAATACAGTGCACCTCACTTTTAGCGTCGCAGCAATCCCTGGCGCGCGCAATTCGCGATCATTCGTCTGATTTTCACGATAACAGACTGTAATTTCCTTCCCGTTGGAGCTATTTCGACGTTTAAACGCTCTTCTTACTCCATTTTACACGGTAAATACAGTGCACCTCACTGTTACCGTCGCAACAATCCCTGGCACTCGTAAAACACGATCTTTCGTCTCATTTTGACGAAAATCGACTGTAATTTCCTTAAAGTTGGAGATATTTCGACGTTTAACCGCTCATTTTACTCCATTTTACACGCCGAATAAAGTGCACGACACTTTTAGCGTCGCAGCAATTCCTGGCAATCGCAAATCGCGATCTTTCGACTTATTTTGATGAAATCGACTGTAATTTCCTTAAAGTTGGAGATATTGCCACATTTAACCGCTCATTTTACTCCATTTTACACGCCGAATGCAATGCACGACACTTTCAGCGTCGCAAATATCTCTGGCGTCCGCAAATAGCGATCATTCTTAACACTTTGACGATAATCGACTGTAATTTCCTTAAAGCTGGAGATATTTCGACGTTTAACCGCCCATTTTACTCCATTTTACACGCCGAATGCAGTGCACGACACTTTTAGCGTCGCAGCAATCCCTGGCAATCGCAAAACGCGATCTTTCGACTTATTTTGACGAAAATCGACTGTAATTGCCTTAAAGCTGGAGATATTCCGACGTATAACCACTCATTTTACTCCATCACTTTTAGCGTCGCAACAATCCCTGGCGCGCGCAATTCACGATCATTCGTCTGATTTTCACGCAAATCGACTGTAATTTCCTTAAAGTTGGAGATATTTCGACGTTTAAACGCTCCTCTTACTCCATTTTACACGGTAAATACAGTGCACCTCACTTTTAGCGTCGCAGCAATCCCTGGCGCGCGCAATTCGCGATCATTCGTCTGATTTTGACGAAAATCGACTGTAATTTCCTTAAAGTTGGAGATATTGCGACGCTTAACCGCTCATTTTACTCCATTTTACACGCCGAATGCAGTGCACGACACTTTTAGCGTCGCAGCAATTCCTGGCAATCGCAAATCGCGATCTGTCGACTTATTTTGATGAAATCGACTGTAATTTCCTTAAAGTTGGAGATATTGCCACATTTAACCGCTCATTTTACTCCATTTTACACGCCGAATGCAATGCACGACACTTTCAGCGTCGCAAATATCTCTGGCGCCCGCAAATAGCGATCATTCTTAACACTTTGACGATAATCGACTGTAATTTCCTTCGCGTTGGAGATATTTCGATGTTTAACCACTCAGTTTACTCCATATAACACGCCGAATGCAGTGCGCCTCACGTTTAGCGTCGCAACAATCCCTGGCACTCGTAAAACACGATCTTTCGTCTCATTTTGACGAAAATCGACTGTAATTTCCTTAAAGTTGGAGATATTTCGACGTTTAACCGCTCATTTTACTCCATTTTACACGCCGAATGCAGTGCACGACACTTTTAGCGTCGCAGCAATTCCTGGCAATCGCAAATCGCGATCTTTCGACTTATTTTGATGAAATCGACTGTAATTTCCTTAAAGTGGGAGATATTGCCACATTTAACCGCTCATTTTACTCCATTTTACACGCCGAATGCAATGCACGACACTTTCAGCGTCGCAAATATCTCTGGCGCCCGCAAATAGCGATCAGTCTTAACACTTTGACGATAATCGACTGTAATTTCCTTAAAGTTGGAGATATTTCGACGTTTAAACGGTCATTTTACTTCATCTTGCACGCCGAATGCAGTGCACGACACTTTCAGCGTCGCAAATATCTCTGGTGCCCGCAAATAGCGATCATTCTTAAAACTTTGGCGATAATCGACTGTAATTTCCTTCGCGTTGGAGATATTTCGATGTTTAACCACTCATTTTACTCCCTATTACACGCCGAATGCAGTGCGCCTCACGTTTAGCGTCATAACAATCCCTGGCACTTGTAAAACACGATCTTTCGTCTCATTTTGACGAAAATCGACTGTAATTTCCTTAAAGTTGGAGATATTTCGACGTTTAACCGCTCATTTTACTCCATTTTACACGCCGAATGCAGTGCACGACACTTTTAGAGTCGCAGCAATTCCTGGCAATCGCAAATCGCGATCTTTCGACTTATTTTGATGAAATCGACTGTAATTTCCTTAAAGTTGGAGATATTGCCACATTTAACCGCTCATTTTACTCCATTTTACACGCCGAATGCAATGCACGACACTTTCAGCGTCGCACATATCTCTGGCGCCCGCAAATAGCGATCATTCTTAACACTTTGAAGATAATCGACTGTAATTTCCTTAAAGTTGGAGATATTTCGACGTTTAAACGGTCATTTTACTTCATCTTGCACGCCGAATGCAGTGCACGACACTTTTAGCGTCGCAGCAATCCCTGGCAATCGCAAAACGCGATCTTTCGACTTATTTTGACGAAATGGACTGTAATTTCCTTAAAGTTGGAGATATTTCGACGTTTAACCGCTCATTTTACTCCATTTTACACGCCGAACGCAGTGCACTGCACTTTCAGCGTGGAAAATATCTCTAGCGCCCGCAAATAGCGATCACTCTTAATACTTTGACCATAATCGACTGTAATTTCCTTCCCGTTGGAGATATTTCGACGTTTAAACGCTCCTCTTACTCCATTTTACACGGTAAATACAGTGCACCTCACTTTTAGCGTCGCAACAATCCCTGGCGCGCGCAATTCGCGATCATTCGTCTGATTTTCACGATAATAGACTGTAATTTCCTTCCCGTTGGAGATATTTCGACGTTTAAACGCTCCTCTTACTCCATTTTACACGGTAAATACAGTGCACCTCACTTTTACCGTCGCAACAATCCCTGGCGCGCGCAATTCGCGATCATTCGCCTGATTTTGACGAAAATCGACTGTAATTTCCTTAAAGTTGGAGATATTGCGACGCTTAACCGCTCATTTTACTCCATTTTACACGCCGAATGCAGTGCACGACACTTTTACCGTCGCAGCAATTCCTGGCAATCGCAAATCGCGATCTGTCGACTTATTTTGATGAAATCGACTGTAATTTCCTTAAAGTTGGAGATATTGCGACGTTTAACGGCTCATTGTACTCCATTTTGCACGCCGAATGCGGTGCACCTCACTTTTAGCGTCGCAACAATCCCGGGCAATCGCAAAACGCGATCTTTCGACTTATTTTGACGAAATCGACTGTAATTTCTTTAAAGTTGGAGATATTTCGACGTTTAACCGCTCATTTTACTCCATTTTACACGTCGAACGCAGTGCAATACACTTTCAGGGTCGCAAATATCTCTGGCGCCCGCAAATAGCGATCATTCTTAACACTTTGACGATAATCGACTGTAATTTCCTTCGCGTTGGAGATATTTCGATGTTTAACCGCTCATTTTACTCCAGTTTACACGCCGAATGCAGTGCACCTCACTTTTAGCGTCGCAACAATTCCTGGCACTCGTAAAACACGATCTTTCGACTTATTTTGACGTAATCGACTATAATTTCCTTAAAGTTGGAGATATTGCCACATTTAACCGCTCATGTTACTCCATTTTACATGCCGAATGCAATGCACGACACTTTCAGGGTCGCAAATATCTCTGGCGCCCGCAAATAGCGATCATTCTTAACACTTTGACGATAATCGACTGTAATTTCCTTCGCGTTGGAGATATTTCGATGTTTAACCGCCCATTTTACTCCATTTTACACGCCGAATGCAGTGCACGACACTTTTAGCGTCGCAGCAATCCCTGGCAATCGCAAAACGCGATCTTTCGACTTATTTTGACGAAAATCGACTGTAATTTCCTTAAAGCTGGAGATATTCCGACGTATAACCACTCATTTTACTCCATTTACACGCCGAATGCGGTGCACGACACTCTTAGCGTCGCAGCAATCCCTGGCAATCGCAAAACGCGATCTTTCGACTTATTTTGACGAAATGGACTGTAATTTCCTTAAAGTTTCAGATATTTCGACGTTTAACCGCTCATTTTACTCCATTTACACGCCGAATGCGGTGCACGACACTTTTAGCGTCGCAGCAATCCCTGGCAATCGCAGAACGCGATCTTTCGACTTATTTTGACGAAATCGACTGTAATTTCCTTAAAGTTGGAGATATTTTGACGTTTAACCGCTCATTTTACTCCATTTTACACGCCGAATGCAGTGCACGACACTTTTAGAGTCGCAGCAATTCCTGGCAATCGCAAATCGCGATCTTTCGACTTATTTTGATGAAATCGACTGTAATTTCCTTAAAGTTGGAGATATTGCCACATTTAACCGCTCATTTTACTCCATTTTACACGCCGAATGCAATGCACGACACTTTCAGCGTCGCAAATATCTCTGGCGCCCGCAAATAGCGATCATTCTTAACACTTTGACGATAATCGACTGTAATTTCCTTAAAGTTGGAGATATTTCGACGTTTAAACGGTCATTTTACTTCATCTTGCACGCCGAATGCAGTGCACGACACTTTCAGCGTCGCAAATATCTCTGGTGCCCGCAAATAGCGATCATTCTTAAAACTTTGGCGATAATCGACTGTAATTTCCTTAAAGTTGGAGATATTTCGACGTTTAAACGGTCATTTTACTTCATCTTGCACGCCGAATGCAGTGCACGACACTTTCAGCGTCGCAAATATCTCTGGTGCCCGCAAATAGCGATCATTCTTAAAACTTTGGCGATAATCGACTGTAATTTCCTTCGCGTTGGAGATATTTCGATGTTTAACCACTCATTTTACTCCCTATTACACGCCGAATGCAGTGCGCCTCACGTTTAGCGTCGCAACAATCCCTGGCACTTGTAAAACACGATCTTTCGTCTCATTTTGACGAAAATCGACTGTAATTTCCTTAAAGTTGGAGATATTTCGACGTTTAACCGCTCATTTTACTCCATTTTACACGCCGAATGCAGTGCACGACACTTTTAGAGTCGCAGCAATTCCTGGCAATCGCAAATCGCGATCTTTCGACTTATTTTGATGAAATCGACTGTAATTTCCTTAAAGTTGGAGATATTGCCACATTTAACCGCTCATTTTACTCCATTTTACACGCCGAATGCAATGCACGACACTTTCAGCGTCGCACATATCTCTGGCGCCCGCAAATAGCGATCATTCTTAACACTTTGAAGATAATCGACTGTAATTTCCTTAAAGTTGAAGATATTTCGACGTTTAAACGGTCATTTTACTTCATCTTGCACGCCGAATGCAGTGCACGACACTTTCAGCGTCGCAAATATCTCTGGTGCCCGCAAATAGCGATCATTCTTAAAACTTTGGCGATAATCGACTGTAATTTCCTTCGCGTTGGAGATATTTCGATGTTTAACCACTCATTTTACTCCATGTTACACGCCGAATGCAGTGCACCTCACTTTTAGCGTCGCAACAATCCCTGGCACTCGTAAAACACGATCTTTCGTCTCATTTTGACGAAAATCGACTGTAATTTCCTTAAGGCTGGAGATATTTCGACGTTTAACCGCCCATTTTACTCCATTTTACACGCCGAATGCAGTGCACGACACTTTTAGCGTCGCAGCAATCCCTGGCAATCGCAAAACGCGATCTTTCGACTTATTTTGACGAAAATCGACTGTAATTGCCTTAAAGCTGGAGATATTCCGACGTATAACCACTCATTTTACTCCATCACTTTTAGCGTCGCAACAATCCCTGGCGCGCGCAATTCACGATCATTCGTCTGATTTTCACGCAAATCGACTGTAATTTCCTTAAAGTTGGAGATATTTCGACGTTTAAACGCTCCTCTTACTCCATTTTACACGGTAAATACAGTGCACCTCACTTTTAGCATCGCAGCAATCCCTGGCGCGCGCAATTCGCGATCATTCGTCTGATTTTCACGATAATAGACTGTAATTTCCTTCCCGTTGGAGATATTTCGACGTTTAAACGCTCCTCTTACTCCATTTTACACGGTAAATACAGTGCACCTCACTTTTACCGTCGCAACAATCCCTGGCGCGCGCAATTCGCGATCATTCGTCTGATTTTGACGAAAATCGACTGTAATTTCCTTAAAGTTGGAGATATTGCGACGCTTAACCGCTCATTTTACTCCATTTTACACGCCGAATGCAGTGCACGACACTTTTACCGTCGCAGCAATTCCTGGCAATCGCAAATCGCGATCTGTCGACTTATTTTGATGAAATCGACTGTAATTTCCTTAAAGTTGGAGATATTGCGACGTTTAACGGCTCATTGTACTCCATTTTGCACGCCGAATGCGGTGCACCTCACTTTTAGCGTCGCAACAATCCCGGGCAATCGCAAAACGCGATCTTTCGACTTATTTTGACGAAATCGACTGTAATTTCTTTAAAGTTGGAGATATTTCGACGTTTAACCGCTCATTTTACTCCATTTTACACGTCGAACGCAGTGCAATACACTTTCAGGGTCGCAAATATCTCTGGCGCCCGCAAATAGCGATCATTCTTAACACTTTGACGATAATCGACTGTAATTTCCTTCGCGTTGGAGATATTTCGATGTTTAACCGCTCATTTTACTCCAGTTTACACGCCGAATGCAGTGCACCTCACTTTTAGCGTCGCAACAATTCCTGGCACTCGTAAAACACGATCTTTCGACTTATTTTGACGTAATCGACTATAATTTCCTTAAAGTTGGAGATATTGCCACATTTAACCGCTCATGTTACTCCATTTTACATGCCGAATGCAATGCACGACACTTTCAGGGTCGCAAATATCTCTGGCGCCCGCAAATAGCGATCATTCTTAACACTTTGACGATAATCGACTGTAATTTCCTTCGCGTTGGAGATATTTCGATGTTTAACCGCCCATTTTACTCCATTTTACACGCCGAATGCAGTGCACGACACTTTTAGCGTCGCAGCAATCCCTGGCAATCGCAAAACGCGATCTTTCGACTTATTTTGACGAAAATCGACTGTAATTTCCTTAAAGCTGTAGATATTCCGACGTATAACCACTCATTTTACTCCATTTACACGCCGAATGCGGTGCACGACACTTTTAGCGTCGCAGCAATCCCTGGCAATCGCAAAACGCGATCTTTCGACTTATTTTGACGAAATGGACTGTAATTTCCTTAAAGTTTCAGATATTTCGACGTTTAACCGCTCATTTTACTCCATTTACACGCCGAATGCGGTGCACGACACTTTTAGCGTCGCAGCAATCCCTGGCAATCGCAAAACGCGATCTTTCGACTTATTTTGACGAAATCGACTGTAATTTCCTTAAAGTTGGAGATATTTCGACGTTTAACCGCTCATTTTACTCCATTTTACACGCCGAACGCAGTGCACTGCACTTTCAGCGTGGAAAATATCTCTAGCGCCCGCAAATAGCGATCACTCTTAATACTTTGACCATAATCGACTGTAATTTCCATCCCGTTGGAGATATTTCGACGTTTAAACGCTCCTCTTACTCCATTTTACACGGTAAATACAGTGCACCTCACTTTTAGCGTCGCAACAATCCCTGGCGCGCGCAATTCGCGATCATTCGTCTGATTTTCACGATAATAGACTGTAATTTCCTTCCCGTTGGAGATATTTCGACGTTTAAACGCTCCTCTTACTCCATTTTACACGGTAAATACAGTGCACCTCACTTTTACCGTCGCAACAATCCCTGGCGCGCGCAATTCGCGATCATTCGTCTGATTTTGACGAAAATCGACTGTAATTTCCTTAAAGTTGGAGATATTGCGACGCTTAACCGCTCATTTTACTCCATTTTACACGCCGAATGCAGTGCACGACACTTTTACCGTCGCAGCAATTCCTGGCAATCGCAAATCGCGATCTGTCGACTTATTTTGATGAAATCGACTGTAATTTCCTTAAAGTTTCAGATATTTCGACGTTTAACCGCTCATTTTACTCCATTTACACGCCGAATGCGGTGCACGACACTTTTAGCATCGCAGCAATCCCTGACAATCGCAGAACGCGATCTTTCGACTTATTTTGACGAAATCGACTGTAATTTCCTTAAAGTTGGAGATATTGCCACATTTAACCGCTCATTTTACTCCATTTTACACGCCGAATGCACTGCACGACACTTTCAGCGTCGCAAATATCTCTGGCGCCCGCAAATAGCGATCATTATTAACACTTTGAAGATAATCGACTGTAATTTCCTTAAAGTTGGAGATATTTCGACGTTTAAACGGTCATTTTACTTCATCTTGCACGCCGAATGCAGTGCACGACACTTTCAGCGTCGCAAATATCTCTGGTGCCCGCAAATAGCGATCATTCTTAAAACTTTGGCGATAATCGACTGTAATTTCCTTCGCGTTGGAGATATTTCGATGTTTAACCACTCATTTTACTCCATGTTACACGCCGAATGCAGTGCACCTCACTTTTAGCGTCGCAACAATCCCTGGCACTCGTAAAACACGATCTTTCGTCTCATTTTGACGAAAATCGACTGTAATTTCCTTAAAGCTGGAGATATTTCGACGTTTAACCGCCCATTTTACTCCATTTTACACGCCGAATGCAGTGCACGACACTTTTAGCGTCGCAGCAATCCCTGGCAATCGCAAAACGCGATCTTTCGACTTATTTTGACGAAAATCGACTGTAATTGCCTTAAAGCTGGAGATATTCCGACGTATAACCACTCATTTTACTCCATTACTTTTAGCGTCGCAACAATCCCTGGCGCGCGCAATTCACGATCATTCGTCTGATTTTCACGCAAATCGACTGTAATTTCCTTAAAGTTGGAGATATTTCGACGTTTAAACGCTCCTCTTAATCCATTTTACACGGTAAATACAGTGCACCTCACTTTTAGCATCGCAGCAATCCCTGGCGCGCGCAATTCGCGATCATTCGTCTGATTTTCACGATAATAGACTGTAATTTCCTTCCCGTTGGAGATATTTCGACGTTTAAACGCTCCTCTTACTCCATTTTACACGGTAAATACAGTGCACCTCACTTTTACCGTCGCAACAATCCCTGGCGCGCGCAATTCGCGATCATTCGTCTGATTTTGACGAAAATCGACTGTAATTTCCTTAAAGTTGGAGATATTACGACGCTTAACCGCTCATGTTACTCCATTTTACACGCCGAATGCAGTGCACGACACTTTTACCGTCGCAGCAATTCCTGGCAATCGCAAATCGCGATCTGTCGACTTATTTTGATGAAATCGACTGTAATTTCCTTAAAGTTGGAGATATTTCGACGTATAACCACTCATTTTACTCCATTACTTTTAGCGTCGCAACAATCCCTGGCGCGCGCAATTCACGATCATTCGTCTGATTTTCACGCAAATCGACTGTAATTTCCTTAAAGTTGGAGATATTTCGACGTTTAAACGCTCCTCTTACTCCATTTTACACGGTAAATACAGTGCACCTCACTTTTAGCGTCGCAACAATCCCGGGCAATCGCAAAACGCGATCTTTCGACTTATTTTGACGATATCGACTGTAATTTCTTTAAAGTTGGAGATATTTCGACGTTTAACCGCTCATTTTACTCCATTTTACACGTCGAACGCAGTGCAATACACTTTCAGGGTCGCAAATATCTCTGGCGCCCGCAAATAGCGATCATTCTTAACACTTTGACGATAATCGACTGTAATTTCCTTCGCGTTGGAGATATTTCGATGTTTAACCGCTCATTTTACTCCAGTTTACACGCCGAATGCAGTGCACCTCACTTTTAGCGTCGCAACAATTCCTGGCACTCGTAAAACACGATCTTTCGACTTATTTTGACGTAATCGACTATAATTTCCTTAAAGTTGGAGATATTGCCACATTTAACCGCTCATGTTACTCCATTTTACATGCCGAATGCAATGCACGACACTTTCAGGGTCGCAAATATCTCTGGCGCCCGCAAATAGCGATCATTCTTAACACTTTGACGATAATCGACTGTAATTTCCTTCGCGTTGGAGATATTTCGATGTTTAACCGCCCATTTTACTCCATTTTACACGCCGAATGCAGTGCACGACACTTTTAGCGTCGCAGCAATCCCTGGCAATCGCAAAACGCGATCTTTCGACTTATTTTGACGAAAATCGACTGTAATTTCCTTAAAGCTGGAGATATTCCGACGTATAACCGCTCATTTTACTCCATTTACACGCCGAATGCGGTGCACGACACTTTTAGCGTCGCAGCAATCCCTGGCAATCGCAAAACGCGATCTTTCGACTTATTTTGACGAAATCGACTGTAATTTCCTTAAAGTTGGAGATATTTCGACGTTTAACCGCTCATTTTACTCCATTTTACACGCCGAACGCAGTGCACTGCACTTTCAGCGTGGAAAATATCTCTAGCGCCCGCAAATAGCGATCACTCTTAATACTTTGACCATAATCGACTGTAATTTCCTTCCCGTTGGAGATATTTCGACGTTTAAACGCTCCTCTTACTCCATTTTACACGGTAAATACAGTGCACCTCACTTTTAGCGTCGCAACAATCCCTGGCGCGCGCAATTCGCGATCATTCGTTTGATTTTCACGAAAATCGACTGTAATTTCCTTAAAGTTTGAGATAGTGCGACGTTTAACGGATCATTGTACTCCATTTTACACGCCGAATGCAGTGCACCTCACTTTTAGCTTTCGCAACAATCCCTGTCACTCGTAAAACACGATCTTTCTTCTTATTTTGACGAAAATCGACTGTAATTTCCTTCGCGTTGGAGATATTTCGATGTTTAACCACTCATTTAGTCCATGTTACACGCCGAATGCAGTGCACCTCACTTTTAGCGTCGCAACAATCCCTGG
The DNA here is from genome assembly GCA_029958995.1 of Bombus sonorus. Lineage (NCBI taxonomy): Eukaryota > Metazoa > Arthropoda > Insecta > Hymenoptera > Apidae > Bombus > Bombus sonorus. Next base: position 4,447,132 of record JARWAU010000008.1, on the reverse strand, counting down.
CACTCGTAAAACACAATCTTTCGTCTCATTTTGAGGAAAATCGAATGTAATTTCCTTAAAGTTGGAGATATTTCGACGTTTAACCGCTCATTTTACTCCATTTTACACGCCGAATGCAGTGCACGACACTTTCAGCGCCGCAGCAATTCCTGGCAATCGCAAATCGCGATCTTTCGACTTATTTTGATGAAATCGACTGTAATTTCCTTAAAGTTGGAGATATTGCGACGTTTAACCGCTCATTTTACTCCATTTTACACGCCGAACGCAGTGCACTGCACTTTCAGCGTGGAAAATATCTCTAGCGCCCGCAAATAGCGATCACTCTTAATACTTTGACCATAATCGACTGTAATTTCCTTCCCGTTGGAGCTATTTCGACGTTTAAACGCTCCTCTTACTCCATTTTACACGGTAAATACAGTGCACCTCACTTTTAGCGTCGCAACAATCCCTGGCGCGCGCAATTCGCGATCATTCGTCTGATTTTCACGATAATCGACTGTAATTTCTTTCCCGTTGGAGATATTTCGACGTTTAAACGCTCCTCTTACTCCATTTTACACGGTAAATACAGTGCACCTCACTTTTAGCGTCGCAACAATCCCTGGCGCGCGCAATTCGCGATCATTCGTCTGATTTTCACGATAATCGACTGTAATTTCTTTCCCGTTGGAGATATTTCGACGTTTAAACGCTCCTCTTACTCCATTTTACACGGTAAATACAGTGCACCTCACTTTTAGCGTCGCAACAATCCCTGGAGCGCGCAATTCGCGATCATTCGTCTGATTTTCACGAAAATCGACTGTAATTTCCTTAAAGTTTGAGATAGTGCGACGTTTAACGGATCATTTTACTCCAGTTTACACGCCGAATGCAGTGCACCTCACTTTTAGCTTTCGCAACAATCCCTGTCACTCGTAAAACACGATCTTCCGTCTCATTTTATCGAAAATCTACTGTAATTTCCTTAAAGTTGGAGATATTTCGACGTTTAACCGCTCATTTTACTCCATTTTACACGCCGAATGCAGTGCACGACACTTTTAGCGTCGCAGCAATTCCTGGCAATCGCAAATCGCGATCTTTCGACTTATTTTGACGCAATCGACTGTTTTTTCCTTAAAGTTGGAGATATTTCGACGTTTAACCGCTCATTTTACTCCATTTTACACGCTAAATACAGTGCACCTCACTTTTAGCGTCGCAGCAATTCCTGGCGCGCGCAATTCGCGATCTTTCGTCTTATTTTGACGAAAATCTACTGTAATTTCCTTAAAGTTGGAGATATTTCGACGTTTAACCGCTCATTTTACTCCATTTTACACGCCGAACGCAGTGCACGACACTTTTAGCGTCGCAACAATCCCTGGCAATCGCAAAACGCGATCTTTCGACTTATTTTGACGCAATCGACTGTTTTTTCCTTAAAGTTGGAGATATTTCGACGTTTAACCGCTCATTTTACTCCATTTTACACGCTAAATACAGTGCACCTCACTTTTAGCGTCGCAGCAATTCCTGGCGCGCGCAATTCGCGATCTTTCGTCTTATTTTGACGAAAATCTACTGTAATTTCCTTAAAGTTGGAGATATTTCGACGTTTAACCGCTCATTTTACTCCATTTTACACGCCGAACGCAGTGCACTACACTTTCAGCGTGGAAAATATTTCTGGCGCCCGCAAATAGCGATCATTCTTAACACTTTGACGACAATCGACTGTAATTTCCTTCGCGTTGGAGATATTTCGATGTTTAACCACTCAGTTTACTCCATGTTACACGCCGAATGCAGTGCACCTCACTTTTAGCGTCGCAACAGTCCCTGTCACTCGTAAAACACGATCTTCCGTCTCATTTTATCGAAAATCGACTGTAATTTCCTTAAAGTTGGAGATATTTCGACGTTTAACCGCTCATTTTACTCCATTTTACACGCCGAACGCAGTGCACGACACTTTTAGCGTCGCAACAATCCCTGGCAATCGCAAAACGCGATCTTTCGACTTATTTTGACGAAATCGACTGTTTTTTCCTTAAAGTTGGAGATATTTCGACGTTTAACCGCTCATTTTACTCCAGTTTACACGCTAAATACGGTGCACCTCACTTTTAGCGTCGCAACAATCCCTGGCGCACGCAATTCGCGATCTTTCGTCTTATTTTGACGAAAATTGACTGTAATTTCCTTAAAGTTGGAGATATTTCGACGTTTAACCGCTCATTTTACTCCATTTTACACGCCGAACGCAGTGCACTGCACTTTCAGCGTGGAAAATATCTCTAGCGCCCGCAAATAGCGATCACTCTTAATACTTTGACCATAATCGACTGTAATTTCCTTCTCGTTGGAGATATTTCGACGTTTAAACGCTCCTCTTACTCCATTTTACACGGTAAATACAGTGCACCTCGCTTTTAGCGTCGCAACAATCCCTGGCGCGCGCAATTCGCGATCATTCGTCTGATTTTCACGATAATCGACTGTAATTTCTTTCCCGTTGGAGATATTGCGACGTTTAAACGCTCCTCTTACTCCATTTTACACGGTAAATACAGCGCACCTCACTTTTAGCGTCGCAGCTATCCCTGGAGCGCGCAATTCGCGATCATTCGTCTGATTTTCACGAAAATCGACTGGAATTTCCTTAAAGTTTGAGATAGTGCGACGTTTAACGGATCATTTTACTCCATTTTACACGCCGAATGCAGTGCACCTCACTTTTAGCTTTCGCAACAATCCCTGTCACTCGTAAAACACGATCTTCCGTCTCATTTTATCGAAAATCGACTGTAATTTCCTTAAAGTTGGAGATATTTCGACGTTTAACCGCTCATTTTACTCCATTTTACACGCCGAATGCAGTGCACGACACTTTTAGCGTCGCAGCAATTCCTGGCAATCGCAAATCGCGATCTTTCGACTTATTTTGACGCAATCGACTGTTTTTTCCTTAAAGTTGGAGATATTTCGACGTTTAACCGCTCATTTTACTCCATTTTACACGCTAAATACAGTGCACCTCACTTTTAGCGTCGCAGCAATTCCTGGCAATCGCAAATCGCGATCTTTCGACTTATTTTGACGCAATCGACTGTAATTTCCTTAAAGTTGGAGATATTTCGACGTTTAACCGCTCATTTTACTCCATTTTACACGCTAAATACAGTGCGCCTCACTTTTAGCGTCGCAACAATCCCTGGCGCGCGCAATTCGCGATCTTTCGTCTTATTTTGACGAAAATCGACTGTAATTTCCTTAAAGTTGGAGATATTTCGACGTTTAACCGCTCATTTTACTCCAGTTTACACGCTAAATACGGTGCACCTCACTTTTAGCGTCGCAACAATCCCTGGCGCACGCAATTCGCGATCTTTCGTCTTATTTTGACGAAAATTGACTGTAATTTCCTTAAAGTTGGAGATATTGCGACGTTTAAGCGCTCATTTTACTCCATTTTACACGCCGAACGCAGTGCACTGCACTTTCAGCGTGGAAAATATCTCTAGCGCCCGCAAATAGCGATCACTCTTAATACTTTGACCATAATCGACTGTAATTTCCTTCTCGTTGGAGATATTTCGACGTTTAAACGCTCCTCTTACTCCATTTTACACGGTAAATACAGCGCACCTCACTTTTAGCGTCGCAGCTATACCTGGAGCGCGCAATTCGCGATCATTCGTCTGATTTTCACGAAAATCGACTGTAATTTCCTTAAAGTTTGAGATAGTGCGACGTTTAACGGATCATTTTACTCCATTTTACACGCCGAATGCAGTGCATCTCACTTTTAGCTTTCGCAACAATCCCTGTCACTCGTAAAACACGATCTTCCGTCTCATTTTATCGAAAATCGACTGTAATTTCCTTAAAGTTGGAGATATTTCGACGTTTAACCGCTCATTTTACTCCATTTTACACGCCGAATGCAGTGCACGACACTTTTAGCGTCGCAGCAATTCCTGGCAATCGCAAATCGCGATCTTTCGACTTATTTTGACGCAATCGACTGTTTTTTCCTTAAAGTTGGAGATATTTCGACGTTTAACCGATCATTTTACTCCATTTTACACGCTAAATACAGTGCACCTCACTTTTAGCGTCGCAGCAATTCCTGGCAATCGCAAATCGCGATCTTTCGACTTATTTTGACGCAATCGACTGTAATTTCCTTAAAGTTGGAGATATTTCGACGTTTAACCGCTCATTTTACTCCATTTTACACGCTAAATACAGTGCGCCTCACTTTTAGCGTCGCAACAATCCCTGGCGCGCGCAATTCGCGATCTTTCGTCTTATTTTGACGAAAATCGACTGTAATTTCCTTAAAGTTGGAGATATTTCGACGTTTAACCGCTCATTTTACTCCATTTTACACGCCGAACGCAGTGCACTACACTTTCAGCGTGGAAAATATTTCTGGCGCCCGCAAATAGCGATCATTCTTAACACTTTGACGACAACCGACTGTAATTTCCTTCGCGTTGGAGATATTTCGATGTTTAACCACTCAGTTTACTCCATGTTACACGCCGAATGCAGTGCACCTCACTTTTAGCGTCGCAACAGTCCCTGTCACTCGTAAAACACGATCTTCCGTCTCATTTTATCGAAAATCGACTGTAATTTCCTTAAAGTTGGAGATATTTCGACGTTTAACCGCTCATTTTACTCCATTTTACACGCCGAACGCAGTGCACGACACTTTTAGCGTCGCAACAATCCCTGGCAATCGCAAAACGCGATCTTTCGACTTATTTTGACGAAATCGACTGTAATTTCCTTAAAGTTTGAGATAGTGCGACGTTTAACGGCTCACTTTACTCCATTTTACACGCCGAATGCAGTGCACGACACTTTTAGCGCCGCAGCAATTCCTGGCAATCGCAAATCGCGATTTTTCGACTTATTTTGATGAAATCGACTGTAATTTCCTTACAGTTGGAGATATTGCGACGTTTAACCGCTCATTTTACTCCATTTTACACGCCGAACGCAGTGCACTGCACTTTCAGCGTGGAAAATATCTCTAGCGCCCGCAGATAGCGATCACTCTTAATACTTTGACCATAATCGACTGTAATTTCCTTCTCGTTGGAGATATTTCGACGTTTAAACGCTCCTCTTACTCCATTTTACACGGTAAATACAGTGCACCTCGCTTTTAGCGTCGCAACAATCCCTGGCGCGCGCAATTCGCGATCATTCGTCTGATTTTCACGATAATCGACTGTAATTTCTTTCCCGTTGGAGATATTTCGACGTTTAAACGCTCCTCTTACTCCATTTTACACGGTAAATACAGCGCACCTCACTTTTAGCGTCGCAGCTATCCCTGGAGCGCGCAATTCGCGATCATTCGTCTGATTTTCACGAAAATCGACTGTAATTTCCTTAAAGTTTGAGAAAGTGCGACGTTTAACGGATCATTTTACTCCAGTTTACACGTTAAATACGGTGCACCTCACTTTTAGCGTCGCAACAATCCCTGGCGCACGCAATTCGCGATCTTTCGTCTTATTTTGACGAAAATTGACTGTAATTTCCTTAAAGTTGGAGATATTTCGACGTTTAACCGCTCATTTTACTCCATTTTACACGCCGAACGCAGTGCACGACACTTTTAGCGTCGCAACAATCCCTGGCAATCGCAAAACGCGATCGTTCGACTTATTTTGACGAAATCGACTGTAATTTCCTTAAAGTTTGAGATAGTGCGACGTTTAACGGCTCACTTTACTCCATTTTACACGCCGAATGCAGTGCACGACACTTTTAGCGTCGCAGCAATTCCTGGCAATCGCGAATCGCGATCTTTCGACTTATTTTGACGCAATCGACTGTTTTTTCCTTAAAGTTGGAGATATTTCGACGTTTAACCGCTCATTTTACTCCATTTTACACGCCGAACGCAGTGCACGACACTTTTAGCGTCGCAACAATCCCTGGCAATCGCAAAACGCGATCTTTCGACTTATTTTGACGAAATCGACTGTAATTTCCTTAAAGTTTGAGATAGTGCGACGTTTAACGGCTCACTTTACTCCATTTTACACGCCGAATGCAGTGCACGACACTTTTAGCGTCGCAGCAATTCCTGGCAATCGCGAATCGCGATCTTTCGACTTATTTTGACGCAATCGACTGTTTTTTCCTTAAAGTTGGAGATATTTCGACGTTTAACCGCTCATTTTACTCCATTTTACACGCCGAACGCAGTGCACGACACTTTTAGCGTCGCAACAATCCCTGGCAATCGCAAAACGCGATCTTTCGACTTATTTTGACGAAATCGACTGTAATTTCCTTAAAGTTTGAGATAGTGCGACGTTTAACGGCTCACTTTACTCCATTTTACACGCCGAATGCAGTGCACGACACTTTTAGCGCCGCAGCAATTCCTGGCAATCGCAAATCGCGATTTTTCGACTTATTTTGATGAAATCGACTGTAATTTCCTTAAAGTTGGAGATATTGCGACGTTTAAGCGCTCATTTTACTCCATTTTACACGCCGAACGCAGTGCACCTCACTTTTAGCTTTCGCAACAATCCCTGTCACTCGTAAAACACGATCTTCCGTCTCATTTTATCGAAAATCGACTGTAATTTCCTTAAAGTTGGAGATATTTCGACGTTTAACCGCTCATTTTACTCCATTTTACACGCCGAATGCAGTGCACGACACTTTTAGCGTCGCAGCAATTCCTGGCAATCGCAAATCGCGATCTTTCGACTTATTTTGACGCAATCGACTGTAATTTCCTTAAAGTTGGAGATATTTCGACGTTTAACCGCTCAGTTTACTCCATTTTACACGCTAAATACAGTGCACCTCACTTTTAGCGTCGCAACAATCCCTGGCGCGCGCAATTCGCGATCTTTCGTCTTATTTTGACGAAAATCGACTGTAATTTCCTTAAAGTTGGAGATATTTCGACGTTTAACCGCTCATTTTACTCCATTTTACACGCCGAACGCAGTGCACGACACTTTTAGCGTCGCAACAATCTCTGGCAATCGCAAAACGCGATCTTTCGACTTATTTTGACGAAATCGACTGTAATTTCCTTAAAGTTTGAGATAGTGCGACGTTTAACGGCTCACTTTACTCCATTTTACACGCCGAATGCAGTGCACGACACTTTTAGCGCCGCAGCAATTCCTGGCAATCGCAAATCGCGATTTTTCGACTTATTTTGATGAAATCGACTGTAATTTCCTTACAGTTGGAGATATTGCGACGTTTAACCGCTCATTTTACTCCATTTTACACGCCGAACGCAGTGCACTGCACTTTCAGCGTGGAAAATATCTCTAGCGCCCGCAGATAGCGATCACTCTTAATACTTTGACCATAATCGACTGTAATTTCCTTCTCGTTGGAGATATTTCGACGTTTAAACGCTCCTCTTACTCCATTTTACACGGTAAATACAGTGCACCTCGCTTTTAGCGTCGCAACAATCCCTGGCGCGCGCAATTCGCGATCATTCGTCTGATTTTCACGATAATCGACTGTAATTTCTTTCCCGTTGGAGATATTTCGACGTTTAAACGCTCCTCTTACTCCATTTTACACGGTAAATACAGCGCACCTCACTTTTAGCGTCGCAGCTATCCCTGGAGCGCGCAATTCGCGATCATTCGTCTGATTTTCACGAAAATCGACTGTAATTTCCTTAAAGTTTGAGAAAGTGCGACGTTTAACGGATCATTTTACTCCAGTTTACACGTTAAATACGGTGCACCTCACTTTTAGCGTCGCAACAATCCCTGGCGCACGCAATTCGCGATCTTTCGTCTTATTTTGACGAAAATTGACTGTAATTTCCTTAAAGTTGGAGATATTTCGACGTTTAACCGCTCATTTTACTCCATTTTACACGCCGAACGCAGTGCACGACACTTTTAGCGTCGCAACAATCCCTGGCAATCGCAAAACGCGATCTTTCGACTTATTTTGACGAAATCGACTGTAATTTCCTTAAAGTTTGAGATAGTGCGACGTTTAACGGCTCACTTTACTCCATTTTACACGCCGAATGCAGTGCACGACACTTTTAGCGTCGCAGCAATTCCTGGCAATCGCGAATCGCGATCTTTCGACTTATTTTGACGCAATCGACTGTTTTTTCCTTAAAGTTGGAGATATTTCGACGTTTAACCGCTCATTTTACTCCATTTTACACGCCGAACGCAGTGCACGACACTTTTAGCGTCGCAACAATCCCTGGCAATCGCAAAACGCGATCTTTCGACTTATTTTGACGAAATCGACTGTAATTTCCTTAAAGTTTGAGATAGTGCGACGTTTAACGGCTCACTTTACTCCATTTTACACGCCGAATGCAGTGCACGACACTTTTAGCGTCGCAGCAATTCCTGGCAATCGCGAATCGCGATCTTTCGACTTATTTTGACGCAATCGACTGTTTTTTCCTTAAAGTTGGAGATATTTCGACGTTTAACCGCTCATTTTACTCCATTTTACACGCCGAACGCAGTGCACGACACTTTTAGCGTCGCAACAATCCCTGGCAATCGCAAAACGCGATCTTTCGACTTATTTTGACGAAATCGACTGTAATTTCCTTAAAGTTTGAGATAGTGCGACGTTTAACGGCTCACTTTACTCCATTTTACACGCCGAATGCAGTGCACGACACTTTTAGCGCCGCAGCAATTCCTGGCAATCGCAAATCGCGATTTTTCGACTTATTTTGATGAAATCGACTGTAATTTCCTTAAAGTTGGAGATATTGCGACGTTTAAGCGCTCATTTTACTCCATTTTACACGCCGAACGCAGTGCACCTCACTTTTAGCTTTCGCAACAATCCCTGTCACTCGTAAAACACGATCTTCCGTCTCATTTTATCGAAAATCGACTGTAATTTCCTTAAAGTTGGAGATATTTCGACGTTTAACCGCTCATTTTACTCCATTTTACACGCCGAATGCAGTGCACGACACTTTTAGCGTCGCAGCAATTCCTGGCAATCGCAAATCGCGATCTTTCGACTTATTTTGACGCAATCGACTGTAATTTCCTTAAAGTTGGAGATATTTCGACGTTTAACCGCTCAGTTTACTCCATTTTACACGCTAAATACAGTGCACCTCACTTTTAGCGTCGCAACAATCCCTGGCGCGCGCAATTCGCGATCTTTCGTCTTATTTTGACGAAAATCGACTGTAATTTCCTTAAAGTTGGAGATATTTCGACGTTTAACCGCTCATTTTACTCCATTTTACACGCCGAACGCAGTGCACGACACTTTTAGCGTCGCAACAATCTCTGGCAATCGCAAAACGCGATCTTTCGACTTATTTTGACGAAATCGACTGTAATTTCCTTAAAGTTTGAGATAGTGCGACGTTTAACGGCTCACTTTACTCCATTTTACACGCCGAATGCAGTGCACGACACTTTTAGCGCCGCAGCAATTCCTGGCAATCGCAAATCGCGATTTTTCGACTTATTTTGATGAAATCGACTGTAATTTCCTTACAGTTGGAGATATTGCGACGTTTAACCGCTCATTTTACTCCATTTTACACGCCGAACGCAGTGCACTGCACTTTCAGCGTGGAAAATATCTCTAGCGCCCGCAGATAGCGATCACTCTTAATACTTTGACCATAATCGACTGTAATTTCCTTCTCGTTGGAGATATTTCGACGTTTAAACGCTCCTCTTACTCCATTTTACACGGTAAATACAGTGCACCTCGCTTTTAGCGTCGCAACAATCCCTGGCGCGCGCAATTCGCGATCATTCGTCTGATTTTCACGATAATCGACTGTAATTTCTTTCCCGTTGGAGATATTTCGACGTTTAAACGCTCCTCTTACTCCATTTTACACGGTAAATACAGCGCACCTCACTTTTAGCGTCGCAGCTATCCCTGGAGCGCGCAATTCGCGATCATTCGTCTGATTTTCACGAAAATCGACTGTAATTTCCTTAAAGTTTGAGATAGTGCGACGTTTAACGGATCATTTTACTCCATTTTACACGCCGAATGCAGTGCACCTCACTTTTAGCTTTCGCAACAATCCCTGTCACTCGTAAAACACGATCTTCCGTCTCATTTTATCGGAAATCGACTGTAATTTCCTTAAAGTTGGAGATATTTCGACGTTTAACCGCTCATTTTACTCCATTTTACACGCCGAATGCAGTGCACGACACTTTTAGCGTCGCAGCAATTCCTGGCAATCGCAAATCGCGATCTTTCGACTTATTTTGACGCAATCGACTGTTTTTTCCTTAAAGTTGGAGATATTTCGACGTTTAACCGCTCATTTTACTCCATTTTACACGCTAAATACAGTGCACCTCACTTTTAGCGTCGCAGCAATTCCTGGCAATCGCAAATCGCGATCTTTCGACTTATTTTGACGCAATCGACTGTAATTTCCTTAAAGTTGGAGATATTTCGACGTTTAACCGCTCATTTTACTCCATTTTACACGCTAAATACAGTGCACCTCACTTTTAGCGTCGCAACAATCCCTGGCGCGCGCAATTCGCGATCTTTCGTCTTATTTTGACGAAAATCGACTGTAATTTCCTTAAAGTTGGAGATATTTCGACGTTTAACCGCTCATTTTACTCCAGTTTACACGCTAAATACGGTGCACCTCACTTTTAGCGTCGCAACAATCCCTGGCGCACGCAATTCGCGATCTTTCGTCTTATTTTGACGAAAATTGACTGTAATTTCCTTAAAGTTGGAGATATTTCGACGTTTAACCGCTCATTTTACTCCATTTTACACGCCGAACGCAGTGCACTACACTTTCAGCGTGGAAAATATTTCTGGCGCCCGCAAATAGCGATCATTCTTAACACTTTGACGACAATCGACTGTAATTTCCTTCGCGTTGGAGATATTTCGATGTTTAACCACTCAGTTTACTCCATGTTACACGCCGAATGCAGTGCACCTCACTTTTAGCGTCGCAACAGTCCCTGTCACTCGTAAAACACGATCTTCCGTCTCATTTTATCGAAAATCGACTGTAATTTCCTTAAAGTTGGAGATATTTCGACGTTTAACCGCTCATTTTACTCCATTTTACACGCCGAACGCAGTGCACGACACTTTTAGCGTCGCAACAATCCCTGGCAATCGCAAAACGCGATCTTTCGACTTATTTTGACGAAATCGACTGTAATTTCCTTAAAGTTTGAGATAGTGCGACGTTTAACGGCTCACTTTACTCCATTTTACACGCCGAATGCAGTGCACGACACTTTTAGCGCCGCAGCAATTCCTGGCAATCGCAAATCGCGATTTTTCGACTTATTTTGATGAAATCGACTGTAATTTCCTTAAAGTTGGAGATATTGCGACGTTTAACCGCTCATTTTACTCCATTTTACACGCCGAACGCAGTGCACTGCACTTTCAGCGTGGAAAATATCTCTAGCGCCCGCAAATAGCGATCACTCTTAATACTTTGACCATAATCGACTGTAATTTCCTTCTCGTTGGAGATATTTCGACGTTTAAACGCTCCTCTTACTCCATTTTACACGGTAAATACAGTGCACCTCGCTTTTAGCGTCGCAACAATCCCTGGCGCGCGCAATTCGCGATCATTCGTCTGATTTTCACGATAATCGACTGTAATTTCTTTCCCGTTGGAGATATTTCGACGTTTAAACGCTCCTGTTACTCCATTTTACACGGTAAATACAGCGCACCTCACTTTTAGCGTCGCAGCTATCCCTGGAGCGCGCAATTCGCGATCATTCGTCTGATTTTCACGAAAATCGACTGTAATTTCCTTAAAGTTTGAGAAAGTGCGACGTTTAACGGATCATTTTACTCCAGTTTACACGTTAAATACGGTGCACCTCACTTTTAGCGTCGCAACAATCCCTGGCGCACGCAATTCGCGATCTTTCGTCTTATTTTGACGAAAATTGACTGTAATTTCCTTAAAGTTGGAGATATTTCGACGTTTAACCGCTCATTTTACTCCATTTTACACGCCGAACGCAGTGCACGACACTTTTAGCGTCGCAACAATCCCTGGCAATCGCAAAACGCGATCTTTCGACTTATTTTGACGAAATCGACTGTAATTTCCTTAAAGTTTGAGATAGTGCGACGTTTAACGGCTCACTTTACTCCATTTTACACGCCGAATGCAGTGCACGACACTTTTAGCGTCGCAGCAATTCCTGGCAATCGCGAATCGCGATCTTTCGACTTATTTTGACGCAATCGACTGTTTTTTCCTTAAAGTTGGAGATATTTCGACGTTTAACCGCTCATTTTACTCCATTTTACACGCCGAACGCAGTGCACGACACTTTTAGCGTCGCAACAATCCCTGGCAATCGCAAAACGCGATCTTTCGACTTATTTTGACGAAATCGACTGTAATTTCCTTAAAGTTTGAGATAGTGCGACGTTTAACGGCTCACTTTACTCCATTTTACACGCCGAATGCAGTGCACGACACTTTTAGCGTCGCAGCAATTCCTGGCAATCGCGAATCGCGATCTTTCGACTTATTTTGACGCAATCGACTGTTTTTTCCTTAAAGTTGGAGATATTTCGACGTTTAACCGCTCATTTTACTCCATTTTACACGCCGAACGCAGTGCACGACACTTTTAGCGTCGCAACAATCCCTGGCAATCGCAAAACGCGATCTTTCGACTTATTTTGACGAAATCGACTGTAATTTCCTTAAAGTTTGAGATAGTGCGACGTTTAACGGCTCACTTTACTCCATTTTACACGCCGAATGCAGTGCACGACACTTTTAGCGCCGCAGCAATTCCTGGCAATCGCAAATCGCGATTTTTCGACTTATTTTGATGAAATCGACTGTAATTTCCTTAAAGTTGGAGATATTGCGACGTTTAAGCGCTCATTTTACTCCATTTTACACGCCGAACGCAGTGCACCTCACTTTTAGCTTTCGCAACAATCCCTGTCACTCGTAAAACACGATCTTCCGTCTCATTTTATCGAAAATCGACTGTAATTTCCTTAAAGTTGGAGATATTTCGACGTTTAACCGCTCATTTTACTCCATTTTACACGCCGAATGCAGTGCACGACACTTTTAGCGTCGCAGCAATTCCTGGCAATCGCAAATCGCGATCTTTCGACTTATTTTGACGCAATCGACTGTAATTTCCTTAAAGTTGGAGATATTTCGACGTTTAACCGCTCAGTTTACTCCATTTTACACGCTAAATACAGTGCACCTCACTTTTAGCGTCGCAACAATCCCTGGCGCGCGCAATTCGCGATCTTTCGTCTTATTTTGACGAAAATCGACTGTAATTTCCTTAAAGTTGGAGATATTTCGACGTTTAACCGCTCATTTTACTCCATTTTACACGCCGAACGCAGTGCACGACACTTTTAGCGTCGCAACAATCTCTGGCAATCGCAAAACGCGATCTTTCGACTTATTTTGACGAAATCGACTGTAATTTCCTTAAAGTTTGAGATAGTGCGACGTTTAACGGCTCACTTTACTCCATTTTACACGCCGAATGCAGTGCACGACACTTTTAGCGCCGCAGCAATTCCTGGCAATCGCAAATCGCGATTTTTCGACTTATTTTGATGAAATCGACTGTAATTTCCTTACAGTTGGAGATATTGCGACGTTTAACCGCTCATTTTACTCCATTTTACACGCCGAACGCAGTGCACTGCACTTTCAGCGTGGAAAATATCTCTAGCGCCCGCAGATAGCGATCACTCTTAATACTTTGACCATAATCGACTGTAATTTCCTTCTCGTTGGAGATATTTCGACGTTTAAACGCTCCTCTTACTCCATTTTACACGGTAAATACAGTGCACCTCGCTTTTAGCGTCGCAACAATCCCTGGCGCGCGCAATTCGCGAACATTCGTCTGATTTTCACGATAATCGACTGTAATTTCTTTCCCGTTGGAGATATTTCGACGTTTAAACGCTCCTCTTACTCCATTTTACACGGTAAATACAGCGCACCTCACTTTTAGCGTCGCAGCTATCCCTGGAGCGCGCAATTCGCGATCATTCGTCTGATTTTCACGAAAATCGACTGTAATTTCCTTAAAGTTTGAGATAGTGCGACGTTTAACGGATCATTTTACTCCATTTTACACGCCGAATGCAGTGCACCTCACTTTTAGCTTTCGCAACAATCCCTGTCACTCGTAAAACACGATCTTCCGTCTCATTTTATCGGAAATCGACTGTAATTTCCTTAAAGTTGGAGATATTTCGACGTTTAACCGCTCATTTTACTCCATTTTACACGCCGAATGCAGTGCACGACACTTTTAGCGTCGCAGCAATTCCTGGCAATCGCAAATCGCGATCTTTCGACTTATTTTGACGCAATCGACTGTTTTTTCCTTAAAGTTGGAGATATTTCGACGTTTAACCGCTCATTTTACTCCATTTTACACGCTAAATACAGTGCACCTCACTTTTAGCGTCGCAGCAATTCCTGGCAATCGCAAATCGCGATCTTTCGACTTATTTTGACGCAATCGACTGTAATTTCCTTAAAGTTGGAGATATTTCGACGTTTAACCGCTCATTTTACTCCATTTTACACGCTAAATACAGTGCACCTCACTTTTAGCGTCGCAACAATCCCTGGCGCGCGCAATTCGCGATCTTTCGTCTTATTTTGACGAAAATCGACTGTAATTTCCTTAAAGTTGGAGATATTTCGACGTTTAACCGCTCATTTTACTCCAGTTTACACGCTAAATACGGTGCACCTCACTTTTAGCGTCGCAACAATCCCTGGCGCACGCAATTCGCGATCTTTCGTCTTATTTTGACGAAAATTGACTGTAATTTCCTTAAAGTTGGAGATATTTCGACGTTTAACCGCTCATTTTACTCCATTTTACACGCCGAACGCAGTGCACTACACTTTCAGCGTGGAAAATATTTCTGGCGCCCGCAAATAGCGATCATTCTTAACACTTTGACGACAATCGACTGTAATTTCCTTCGCGTTGGAGATATTTCGATGTTTAACCACTCAGTTTACTCCATGTTACACGCCGAATGCAGTGCACCTCACTTTTAGCGTCGCAACAGTCCCTGTCACTCGTAAAACACGATCTTCCGTCTCATTTTATCGAAAATCGACTGTAATTTCCTTAAAGTTGGAGATATTTCGACGTTTAACCGCTCATTTTACTCCATTTTACACGCCGAACGCAGTGCACGACACTTTTAGCGTCGCAACAATCCCTGGCAATCGCAAAACGCGATCTTTCGACTTATTTTGACGAAATCGACTGTAATTTCCTTAAAGTTTGAGATAGTGCGACGTTTAACGGCTCACTTTACTCCATTTTACACGCCGAATGCAGTGCACGACACTTTTAGCGCCGCAGCAATTCCTGGCAATCGCAAATCGCGATTTTTCGACTTATTTTGATGAAATCGACTGTAATTTCCTTAAAGTTGGAGATATTGCGACGTTTAACCGCTCATTTTACTCCATTTTACACGCCGAACGCAGTGCACTGCACTTTCAGCGTGGAAAATATCTCTAGCGCCCGCAAATAGCGATCACTCTTAATACTTTGACCATAATCGACTGTAATTTCCTTCTCGTTGGAGATATTTCGACGTTTAAACGCTCCTCTTACTCCATTTTACACGGTAAATACAGTGCACCTCGCTTTTAGCGTCGCAACAATCCCTGGCGCGCGCAATTCGCGATCATTCGTCTGATTTTCACGATAATCGACTGTAATTTCTTTCCCGTTGGAGATATTTCGACGTTTAAACGCTCCTGTTACTCCATTTTACACGGTAAATACAGCGCACCTCACTTTTAGCGTCGCAGCTATCCCTGGAGCGCGCAATTCGCGATCATTCGTCTGATTTTCACGAAAATCGACTGTAATTTCCTTAAAGTTGGAGATATTTCGACGTTTAACCGCTCATTTTACTCCAGTTTACACGCCGAATGCAGTGCACGACACTTTTAGCGTCGCGGCAATTCCTGGCAATCGCAAATCGCGATCTTTCGACTTATTTTGACGCAATCGACTGTAATTTCCTTAAAGTTGGAGATATTTCGACGTTTAACCGCTCAGTTTACTCCATTTTACACGCTAAATACAGTGCACCTCACTTTTAGCGTCGCAACAATCCCTGGCGCGCGCAATTCGCGATCTTTCGTCTTATTTTGACGAAAATCGACTGTAATTTCCTTAAAGTTGGAGATATTTCGACGTTTAACCGCTCATTTTACTCCAGTTTACACGCCGAATGCAGTGCACCTCACTTTTAGCGTCGCAACAATATCTGGCACTCGTAAAACACGATCTTTCGACTTATTTTGACGAAATCGACTATAATTCCCTTAAAGTTGGAGATGTTGCCACATTTAACCGCTCATTTTACTCAATTTTACACGCCGAATGCAATGCACGACACTTTCAGCGTCGCAAATATCTCTGGCGCCCGCAAATAGCGATCATTCTTAACACTTTGACGATAATCGACTGTAATTTCCTTCGCGTTGGAGATATTTCGATGTTTAACCACTCAGTTTACTCCATTTTACACGCTAAATACAGTGCACCTCACTTTTAGCGTCGCAACAATACCTGGCGCGCGCAATTCGCGATCTTTCGTCTTATTTTGACGAAAATCGACTGTAATTTCCTTAAAGTTGGAGATATTTCGACGTTTAACCGCTCATTTTACTCCAGTTTACACGCCGAATGCGGTGCACCTCACTTTTAGCGTCGCAACAATCCCTGGCAATCGCAAAACGCGATCTTTCGACTTATTTTGACGAAATCGACTGTAATTTCCTTAAAGTTTGAGATAGTGCGACGTTTAACGGCTCACTTTACTCCATTTTACACGCCGAATGCAGTGCACGACACTTTTAGCGCCGCAGCAATTCCGGGCAATCGCAAATCGCGATTTTTCGACTTATTTTGATGAAATCGACTGTAATTTCCTTAAAGTTGGAGATATTGCGACGTTTAACCGCTCATTTTACTCCATTTTACACGCCGAACGCAGTGCACTGCACTTTCAGCGTGGAAAATATCTCTAGCGCCCGCAAATAGCGATCACTCTTAATACTTTGACCATAATCGACTGTAATTTCCTTCTCGTTGGAGATATTTCGACGTTTAAACGCTCCTCTTACTCCATTTTACACGGTAAATACAGTGCACCTCACTTTTAGCGTCGCAACAATCCCTGGCGCGCGCAATTCGCGATCATTCGTCTGATTTTCACGATAATCGACTGTAATTTCTTTCCCGTTGGAGATATTTCGACGTTTAAACGCTCCTCTTACTCCATTTTACACGGTAAATACAGCGCACCTCACTTTTAGCGTCGCAACAATCCCTGGAGCGCGCAATTCGCGATCATTCGTCTGATTTTCACGAAAATCGACTGTAATTTCCTTAAAGTTTGAGATAGTGCGACGTTTAACGGATCATTTTACTCCATTTTACACGCCGAATGCAGTGCACCTCACTTTTAGCTTTCGCAACAATCCCTGTCACTCGTAAAACACGATCTTCCGTCTCATTTTATCGAAAATCGACTGTAATTTCCTTAAAGTTGGAGATATTTCGACGTTTAACCGCTCATTTTACTCCATTTTACACGCCGAATGCAGTGCACGACACTTTTAGCGTCGCAGCAATTCCTGGCAATCGCAAATCGCGATCTTTCGACTTATTTTGACGCAATCGACTGTTTTTTCCTTAAAGTTGGAGATATTTCGACGTTTAACCGCTCATTTTACTCCATTTTACACGCTAAATACAGTGCACCTCACTTTTAGCGTCGCAGCAATTCCTGGCAATCGCAAATCGTGATCTTTCGACTTATTTTGACGCAATCGACTGTAATTTCCTTAAAGTTGGAGATATTTCGACGTTTAACCGCTCATTTTACTCCATTTTACACGCTAAATACAGTGCACCTCACTTTTAGCGTCGCAACAATCCCTGGCGCGCGCAATTCGCGATCTTTCGTCTGATTTTCACGCAAATCGACTGTAATTTCCTTAAAGTTTGAGATAGTGCGACGTTTAACGGATCATTTTACTCCATTTTACACGCCGAATGCAGTGCACCTCACTTTTAGCTTTCGCAACAATCCCTGTCACTCGTAAAACACGATCTTCCGTCTCATTTTATCGGAAATCGACTGTAATTTCCTTAAAGTTGGAGATATTTCGACGTTTAACCGCTCATTTTACTCCATTTTACACGCCGAATGCAGTGCACGACACTTTTAGCGTCGCAGCAATTCCTGGCAATCGCAAATCGCGATCTTTCGACTTATTTTGACGCAATCGACTGTTTTTTCCTTAAAGTTGGAGATATTTCGACGTTTAACCGCTCATTTTACTCCATTTTACACGCTAAATACAGTGCACCTCACTTTTAGCGTCGCAGCAATTCCTGGCAATCGCAAATCGCGATCTTTCGACTTATTTTGACGCAATCGACTGTAATTTCCTTAAAGTTGGAGATATTTCGACGTTTAACCGCTCCTTTTACTCCATTTTACACGCTAAATACAGTGCACCTCACTTTTAGCGTCGCAACAATCCCTGGCGCGCGCAATTCGCGATCTTTCGTCTTATTTTGACGAAAATCGACTGTAATTTCCTTAAAGTTGGAGATATTTCGACGTTTAACCGCTCATTTTACTCCAGTTTACACGCTAAATACGGTGCACCTCACTTTTAGCGTCGCAACAATCCCTGGCGCACGCAATTCGCGATCTTTCGTCTTATTTTGACGAAAATTGACTGTAATTTCCTTAAAGTTGGAGATATTTCGACGTTTAACCGCTCATTTTGCTCCATTTTACACGCCGAACGCAGTGCACCTCACTTTTAGCTTTCGCAACAATCCCTGTCACTCGTAAAACACGATCTTCCGTCTCATTTTATCGAAAATCGACTGTAATTTCCTTAAAGTTGGAGATATTTCGACGTTTAACCGCTCATTTTACTCCATTTTACACGCCGAATGCAGTGCACGACACTTTTAGCGTCGCGGCAATTCCTGGCAATCGCAAATCGCGATCTTTCGACTTATTTTGACGCAATCGACTGTAATTTCCTTAAAGTTGGAGATATTTCGACGTTTAACCGCTCAGTTTACTCCATTTTACACGCTAAATACAGTGCACCTCACTTTTAGCGTCGCAAGCATCCCTGGCGCGCGCAATTCGCGATCTTTCGTCTTATTTTGACGAAAATCGACTGTAATTTCCTTAAAGTTGGAGATATTTCGACGTTTAACCGCTCATTTTACTCCATTTTACACGCCGAATGCAGTGCACGACACTTTTAGCGTCGCAGCAATTCCTGGCAATCGCAAATCGCGATCTTTCGACTTATTTTGACGCAATCGACTGTTTTTTCCTTAAAGTTGGAGATATTTCGACGTTTAACCGCTCATTTTACTCCATTTTACACGCTAAATACAGTGCACCTCACTTTTAGCGTCGCAGCAATTCCTGGCAATCGCAAATCGCGATCTTTCGACTTATTTTGACGCAATCGACTGTAATTTCCTTAAAGTTGGAGATATTTCGACGTTTAACCGCTCATTTTACTCCATTTTACACGCTAAATACAGTGCACCTCACTTTTAGCGTCGCAACAATCCCTGGCGCGCGCAATTCGCGATCTTTCGTCTGATTTTCACGCAAATCGACTGTAATTTCCTTAAAGTTTGAGATAGTGCGACGTTTAACGGATCATTTTACTCCATTTTACACGCCGAATGCAGTGCACCTCACTTTTAGCTTTCGCAACAATCCCTGTCACTCGTAAAACACGATCTTCCGTCTCATTTTATCGAAAATCGACTGTAATTTCCTTAAAGTTGGAGATATTTCGACGTTTAACCGCTCATTTTACTCCATTTTACACGCCGAACGCAGTGCACTACACTTTCAGCGTGGAAAATATTTCTGGCGCCCGCAAATAGCGATCATTCTTAACACTTTGACGACAATCGACTGTAATTTCCTTCGCGTTGGAGATATTTCGATGTTTAACCACTCAGTTTACTCCATGTTACACGCCGAATGCAGTGCACCTCACTTTTAGCGTCGCAACAGTCCCTGTCACTCGTAAAACACGATCTTCCGTCTCATTTTATCGAAAATCGACTGTAATTTCCTTAAAGTTGGAGATATTTCGACGTTTAACCGCTCATTTTACTCCATTTTACACGCCGAACGCAGTGCACGACACTTTTAGCGTCGCAACAATCCCTGGCAATCGCAAAACGCGATCTTTCGACTTATTTTGACGAAATCGACTGTAATTTCCTTAAAGTTTGAGATAGTGCGACGTTTAACGGCTCATTTTACTCCATTTTACACGCCGAATGCAGTGCACGACACTTTTAGCGTCGCAGCAATCCCTGGCAATCGCAAAACGCGATCTTTCGACTTATTTTGACGAAATCGACTGTAATTTCCTTAAAGTTGGAGATATTTCGACGTTTAACCGCTCATTTTACTCCATTTTACACGCCGAATGCAGTGCACGACACTTTTAGCGTCGCAGCAATCCCTGGCAATCGCAAAACGCGATCTTTCGACTTATTTTGACGAAATCGACTGTAATTTCCTTAAAGTTTGAGATAGTGCGACGTTTAACCGCTCATTTTACTCCATTTTACACGCAGAACGCAGTGCACTGCACTTTCAGCGTGGAAAATATCTCTAGCGCCCGCAAATAGCGATCACTCTTAATACTTTGACCATAATCGACTGTAATTTCCTTCCCGTTGGAGATATTTCGACGTTTAAACGCTCCTCTTACTCCATTTTACACGCTAAATACGGTGCACCGCACTTTTAGCGTCGCAACAATCCCTGGAGCGCGCAATTCGCGATCATTCGTTTGATTTTCACGAAAATCGACTGTAATTTCCTTAAAGTTGGAGATATTTCGACGTTTAACCGCTCATTTTACTCCATTTTACACGCCGAACGCAGTGCACTACACTTTCAGCGTGGAAAATATTTCTGGCGCCCGCAAATAGCGATCATTCTTAACACTTTGACGACAATCGACTGTAATTTCCTTCGCGTTGGAGATATTTCGATGTTTAACCACTCAGTTTACTCCATTTTACACGCTAAATACAGTGCACCTCACTTTTAGCGTCGCAACAATACCTGGCGCGCGCAATTCGCGATCTTTCGTCTTATTTTGACGAAAATCGACTGTAATTTCCTTAAAGTTGGAGATATTTCGACGTTTAACCGCTCATTTTACTCCAGTTTACACGCTAAATACGGTGCACCTCACTTTTAGCGTCGCAACAATCCCTGGCGCACGCAATTCGCGATCTTTCGTCTTATTTTGACGAAAATTGACTGTAATTTCCTTAAAGTTGGAGATATTTCGACGTTTAACCGCTCATTTTACTCCATTTTACACGCCGAACGCAGTGCACTACACTTTCAGCGTGGAAAATATTTCTGGCGCCCGCAAATAGCGATCATTCTTAACACTTTGACGACAATCGACTGTAATTTCCTTCGCGTTGGAGATATTTCGATGTTTAACCACTCAGTTTACTCCATGTTACACGCCGAATGCAGTGCACCTCACTTTTAGCGTCGCAACAGTCCCTGGCACTCGTAAAACACGATCTTTCTTCTTATTTTGACGAAAATCGACTGTAATTTCCTTCGCGTTGGAGATATTTCGATGTTTAACCACTCGTTTTAATCCATGTTACACGCCGAATGCAGTGCACCTCACTTTTAGCGTCGCAACAATCCCTGGCACTCGTAAAACACGATCTTTCGTCTCATTTTGAGGAAAATCGAATGTAATTTCCTTAAAGTTGGAGATATTTCGACGTTTAACCGCTCATTTTACTCCATTTTACACGCCGAACGCAGTGCACTACACTTTCAGCGTGGAAAATATCTCTGGCGCCCGCAAATAGCGATCATTCTTAATACTTTGACCATAATCGACTGTAATTGCCTTCCCGTTGGAGATATTTCGACGTTTAAACGCTCCTCTTACTCCATTTTACACGGTAAATACCGTGCACCTCACTTTTAGCTTTCGCAACAATCCCTGGCACTCGTAAAACACGATCTTTCGTCTTATTTTGACGAAAATCGACTGTAATTTCCTTAAAGTTGGAGATATTTCGACGTTTAACCGCTCATTTTACTCCATTTTACACGCCGAATGCAGTGCACGACACTTTTAGCGTCGCAGCAATTCCTGGCAATCGCAAATCGCGATCTTTCGACTTATTTTGACGCAATCGACTGTAATTTCCTTAAAGTTGGAGATATTTCGACGTTTAACCGCTCATTTTACTCCATTTTACACGCTAACTACAGTGCACCTCACTTTTAGCGTCGCAACAATCCCTGGCGCGCGCAATTCGCGATCTTTCGTCTTATTTTGACGAAAATCGACTGTAATTTCCTTAAAGTTGGAGATATTTCGACGTTTAACCGCCCATTTTACTCCAGTTTACACACCGAATGCAGTGCACCTCACTTTTAGCGTCGCAACAATTCCTGGCACTCGTAAAACACGATCTTTCGACTTATTTTGACGAAATCGACTATAATTTCCTTAAAGTTGGAGATATTGCCACATTTAACCGCTCATTTTACTCAATTTTACACGCCGAATGCAATGCACGACACGTTCAGCGTCGCAAATATCTCTGGCGCCCGCAAATAGCGATCATTCTTAACACTTTGACGATAATCGACTGTAATTTCCTTCGCGTTGGAGATATTTCGATGTTTAACCACTCAGTTTACTCCATGTTACACGCCGAATGCAGTGCACCTCACTTTTAGCGTCGCAACAATCCCTGGCACTCGTAAAACACGATCTTTCTTCTTATTTTGACGAAAATCGACTGTAATTTCCTTAAAGTTGGAGATATTTCGACGTTTAACCGCTCATTTTACTCCATTTTACACGCCGAATGCAGTGCACGACACTTTTAGCGCCGCAGCAATTCCTGGCAATCGCAAATCGCGATCTTTCGACTTATTTTGATGAAATCGACTGTAATTTCCTTACAGTTGGAGATATTGCGACGTTTAACCGCTCATTTTACTCCATTTTACACGCCGAACGCAGTGCACTGCACTTTCAGCGTGGAAAATATCTCTAGCGCCCGCAAATAGCGATCACTCTTAATACTTTGACCATAATCGACTGTAATTTCCTTAAAGTTGGAGATATTTCGACGTTTAACCGCTCATTTTACTCCATTTTACACGCTAAATACAGTGCACCTCACTTTTAGCGTCGCAACAATACCTGGCGCGCGCAATTCGCGATCTTTCGTCTTATTTTGACGAAAATCGACTGTAATTTCCTTAAAGTTGGAGATATTTCGACGTTTAACCGCCCATTTTACTCCAGTTTACACGCCGAATGCAGTGCACCTCACTTTTAGCGTCGCAACAATTCCTGGCACTCGTAAAACACGATCTTTCGACTTATTTTGACGAAATCGACTATAATTTCCTTAAAGTTGGAGATATTGCCACATTTAACCGCTCATTTTACTCAATTTTACACGCCGAATGCAATGCACTACACTTTCAGCGTCGCAAATATCTCTGGCGCCCGCAAATAGCGATCATTCTTAACACTTTGACGATAATCGACTGTAATTTCCTTCGCGTTGGAGATATTTCGATGTTTAACCACTCAGTTTACTCCATGTTACACGCCGAATGCAGTGCACCTCACTTTTAGCGTCGCAACAATCCCTGGCACTCGTAAAACACGATCTTTCTTCTTATTTTGACGAAAATCGACTGTAATCTCCTTAAAGTTGGAGATATTTCGACGTTTAACCGCTCATTTTACTCCATTTACACGCCGAATGCGGTGCACGACACTTTTAGCGTCGCAGCAATCCCTGGCAATCGCAAAACGCGATCTTTCGACTTATTTTGACGAAATCGACTGTAATTTCCTTAAAGTTGGAGATATTTCGACGTTTAACCGCTCATTTTACTCCATTTTACACGCCGAACGCAGTGCACTACACTTTCAGCGTGGAAAATATCTCTGGCGCCCGCAAATAGCGATCATTCTTAATACTTTGACCATAATCGACTGTAATTGCCTTCCCGTTGGAGATATTTCGACGTTTAAACGCTCCTCTTACTCCATTTTACACGGTAAATACCGTGCACCTCACTTTTAGCGTCGCAACAATCCCTGGCGCTCGCAATTCGCGATCATTCGTCTGATTTTCACGATAATCGACTGTAATTTCTTTCCCGTTGGAGATATTTCGACGTTTAAACGCTCCTCTTACTCCATTTACACGGTAAATACAGTGCACCTCACTTTTAGCGTCGCAGCAATTCCTGGCAATCGCAAATCGCGATCTTTCGACTTATTTTGACGAAATCGACTGTAATTGCCTTAAAGTTGGAGATATTTCGACGTTTAACGTATCATTTTACTCCATTTTACACGCCGAATGCAGTGCACCTCACTTTTAGCTTTCGCAACAATCCCTGGCACTCGTAAAACACGATCTTTCGTCTTATTTTGACGAAAATCGACTGTAATTTCCTTAAAGTTGGAGATATTTCGACGTTTAACCGCTCATTTTACTCCATTTTACACGCCGAAGGCAGTGCACGACACTTTTAGCGTCGCAGCAATTCCTGGCAATCGCAAATCGCGATCTTTCGACTTATTTTGACGCAATCGACTGTAATTTCCTTAAAGTTGGAGATATTTCGACGTTTAACCGCCCATTTTACTCCAGTTTACACGCCGAATGCAGTGCACCTCACTTTTAGCGTCGCAAGAATTCCTGGCACTCGTAAAACACGATCTTTCGACTTATTTCGACGAAATCGACTATAATTTCCTTAAAGTTGGAGATATTGCCACATTTAACCGCTCATTTTACTCAATTTTACACGCCGAATGCAATGCACGACACTTTCAGCGTCGCAAATATCTCTGGCGCCCGCAAATAGCGATCATTCTTAACACTTTGACGATAATCGACTGTAATTTCCTTCGCGTTGGAGATATTTCGATGTTTAACCACTCAGTTTACTCCATGTTACACGCCGAATGCAGTGCACCTCACTTTTAGCGTCGCAACAGTCCCTGGCACTCGTAAAACACGATCTTTCTTCTTATTTTGACGAAAATCGACTGTAATTTCCTTCGCGTTGGAGATATTTCGATGTTTAACCACTCATTTTAATCCATGTTACACGCCGAATGCAGTGCACCTCACTTTTAGCGTCGCAACAATCCCTGGCACTCGTAAAACACGATCTTTCGTCTCATTTTGAGGAAAATCGAATGTAATTTCCTTAAAGTTGGAGATATTTCGACGTTTAACCGCTCATTTTACTCCATTTACACGCCGAATGCGGTGCACGACACTTTTAGCGTCGCAGCAATCCCTGGCAATCGCAAAACGCGATCTTTCGACTTATTTTGACGAAATGGACTGTAATTTCCTTAAAGTTTCAGATATTTCGACGTTTAACCGCTCATTTTACTCCATTTACACGCCGAATGCGGTGCACGACACTTTTAGCGTCGCAGCAATCCCTGGCAATCGCAAAACGCGATCTTTCGACTTATTTTGACGAAATCGACTGTAATTTCCTTAAAGTTGGAGATATTTCGACGTTTAACCGCTCATTTTACTCCATTTTACACGCCGAACGCAGTGCACTACACTTTCAGCGTGGAAAATATCTCTGGCGCCCGCAAATAGCGATCATTCTTAATACTTTGACCATAATCGACTGTAATTGCCTTCCCGTTGGAGATATTTCGACGTTTAAACGCTCCTCTTACTCCATTTTACACGGTAAATACCGTGCACCTCACTTTTAGCGTCGCAACAATCCCTGGCGCGCGCAATTCGCGATCATTCGTCTGATTTTCACGATAATCGACTCTAATTTCTTTCCCGTTGGAGATATTTCGACGTTTAAACGCTCCTCTTACTCCATTTACACGGTAAATACAGTGCACCTCACTTTTAGCGTCGCAGCAATTCCTGGCAATCGCAAATCGCGATCTTTCGACTTATTTTGACGAAATCGACTGTAATTTCCTTAAAGTTGGAGATATTTCGACGTTTAACCGCTCATTTTACTCCAGTTTACACGCTAAATACAGTGCACCTCACTTTTAGCGTCGCAACAATCCCTGGCGCGCGCAATTCGCGATCTTTCGTCTTATTTTGACGTAAATCGACTGTAATTTCCTTAAAGTTGGAGATATTTCGACGTTTAACGGATCATTTTACTCCATTTTACACGCCGAATGCAGTGCACCTCACTTTTAGCTTTCGCAACAATCCCTGGCACTCGTAAAACACGATCTTTCGTCTTATTTTGACGAAAATCGACTGTAATTTCCTTAAAGTTGGAGATATTTCGACGTTTAACGTATCATTTTACTCCATTTTACACGCCGAATGCAGTGCACCTCACTTTTAGCTTTCGCAACAATCCCTGGCACTCGTAAAACACGATCTTTCGTCTTATTTTGACGAAAATCGACTGTAATTTCCTTAAAGTTGGAGATATTTCGACGTTTAACCGCTCATTTTACTCCATTTTACACGCCGAAGGCAGTGCACGACACTTTTAGCGTCGCAGCAATTCCTGGCAATCGCAAATCGCGATCTTTCGACTTATTTTGACGCAATCGACTGTAATTTCCTTAAAGTTGGAGATATTTCGACGTTTAACCGCCCATTTTACTCCAGTTTACACGCCGAATGCAGTGCACCTCACTTTTAGCGTCGCAAGAATTCCTGGCACTCGTAAAACACGATCTTTCGACTTATTTCGACGAAATCGACTATAATTTCCTTAAAGTTGGAGATATTGCCACATTTAACCGCTCATTTTACTCAATTTTACACGCCGAATGCAATGCACGACACTTTCAGCGTCGCAAATATCTCTGGCGCCCGCAAATAGCGATCATTCTTAACACTTTGACGATAATCGACTGTAATTTCCTTCGCGTTGGAGATATTTCGATGTTTAACCACTCAGTTTACTCCATGTTACACGCCGAATGCAGTGCACCTCACTTTTAGCGTCGCAACAGTCCCTGGCACTCGTAAAACACGATCTTTCTTCTTATTTTGACGAAAATCGACTGTAATTTCCTTCGCGTTGGAGATATTTCGATGTTTAACCACTCATTTTAATCCATGTTACACGCCGAATGCAGTGCACCTCACTTTTAGCGTCGCAACAATCCCTGGCACTCGTAAAACACGATCTTTCGTCTCATTTTGAGGAAAATCGAATGTAATTTCCTTAAAGTTGGAGATATTTCGACGTTTAACCGCTCATTTTACTCCATTTACACGCCGAATGCGGTGCACGACACTTTTAGCGTCGCAGCAATCCCTGGCAATCGCAAAACGCGATCTTTCGACTTATTTTGACGAAATGGACTGTAAGTTCCTTAAAGTTTCAGATATTTCGACGTTTAACCGCTCATTTTACTCCATTTACACGCCGAATGCGGTGCACGACACTTTTAGCGTCGCAGCAATCCCTGGCAATCGCAAAACGCGATCTTTCGACTTATTTTGACGAAATCGACTGTAATTTCCTTAAAGTTGGAGATATTTCGACGTTTAACCGCTCATTTTACTCCATTTTACACGCCGAACGCAGTGCACTACACTTTCAGCGTGGAAAATATCTCTGGCGCCCGCAAATAGCGATCATTCTTAATACTTTGACCATAATCGACTGTAATTGCCTTCCCGTTGGAGATATTTCGACGTTTAAACGCTCCTCTTACTCCATTTTACACGGTAAATACCGTGCACCTCACTTTTAGCGTCGCAACAATCCCTGGCGCGCGCAATTCGCGATCATTCGTCTGATTTTCACGATAATCGACTGTAATTTCTTTCCCGTTGGAGATATTTCGACGTTTAAACGCTCCTCTTACTCCATTTACACGGTAAATACAGTGCACCTCACTTTTAGCGTCGCAGCAATTCCTGGCAATCGCAAATCGCGATCTTTCGACTTATTTTGACGAAATCGACTGTAATTTCCTTAAAGTTGGAGATATTTCGACGTTTAACCGCTCATTTTACTCCAGTTTACACGCTAAATACAGTGCACCTCACTTTTAGCGTCGCAACAATCCCTGGCGCGCGCAATTCGCGATCTTTCGTCTTATTTTGACGTAAATCGACTGTAATTTCCTTAAAGTTGGAGATATTTCGACGTTTAACGGATCATTTTACTCCATTTTACATGCCGAATGCAGTGCACCTCACTTTTAGCTTTCGCAACAATCCCTGGCACTCGTAAAACACGATCTTTCGTCTTATTTTGACGAAAATCGACTGTAATTTCCTTAAAGTTGGAGATATTTCGACGTTTAACCGCTCATTTTACTCCATTTTACACGCCGAATGCAGTGCACGACACTTTTAGCGTCGCAGCAATTCCTGGCAATCGCAAATCGCGATCTTTCGACTTATTTTGACGCAATCGACTGTAATTTCCTTAAAGTTGGAGATATTTCGACGTTTAACCGCTCATTTTACTCCATTTTACACGCTAAATACAGTGCACCTCACTTTTAGCGTCGCAACAATCCCTGGCGCGCGCAATTCGCGATCTTTCGTCTTATTTTGACGAAAATCGACTGTAATTTCCTAAAAGTTGGAGATATTTCGACGTTTAACCGCCCATTTTACTCCAGTTTACACGCCGAATGCAGTGCACCTCACTTTTAGCGTCGCAAGAATTCCTGGCACTCGTAAAACACGATCTTTCGACTTATTTCGACGAAATCGACTATAATTTCCTTAAAGTTGGAGATATTGCCACATTTAACCGCTCATTTTACTCAATTTTACACGCCGAATGCAATGCACGACACTTTCAGCGTCGCAAATATCTCTGGCGCCCGCAAATAGCGATCATTCTTAACACTTTGACGATAATCGACTGTAATTTCCTTCGCGTTGGAGATATTTCGATGTTTAACCACTCAGTTTACTCCATGTTACACGCCGAATGCAGTGCACCTCACTTTTAGCGTCGCAACAATCCCTGGCAATCGCAAAACGCGATCTTTCGACTTATTTTGACGAAATCGACTGTAATTTCCTTAAAGTTTGAGATAGTGCGACGTTTAACCGCTCATTTTACTCCATTTTACACGCCGAACGCAGTGCACTGCACTTTCAGCGTGGAAAATATCTCTAGCGCCCGCAAATAGCGATCACTCTTAATACTTTGACCATAATCGACTGTAATTTCCTTAAAGTTGGAGATATTTCGACGTTTAACCGCTCATTTTACTCCATTTTACACGCTAAATACAGTGCACCTCACTTTTAGCGTCGCAACAATCCCTGGCGCGCGCAATTCGCGATCATTCGTCTGATTTTCACGATAATCGACTGTAATTTCTTTCCCGTTGGAGATATTTCGACGTTTAAACGCTCCTCTTACTCCATTTACACGGTAAATACAGTGCACCTCACTTTTAGCGTCGCAGCAATTCCTGGCAATCGCAAATCGCGATCTTTCGACTTATTTTGACGAAATCGACTGTAATTTCCTTAAAGTTGGAGATATTTCGACGTTTAACCGCTCATTTTACTCCAGTTTACACGCTAAATACAGTGCACCTCACTTTTAGCGTCGCAACAATCCCTGGCGCGCGCAATTCGCGATCTTTCGTCTTATTTTGACGTAAATCGACTGTAATTTCCTTAAAGTTGGAGATATTTCGACGTTTAACGGATCATTTTACTCCATTTTACACGCCGAATGCAGTGCACCTCACTTTTAGCTTTCGCAACAATCCCTGGCACTCGTAAAACACGATCTTTCGTCTTATTTTGACGAAAATCGACTGTAATTTCCTTAAAGTTGGAGATATTTCGACGTTTAACCGCTCATTTTACTCCATTTTACACGCCGAATGCAGTGCACGACACTTTTAGCGTCGCAGCAATTCCTGGCAATCGCAAATCGCGATCTTTCGACTTATTTTGACGCAATCGACTGTAATTTCCTTAAAGTTGGAGATATTTCGACGTTTAACCGCTCATTTTACTCCATTTTACACGCTAAATACAGTGCACCTCACTTTTAGCGTCGCAACAATCCCTGGCGCGCGCAATTCGCGATCTTTCGTCTTATTTTGACGAAAATCGACTGTAATTTCCTAAAAGTTGGAGATATTTCGACGTTTAACCGCCCATTTTACTCCAGTTTACACGCCGAATGCAGTGCACCTCACTTTTAGCGTCGCAAGAATTCCTGGCACTCGTAAAACACGATCTTTCGACTTATTTCGACGAAATCGACTATAATTTCCTTAAAGTTGGAGATATTGCCACATTTAACCGCTCATTTTACTCAATTTTACACGCCGAATGCAATGCACGACACTTTCAGCGTCGCAAATATCTCTGGCGCCCGCAAATAGCGATCATTCTTAACACTTTGACGATAATCGACTGTAATTTCCTTCGCGTTGGAGATATTTCGATGTTTAACCACTCAGTTTACTCCATGTTACACGCCGAATGCAGTGCACCTCACTTTTAGCGTCGCAACAATCCCTGGCAATCGCAAAACGCGATCTTTCGACTTATTTTGACGAAATCGACTGTAATTTCCTTAAAGTTTGAGATAGTGCGACGTTTAACCGCTCATTTTACTCCATTTTACACGCCGAACGCAGTGCACTGCACTTTCAGCGTGGAAAATATCTCTAGCGCCCGCAAATAGCGATCACTCTTAATACTTTGACCATAATCGACTGTAATTTCCTTAAAGTTGGAGATATTTCGACGTTTAACCGCTCATTTTACTCCATTTTACACGCTAAATACAGTGCACCTCACTTTTAGCGTCGCAACAATACCTGGCGCGCGCAATTCGCGATCTTTCGTCTTATTTTGACGTAAATCGACTGTAATTTCCTTAAAGTTGGAGATATTTCGACGTTTAACCGCCCATTTTACTCCAGTTTACACGCCGAATGCAGTGCACCTCACTTTTAGCGTCGCAACAATTCCTGGCACTCGTAAAACACGATCTTTCGACTTATTTTGACGAAATCGACTATAATTTCCTTAAAGTTGGAGATATTGCCACATTTAACCGCTCATTTTACTCAATTTTACACGCCGAATGCAATGCACTACACTTTCAGCGTCGCAAATATCTCTGGCGCCCGCAAATAGCGATCATTCTTAACACTTTGACGATAATCGACTGTAATTTCCTTCGCGTTGGAGATATTTCGATGTTTAACCACTCAGTTTACTCCATGTTACACGCCGAATGCAGTGCACCTCATTTTTAGCGTCGCAACAATCCCTGGCACTCGTAAAACACGATCTTTCTTCTTATTTTGACGAAAATCGACTGTAATTTCCTTAAAGTTGGAGATATTTCGACGTTTAACCGCTCATTTTACTCCATTTTACACGCCGAATGCAGTGCACGACACTTTTACCGTCGCAGCAATTCCTGGCAATCGCAAATCGCGATCTGTCGACTTATTTTGATGAAATCGACTGTAATTTCCTTAAAGTTGGAGATATTGCGACGTTTAACGGCTCATTGTACTCCATTTTGCACGCCGAATGCGGTGCACCTCACTTTTAGCGCCGCAGCAATTCCTGGCAATCGCAAATCGCGATCTTTCGACTTATTTTGATGAAATCGACTGTAATTTCCTTAAAGTTGGAGATATTGCGACGTTTAACCGCTCATTTTACTCCATTTTACACGCCGAACGCAGTGCACTGCACTTTCAGCGTGGAAAATATCTCTAGCGCCCGCAAATAGCGATCACTCTTAATACTTTGACCATAATCGACTGTAATTTCCTTAAAGTTGGAGATATTTCGACGTTTAACCGCTCATTTTACTCCATTTTACACGCTAAATACAGTGCACCTCACTTTTAGCGTCGCAACAATACCTGGCGCGCGCAGTTCGCGATCTTTCGTCTTATTTTGACGAAAATCGACTGTAATTTCCTTAAAGTTGGAGATATTTCGACGTTTAACCTCTCATTTTACTCCAGTTTACACGCTAAATACGGTGCACCTCACTTTTAGCGTCGCGACAATCCCTGGCGCACGCAATTCGCGATCTTTCGTCTTATTTTGACGAAAATTGACTGTAATTTCCTTAAAGTTGGAGATATTTCGACGTTTAACCGCTCATTTTACTCCATTTTACTCGCCGAACGCAGTGCACTACACTTTCAGCGTGGAAAATATTTCTGGCGCCCGCAAATAGCGATCATTCTTAACACTTTGACGACAATCGACTGTAATTTCCTTCGCGTTGGAGATATTTCGATGTTTAACCACTCAGTTTACTCCATGTTACACGCCGAATGCAGTGCACCTCACTTTTAGCGTCGCAACAGTCCCTGGCACTCGTAAAACACGATCTTTCTTCTTATTTTGACGAAAATCGACTGTAATTTCCTTCGCGTTGGAGATATTTCGATGTTTAACCACTCATTTTAATCCATGTTACACGCCGAATGCAGTGCACCTCACTTTTAGCGTCGCAACAATCCCTGGCACTCGTAAAACACGATCTTTCGTCTCATTTTGAGGAAAATCGAATGTAATTTCCTTAAAGTTGGAGATATTTCGACGTTTAACCGCTCATTTTACTCCATTTACACGCCGAATGCGGTGCACGACACTTTTAGCGTCGCAGCAATCCCTGGCAATCGCAAAACGCGATCTTTCGACTTATTTTGACGAAATGGACTGTAATTTCCTTAAAGTTTCAGATATTTCGACGTTTAACCGCTCATTTTACTCCATTTTACACGCCGAATGCAGTGCACGACACTTTTAGCGTCGCAGCAATTCCTGGCAATCGCAAATCGCGATCTTTCGACTTATTTTGACGCAATCGACTGTAATTTCCTTAAAGTTGGAGATATTTCGACGTTTAACCGCCCATTTTACTCCAGTTTACACGCCGAATGCAGTGCACCTCACTTTTAGCGTCGCAAGAATTCCTGGCACTCGTAAAACACGATCTTTCGACTTATTTCGACGAAATCGACTATAATTTCCTTAAAGTTGGAGATATTGCCACATTTAACCGCTCATTTTACTCAATTTTACACGCCGAATGCAATGCACGACACTTTCAGCGTCGCAAATATCTCTGGCGCCCGCAAATAGCGATCATTCTTAACACTTTGACGATAATCGACTGTAATTTCCTTCGCGTTGGAGATATTTCGATGTTTAACCACTCAGTTTACTCCATGTTACACGCCGAATGCAGTGCACCTCACTTTTAGCGTCGCAACAATCCCTGGCACTCGTAAAACACGATCTTTCTTCTTATTTTGACGAAAATCGACTGTAATTTCCTTAAAGTTGGAGATATTTCGACGTTTAACCGCTCATTTTACTCCATTTTACACGCCGAATGCAGTGCACGACACTTTTAGCGTCGCAGCAATCCTTGGCAATCGCAAAACGCGATCTTTCGACTTATTTTGACGAAATCGACTGTAATTTCCTTAAAGTTTGAGATAGTGCGACGTTTAACGGCTCATTTTACTCCATTTTACTCGCCGAATGCAGTGCACGACACTTTTAGCGCCGCAGCAATCCCTGGCGCACGCAATTCGCGATCTTTCGTCTTATTTTGACGAAAATTGACTGTAATTTCCTTAAAGTTGGAGATATTTCGACGTTTAACCGCTCATTTTACTCCATTTTACTCGCCGAACGCAGTGCACTACACTTTCAGCGTGGAAAATATTTCTGGCGCCCGCAAATAGCGATCATTCTTAACACTTTGACGACAATCGACTGTAATTTCCTTCGCGTTGGAGATATTTCGATGTTTAACCACTCAGTTTACTCCATGTTACACGCCGAATGCAGTGCACCTCACTTTTAGCGTCGCAACAGTCCCTGGCACTCGTAAAACACGATCTTTCTTCTTATTTTGACGAAAATCGACTGTAATTTCCTTCGCGTTGGAGATATTTCGATGTTTAACCACTCATTTTAATCCATGTTACACGCCGAATGCAGTGCACCTCACTTTTAGCGTCGCAACAATCCCTGGCACTCGTAAAACACGATCTTTCGTCTCATTTTGAGGAAAATCGAATGTAATTTCCTTAAAGTTGGAGATATTTCGACGTTTAACCGCTCATTTTACTCCATTTACACGCCGAATGCGGTGCACGACACTTTTAGCGTCGCAGCAATCCCTGGCAATCGCAAAACGCGATCTTTCGACTTATTTTGACGAAATGGACTGTAATTTCCTTAAAGTTTCAGATATTTCGACGTTTAACCGCTCATTTTACTCCATTTTACACGCCGAATGCAGTGCACGACACTTTTAGCGTCGCAGCAATTCCTGGCAATCGCAAATCGCGATCTTTCGACTTATTTTGACGCAATCGACTGTAATTTCCTTAAAGTTGGAGATATTTCGACGTTTAACCGCCCATTTTACTCCAGTTTACACGCCGAATGCAGTGCACCTCACTTTTAGCGTCGCAAGAATTCCTGGCACTCGTAAAACACGATCTTTCGACTTATTTCGACGAAATCGACTATAATTTCCTTAAAGTTGGAGATATTGCCACATTTAACCGCTCATTTTACTCAATTTTACACGCCGAATGCAATGCACGACACTTTCAGCGTCGCAAATATCTCTGGCGCCCGCAAATAGCGATCATTCTTAACACTTTGACGATAATCGACTGTAATTTCCTTCGCGTTGGAGATATTTCGATGTTTAACCACTCAGTTTACTCCATGTTACACGCCGAATGCAGTGCACCTCACTTTTAGCGTCGCAACAATCCCTGGCACTCGTAAAACACGATCTTTCTTCTTATTTTGACGAAAATCGACTGTAATTTCCTTAAAGTTGGAGATATTTCGACGTTTAACCGCTCATTTTACTCCATTTTACACGCCGAATGCAGTGCACGACACTTTTAGCGTCGCAGCAATCCTTGGCAATCGCAAAACGCGATCTTTCGACTTATTTTGACGAAATCGACTGTAATTTCCTTAAAGTTTGAGATAGTGCGACGTTTAACGGCTCATTTTACTCCATTTTACTCGCCGAATGCAGTGCACGACACTTTTAGCGCCGCAGCAATTCCTGGCAATCGCAAATCGCGATCTTTCGACTTATTTTGATGAAATCGACTGTAATTTCCTTAAAGTTGGAGATATTGCGACGTTTAACCGCTCATTTTACTCCATTTTACACGCCGAACGCAGTGCACTGCACTTTCAGCGTGGAAAATATCTCTAGCGCCCGCAAATAGCGATCACTCTTAATACTTTGACCATAATCGACTGTAATTTCCTTAAAGTTGGAGATATTTCGACGTTTAACCGCTCATTTTACTCCATTTTACACGCTAAATACAGTGCACCTCACTTTTAGCGTCGCAACAATACCTGGCGCGCGCAGTTCGCGATCTTTCGTCTTATTTTGACGAAAATCGACTGTAATTTCCTTAAAGTTGGAGATATTTCGACGTTTAACCGCTCATTTTACTCCAGTTTACACGCTAAATACGGTGCACCTCACTTTTAGCGTCGCAACAATCCCTGGCGCACGCAATTCGCGATCTTTCGTCTTATTTTGACGAAAATTGACTGTAATTTCCTTAAAGTTGGAGATATTTCGACGTTTAACCGCTCATTTTACTCCATTTTACTCGCCGAACGCAGTGCCCTACACTTTCAGCGTGGAAAATATTTCTGGCGCCCGCAAATAGCGATCATTCTTAACACTTTGACGACAATCGACTGTAATTTCCTTCGCGTTGGAGATATTTCGATGTTTAACCACTCAGTTTACTCCATGTTACACGCCGAATGCAGTGCACCTCACTTTTAGCGTCGCAACAGTCCCTGGCACTCGTAAAACACGATCTTTCTTCTTATTTTGACGAAAATCGACTGTAATTTCCTTCGCGTTGGAGATATTTCGATGTTTAACCACTCATTTTAATCCATGTTACACGCCGAATGCAGTGCACCTCACTTTTAGCGTCGCAACAATCCCTGGCACTCGTAAAACACGATCTTTCGTCTCATTTTGAGGAAAATCGAATGTAATTTCCTTAAAGTTGGAGATATTTCGACGTTTAACCGCTCATTTTACTCCATTTACACGCCGAATGCGGTGCACGACACTTTTAGCGTCGCAGCAATCCCTGGCAATCGCAAAACGCGATCTTTCGACTTATTTTGACGAAATGGACTGTAATTTCCTTAAAGTTTCAGATATTTCGACGTTTAACCGCTCATTTTCCTCCATTTACACGCCGAATGCGGTGCACGACACTTTTAGCGTCGCAGCAATCCCTGGCAATCGCAAAACGCGATCTTTCGACTTATTTTGACGAAATCGACTGTAATTTCCTTAAAGTTGGAGATATTTCGACGTTTAACCGCTCATTTTACTCCATTTTACACGCCGAACGCAGTGCACTACACTTTCAGCGTGGAAAATATCTCTGGCGCCCGCAAATAGCGATCATTCTTAATACTTTGACCATAATCGACTGTAATTGCCTTCCCGTTGGAGATATTTCGACGTTTAAACGCTCCTCTTACTCCATTTTACACGGTAAATACCGTGCACCTCACTTTTAGCGTCGCAACAATCCCTGGCGCGCGCAATTCGCGATCATTCGTCTGATTTTCACGATAATCGACTGTAATTTCTTTCCCGTTGGAGATATTTCGACGTT
The DNA here is from genome assembly GCA_029958995.1 of Bombus sonorus. Taxonomy (NCBI): domain Eukaryota; kingdom Metazoa; phylum Arthropoda; class Insecta; order Hymenoptera; family Apidae; genus Bombus; species Bombus sonorus. The sequence goes on along the minus strand of JARWAU010000008.1, from coordinate 4,410,270 downwards.
TAAACGCTCCTCTTACTCCATTTACACGGTAAATACAGTGCACCTCACTTTTAGCGTCGCAGCAATTCCTGGCAATCGCAAATCGCGATCTTTCGACTTATTTTGACGATATCGACTGTAATTTCCTTAAAGTTGGAGATATTTCGACGTTTAACGGATCATTTTACTCCATTTTACACGCCGAATGCAGTGCACCTCACTTTTAGCTTTCGCAACAATCCCTGGCACTCGTAAAACACGATCTTTCGTCTTATTTTGACGAAAATCGACTGTAATTTCCTTAAAGTTGGAGATATTTCGACGTTTAACCGCTCATTTTACTCCATTTTACACGCCGAATGCAGTGCACGACACTTTTAGCGTCGCAGCAATTCCTGGCAATCGCAAATCGCGATCTTTCGACTTATTTTGACGCAATCGACTGTAATTTCCTTAAAGTTGGAGATATTTCGACGTTTAACCGCTCATTTTACTCCATTTTACACGCTAAATACAGTGCACCTCACTTTTAGCGTCGCAACAATCCCTGGCGCGCGCAATTCGCGATCTTTCGTCTTATTTTGACGAAAATCGACTGTAATTTCCTTAAAGTTGGAGATATTTCGACGTTTAACCGCCCATTTTACTCCAGTTTACACGCCGAATGCAGTGCACCTCACTTTTAGCGTCGCAAGAATTCCTGGCACTCGTAAAACACGATCTTTCGACTTATTTCGACGAAATCGACTATAATTTCCTTAAAGTTGGAGATATTGCCACATTTAACCGCTCATTTTACTCAATTTTACACGCCGAATGCAATGCACGACACTTTCAGCGTCGCAAATATCTCTGGCGCCCGCAAATAGCGATCATTCTTAACACTTTGACGATAATCGACTGTAATTTCCTTCGCGTTGGAGATATTTCGATGTTTAACCACTCAGTTTACTCCATGTTACACGCCGAATGCAGTGCACCTCACTTTTAGCGTCGCAACAATCCCTGGCAATCGCAAAACGCGATCTTTCGACTTATTTTGACGAAATCGACTGTAATTTCCTTAAAGTTTGAGATAGTGCGACGTTTAACCGCTCATTTTACTCCAGTTTACGCGCCGAATGCAGTGCACCTCACTTTTAGCGTCGCAACAATCCCTGGCACTCGTAAAACACGATCTTTCGTCTTATTTTGACGAAAATCGACTGTAATTTCCTTAAAGCTGGAGATATTCCGACGTATAACCACTCATTTTACTCCATCACTTTTAGCGTCGTAACAATCCCTGGCGCGCGCAATTCACGATCATTCGTCTGATTTTCACGCAAATCGACTGTAATTTCCTTAAAGTTGGAGATATTGCGACGCTGAACCGCTCATTTTACTCCATTTTACACGCCGAATGCAGTGCACCTCACTTTTAGCGTCGCAACAATCCCGGGCAATCGCAAAACGCGATCTTTCGACTTATTTGGACGAAATCGACTGTAATTTCCTTAAAGTTGGAGGTATTTCGACGTTTAACCGCTCATTTTACTCCATTTTACACGTCGAACGCAGTGCAATACACTTTCAGCGTGGAAAATAATCTCTGGCGCCCGCAAATAGCGATCATTCTTAATACTTTGAACATAATCGACTGTAATTTCCTTCCCGTTGGAGATATTTCGACGTTTAAACGCTCCTCTTACTCCATTTTACACGGTAAATACAGTGCACCTCACTGTTAGCGTCGCAGCAATCCCTGGCGGGCGCAATTCGCGATCATTCGTCTGATTTTCACGATAATAGACTATAATTTCCTTCCCGTTGAAGATATTTCGACGTTTAAACGCTCCTCTTACTCCATTTTACACGGTAAATACAGTGCACCTCACTTTTACCGTCGCAACAATCCCTGGCGCGCGCAATTCGCGATCATTCGTTTGATTTTGACGAAAATCGACTGTAATTTCCTTAAAGTTGGAGATATTTCGACGTTTAACCGCTCATTTTACTCCATTTTACACGCCGAACGCAGTGCACTGCACTTTCAGCGTGGAAAATATCTCTGGCGCCCGCAAGTAGCGATCATTCTCAATACTTTGACAATAATCGACTGTAATTTCCTTAAAGTTTGAGATAGTGCGACGTTTAACGGCTCATTTTACTCCATTTTACGCGCCGAATGCAGTGCACGACACTTTTAGCGCCGCAGCCATTCCTGGCAATCGCAAATCGCGATCTTTCGACTTATTTTGATGAAATCGACTGTAATTTCCTTAAAGTTGGAGATATTGCGACGTTTAACCGCTCATTTTACTCCATTTTACACGCCGAACGCAGTGCACTGCACTTTCAGCGTGGAAAATATCTCTAGCGCCCGCAAATAGAGATCACTCTTAATACTTTGACCATAATCGACTGTAATTTCCTTCCCGTTGGAGATATTTCGACGTTTAAACGCTCCTCTTACTCCATTTTACACGGTAAATACAGTGCACCTCACTTTTAGCGTCGCAACAATCCCTGGCGCGCGCAATTCGCGATCTTTCGTCTTATTTTGACGAAAATCGACTGTAATTTCCTTAAAGTTGGAGATATTTCGACGTTTAACCGCTCATTTTACTCCAGTTTACACGCCGAATGCAGTGCACCTCACTTTTAGCGTCGCAACAATTCCTGGCACTCGTAAAACACGATCTTTCGACTTATTTCGACGAAATCGACTATAATTTCCTTAAAGTTGGAGATATTGCCACATTTAACCGCTCATTTTACTCAATTTTACACGCCGAATGCAATGCACGACACTTTCAGCGTCGCAAATATCTCTGGCGCCCGCAAATAGCGATCATTCTTAACACTTTGACGATAATCGACTGTAATTTCCTTCGCGATGGAGATATTTCGATGTTTAACCACTCAGTTTACTCCATGTTACACGCCGAATGCAGTGCACCTCACTTTTAGCGTCGCAACAATCCCTGGCACTCGTAAAACACGATCTTTCTTCTTATTTTGACGAAAATCGACTGTAATTTCCTTAAAGTTGGAGATATTTCGACGTTTAACCGCTCATTTTACTCCATTTTTCACGCCGAATGCAGTGCACGACACTTTTAGCGTCGCAGCAATCCCTGGCAATCGCAAAACGCGATCTTTCGACTTATTTTGACGAAATCGACTGTAATTTCCTTAACGTTTGAGATAGTGCGACGTTTAACGGCTCATTTTACTCCATTTTACTCGCCGAATGCAGTGCACGACACTTTTAGCGCCGCAGCAATTCCTGGCAATCGCAAATCGCGATCTTTCGACTTATTTTGATGAAATCGACTGTAATTTGCTTAAGGTTGGAGATATTGCGACGTTTAACCGCTCATTTTACTCCATTTTACACGCCGAACGCAGTGCACTGCACTTTCACCGTGGAAAATATCTCTAGCGCCCGCCAATAGCGATCACTCTTAATACTTTGACCATAATCGACTGTAATTTCCTTCCCGTTGGAGATATTTCGACGTTTAAACGCTCCTCTTACTCCATTTACACGGTAAATACAGTGCACCTCACTTTTAGCGTCGCAGCAATTCCTGGCAATCGCAAATCGCGATCTTTCGACTTATTTTGACGAAATCGACTGTAATTTCCTTAAAATTGGAGATATTTCGACGTTTAACCGCTCATTTTACTCCATTTTACACGCTAAATACAGTGCACCTCACTTTTAGCGTCGCAACAATCCCTGGCGCGCGCAATTCGCGATCTTTCGTCTTATTTTGACGTAAATCGACTGTAATTTCCTTAAAGTTGGAGATATTTCGACGTTTAACGGATCATTTTACTCCATTTTACACGCCGAATGCAGTGCACCTCACTTTTAGCTTTCGCAACAATCCCTGGCACTCGTAAAACACGATCTTTCGTCTTATTTTGACGAAAATCGACTGTAATTTCCTTAAAGTTGGAGATATTTCGACGTTTTACCGCTCATTTTACTCCATTTTACACGCCGAATGCAGTGCACGACACTTTTAGCGTCGCAGCAATTCCTGGCAATCGCAAATCGCGATCTTTCGACTTATTTTGACGCAATCGACTGTAATGTCCTTAAAGTTGGAGATATTTCGACGTTTAACCGCTCATTTTACTCCATTTTACACGCTAAATACAGTGCACCTCACTTTTAGCGTCGCAACAACCCTGGCGCGCGCAATTCGCGATCTTTCGTCTTATTTTGACGAAAATCGACTGTAATTTCCTTAAAGTTGGAGATATTTCGACGTTTAACCGCCCATTTTACTCCAGTTTACACGCCGAATGCAGTGCACCTCACTTTTAGCGTCGCAAGAATTCCTGGCACTCGTAAAACACGATCTTTCGACTTATTTCGACGAAATCGACTATAATTTCCTTAAAGTTGGAGATATTGCCACATTTAACCGCTCATTTTACTCAATTTTACACGCCGAATGCAATGCACGACACTTTCAGCGTCGCAAATATCTCTGGCGCCCGCAAATAGCGATCATTCTTAACACTTTGACGATAATCGACTGTAATTTCCTTCGCGTTGGAGATATTTCGATGTTTAACCACTCAGTTTACTCCATGTTACACGCCGAATGCAGTGCACCTCACTTTTAGCGTCGCAACAGTCCCTGGCACTCGTAAAACACGATCTTTCTTCTTATTTTGACGAAAATCGACTGTAATTTCCTTCGCGTTGGAGATATTTCGATGTTTAACCACTCATTTTAATCCATGTTACACGCCGAATGCAGTGCACCTCACTTTTAGCGTCGCAACAATCCCTGGCACTCGTAAAACACGATCTTTCGTCTCATTTTGAGGAAAATCGAATGTCATTTCCTTAAAGTTGGAGATATTTCGACGTTTAACCGCTCATTTTACTCCATTTACACGCCGAATGCGGTGCACGACACTTTTAGCGTCGCAGCAATCCCTGGCAATCGCAAAACGCGATCTTTCGACTTATTTTGACGAAATGGACTGTAATTTCCTTAAAGTTTCAGATATTTCGACGTTTAACCGCTCATTTTACTCCATTTACACGCCGAATGCGGTGCACGACACTTTTAGCGTCGCAGCAATCCCTGGCAATCGCAAAACGCGATCTTTCGACTTATTTTGACGAAATCGACTGTAATTTCCTTAAAGTTGGAGATATTTCGACGTTTAACCGCTCATTTTACTCCATTTTACACGCCGAACGCAGTGCACTACACTTTCAGCGTGGAAAATATCTCTGGCGCCCGCAAATAGCGATCATTCTTAATACTTTGACCATAATCGACTGTAATTGCCTTCCCGTTGGAGATATTTCGACGTTTAAACGCTCCTCTTACTCCATTTTACACGGTAAATACCGTGCACCTCACTTTTAGCGTCGCAACAATCCCTGGCGCGCGCAATTCGCGATCATTCGTCTGATTTTCACGATAATCGACTGTAATTTCTTTCCCGTTGGAGATATTTCGACGTTTAAACGCTCCTCTTACTCCATTTACACGGTAAATACAGTGCACCTCACTTTTAGCGTCGCAGCAATTCCTGGCAATCGCAAATCGCGATCTTTCGACTTATTTTGACGAAATCGACTGTAATTTCCTTAAAGTTGGAGATATTTCGACGTTTAACCGCTCATTTTACTCCAGTTTACACGCTAAATACAGTGCACCTCACTTTTAGCGTCGCAACAATCCCTGGCGCGCGCAATTCGCGATCTTTCGTCTTATTTTGACGTAAATCGACTGTAATTTCCTTAAAGTTGGAGATATTTCGACGTTTAACGGATCATTTTACTCCATTTTACACGCCGAATGCAGTGCACCTCACTTTTAGCTTTCGCAACAATCCCTGGCACTCGTAAAACACGATCTTTCGTCTTATTTTGACGAAAATCGACTGTAATTTCCATAAAGTTGGAGATATTTCGACGTTTAACCGCTCATTTTACTCCATTTTACACGCCGAATGCAGTGCACGACACTTTTAGCGTCGCAGCAATTCCTGGCAATCGCAAATCGCGATCTTTCGACTTATTTTGACGCAATCGACTGTAATTTCCTTAAAGTTGGAGATATTTCGACGTTTAACCGCTCATTTTACTCCATTTTACACGCTAAATACAGTGCACCTCACTTTTAGCGTCGCAACAATCCCTGGCGCGCGCAATTCGCGATCTTTCGTCTTATTTTGACGAAAATCGACTGTAATTTCCTTAAAGTTGGAGATATTTCGACGTTTAACCGCCCATTTTACTCCAGTTTACACGCCGAATGCAGTGCACCTCACTTTTAGCGTCGCAAGAATTCCTGGCACTCGTAAAACACGATCTTTCGACTTATTTCGACGAAATCGACTATAATTTCCTTAAAGTTGGAGATATTGCCACATTTAACCGCTCATTTTACTCAATTTTACACGCCGAATGCAATGCACGACACTTTCAGCGTCGCAAATATCTCTGGCGCCCGCAAATAGCGATCATTCTTAACACTTTGACGATAATCGACTGTAATTTCCTTCGCGTTGGAGATATTTCGATGTTTAACCACTCAGTTTACTCCATGTTACACGCCGAATGCAGTGCACCTCACTTTTAGCGTCGCAACAATCCCTGGCAATCGCAAAACGCGATCTTTCGACTTATTTTGACGAAATCGACTGTAATTTCCTTAAAGTTTGAGATAGTGCGACGTTTAACCGCTCATTTTACTCCAGTTTACACGCCGAATGCAGTGCACCTCACTTTTAGCGTCGCAACAATCCCTGGCACTCGTAAAACACGATCTTTCGTCTTATTTTGACGAAAATCGACTGTAATTTCCTTAAAGCTGGAGATATTCCGACGTATAACCACTCATTTTACTCCATCACTTTTAGCGTCGTAACAATCCCTGGCGCGCGCAATTCACGATCATTCGTCTGATTTTCACGCAAATCGACTGTAATTTCCTTAAAGTTGGAGATATTGCGACGCTGAACCGCTCATTTTACTCCATTTTACACGCCGAATGCAGTGCACCTCACTTTTAGCGTCGCAACAATCCCGGGCAATCGCAAAACGCGATCTTTCGACTTATTTTGACGAAATCGACTGTAATTTCCTTAAAGTTGGAGGTATTTCGACGTTTAACCGCTCATTTTACTCCATTTTACACGTCGAACGCAGTGCAATACACTTTCAGCGTGGAAAATAATCTCTGGCGCCCGCAAATAGCGATCATTCTTAATACTTTGAACATAATCGACTGTAATTTCCTTCCCGTTGGAGATATTTCGACGTTTAAACGCTCCTCTTACTCCATTTTACACGGTAAATACAGTGCACCTCACTGTTAGCGTCGCAGCAATCCCTGGCGGGCGCAATTCGCGATCATTCGTCTGATTTTCACGATAATAGACTATAATTTCCTTCCCGTTGAAGATATTTCGACGTTTAAACGCTCCTCTTACTCCATTTTACACGGTAAATACAGTGCACCTCACTTTTACCGTCGCAACAATCCCTGGCGCGCGCAATTCGCGATCATTCGTTTGATTTTGACGAAAATCGACTGTAATTTCCTTAAAGTTGGAGATATTTCGACGTTTAACCGCTCATTTTACTCCATTTTACACGCCGAACGCAGTGCACTGCACTTTCAGCGTGGAAAATATCTCTGGCGCCCGCAAGTAGCGATCATTCTCAATACTTTGACAATAATCGACTGTAATTTCCTTAAAGTTTGAGATAGTGCGACGTTTAACGGATCATTTTACTCCATTTTACGCGCCGAATGCAGTGCACGACACTTTTAGCGCCGCAGCCATTCCTGGCAATCGCAAATCGCGATCTTTCGACTTATTTTGATGAAATCGACTGTAATTTCCTTAAAGTTGGAGATATTGCGACGTTTAACCGCTCATTTTACTCCATTTTACACGCCGAACGCAGTGCACTGCACTTTCAGCGTGGAAAATATCTCTAGCGCCCGCAAATAGAGATCACTCTTAATACTTTGACCATAATCGACTGTAATTTCCTTCCCGTTGGAGATATTTCGACGTTTAAACGCTCCTCTTACTCCATTTTACACGGTAAATACAGTGCACCTCACTTTTAGCGTCGCAACAATCCCTGGCGCGCGCAATTCGCGATCTTTCGTCTTATTTTGACGAAAATGGACTGTAATTTCCTTAAAGTTGGAGATATTTCGACGTTTAACGGCTCATTTTACTCCATTTTACTCGCCGAATGCAGTGCACGACACTTTTAGCGTCGCAGCAATCCCTGGCAATCGCAAAACGCGATCTTTCGACTTATTTTGACGAAATCGACTGTAATTTCCTTCCCGTTGGAGATATTTCGACGTTTAAACGCTCCTCTTACTCCATTTACACGGTAAATACAGTGCACCTCACTTTTAGCGTCGCAGCAATTCCTGGCAATCGCAAATCGCGATCTTTCGACTTATTTTGACGAAATCGACTGTAATTTCCTTAAAGTTTGAGATAGTGCGACGTTTAACAGCTCATTTTACTCCATTTTACACGCCGAATGCAGTGCATGACACTTTTAGCGCCGCAACAATCCCTGGCGCGCGCAATTCGCGATCTTTCGTCTTATTTTGACGAAAATCGACTGTAATTTCCTTAACGTTTGAGATAGTGCGACGTTTAACCGCTCATTTTACTCCATTTTACACGCCGAACGCAGTGCACTGCACTTTCAGCGTGGCAAATATCTCTAGCGCCCGCAAATAGCGATCACTCTTAATACTTTGACCATAATCGACTGTAATTTCCTTCCCGTTGGAGATATTTCGACGTTTAAACGCTCCTCTTATTCCATTTTACACGGTAAATACAGTGCACCTCACTTTTAGCGTCGCAACAATCCCTGGCGCGCGCAATTCGCGATCATTCGTTTGATTTTCACGAAAATCGACTGTAATTTCCTTAAAGTTTGAGATAGTGCGACGTTTAACAGCTCATTTTACTCCATTTTACACGCCGAATGCAGTGCATGACACTTTTAGCGCCGCAACAATCCCTGGCGCGCGGAATTCGCGATCTTTCGTCTTATTTTGACGAAAATCGACTGTAATTTCCTTAAAGTTGGAGATAGTGCGACGTTTAACAGCTCATTTTACTCCATTTTACACGCCGAATGCAGTGCATGACACTTTTAGCGCCGCAACAATCCCTGGCGCGCGGAATTCGCGATCTTTCGTCTTATTTTGACGAAAATCGACTGTAATTTCCTTAAAGTTGGAGATATTTCGACGTTTAACCGCTCATTTTACTCCATTTACACGCCGAATGCAGTGCACGACACTTTTAGCGTCGCAGCAATCCCTGGCAATCGCAAAACGCGATCTTTCGACTTATTTTGACGAAATCGACTGTAATTTCCTTAACGTTTGAGATAGTGCGACGTTTAGCGGCTCATTTTACTCCATTTTACTCGCCGAATGTAACGCACCTCACTTTTAGCGTCGCAGCAATCCCTGGCAATCGCAAATCGCGATCTTTCGACTTATTTTGATGAAATCGACTGTAATTTCCTTAAAGTTGGAGATATTGCGACGTTTAACCGCTCATTTTACTCCATTTACACGCCGAATGCAGTGCACGACACTTTTAGCGTCGCAGCAATCCCTGGCAATCGCAAAACGCGATCTGTCGACTTATTTTGACGAAATCGACTGTAATTTCCTTAACGTTTGAGATAGTGCGACGTTTAACGGCTCATTTTACTCCATTTTACTCGCCGAATGTAACGCACCTCACTTTTAGCGTCGCAGCAATCCCTGGCAATCGCAAAACGCGATCTTTCGACTTATTTTGACGAAATCGACTGTAATTTCCTTAACGTTTGAGATAGTGCGACGTTTAACGGCTCATTTTACTCCATTTTACTCGCCGAATGCAGTGCACGACACTTTTAGCGCCGCAGCAATTCCTGGCAATCGCAAATCGCGATCTTTCGACTTATTTTGATGAAATCGACTGTAATTTCCTTAAAGTTGGAGATATTGCGACGTTTAACCGCTCATTTTACTCCATTTTACACGCCGAACGCAGTGCACTGCACTTTCAGCGTGGAAAATATCTCTAGCGCCCGCAAATAGCGATCACTCTTAATACTTTGACCATAATCGACTGTAATTTCCTTCCCGTTGGAGATATTTCGACGTTTAAACGCTCCTCTTATTCCATTTTACACGGTAAATACAGTGCACCTCACTTTTAGCGTCGCAACAAACCCTGGCGCGCGCAATTCGCGATCATTCGTTTGATTTTCACGAAAATCGACTGTAATTTCCTTAAAGTTTGAGATAGTGCGACGTTTAACGGATCATTTTACTCCATTTTACACGCCGAATGTAACGCACCTCACTTTTAGCGTCGCAACAATCCCTGGCACTCGTAAAACACGATCTTTCGTCTCATTTTGACGAAAATCGACTGTAATTTCCTTAAAGTTGGAGATATTTCGACGTTTAACCGCTCATTTTACTCCATTTACACGCCGAATGCGGTGCACGACACTTTCAGCGTCGCAGCAATCCCTGGCAATCGCAAAACGCGATCTTTCGACTTATTTTGACGAAATCGACTGTAATTTCCTTAAAGTTGGAGATATTTCGACGTTTAACCGCTCATTTTACTCCATTTTACACGCCGAACGCAGTGCACTACACTTTCAGCGTGGAAAATATCTCTGGCGCCCGCAAATAGCGATCATTCTTAATACTTTGACCATAATCGACTGTAATTGCCTTCCCGTTGGAGATATTTCGACGTTTAAACGCTCCTCTTACTCCATTTTACACGGTAAATACCGCGCACCTCACTTTTAGCGTCGCAACAATCCCTGGCACTCGTAAAACACGATCTTTCGTCTCATTTTGACGAAAATCGACTGTAATTTCCTTAAAGTTGGAGATATTTCGACGTTTAACCGCTCATTTTACTCCATTTACACGCCGAATGCAGTGCACGACACTTTTAGCGTCGCAGCAATCCCTGGCAATCGCAAAACGCGATCTTTCGACTTATTTTGACGAAATCGACTGTAATTTCCTTAAAGTTTGAGATAGTGCGACGTTTAACAGCTCATTTTACTCCATTTTACACGCCGAATGCAGTGCATGACACTTTTAGCGCCGCAACAATCCCTGGCGCGCGGAATTCGCGATCTTTCGTCTTATTTTGACGAAATCGACTATAATTTCCTTAAAGTTTGAGATAGTGCGACGTTTAACGGCTCATTTTACTCCATTTTACACGCCGAACGCAGTGCACTGCACTTTCAGCGTGGAAAATATCTCTAGCGCCCGCAAATAGCGATCACTCTTAATACTTTGACCATAATCGACTGTAATTTCCTTCCCGTTGGAGATATTTCGACGTTTAAACGCTCCTCTTATTCCATTTTACACGGTAAATACAGTGCACCTCACTTTTAGCGTCGCAACAATCCCTGGCGCGCGCAATTCGCGATCATTCGTTTGATTTTCACGAAAATCGACTGTAATTTCCTTAAAGTTTGAGATAGTGCGACGTTTAACGGATCATTTTACTCCATTTTACACGCCGAATGTAACGCACCTCACTTTTAGCGTCGCAACAATCCCTGGCACTCGTAAAACACGATCTGTCGTCTCATTTTGACGAAAATCGACTGTAATTTCCTTAAAGTTGGAGATATTTCGACGTTTAACCGCTCATTTTACTCCATTTACACGCCGAATGCGGTGCACGACACATTCAGCGTCGCAGCAATCCCTGGCAATCGCAAAACGCGATCTTTCGACTTATTTTGACGAAATCGACTGTAATTTCCTTAAAGTTGGAGATATTTCGACGTTTAACCGCTCATTTTACTCCATTTTACACGCCGAACGCAGTGCACTACACTTTCAGCGTGGAAAATATCTCTGGCGCCCGCAAATAGCGATCATTCTTAATACTTTGACCATAATCGACTGTAATTGCCTTCCCGTTGGAGATATTTCGACGTTTAAACGCTCCTCTTACTCCATTTTACACGGTAAATACCGCGCACCTCACTTTTAGCGTCGCAACAATCCCTGGCACTCGTAAAACACGATCTTTCGTCTCATTTTGACGAAAATCGACTGTAATTTCCTTAAAGTTGGAGATATTTTGACGTTTAACCGCTCATTTTACTCCATTTACACGCCGAATGCAGTGCACGACACTTTTAGCGTCGCAGCAATCCCTGGCAATCGCAAAACGCGATCTTTCGACTTATTTTGACGAAATCGACTGTAATTTCCTTAAAGTTTGAGATAGTGCGACGTTTAACAGCTCATTTTACTCCATTTTACACGCCGAATGCAGTGCATGACACTTTTAGCGCCGCAACAATCCCTGGCGCGCGCAATTCGCGATCTTTCGTCTTATTTTGACGAAAATCGACTGTAATTTCCTTAAAGTTGGAGATATTTCGACGTTTAACCGCTCATTTTACTCCAGTTTACACGCCGAATGCAGTGCACGACACTTTTAGCGTCGCAGCAATCCCTGGCAATCGCAAAACGCGATCTTTCGACTTATTTTGACGAAATCGACTGTAATTTCCTTGAAGTTGGAGATATTTCGACGTTTAACCGCTCATTTTACTCCATTTTACACGCCGAACGCAGTGCACTACACTTTCAGCGTGGAAAATATCTCTGGCGCCCGCAAATAGCGATCATTCTTAATACTTTGACCATAATCGACTGTAATTGCCTTCCCGTTGGAGATATTTCGACGTTTAAACGCTCCTCTTACTCCATTTTACACGGTAAATACCGTGCACCTCACTTTTAGCGTCGCAACAATCCCTGGCACTCGTAAAACACGATCTTTCGTCTCATTTTGACGAAAATCGACTGTAATTTCCTTAAAGTTGGAGATATTTCGACGTTTAACCGCTCATTTTACTCCATTTACACGCCGAATGCAGTGCACGACACTTTTAGCGTCGCAGCAATCCCTGGCAATCGCAAAACGCGATCTTTCGACTTATTTTGACGAAAATCGACTGTAATTTCCTTACAGTTGGAGATATTTCGACGTTTAACCGCTCATTTTACTCCATTTACACGCCGAATGCAGTGCACGACACTTTTAGCGCCGCAACAATCCCTGGCGCGCGCAATTCGCGATCTTTCGTCTTATTTTGACGAAAATCGACTGTAATTTCCTTAAAGTTGGAGATATTTCGACGTTTAACCGCTCATTTTACTCCATTTTACACGCCGAACGCAGTGCACTACACTTTCAGCGTGGAAAATATCTCTGGCGCCCGCAAATAGCGATCATTCTTAATACTTTGACCATAATCGACTGTAATTGCCTTCCCGTTGGAGATATTTCGACGTTTAAACGCTCCTCTTACTCCATTTTACACGGTAAATACAGTGCACCTCACTTTTAGCGTCGCAACAATCCCTGGCACTCGTAAAACACGATCTTTCGTCTCATTTTGACGAAAATCGACTGTAATTTCCTTAAAGTTGGAGATATTTCGACGTTTAACCGCTCATTTTACTCCGTTTTACACGCCGAACGCAGTGCACTACACTTTCAGCGTGGAAAATATCTCTGGCGCCCGCAAATAGCGATCATTCTTAATACTTTGACCATAATCGACTGTAATTGCCTTCCCGTTGGAGATATTTCGACGTTTAAACGCTCCTCTTACTCCATTTTACACGGTAAATACCGTGCACCTCACTTTTGGCGTCGCAACAATCCCTGGCACTCGTAAAACACGATCTTTCGTCTCATTTTGACGAAAATCGACTGTAATTTCCTTAAAGTTGGAGATATTTCGACGTTTAACCGCTCATTTTACTCCATTTACACGCCGAATGCAGTGCACGACACTTTTAGCGTCGCAGCAATCCCCGGCAATCGCAAAACGCGATCTTTCGACTTATTTTGACGAAATCGACTGTAATTTCCTTAAAGTTTGAGATAGTGCGACGTTTAACAGCTCATTTTACTCCATTTTACACGCCGAATGCAGTGCATGACACTTTTAGCGCCGCAACAATCCCTGGCGCGCGCAATTCGCGATCTTTCGTCTTATTTTGACGAAAATCGACTGTAATTTCCTTAAAGTTGGAGATATTTCGACGTTTAACCGCTCATTTTACTCCAGTTTACACGCCGAATGCAGTGCACGACACTTTTAGCGTCGCAGCAATCCCTGGCAATCGCAAAACGCGATCTTTCGACTTATTTTGACGAAATCGACTGTAATTTCCTTGAAGTTGGAGATATTTCGACGTTTAACCGCTCATTTTACTCCATTTTACACGCCGAACGCAGTGCACTACACTGCGTGGAAAATATCTCTGGCGCCCGCAAATAGCGATCATTCTTAATACTTTGACCATAATCGACTGTAATTGCCTTCCCGTTGGAGATATTTCGACGTTTAAACGCTCCTCTTACTCCATTTTACACGGTAAATACCGTGCACCTCACTTTTAGCGTCGCAACAATCCCTGGCACTCGTAAAACACGATCTTTCGTCTCATTTTGACGAAAATCGACTGTAATTTCCTTAAAGTTGGATATATTTTGACGTTTAACCGCTCATTTTACTCCATTTACACGCCGAATGCAGTGCACGACACTTTTAGCGTCGCAGCAATCCCTGGCAATCGCAAAACGCGATCTTTCGACTTATTTTGACGAAATCGACTGTAATTTCCTTAAAGTTTGAGATAGTGCGACGTTTAACAGCTCATTTTACTCCATTTTACACGCCGAATGCAGTGCATGACACTTTTAGCGCCGCAACAATCCCTGGCGCGCGCAATTCGCGATCTTTCGTCTTATTTTGACGAAAATCGACTGTAATTTCCTTAAAGTTGGAGATATTTCGACGTTTAACCGCTCATTTTACTCCAGTTTACACGCCGAATGCAGTGCACGACACTTTTAGCGTCGCAGCAATCCCTGGCAATCGCAAAACGCGATCTTTCGACTTATTTTGACGAAATCGACTGTAATTTCCTTGAAGTTGGAGATATTTCGACGTTTAACCGCTCATTTTACTCCATTTTACACGCCGAACGCAGTGCACTACACTTTCAGCGTGGAAAATATCTCTGGCGCCCGCAAATAGCGATCATTCTTAATACTTTGACCATAATCGACTGTAATTGCCTTCCCGTTGGAGATATTTCGACGTTTAAACGCTCCTCTTACTCCATTTTACACGGTAAATACAGTGCACCTCACTTTTAGCGTCGCAACAATCCCTGGCACTCGTAAAACACGATCTTTCGTCTCATTTTGACGAAAATCGACTGTAATTTCCTTAAAGTTGGAGATATTTCGACGTTTAACCGCTCATTTTACTCCATTTACACGCCGAATGCAGTACACGACACTTTTAGCGTCGCAGCAATCCCTGGCAATCGCAAAACGCGATCTTTCGACTTATTTTGACGAAATCGACTGTAATTTCCTTAAAGTTTGAGATAGTGCGACGTTTAACAGCTCATTTTACTCCATTTTACACGCCGAATGCAGTGCATGACACTTTTAGCGCCGCAACAATCCCTGGCGCGCGCAATTCGCGATCTTTCGTCTTATTTTGACGAAAATCGACTGTAATTTCCTTAAAATTGGAGATATTTCGACGTTTAACCGCTCATTTTACTCCATTTACACGCCGAATGCAGTGCACGACACTTTTAGCGTCGCAGCAATCCCTGGCAATCGCAAAACGCGATCTTTCGACTTATTTTGACGAAATCGACTGTAATTTCCTTTACGTTTGAGATAGTGCGACGTTTAACGGCTCATTTTACTCCATTTTACTCGCCGAATGCAGTGCACGACACTTTTAGCGCCGCAGCAATTCCTGGCAATCGCAAATCGCGATCTTTCGACTTATTTTGATGAAATCGACTGTAATTTCCTTAAAGATGGAGATATTGCGACGTTTAACCGCTCATTTTACTCCATTTTACACGCCGAACGCAGTGCACTGCACTTTCAGCGTGGAAAATATCTCTAGCGCCCGCAAATAGCGATCACTCTTAATACTTTGACCATAATCGACTGTAATTTCCTTCCCGTTGGAGATATTTCGACGTTTAAACGCTCCTCTTATTCCATTTTACACGGTAAATACAGTGCACCTCACTTTTAGCGTCGCAACAATCCCTGGCGCGCGCAATTCGCGATCATTCGTTTGATTTTCACGAAAATCGACTGTAATTTCCTTAAAGTTTGAGATAGTGCGACGTTTAACGGATCATTTTACTCCATTTTACACGCCGAATGTAACGCACCTCACTTTTAGCGTCGCAACAATCCCTGGCACTCGTAAAACACGATCTTTCGTCTCATTTTGACGAAAACCGACTGTAATTTCCTTAAAGTTGGAGATATTTCGACGTTTAACCGCTCATTTTACTCCATTTACACGCCGAATGCGGTGCACGACACTTTCAGCGTCGCAGCAATCCCTGGCAATCGCAAAACGCGATCTTTCGACTTATTTTGACGAAATCGACTGTAATTTCCTTAAAGTTGGAGATATTTCGACGTTTAACCGCTCATTTTACTCCATTTTACACGCCGAACGCAGTGCACTACACTTTCAGCGTGGAAAATATCTCTGGCGCCCGCAAATAGCGATCATTCTTAATACTTTGACCATAATCGACTGTAATTGCCTTCCCGTTGGAGATATTTCGACGTTTAAACGCTCCTCTTACTCCATTTTACACGGTAAATACCGCGCACCTCACTTTTAGCGTCGCAACAATCCCTGGCACTCGTAAAACACGATCTTTCGTCTCATTTTGACGAAAATCGACTGTAATTTCCTTAAAGTTGGAGATATTTCGACGTTTAACCGCTCATTTTACTCCATTTACACGCCGAATGCGGTGCACGACACTTTCAGCGTCGCAGCAATCCCTGGCAATCGCAAAACGCGATCTTTCGACTTATTTTGACGAAATCGACTGTAATTTCCTTAAAGTTGGAGATATTTCGACGTTTAACCGCTCATTTTACTCCATTTTACACGCCGAACGCAGTGCACTACACTTTCAGCGTGGAAAATATCTCTGGCGCCCGCAAATAGCGATCATTCTTAATACTTTGACCATAATCGACTGTAATTGCCTTCCCGTTGGAGATATTTCGACGTTTAAACGCTCCTCTTACTCCATTTTACACGGTAAATACCGCGCACCTCACTTTTAGCGTCGCAACAATCCCTGGCACTCGTAAAACACGATCTTTCGTCTCATTTTGACGAAAATCGACTGTAATTTCCTTAAAGTTGGAGATATTTCGACGTTTAACCGCTCATTTTACACCATTTACACGCCGAATGCAGTGCACGACACTTTTAGCGTCGCAGCAATCCCTGGCAATCGCAAAACGCGATCTTTCGACTTATTTTGACGAAATCGACTGTAATTTCCTTAAAGTTTGAGATAGTGCGACGTTTAACAGCTCATTTTCCTCCATTTTACACGCCGAATGCAGTGCATGACACTTTTAGCGCCGCAACAATCCCTGGCGCGCGGAATTCGCGATCTTTCGTCTTATTTTGACGAAAATCGACTGTAATTTCCTTAAAGTTGGAGATATTTCGACGTTTAACCGCTCATTTTACTCCATTTACACGCCGAATGCAGTGCACGACACTTTTAGCGTCGCAGCAATCCCTGGCAATCGCAAAACGCGATCTTTCGACTTATTTTGACGAAATCGACTGTAATTTCCTTAACGTTTGAGATAGTGCGACGTTTAACGGCTCATTTTACTCCATTTTACTCGCCGAATGCAGTGCACGACACTTTTAGCGCCGCAGCAATTCCTGGCAATCGCAAATCGCGATCTTTCGACTTATTTTGATGAAATCGACTGTAATTTCCTTAAAGTTGGAGATATTGCGACGTTTAACCGCTCATTTTACTCCATTTTACACGCCGAACGCAGTGCACTGTACTTTCAGCGTGGAAAATATCTCTAGCGCCCGCAAATAGCGATCACTCTTAATACTTTGACCATAATCGACTGTAATTTCCTTCCCGTTGGAGATATTTCGACGTTTAAACGCTCCTCTTATTCCATTTTACACGGTAAATACAGTGCACCTCACTTTTAGCGTCGCAACAATCCCTGGCGCGCGCAATTCGCGATCATTCGTTTGATTTTCACGTGTCACGTCCCGCGCTCCGCACGTGCCGTAAGAAGAACAAGAAACCTACTCTATACAAAACACGCGAATAAGGATTTGGATGCACAAACGAACACACGGCACTACGAAACGAAAGGAAGGATTAACAAAATGAGAGCGACTAACAGATCCAACCAATAAACGAAATACATATACACACAACTCTAAATAAACCTACCAATAACCGACTTGCCATTTGAAAACCTATGGTTCAATATAATATAAACTCAACCAGCATAAAATAAAATAAATAGAACCAACTAATGGATTGAACGAGTCACGAACCAAACAAATAAACCAGGAAATAAGAATAACTACAGAAAGGGAAATGATTGAAACACTAGGAATATATGTATATATAAATATATTTTAATCAATCAACGCCGCAACAACTCGGACAGTTACATATAAGTATAAACATATATGCCAAACATGTAATAATCTAGTAAATATTAGAGACAGTACCTCCAATACTATGCAACAAATACAATATTATCAACTTATGAAATATATGTGTATATGAAATCAAAAACTAATAATCTAACTAATACATAAAACATACAATATTATATTACTAAAAAAAATAAAGCTTACATTGTCAGAAATATATATATGTGTGCGCATTCTATATTATTAAATCAAATCAGTAATCTAAGATACATACTTAAAACTAGCCTACGTTCCGGTAAAGAGTTATAAAATAAGAACTACATTACGAAACATGCATGTCTATATATAAAAATATATATAAATAACCTATATTCTAAACTAAATTACTACTAATAATCTACAAAAGAAATAGAACACACAACGCAACACTTGGGTCTAAGTAACAACCTGTCGATAGGTCAAACGTTCAAAATAATTGACACCGCAACGACTTGAAGGTTTGCATACAGAAATTCTACCATCAAACACTAATATGTAAAAACGCATTAAACACACAATAATTTAGAAATAAAACCTTCAATACTATGTTGTCACAATACCAGATATATATATGTATATATGAAATCAAATAATTGACACATAACCTCAAATACACAACATTACATCGCTAAAGAATCGAAATGAAAATCACACTGCCAAAATTATACACATATATACGTGCGTGTGTGTGTGTTCTATCTTATTAAATGAAGTTAATAAACAATTAACATTTCATCTGGTATAAATACTACACTGCCAGAAGAAATATATACATATACATATATATATATTGTGTGTATATGAGTTTGTCTTATATTATCAAATACTCTATAAAATAAACTACTCAAAACAATAAATAAAGCTATCGAAGAATTACAAAACATTAATCATATTAAAATCACACACAATATAAATAAATAAATATATATATATGTATATTCACACGAACAATACTATTGTCACTTTAAAGTAATACGAATAACACTATTAATAAACAAATGTTCTAATTGCGGTAAAATAAGGAAACACGACCGACAGAAAATACTTCGATATTAAACAAAACTAAAGACCCGCCACTATAACCTCACTTATGAGCAGCCATGTTAGATTTACACGCGCATCGGAACACGCGTTATGGTTATAGGGATATTAGGGATTAATGGAAACCAGACGCGAGAAACAAATCATGAAAACACATTATTAACATTTTTCTTTAATAAATTCTATGCGCAACTACATTGTCAAATATGAATATATATATATAATTAATTAAAAAAGGGAAATATAAAGTTAAACACTATTGATGAATTACAAAACATTAGTCATATTAAAATGACACACAACCTAAATTTATATATATATATATTCACACCAACAATACTATTGTCACTTTAAAGTAATAATAACGATATTAATGTTCTAATTGCGGAAAAACAAGCGATAGAAAATTACTTCGATACTTCGGAACAACTAACACAATAACACGCGTTACGGTGATAGGAATATTAGGGATTAATGGAAATCAGGCGTGAGGAACAAATCATGAAAACACATCGTTAACGTTTTTCTTTAATAAATTCTATGCGCAACTACATTGTCAAATATAAATATAAAAATATATATATATATAATTAACAAAGAAAAAAGGGGGGAATATAAAATTAAATACACATATATTTAACAAACAAAAAGAACTAAATAAAATAACCTTACACTATCACGTTTAAAAAAAGTATATATATATATATTGAACACACACAAAAAAAAAAGAGAGAAGAAAAAAACAAAATGCATCAAAACAAAATATAATAATAAGGAACACGCGATCACCAAACAACGAACCAACGAAGCACCTACACCAAATCAAAATCGAAGCAAGGAGCTCCAGGATAAAGTTCGCTGAACTCACGCATACGTTTGATGGGCCTTCCCAAATCGCCCATGGGTTCTTCGGAATCCCTCTTTCGCTTGCGCTGAAACAATACAATATAGTTTAAATAAAACGAAACAGAACGAATCAAGCGGATTAAAAATAAGACAAAGTACGCACCATAGAAGTCTGGATAGGAACCCCTGATGGAAATGCCTCCGCAAACATTGTTTAAACGTCGATCACCGAAGCCTAGAGAAACAACAAGAAAAGGAAAAAGGATCAAAATCACGAAAACAACCATAATATACAAATATCTATCTAAAACAAACTTACGCAAACTAATTCGAAGGAGGAGGCCCTTGTTGTGGGAGAGCAGCGGATCGCGCGTGTTGCCCGAGCAAACATCGAAATGATAATGATGCTGCAGCCGCCAGCCCTTGCACGTGCCGAAGAAACACAGATAAATCCCACGGTACAAACATGGAAGATTCTCGGAAAAGACAAGACCAGCATGGAACGTCTCAAGTCTCCTAGACGCTAGCTCAGCAGAAACACTGGACCGAGTGGAACTAAGTCGAAATATGAAACTTACATTCTCTCACGTACGATCTCTGGAAGCCAAAACTGCAAAATCCCGATTCCCACGGAAGGGTACTCCCAGTGGACCACCACCACAACCACCACCTCGTGGGGATGGCATTATAAATAAGCATAGCACATAGAGCAGCGCGCAGTATAATTAATACGTTCATTATAACGTCTTATACCGTGCTATATCGTGCGTTTAGAAATCTTGAATAACACTTTGCGTTTCGGCGGTCTTTAGTTGTCTAGACAAGAAAGGAAAGTCGCGACTTAGGAAAAATAAAATATTTTGAAGTCTTCATTTCATCGCTTAAACAAAAGCGCATTGTAATTGCGGTATTAATTCGGTTAGTAATTTGTAAACCGTGTATCGAAACAAATAAATAAAGTAAAAGTTTGATAATAAATTATATCCGAGTTTCGAGAAATAAACCCAGAAATTAAAACACCAACGACCATCAGAGCAGACGAAGTGATGGCACCCGACGCCACTGGTTTCTCAAGGTAAGAAAATAAATTTTAAAAATATTTCCTTCTTCTCTGATAATTTCGTTGCACTCGAGAATTACCTATCATCAATCTCGTTTTATTTCCGTGAACGGTTTGAAGATAGAATCATTATTTTAAACTTTAAACAAAAGGGGGTGTTCGCTGTGTTGGCTTGTGCAAACGGTGTTTTCAGCTACTGAAACACCCGTTGATCTTCGCATTCCTCCTCCCATTGTTGGCAAAATATTGCCCGTCTTTGGGCAAGGCTTGCGAAATCACACAAGTCCCGCACAGAGAGGACCATTAAATACATCGTTGACGTCGATCGAATATTAAGAGCGATACCGGCATTTCTATTGACCAATTTCCTTGCCATCATTGCATGCAATTATACAAAAAGGAGAGAGAAATAGTAGAACAATTTCCTTTAAAAATTTAACCGAAGGATCGTTCGCTGTGTTGACTTGTGCAAACGGTGTTTTCAATAATCGAAAACGCCTATCGATCTTCGCATTCCTCCTCCCATTGTTGGCAAAATATTGCCCGTCTTTGGGCAAGGCTTGCGAAATCACACAAGTTCCACACAGAGAGGATCGTTAGAATCACCCTCGATAATCAAACTCAAAGGCAAGAAAATCGTGGTGATAGAATCCATCGTGGCAAATAAACTGAGCTTTGGTTCCAACGACAAACTATTATAGCGAAATTAAAAGAGAAGAAGAAGGCAAAACGTAAAAAAAAATAAATTCATATCAAGCAACGAAAAATTTGACATTCAAATATTGTATCCAGCTTTAATCCTCTCCCGTGCTAGTATCCCTGCACATAGCAGGTTAGCCAAAAAGCGGAATCGGTTTTGCCAGTAGCATTATACTCTAGTCGACGCTACCCGTAACGTTTGAAATAAATAAAATTTTTGAAATAGTCCTTAGACTATTTCTGGTGGCAGCAACTACCGTATTAATCGGAAATCCAAATAAATACTTCATACACAATAATATCATTTCAATATTTCCCTTCCGACTAAACTCTAAATCACAAATAAATCAAAAATAAATAAATAAAAAAAAAAAAAAAAAAATTTTACAGAATTTTAATCTTAACTTGACTTAAAACTAATAAATACGTAACACAGTTAGATAGATTAAAATTTTTGGTGGCAGCGGTGGGATACGCTCCGCAGAGGATTAAAGCTCTTACGAACATCAACTAAAAAAAAAATAAGTAGGAAAATGTCGACCGCCCGGGAGTCGCTAAGCGAGGATACGCTTTCGGCGTTGACGGAAAAATTGAAAGCATGGGACGAAAATTTCCGTGTATTAACCGACATAAGCTCAAGACTAATTAAATTAGAAGAAGACGTGCGCGTAAGCAGACAGACGAACGATACCGAAATACCCGTATCACCGATAACACCGCGAGAAACAAGATTGACTGATAATTACCAGCCGATTAAATTAAAGGACGCGATTGAATCAGTACCAGTGTTCGACGGATACAGACCGTCTGTGTTCCAGTTTTTGAGATCATGCGAGCGAGCGCGAAATATGATTCCTAGGCATCAAGAGCCACAGTTAGTAAAATTACTAATGAATAAACTTCGCGGACACGCGTTTCTCGCCGTAGAGGACCATGAGGTAGTAACTTTAAACGATTTCGGGAATAAATTAAAAGATATGTTCGGCCCAGGAAAAACCGTTAACGAATACAGGGGAGAGTTGGGAACGGTATTCCAACGACCAGGAGAAAATATACTAGATTACATAGACCGCGTCAGAAATCTCAGATTGGCTATAATTGATGGAGAAAGATGTCAATACGGTTCCATATCGCAAGACGTTCAAGATACGATCGATTGGGACACCAGAGAGGCTTTCATTAAGGGACTCCCGAACGAAGTATATTTACGAGTAAAGTTATCCGAGTACCAATCTTTAGAAGACGCGTATCGCCAAGCCGTAAAAGCAACGCGGGAACTAAAACAAGTAAACGACAGAATGCGATACCAACGTCCGACATTTTCAAGTAATAACAACCGAAACAACGTCCGTCCCCCTAATAATAATTACATCGAGAATAACCGAAATAACGCTCGTCCTTCTAATAACAATTACACCGGGAACAACCGAAATAACGTTAACCCGTCAAATAATAACTACGCCAGGAACAACATCCAAGATCGAAGATCGGCACCTCCTTCGCAGAATTTTTCGAATACTACGAGACAAAATATTACATGTAATTATTGTAAAAAACCCGGACATTTAGTGAAAGACTGTTACAAATTTAAAGCCCGAGTAGATGCCGGATTAATCGTACCCTATAATTCGAGACCGTCGGGAAACCAAACGCGTCCTTCGGGAGAATGGGGCGAGCCACGAAGGAACGATACGCCGAATCGCCCAAGAGTACAGGCGGCATCGAGGAGACCGGCGCCGACGGCAACAAACAGAACAAGGGCAGCTGCCCCCGCGAGATCGACTCCACCACCCGTAACGAGAGACAGAACGAACGCAATGCCGACCGTAAGGTCGAACGAACAACCACTAAATACTGTGGGGGAGTCATCCCACAACCAAACGAGGTCACAAACAGAGAATCCGGAATCTCAAGACAAAAAGGAAAGAGTGAAGCGCAAGCAACCGGCGAAGGAAAATCACCAAGAGTCGGACTCAGATTCGGACAACGACCTCTCCGAATTATTTCAGTAAAATTTAATGATTCCCCAACGACTCCAACTGCGCGAATAGTCTCCCCAGATTTAAAAACCAAGACGAGTTTATTATTAGACTCTGGATCGGAAATTAACATTATCAAAAAACCTGCTTTACCCGATTCAGCCATCATCGACGAGAAGGAATCAATCGAAGTGCGAGGAATTACGGCAACGAGCCTGGTCTCCCTAGGGCAGACGGTAATACAGGTTGCGGGCCATCCGGTTAATTTTCATGTAGTTGATGATTCATTGCTAATCGATCAAGACGGAATCCTAGGATCCGAATTTTTTGCAGGTTGTAAAGCTCGTTTAGATTACGAGGAAAAGCATGTCAAATGGGGAAATATTTATATACCCTTCGATACTAGAGAAAAAATAATTATACCGAAGCGAAGTTCAGTGACGTGTTCAATTAATATCGCAAATCCAGAAATAAAGGAGGGATTTATTCCCAGAATCGAGCCGATCAAAGGAATCTATTTTGGTAATGCAGTTGTGAGGAATCATAAAGGAAAAGGTTACATAAGAGTAATAAATACTACTTCAAGAAATTACGAATTTACAACACCGACAATGGTAATTAAGGAATTCGAAAACCCATCCCCGCTTCCTAGGACAGCGTGTAATACAGTTTTAAAATCGAAAGAAAGTAGATACGATAAAATAATTGAATTACTACGACTCGAACATTTGAACAAAGAAGAAACGGAAAATGTTAAAAGGTTGATTCGTAATAATCAAGATAGGTTTCATATTCCAGGAGATATATTGGAAGCAACTGAAGTTTTGGAACATAGAATAATTACAACGGATGATATACCAATTAATACTAAACAGTATCGATACCCACCAGTACATCGAGAAGAGATAAATCGGCAAATTCAAGAATTACTAGATACGGACGTAGTGGAACCATCGGTATCTCCATATAACTCTCCGCTTTGGATTGTACCCAAAAAACCTGATTCGCAAGGAAAAAAACGCTGGAGATTAGTTATCGATTATAGAAAGTTGAACGATAAAACGATCGGCGATGCTTTCCCACTACCCAACATTACAGAAATATTGGATCAATTAGGAAGTGCAAAATATTTTTCCACGTTTGACTTAGCATCAGGCTTTCACCAGATCCGTATGTCACAGGAAGATGCCCACAAAACTGCATTTTCGACACCATACGGACATTTTCAATTCAAAAGAATGCCCTTTGGATTAAAAAATGCCCCAGCAACGTTTCAACGTTTGATGAACTCAGTGTTATCTGGTCTGCAAGGAATAGAATTATTCGTCTATCTGGATGACATAGTGATTTATTCGAGGTCTCTCCAAGAACACGAAATTAAATTTAATAAGTTAATGGAAAGACTGAGGAAAGCTAAATTACGATTACAGCCTGATAAGTGCGAATTTTTACGACACGAGGTGAATTACTTAGGACACATAATTAGTGAAGATGGCGTAAAACCCGACCCAAAGAAAATCGAAGCCGTATCAAAATTTCCACGACCGAAAAGGGTGAAAAATATCAAACAATTTCTGGGACTAGCAGGATACTACAGGAAATTTATACCCGATTTCTCCAAGGTCGCGAAACCATTGACACAACTATTAAAGAAAGATACTCCCTTTAAATGGACAGAAAATCAAGAAAATGCATTCAATAATTTAAAGACAGCGCTAATGACAAAACCCATTTTACAGTATCCAGACTTTTCTGAACCCTTTAACCTTACTACAGACGCATCAGGATACGCAATAAGCGGTGTACTGAGTCAAGGGCAAATCGGAAAGGATTTACCGATTGCATATGCCTCAAGACTATTGAATTCCGCCGAACAAAACTACTCTACCATAGAAAAGGAGTGTCTGGCAATCGTTTACTGTACGATGCATTTCAGACCATACCTGTATGGTAGAAAGTTTACGATAATAACTGATCACAAACCGTTAGTATGGATGAATTCCATTAAAGATCCCACCTCGAGAATTTGGAAATGGAAATTGAAATTGTCGGACTTTGAATTTGATATCCAATATAAAGAAGGTAGAGCGAACGCGAACGCAGATGCATTATCCCGAAATCCGCCAGAGATGTGCTTGCCAATCAGGAAACGAGAAGAAGATTCGCCAGATCGATATCCACATGTAAAAAGATTTCAATTGGATACCTCGACCGAGGACTCTCCGATATTCGAGGCTAAGCCACGCGTATTATCGCATTACGATAAACAGGGAAAACCTTCTACTCGAAAACATCTCACCATAGAAGAAACACCCGTAAAATATTTTGACGAAGCACTAGCCGAGCTCGATCGAGAAAAGGAAGACACGGATACAACGAGCGAAGAAGAGCCCTCCATTGTAAATCCAGAATTAATTCAACAACGAGAAAAGGACACGAGACCTACGATAATCGCGGAATTAAGAATTTCAGAAACCCGAGACTCAATTACGAGAGTAAAAGACCATAGAGTAATATTTATAGATGTACATGGGAATGCGATAGATAAAGGAGCATTAGAAATGAAGGAGACGGGAAAATTGCCTCGTTATGAAGATTTAATGTTAGAAAAAGCAAGATTGAATTACGATTCTGGGAAATACATCATATCCCTACCGATAAAGGAAAATAGAAATATTCCAATAACACCAGAAAATTTATTAAACTCGCTAAGATCTCTACTAGATGTAGTAAATGAAAAACAGTTAACTTCCTTTAGCATCAGCAAAGGAAATTTAGAAGAGATACCCTGGCGACATACAATCAGAAAATTAAAAGAAATATTTATGGAAAAAACCTTAACCATCACCATTTGCACTGGGGAAGTAATTACCCCGCCTGTGGAAGCACGAAATAACATAATAAGAGAAAAACACGAATCATCCGTAGCAGGACATAAAGGAGTAACGAAGACGTATCAAAGAATACGACAATGTTATTATTGGGAAAATATGAAGAAGGAGATCCAGGAATACGTAAGAACATGTAAAGAATGCCAATTGAAAAAGTTAACTAGAATAAAGACAAAGCAACCAATGGTACTCACTGATACACCGGGCAGGGCTTTCGACAAAATTAGTATGGATATCGTCGGTCCACTACCAAAGACAGCAAAAGGAAACGAATACATATTAACAATTCAAGACCTATTAACAAAATATTCAATCGGGATTCCAATAGGAGGAATCTCTTCAGCCGAGATAGCGGACGCTTTTATAAAACGATTTATTTGTCGTTTCGGGTCACCGAGAGCTATTCTCACTGATCAAGGAAGGAACTTTACATCCTCACTAATGAAGAAAGTAGCAAAAAGATTCCGCATCAAACAATATACTACGACGGCATATCATCCACAAAGTAACGGTTCGATCGAAAGATCTCACCACGTATTGATGGAATATCTCAAGTTATATATCGAAAATTCCAGAAATTGGGACGAATGGGTGGAATTAGCCATGTTTTCCTATAACACCTCTGTACACGAAGGAACGAAATTCTCTCCGCATGAATTAGTCTTTGGACACTTGGCCAGAGAACCCACTGGCGAAATACCAATCGTAGAAAACGTGGAACCAACTTATGCGGAATATCTCAGAGACCTGTTCGATAAAATCAACACCGTGCAGCAAACAGCAAGAGAAAATTTGATAAAATCCAAACTAAGATCAAAAGAATATTACGACAGACGAATTAACCCTCAAAATTTCAAAATTGGAGATCTAGTATACCTACTAAAGGAACCTAGCAAAGGAAAGTTTTCCGATCAATATACTGGACCACACAAGGTGCTAGAAATCTTGCAGAACCAAAACGTCAAGATTGAAGTAAAAGGGATTCCGCGAACAGTGCACTTAAACAAGTTAAAACTAGCGCATAATCGAAATAAACAATGAATGAAGTGATTGCAGTGGACAACGTAGTGCAGTAGTGTATGTTGTAGTGCTGTTCGTTGAATAATACAGATAGCGAAAAGATACCTAAAAGAAAAAAAGGAAAATTATTAAGTGTGCCTCAATTATCGTTTAAATATAAAATGTGTTAACTCAATGAATAATTAACTAGTGAAAGTGAAAGTTACCTTGTGAACAAGAAAGTGTATGTGCAAATATAGGTTATGATTCCTTGTTCGTGGAACGTAGTGCATGACAGTTACCTAAAATAAGTGAATAAATTAGTTTCAATTGTTTCAGTGCAAAATATGAGGTTACTAAATGTTATAACTATATTGTGGTTAAATCAAAAGGAGATGTGACACTGTTCGTCGAATAATACAGATAGCGGAAACCTAAAAGAAAATGGAAAAATTTATTATGTGTACTCCAATTACTGTTTGAATATGAAACGTGTTGATTCAATAAATAATTAAAAGAGTGCAAGTGAAAGTTACCTCATGAACAAGTAATCGTCATACAAGAAGGTTTACGTGCAAAATAAGTTATGGATCCCTGTTTGCGGAACACCATGTACGACAGCCAGCTGAAAATAAACGAACGAATTAACTTCAATGGCCTTAATGCAAAATACAACATTACTAAATATTATAACAAAACTGCAGAAGCGTGACACTGTTTGTCGAATAACGCAGACAGCAAAAACCTGAAAAAGCAAAAGAAGATTATTACGAGTGCTCCAATTACTGTTTGAATGTAAAACGTGTTAGTTCAACGAACAACTAAAACAGTGAAAGTGCAACTTACCTCGTGAACAATCAATCACCATACAAGGAAGTGTACATGCATGAATTTCGCAGATTAATAAGAAGAAATAAAATAGCTGATAAGTAAAGAAAGTGGTTAGGAAATAATTATGATAGATTAATTCAGAGTTAGTAATACATATAACCGGAATAAAAGGATATTTCATTATGTATCAATCTACGTAGTATTGTATCTAACATGTAGAAGCGGATTTTGTAATGCACACGTATTAAGTTAAATAAATTAAACAGTACCTTTAAGGCCACAGATGTAAGACAATTGAAGGCAACCGTAGTAAGTATCCAAGGCATATCGAAGAATCGGATGATGTTGTGGGAATGATCCAGGTAAGAGTCGCAGCATCGAAAGAGTAGAATCCGAAGAATCACAGATAATGTTAATCTAATAAATAAATTTTAATCACTAATAAGGAAACTAATACATATCATACATAAAATAATAACATATAGTAAGCACAAGCAATAATAAATTAATAGGGAAAATATGAAAGGTCGATAAACACAGAAATAGGTTAGGAATTAATCAAGATAGACTAACTAAATGTTAACAACAAGACATGACTGAACTCAGTACAAAGAAATAAAGTTACGTTACAGGAAAGTGACTGGTAACACAATACACAAAGCATTAACTAAATTAAACGAGACTTATATAGATGCAAGTCATGACTATTACATTAAAGTAGTACACTGTATTTGCACACACAATATCATGAAACACAAAACAATATTACAAAACACCACTAAATAAATCATAATGATTAATAATTAATTGGTTATTTCAACAATACACCACTGTTAACGTTAAATCAACGCCATACCAAAGATACACGTGAGCGGCCATGTTAAAAATTCGTCGCGCACCCCATACATACACACCTCAATACGAATAATAACCAACACAATGTAATACAGCATCATAATAGTAATGTTAGGTACTAATAATAATAATAATAATAATAAAAAAAAAAAGAAAAAAAAAAGAGAAAGAAAGACAAAGAGAGATAAGGAAAATATATATATATTAAATAACAACTAACATAATCGTAACACATTATATATATTATATTATATACAGGGATACAGTATTCGTACAAAAAAAAAAAAAAAAACAAGTCCGAACGAAACAATTTTTTTTTTTTTAATTTTTATATATATTAACTGTTTTATATGTATGTACAGAACGGGCGACGAGTTCATCAACTCGGGCATAGAGAACCCAGATGGGCCCGTTCCCGCATTCGATGTGGAGGAGACGGAGGATGTTCAATCTTGCCTCTGTGTTCGGTTGATACGCTCCGCCCACCGTTTAGATAACGGCTATTTTTGTCAAGACTGTTTCGACGAGTTAGATCCAGACGACCAGGACCTATGTGTCGAGCCGTCCGCTCATTTCTTATGCGGAATACCTGCAAGAACACGTGTAAAACACTGTCGTATGTGCGACATAAACATAGCGGATCTACAACCCGCTATATCATGCATCCAATGCATGATTGTTTACAATAATCTGACTCTCCTCGAAAGACACTTTTTAGTTGAAGGAATAGCATTCCGCACCGTAGAACCATGAAGTGCTTGTATGCTACGCAAATACTTATGCTATCCACCTATGAACAAACAACATTTATAACTGTACATGTGATTTTTACTTATGTCTACCAATATATATACACGCATGTTGTAAAGTAGGCGATATTTACACACTCACTTCCATTGATAATGCAAATGACTCATAAATAAGCCGCCATATTTACCATTACACGCACATATATATATATTCGAAAACAAGCCATATTTGTAATATCTATGATGATATATACATATATATTTATAACAATAAAACATATCTCATTACTTACCAATACGTATGCATATATGTATATAATTATAACCCAAGTAGCTTTCATAATTTTCACTGATAACTTATATGTAAAACCTAAAATAAAACAAAAAGTTATTCTTATTTCAAATAAACTCGAGAGTAAGAAACAATTTAACAAATTGTTAATAGGAAGATGAATCACCTGGTCATCGTACTTACCCTCATCAAAATAACATATGGCCTGGTAGGATACGACTGCAATGGCAACCATCTCAACGTCACCACCATCTCTCTAAATTCCATTGGGGACTGCAGCCTACAGCCTGCGATAACAGAAACTCAAGATATCTATATTCAACTACTGCAACTCTCAGAATTTGAATTTACCAGTGTAAGGCAATGCAAGGTGCAAATAACTCGAATTATATATTACTGTGGCATGCACTCCCACACGTCGGCAGTGCATAACGGATTTGCCGAATATCTCCACGAAACGACTGCCCAACAATGTGCAAGGATGCACCAAGACGGTACGTTTTCATTCGGACCACAAAACCTTATCGTAGGTCTAAAGGACAACGCAACAGAAACAAGGTCGATTGTCCTAGCCGGCAAGTTAACAGACGACGGCAGCTGTCAGGGAACACAGTATGTAGACCCATACGGGAGCTGGGAAAAAGTCGTCGTACAAGCCACAGTAAGGATAAGTTTAAGATCAGCAGTTGTGCCAGTACGGATCGAAGCAAACAAAATTCTACTGAAATCAGGAACGATATGTACTTTTAGTGAAGGAAACTGTCTAGACGCTGAGGACGGATACACTTATTGGCAACCACAACCGCCCTCACCATGCAAATTTGATCAGTACGATGTACTATACGAAGGAATTGCTACAAAGATCCAAGAAATAAGAACCAACAAGGAACTAGCACAACCAGTTTATGCACTAACAACGCAAGAAGTAACATTTGCACTGACCAAAACTGGAGAACAGCCACTGTGTGGATATACCCTATTATCCACCGAACACCCCAAATTGTTCCTGTTAGAAACAACAAGAGGAAACACGTTCATTTCCAAAAGCAAGACAGCAGTTGAAAATCTGGACATATTTGCATATGTCAACTCAAAATTCATATACGTGGAGAAACACATTAAACGACAAATGACAACGTTATACCACGATATATTGACACAAAGATGCACCACACAAAAGAAACTAATAGAAAATGCTTTAAGCCTAGCAACCTTACTGCCCGACGAATTTGCATACACCGTAACCAAAACCCCAGGACACATGGCTCTGATCGCAGGAGAAGCAGTCCATATAGTCAAATGCATTCCGGTGCAAGTAAAGATACGACATACAACAGAATGCTACTCGGAACTACCCGTTTGGCAAGGCAATCGCACCGCATTTCTAATGCCAAAAACACACATCCTAACACAACACGGAAACCATAGAGAATGCAGCGCAGTACTGCCTACGTTATACAACATCGATGGACTCTGGCACAAATTCGTACCAAAGCCCATGGAAGCAATCGCACCACAGGAACTCCGCCCGGACGTGCGCCAAACGTGGCGATATTCAGTACCATCGTCATTGGCCACGAGCGGAATATATACTCAAAAAGACCTGGACGCACTACAGGACCACGTCATGTTCCCCGCAGAAAAAACAGCAGTCTTGAACACATTGGCCAGAGGAGCGACAGGAAAAACGATCGTGCCTGGAACAGTAAACATCCTGGGAATGATGGACGAAAACACACTAACCACAATAGCGAAAAATACAGTATCAAGCTTATGGACTGGTTTCATGGAATTTGGAACTGTCAGTGCAGCAATATTTGGAATACTCGTAATATTTAAATTAATCAAGACGATAATAGATATAGTCATACACGGATATCAATTACGTGAAACTTACGGATGTGGAATCGCCCTATTAGGAGCAATATGCGGCTCAGTCACCCACCTGCTACTATACCTCAAAAGAGGACGAAATATCGATGATCAAACAGCACAACCTCAAGGGATATCGATAACACCGGCGGTCACTCAACAACCAACGACATCTACATCCGCCTTGAACGAACTCAGAGACACCATCAGTCAAATTTCCTCTGGAAATTTGAACTCCAAGGGCGGGGGTGTCACGTCCCGCGCTCCGCACGTGCCGTAAGAAGAACAAGAAACCTACTCTATACAAAACACGCGAATAAGGATTTGGATGCACAAACGAACACACGGCACTACGAAACGAAAGGAAGGATTAACAAAATGAGAGCGACTAACAGATCCAACCAATAAACGAAATACATATACACACAACTCTAAATAAACCTACCAATAACCGACTTGCCATTTGAAAACCTATGGTTCAATATAATATAAACTCAACCAGCATAAAATAAAATAAATAGAACCAACTAATGGATTGAACGAGTCACGAACCAAACAAATAAACCAGGAAATAAGAATAACTACAGAAAGGGAAATGATTGAAACACTAGGAATATATGTATATATAAATATATTTTAATCAATCAACGCCGCAACAACTCGGACAGTTACATATAAGTATAAACATATATGCCAAACATGTAATAATCTAGTAAATATTAGAGACAGTACCTCCAATACTATGCAACAAATACAATATTATCAACTTATGAAATATATGTGTATATGAAATCAAAAACTAATAATCTAACTAATACATAAAACATACAATATTATATTACTAAAAAAAATAAAGCTTACATTGTCAGAAATATATATATGTGTGCGCATTCTATATTATTAAATCAAATCAGTAATCTAAGATACATACTTAAAACTAGCCTACGTTCCGGTAAAGAGTTATAAAATAAGAACTACATTACGAAACATGCATGTCTATATATAAAAATATATATAAATAACCTATATTCTAAACTAAATTACTACTAATAATCTACAAAAGAAATAGAACACACAACGCAACACTTGGGTCTAAGTAACAACCTGTCGATAGGTCAAACGTTCAAAATAATTGACACCGCAACGACTTGAAGGTTTGCATACAGAAATTCTACCATCAAACACTAATATGTAAAAACGCATTAAACACACAATAATTTAGAAATAAAACCTTCAATACTATGTTGTCACAATACCAGATATATATATGTATATATGAAATCAAATAATTGACACATAACCTCAAATACACAACATTACATCGCTAAAGAATCGAAATGAAAATCACACTGCCAAAATTATACACATATATACGTGCGTGTGTGTGTGTTCTATCTTATTAAATGAAGTTAATAAACAATTAACATTTCATCTGGTATAAATACTACACTGCCAGAAGAAATATATACATATACATATATATATATTGTGTGTATATGAGTTTGTCTTATATTATCAAATACTCTATAAAATAAACTACTCAAAACAATAAATAAAGCTATCGAAGAATTACAAAACATTAATCATATTAAAATCACACACAATATAAATAAATAAATATATATATATGTATATTCACACGAACAATACTATTGTCACTTTAAAGTAATACGAATAACACTATTAATAAACAAATGTTCTAATTGCGGTAAAATAAGGAAACACGACCGACAGAAAATACTTCGATATTAAACAAAACTAAAGACCCGCCACTATAACCTCACTTATGAGCAGCCATGTTAGATTTACACGCGCATCGGAACACGCGTTATGGTTATAGGGATATTAGGGATTAATGGAAACCAGACGCGAGAAACAAATCATGAAAACACATTATTAACATTTTTCTTTAATAAATTCTATGCGCAACTACATTGTCAAATATGAATATATATATATAATTAATTAAAAAAGGGAAATATAAAGTTAAACACTATTGATGAATTACAAAACATTAGTCATATTAAAATGACACACAACCTAAATTTATATATATATATATTCACACCAACAATACTATTGTCACTTTAAAGTAATAATAACGATATTAATGTTCTAATTGCGGAAAAACAAGCGATAGAAAATTACTTCGATACTTCGGAACAACTAACACAATAACACGCGTTACGGTGATAGGAATATTAGGGATTAATGGAAATCAGGCGTGAGGAACAAATCATGAAAACACATCGTTAACGTTTTTCTTTAATAAATTCTATGCGCAACTACATTGTCAAATATAAATATAAAAATATATATATATATAATTAACAAAGAAAAAAGGGGGGAATATAAAATTAAATACACATATATTTAACAAACAAAAAGAACTAAATAAAATAACCTTACACTATCACGTTTAAAAAAAGTATATATATATATATTGAACACACACAAAAAAAAAAGAGAGAAGAAAAAAACAAAATGCATCAAAACAAAATATAATAATAAGGAACACGCGATCACCAAACAACGAACCAACGAAGCACCTACACCAAATCAAAATCGAAGCAAGGAGCTCCAGGATAAAGTTCGCTGAACTCACGCATACGTTTGATGGGCCTTCCCAAATCGCCCATGGGTTCTTCGGAATCCCTCTTTCGCTTGCGCTGAAACAATACAATATAGTTTAAATAAAACGAAACAGAACGAATCAAGCGGATTAAAAATAAGACAAAGTACGCACCATAGAAGTCTGGATAGGAACCCCTGATGGAAATGCCTCCGCAAACATTGTTTAAACGTCGATCACCGAAGCCTAGAGAAACAACAAGAAAAGGAAAAAGGATCAAAATCACGAAAACAACCATAATATACAAATATCTATCTAAAACAAACTTACGCAAACTAATTCGAAGGAGGAGGCCCTTGTTGTGGGAGAGCAGCGGATCGCGCGTGTTGCCCGAGCAAACATCGAAATGATAATGATGCTGCAGCCGCCAGCCCTTGCACGTGCCGAAGAAACACAGATAAATCCCACGGTACAAACATGGAAGATTCTCGGAAAAGACAAGACCAGCATGGAACGTCTCAAGTCTCCTAGACGCTAGCTCAGCAGAAACACTGGACCGAGTGGAACTAAGTCGAAATATGAAACTTACATTCTCTCACGTACGATCTCTGGAAGCCAAAACTGCAAAATCCCGATTCCCACGGAAGGGTACTCCCAGTGGACCACCACCACAACCACCACCTCGTGGGGATGGCATTATAAATAAGCATAGCACATAGAGCAGCGCGCAGTATAATTAATACGTTCATTATAACGTCTTATACCGTGCTATATCGTGCGTTTAGAAATCTTGAATAACACTTTGCGTTTCGGCGGTCTTTAGTTGTCTAGACAAGAAAGGAAAGTCGCGACTTAGGAAAAATAAAATATTTTGAAGTCTTCATTTCATCGCTTAAACAAAAGCGCATTGTAATTGCGGTATTAATTCGGTTAGTAATTTGTAAACCGTGTATCGAAACAAATAAATAAAGTAAAAGTTTGATAATAAATTATATCCGAGTTTCGAGAAATAAACCCAGAAATTAAAACACCAACGACCATCAGAGCAGACGAAGTGATGGCACCCGACGCCACTGGTTTCTCAAGGTAAGAAAATAAATTTTAAAAATATTTCCTTCTTCTCTGATAATTTCGTTGCACTCGAGAATTACCTATCATCAATCTCGTTTTATTTCCGTGAACGGTTTGAAGATAGAATCATTATTTTAAACTTTAAACAAAAGGGGGTGTTCGCTGTGTTGGCTTGTGCAAACGGTGTTTTCAGCTACTGAAACACCCGTTGATCTTCGCATTCCTCCTCCCATTGTTGGCAAAATATTGCCCGTCTTTGGGCAAGGCTTGCGAAATCACACAAGTCCCGCACAGAGAGGACCATTAAATACATCGTTGACGTCGATCGAATATTAAGAGCGATACCGGCATTTCTATTGACCAATTTCCTTGCCATCATTGCATGCAATTATACAAAAAGGAGAGAGAAATAGTAGAACAATTTCCTTTAAAAATTTAACCGAAGGATCGTTCGCTGTGTTGACTTGTGCAAACGGTGTTTTCAATAATCGAAAACGCCTATCGATCTTCGCATTCCTCCTCCCATTGTTGGCAAAATATTGCCCGTCTTTGGGCAAGGCTTGCGAAATCACACAAGTTCCACACAGAGAGGATCGTTAGAATCACCCTCGATAATCAAACTCAAAGGCAAGAAAATCGTGGTGATAGAATCCATCGTGGCAAATAAACTGAGCTTTGGTTCCAACGACAAACTATTATAGCGAAATTAAAAGAGAAGAAGAAGGCAAAACGTAAAAAAAAATAAATTCATATCAAGCAACGAAAAATTTGACATTCAAATATTGTATCCAGCTTTAATCCTCTCCCGTGCTAGTATCCCTGCACATAGCAGGTTAGCCAAAAAGCGGAATCGGTTTTGCCAGTAGCATTATACTCTAGTCGACGCTACCCGTAACGTTTGAAATAAATAAAATTTTTGAAATAGTCCTTAGACTATTTCTGGTGGCAGCAACTACCGTATTAATCGGAAATCCAAATAAATACTTCATACACAATAATATCATTTCAATATTTCCCTTCCGACTAAACTCTAAATCACAAATAAATCAAAAATAAATAAATAAAAAAAAAAAAAAAAAAATTTTACAGAATTTTAATCTTAACTTGACTTAAAACTAATAAATACGTAACACACGAAAATCGACTGTAATTTCCTTAAAGTTTGAGATAGTGCGACGTTTAACGGATCATTTTACTCCATTTTACACGCCGAATGTAACGCACCTCACTTTTAGCGTCGCAACAATCCCTGGCACTCGTAAAACACGATCTTTCGTCTCATTTTGACGAAAATCGACTGTAATTTCCTTAAAGTTGGAGATATTTCGACGTTTAACCGCTCATTTTACTCCATTTACACGCCGAATGCGGTGCACGACACTTTCAGCGTCGCAGCAATCCCTGGCAATCGCAAAACGCGATCTTTCGACTTATTTTGACGAAATCGACTGTAATTTCCTTAAAGTTGGAGATATTTCGACGTTTAACCGCTCATTTTACTCCATTTTACACGCCGAACGCAGTGCACTACACTTTCAGCGTGGAAAATATCTCTGGCGCCCGCAAATAGCGATCATTCTTAATACTTTGACCATAATCGACTGTAATTGCCTTCCCGTTGGAGATATTTCGACGTTTAAACGCTCCTCTTACTCCATTTTACACGGTAAATACCGCGCACCTCACTTTTAGCGTCGCAACAATCCCTGGCACTCGTAAAACACGATCTTTCGTCTCATTTTGACGAAAATCGACTGTAATTTCCTTAAAGTTGGAGATATTTCGACGTTTAACCGCTCATTTTACTCCATTTACACGCCGAATGCAGTGCACGACACTTTTAGCGTCGCAGCAATCCCTGGCAATCGCAAAACGCGATCTTTCGACTTATTTTGACGAAATCGACTGTAATTTCCTTAACGTTTGAGATAGTGCGACGTTTAACGGCTCATTTTACTCCATTTTACTCGCCGAATGTAACGCACCTCACTTTTAGCGTCGCAGCAATCCCTGGCAATCGCAAAACGCGATCTTTCGACTTATTTTGACGAAATCGACTGTAATTTCCTTAACGTTTGAGATAGTGCGACGTTTAACGGCTCATTTTACTCCATTTTACTCGCCGAATGCAGTGCACGACACTTTTAGCGCCGCAGCAATTCCTGGCAATCGCAAATCGCGATCTTTCGACT
This sequence comes from Bombus sonorus, assembly GCA_029958995.1. NCBI lineage: Eukaryota > Metazoa > Arthropoda > Insecta > Hymenoptera > Apidae > Bombus > Bombus sonorus. Next base: position 4,371,675 of record JARWAU010000008.1, on the reverse strand, counting down.
TATTTTGATGAAATCGACTGTAATTTCCTTAAAGTTGGAGATATTGCGACGTTTAACCGCTCATTTTACTCCATTTTACACGCCGAACGCAGTGCACTACACTTTCAGCGTGGAAAATATCTCTGGCGCCCGCAAATAGCGATCATTCTTAATACTTTGACCATAATCGACTGTAATTGCCTTCCCGTTGGAGATATTTCGACGTTTAAACGCTCCTCTTACTCCATTTTACACGGTAAATACCGCGCACCTCACTTTTAGCGTCGCAACAATCCCTGGCACTCGTAAAACACGATCTTTCGTCTCATTTTGACGAAAATCGACTGTAATTTCCTTAAAGTTGGAGATATTTCGACGTTTAACCGCTCATTTTACTCCATTTACACGCCGAATGCAGTGCACGACACTTTTAGCGTCGCAGCAATCCCTGGCAATCGCAAAACGCGATCTTTCGACTTATTTTGACGAAATCGACTGTAATTTCCTTAAAGTTTGAGATAGTGCGACGTTTAACGGCTCATTTTACTCCATTTTACACGCCGAACGCAGTGCACTGCACTTTCAGCGTGGAAAATATCTCTAGCGCCCGCAAATAGCGATCACTCTTAATACTTTGACCATAATCGACTGTAATTTCCTTCCCGTTGGAGATATTTCGACGTTTAAACGCTCCTCTTATTCCATTTTACACGGTAAATACAGTGCACCTCACTTTTAGCGTCGCAACAATCCCTGGCGCGCGCAATTCGCGATCATTCGTTTGATTTTCACGAAAATCGACTGTAATTTCCTTAAAGTTTGAGATAGTGCGTCGTTTAACGGATCATTTTACTCCATTTTACACGCCGAATGTAACGCACCTCACTTTTAGCGTCGCAACAATCCCTGGCACTCGTAAAACACGATCTTTCGTCTCATTTTGACGAAAATCGACTGTAATTTCCTTAAAGTTGGAGATATTTCGACGTTTAACCGCTCATTTTACTCCATTTACACGCCGAATGCGGTGCACGACACATTCAGCGTCGCAGCAATCCCTGGCAATCGCAAAACGCGATCTTTCGACTTATTTTGACGAAATCGACTGTAATTTCCTTAAAGTTGGAGATATTTCGACGTTTAACCGCTCATTTTACTCCATTTTACACGCCGAACGCAGTGCACTACACTTTCAGCGTGGAAAATATCTCTGGCGCCCGCAAATAGCGATCATTCTTAATACTTTGACCATAATCGACTGTAATTGCCTTCCCGTTGGAGATATTTTACGTTTAAACGCTCCTCTTACTCCATTTTACACGGTAAATACCGCGCACCTCACTTTTAGCGTCGCAACAATCCCTGGCACTCGTAAAACACGATCTTTCGTCTCATTTTGACGAAAATCGACTGTAATTTCCTTAAAGTTGGAGATATTTCGACGTTTAACCGCTCATTTTACTCCATTTACACGCCGAATGCGGTGCACGACACATTCAGCGTCGCAGCAATCCCTGGCAATCGCAAAACGCGATCTTTCGACTTATTTTGACGAAATCGACTGTAATTTCCTTAAAGTTTGAGATAGTGCGACGTTTAACAGCTCATTTTACTCCATTTTACACGCCGAATGCAGTGCATGACACTTTTAGCGCCGCAACAATCCCTGGCGCGCGGAATTCGCGATCTTTCGTCTTATTTTGACGAAATCGACTATAATTTCCTTAAAGTTTGAGATAGTGCGACGTTTAACGGCTCATTTTACTCCATTTTACACGCCGAACGCAGTGCACTGCACTTTCAGCGTGGAAAATATCTCTAGCGCCCGCAAATAGCGATCACTCTTAATACTTTGACCATAATCGACTGTAATTTCCTTCCCGTTGGAGATATTTCGACGTTTAAACGCTCCTCTTATTCCATTTTACACGGTAAATACAGTGCACCTCACTTTTAGCGTCGCAACAATCCCTGGCGCGCGCAATTCGCGATCATTCGTTTGATTTTCACGAAAATCGACTGTAATTTCCTTAAAGTTTGAGATAGTGCGACGTTTAACGGATCATTTTACTCCATTTTACACGCCGAATGTAACGCACCTCACTTTTAGCGTCGCAACAATCCCTGGCACTCGTAAAACACGATCTTTCGTCTCATTTTGACGAAAATCGACTGTAATTTCCTTAAAGTTGGAGATATTTCGACGTTTAACCGCTCATTTTACTCCATTTACACGCCGAATGCAGTGCACGACACTTTTAGCGTCGCAGCAATCCCTGGCAATCGCAAAACGCGATCTTTCGACTTATTTTGACGAAATCGACTGTAATTTCCTTAAAGTTTGAGATAGTGCGACGTTTAACAGCTCATTTTACTCCATTTTACACGCCGAATGCAGTGCATGACACTTTTAGCGCCGCAACAATCCCTGGCGCGCGCAATTCGCGATCTTTCGTCTTATTTTGACGAAAATCGACTGTAATTTCCTTAAAGTTGGAGATATTTCGACGTTTAACCGCTCATTTTACTCCATTTTACACGCCGAACGCAGTGCACTACACTTTCAGCGTGGAAAATATCTCTGGCGCCCGCAAATAGCGATCATTCTTAATACCTTCACCATAATCGACTGTAATTGCCTTCCCGTTGGAGATATTTCGACGTTTAAACGCTCCTCTTACTCCATTTTACACGGTAAATACAGTGCACCTCACGTTTAGCGTCGCAACAATCCCTGGCACTCGTAAAACACGATCTTTCGTCTCATTTTGACGAAAATCGACTGTAATTTCCTTAAAGTTGGAGATATTTCGACGTTTAACCGCTCATTTTACTCCATTTACACGCCGAATGCAGTACACGACACTTTTAGCGTCGCAGCAATCCCTGGCAATCGCAAAACGCGATCTTTCGACTTATTTTGACGAAATCGACTGTAATTTCCTTAAAGTGTGAGATAGTGCGACGTTTAACAGCTCATTTTACTCCATTTTACACGCCGAATGCAGTGCATGACACTTTTAGCGCCGCAACAATCCCTGGCGCGCGCAATTCGCGATCTTTCGTCTTATTTTGACGAAAATCGACTGTAATTTCCTTAAAGTTGGAGATATTTCGACGTTTAACCGCTCATTTTACTCCATTTACACGCCGAATGCAGTGCACGACACTTTTAGCGTCGCAGCAATCCCTGGCAATCGCAAAACGCGATCTTTCGACTTATTTTGACGAAATCGACTGTAATTTCCTTAACGTTTGAGATAGTGCGACGTTTAACGGCTCATTTTACTCCATTTTACACGCCGAACGCAGTGCACTGCACTTTCAGCGTGGAAAATATCTCTAGCGCCCGCAAATAGCGATCACTCTTAATACTTTGACCATAATCGACTGTAATTTCCTTCCCGTTGGAGATATTTCGACGTTTAAACGCTCCTCTTATTCCATTTTAAACGGTAAATACAGTGCACCTCACTTTTAGCGTCGCAACAATCCCTGGCGCGCGCAATTCGCGATCATTCGTTTGATTTTCACGAAAATCGACTGTAATTTCCTTAAAGTTTGAGATAGTGCGACGTTTAACGGATCATTTTACTCCATTTTACACGCCGAATGTAACGCACCTCACTTTTAGCGTCGCAACAATCCCTGGCACTCGTAAAACACGATCTTTCGTCTCATTTTGACGAAAATCGACTGTAATTTCCTTAAAGTTGGAGATATTTCGACGTTTAACCGCTCATTTTACTCCATTTACACGCCGAATGCGGTGCACGACACTTTCAGCGTCGCAGCAATCCCTGGCAATCGCAAAACGCGATCTTTCGACTTATTTTGACGAAATCGACTGTAATTTCCTTAAAGTTGGAGATATTTCGACGTTTAACCGCTCATTTTACTCCATTTTACACGCCGAACGCAGTGCACTACACTTTCAGCGTGGGAAATATCTCTGGCGCCCGCAAATAGCGATCATTCTTAATACTTTGACCATAATCGACTGTAATTGCCTTCCCGTTGGAGATATTTCGACGTTTAAACGCTCCTCTTACTCCATTTTACACGGTAAATACCGCGCACCTCACTTTTAGCGTCGCAACAATCCCTGGCACTCGTAAAACACGATCTTTCGTCTCATTTTGACGAAAATCGACTGTAATTTCCTTAAAGTTGGAGATATTTCGACGTTTAACCGCTCATTTTACTCCATTTACACGCCGAATGCAGTGCACGACACTTTTAGCGTCGCAGCAATCCCTGGCAATCGCAAAACGCGATCTTTCGACTTATTTTGACGAAATCGACGGTAATTTCCTTAAAGTTTGAGATAGTGCGACGTTTAACAGCTCATTTTACTCCATTTTACACGCCGAATGCAGTGCATGACACTTTTAGCGCCGCAACAATCCCTGGCGCGCGGAATTCGCGATCTTTCGTCTTATTTTGACGAAAATCGACTGTAATTTCCTTAAAGTTGGAGATATTTCGACGTTTAACCGCTCATTTTACTCCGGTTTACACGCCGAATGCAGTGCACCTCACTTTTAGCGTCGCAACAATTCCTGGCACTCCTAAAACACGATCTTTCGACTTATTTTGACGAAATCGACTGTAATTTCCTTAAAATTGGAGATACTTCGACGTTTAACCGCTCATTTTGCTCCATTTTACACGCTAAATACAGTGCACCTCACTTTTAGCGTCGCAACAATCCCTGGCGCGCGCAATTCGCGATCTTTCGTCTTATTTTGACGTAAATCGACTGTAATTTCCTTAAAGTTGGAGATATTTCGACGTTTAACCGCTCATTTTACTCCAGTTTACACGCCGAATGAAGTGCACCTCACTTTTAGCGTCGCAACAATTCCTGGCAATCGCAAATCGCGATCTTTCGACTTATTTTGATGAAATCGACTGTAATTTCCTTAAAGTTGGAGATATTTCGACGTTTAACCGCTCATTTTACTCCAGTTTACACGCCGAATGCAGTGCACCTCACTTTTAGCGTCGCAACAATTCCTGGCACTCGTAAAACACGATCTTTCTTCTTATTTTGACGAAAATCGACTGTAATTTCCTTAAAGTTGGAGATATTTCGACGTTTAACCGCTCATTTTACTCCATTTTACACGCCGAACGCAGTGCACTACACTTTCAGCGTGGAAAATATCTCTGGCGCCCGCACATAGCGATCATTCTTAATACTTTGACCATAATCGACTGTAATTGCCTTCCCGTTGGAGATATTTCGACGTTTAAACGCTCCTCTTACTCCATTTTACACGGTAAATACAGTGCACCTCACTTTTAGCGTCGCAACAATCCCTGGCACTCGTAAAACACGATCTTTCGTCTCATTTTGACGAAAATCGACTGTAATTTCCTTAAAGTTGGAGATATTTCGACGTTTAACCGCTCATTTTACTCCGGTTTACACGCCGAATGCAGTGCACCTCACTTTTAGCGTCGCAACAATTCCTGGCACTCCTAAAACACGATCTTTCGACTTATTTTGACGAAATCGACTGTAATTTCCTTAAAATTGGAGATATTTCGACGTTTAACCGCTCATTTTGCTCCATTTTACACGCTAAATACAGTGCACCTCACTTTTAGCGTCGCAACAATCCCTGGCGCGCGCAATTCGCGATCTTTCGTCTTATTTTGACGTAAATCGACTGTAATTTCCTTAAAGTTGGAGATATTTCGACGTTTAACCGCTCATTTTACTCCAGTTTACACGCCGAATGAAGTGCACCTCACTTTTAGCGTCGCAACAATTCCTGGCAATCGCAAATCGCGATCTTTCGACTTATTTTGATGAAATCGACTGTAATTTCCTTAAAGTTGGAGATATTTCGACGTTTAACCGCTCATTTTACTCCAGGTTACACGCCGAATGCAGTGCACCTCACTTTTAGCGTCGCAACAATTCCTGGCACTCGTAAAACACGATCTTTCTTCTTATTTTGACGAAAATCGACTGTAATTTCCTTAAAGTTGGAGATATTTCGACGTTTAACCGCTCATTTTACTCCATTTTACACGCCGAACGCAGTGCACTACACTTTCAGCGTGGAAAATATCTCTGGCGCCCGCAAATAGCGATCATTCTTAATACTTTGACCATAATCGACTGTAATTGCCTTCCCGTTGGAGATATTTCGACGTTTAAACGCTCCTCTTACTCCATTTTACACGGTAAATACAGTGCACCTCACTTTTAGCGTCGCAACAATCCCTGGCACTCGTAGAACACGATCTTTCGTCTCATTTTGACGAAAATCGACTGTAATTTCCTTAAAGTTGGAGATATTGCCACATTTAACCGCTCATTTTACTCCATTTTACACGCCGAATGCAATGCACGACACTTTCAGCGTGGAAAATATCTCTGGCGCCCGCAAATAGCGATCATTCTTAATACTTTGACCATAATCGACTGTAATTGCCTTCCCGTTGGAGATATTTCGACGTTTAAACGCTCCTCTTACTCCATTTTACACGGTAAATACAGTGCACCTCACTTTTAGCGTCGCAACAATCCCTGGCACTCGTACAACACGATCTTTCGTCTCATTTTGACGAAAATCGACTGTAATTTCCTTAAAGTTGGAGATATTGCCACATTTAACCGCTCATTTTACTCCATTTTACACGCCGAATGCAATGCACGACACTTTCAGCGTCGCAAATATCTCTGGCGCCCGCAAATAGCGATCATTCTTAACACTTTGACGATAATCGACTGTAATTTCCTTCGCGTTGGAGATATTTCGATGTTTAACCACTCAGTTTACTCCATATTACACGTCGAATGCAGTGCACGACACTTTTAGCGTCGCAGCAATCCCTGGCAATCGCAAAACGCGATCTTTCGACTTATTTTGACGAAATCGACTGTAATTTCCTTAAAGTTTGAGATAGTGCGACGTTTAACAGCTCATTTTACTCCATTTTACACACCGGATGCAGTGCATGACACGTTTAGCGCCGCAACAATCCCTGGCGCGCGCAATTCGCGATCTTTCGTCTTATTTTGACGAAAATCGACTGTAAATTCCTTAAAGTTGGAGATATTGCGACGCTTAACCGCTCATTTCACTCCATTTTACACGCCGAATGCAGTGCACGACACTTTTAGCGCCGCAGCAATTCCTGGCAATCGCAAACCGCGACCTTTCGACTTATTTTGACGAAATCGACTGTAATTTCCTTAAAGTTGGAGATATTGCGACGTTTAACGGCTCATGTTACTCCATTTTACACGCCGAATGCAGTGCACCTCACTTTTAGCGTCGCAGCAATCCCTGGCACTCTTAAAACACGATCTTCCGTCTCATTTTATCGAAAATCGACTGTAATTTCCTTAAATTTGGAGACATTTCGACGTTTAACCGCTTATTTTACTCCATTTTACACGCCGAACGCAGTGCACTGCACTTTCAGCGTGGAAAATATCTCTGGCGCCCGCAAATAGCGATCATTCTTAATACTTTGACAATAATCGACTGTAATTTCCTTCGCGTTGGAGATATTTCGATGTTTAACCACTCATTTTACTCCATGTTACACGCCGAATGCAGTGCACCTCACATTTAGCGTCGCAACAATCCCTGGCACTCGTAAAACACGATCTTTCGTCTTATTTTGACGAAAATCGACTGTAATTTCCTTAAAGCTGGAGATATTCCGACGTATAACCACTCATTTTACTCCATCACTTTTAGCGTCGTAACAATCCCTGGCGCGCGCAATTCACGATCATTCGTCTGATTTTCACGCAAATCGACTGTAATTTCCTTAAAGTTGGAGATATTGCGACGCTGAACCGCTCATTTTACTCCATTTTACACGCCGAATGCAGTGCACCTCACTTTTAGCGTCGCAACAATCCCGGGCAGTCGCAAAACTCGATCTTTCGACTTATTTTGACGAAATCGACTGTAATTTCCTTAAAGTTGGAGATATTTCGACGTTTAACAGCTCATTTTACTCCATTTTACACGTCGCACGCAGTGCAATACACTTTCAGCGTGGAAAATAATCTCTGGCGCCCGCAAATAGCGATCATTCTTAATACTTTGAACATAATCGACTGTAATTTCCTTCCCGTTGGAGATATTTCGACGTTTAAACGCTCCTCTTACTCCATTTTACACGGTAAATACAGTGCACCTCACTGTTAGCGTCGCAGCAATCCCTGGCGGGCGCAATTCGCGATCATTCGTCTGATTTTCACGATAATAGACTATAATTTCCTTCCCGTTGGAGATATTTCGACGTTTAAACGCTCCTCTTACTCCATTTTACACGGTAAATACAGTGCACCTCACTTTTACCGTCGCAACAATCCCTGGCGCTCGCAATTCGCGATCATTCGTTTGATTTTGACGAAAATCGACTGTAATTTCCTTAAAGTTGGAGATATTTCGACGTTTAACCGCTCATTTTACTCCATTTTACACGCCGAACGCAGTGCACTGCACTTTCAGCGTGGAAAATATCTCTGGCGCCCGCAAATAGCGATCACTCTTAATACTTTGACAATAATCGACTGTAATTTCCTTCGCGTGGGAGATACTTCGACGTTTAACCGCTCATTTTACTCCATTTTACACGCCGAATGCAGTGCACGACACTTTTAGCGTCGCAGCAATCCCTGGCAATCGCAAAACGCGATCTTTCGACTTATTTTGACGAAATCGACTGTAATTTCCTTAACGTTTGAGATAGTGCGACGTTTAACGGCTCATTTTACTCCATTTTACTCGCCGAATGCAGTGCACGACACTTTTAGCGCCGCAGCAATTCCTGGCAATCGCAAATCGCGATCTTTCGACTTATTTTGATGAAATCGAATGTAATTTCCTTAAAGTTGGAGATATTTCGACGTTTAAACGGTCCTCTTACTCCATTTTACACGCCGAACGCAGTGCACTGCACTTTCAGCGTGGAAAATATCTCTAGCGCCCGCAAATAGCGATCACTCTTAATACTTTGACCATAATCGACTGTAATTTCCTTCCCGTTGGAGATATTTCGACGTTTAAACGCTCCTCTTATTCCATTTTACACGGTAAATACAGTGCACCTCACTTTTAGCGTCACAACAATCCCTGGCGCGCGCAATTCGCGATCATTCGTTTGATTTTCACGAAAATCGACTGTAATTTCCTTAAAGTTTGAGACAGTGCGACGTTTGACGGATCATTTTACTCCATTTTACACGCCGAATGCAGTGCACCTCACTTTTAGCTTTCGCAACAATCCCTGTCACTCGTAAAACACGATCTTCCGTCTCATTTTATCGAAAATCGACTGTAATTTCCTTAAAGTTGGAGATATTTCGACGTTTAACCGCTCATTTTACTCCATTTTACACGCCGAATGCAGTGCACGACACTTTTAGCGTCGCAGCAATCCCTGGCAATCGCAAAACGCGATCTTTCGACTTATTTTGATGAAATCGAATGTAATTTCCTTAAAGTTGGAGATATTGCGACGTTTAACCGCTCATTTTACTCCATTTTACACGCCGAATGCAGTGCACCTCAGTTTTCGCGTCGCAGCAATCCCTGGCAATCGCAAAACGCGATCTTTCGACTTATTTTGACGAAATCGACCGTAATTTCCTTAAAGTTGGAGATATTGCGACGTTTAACCGCTCATTTACTCCATTTTACACGCCGAATGCAATGCACGACACTTTCAGCGTCGCAAATATCTCTGGCGTCCGCAAATAGCGATCATTCTTATCACTTTGATGATAATCGACTGTAATTTCCTTCGCGTTGGAGATATTTCGATGTTTAACCACTCATTTTACTCCATGTTACACGCCGAATGCAGTGCACCTCACTTTTAGCGTCGTAACAATCCCTGGCACTCGTAAAACACGATCTTTCGTCTCATTTTGACGAAAATCGACTGTAATTTCCTTAAAGTTGGAGATATTTCGACGTTTAACCGCTCATTTTACTCCATTTTACACGCCGAATGCAGTGCACCTGTTACGTATTTATTAGTTTTAAGTCAAGTTAAGATTAAAATTCTGTAAAATTTTTTTTTTTTTTTTTTATTTATTTTTGATTTATTTGTGATTTAGAGTTTAGTCGGAAGGGAAATATTGAAATGATATTATTGTGTATGAAGTATTTATTTGGATTTCCGATTAATACGGTAGTTGCTGCCACCAGAAATAGTCTAAGGACTATTTCAAAAATTTTATTTATTTCAAACGTTACGGGTAGCGTCGACTAGAGTATAATGCTACTGGCAAAACCGATTCCGCTTTTTGGCTAACCTGCTATGTGCAGGGATACTAGCACGGGAGAGGATTAAAGCTGGATACAATATTTGAATGTCAAATTTTTCGTTGCTTGATATGAATTTATTTTTTTTTACGTTTTGCCTTCTTCTTCTCTTTTAATTTCGCTATAATAGTTTGTCGTTGGAACCAAAGCTCAGTTTATTTGCCACGATGGATTCTATCACCACGATTTTCTTGCCTTTGAGTTTGATTATCGAGGGTGATTCTAACGATCCTCTCTGTGTGGAACTTGTGTGATTTCGCAAGCCTTGCCCAAAGACGGGCAATATTTTGCCAACAATGGGAGGAGGAATGCGAAGATCGATAGGCGTTTTCGATTATTGAAAACACCGTTTGCACAAGTCAACACAGCGAACGATCCTTCGGTTAAATTTTTAAAGGAAATTGTTCTACTATTTCTCTCTCCTTTTTGTATAATTGCATGCAATGATGGCAAGGAAATTGGTCAATAGAAATGCCGGTATCGCTCTTAATATTCGATCGACGTCAACGATGTATTTAATGGTCCTCTCTGTGCGGGACTTGTGTGATTTCGCAAGCCTTGCCCAAAGACGGGCAATATTTTGCCAACAATGGGAGGAGGAATGCGAAGATCAACGGGTGTTTCAGTAGCTGAAAACACCGTTTGCACAAGCCAACACAGCGAACACCCCCTTTTGTTTAAAGTTTAAAATAATGATTCTATCTTCAAACCGTTCACGGAAATAAAACGAGATTGATGATAGGTAATTCTCGAGTGCAACGAAATTATCAGAGAAGAAGGAAATATTTTTAAAATTTATTTTCTTACCTTGAGAAACCAGTGGCGTCGGGTGCCATCACTTCGTCTGCTCTGATGGTCGTTGGTGTTTTAATTTCTGGGTTTATTTCTCGAAACTCGGATATAATTTATTATCAAACTTTTACTTTATTTATTTGTTTCGATACACGGTTTACAAATTACTAACCGAATTAATACCGCAATTACAATGCGCTTTTGTTTAAGCGATGAAATGAAGACTTCAAAATATTTTATTTTTCCTAAGTCGCGACTTTCCTTTCTTGTCTAGACAACTAAAGACCGCCGAAACGCAAAGTGTTATACAAGATTTCTAAACGCACGATATAGCACGGTATAAGACGTTATAATGAACGTATTAATTATACTGCGCGCTGCTCTATGTGCTATGCTTATTTATAATGCCATCCCCACGAGGTGGTGGTTGTGGTGGTGGTCCACTGGGAGTACCCTTCCGTGGGAATCGGGATTTTGCAGTTTTGGCTTCCAGAGATCGTACGTGAGAGAATGTAAGTTTCATATTTCGACTTAGTTCCACTCGGTCCAGTGTTTCTGCTGAGCTAGCGTCTAGGAGACTTGAGACGTTCCATGCTGGTCTTGTCTTTTCCGAGAATCTTCCATGTTTGTACCGTGGGATTTATCTGTGTTTCTTCGGCACGTGCAAGGGCTGGCGGCTGCAGCATCATTATCATTTCGATGTTTGCTCGGGCAACACGCGCGATCCGCTGCTCTCCCACAACAAGGGCCTCCTCCTTCGAATTAGTTTGCGTAAGTTTGATTTAGATAGATATTTGTATATTATGGTTGTTTTCGTGATTTTGATCCTTTTTCCTTTTCTTGTTGTTTCTCTAGGCTTCGGTGATCGACGTTTAAACAATGTTTGCGGAGGCATTTCCATCAGGAGTTCCTATCCAGACTTCTATGGTGCGTACTTTGTCTTATTTTTAATCCGCTTGATTCGTTCTGTTTCGTTTTATTTAAACTATATTGTATTGTTTCAGCGCAAGCGAAAGAGGGATTCCGAAGAACCCATGGGCGATTTGGGAAGGCCCATCAAACGTATGCGGCGCTGTGATGAACCAGAGTGGTCGGAGAGAGTATTCGACATTGATGCCGAGGCCGTGGATTTCTCGTCGGAGTTGAGTTTTGACAATTTTGTTGCTGTTGATGAAAGTTTCTTCGATGCAGAGACCGTCGTGCTGGAGTGGGAGCCCCCTCTGGTTGAAGTCGTTGATACAGATCGTTGTGTAAAAGTTTATTTTCCAAACGAAATTCCTGGAGAGGTTTAGAAGGCACATCTTCGTCACCATGCTTCTGGGAGAAAGGGAATTTCCCCTGTTGTGCGTTATTGGTGTATGCGTGAGTTCAGCGAACTTTATCTTGGAGCTCCTTGCTTCGATTTTGATTTGGTGTAGGTGCTTCGTTGGTTCGTTGTTTGGTGATCGCGTGTTCCTTATTATTATATTTTGTTTTGATGCATTTTGTTTTTTTCTTCTCTCTTTTTTTTTGTGTGTGTTCAATATATATATATATACTTTTTTTAAACGTGATAGTGTAAGGTTATTTTATTTAGTTCTTTTTGTTTGTTAAATATATGTGTATTTAATTTTATATTCCCCCCTTTTTTCTTTGTTAATTATATATATATATATTTTTATATTTATATTTGACAATGTAGTTGCGCATAGAATTTATTAAAGAAAAACGTTAACGATGTGTTTTCATGATTTGTTCCTCACGCCTGATTTCCATTAATCCCTAATATTCCTATCACCGTAACGCGTGTTATTGTGTTAGTTGTTCCGAAGTATCGAAGTAATTTTCTATCGCTTGTTTTTCCGCAATTAGAACATTAATATCGTTATTATTACTTTAAAGTGACAATAGTATTGTTGGTGTGAATATATATATATAAATTTAGGTTGTGTGTCATTTTAATATGACTAATGTTTTGTAATTCATCAATAGTGTTTAACTTTATATTTCCCTTTTTTAATTAATTATATATATATATTCATATTTGACAATGTAGTTGCGCATAGAATTTATTAAAGAAAAATGTTAATAATGTGTTTTCATGATTTGTTTCTCGCGTCTGGTTTCCATTAATCCCTAATATCCCTATAACCATAACGCGTGTTCCGATGCGCGTGTAAATCTAACATGGCTGCTCATAAGTGAGGTTATAGTGGCGGGTCTTTAGTTTTGTTTAATATCGAAGTATTTTCTGTCGGTCGTGTTTCCTTATTTTACCGCAATTAGAACATTTGTTTATTAATAGTGTTATTCGTATTACTTTAAAGTGACAATAGTATTGTTCGTGTGAATATACATATATATATATTTATTTATTTATATTGTGTGTGATTTTAATATGATTAATGTTTTGTAATTCTTCGATAGCTTTATTTATTGTTTTGAGTAGTTTATTTTATAGAGTATTTGATAATATAAGACAAACTCATATACACACAATATATATATATGTATATGTATATATTTCTTCTGGCAGTGTAGTATTTATACCAGATGAAATGTTAATTGTTTATTAACTTCATTTAATAAGATAGAACACACACACACGCACGTATATATGTATATAATTTTGGCAGTGTGATTTTCATTTCGATTCTTTAGCGATGTAATGTTGTGTATTTGAGGTTATGTGTCAATTATTTGATTTCATATATACATATATATATCTGGTATTGTGACAACATAGTATTGAAGGTTTTATTTCTAAATTATTGTGTGTTTAATGCGTTTTTACATATTAGTGTTTGATGGTAGAATTTCTGTATGCAAACCTTCAAGTCGTTGTGGTGTCAATTATTTTGAACGTTTGACCTATCGACAGGTTGTTACTTAGTCCCAAGTGTTGCGTTGTGTGTTCTATTTCTTTTGTAGATTATTAGTAGTAATTTAGTTTAGAATATAGGTTATTTATATATATTTTTATATATAGACATGCATGTTTCGTAATGTAGTTCTTATTTTATAACTCTTTACCGGAACGTAGGCTAGTTTTAAGTATGTATCTTAGATTACTGATTTGATTTAATAATATAGAATGCGCACACATATATATATTTCTGACAATGTAAGCTTTATTTTTTTAGTAATATAATATTGTATGTTTTATGTATTAGTTAGATTATTAGTTTTTGATTTCATATACACATATATTTCATAAGTTGATAATATTGTATTTGTTGCATAATATTGGAGGTACTGTCTCTAATATTTACTAGATTATTACATGTTTGGCATATATGTTTATACTTATATGTAACTGTCCGAGTTGTTGCGGCGTTGATTGATTAAAATATATTTATATATACATATATTCCTAGTGTTTCAATCATTTCCCTTTCTGTAGTTATTCTTATTTCCTGGTTTATTTGTTTGGTTCGTGACTCGTTCAATCCATTAGTTGGTTCTATTTATTTTATTTTATGCTGGTTGAGTTTATATTATATTGAACCATAGGTTTTCAAATGGCAAGTCGGTTATTGGTAGGTTTATTTAGAGTTGTGTGTATATGTATTTCGTTTATTGGTTGGATCTGTTAGTCGCTCTCATTTTGTTAATCCTTCCTTTCGTTTCGTAGTGCCGTGTGTTCGTTTGTGCATCCAAATCCTTATTCGCGTGTTTTGTATAGAGTAGGTTTCTTGTTCTTCTTACGGCACGTGCGGAGCGCGGGACGTGACACAGGAATTGCTGCGACGCTAAATGTGTCGTGCACTGCATTCGGCGTGTAAATGGAGTAAGATGAGCGGTTAAACGTCGAAATATCTCCAACTTTAAGGAAATTACAGTCGATTTTCGTCAAAATGAGACGAAAGATCGTGTTTTACGAGTGCCAGGGATTGTTGCGACGCTAAAAGTGAGGTGCACTGTATTTACCGTGTAAAATGGAGTAAGAGGAGCGTTTAAACGTCGAAATATCTCCAACTTTAAGGAAATTACAGTCGATTTCGTCAAAATAAGTCGACAGATCGCGTTTTGCTATTGCCAGGGATAGCTGCGACGCTAAAAGTGTCGTGCACTGCATTCGGCGTGTAAAATGGAGTAAAATGAGCGGTTAAACGTCGAAATATCTCCAACTTTAAGGAAATTACAGTCGATTTTCGATAAAATGAGACGGATGATCGTGTTTTACCAGTGCCAGGTATTGTTGCGAAACCTAAAAGTGAGGTGCACTGCATTCGGCGTGTAAAATGGAGTAAAATGAGCGGTTAAACGTCGCAATATCTCCAACTTTAAGGAAATTACAGTCGATTTCATCAAAATAAGTCGAAAGATCGCGATTTGCGATTGCCAGGAATTGCTGCGGCGCTAAAAGTGTCATGCACTGCATTCGGCGTGTAAAATGGAGTAAAATGAGCCGTTAAACGTCGCCCTATCTCAAACTTTAAGGAAATTACAGTCGATTTCGTCAAAATAAGTCGAAAGATCGCGTTTTGCGATTGCCAGGGATTGCTGCGACGCTAAAAGTGTCGTGCACTGCATTCGGCGTGTAAATGGAGTAAAATGAGCGGTTAAACGTCGAAATATCTCCAATTTTAAGGAAATTACAGTCGATTTCGTCAAAATAAGTCGAAAGATCGCGATTTGCGATTGCCAGGAATTGCTGCGACGCTAAAAGTGTCGTGCTCTGCATTCGGCGTGTAAAATGGAGTAAAATGAGCGGTTAAACGTCGAAATATCTCCAACTTTAAGGAAATTACAGCCGATTTTCGATAAAATGAGACGGAAGATCGTGTTTTACCAGTGCCAGGGATTGTTGCGAAAGCTAAAAGTGAGATGCACTGCATACGGCGTGTAAACTGGAGTAAAATGATCCGTTAAACGTCGCACTATCTCAAACTTTAAGGAAATTACAGTCGATTTTCGTGAAAATCAGACGAATGATCGCGAATTGCGCGCTCCAGGGATTGTTGCGACGCTAAAAGTGAGGTGCACTGTATTTACCGTGTAAATGGAGTAAGAGGAGCGTTTAAACGTCGAAATATCTCCAACGGGAAAGAAATTACAGTCGATTATCGTGAAAATCAGACGAATGATCGCGAATTGCGCGCTCCAGGGATTGTTGCGACGCTGAAAGTGAGGTGCACTGTATTTACCGTGTAAATGGAGTAAGAGGAGCGTTTAAACGTCGAAATATCTCCAACGGGAAAGAAATTACAGTCGATTATCGTGAAAATCAGACGAATGATCGCGAATTGCGCGCGCCAGGGTTTGTTGCGACGCTAAAAGTGAGGTGCACGGTATTTACCGTGTAAAATGGAGTAAGAGGAGCGTTTAAACGTCGAAATATCTCCAACGGGAAGGCAATTACAGTCGATTATGGTCAAAGTATTAAGAATGATCGCTATTTGCGGGCGCCAGAGATATTTTCCACGCTGAAAGTGTAGTGCACTGCGTTCGGCGTGTAAAATGGAGTAAAATGAGCGGTTAAACGTCGAAATGTCTCCAACTTTAAAGAAATTACAGTCGATTTTCGATAAAATGAGACGGAAGATCGTGTTGTAAGAGTGCCAGGGATTGCTGCGACGCTAAAAGTGAGGTGCACTGCATTTGGCGTGTAAAATGGAGTAACATGAGCCGTTAAACGTCGCAATATCTCCAACTTTAAGGAAATTACAGTCGATTTCTTCAAAATAAGTCGAAAGATCGCGATTTGCGATTGCCAGGAATTGCTGCGGCGCTAAAAGTGTCGTGCACTGCATTCGGCGTGTAAAATGGAGTAAAATGAGCGGTTAAGCGTCGCAATATCTCCAACTTTAAGGAATTTACAGTCGATTTTCTTCAAAATCAGACGAATGATCGCGAATTGCGCGCGCCAGGGATTGTTGCGACGGTAAAAGTGAGGTGCACTGTATTTACCGTGTAAAATGGAGTAAGAGGAGCGTTTAAACGTCGCAATATCTCCAACTTTAAGGAAATTACAGTCGATTTCGTCAAAATAAGTCGACAGATCGCGTTTTGCGATTGCCAGGAATTGCTGCGACGCTAAATGTGTCGTGCACAGCATTCGGCGTGTAAATGGAGTAAGATGAGCGGTTAAACGTCGAAATATCTCCAACTTTAAGGAAATTACAGTCGATTTTCGTCAAAATGAGACGAAAGATCGTGTTTTACGAGTGCCAGGGATTGTTGCGACGCTAAAAGTGAGGTGCACTGTATTTACCGTGTAAAATGGAGTAAGAGGAGCGTTTAAACGTCGAAATATCTCCAACGGGAAAGAAATTACAGTCGATTATCGTGAAAATCAGACGAATGATCGCGAATTGCGCGCGCCAGGGTTTGTTGCGACGCTAAAAGTGAGGTGCACGGTATTGACCGTGTAAAATGGAGTAAGAGGAGCGTTTAAACGTCGAAATATCTCCAACGGGAAGGCAATTACAGTCGATTATGGTCAAAGTATTAAGAATGATCGCTATTTGCGGGCGCCAGAGATATTTTCCACGCTGAAAGTGTAGTGCACTGCGTTCGGCGTGTAAAATGGAGTAAAATGAGCGGTTAAACGTCGAAATGTCTCCAACTTTAAGGAAATTACAGTCGATTTTCGATAAAATGAGACGGAAGATCGTGTTGTAAGAGTGCCAGGGATTGCTGCGACGCTAAAAGTGAGGTTGTCACGTCCCGCGCTCCGCACGTGCCGTAAGAAGAACAAGAAACCTACTCTATACAAAACACGCGAATAAGGATTTGGATGCACAAACGAACACACGGCACTACGAAACGAAAGGAAGGATTAACAAAATGAGAGCGACTAACAGATCCAACCAATAAACGAAATACATATACACACAACTCTAAATAAACCTACCAATAACCGACTTGCCATTTGAAAACCTATGGTTCAATATAATATAAACTCAACCAGCATAAAATAAAATAAATAGAACCAACTAATGGATTGAACGAGTCACGAACCAAACAAATAAACCAGGAAATAAGAATAACTACAGAAAGGGAAATGATTGAAACACTAGGAATATATGTATATATAAATATATTTTAATCAATCAACGCCGCAACAACTCGGACAGTTACATATAAGTATAAACATATATGCCAAACATGTAATAATCTAGTAAATATTAGAGACAGTACCTCCAATATTATGCAACAAATACAATATTATCAACTTATGAAATATATGTGTATATGAAATCAAAAACTAATAATCTAACTAATACATAAAACATACAATATTATATTACTAAAAAAATAAAGCTTACATTGTCAGAAATATATATATGTGTGCGCATTCTATATTATTAAATCAAATCAGTAATCTAAGATACATACTTAAAACTAGCCTACGTTCCGGTAAAGAGTTATAAAATAAGAACTACATTACGAAACATGCATGTCTATATATAAAAATATATATAAATAACCTATATTCTAAACTAAATTACTACTAATAATCTACAAAAGAAATAGAACACACAACGCAACACTTGGGACTAAGTAACAACCTGTCGATAGGTCAAACGTTCAAAATAATTGACACCACAACGACTTGAAGGTTTGCATACAGAAATTCTACCATCAAACACTAATATGTAAAAACGCATTAAACACACAATAATTTAGAAATAAAACCTTCAATACTATGTTGTCACAATACCAGATATATATATGTATATATGAAATCAAATAATTGACACATAACCTCAAATACACAACATTACATCGCTAAAGAATCGAAATGAAAATCACACTGCCAAAATTATATACATATATACGTGCGTGTGTGTGTGTTCTATCTTATTAAATGAAGTTAATAAACAATTAACATTTCATCTGGTATAAATACTACACTGCCAGAAGAAATATATACATATACATATATATATATTGTGTGTATATGAGTTTGTCTTATATTATCAAATACTCTATAAAATAAACTACTCAAAACAATAAATAAAGCTATCGAAGAATTACAAAACATTAATCATATTAAAATCACACACAATATAAATAAATAAATATATATATATGTATATTCACACGAACAATACTATTGTCACTTTAAAGTAATACGAATAACACTATTAATAAACAAATGTTCTAATTGCGGTAAAATAAGGAAACACGACCGACAGAAAATACTTCGATATTAAACAAAACTAAAGACCCGCCACTATAACCTCACTTATGAGCAGCCATGTTAGATTTACACGCGCATCGGAACACGCGTTATGGTTATAGGGATATTAGGGATTAATGGAAACCAGACGCGAGAAACAAATCATGAAAACACATTATTAACATTTTTCTTTAATAAATTCTATGCGCAACTACATTGTCAAATATGAATATATATATATAATTAATTAAAAAAGGGAAATATAAAGTTAAACACTATTGATGAATTACAAAACATTAGTCATATTAAAATGACACACAACCTAAATTTATATATATATATTCACACCAACAATACTATTGTCACTTTAAAGTAATAATAACGATATTAATGTTCTAATTGCGGAAAAACAAGCGATAGAAAATTACTTCGATACTTCGGAACAACTAACACAATAACACGCGTTACGGTGATAGGAATATTAGGGATTAATGGAAATCAGGCGTGAGGAACAAATCATGAAAACACATCGTTAACGTTTTTCTTTAATAAATTCTATGCGCAACTACATTGTCAAATATAAATATAAAAATATATATATATATAATTAACAAAGAAAAAAGGGGGGAATATAAAATTAAATACACATATATTTAACAAACAAAAAGAACTAAATAAAATAACCTTACACTATCACGTTTAAAAAAAGTATATATATATATATTGAACACACACAAAAAAAAAAGAGAGAAGAAAAAAACAAAATGCATCAAAACAAAATATAATAATAAGGAACACGCGATCACCAAACAACGAACCAACGAAGCACCTACACCAAATCAAAATCGAAGCAAGGAGCTCCAGGATAAAGTTCGCTGAACTCACGCATACGTTTGATGGGCCTTCCCAAATCGCCCATGGGTTCTTCGGAATCCCTCTTTCGCTTGCGCTGAAACAATACAATATAGTTTAAATAAAACGAAACAGAACGAATCAAGCGGATTAAAAATAAGACAAAGTACGCACCATAGAAGTCTGGATAGGAACCCCTGATGGAAATGCCTCCGCAAACATTGTTTAAACGTCGATCACCGAAGCCTAGAGAAACAACAAGAAAAGGAAAAAGGATCAAAATCACGAAAACAACCATAATATACAAATATCTATCTAAATCAAACTTACGCAAACTAATTCGAAGGAGGAGGCCCTTGTTGTGGGAGAGCAGCGGATCGCGCGTGTTGCCCGAGCAAACATCGAAATGATAATGATGCTGCAGCCGCCAGCCCTTGCACGTGCCGAAGAAACACAGATAAATCCCACGGTACAAACATGGAAGATTCTCGGAAAAGACAAGACCAGCATGGAACGTCTCAAGTCTCCTAGACGCTAGCTCAGCAGAAACACTGGACCGAGTGGAACTAAGTCGAAATATGAAACTTACATTCTCTCACGTACGATCTCTGGAAGCCAAAACTGCAAAATCCCGATTCCCACGGAAGGGTACTCCCAGTGGACCACCACCACAACCACCACCTCGTGGGGATGGCATTATAAATAAGCATAGCACATAGAGCAGCGCGCAGTATAATTAATACGTTCATTATAACGTCTTATACCGTGCTATATCGTGCGTTTAGAAATCTTGTATAACACTTTGCGTTTCGGCGGTCTTTAGTTGTCTAGACAAGAAAGGAAAGTCGCGACTTAGGAAAAATAAAATATTTTGAAGTCTTCATTTCATCGCTTAAACAAAAGCGCATTGTAATTGCGGTATTAATTCGGTTAGTAATTTGTAAACCGTGTATCGAAACAAATAAATAAAGTAAAAGTTTGATAATAAATTATATCCGAGTTTCGAGAAATAAACCCAGAAATTAAAACACCAACGACCATCAGAGCAGACGAAGTGATGGCACCCGACGCCACTGGTTTCTCAAGGTAAGAAAATAAATTTTAAAAATATTTCCTTCTTCTCTGATAATTTCGTTGCACTCGAGAATTACCTATCATCAATCTCGTTTTATTTCCGTGAACGGTTTGAAGATAGAATCATTATTTTAAACTTTAAACAAAAGGGGGTGTTCGCTGTGTTGGCTTGTGCAAACGGTGTTTTCAGCTACTGAAACACCCGTTGATCTTCGCATTCCTCCTCCCATTGTTGGCAAAATATTGCCCGTCTTTGGGCAAGGCTTGCGAAATCACACAAGTCCCGCACAGAGAGGACCATTAAATACATCGTTGACGTCGATCGAATATTAAGAGCGATACCGGCATTTCTATTGACCAATTTCCTTGCCATCATTGCATGCAATTATACAAAAAGGAGAGAGAAATAGTAGAACAATTTCCTTTAAAAATTTAACCGAAGGATCGTTCGCTGTGTTGACTTGTGCAAACGGTGTTTTCAATAATCGAAAACGCCTATCGATCTTCGCATTCCTCCTCCCATTGTTGGCAAAATATTGCCCGTCTTTGGGCAAGGCTTGCGAAATCACACAAGTTCCACACAGAGAGGATCGTTAGAATCACCCTCGATAATCAAACTCAAAGGCAAGAAAATCGTGGTGATAGAATCCATCGTGGCAAATAAACTGAGCTTTGGTTCCAACGACAAACTATTATAGCGAAATTAAAAGAGAAGAAGAAGGCAAAACGTAAAAAAAAATAAATTCATATCAAGCAACGAAAAATTTGACATTCAAATATTGTATCCAGCTTTAATCCTCTCCCGTGCTAGTATCCCTGCACATAGCAGGTTAGCCAAAAAGCGGAATCGGTTTTGCCAGTAGCATTATACTCTAGTCGACGCTACCCGTAACGTTTGAAATAAATAAAATTTTTGAAATAGTCCTTAGACTATTTCTGGTGGCAGCAACTACCGTATTAATCGGAAATCCAAATAAATACTTCATACACAATAATATCATTTCAATATTTCCCTTCCGACTAAACTCTAAATCACAAATAAATCAAAAATAAATAAATAAAAAAAAAAAAAAAAAAATTTTACAGAATTTTAATCTTAACTTGACTTAAAACTAATAAATACGTAACACACGAAAATCGACTGTAATTTCCTTAAAGTTTGAGATAGTGCGACGTTTAACGGATCATTTTACTCCATTTTACACGCCGAATGTAACGCACCTCACTTTTAGCGTCGCAACAATCCCTGGCACTCGTAAAACACGATCTTTCGTCTCATTTTGACGAAAATCGACTGTAATTTCCTTAAAGTTGGAGATATTTCGACGTTTAACCGCTCATTTTACTCCATTTACACGCCGAATGCGGTGCACGACACTTTCAGCGTCGCAGCAATCCCTGGCAATCGCAAAACGCGATCTTTCGACTTATTTTGACGAAATCGACTGTAATTTCCTTAAAGTTGGAGATATTTCGACGTTTAACCGCTCATTTTACTCCATTTTACACGCCGAACGCAGTGCACTACACTTTCAGCGTGGAAAATATCTCTGGCGCCCGCAAATAGCGATCATTCTTAATACTTTGACCATAATCGACTGTAATTGCCTTCCCGTTGGAGATATTTCGACGTTTAAACGCTCCTCTTACTCCATTTTACACGGTAAATACCGCGCACCTCACTTTTAGCGTCGCAACAATCCCTGGCACTCGTAAAACACGATCTTTCGTCTCATTTTGACGAAAATCGACTGTAATTTCCTTAAAGTTGGAGATATTTCGACGTTTAACCGCTCATTTTACTCCATTTACACGCCGAATGCAGTGCACGACACTTTTAGCGTCGCAGCAATCCCTGGCAATCGCAAAACGCGATCTTTCGACTTATTTTGACGAAATCGACTGTAATTTCCTTAAAGTTTGAGATAGTGCGACGTTTAACAGCTCATTTTACTCCATTTTACACGCCGAATGCAGTGCATGACACTTTTAGCGCCGCAACAATCCCTGGCGCGCGGAATTCGCGATCTTTCGTCTTATTTTGACGAAATCGACTATAATTTCCTTAAAGTTTGAGATAGTGCGACGTTTAACGGCTCATTTTACTCCATTTTACACGCCGAACGCAGTGCACTGCACTTTCAGCGTGGAAAATATCTCTAGCGCCCGCAAATAGCGATCACTCTTAATACTTTGACCATAATCGACTGTAATTTCCTTCCCGTTGGAGATATTTCGACGTTTAAACGCTCCTCTTATTCCATTTTACACGGTAAATACAGTGCACCTCACTTTTAGCATCGCAACAATCCCTGGCGCGCGCAATTCGCGATCATTCGTTTGATTTTCACGAAAATCGACTGTAATTTCCTTAAAGTTTGAGATAGTGCGACGTTTAACGGATCATTTTACTCCATTTTACACGCCGAATGTAACGCACCTCACTTTTAGCGTCGCAACAATCCCTGGCACTCGTAAAACACGATCTTTCGTCTCATTTTGACGAAAATCGACTGTAATTTCCTTAAAGTTGGAGATATTTCGACGTTTAACCGCTCATTTTACTCCATTTACACGCCGAATGCGGTGCACGACACATTCAGCGTCGCAGCAATCCCTGCCAATCGCAAAACGCGATCTTTCGACTTATTTTGACGAAATCGACTGTAATTTCCTTAAAGTTGGAGATATTTCGACGTTTAACCGCTCATTTTACTCCATTTACACGCCGAATGCAGTGCACGACACTTTTAGCGTCGCAGCAATCCCTGGCAATCGCAAAACGCGATCTTTCGACTTATTTTGACGAAATCGACTGTAATTTCCTTAACGTTTGAGATAGTGCGACGTTTAACGGCTCATTTTACTCCATTTTACTCGCCGAATGTAACGCACCTCACTTTTAGCGTCGCAGCAATCCCTGGCAATCGCAAAACGCGATCTTTCGACTTATTTTGACGAAATCGACTGTAATTTCCTTAACGTTTGAGATAGTGCGACGTTTAACGGCTCATTTTACTCCATTTTACTCGCCGAATGCAGTGCACGACACTTTTAGCGCCGCAGCAATTCCTGGCAATCGCAAATCGCGATCTTTCGACTTATTTTGATGAAATCGACTGTAATTTCCTTAAAGTTGGAGATATTGCGACGTTTAACCGCTCATTTTACTCCATTTTACACGCCGAACGCAGTGCACTACACTTTCAGCGTGGAAAATATCTCTGGCGCCCGCAAATAGCGATCATTCTTAATACTTTGACCATAATCGACTGTAATTGCCTTCCCGTTGGAGATATTTCGACGTTTAAACGCTCCTCTTACTCCATTTTACACGGTAAATACCGCGCACCTCACTTTTAGCGTCGCAACAATCCCTGGCACTCGTAAAACACGATCTTTCGTCTCATTTTGACGAAAATCGACTGTAATTTCCTTAAAGTTGGAGATATTTCGACGTTTAACCGCTCATTTTACTCCATTTACACGCCGAATGCAGTGCACGACACTTTTAGCGTCGCAGCAATCCCTGGCAATCGCAAAACGCGATCTTTCGACTTATTTTGACGAAATCGACTGTAATTTCCTTAAAGTTTGAGATAGTGCGACGTTTAACGGCTCATTTTACTCCATTTTACACGCCGAACGCAGTGCACTGCACTTTCAGCGTGGAAAATATCTCTAGCGCCCGCAAATAGCGATCACTCTTAATACTTTGACCATAATCGACTGTAATTTCCTTCCCGTTGGAGATATTTCGACGTTTAAACGCTCCTCTTATTCCATTTTACACGGTAAATACAGTGCACCTCACTTTTAGCGTCGCAACAATCCCTGGCGCGCGCAATTCGCGATCATTCGTTTGATTTTCACGAAAATCGACTGTAATTTCCTTAAAGTTTGAGATAGTGCGACGTTTAACGGATCATTTTACTCCATTTTACACGCCGAATGTAACGCACCTCACTTTTAGCGTCGCAACAATCCCTGGCACTCGTAAAACACGATCTTTCGTCTCATTTTGACGAAAATCGACTGTAATTTCCTTAAAGTTGGAGATATTTCGACGTTTAACCGCTCATTTTACTCCATTTACACGCCGAATGCGGTGCACGACACATTCAGCGTCGCAGCAATCCCTGGCAATCGCAAAACGCGATCTTTCGACTTATTTTGACGAAATCGACTGTAATTTCCTTAAAGTTGGAGATATTTCGACGTTTAACCGCTCATTTTACTCCATTTTACACGCCGAACGCAGTGCACTACACTTTCAGCGTGGAAAATATCTCTGGCGCCCGCAAATAGCGATCATTCTTAATACTTTGACCATAATCGACTGTAATTGCCTTCCCGTTGGAGATATTTTACGTTTAAACGCTCCTCTTACTCCATTTTACACGGTAAATACCGCGCACCTCACTTTTAGCGTCGCAACAATCCCTGGCACTCGTAAAACACGATCTTTCGTCTCATTTTGACGAAAATCGACTGTAATTTCCTTAAAGTTGGAGATATTTCGACGTTTAACCGCTCATTTTACTCCATTTACACGCCGAATGCGGTGCACGACACATTCAGCGTCGCAGCAATCCCTGGCAATCGCAAAACGCGATCTTTCGACTTATTTTGACGAAATCGACTGTAATTTCCTTAAAGTTTGAGATAGTGCGACGTTTAACAGCTCATTTTACTCCATTTTACACGCCGAATGCAGTGCATGACACTTTTAGCGCCGCAACAATCCCTGGCGCGCGGAATTCGCGATCTTTCGTCTTATTTTGACGAAATCGACTATAATTTCCTTAAAGTTTGAGATAGTGCGACGTTTAACGGCTCATTTTACTCCATTTTACACGCCGAACGCAGTGCACTGCACTTTCAGCGTGGAAAATATCTCTAGCGCCCGCAAATAGCGATCACTCTTAATACTTTGACCATAATCGACTGTAATTTCCTTCCCGTTGGAGATATTTCGACGTTTAAACGCTCCTCTTATTCCATTTTACACGGTAAATACAGTGCACCTCACTTTTAGCGTCGCAACAATCCCTGGCGCGCGCAATTCGCGATCATTCGTTTGATTTTCACGAAAATCGACTGTAATTTCCTTAAAGTTTGAGATAGTGCGACGTTTAACGGATCATTTTACTCCATTTTACACGCCGAATGTAACGCACCTCACTTTTAGCGTCGCAACAATCCCTGGCACTCGTAAAACACGATCTTTCGTCTCATTTTGACGAAAATCGACTGTAATTTCCTTAAAGTTGGAGATATTTCGACGTTTAACCGCTCATTTTACTCCATTTACACGCCGAATGCAGTACACGACACTTTTAGCGTCGCAGCAATCCCTGGCAATCGCAAAACGCGATCTTTCGACTTATTTTGACGAAATCGACTGTAATTTCCTTAAAGTGTGAGATAGTGCGACGTTTAACAGCTCATTTTACTCCATTTTACACGCCGAATGCAGTGCATGACACTTTTAGCGCCGCAACAATCCCTGGCGCGCGCAATTCGCGATCTTTCGTCTTATTTTGACGAAAATCGACTGTAATTTCCTTAAAGTTGGAGATATTTCGACGTTTAACCGCTCATTTTACTCCATTTACACGCCGAATGCAGTGCACGACACTTTTAGCGTCGCAGCAATCCCTGGCAATCGCAAAACGCGATCTTTCGACTTATTTTGACGAAATCGACTGTAATTTCCTTAACGTTTGAGATAGTGCGACGTTTAACGGCTCATTTTACTCCATTTTACACGCCGAACGCAGTGCACTGCACTTTCAGCGTGGAAAATATCTCTAGCGCCCGCAAATAGCGATCACTCTTAATACTTTGACCATAATCGACTGTAATTTCCTTCCCGTTGGAGATATTTCGACGTTTAAACGCTCCTCTTATTCCATTTTAAACGGTAAATACAGTGCACCTCACTTTTAGCGTCGCAACAATCCCTGGCGCGCGCAATTCGCGATCATTCGTTTGATTTTCACGAAAATCGACTGTAATTTCCTTAAAGTTTGAGATAGTGCGACGTTTAACGGATCATTTTACTCCATTTTACACGCCGAATGTAACGCACCTCACTTTTAGCGTCGCAACAATCCCTGGCACTCGTAAAACACGATCTTTCGTCTCATTTTGACGAAAATCGACTGTAATTTCCTTAAAGTTGGAGATATTTCGACGTTTAACCGCTCATTTTACTCCATTTACACGCCGAATGCGGTGCACGACACTTTCAGCGTCGCAGCAATCCCTGGCAATCGCAAAACGCGATCTTTCGACTTATTTTGACGAAATCGACTGTAATTTCCTTAAAGTTGGAGATATTTCGACGTTTAACCGCTCATTTTACTCCATTTTACACGCCGAACGCAGTGCACTACACTTTCAGCGTGGGAAATATCTCTGGCGCCCGCAAATAGCGATCATTCTTAATACTTTGACCATAATCGACTGTAATTGCCTTCCCGTTGGAGATATTTCGACGTTTAAACGCTCCTCTTACTCCATTTTACACGGTAAATACCGCGCACCTCACTTTTAGCGTCGCAACAATCCCTGGCACTCGTAAAACACGATCTTTCGTCTCATTTTGACGAAAATCGACTGTAATTTCCTTAAAGTTGGAGATATTTCGACGTTTAACCGCTCATTTTACTCCATTTACACGCCGAATGCAGTGCACGACACTTTTAGCGTCGCAGCAATCCCTGGCAATCGCAAAACGCGATCTTTCGACTTATTTTGACGAAATCGACGGTAATTTCCTTAAAGTTTGAGATAGTGCGACGTTTAACAGCTCATTTTACTCCATTTTACACGCCGAATGCAGTGCACCTCACTTTTAGCGTCGCAACAATCCCTGGCGCGCGCAATTCGCGATCTTTCGTCTTATTTTGACGTAAATCGACTGTAATTTCCTTAAAGTTGGAGATATTTCGACGTTTAACCGCTCATTTTACTCCAGTTTACACGCCGAATGAAGTGCACCTCACTTTTAGCGTCGCAACAATTCCTGGCAATCGCAAATCGCGATCTTTCGACTTATTTTGATGAAATCGACTGTAATTTCCTTAAAGTTGGAGATATTTCGACGTTTAACCGCTCATTTTACTCCAGTTTACACGCCGAATGCAGTGCACCTCACTTTTAGCGTCGCAACAATTCCTGGCACTCGTAAAACACGATCTTTCTTCTTATTTTGACGAAAATCGACTGTAATTTCCTTAAAGTTGGAGATATTTCGACGTTTAACCGCTCATTTTACTCCATTTTACACGCCGAACGCAGTGCACTACACTTTCAGCGTGGAAAATATCTCTGGCGCCCGCACATAGCGATCATTCTTAATACTTTGACCATAATCGACTGTAATTGCCTTCCCGTTGGAGATATTTCGACGTTTAAACGCTCCTCTTACTCCATTTTACACGGTAAATACAGTGCACCTCACTTTTAGCGTCGCAACAATCCCTGGCACTCGTAAAACACGATCTTTCGTCTCATTTTGACGAAAATCGACTGTAATTTCCTTAAAGTTGGAGATATTTCGACGTTTAACCGCTCATTTTACTCCGGTTTACACGCCGAATGCAGTGCACCTCACTTTTAGCGTCGCAACAATTCCTGGCACTCCTAAAACACGATCTTTCGACTTATTTTGACGAAATCGACTGTAATTTCCTTAAAATTGGAGATATTTCGACGTTTAACCGCTCATTTTGCTCCATTTTACACGCTAAATACAGTGCACCTCACTTTTAGCGTCGCAACAATCCCTGGCGCGCGCAATTCGCGATCTTTCGTCTTATTTTGACGTAAATCGACTGTAATTTCCTTAAAGTTGGAGATATTTCGACGTTTAACCGCTCATTTTACTCCAGTTTACACGCCGAATGAAGTGCACCTCACTTTTAGCGTCGCAACAATTCCTGGCAATCGCAAATCGCGATCTTTCGACTTATTTTGATGAAATCGACTGTAATTTCCTTAAAGTTGGAGATATTTCGACGTTTAACCGCTCATTTTACTCCAGGTTACACGCCGAATGCAGTGCACCTCACTTTTAGCGTCGCAACAATTCCTGGCACTCGTAAAACACGATCTTTCTTCTTATTTTGACGAAAATCGACTGTAATTTCCTTAAAGTTGGAGATATTTCGACGTTTAACCGCTCATTTTACTCCATTTTACACGCCGAACGCAGTGCACTACACTTTCAGCGTGGAAAATATCTCTGGCGCCCGCAAATAGCGATCATTCTTAATACTTTGACCATAATCGACTGTAATTGCCTTCCCGTTGGAGATATTTCGACGTTTAAACGCTCCTCTTACTCCATTTTACACGGTAAATACAGTGCACCTCACTTTTAGCGTCGCAACAATCCCTGGCACTCGTAGAACACGATCTTTCGTCTCATTTTGACGAAAATCGACTGTAATTTCCTTAAAGTTGGAGATATTGCCACATTTAACCGCTCATTTTACTCCATTTTACACGCCGAATGCAATGCACGACACTTTCAGCGTGGAAAATATCTCTGGCGCCCGCAAATAGCGATCATTCTTAATACTTTGACCATAATCGACTGTAATTGCCTTCCCGTTGGAGATATTTCGACGTTTAAACGCTCCTCTTACTCCATTTTACACGGTAAATACAGTGCACCTCACTTTTAGCGTCGCAACAATCCCTGGCACTCGTACAACACGATCTTTCGTCTCATTTTGACGAAAATCGACTGTAATTTCCTTAAAGTTGGAGATATTGCCACATTTAACCGCTCATTTTACTCCATTTTACACGCCGAATGCAATGCACGACACTTTCAGCGTCGCAAATATCTCTGGCGCCCGCAAATAGCGATCATTCTTAACACTTTGACGATAATCGACTGTAATTTCCTTCGCGTTGGAGATATTTCGATGTTTAACCACTCAGTTTACTCCATATTACACGTCGAATGCAGTGCACGACACTTTTAGCGTCGCAGCAATCCCTGGCAATCGCAAAACGCGATCTTTCGACTTATTTTGACGAAATCGACTGTAATTTCCTTAAAGTTTGAGATAGTGCGACGTTTAACAGCTCATTTTACTCCATTTTACACACCGGATGCAGTGCATGACACGTTTAGCGCCGCAACAATCCCTGGCGCGCGCAATTCGCGATCTTTCGTCTTATTTTGACGAAAATCGACTGTAAATTCCTTAAAGTTGGAGATATTGCGACGCTTAACCGCTCATTTCACTCCATTTTACACGCCGAATGCAGTGCACGACACTTTTAGCGCCGCAGCAATTCCTGGCAATCGCAAACCGCGACCTTTCGACTTATTTTGACGAAATCGACTGTAATTTCCTTAAAGTTGGAGATATTGCGACGTTTAACGGCTCATGTTACTCCATTTTACACGCCGAATGCAGTGCACCTCACTTTTAGCGTCGCAGCAATCCCTGGCACTCTTAAAACACGATCTTCCGTCTCATTTTATCGAAAATCGACTGTAATTTCCTTAAATTTGGAGACATTTCGACGTTTAACCGCTTATTTTACTCCATTTTACACGCCGAACGCAGTGCACTGCACTTTCAGCGTGGAAAATATCTCTGGCGCCCGCAAATAGCGATCATTCTTAATACTTTGACAATAATCGACTGTAATTTCCTTCGCGTTGGAGATATTTCGATGTTTAACCACTCATTTTACTCCATGTTACACGCCGAATGCAGTGCACCTCACATTTAGCGTCGCAACAATCCCTGGCACTCGTAAAACACGATCTTTCGTCTTATTTTGACGAAAATCGACTGTAATTTCCTTAAAGCTGGAGATATTCCGACGTATAACCACTCATTTTACTCCATCACTTTTAGCGTCGTAACAATCCCTGGCGCGCGCAATTCACGATCATTCGTCTGATTTTCACGCAAATCGACTGTAATTTCCTTAAAGTTGGAGATATTGCGACGCTGAACCGCTCATTTTACTCCATTTTACACGCCGAATGCAGTGCACCTCACTTTTAGCGTCGCAACAATCCCGGGCAGTCGCAAAACTCGATCTTTCGACTTATTTTGACGAAATCGACTGTAATTTCCTTAAAGTTGGAGATATTTCGACGTTTAACAGCTCATTTTACTCCATTTTACACGTCGCACGCAGTGCAATACACTTTCAGCGTGGAAAATAATCTCTGGCGCCCGCAAATAGCGATCATTCTTAATACTTTGACGATAATCGACTGTAATTTCCTTCGCGTTGGAGATATTTCGATGTTTAAACGCTCCTCTTACTCCATTTTACACGGTAAATACAGTGCACCTCACTGTTAGCGTCGCAGCAATCCCTGGCGGGCGCAATTCGCGATCATTCGTCTGATTTTCACGATAATAGACTATAATTTCCTTCCCGTTGGAGATATTTCGACGTTTAAACGCTCCTCTTACTCCATTTTACACGGTAAATACAGTGCACCTCACTTTTACCGTCGCAACAATCCCTGGTGCTCGCAATTCGCGATCATTCGTTTGATTTTGACGAAAATCGACTGTAATTTCCTTAAAGTTGGAGATATTTCGACGTTTAACCGCTCATTTTACTCCATTTTACACGCCGAACGCAGTGCACTGCACTTTCAGCGTGGAAAATATCTCTGGCGCCCGCAAATAGCGATCACTCTTAATACTTTGACAATAATCGACTGTAATTTCCTTCGCGTGGGAGATACTTCGACGTTTAACCGCTCATTTTACTCCATTTTACACGCCGAATGCAGTGCACGACACTTTTAGCGTCGCAGCAATCCCTGGCAATCGCAAAACGCGATCTTTCGACTTATTTTGACGAAATCGACTGTAATTTCCTTAACGTTTGAGATAGTGCGACGTTTAACGGCTCATTTTACTCCATTTTACTCGCCGAATGCAGTGCACGACACTTTTAGCGCCGCAGCAATTCCTGGCAATCGCAAATCGCGATCTTTCGACTTATTTTGATGAAATCGAATGTAATTTCCTTAAAGTTGGAGATATTTCGACGTTTAAACGGTCCTCTTACTCCATTTTACACGCCGAACGCAGTGCACTGCACTTTCAGCGTGGAAAATATCTCTAGCGCCCGCAAATAGCGATCACTCTTAATACTTTGACCATAATCGACTGTAATTTCCTTCCCGTTGGAGATATTTCGACGTTTAAACGCTCCTCTTATTCCATTTTACACGGTAAATACAGTGCACCTCACTTTTAGCGTCGCAACAATCCCTGGCGCGCGCAATTCGCGATCATTCGTTTGATTTTCACGAAAATCGACTGTAATTTCCTTAAAGTTTGAGACAGTGCGACGTTTGACGGATCATTTTACTCCATTTTACACGCCGAATGCAGTGCACCTCACTTTTAGCTTTCGCAACAATCCCTGTCACTCGTAAAACACGATCTTCCGTCTCATTTTATCGAAAATCGACTGTAATTTCCTTAAAGTTGGAGATATTTCGACGTTTAACCGCTCATTTTACTCCATTTTACACGCCGAATGCAGTGCACGACACTTTTAGCGTCGCAGCAATCCCTGGCAATCGCAAAACGCGATCTTTCGACTTATTTTGATGAAATCGAATGTAATTTCCTTAAAGTTGGAGATATTGCGACGTTTAACCGCTCATTTTACTCCATTTTACACGCCGAATGCAGTGCACCTCAGTTTTCGCGTCGCAGCAATCCCTGGCAATCGCAAAACGCGATCTTTCGACTTATTTTGACGAAATCGACCGTAATTTCCTTAAAGTTGGAGATATTGCGACGTTTAACCGCTCATTTACTCCATTTTACACGCCGAATGCAATGCACGACACTTTCAGCGTCGCAAATATCTCTGGCGTCCGCAAATAGCGATCATTCTTATCACTTTGATGATAATCGACTGTAATTTCCTTCGCGTTGGAGATATTTCGATGTTTAACCACTCATTTTACTCCATGTTACACGCCGAATGCAGTGCACCTCACTTTTAGCGTCGTAACAATCCCTGGCACTCGTAAAACACGATCTTTCGTCTCATTTTGACGAAAATCGACTGTAATTTCCTTAAAGTTGGAGATATTTCGACGTTTAACCGCTCATTTTACTCCATTTTACACGCCGAATGCAGTGCACCTGTTACGTATTTATTAGTTTTAAGTCAAGTTAAGATTAAAATTCTGTAAAATTTTTTTTTTTTTTTTTTATTTATTTTTGATTTATTTGTGATTTAGAGTTTAGTCGGAAGGGAAATATTGAAATGATATTATTGTGTATGAAGTATTTATTTGGATTTCCGATTAATACGGTAGTTGCTGCCACCAGAAATAGTCTAAGGACTATTTCAAAAATTTTATTTATTTCAAACGTTACGGGTAGCGTCGACTAGAGTATAATGCTACTGGCAAAACCGATTCCGCTTTTTGGCTAACCTGCTATGTGCAGGGATACTAGCACGGGAGAGGATTAAAGCTGGATACAATATTTGAATGTCAAATTTTTCGTTGCTTGATATGAATTTATTTTTTTTACGTTTTGCCTTCTTCTTCTCTTTTAATTTCGCTATAATAGTTTGTCGTTGGAACCAAAGCTCAGTTTATTTGCCACGATGGATTCTATCACCACGATTTTCTTGCCTTTGAGTTTGATTATCGAGGGTGATTCTAACGATCCTCTCTGTGTGGAACTTGTGTGATTTCGCAAGCCTTGCCCAAAGACGGGCAATATTTTGCCAACAATGGGAGGAGGAATGCGAAGATCGATAGGCGTTTTCGATTATTGAAAACACCGTTTGCACAAGTCAACACAGCGAACGATCCTTCGGTTAAATTTTTAAAGGAAATTGTTCTACTATTTCTCTCTCCTTTTTGTATAATTGCATGCAATGATGGCAAGGAAATTGGTCAATAGAAATGCCGGTATCGCTCTTAATATTCGATCGACGTCAACGATGTATTTAATGGTCCTCTCTGTGCGGGACTTGTGTGATTTCGCAAGCCTTGCCCAAAGACGGGCAATATTTTGCCAACAATGGGAGGAGGAATGCGAAGATCAACGGGTGTTTCAGTAGCTGAAAACACCGTTTGCACAAGCCAACACAGCGAACACCCCCTTTTGTTTAAAGTTTAAAATAATGATTCTATCTTCAAACCGTTCACGGAAATAAAACGAGATTGATGATAGGTAATTCTCGAGTGCAACGAAATTATCAGAGAAGAAGGAAATATTTTTAAAATTTATTTTCTTACCTTGAGAAACCAGTGGCGTCGGGTGCCATCACTTCGTCTGCTCTGATGGTCGTTGGTGTTTTAATTTCTGGGTTTATTTCTCGAAACTCGGATATAATTTATTATCAAACTTTTACTTTATTTATTTGTTTCGATACACGGTTTACAAATTACTAACCGAATTAATACCGCAATTACAATGCGCTTTTGTTTAAGCGATGAAATGAAGACTTCAAAATATTTTATTTTTCCTAAGTCGCGACTTTCCTTTCTTGTCTAGACAACTAAAGACCGCCGAAACGCAAAGTGTTATACAAGATTTCTAAACGCACGATATAGCACGGTATAAGACGTTATAATGAACGTATTAATTATACTGCGCGCTGCTCTATGTGCTATGCTTATTTATAATGCCATCCCCACGAGGTGGTGGTTGTGGTGGTGGTCCACTGGGAGTACCCTTCCGTGGGAATCGGGATTTTGCAGTTTTGGCTTCCAGAGATCGTACGTGAGAGAATGTAAGTTTCATATTTCGACTTAGTTCCACTCGGTCCAGTGTTTCTGCTGAGCTAGCGTCTAGGAGACTTGAGACGTTCCATGCTGGTCTTGTCTTTTCCGAGAATCTTCCATGTTTGTACCGTGGGATTTATCTGTGTTTCTTCGGCACGTGCAAGGGCTGGCGGCTGCAGCATCATTATCATTTCGATGTTTGCTCGGGCAACACGCGCGATCCGCTGCTCTCCCACAACAAGGGCCTCCTCCTTCGAATTAGTTTGCGTAAGTTTGATTTAGATAGATATTTGTATATTATGGTTGTTTTCGTGATTTTGATCCTTTTTCCTTTTCTTGTTGTTTCTCTAGGCTTCGGTGATCGACGTTTAAACAATGTTTGCGGAGGCATTTCCATCAGGAGTTCCTATCCAGACTTCTATGGTGCGTACTTTGTCTTATTTTTAATCCGCTTGATTCGTTCTGTTTCGTTTTATTTAAACTATATTGTATTGTTTCAGCGCAAGCGAAAGAGGGATTCCGAAGAACCCATGGGCGATTTGGGAAGGCCCATCAAACGTATGCGGCGCTGTGATGAACCAGAGTGGTCGGAGAGAGTATTCGACATTGATGCCGAGGCCGTGGATTTCTCGTCGGAGTTGAGTTTTGACAATTTTGTTGCTGTTGATGAAAGTTTCTTCGATGCAGAGACCGTCGTGCTGGAGTGGGAGCCCCCTCTGGTTGAAGTCGTTGATACAGATCGTTGTGTAAAAGTTTATTTTCCAAACGAAATTCCTGGAGAGGTTTAGAAGGCACATCTTCGTCACCATGCTTCTGGGAGAAAGGGAATTTCCCCTGTTGTGCGTTATTGGTGTATGCGTGAGTTCAGCGAACTTTATCTTGGAGCTCCTTGCTTCGATTTTGATTTGGTGTAGGTGCTTCGTTGGTTCGTTGTTTGGTGATCGCGTGTTCCTTATTATTATATTTTGTTTTGATGCATTTTGTTTTTTTCTTCTCTCTTTTTTTTTGTGTGTGTTCAATATATATATATATACTTTTTTTAAACGTGATAGTGTAAGGTTATTTTATTTAGTTCTTTTTGTTTGTTAAATATATGTGTATTTAATTTTATATTCCCCCCTTTTTTCTTTGTTAATTATATATATATATATTTTTATATTTATATTTGACAATGTAGTTGCGCATAGAATTTATTAAAGAAAAACGTTAACGATGTGTTTTCATGATTTGTTCCTCACGCCTGATTTCCATTAATCCCTAATATTCCTATCACCGTAACGCGTGTTATTGTGTTAGTTGTTCCGAAGTATCGAAGTAATTTTCTATCGCTTGTTTTTCCGCAATTAGAACATTAATATCGTTATTATTACTTTAAAGTGACAATAGTATTGTTGGTGTGAATATATATATATAAATTTAGGTTGTGTGTCATTTTAATATGACTAATGTTTTGTAATTCATCAATAGTGTTTAACTTTATATTTCCCTTTTTTAATTAATTATATATATATATTCATATTTGACAATGTAGTTGCGCATAGAATTTATTAAAGAAAAATGTTAATAATGTGTTTTCATGATTTGTTTCTCGCGTCTGGTTTCCATTAATCCCTAATATCCCTATAACCATAACGCGTGTTCCGATGCGCGTGTAAATCTAACATGGCTGCTCATAAGTGAGGTTATAGTGGCGGGTCTTTAGTTTTGTTTAATATCGAAGTATTTTCTGTCGGTCGTGTTTCCTTATTTTACCGCAATTAGAACATTTGTTTATTAATAGTGTTATTCGTATTACTTTAAAGTGACAATAGTATTGTTCGTGTGAATATACATATATATATATTTATTTATTTATATTGTGTGTGATTTTAATATGATTAATGTTTTGTAATTCTTCGATAGCTTTATTTATTGTTTTGAGTAGTTTATTTTATAGAGTATTTGATAATATAAGACAAACTCATATACACACAATATATATATATGTATATGTATATATTTCTTCTGGCAGTGTAGTATTTATACCAGATGAAATGTTAATTGTTTATTAACTTCATTTAATAAGATAGAACACACACACACGCACGTATATATGTATATAATTTTGGCAGTGTGATTTTCATTTCGATTCTTTAGCGATGTAATGTTGTGTATTTGAGGTTATGTGTCAATTATTTGATTTCATATATACATATATATATCTGGTATTGTGACAACATAGTATTGAAGGTTTTATTTCTAAATTATTGTGTGTTTAATGCGTTTTTACATATTAGTGTTTGATGGTAGAATTTCTGTATGCAAACCTTCAAGTCGTTGTGGTGTCAATTATTTTGAACGTTTGACCTATCGACAGGTTGTTACTTAGTCCCAAGTGTTGCGTTGTGTGTTCTATTTCTTTTGTAGATTATTAGTAGTAATTTAGTTTAGAATATAGGTTATTTATATATATTTTTATATATAGACATGCATGTTTCGTAATGTAGTTCTTATTTTATAACTCTTTACCGGAACGTAGGCTAGTTTTAAGTATGTATCTTAGATTACTGATTTGATTTAATAATATAGAATGCGCACACATATATATATTTCTGACAATGTAAGCTTTATTTTTTTAGTAATATAATATTGTATGTTTTATGTATTAGTTAGATTATTAGTTTTTGATTTCATATACACATATATTTCATAAGTTGATAATATTGTATTTGTTGCATAATATTGGAGGTACTGTCTCTAATATTTACTAGATTATTACATGTTTGGCATATATGTTTATACTTATATGTAACTGTCCGAGTTGTTGCGGCGTTGATTGATTAAAATATATTTATATATACATATATTCCTAGTGTTTCAATCATTTCCCTTTCTGTAGTTATTCTTATTTCCTGGTTTATTTGTTTGGTTCGTGACTCGTTCAATCCATTAGTTGGTTCTATTTATTTTATTTTATGCTGGTTGAGTTTATATTATATTGAACCATAGGTTTTCAAATGGCAAGTCGGTTATTGGTAGGTTTATTTAGAGTTGTGTGTATATGTATTTCGTTTATTGGTTGGATCTGTTAGTCGCTCTCATTTTGTTAATCCTTCCTTTCGTTTCGTAGTGCCGTGTGTTCGTTTGTGCATCCAAATCCTTATTCGCGTGTTTTGTATAGAGTAGGTTTCTTGTTCTTCTTACGGCACGTGCGGAGCGCGGGACGTGACACAGGAATTGCTGCGACGCTAAATGTGTCGTGCACTGCATTCGGCGTGTAAATGGAGTAAGATGAGCGGTTAAACGTCGAAATATCTCCAACTTTAAGGAAATTACAGTCGATTTTCGTCAAAATGAGACGAAAGATCGTGTTTTACGAGTGCCAGGGATTGTTGCGACGCTAAAAGTGAGGTGCACTGTATTTACCGTGTAAAATGGAGTAAGAGGAGCGTTTAAACGTCGAAATATCTCCAACTTTAAGGAAATTACAGTCGATTTCGTCAAAATAAGTCGACAGATCGCGTTTTGCTATTGCCAGGGATAGCTGCGACGCTAAAAGTGTCGTGCACTGCATTCGGCGTGTAAAATGGAGTAAAATGAGCGGTTAAACGTCGAAATATCTCCAACTTTAAGGAAATTACAGTCGATTTTCGATAAAATGAGACGGATGATCGTGTTTTACCAGTGCCAGGTATTGTTGCGAAACCTAAAAGTGAGGTGCACTGCATTCGGCGTGTAAAATGGAGTAAAATGAGCGGTTAAACGTCGCAATATCTCCAACTTTAAGGAAATTACAGTCGATTTCATCAAAATAAGTCGAAAGATCGCGATTTGCGATTGCCAGGAATTGCTGCGGCGCTAAAAGTGTCATGCACTGCATTCGGCGTGTAAAATGGAGTAAAATGAGCCGTTAAACGTCGCCCTATCTCAAACTTTAAGGAAATTACAGTCGATTTCGTCAAAATAAGTCGAAAGATCGCGTTTTGCGATTGCCAGGGATTGCTGCGACGCTAAAAGTGTCGTGCACTGCATTCGGCGTGTAAATGGAGTAAAATGAGCGGTTAAACGTCGAAATATCTCCAATTTTAAGGAAATTACAGTCGATTTCGTCAAAATAAGTCGAAAGATCGCGATTTGCGATTGCCAGGAATTGCTGCGACGCTAAAAGTGTCGTGCTCTGCATTCGGCGTGTAAAATGGAGTAAAATGAGCGGTTAAACGTCGAAATATCTCCAACTTTAAGGAAATTACAGCCGATTTTCGATAAAATGAGACGGAAGATCGTGTTTTACCAGTGCCAGGGATTGTTGCGAAAGCTAAAAGTGAGATGCACTGCATACGGCGTGTAAACTGGAGTAAAATGATCCGTTAAACGTCGCACTATCTCAAACTTTAAGGAAATTACAGTCGATTTTCGTGAAAATCAGACGAATGATCGCGAATTGCGCGCTCCAGGGATTGTTGCGACGCTAAAAGTGAGGTGCACTGTATTTACCGTGTAAATGGAGTAAGAGGAGCGTTTAAACGTCGAAATATCTCCAACGGGAAAGAAATTACAGTCGATTATCGTGAAAATCAGACGAATGATCGCGAATTGCGCGCTCCAGGGATTGTTGCGACGCTGAAAGTGAGGTGCACTGTATTTACCGTGTAAATGGAGTAAGAGGAGCGTTTAAACGTCGAAATATCTCCAACGGGAAAGAAATTACAGTCGATTATCGTGAAAATCAGACGAATGATCGCGAATTGCGCGCGCCAGGGTTTGTTGCGACGCTAAAAGTGAGGTGCACGGTATTTACCGTGTAAAATGGAGTAAGAGGAGCGTTTAAACGTCGAAATATCTCCAACGGGAAGGCAATTACAGTCGATTATGGTCAAAGTATTAAGAATGATCGCTATTTGCGGGCGCCAGAGATATTTTCCACGCTGAAAGTGTAGTGCACTGCGTTCGGCGTGTAAAATGGAGTAAAATGAGCGGTTAAACGTCGAAATGTCTCCAACTTTAAAGAAATTACAGTCGATTTTCGATAAAATGAGACGGAAGATCGTGTTGTAAGAGTGCCAGGGATTGCTGCGACGCTAAAAGTGAGGTGCACTGCATTTGGCGTGTAAAATGGAGTAACATGAGCCGTTAAACGTCGCAATATCTCCAACTTTAAGGAAATTACAGTCGATTTCTTCAAAATAAGTCGAAAGATCGCGATTTGCGATTGCCAGGAATTGCTGCGGCGCTAAAAGTGTCGTGCACTGCATTCGGCGTGTAAAATGGAGTAAAATGAGCGGTTAAGCGTCGCAATATCTCCAACTTTAAGGAATTTACAGTCGATTTTCTTCAAAATCAGACGAATGATCGCGAATTGCGCGCGCCAGGGATTGTTGCGACGGTAAAAGTGAGGTGCACTGTATTTACCGTGTAAAATGGAGTAAGAGGAGCGTTTAAACGTCGCAATATCTCCAACTTTAAGGAAATTACAGTCGATTTCGTCAAAATAAGTCGACAGATCGCGTTTTGCGATTGCCAGGAATTGCTGCGACGCTAAATGTGTCGTGCACAGCATTCGGCGTGTAAATGGAGTAAGATGAGCGGTTAAACGTCGAAATATCTCCAACTTTAAGGAAATTACAGTCGATTTTCGTCAAAATGAGACGAAAGATCGTGTTTTACGAGTGCCAGGGATTGTTGCGACGCTAAAAGTGAGGTGCACTGTATTTACCGTGTAAAATGGAGTAAGAGGAGCGTTTAAACGTCGAAATATCTCCAACGGGAAAGAAATTACAGTCGATTATCGTGAAAATCAGACGAATGATCGCGAATTGCGCGCGCCAGGGTTTGTTGCGACGCTAAAAGTGAGGTGCACGGTATTGACCGTGTAAAATGGAGTAAGAGGAGCGTTTAAACGTCGAAATATCTCCAACGGGAAGGCAATTACAGTCGATTATGGTCAAAGTATTAAGAATGATCGCTATTTGCGGGCGCCAGAGATATTTTCCACGCTGAAAGTGTAGTGCACTGCGTTCGGCGTGTAAAATGGAGTAAAATGAGCGGTTAAACGTCGAAATGTCTCCAACTTTAAGGAAATTACAGTCGATTTTCGATAAAATGAGACGGAAGATCGTGTTGTAAGAGTGCCAGGGATTGCTGCGACGCTAAAAGTGAGGTTGTCACGTCCCGCGCTCCGCACGTGCCGTAAGAAGAACAAGAAACCTACTCTATACAAAACACGCGAATAAGGATTTGGATGCACAAACGAACACACGGCACTACGAAACGAAAGGAAGGATTAACAAAATGAGAGCGACTAACAGATCCAACCAATAAACGAAATACATATACACACAACTCTAAATAAACCTACCAATAACCGACTTGCCATTTGAAAACCTATGGTTCAATATAATATAAACTCAACCAGCATAAAATAAAATAAATAGAACCAACTAATGGATTGAACGAGTCACGAACCAAACAAATAAACCAGGAAATAAGAATAACTACAGAAAGGGAAATGATTGAAACACTAGGAATATATGTATATATAAATATATTTTAATCAATCAACGCCGCAACAACTCGGACAGTTACATATAAGTATAAACATATATGCCAAACATGTAATAATCTAGTAAATATTAGAGACAGTACCTCCAATATTATGCAACAAATACAATATTATCAACTTATGAAATATATGTGTATATGAAATCAAAAACTAATAATCTAACTAATACATAAAACATACAATATTATATTACTAAAAAAATAAAGCTTACATTGTCAGAAATATATATATGTGTGCGCATTCTATATTATTAAATCAAATCAGTAATCTAAGATACATACTTAAAACTAGCCTACGTTCCGGTAAAGAGTTATAAAATAAGAACTACATTACGAAACATGCATGTCTATATATAAAAATATATATAAATAACCTATATTCTAAACTAAATTACTACTAATAATCTACAAAAGAAATAGAACACACAACGCAACACTTGGGACTAAGTAACAACCTGTCGATAGGTCAAACGTTCAAAATAATTGACACCACAACGACTTGAAGGTTTGCATACAGAAATTCTACCATCAAACACTA
This sequence comes from Bombus sonorus, assembly GCA_029958995.1. NCBI lineage: Eukaryota > Metazoa > Arthropoda > Insecta > Hymenoptera > Apidae > Bombus > Bombus sonorus. The sequence goes on along the minus strand of JARWAU010000008.1, from coordinate 4,329,700 downwards.
ATATGTAAAAACGCATTAAACACACAATAATTTAGAAATAAAACCTTCAATACTATGTTGTCACAATACCAGATATATATATGTATATATGAAATCAAATAATTGACACATAACCTCAAATACACAACATTACATCGCTAAAGAATCGAAATGAAAATCACACTGCCAAAATTATATACATATATACGTGCGTGTGTGTGTGTTCTATCTTATTAAATGAAGTTAATAAACAATTAACATTTCATCTGGTATAAATACTACACTGCCAGAAGAAATATATACATATACATATATATATATTGTGTGTATATGAGTTTGTCTTATATTATCAAATACTCTATAAAATAAACTACTCAAAACAATAAATAAAGCTATCGAAGAATTACAAAACATTAATCATATTAAAATCACACACAATATAAATAAATAAATATATATATATGTATATTCACACGAACAATACTATTGTCACTTTAAAGTAATACGAATAACACTATTAATAAACAAATGTTCTAATTGCGGTAAAATAAGGAAACACGACCGACAGAAAATACTTCGATATTAAACAAAACTAAAGACCCGCCACTATAACCTCACTTATGAGCAGCCATGTTAGATTTACACGCGCATCGGAACACGCGTTATGGTTATAGGGATATTAGGGATTAATGGAAACCAGACGCGAGAAACAAATCATGAAAACACATTATTAACATTTTTCTTTAATAAATTCTATGCGCAACTACATTGTCAAATATGAATATATATATATAATTAATTAAAAAAGGGAAATATAAAGTTAAACACTATTGATGAATTACAAAACATTAGTCATATTAAAATGACACACAACCTAAATTTATATATATATATTCACACCAACAATACTATTGTCACTTTAAAGTAATAATAACGATATTAATGTTCTAATTGCGGAAAAACAAGCGATAGAAAATTACTTCGATACTTCGGAACAACTAACACAATAACACGCGTTACGGTGATAGGAATATTAGGGATTAATGGAAATCAGGCGTGAGGAACAAATCATGAAAACACATCGTTAACGTTTTTCTTTAATAAATTCTATGCGCAACTACATTGTCAAATATAAATATAAAAATATATATATATATAATTAACAAAGAAAAAAGGGGGGAATATAAAATTAAATACACATATATTTAACAAACAAAAAGAACTAAATAAAATAACCTTACACTATCACGTTTAAAAAAAGTATATATATATATATTGAACACACACAAAAAAAAAAGAGAGAAGAAAAAAACAAAATGCATCAAAACAAAATATAATAATAAGGAACACGCGATCACCAAACAACGAACCAACGAAGCACCTACACCAAATCAAAATCGAAGCAAGGAGCTCCAGGATAAAGTTCGCTGAACTCACGCATACGTTTGATGGGCCTTCCCAAATCGCCCATGGGTTCTTCGGAATCCCTCTTTCGCTTGCGCTGAAACAATACAATATAGTTTAAATAAAACGAAACAGAACGAATCAAGCGGATTAAAAATAAGACAAAGTACGCACCATAGAAGTCTGGATAGGAACCCCTGATGGAAATGCCTCCGCAAACATTGTTTAAACGTCGATCACCGAAGCCTAGAGAAACAACAAGAAAAGGAAAAAGGATCAAAATCACGAAAACAACCATAATATACAAATATCTATCTAAATCAAACTTACGCAAACTAATTCGAAGGAGGAGGCCCTTGTTGTGGGAGAGCAGCGGATCGCGCGTGTTGCCCGAGCAAACATCGAAATGATAATGATGCTGCAGCCGCCAGCCCTTGCACGTGCCGAAGAAACACAGATAAATCCCACGGTACAAACATGGAAGATTCTCGGAAAAGACAAGACCAGCATGGAACGTCTCAAGTCTCCTAGACGCTAGCTCAGCAGAAACACTGGACCGAGTGGAACTAAGTCGAAATATGAAACTTACATTCTCTCACGTACGATCTCTGGAAGCCAAAACTGCAAAATCCCGATTCCCACGGAAGGGTACTCCCAGTGGACCACCACCACAACCACCACCTCGTGGGGATGGCATTATAAATAAGCATAGCACATAGAGCAGCGCGCAGTATAATTAATACGTTCATTATAACGTCTTATACCGTGCTATATCGTGCGTTTAGAAATCTTGTATAACACTTTGCGTTTCGGCGGTCTTTAGTTGTCTAGACAAGAAAGGAAAGTCGCGACTTAGGAAAAATAAAATATTTTGAAGTCTTCATTTCATCGCTTAAACAAAAGCGCATTGTAATTGCGGTATTAATTCGGTTAGTAATTTGTAAACCGTGTATCGAAACAAATAAATAAAGTAAAAGTTTGATAATAAATTATATCCGAGTTTCGAGAAATAAACCCAGAAATTAAAACACCAACGACCATCAGAGCAGACGAAGTGATGGCACCCGACGCCACTGGTTTCTCAAGGTAAGAAAATAAATTTTAAAAATATTTCCTTCTTCTCTGATAATTTCGTTGCACTCGAGAATTACCTATCATCAATCTCGTTTTATTTCCGTGAACGGTTTGAAGATAGAATCATTATTTTAAACTTTAAACAAAAGGGGGTGTTCGCTGTGTTGGCTTGTGCAAACGGTGTTTTCAGCTACTGAAACACCCGTTGATCTTCGCATTCCTCCTCCCATTGTTGGCAAAATATTGCCCGTCTTTGGGCAAGGCTTGCGAAATCACACAAGTCCCGCACAGAGAGGACCATTAAATACATCGTTGACGTCGATCGAATATTAAGAGCGATACCGGCATTTCTATTGACCAATTTCCTTGCCATCATTGCATGCAATTATACAAAAAGGAGAGAGAAATAGTAGAACAATTTCCTTTAAAAATTTAACCGAAGGATCGTTCGCTGTGTTGACTTGTGCAAACGGTGTTTTCAATAATCGAAAACGCCTATCGATCTTCGCATTCCTCCTCCCATTGTTGGCAAAATATTGCCCGTCTTTGGGCAAGGCTTGCGAAATCACACAAGTTCCACACAGAGAGGATCGTTAGAATCACCCTCGATAATCAAACTCAAAGGCAAGAAAATCGTGGTGATAGAATCCATCGTGGTGTCACGTCCCGCGCTCCGCACGTGCCGTAAGAAGAACAAGAAACCTACTCTATACAAAACACGCGAATAAGGATTTGGATGCACAAACGAACACACGGCACTACGAAACGAAAGGAAGGATTAACAAAATGAGAGCGACTAACAGATCCAACCAATAAACGAAATACATATACACACAACTCTAAATAAACCTACCAATAACCGACTTGCCATTTGAAAACCTATGGTTCAATATAATATAAACTCAACCAGCATAAAATAAAATAAATAGAACCAACTAATGGATTGAACGAGTCACGAACCAAACAAATAAACCAGGAAATAAGAATAACTACAGAAAGGGAAATGATTGAAACACTAGGAATATATGTATATATAAATATATTTTAATCAATCAACGCCGCAACAACTCGGACAGTTACATATAAGTATAAACATATATGCCAAACATGTAATAATCTAGTAAATATTAGAGACAGTACCTCCAATACTATGCAACAAATACAATATTATCAACTTATGAAATATATGTGTATATGAAATCAAAAACTAATAATCTAACTAATACATAAAACATACAATATTATATTACTAAAAAAATAAAGCTTACATTGTCAGAAATATATATATGTGTGCGCATTCTATATTATTAAATCAAATCAGTAATCTAAGATACATACTTAAAACTAGCCTACGTTCCGGTAAAGAGTTATAAAATAAGAACTACATTACGAAACATGCATGTCTATATATAAAAATATATATAAATAACCTATATTCTAAACTAAATTACTACTAATAATCTACAAAAGAAATAGAACACACAACGCAACACTTGGGTCTAAGTAACAACCTGTCGATAGGTCAAACGTTCAAAATAATTGACACCGCAACGACTTGAAGGTTTGCATACAGAAATTCTACCATCAAACACTAATATGTAAAAACGTATTAAACACACAATAATTTAGAAATAAAACCTTCAATACTATGTTGTCACAATACCAGATATATATATGTATATATGAAATCAAATAATTGACACATAACCTCAAATACACAACATTACATCGCTAAAGAATCGAAATGAAAATCACACTGCCAAAATTATATACATATATACGTGCGTGTGTGTGTGTTCTATCTTATTAAATGAAGTTAATAAACAATTAACATTTCATCTGGTATAAATACTACACTGCCAGAAGAAATATATACATATACATATATATATATTGTGTGTATATGAGTTTGTCTTATATTATCAAATACTCTATAAAATAAACTACTCAAAACAATAAATAAAGCTATCGAAGAATTACAAAACATTAATCATATTAAAATCACACACAATATAAATAAATAAATATATATATATGTATATTCACACGAACAATACTATTGTCACTTTAAAGTAATACGAATAACACTATTAATAAACAAATGTTCTAATTGCGGTAAAATAAGGAAACACGACCGACAGAAAATACTTCGATATTAAACAAAACTAAAGACCCGCCACTATAACCTCACTTATGAGCAGCCATGTTAGATTTACACGCGCATCGGAACACGCGTTATGGTTATAGGGATATTAGGGATTAATGGAAACCAGACGCGAGAAACAAATCATGAAAACACATTATTAACATTTTTCTTTAATAAATTCTATGCGCAACTACATTGTCAAATATGAATATATATATATAATTAATTAAAAAAGGGAAATATAAAGTTAAACACTATTGATGAATTACAAAACATTAGTCATATTAAAATGACACACAACCTAAATTTATATATATATATATTCACACCAACAATACTATTGTCACTTTAAAGTAATAATAACGATATTAATGTTCTAATTGCGGAAAAACAAGCGATAGAAAATTACTTCGATACTTCGGAACAACTAACACAATAACACGCGTTACGGTGATAGGAATATTAGGGATTAATGGAAATCAGGCGTGAGGAACAAATCATGAAAACACATCGTTAACGTTTTTCTTTAATAAATTCTATGCGCAACTACATTGTCAAATATAAATATAAAAATATATATATATATAATTAACAAAGAAAAAAGGGGGGAATATAAAATTAAATACACATATATTTAACAAACAAAAAGAACTAAATAAAATAACCTTACACTATCACGTTTAAAAAAAGTATATATATATATATATTGAACACACACAAAAAAAAAGAGAGAAGAAAAAAACAAAATGCATCAAAACAAAATATAATAATAAGGAACACGCGATCACCAAACAACGAACCAACGAAGCACCTACACCAAATCAAAATCGAAGCAAGGAGCTCCAGGATAAAGTTCGCTGAACTCACGCATACGTTTGATGGGCCTTCCCAAATCGCCCATGGGTTCTTCGGAATCCCTCTTTCGCTTGCGCTGAAACAATACAATATAGTTTAAATAAAACGAAACAGAACGAATCAAGCGGATTAAAAATAAGACAAAGTACGCACCATAGAAGTCTGGATAGGAACCCCTGATGGAAATGCCTCCGCAAACATTGTTTAAACGTCGATCACCGAAGCCTAGAGAAACAACAAGAAAAGGAAAAAGGATCAAAATCACGAAAACAACCATAATATACAAATATCTATCTAAATCAAACTTACGCAAACTAATTCGAAGGAGGAGGCCCTTGTTGTGGGAGAGCAGCGGATCGCGCGTGTTGCCCGAGCAAACATCGAAATGATAATGATGCTGCAGCCGCCAGCCCTTGCACGTGCCGAAGAAACACAGATAAATCCCACGGTACAAACATGGAAGATTCTCGGAAAAGACAAGACCAGCATGGAACGTCTCAAGTCTCCTAGACGCTAGCTCAGCAGAAACACTGGACCGAGTGGAACTAAGTCGAAATATGAAACTTACATTCTCTCACGTACGATCTCTGGAAGCCAAAACTGCAAAATCCCGATTCCCACGGAAGGGTACTCCCAGTGGACCACCACCACAACCACCACCTCGTGGGGATGGCATTATAAATAAGCATAGCACATAGAGCAGCGCGCAGTATAATTAATACGTTCATTATAACGTCTTATACCGTGCTATATCGTGCGTTTAGAAATCTTGTATAACACTTTGCGTTTCGGCGGTCTTTAGTTGTCTAGACAAGAAAGGAAAGTCGCGACTTAGGAAAAATAAAATATTTTGAAGTCTTCATTTCATCGCTTAAACAAAAGCGCATTGTAATTGCGGTATTAATTCGGTTAGTAATTTGTAAACCGTGTATCGAAACAAATAAATAAAGTAAAAGTTTGATAATAAATTATATCCGAGTTTCGAGAAATAAACCCAGAAATTAAAACACCAACGACCATCAGAGCAGACGAAGTGATGGCACCCGACGCCACTGGTTTCTCAAGGTAAGAAAATAAATTTTAAAAATATTTCCTTCTTCTCTGATAATTTCGTTGCACTCGAGAATTACCTATCATCAATCTCGTTTTATTTCCGTGAACGGTTTGAAGATAGAATCATTATTTTAAACTTTAAACAAAAGGGGGTGTTCGCTGTGTTGGCTTGTGCAAACGGTGTTTTCAGCTACTGAAACACCCGTTGATCTTCGCATTCCTCCTCCCATTGTTGGCAAAATATTGCCCGTCTTTGGGCAAGGCTTGCGAAATCACACAAGTCCCGCACAGAGAGGACCATTAAATACATCGTTGACGTCGATCGAATATTAAGAGCGATACCGGCATTTCTATTGACCAATTTCCTTGCCATCATTGCATGCAATTATACAAAAAGGAGAGAGAAATAGTAGAACAATTTCCTTTAAAAATTTAACCGAAGGATCGTTCGCTGTGTTGACTTGTGCAAACGGTGTTTTCAATAATCGAAAACGCCTATCGATCTTCGCATTCCTCCTCCCATTGTTGGCAAAATATTGCCCGTCTTTGGGCAAGGCTTGCGAAATCACACAAGTTCCACACAGAGAGGATCGTTAGAATCACCCTCGATAATCAAACTCAAAGGCAAGAAAATCGTGGTGATAGAATCCATCGTGGTGTCACGTCCCGCGCTCCGCACGTGCCGTAAGAAGAACAAGAAACCTACTCTATACAAAACACGCGAATAAGGATTTGGATGCACAAACGAACACACGGCACTACGAAACGAAAGGAAGGATTAACAAAATGAGAGCGACTAACAGATCCAACCAATAAACGAAATACATATACACACAACTCTAAATAAACCTACCAATAACCGACTTGCCATTTGAAAACCTATGGTTCAATATAATATAAACTCAACCAGCATAAAATAAAATAAATAGAACCAACTAATGGATTGAACGAGTCACGAACCAAACAAATAAACCAGGAAATAAGAATAACTACAGAAAGGGAAATGATTGAAACACTAGGAATATATGTATATATAAATATATTTTAATCAATCAACGCCGCAACAACTCGGACAGTTACATATAAGTATAAACATATATGCCAAACATGTAATAATCTAGTAAATATTAGAGACAGTACCTCCAATACTATGCAACAAATACAATATTATCAACTTATGAAATATATGTGTATATGAAATCAAAAACTAATAATCTAACTAATACATAAAACATACAATATTATATTACTAAAAAAATAAAGCTTACATTGTCAGAAATATATATATGTGTGCGCATTCTATATTATTAAATCAAATCAGTAATCTAAGATACATACTTAAAACTAGCCTACGTTCCGGTAAAGAGTTATAAAATAAGAACTACATTACGAAACATGCATGTCTATATATAAAAATATATATAAATAACCTATATTCTAAACTAAATTACTACTAATAATCTACAAAAGAAATAGAACACACAACGCAACACTTGGGTCTAAGTAACAACCTGTCGATAGGTCAAACGTTCAAAATAATTGACACCGCAACGACTTGAAGGTTTGCATACAGAAATTCTACCATCAAACACTAATATGTAAAAACGTATTAAACACACAATAATTTAGAAATAAAACCTTCAATACTATGTTGTCACAATACCAGATATATATATGTATATATGAAATCAAATAATTGACACATAACCTCAAATACACAACATTACATCGCTAAAGAATCGAAATGAAAATCACACTGCCAAAATTATATACATATATACGTGCGTGTGTGTGTGTTCTATCTTATTAAATGAAGTTAATAAACAATTAACATTTCATCTGGTATAAATACTACACTGCCAGAAGAAATATATACATATACATATATATATATTGTGTGTATATGAGTTTGTCTTATATTATCAAATACTCTATAAAATAAACTACTCAAAACAATAAATAAAGCTATCGAAGAATTACAAAACATTAATCATATTAAAATCACACACAATATAAATAAATAAATATATATATATGTATATTCACACGAACAATACTATTGTCACTTTAAAGTAATACGAATAACACTATTAATAAACAAATGTTCTAATTGCGGTAAAATAAGGAAACACGACCGACAGAAAATACTTCGATATTAAACAAAACTAAAGACCCGCCACTATAACCTCACTTATGAGCAGCCATGTTAGATTTACACGCGCATCGGAACACGCGTTATGGTTATAGGGATATTAGGGATTAATGGAAACCAGACGCGAGAAACAAATCATGAAAACACATTATTAACATTTTTCTTTAATAAATTCTATGCGCAACTACATTGTCAAATATGAATATATATATATAATTAATTAAAAAAGGGAAATATAAAGTTAAACACTATTGATGAATTACAAAACATTAGTCATATTAAAATGACACACAACCTAAATTTATATATATATATATTCACACCAACAATACTATTGTCACTTTAAAGTAATAATAACGATATTAATGTTCTAATTGCGGAAAAACAAGCGATAGAAAATTACTTCGATACTTCGGAACAACTAACACAATAACACGCGTTACGGTGATAGGAATATTAGGGATTAATGGAAATCAGGCGTGAGGAACAAATCATGAAAACACATCGTTAACGTTTTTCTTTAATAAATTCTATGCGCAACTACATTGTCAAATATAAATATAAAAATATATATATATATAATTAACAAAGAAAAAAGGGGGGAATATAAAATTAAATACACATATATTTAACAAACAAAAAGAACTAAATAAAATAACCTTACACTATCACGTTTAAAAAAAGTATATATATATATATATTGAACACACACAAAAAAAAAGAGAGAAGAAAAAAACAAAATGCATCAAAACAAAATATAATAATAAGGAACACGCGATCACCAAACAACGAACCAACGAAGCACCTACACCAAATCAAAATCGAAGCAAGGAGCTCCAGGATAAAGTTCGCTGAACTCACGCATACGTTTGATGGGCCTTCCCAAATCGCCCATGGGTTCTTCGGAATCCCTCTTTCGCTTGCGCTGAAACAATACAATATAGTTTAAATAAAACGAAACAGAACGAATCAAGCGGATTAAAAATAAGACAAAGTACGCACCATAGAAGTCTGGATAGGAACCCCTGATGGAAATGCCTCCGCAAACATTGTTTAAACGTCGATCACCGAAGCCTAGAGAAACAACAAGAAAAGGAAAAAGGATCAAAATCACGAAAACAACCATAATATACAAATATCTATCTAAATCAAACTTACGCAAACTAATTCGAAGGAGGAGGCCCTTGTTGTGGGAGAGCAGCGGATCGCGCGTGTTGCCCGAGCAAACATCGAAATGATAATGATGCTGCAGCCGCCAGCCCTTGCACGTGCCGAAGAAACACAGATAAATCCCACGGTACAAACATGGAAGATTCTCGGAAAAGACAAGACCAGCATGGAACGTCTCAAGTCTCCTAGACGCTAGCTCAGCAGAAACACTGGACCGAGTGGAACTAAGTCGAAATATGAAACTTACATTCTCTCACGTACGATCTCTGGAAGCCAAAACTGCAAAATCCCGATTCCCACGGAAGGGTACTCCCAGTGGACCACCACCACAACCACCACCTCGTGGGGATGGCATTATAAATAAGCATAGCACATAGAGCAGCGCGCAGTATAATTAATACGTTCATTATAACGTCTTATACCGTGCTATATCGTGCGTTTAGAAATCTTGTATAACACTTTGCGTTTCGGCGGTCTTTAGTTGTCTAGACAAGAAAGGAAAGTCGCGACTTAGGAAAAATAAAATATTTTGAAGTCTTCATTTCATCGCTTAAACAAAAGCGCATTGTAATTGCGGTATTAATTCGGTTAGTAATTTGTAAACCGTGTATCGAAACAAATAAATAAAGTAAAAGTTTGATAATAAATTATATCCGAGTTTCGAGAAATAAACCCAGAAATTAAAACACCAACGACCATCAGAGCAGACGAAGTGATGGCACCCGACGCCACTGGTTTCTCAAGGTAAGAAAATAAATTTTAAAAATATTTCCTTCTTCTCTGATAATTTCGTTGCACTCGAGAATTACCTATCATCAATCTCGTTTTATTTCCGTGAACGGTTTGAAGATAGAATCATTATTTTAAACTTTAAACAAAAGGGGGTGTTCGCTGTGTTGGCTTGTGCAAACGGTGTTTTCAGCTACTGAAACACCCGTTGATCTTCGCATTCCTCCTCCCATTGTTGGCAAAATATTGCCCGTCTTTGGGCAAGGCTTGCGAAATCACACAAGTCCCGCACAGAGAGGACCATTAAATACATCGTTGACGTCGATCGAATATTAAGAGCGATACCGGCATTTCTATTGACCAATTTCCTTGCCATCATTGCATGCAATTATACAAAAAGGAGAGAGAAATAGTAGAACAATTTCCTTTAAAAATTTAACCGAAGGATCGTTCGCTGTGTTGACTTGTGCAAACGGTGTTTTCAATAATCGAAAACGCCTATCGATCTTCGCATTCCTCCTCCCATTGTTGGCAAAATATTGCCCGTCTTTGGGCAAGGCTTGCGAAATCACACAAGTTCCACACAGAGAGGATCGTTAGAATCACCCTCGATAATCAAACTCAAAGGCAAGAAAATCGTGGTGATAGAATCCATCGTGGCAAATAAACTGAGCTTTGGTTCCAACGACAAACTATTATAGCGAAATTAAAAGAGAAGAAGAAGGCAAAACGTAAAAAAAAATAAATTCATATCAGCAACGAAAAATTTGACATTCAAATATTGTATCCAGCTTTAATCCTCTCCCGTGCTAGTATCCCTGCACATAGCAGGTTAGCCAAAAAGCGGAATCGGTTTTGCCAGTAGCATTATACTCTAGTCGACGCTACCCGTAACGTTTGAAATAAATAAAATTTTTGAAATAGTCCTTAGACTATTTCTGGTGGCAGCAACTACCGTATTAATCGGAAATCCAAATAAATACTTCATACACAATAATATCATTTCAATATTTCCCTTCCGACTAAACTCTAAATCACAAATAAATCAAAAATAAATAAATAAAAAAAAAAAAAAAAAAATTTTACAGAATTTTAATCTTAACTTGACTTAAAACTAATAAATACGTAACACACGAAAATCGACTGTAATTTCCTTAAAGTTTGAGATAGTGCGACGTTTAACGGATCATTTTACTCCATTTTACACGCCGAATGTAACGCACCTCACTTTTAGCGTCGCAACAATCCCTGGCACTCGTAAAACACGATCTTTCGTCTCATTTTGACGAAAATCGACTGTAATTTCCTTAAAGTTGGAGATATTTCGACGTTTAACCGCTCATTTTACTCCATTTACACGCCGAATGCGGTGCACGACACTTTCAGCGTCGCAGCAATCCCTGGCAATCGCAAAACGCGATCTTTCGACTTATTTTGACGAAATCGACTGTAATTTCCTTAAAGTTGGAGATATTTCGACGTTTAACCGCTCATTTTACTCCATTTTACACGCCGAACGCAGTGCACTACACTTTCAGCGTGGAAAATATCTCTGGCGCCCGCAAATAGCGATCATTCTTAATACTTTGACCATAATCGACTGTAATTGCCTTCCCGTTGGAGATATTTCGACGTTTAAACGCTCCTCTTACTCCATTTTACACGGTAAATACCGCGCACCTCACTTTTAGCGTCGCAACAATCCCTGGCACTCGTAAAACACGATCTTTCGTCTCATTTTGACGAAAATCGACTGTAATTTCCTTAAAGTTGGAGATATTTCGACGTTTAACCGCTCATTTTACTCCATTTACACGCCGAATGCAGTGCACGACACTTTTAGCGTCGCAGCAATCCCTGGCAATCGCAAAACGCGATCTTTCGACTTATTTTGACGAAATCGACTGTAATTTCCTTAACGTTTGAGATAGTGCGACGTTTAACGGCTCATTTTACTCCATTTTACTCGCCGAATGTAACGCACCTCACTTTTAGCGTCGCAGCAATCCCTGGCAATCGCAAAACGCGATCTTTCGACTTATTTTGACGAAATCGACTGTAATTTCCTTAACGTTTGAGATAGTGCGACGTTTAACGGCTCATTTTACTCCATTTTACTCGCCGAATGCAGTGCACGACACTTTTAGCGCCGCAGCAATTCCTGGCAATCGCAAATCGCGATCTTTCGACTTATTTTGATGAAATCGACTGTAATTTCCTTAAAGTTGGAGATATTGCGACGTTTAACCGCTCATTTTACTCCATTTTACACGCCGAACGCAGTGCACTACACTTTCAGCGTGGAAAATATCTCTGGCGCCCGCAAATAGCGATCATTCTTAATACTTTGACCATAATCGACTGTAATTGCCTTCCCGTTGGAGATATTTCGACGTTTAAACGCTCCTCTTACTCCATTTTACACGGTAAATACCGCGCACCTCACTTTTAGCGTCGCAACAATCCCTGGCACTCGTAAAACACGATCTTTCGTCTCATTTTGACGAAAATCGACTGTAATTTCCTTAAAGTTGGAGATATTTCGACGTTTAACCGCTCATCTTACTCCATTTACACGCCGAATGCAGTGCACGACACTTTTAGCGTCGCAGCAATCCCTGGCAATCGCAAAACGCGATCTTTCGACTTATTTTGACGAAATCGACTGTAATTTCCTTAAAGTTTGAGATATTGCGACGTTTAACGGATCCTTTTACTCCATTTACACGCCGAATGCAGTGCACGACACTTTTAGCGTCGCAGCAATCCCTGGCAATCGCAAAACGCGATCTTTCGACTTATTTTGACGAAATCGACTGTAATTTCCTTAAAGTTTGAGATATTGCGACGTTTAACGGCTCATTTTACTCGATTTTACACGCCGAATGCAGTGCATGACACTTTTAGCGCCGCAGCAATTCCTGGCAATCGCAAATCGCGATCTTTCGACTTATTTTGATGAAATCGACTGTAATTTCCTTAAAGTTGGAGATATTGCGACGTTTAACGGATCATTTTACTCCATTTTACACGCCGAATGCAGTGCACCTCACTTTTAGGTTTCGCAACAATACCTGGCACTGGTAAAACACGATCATCCGTCTCATTTTATCGAAAATCGACTGTAATTTCCTTAAAGTTGGAGATATTTCGACGTTTAACCGCTCATTTTACTCCATTTACACGCCGAATGCAGTGCACGACACTTTTAGCGTCGCAGCAATCCCTGGCAATCGCAAAACGCGATCTTTCGACTTATTTTGACGAAATCGACTGTAATTTCCTTAAAGTTTGAGATATTGCGACGTTTAACGGCTCATTTTACTCGATTTTACACGCCGAATGCAGTGCATGACACTTTTAGCGCCGCAGCAATTCCTGGCAATCGCAAATCGCGATCTTTCGACTTATTTTGATGAAATCGACTGTAATTTCCTTAAAGTTGGAGATATTGCGACGTTTAACGGATCATTTTACTCCATTTTACACGCCGAATGCAGTGCACCTCACTTTTAGGTTTCGCAACAATACCTGGCACTGGTAAAACACGATCATCCGTCTCATTTTATCGAAAATCGACTGTAATTTCCTTAAAGTTGGAGATATTTCGACGTTTAACCGCTCATTTTACTCCATTTTACACGCCGAATGCAGTGCACGACACTTTTAGCGTCGCAGCTATCCCTGGCAATAGCAAAACGCGATCTGTCGACTTATTTTGACGAAATCGACTGTAATTTCCTTAAAGTTGGAGATATTGCGACGTTTAAACGCTCCTCTTACTCCATTTTACACGGTAAATACAGTGCACCTCACTTTTACCGTCGCAACAATCCCTGGCGCGCGCAATTATCGATCATTCGTCTGATTTTGACGAAAATCGACTGTAAATTCCTTAAAGTTGGAGATATTGCGACGCTTAACCGCTCATTTTACTCCATTTTACACGCCGAATGCAGTGCACGACACTTTTAGCGCCGCAGCAATTCCTGGCAATCGCAAATCGCGATCTTTCGACTTATTTTGAAGAAATCGACTGTAATTTCCTTAAAGTTGGAGATATTGCGACGTTTAACGGCTCATGTTACTCCATTTTACACGCCGAATGCAGTGCACCTCACTTTTAGCGTCGCAGCAATCCCTGGCACTCTTACAACACGATCTTCCGTCTCATTTTATCGAAAATCGACTGTAATTTCCTTAAAGTTGGAGACATTTCGACGTTTAACCGCTCATTTTACTCCATTTTACACGCCGAACGCAGTGCACTACACTTTCAGCGTGGAAAATATCTCTGGCGCCCGCAAATAGCGATCATTCTTAATACTTTGACCATAATCGACTGTAATTGCCTTCCCGTTGGAGATATTTCGACGTTTAAACGCTCCTCTTACTCCATTTTACACGGTAAATACCGTGCACCTCACTTTTAGCGTCGCAACAAACCCTGGCGCGCGCAATTCGCGATCATTCGTCTGATTTTCACGATAATCGACTGTAATTTCTTTCCCGTTGGAGATATTTCGACGTTTAAACGCTCCTCTTACTCCATTTACACGGTAAATACAGTGCACCTCACTTTCAGCGTCGCAACAATCCCTGGAGCGCGCAATTCGCGGTCATTCGTCTGATTTTCACGATAATCGACTGTAATTTCTTTCCCGTTGGAGATATTTCGACGTTTAAACGCTCCTCTTACTCCATTTACACGGTAAATACAGTGCACCTCACTTTTAGCGTCGCAACAATCCCTGGAGCGCGCAATTCGCGATCATTCGTCTGATTTTCACGAAAATCGACTGTAATTTCCTTAAAGTTTGAGATAGTGCGACGTTTAACGGATCATTTTACTCCATTTTACACGCCGTATGCAGTGCACCTCACTTTTAGCTTTCGCAACAATCCCTGGCACTGGTAAAACACGATCTTCCGTCTCATTTTATCGAAAATCGACTGTAATTTCCTTAAAGTTGGAGATATTTGACGTTTAACCGCTCATTTTACTCCATTTTACACGCCGAATGCAGTGCACGACACTTTTAGCGTCGCAGCAATTCCTGGCAATCGCAAATCGCGATCTTTCGACTTATTTTGACGAAATCGACTGTAATTTCCTTAAAATTGGAGATATTTCGACGTTTAACCGCTCATTTTACTCCATTTACACGCCGAATGCAGTGCACGACACTTTTAGCGTCGCAGCAATCCCTGGCAATCGCAAATCGCGATCTTTCGACTTATTTTGATGAAATCGACTGTAATTTCCTTAAAGTTGGAGATATTGCGACGTTTAACCGCTCATTTTACTCCATTTTACACGCCGAACGCAGTGCACTGCACTTTCAGCGTGGAAAATATCTCTAGCGCCCGCAAATAGCGATCACTCTTAATACTTTGACCATAATCGACTGTAATTTCCTTCCCGTTGGAGATATTTCGACGTTTAAACGCTCCTCTTACTCCATTTTACACGGTAAATACTGTGCACCTCACTTTTAGCGTCGCAACAAACCCTGGCGCGCGCAATTCGCGATCATTCGTCTGATTTTCACGATAATCGACTGTAATTTCTTTCCCGTGGGAGATATTTCGACGTTTAAACGCTCCTCTTACTCCATTTTACACGGTAAATACAGTGCACCTCACTTTTAGCGTCGCAACAATCCCTGGCACTCGTAAAACACGATCTTTCGTCTCATTTTGACGAAAATCGACTGTAATTTCCTTAAAGTTGGAGATATTTCGACGTTTAACCGCTCATTTTACTCCATTTACACGCCGAATGCAGTGCACGACACTTTTAGCGTCGCAGCAATCCCTGGTAATCGCAAAACGCGATCTTTCGACTTATTTTGACGAAATCGACTGTAATTTCCTTAAAGTTTGAGATAGTGCGACGTTTAACGGCTCATTTTACTCGATTTTACACGCCGAATGCAGTGCATGACACTTTTAGCGCCGCAGCAATTCCTGGCAATCGCAAATCGCGATCTTTCGACTTATTTTGATGAAATCGCCTGTAATTTCCTTAAAGTTTGAGATAGTGCGACGTTTAACGGATCATTTTACTCCATTTTACACGCCGTATGCAGTGCACCTCACTTTTAGCTTTCGCAACAATACCTGGCACTGGTAAAACACGATCATCCGTCTCATTTTATCGAAAATCGACTGTAATTTCCTTAAAGTTGGAGATATTTCGACGTTTAACCGCTCATTTTACTCCATTTACACGCCGAATGCAGTGCACGACACTTTTAGCGTCGCAGCAATCCCTGGTAATCGCAAAACGCGATCTTTCGACTTATTTTGACGAAATCGACTGTAATTTCCTTAAAGTTTGAGATAGTGCGACGTTTAACGGCTCATTTTACTCGATTTTACACGCCGAATGCTGTGCACGACACATTTAGCGTCGCAGCAATTCCTGGCAATCGCAAAACGCGATCTGTCGACTTATTTTGACGAAATCGACTGTAATTTCCTTAAAGTTGGAGATATTGCGACGTTTAAACGCTCCTCTTACTCCATTTTACACGGTAAATACAGTGCACCTCACTTTTAGCGTCGCAGCAATCCCTGGCACTCTTACAACACGATCTTCCGTCTCATTTTATCGAAAATCGACTGTAATTTCTTTAAAGTTGGAGACATTTCGACGTTTAACCGCTCATTTTACTCCATTTTACACGCCGAACGCAGTGCACTACACTTTCAGCGTGGAAAATATCTCTGGCGCCCGCAAATAGCGATCATTCTTAATACTTTGACCATAATCGACTGTAATTGCCTTCCCGTTGGAGATATTTCGACGTTTAAACGCTCCTCTTACTCCATTTTACACGGTAAATACCGTGCACCTCACTTTTAGCGTCGCAACAAACCCTGGCGCGCGCAATTCGCGATCATTCGTCTGATTTTCACGATAATCGACTGTAATTTCTTTCCCGTTGGAGATATTTCGACGTTTAAACGCTCCTCTTACTCCATTTACACGGTAAATACAGTGCACCTCACTTTCAGCGTCGCAACAATCCCTGGAGCGCGCAATTCGCGATCATTCGTCTGATTTTCACGATAATCGACTGTAATTTCTTTCCCGTTGGAGATATTTCGACGTTTAAACGCTCCTCTTACTCCATTTACACGGTAAATACAGTGCACCTCACTTTTAGCGTCGCAACAATCCCTGGAGCGCGCAATTCGCGATCATTCGTCTGATTTTCACGAAAATCGACTGTAATTTCCTTAAAGTTTGAGATAGTGCGACGTTTAACGGATCATTTTACTCCAGTTTACACGCCGTATGCAGTGCACCTCACTTTTAGCTTTCGCAACAATCCCTGGCACTGGTAAAACACGATCTTCCGTCTCATTTTATCGAAAATCGGCTGTAATTTCCTTAAAGTTGGAGATATTTCGACGTTTAACCGCTCATGTTACTCCATTTTACACGCCGAATGCAGAGCACGACGCTTTTAGCGTCGCAGCAATTCCTGGCAATCGCAAATCGCGATCTTTCGACTTATTTTGACGAAATCGACTGTAATTTCCTTAAAATTGGAGATATTTCGACGTTTAACCGCTCATGTTACTCCATTTACACGCCGAATGCAGTGCACGACACTTTTAGCGTCGCAGCAATCCCTGGCAATCGCAAAACACGATCTTTCGTCTCATTTTGACGAAAATCGACTGTAATTTCCTTAAAGTTGGAGATATTTCGACGTTTAACCGCCCATTTTACTCCATTTTACACGCCGAATGCAGTGCACGACACTTTTAGCGTCGCAGCAATCCCTGGCAATCGCAAAACGCGATCTTTCGACTTATTTTGACGAAATCGACTGTAATTTCCTTAAAGCTGGAGATATTCCGACGTATAACCACCCATTTTACTCCATCACTTTTAGCGTCGCAACAATCCCTGGCGCGCGCAATTCACGATCATTCGTCTGATTTTCACGCAAATCGACTGTAATTTCCTTAAAGTTGGAGATATTGCGACGCTTAACCGCTCATTTTACTCCATTTTACACGCCGAATGCGGTGCACCTCACTTTTAGCGTCGCAACAATCCCGGGCAATCGCAAAACGCGATCTTTCGACTTATTTTGACGAAATCGACCGTAATTGCCTTAAAGTTGGAGATATTTCGACGTTTAACCGCTCATTTTACTCCATTTTACACGTCGAACGCAGTGCAATACACTTTCAGCGTGGAAAATATCACTGGCGCCCGCAAATAGCGATCATTCTTAATACTTTGAACATCATCGACTGTAATTTCCTTCCCGTTGGAGATATTTCGACGTTTAAACGCTCCTCTTACTCCATTTTACGCGGTAAATACAGTGCACCTCAATTTTAGCGTCGCAGCAATCTCTGGCGCGCGCAATTCGCGATCATTCGTCTGATTTGCACGATAATAGACTGTAATTTCCTTCCCGTCGGAGATATTTCGACGTTTAAACGGTCATCTTACTCCATTTTACACGCTCAATACAGTGCACCTCACTTTTAGCGTCGCAACAATCCCTGGCGCGCGCAATTCGCGATCATTCGTCTGATTTTCACGATAATGGACTGTAATTTCCTTCCCGTCGGAGATATTTCGAAGTTTAAACGGTCATCTTACTCCATTTTACACGCTAAATACAGTGCACCTCACTTTTAGCGTCGCAACAATCCCTGGCACTCGTAAAACACGGTCTTTCTTCTTATTTTGACGAAAATCGACTGTAATTTCCTTAAAGTTGGTGATATTTCGACGCTTAACCGCTCATTTTACTCCATTTTACACGCCGAAAGCAGTGCACGACACTTTTAGCGTCACAGCAATCCCTGGCAATCGCAAAACGCGATCTTTCGACTTATTTTGACGAAATCGAATGTAATTTCCTTAAAGTTGGAGATATTGCGACGTTTAACCGCTCATTTTACTCCATCTTACACGCCGAATGCAGTGCACCTCACTTTTAGCGTCGCAGCAATCCCTGGCAATCGCAAAACGCGATCTTTCGACTTATTTTGACGAAATCGACCGTAATTTCCTTAAAGTTGGAGATATTGCGACGTTTAACCGCTCATTTTACTCCATTTTACACGCCGAATGCAATGCACGACACTTTCAGCGTCGCAAATATCTCTGGCGCCCGCAAATAGCGATCATTCTTAACACTTTGACGATAATCGACTGTAATTTCCTTCGCGTTGGAGATATTTCGACGTTTAACCGCTCATTTTACTCCATCTTACACGCCGAATGCAGTGCACCTCACTTTTAGCGTCGCAGCAATCCCTGGCAATCGCAAAACGCGATCTTTCGACTTATTTTGACGAAATCGACCGTAATTTCCTTAAAGTTGGAGATATTGCGACGTTTAACCGCTCATTTTACTCCATTTTACACGCCGAATGCAATGCACGACACTTTCAGCGTCGCAAATATCTCTGGCGCCCGCAAATAGCGATCATTCTTAACACTTTGACGATAATCGACTGTAATTTCCTTCGCGTTGGAGATATTCCGACGTATAACCACTCATTTTACTCCATCACTTTTAGCGTCGCAACAATCCCTGGCGCGCGCAATTCACGATCATTCGTCTGATTTTCACGCAAATCGACTGTAATTTCCTTAAAGTTGGAGATATTTCGACGTTTAAACGCTCCTCTTACTCCATTTTACACGGTAAATACAGTGCACCTCACTTTTAGCGTCGCAGCAATCCCTGGCGCGCGCAATTCGCGATCATTCGTCTGATTTTCACGATAATAGACTGTAATTTCCTTCCCGTTGGAGATATTTCGACGTTTAAACGCTCCTCTTACTCCATTTTACACGGTAAATACAGTGCACCTCACTTTTACCGTCGCAACAATCCCTGGTGCGCGCAATTCGCGATCATTCGTCTGATTTTGACGAAAATCGACTGTAATTTCCTTAAAGTTGGAGATATTGCGACGCTTAACCGCTCATTTTACTCCATTTTACACGCCGAATGCAGTGCACGACACTTTTAGCGTCGCAGCAATTCCTGGCAATCGCAAATCGCGATCTGTCGACTTATTTTGATGAAATCGACTGTAATTTCCTTAAAGTTGGAGATATTGCCACATTTAACCGCTCATTTTACTCCATTTTACACGCCGAATGCAATGCACGACACTTTCAGCGTCGCAAATATCTCTGGCGCCCGCAAATAGCGATCATTCTTAACACTTTGACGATAAGCGACTGTAATTTCCTTCGCGTTGGAGATATTTCGATGTTTAACCACTCATTTTACTCCATGTTACACGCCGAATGCAGTGCACCTCACTTTTAGCGTCGCAACAATCCCTGGCACTCGTAAAACACGATCTTTCGTCTCATTTTGACGAAAATCGACTGTAATTTCCTTAAAGTTGGAGATATTTCGACGTTTAACCGCCCATTTTACTCCATTTTACACGCCGAATGCAGTGCACGACACTTTTAGCGTCGCAGCAATCCCTGGCAATCGCAAAACGCGATCTTTCGACTTATTTTGACGAAATCGACTGTAATTTCCTTAAAGCTGGAGATATTCCGACGTATAACCACTCATTTTACTCCATCACTTTTAGCGTCGCAACAATCCCGGGCAATCGCAAAACGCGATCTTTCGACTTATTTTGACGAAATCGACTGTAATTTCCTTAAAGTTGGAGATATTTCGACGTTTAACCGCTCATTTTACTCCATTTTACACGCCGAACGCAGTGCAATACACTTTCAGCGTGGAAAATATCTCTGGCGCCCGCAAATAGCGATCATTCTTAATACTTTGAACATAATCGACTGTAATTTCCTTCCCGTTGGAGATATTTCGACGTTTAAACGCGCCTCTTACTCCATTTTACACGGTAAATACAGTGCACCTCACTTTTAGCGTCGCAACAATTCCTGGCACTCGTAAAACACGATCTTTCGACTTATTTTGACGAAATCGACTATAATTTCCTTAAAGTTGGAGATATTGCCACATTTAACCGCTCATGTTACTCCATTTTACATGCCGAATGCAATGCACGACACTTTCAGGGTCGCAAATATCTCTGGCGCCCGCAAATAGCGATCATTCTTAACACTTTGACGATAATCGACTGTAATTTCCTTCGCGTCGGAGATATTTCGACGTTTAAACGGTCATCTTACTCCATTTTACACGCTAAATACTGTGCACCTCACTGTTAGCGTCGCAACAATCCCTGGCGCGCGCAATTCGCGATCTTTCGTCTTATTTTGACGAAAATCGACTGTAATTTCCTTAAAGTTGGAGATATTTCGACGTTTAACCGCTCATTTTACTCCAGTTTACACGCCGAATGCAGTGCACCTCACTTTTAGCGTCGCAACAATTCCTGGCACTCGTAAAACACGATCTTTCGACTTATTTGGACGAAATCGACTGTAATTTCCTTAAAGTTGGAGATATTGCCACATTTAACCGCTCATTTTACTCCATTTTACACGCCGAATGCAATGCACGACACTTTCAGCGTCGCAAATATCTCTGGCGCCCGCAAATAGCGATCATTCTTAACACTTTGACGATAATCGACTGTAATTTCCTTCGCGTTGGAGATATTTCGATATTTAACCACTCATTTTACTCCATGTTACACGCCGAATGCAGTGCACCTCACTTTTAGCGTCGCAACAATCCCTGGCACTCGTAAAACACGATCTTTCGTCTCATTTTGACGAAAATCGACTGTAATTTCCTTAAAGCTGGAGATATTTCGACGTTTAACCGCCCATTTTACTCCATTTTACACGCCGAATGCAGTGCACGACACTTTTAGCGTCGCAGCAATCCCTGGCAATCGCAAAACGCGATCTTTCGACTTATTTTGACGAAAATCGACTGTAATTGCCTTAAAGCTGGAGATAGTCCGACGTATAACCACTCATTTTACTCCATCACTTTTAGCGTCGCAACAATCCCTGGCGCGCGCAATTCACGATCATTCGTCTGATTTTCACGCAAATCGACTGTAATTTCCTTAAAGTTGGAGATATTTCGACGTTTAAACGCTCCTCTTACTCCATTTT
Source organism: Bombus sonorus (assembly GCA_029958995.1). Taxonomy (NCBI): domain Eukaryota; kingdom Metazoa; phylum Arthropoda; class Insecta; order Hymenoptera; family Apidae; genus Bombus; species Bombus sonorus. Next base: position 4,307,056 of record JARWAU010000008.1, on the reverse strand, counting down.
ACACGGTAAATACAGTGCACCTCACTTTTAGCGTCGCAGCAATCCCTGGCGCGCGCAATTCGCGATCATTCGTCTGATTTTCACGATAATAGACTGTAATTTCCTTCCCGTTGGAGATATTTCGACGTTTAAACGCTCCTCTTACTCCAGTTTACACGGTAAATACAGTGCACCTCACTTTTACCGTCGCAACAATCCCTGGTGCGCGCAATTCGCGATCATTCGTCTGATTTTGACGAAAATCGACTGTAATTTCCTTAAAGTTGGAGATATTGCGACGCTTAACCGCTCATTTTACTCCATTTTACACGCCGAATGCAGTGCACGACACTTTTAGCGTCGCAGCAATTCCTGGCAATCGCAAATCGCGATCTGTCGACTTATTTTGATGAAATCGACTGTAATTTCCTTAAAGTTGGAGATATTGCCACATTTAACCGCTCATTTTACTCCATTTTACACGCCGAATGCAATGCACGACACTTTCAGCGTCGCAAATATCTCTGGCGCCCGCAAATAGCGATCATTCTTAACACTTTGACGATAAGCGACTGTAATTTCCTTCGCGTTGGAGATATTTCGATGTTTAACCACTCATTTTACTCCATGTTACACGCCGAATGCAGTGCACCTCACTTTTAGCGTCGCAACAATCCCTGGCACTCGTAAAACACGATCTTTCGTCTCATTTTGACGAAAATCGACTGTAATTTCCTTAAAGTTGGAGATATTTCGACGTTTAACCGCCCATTTTACTCCATTTTACACGCCGAATGCAGTGCACGACACTTTTAGCGTCGCAGCAATCCCTGGCAATCGCAAAACGCGATCTTTCGACTTATTATGACGAAATCGACTGTAATTTCCTTAAAGCTGGAGATATTCCGACGTATAACCACTCATTTTACTCCATCACTTTTAGCGTCGCAACAATCCCTGGCGCGCGCAATTCACGATCATTCGTCTGATTTGCACGATAGTAGACTGTAATTTCCTTCCCGTCGGAGATATTTCGACGTTTAAACGGTCATCTTACTCCATTTTACACGCACAATACAGTGCACCTCACTTTTAGCGTCGCAACAATCCCTGGCGCGCGCAATTCGCGATCATTCGTCTGATTTTCACGATAATAGACTGTAATTTCCTTCCCGTCGGAGATATTTCGACGTTTAAACGGTCATCTTACTCCATTTTACACGCTAAATACAGTGCACCTCACTTTTAGCGTCGCAACAATCTCTGGCGCGCGCAATTCGCGATCTTTCGTCTTATTTTGACGAAAATCGACTGTAATTTCCTTAAAGTTGGAGATATGTCGACGTTTAACCGCTCATTTTACTCCAGTTTACACGCCGAATGCAGTGCACCTCTCTTTTAGCGTCGCAACAATTCCTGGCACTCGTAAAACACGATCTTTCGACTTATTTTGACGAAATCGACTATAATTTCCTTAAAGTTGGAGATATTGCCACATTTAACCGCTCATGTTACTCCATTTTACATGCCGAATGCAATGCACGACACTTTCAGGGTCGCAAATATCTCTGGCGCCCGCAAATAGCGATCATTCTTAACACTTTGACGATAATCCACTGTAATTTCCTTCGCGTTGGAGATATTTCGATGTTTAACCACTCGCTTTACTCCATGTTACACGCCGAATGCAGTGCACCTCACTTTTAGCGTCGCAACAATCCGTGGCACTCGTAAAACACGATCTTCCTTCTTATTTTGACGAAATCGACCGTAATTTTCTTAAAGTTGGAGATATTGCGACGTTTAACCGCTCATCTTACTCCATTTTACACGCTCAATACAGTGCACCTCACTTTTAGCGTCGCAACAATCCCTGGCGCGCGCAATTCGCGATCATTCGTCTTATTTTCACGATAATAGACTGTAATTTCCTTCCCGTCGGAGATATTTCGACGTTTAAACGGTCATCTTACTCCATTTTACACGCTAAATACAGTGCACCTCACTTTTAGCGTCGCAACAATCCCTGGCGCGCGCAATTCGCGATCTTTCGTCTTATTTTGACGAAAATCGACTGTAATTTCCTTAAAGTTGGAGATATTTCGACGTTTAACCGCTCATTTTACTCCAGTTTACACGCCGAATGCAGTGCACCTCTCTTTTAGCGTCGCAACAATTCCTGGCACTCGTAAAACACGATCTTTCGACTTATTTTGACGAAATCGACCGTAATTTCCTTAAAGTTGGAGATATTTCGACGTTTAACCGCCCATTTTACTCCATTTTACACGCCGAATGCAGTGCACGACACTTTTAGCGTCGCAGCAATCCCTGGCAATCGCAAAACGCGATCTTTCGACTTATTTTGACGAAAATCGACTGTAATTGCCTTAAAGCTGGAGATATTCCGACGTATAACCACTCATTTTACTCCATCACTTTTACCGTCGCAACAATCCCTGGCGCGCGCAATTCGCGATCATTCGTCTGATTTTGACGAAAATCGACTGTAATTTCCTTAAAGTTGGAGATATTGCGACGCTTAACCGCTCATTTTACTCCATTTTACACGCCGAATGCAGTGCACGACACTTTTAGCGTCGCAGCAATCCCTGGCAATCGCAAAACGCGATCTTTCGACTTATTTTGACGAAAATCGACTGTAATTGCCTTAAAGCTGGAGATATTCCGACGTATAACCACTCATTTTACTCCATCACTTTTAGCGTCGCAACAATCCCTGGCGCGCGCAATTCACGATCATTCGTCTGATTTTCACGCAAATCGACTGTTTTTTTCTTAAAGTTGGAGATATTTCGACGTTTAAACGCTCCCCTTACTCCATTTTACACAGTAAATACAGTGCACCTCACTTTTAGCGTCGCAGCAATCCCTGGCGCGCGCAATTCGCGATCATTCGTCTGATTTTCACGATAACAGACTGTAATTTCCTTCCCGTTGGAGATATTTCGACGTTTAAACGCTCTTCTTACTCCATTTTACACGGTAAATACAGTGCACCTCACTGTTACCGTCGCAACAATCCCTGGCACTCGTAAAACACGATCTTTCGTCTCATTTTGACGAAAATCGACTGTAATTTCCTTAAAGTTGGAGATATTTCGACGTTTAACCGCTCATTTTACTCCATTTTACACGCCGAATAAAGTGCACGACACTTTTAGCGTCGCAGCAATTCCTGGCAATCGCAAATCGCGATCTTTCGACTTATTTTGATGAAATCGACTGTAATTTCCTTAAAGTTGGAGATATTGCCACATTTAACCGCTCATTTTACTCCATTTTACACGCCGAATGCAATGCACGACACTTTCAGCGTCGCAAATATCTCTGGCGCCCGCAAATAGCGATCATTCTTAACACCTTGACGATAATCGACTGTAATTTCCTTAAAGCTGGAGATATTTCGACGTTTAACCGCCCATTTTACTCCATTTTACACGCCGAATGCAGTGCACGACACTTTTAGCGTCGCAGCAATCCCTGGCAATCGCAAAACGCGATCTTTCGACTTATTTTGACGAAAATCGACTGTAATTGCCTTAAAGCTGGAGATATTCCGACGTATAACCACTCATTTTACTCCATCACTTTTAGCGTCGCAACAATCCCTGGCGCGCGCAATTCACGATCATTCGTCTGATTTTCACGCAAATCGACTGTAATTTCCTTACAGTTGGAGATATTTCGACGTTTAAACGCTCCTCTTACTCCATTTTACACGGTAAATACAGTGCACCTCACTTTTAGCGTCGCAGCAATCCCTGGCGCGCGCAATTCGCGATCATTCGTCTGATTTTCACGATAATAGACTGTAATTTCCTTCCCGTTGGAGATATTTCGACGTTTAAACGCTCCTCTTACTCCATTTTACACGGTAAATACAGTGCACCTCACTTTTACCGTCGCAACAATCCCTGGCGCGCGCAATTCGCGATCATTCGTCTGATTTTGACGAAAATCGACTGTAATTTCGTTAAAGTTGGAGATATTGCGACGCTTAACCGCTCATTTTACTCCATTTTACACGCCGAATGCAGTGCACGACACTTTTAGCGTCGCAGCAATTCCTGGCAATCGCAAATCGCGATCTGTCGACTTATTTTGATGAAATCGACTGTAATTTCCTTAAAGTTGGAGATATTGCGACGTTTAACCGCTCATTTTACTCCATTTTACACGCCGAATGCAATGCACGACACTTTCAGCGTCGCAAATATCTCTGGCGCCCGCAAATGGCGATCATTCTTAACACTTTGACGATAATCGACTGTAATTTCCTTCGCGTTGGAGATATTTCGATGTTTAACCACTCATTTTACTCCATGTTACACGCCGAATGCAGTGCACCTCACTTTTAGCGTCGCCACAATCCCTGGCACTCGTAAAACACGATCTGTCGTCTCATTTTGACGAAAATCGACTGTAATTTCCTTAAAGCTGGAGATATTTCGACGTTTAACCGCCCATTTTACTCCATTTTACACGCCGAATGCAGTGCACGACACTTTTAGCGTCGCAGCAATCCCTGGCAATCGCAAAACGCGATCTTTCGACTTATTTTGACGAAAATCGACTGTAATTGCCTTAAAGCTGGAGATATTCCGACGTATAACCACTCATTTTACTCCATCACTTTTAGCGTCGCAACAATCCCTGGCGCGCGCAATTCACGATCATTCGTCTGATTTTCACGCAAATCGACTGTTTTTTTCTTAAAGTTGGAGATATTTCGACGTTTAAACGCTCCCCTTACTCCATTTTACACAGTAAATACAGTGCACCTCACTTTTAGCGTCGCAGCAATCCCTGGCGCGCGCAATTCGCGATCATTCGTCTGATTTTCACGATAACAGACTGTAATTTCCTTCCCGTTGGAGATATTTCGACGTTTAAACGCTCCTCTTACTCCATTTTACACGGTAAATACAGTGCACCTCACTTTTACCGTCGCAACAATCCCTGGCGCGCGCAATTCGCGATCATTCGTCTGATTTTGACGAAAATCGACTGTAATTTCCTTAAAGTTGGAGATATTGCGACGCTTAACCGCTCATTTTACTCCATTTTACACGCCGAATGCAGTGCACGACACTTTTAGCGTCGCAGCAATCCCTGGCAATCGCAAAACGCGATCTTTCGACTTATTTTGACGAAAATCGACTGTAATTGCCTTAAAGCTGGAGATATTCCGACGTATAACCACTCATTTTACTCCATCACTTTTAGCGTCGCAACAATCCCTGGCGCGCGCAATTCACGATCATTCGTCTGATTTTCACGCAAATCGACTGTTTTTTTCTTAAAGTTGGAGATATTTCGACGTTTAAACGCTCCCCTTACTCCATTTTACACAGTAAATACAGTGCACCTCACTTTTAGCGTCGCAGCAATCCCTGGCGCGCGCAATTCGCGATCATTCGTCTGATTTTCACGATAACAGACTGTAATTTCCTTCCCGTTGGAGATATTTCGACGTTTAAACGCTCTTCTTACTCCATTTTACACGGTAAATACAGTGCACCTCACTGTTACCGTCGCAACAATCCCTGGCACTCGTAAAACACGATCTTTCGTCTCATTTTGACGAAAATCGACTGTAATTTCCTTAAAGTTGGAGATATTTCGACGTTTAACCGCTCATTTTACTCCATTTTACACGCCGAATAAAGTGCACGACACTTTTAGCGTCGCAGCAATTCCTGGCAATCGCAAATCGCGATCTTTCGACTTATTTTGATGAAATCGACTGTAATTTCCTTAAAGTTGGAGATATTGCCACATTTAACCGCTCATTTTACTCCATTTTACACGCCGAATGCAATGCACGACACTTTCAGCGTCGCAAATATCTCTGGCGCCCGCAAATAGCGATCATTCTTAACACCTTGACGATAATCGACTGTAATTTCCTTAAAGCTGGAGATATTTCGACGTTTAACCGCCCATTTTACTCCATTTTACACGCCGAATGCAGTGCACGACACTTTTAGCGTCGCAGCAATCCCTGGCAATCGCAAAACGCGATCTTTCGACTTATTTTGACGAAAATCGACTGTAATTGCCTTAAAGCTGGAGATATTCCGACGTATAACCACTCATTTTACTCCATCACTTTTAGCGTCGCAACAATCCCTGGCGCGCGCAATTCACGATCATTCGTCTGATTTTCACGCAAATCGACTGTAATTTCCTTACAGTTGGAGATATTTCGACGTTTAAACGCTCCTCTTACTCCATTTTACACGGTAAATACAGTGCACCTCACTTTTAGCGTCGCAGCAATCCCTGGCGCGCGCAATTCGCGATCATTCGTCTGATTTTCACGATAATAGACTGTAATTTCCTTCCCGTTGGAGATATTTCGACGTTTAAACGCTCCTCTTACTCCATTTTACACGGTAAATACAGTGCACCTCACTTTTACCGTCGCAACAATCCCTGGCGCGCGCAATTCGCGATCATTCGTCTGATTTTGACGAAAATCGACTGTAATTTCGTTAAAGTTGGAGATATTGCGACGCTTAACCGCTCATTTTACTCCATTTTACACGCCGAATGCAGTGCACGACACTTTTAGCGTCGCAGCAATTCCTGGCAATCGCAAATCGCGATCTGTCGACTTATTTTGATGAAATCGACTGTAATTTCCTTAAAGTTGGAGATATTGCGACGTTTAACCGCTCATTTTACTCCATTTTACACGCCGAATGCAATGCACGACACTTTCAGCGTCGCAAATATCTCTGGCGCCCGCAAATAGCGATCATTCTTAACACTTTGACGATAATCGACTGTAATTTCCTTCGCGTTGGAGATATTTCGATGTTTAACCACTCATTTTACTCCATGTTACACGCCGAATGCAGTGCACCTCACTTTTAGCGTCGCCACAATCCCTGGCACTCGTAAAACACGATCTGTCGTCTCATTTTGACGAAAATCGACTGTAATTTCCTTAAAGCTGGAGATATTTCGACGTTTAACCGCCCATTTTACTCCATTTTACACGCCGAATGCAGTGCACGACACTTTTAGCGTCGCAGCAATCCCTGGCAATCGCAAAACGCGATCTTTCGACTTATTTTGACGAAAATCGACTGTAATTGCCTTAAAGCTGGAGATATTCCGACGTATAACCACTCATTTTACTCCATCACTTTTAGCGTCGCAACAATCCCTGGCGCGCGCAATTCACGATCATTCGTCTGATTTTCACGCAAATCGACTGTTTTTTTCTTAAAGTTGGAGATATTTCGACGTTTAAACGCTCCCCTTACTCCATTTTACACAGTAAATACAGTGCACCTCACTTTTAGCGTCGCAGCAATCCCTGGCGCGCGCAATTCGCGATCATTCGTCTGATTTTCACGATAACAGACTGTAATTTCCTTCCCGTTGGAGATATTTCGACGTTTAAACGCTCTTCTTACTCCATTTTACACGGTAAATACAGTGCACCTCACTGTTACCGTCGCAACAATCCCTGGCACTCGTAAAACACGATCTTTCGTCTCATTTTGACGAAAATCGACTGTAATTTCCTTAAAGTTGGAGATATTTCGACGTTTAACCGCTCATTTTACTCCATTTTACACGCCGAATAAAGTGCACGACACTTTTAGCGTCGCAGCAATTCCTGGCAATCGCAAATCGCGATCTTTCGACTTATTTTGATGAAATCGACTGTAATTTCCTTAAAGTTGGAGATATTGCCACATTTAACCGCTCATTTTACTCCATTTTACACGCCGAATGCAATGCACGACACTTTCAGCGTCGCAAATATCTCTGGCGCCCGCAAATAGCGATCATTCTTAACACCTTGACGATAATCGACTGTAATTTCCTTAAAGCTGGAGATATTTCGACGTTTAACCGCCCATTTTACTCCATTTTACACGCCGAATGCAGTGCACGACACTTTTAGCGTCGCAGCAATCCCTGGCAATCGCAAAACGCGATCTTTCGACTTATTTTGACGAAAATCGACTGTAATTGCCTTAAAGCTGGAGATATTCCGACGTATAACCACTCATTTTACTCCATCACTTTTAGCGTCGCAACAATCCCTGGCGCGCGCAATTCACGATCATTCGTCTGATTTTCACGCAAATCGACTGTAATTTCCTTAAAGTTGGAGATATTTCGACGTTTAACCGCTCATTTTACTCCATTTTACACGCCGAATAAAGCGCACGACACTTTTAGCGTCGCAGCAATTCCTGGCAATCGCAAATCGCGATCTTTCGACTTATTTTGATGAAATCGACTGTAATTTCCTTAAAGTTGGAGATATTGCCACATTTAACCGCTCATTTTACTCCATTTTACACGCCGAATGCAATGCACGACACTTTCAGCGTCGCAAATATCTCTGGCGCCCGCAAATAGCGATCATTCTTAACACCTTGACGATAATCGACTGTAATTTCCTTAAAGCTGGAGATATTTCGACGTTTAACCGCTCATTTTACTCCATTTTACACGCCGAATGCAGTGCACGACACTTTTAGCGTCGCAGCAATCCCTGGCAATCGCAAAACGCGATCTTTCGACTTATTTTGACGAAAATCGACTGTAATTGCCTTAAAGCTGGAGATATTCCGACGTATAACCACTCATTTTACTCCATCACTTTTAGCGTCGCAACAATCCCTGGCGCGCGCAATTCACGATCATTCGTCTGATTTTCACGCAAATCGACTGTAATTTCCTTAAAGTTGGAGATATTTCGACGTTTAAACGCTCCTCTTACTCCATTTTACACGGTAAATACAGTGCACCTCACTTTTAGCGTCGCAGCAATCCCTGGCGCGCGCAATTCGCGATCATTCGTCTGATTTTCACGATGATAGACTGTAATTTCCTTCCCGTTGGAGATATTTCGACGTTTAAACGCTCCTCTTACTCCATTTTACACGGTAAATACAGTGCACCTCACTTTTACCGTCGCAACAATCCCTGGCGCGCGCAATTCGCGATCATTCGTCTGATTTTGACGAAAATCGACTGTAATTTCCTTAAAGTTGGAGATATTGCGACGCTTAACCGCTCATTTTACTCCATTTTACACGCCGAATGCAGTGCACGACACTTTTAGCGTCGCAGCAATTCCTGGCAATCGCAAATCGCGATCTGTCGACTTATTTTGATGAAATCGACTGTAATTTCCTTAAAGTTGGAGATATTGCCACATTTAACCGCTCATTTTACTCCATTTTACACGCCGAATGCAATGCACGACACTTTCAGCGTCGCAAATATCTCTGGCGCCCGCAAATAGCGATCATTCTTAACACTTTGACGATAATCGACTGTAATTTCCTTAAAGTTGGAGATATTTCGACGTTTAAACGGTCATTTTACTTCATCTTGCACGCCGAATGCAGTGCACGACACTTTCAGCGTCGCAAATATCTCTGGTGCCCGCAAATAGCGATCATTCTTAAAACTTTGGCGATAATCGACTGTAATTTCCTTCGCGTTGGAGATATTTCGATGTTTAACCACTCACTTTACTCCATGTTACACGCCGAATGCAGTGCACCTCACTTTTAGCGTCGCAACAATCCGTGGCACTCGTAAAACACGATCTTTCTTCTTATTTTGACGAAATCGACCGTAATTTCCTTAAAGTTGGAGATATTGCGACGTTTAACCGCTCATTTTACTCCATTTTACACGCCGAATGCAATGCACGACACTTTCAGCGTCGCAAATATCTCTGGCGCCCGCAAATAGCGATCATTCTTAACACTTTGACGATAATCGACTGTAATTTCCTTCGCGTTGGAGATATTTCGATGTTTAACCACTCATTTTACTCCATGTTACACGCCGAATGCAGTGCACCTCACTTTTAGCGTCGCAACAATCCCTGGCACTCGTAAAACACGATCTTTCGTCTCATTTTGACGAAAATCGACTGTAATTTCCTTAAAGCTGGAGATATTTCGACCTTTAACCGCCCATTTTACTCCATTTTACACGCCGAATGCAGTGCACGACACTTTTAGCGTCGCAGCAATCCCTGGCAATCGCAAAACGCGATCTTTCGACTTATTTTGACGAAAATCGACTGTAATTGCCTTAAAGCTGGAGATATTCCGACGTATAACCACTCATTTTACTCCATCACTTTTAGCGTCCCAACAATCCCTGGCGCGCGCAATTCACGATCATTCGTCTGATTTTCACGCAAATCGACTGTAATTTCCTTAAAGTTGGAGATATTTCGACGTTTAAACGCTCCTCTTACTCCATTTTACACGGTAAATACAGTGCACCTCACTTTTAGCATCGCAGCAATCCCTGGCGCGCGCAATTCGCGATCATTCGTCTGATTTTCACGATAATAGACTGTAATTTCCTTCCCGTTGGAGATATTTCGACGTTTAAACGCTCCTCTTACTCCATTTTACACGGTAAATACAGTGCACCTCACTTTTACCGTCGCAAGAATCCCTGGCGCGCGCAATTCGCGATCATTCGTCTGATTTTGACGAAAATCGACTGTAATTTCCTTAAAGTTGGAGATATTGCGACGCTTAACCGCTCATTTTACTCCATTTTACACGCCGAATGCAGTGCACGACACTTTTACCGTCGCAGCAATTCCTGGCAATCGCAAATCGCGATCTGTCGACTTATTTTGATGAAATCGACTGTAATTTCCTTAAAGTTGGAGATATTGCGACGTTTAACGGCTCATTGTACTCCATTTTGCACGCCGAATGCGGTGCACCTCACTTTTAGCGTCGCAACAATCCCGGGCAATCGCAAAACGCGATCTTTCGACTTATTTTGACGAAATCGACTGTAATTTCTTTAAAGTTGGAGATATTTCGACGTTTAACCGCTCATTTTACTCCATTTTACACGTCGAACGCAGTGCAATACACTTTCAGGGTCGCAAATATCTCTGGCGCCCGCAAATAGCGATCATTCTTAACACTTTGACGATAATCGACTGTAATTTCCTTCGCGTTGGAGATATTTCGATGTTTAACCGCTCATTTTACTCCAGTTTACACGCCGAATGCAGTGCACCTCACTTTTAGCGTCGCAACAATTCCTGGCACTCGTAAAACACGATCTTTCGACTTATTTTGACGTAATCGACTATAATTTCCTTAAAGTTGGAGATATTGCCACATTTAACCGCTCATGTTACTCCATTTTACATGCCGAATGCAATGCACGACACTTTCAGGGTCGCAAATATCTCTGGCGCCCGCAAATAGCGATCATTCTTAACACTTTGACGATAATCGACTGTAATTTCCTTCGCGTTGGAGATATTTCGATGTTTAACCGCCCATTTTACTCCATTTTACACGCCGAATGCAGTGCACGACACGTTTAGCGTCGCAGCAATCCCTGGCAATCGCAAAACGCGATCTTTCGACTTATTTTGACGAAAATCGACTGTAATTTCCTTAAAGCTGGAGATATTCCGACGTATAACCACTCATTTTACTCCATTTACACGCCGAATGCGGTGCACGACACTTTTAGCGTCGCAGCAATCCCTGGCAATCGCAAAACGCGATCTTTCGACTTATTTTGACGAAATGGACTGTAATTTCCTTAAAGTTTCAGATATTTCGACGTTTAACCGCTCATTTTACTCCATTTACACGCCGAATGCGGTGCACGACACTTTTAGCGTCGCAGCAATCCCTGGCAATCGCAAAACGCGATCTTTCGACTTATTTTGACGAAATCGTCTGTAATTTCCTTAAAGTTGGAGATATTTCGACGTTTAACCGCTCATTTTACTCCATTTTACACGCCGAACGCAGTGCACTGCACTTTCAGCGTGGAAAATATCTCTAGCGCCCGCAAATAGCGATCACTCTTAATACTTTGACCATAATCGACTGTAATTTCCTTCCCGTTGGAGATATTTCGATGTTTAACCACTCACTTTACTCCATGTTACACGCCGAATGCAGTGCACCTCACTTTTAGCGTCGCAACAATCCGTGGCACTCGTAAAACACGATCTTTCTTCTTATTTTGACGAAATCGACCGTAATTTCCTTAAAGTTGGAGATATTGCGACGTTTAACCGCTCATTTTACTCCATTTTACACGCCGAATGCAATGCACGACACTTTCAGCGTCGCAAATATCTCTGGCGCCCGCAAATAGCGATCATTCTTAACACTTTGACGATAATCGACTGTAATTTCCTTCGCGTTGGAGATATTTCGATGTTTAACCACTCATTTTACTCCATGTTACACGCCGAATGCAGTGCACCTCACTTTTAGCGTCGCAACAATCCCTGGCACTCGTAAAACGCGATCTTTCGACTTATTTTGACGAAAATCGACTGTAATTGCCTTAAAGCTGGAGATATTCCGACGTATAACCACTCATTTTACTCCATCACTTTTAGCGTCCCAACAATCCCTGGCGCGCGCAATTCACGATCATTCGTCTGATTTTCACGCAAATCGACTGTAATTTCCTTAAAGTTGGAGATATTTCGACGTTTAAACGCTCCTCTTACTCCATTTTACACGGTAAATACAGTGCACCTCACTTTTAGCATCGCAGCAATCCCTGGCGCGCGCAATTCGCGATCATTCGTCTGATTTTCACGATAATAGACTGTAATTTCCTTCCCGTTGGAGATATTTCGACGTTTAAACGCTCCTCTTACTCCATTTTACACGGTAAATACAGTGCACCTCACTTTTACCGTCGCAAGAATCCCTGGCGCGCGCAATTCGCGATCATTCGTCTGATTTTGACGAAAATCGACTGTAATTTCCTTAAAGTTGGAGATATTGCGACGCTTAACCGCTCATTTTACTCCATTTTACACGCCGAATGCAGTGCACGACACTTTTACCGTCGCAGCAATTCCTGGCAATCGCAAATCGCGATCTGTCGACTTATTTTGATGAAATCGACTGTAATTTCCTTAAAGTTGGAGATATTGCGACGTTTAACGGCTCATTGTACTCCATTTTGCACGCCGAATGCGGTGCACCTCACTTTTAGCGTCGCAACAATCCCGGGCAATCGCAAAACGCGATCTTTCGACTTATTTTGACGAAATCGACTGTAATTTCTTTAAAGTTGGAGATATTTCGACGTTTAACCGCTCATTTTACTCCATTTTACACGTCGAACGCAGTGCAATACACTTTCAGGGTCGCAAATATCTCTGGCGCCCGCAAATAGCGATCATTCTTAACACTTTGACGATAATCGACTGTAATTTCCTTCGCGTTGGAGATATTTCGATGTTTAACCGCTCATTTTACTCCAGTTTACACGCCGAATGCAGTGCACCTCACTTTTAGCGTCGCAACAATTCCTGGCACTCGTAAAACACGATCTTTCGACTTATTTTGACGTAATCGACTATAATTTCCTTAAAGTTGGAGATATTGCCACATTTAACCGCTCATGTTACTCCATTTTACATGCCGAATGCAATGCACGACACTTTCAGGGTCGCAAATATCTCTGGCGCCCGCAAATAGCGATCATTCTTAACACTTTGACGATAATCGACTGTAATTTCCTTCGCGTTGGAGATATTTCGATGTTTAACCGCCCATTTTACTCCATTTTACACGCCGAATGCAGTGCACGACACGTTTAGCGTCGCAGCAATCCCTGGCAATCGCAAAACGCGATCTTTCGACTTATTTTGACGAAAATCGACTGTAATTTCCTTAAAGCTGGAGATATTCCGACGTATAACCACTCATTTTACTCCATTTACACGCCGAATGCGGTGCACGACACTTTTAGCGTCGCAGCAATCCCTGGCAATCGCAAAACGCGATCTTTCGACTTATTTTGACGAAATGGACTGTAATTTCCTTAAAGTTTCAGATATTTCGACGTTTAACCGCTCATTTTACTCCATTTACACGCCGAATGCGGTGCACGACACTTTTAGCGTCGCAGCAATCCCTGGCAATCGCAAAACGCGATCTTTCGACTTATTTTGACGAAATCGACTGTAATTTCCTTAAAGTTGGAGATATTTCGACGTTTAACCGCTCATTTTACTCCATTTTACACGCCGAATGCAGTGCACGACACTTTTAGAGTCGCAGCAATTCCTGGCAATCGCAAATCGCGATCTTTCGACTTATTTTGATGAAATCGACTGTAATTTCCTTAAAGTTGGAGATATTGCCACATTTAACCGCTCATTTTACTCCATTTTACACGCCGAATGCAATGCACGACACTTTCAGCGTCGCAAATATCTCTGGCGCCCGCAAATAGCGATCATTCTTAACACTTTGAAGATAATCGACTGTAATTTCCTTAAAGTTGGAGATATTTCGACGTTTAAACGGTCATTTTACTTCATCTTGCACGCCGAATGCAGTGCACGACACTTTCAGCGTCGCAAATATCTCTGGTGCCCGCAAATAGCGATCATTCTTAACACTTTGACGATAATCGACTGTAATTTCCTTCGCGTTGGAGATATTTCGATGTTTAACCACTCACTTTACTCCATGTTACACGCCGAATGCAGTGCACCTCACTTTTAGCGTCGCAACAATCCGTGGCACTCGTAAAACACGATCTTTCTTCTTATTTTGACGAAATCGACCGTAATTTCCTTAAAGTTGGAGATATTGCGACGTTTAACCGCCCATTTTACTCCATTTTACACGCCGAATGCAATGCACGACACTTTTAGCGTCGCAGTAATCCCTGGCAATCGCAAAACGCGATCTTTCGACTTATTTTGACGAAAATCGACTGTAATTGCCTTAAAGCTGGAGATATTCCGACGTATAACCACTCATTTTACTCCATCACTTTTAGCGTCGCAACAATCCCTGGCGCGCGCAATTCACGATCATTCGTCTGATTTTCACGCAAATCGACTGTAATTTCCTTAAAGTTGGAGATATTTCGACGTTTAAACGCTCCTCTTACTCCATTTTACACGGTAAATACAGTGCACCTCACTTTTAGCGTCGCAGCAATCCCTGGCGCGCGCAATTCGCGATCATTCGTCTGATTTTCACGATGATAGACTGTAATTTCCTTCCCGTTGGAGATATTTCGACGTTTAAACGGTCCTCTTACTCCATTTTACACGGTAAATACAGTGCACCTCACTTTTACCGTCGCAACAATCCCTGGCGCGCGCAATTCGCGATCATTCGTCTGATTTTGACGAAAATCGACTGTAATTTCCTTAAAGTTGGAGATATTGCGACGCTTAACCGCTCATTTTACTCCATTTTACACGCCGAATGCAGTGCACGACACTTTTAGCGTCGCAGCAATTCCTGGCAATCGCAAATCGCGATCTGTCGACTTATTTTGATGAAATCGACTGTAATTTCCTTAAAGTTGGAGATATTGCCACATTTAACCGCTCATTTTACTCCATTTTACACGCCGAATGCAATGCACGACACTTTCAGCGTCGCAAATATCTCTGGCGCCCGCAAATAGCGATCATTCTTAACACTTTGACGATAATCGACTGTAATTTCCTTCGCGTTGGAGATATTTCGATGTTTAACCACTCAGTTTACTCCATATAACACGCCGAATGCAGTGCGCCTCACGTTTAGCGTCGCAACAATCCCTGGCACTCGTAAAACACGATCTTTCGTCTCATTTTGACGAAAATCGACTGTAATTTCCTTAAAGTTGGAGATATTTCGACGTTTAACCGCTCATTTTACTCCATTTTACACGCCGAATGCAGTGCACGACACTTTTAGCGTCGCAGCAATTCCTGGCAATCGCAAATCGCGATCTTTCGACTTATTTTGATGAAATCGACTGTAATTTCCTTAAAGTGGGAGATATTGCCACATTTAACCGCTCATTTTACTCCATTTTACACGCCGAATGCAATGCACGACACTTTCAGCGTCGCAAATATCTCTGGCGCCCGCAAATAGCGATCATTCTTAACACTTTGACGATAATCGACTGTAATTTCCTTAAAGTTGGAGATATTTCGACGTTTAAACGGTCATTTTACTTCATCTTGCACGCCGAATGCAGTGCACGACACTTTCAGCGTCGCAAATATCTCTGGTGCCCGCAAATAGCGATCATTCTTAAAACTTTGGCGATAATCGACTGTAATTTCCTTCGCGTTGGAGATATTTCGATGTTTAACCACTCATTTTACTCCCTATTACACGCCGAATGCAGTGCGCCTCACGTTTAGCGTCATAACAATCCCTGGCACTTGTAAAACACGATCTTTCGTCTCATTTTGACGAAAATCGACTGTCATTTCCTTAAAGTTGGAGATATTTCGACGTTTAACCGCTCATTTTACTCCATTTTACACGCCGAATGCAGTGCACGACACTTTTAGAGTCGCAGCAATTCCTGGCAATCGCAAATCGCGATCTTTCGACTTATTTTGATGAAATCGACTGTAATTTCCTTAAAGTTGGAGATATTGCCACATTTAACCGCTCATTTTACTCCATTTTACACGCCGAATGCATTGCACGACACTTTCAGCGTCGCAAATATCTCTGGCGCCCGCAAATAGCGATCATTCTTAACACTTTGAAGATAATCGACTGTAATTTCCTTAAAGTTGGAGATATTTCGACGTTTAAACGGTCATTTTACTTCATCTTGCACGCCGAATGCAGTGCACGACACTTTCAGCGTCGCAAATATCTCTGGTGCCCGCAAATAGCGATCATTCTTAAAACTTTGGCGATAATCGACTGTAATTTCCTTCGCGTTGGAGATATTTCGATGTTTAACCACTCATTTTACTCCATGTTACACGCCGAATGCAGTGCACCTCACTTTTAGCGTCGCAACAATCCCTGGCACTCGTAAAACACGATCTTTCGTCTCATTTTGACGAAAATCGACTGTAATTTCCTTAAAGTTGGAGATATTTCGACGTTTAAACGCTCCTCTTACTCCATTTTACACGGTAAATACAGTGCACCTCACTTTTAGCATCGCAGCAATCCCTGGCGCGCGCAATTCGCGATCATTCGTCTGATTTTCACGATAATAGACTGTAATTTCCTTCCCGTTGGAGATATTTCGACGTTTAAACGCTCCTCTTACTCCATTTTACACGGTAAATACAGTGCACCTCACTTTTACCGTCGCAAGAATCCCTGGCGCGCGCAATTCGCGATCATTCGTCTGATTTTGACGAAAATCGACTGTAATTTCCTTAAAGTTGGAGATATTGCGACGCTTAACCGCTCATTTTACTCCACTTTACACGCCGAATGCAGTGCACGACACTTTTACCGTCGCAGCAATTCCTGGCAATCGCAAATCGCGATCTGTCGACTTATTTTGATGAAATCGACTGTAATTTCCTTAAAGTTGGAGATATTGCGACGTTTAACGGCTCATTGTACTCCATTTTGCACGCCGAATGCGGTGCACCTCACTTTTAGCGTCGCAACAATCCCGGGCAATCGCAAAACGCGATCTTTCGACTTATTTTGACGAAATCGACTGTAATTTCTTTAAAGTTGGAGATATTTCGACGTTTAACCGCTCATTTTACTCCATTTTACACGCCGAATGCAGTGCACGACACTTTTAGAGTCGCAGCAATTCCTGGCAATCGCAAATCGCGATCTTTCGACTTATTTTGATGAAATCGACTGTAATTTCCTTAAAGTTGGAGATATTGCCACATTTAACCGCTCATTTTACTCCATTTTACACGCCGAATGCAATGCACGACACTTTCAGCGTCGCAAATATCTCTGGCGCCCGCAAATAGCGATCATTCTTAACACTTTGAAGATAATCGACTGTAATTTCCTTAAAGTTGGAGATATTTCGACGTTTAAACGGTCATTTTACTTCATCTTGCACGCCGAATGCAGTGCACGACACTTTCAGCGTCGCAAATATCTCTGGTGCCCGCAAATAGCGATCATTCTTAAAACTTTGGCGATAATCGACTGTAATTTCCTTCGCGTTGGAGATATTTCGATGTTTAACCACTCATTTTACTCCATGTTACACGCCGAATGCAGTGCACCTCACTTTTAGCGTCGCAACAATCCCTGGCACTCGTAAAACACGATCTTTCGTCTCATTTTGACGAAAATCGACTGTAATTTCCTTAAAGCTGGAGATATTTCGACGTTTAACCGCCCATTTTACTCCATTTTACACGCCGAATGCAGTGCACGACACTTTTAGCGTCGCAGCAATCCCTGGCAATCGCAAAACGCGATCTTTCGACTTATTTTGACGAAAATCGACTGTAATTGCCTTAAAGCTGGAGATATTCCGACGTATAACCACTCATTTTACTCCATCACTTTTAGCGTCCCAACAATCCCTGGCGCGCGCAATTCACGATCATTCGTCTGATTTTCACGCAAATCGACTGTAATTTCCTTAAAGTTGGAGATATTTCGACGTTTAACCGCTCATTTTACTCCATTTTACACGTCGAACGCAGTGCAATACACATTCAGGGTCGCAAATATCTCTGGCGCCCGCAAATAGCGATCATTCTTAACACTTTGACGATAATCGACTGTAATTTCCTTCGCGTTGGAGATATTTCGATGTTTAACCGCTCATTTTACTCCAGTTTACACGCCGAATGCAGTGCACCTCACTTTTAGCGTCGCAACAATTCCTGGCACTCGTAAAACACGATCTTTCGACTTATTTTGACGTAATCGACTATAATTTCCTTAAAGTTGGAGATATTGCCACATTTAACCGCTCATGTTACTCCATTTTACATGCCGAATGCAATGCACGACACTTTCAGGGTCGCAAATATCTCTGGCGCCCGCAAATAGCGATCATTCTTAACACTTTGACGATAATCGACTGTAATTTCCTTCGCGTTGGAGATATTTCGATGTTTAACCGTGTCACGTCCCGCGCTCCGCACGTGCCGTAAGAAGAACAAGAAACCTACTCTATACAAAACACGCGAATAAGGATTTGGATGCACAAACGAACACACGGCACTACGAAACGAAAGGAAGGATTAACAAAATGAGAGCGACTAACAGATCCAACCAATAAACGAAATACATATACACACAACTCTAAATAAACCTACCAATAACCGACTTGCCATTTGAAAACCTATGGTTCAATATAATATAAACTCAACCAGCATAAAATAAAATAAATAGAACCAACTAATGGATTGAACGAGTCACGAACCAAACAAATAAACCAGGAAATAAGAATAACTACAGAAAGGGAAATGATTGAAACACTAGGAATATATGTATATATAAATATATTTTAATCAATCAACGCCGCAATAACTCGGACAGTTACATATAAGTATAAACATATATGCCAAACATGTAATAATCTAGTAAATATTAGAGACAGTACCTCCAATACTATGCAACAAATACAATATTATCAACTTATGAAATATATGTGTATATGAAATCAAAAACTAATAATCTAACTAATACATAAAACATACAATATTATATTACTAAAAAAATAAAGCTTACATTGTCAGAAATATATATATGTGTGCGCATTCTATATTATTAAATCAAATCAGTAATCTAAGATACATACTTAAAACTAGCCTACGTTCCGGTAAAGAGTTATAAAATAAGAACTACATTACGAAACATGCATGTCTATATATAAAAATATATATAAATAACCTATATTCTAAACTAAATTACTACTAATAATCTACAAAAGAAATAGAACACACAACGCAACACTTGGGACTAAGTAACAACCTGTCGATAGGTCAAACGTTCAAAATAATTGACACCGCAACGACTTGAAGGTTTGCATACAGAAATTCTACCATCAAACACTAATATGTAAAAACGCATTAAACACACAATAATTTAGAAATAAAACCTTCAATACTATGTTGTCACAATACCAGATATATATATGTATATATGAAATCAAATAATTGACACATAACCTCAAATACACAACATTACATCGCTAAAGAATCGAAATGAAAATCACACTGCCAAAATTATATACATATATACGTGCGTGTGTGTGTGTTCTATCTTATTAAATGAAGTTAATAAACAATTAACATTTCATCTGGTATAAATACTACACTGCCAGAAGAAATATATACATATACATATATATATATTGTGTGAGTTTGTCTTATATTATCAAATACTCTATAAAATAAACTACTCAAAACAATAAATAAAGCTATCGAAGAATTACAAAACATTAATCATATTAAAATCACACACAATATAAATAAATAAATATATATATATGTATATTCACACGAACAATACTATTGTCACTTTAAAGTAATACGAATAACACTATTAATAAACAAATGTTCTAATTGCGGTAAAATAAGGAAACACGACCGACAGAAAATACTTCGATATTAAACAAAACTAAAGACCCGCCACTATAACCTCACTTATGAGCAGCCATGTTAGATTTACACGCGCATCGGAACACGCGTTATGGTTATAGGGATATTAGGGATTAATGGAAACCAGACGCGAGAAACAAATCATGAAAACACATTATTAACATTTTTCTTTAATAAATTCTATGCGCAACTACATTGTCAAATATGAATATATATATATAATTAATTAAAAAAGGGAAATATAAAGTTAAACACTATTGATGAATTACAAAACATTAGTCATATTAAAATGACACACAACCTAAATTTATATATATATATATTCACACCAACAATACTATTGTCACTTTAAAGTAATAATAACGATATTAATGTTCTAATTGCGGAAAAACAAGCGATAGAAAATTACTTCGATACTTCGGAACAACTAACACAATAACACGCGTTACGGTGATAGGAATATTAGGGATTAATGGAAATCAGGCGTGAGGAACAAATCATGAAAACACATCGTTAACGTTTTTCTTTAATAAATTCTATGCGCAACTACATTGTCAAATATAAATATAAAAATATATATATATATAATTAACAAAGAAAAAAGGGGGGAATATAAAATTAAATACACATATATTTAACAAACAAAAAGAACTAAATAAAATAACCTTACACTATCACGTTTAAAAAAAGTATATATATATATATTGAACACACACAAAAAAAAAAGAGAGAAGAAAAAAACAAAATGCATCAAAACAAAATATAATAATAAGGAACACGCGATCACCAAACAACGAACCAACGAAGCACCTACACCAAATCAAAATCGAAGCAAGGAGCTCCAGGATAAAGTTCGCTGAACTCACGCATACGTTTGATGGGCCTTCCCAAATCGCCCATGGGTTCTTCGGAATCCCTCTTTCGCTTGCGCTGAAACAATACAATATAGTTTAAATAAAACGAAACAGAACGAATCAAGCGGATTAAAAATAAGACAAAGTACGCACCATAGAAGTCTGGATAGGAACCCCTGATGGAAATGCCTCCGCAAACATTGTTTAAACGTCGATCACCGAAGCCTAGAGAAACAACAAGAAAAGGAAAAAGGATCAAAATCACGAAAACAACCATAATATACAAATATCTATCTAAAACAAACTTACGCAAACTAATTCGAAGGAGGAGGCCCTTGTTGTGGGAGAGCAGCGGATCGCGCGTGTTGCCCGAGCAAACATCGAAATGATAATGATGCTGCAGCCGCCAGCCCTTGCACGTGCCGAAGAAACACAGATAAATCCCACGGTACAAACATGGAAGATTCTCGGAAAAGACAAGACCAGCATGGAACGTCTCAAGTCTCCTAGACGCTAGCTCAGCAGAAACACTGGACCGAGTGGAACTAAGTCGAAATATGAAACTTACATTCTCTCACGTACGATCTCTGGAAGCCAAAACTGCAAAATCCCGATTCCCACGGAAGGGTACTCCCAGTGGACCACCACCACAACCACCACCTCGTGGGGATGGCATTATAAATAAGCATAGCACATAGAGCAGCGCGCAGTATAATTAATACGTTCATTATAACGTCTTATACCGTGCTATATCGTGCGTTTAGAAATCTTGAATAACACTTTGCGTTTCGGCGGTCTTTAGTTGTCTAGACAAGAAAGGAAAGTCGCGACTTAGGAAAAATAAAATATTTTGAAGTCTTCATTTCATCGCTTAAACAAAAGCGCATTGTAATTGCGGTATTAATTCGGTTAGTAATTTGTAAACCGTGTATCGAAACAAATAAATAAAGTAAAAGTTTGATAATAAATTATATCCGAGTTTCGAGAAATAAACCCAGAAATTAAAACACCAACGACCATCAGAGCAGACGAAGTGATGGCACCCGACGCCACTGGTTTCTCAAGGTAAGAAAATAAATTTTAAAAATATTTCCTTCTTCTCTGATAATTTCGTTGCACTCGAGAATTACCTATCATCAATCTCGTTTTATTTCCGTGAACGGTTTGAAGATAGAATCATTATTTTAAACTTTAAACAAAAGGGGGTGTTCGCTGTGTTGGCTTGTGCAAACGGTGTTTTCAGCTACTGAAACACCCGTTGATCTTCGCATTCCTCCTCCCATTGTTGGCAAAATATTGCCCGTCTTTGGGCAAGGCTTGCGAAATCACACAAGTCCCGCACAGAGAGGACCATTAAATACATCGTTGACGTCGATCGAATATTAAGAGCGATACCGGCATTTCTATTGACCAATTTCCTTGCCATCATTGCATGCAATTATACAAAAAGGAGAGAGAAATAGTAGAACAATTTCCTTTAAAAATTTAACCGAAGGATCGTTCGCTGTGTTGACTTGTGCAAACGGTGTTTTCAATAATCGAAAACGCCTATCGATCTTCGCATTCCTCCTCCCATTGTTGGCAAAATATTGCCCGTCTTTGGGCAAGGCTTGCGAAATCACACAAGTTCCACACAGAGAGGATCGTTAGAATCACCCTCGATAATCAAACTCAAAGGCAAGAAAATCGTGGTGATAGAATCCATCGTGGTGTCACGTCCCGCGCTCCGCACGTGCCGTAAGAAGAACAAGAAACCTACTCTATACAAAACACGCGAATAAGGATTTGGATGCACAAACGAACACACGGCACTACGAAACGAAAGGAAGGATTAACAAAATGAGAGCGACTAACAGATCCAACCAATAAACGAAATACATATACACACAACTCTAAATAAACCTACCAATAACCGACTTGCCATTTGAAAACCTATGGTTCAATATAATATAAACTCAACCAGCATAAAATAAAATAAATAGAACCAACTAATGGATTGAACGAGTCACGAACCAAACAAATAAACCAGGAAATAAGAATAACTACAGAAAGGGAAATGATTGAAACACTAGGAATATATGTATATATAAATATATTTTAATCAATCAACGCCGCAACAACTCGGACAGTTACATATAAGTATAAACATATATGCCAAACATGTAATAATCTAGTAAATATTAGAGACAGTACCTCCAATACTATGCAACAAATACAATATTATCAACTTATGAAATATATGTGTATATGAAATCAAAAACTAATAATCTAACTAATACATAAAACATACAATATTATATTACTAAAAAAATAAAGCTTACATTGTCAGAAATATATATATGTGTGCGCATTCTATATTATTAAATCAAATCAGTAATCTAAGATACATACTTAAAACTAGCCTACGTTCCGGTAAAGAGTTATAAAATAAGAACTACATTACGAAACATGCATGTCTATATATAAAAATATATATAAATAACCTATATTCTAAACTAAATTACTACTAATAATCTACAAAAGAAATAGAACACACAACGCAACACTTGGGTCTAAGTAACAACCTGTCGATAGGTCAAACGTTCAAAATAATTGACACCGCAACGACTTGAAGGTTTGCATACAGAAATTCTACCATCAAACACTAATATGTAAAAACGTATTAAACACACAATAATTTAGAAATAAAACCTTCAATACTATGTTGTCACAATACCAGATATATATATGTATATATGAAATCAAATAATTGACACATAACCTCAAATACACAACATTACATCGCTAAAGAATCGAAATGAAAATCACACTGCCAAAATTATATACATATATACGTGCGTGTGTGTGTGTTCTATCTTATTAAATGAAGTTAATAAACAATTAACATTTCATCTGGTATAAATACTACACTGCCAGAAGAAATATATACATATACATATATATATATTGTGTGTATATGAGTTTGTCTTATATTATCAAATACTCTATAAAATAAACTACTCAAAACAATAAATAAAGCTATCGAAGAATTACAAAACATTAATCATATTAAAATCACACACAATATAAATAAATAAATATATATATATGTATATTCACACGAACAATACTATTGTCACTTTAAAGTAATACGAATAACACTATTAATAAACAAATGTTCTAATTGCGGTAAAATAAGGAAACACGACCGACAGAAAATACTTCGATATTAAACAAAACTAAAGACCCGCCACTATAACCTCACTTATGAGCAGCCATGTTAGACGACTATAATTTCCTTAAAGTTTGAGATAGTGCGACGTTTAACGGCTCATTTTACTCCATTTTACACGCCGAATGCAGTGCACCTCACTTTTAGCGTGGAAAATATCTCTGGCGCCCGCAAATAGCGATCATTCTTAATACTTTGAACATAATCGACTGTAATTTCCTTCCCGTTGGAGATATTTCGACGTTTAAACGCTCCTCTTACTCCATTTTACACGGTAAATACAGTGCACCTCACTTTTAGCGTCGCAGCAATCCCTGGCGCGCGCAATTCGCGATCATTAGTCTGATTTTCACGATAATAGACTGTAATTTCCTTCCCGTTGGAGATATTTCGACGTTTAAACGCTCCTCTTACTCCATTTTACACGGTAAATACAGTGCACCTCACTTTTACCGTCGCAACAATCCCTGGCGCACGCACTTCGCGATCATTCGTCTGATTTTGACGAAAATCGACTGTAATTTCCTTAAAGTTGGAGATATTTCGACGTTTAACCGCTCATTTTACTCAATTTTACACGCCGAACGCAGTGCACTGCACTTTCAGCGTGGAAAATATCTCTGGCACCCGCAAATAGCGATCACTCTTAATACTTTGACCATAATCGACTGTAATTTCCTTCCCGTTGGAGATATTTCGACGGTGCAACGAAATTGTCAGAGAAGAAGGAAATTTTTTTTTTTAATATTAATTTTCTTACCTTGAGAAACCAGTGGCGTCGGGTGTCATCACTTCGTCTGCTCTGATGGTCGTCGGTGTTTTTATTTCTGGGTTTATTTCTCGAAACTCGGATATAATTTATTATCAAACTTTTACTTTATTTATTTATTTCGATACATGGTTTACAAGTTACTAACCGAATTAATACCGCAATTACAATGCGCTTTTGTTTAAGTGATGAAATGAAGACTTCAAAAATAATTTATTTTTCTAAGTCGCAACTTTCCCTTCTTGTCTGGACAACTAAAGACCGCCGAAACGCAAAGTGTTATACAAAATTTCTAAACGCACGATATAGCACGGTATAAGACGTTATAATGAACGTATTAATTATGAGCGTATCAATAATACAGAACGTATTAAAACGTATTAATGGATACTTTAATAAAAATGAACGTTATAAAAACAAGCGTATTAAGGACCACGGAATAATAGTGGGCACGTAACAATAATGAGCGTATTAATTATACTGCGCGTATTAATTATACTGCGCTGCTCTATGTTGCTATGCTTATTTATAATGCCATCCCCACGAGGTGGTGGTGGTGGTGGTGGTCCACTGGGGGTACCCTTCCGTGGGAATCGGGATTTTGCAGTTTTGGGCTTCCAGAATCGTACGTGACAGAATGTAAGTTCCATATCTCGACTTAGTTCCCATCGGTCCAGTGTTTCTGCTGAGCTAGCGTCTAGGAGACTTGAGGCGTTCCATGCTGGTCTAGTCTCTTCGAGAATCTTCCACGCTTGTACCGTGGGACCTATCTGTGCTTCTTCGGCACGTGCAAGGGCAAACGTTCTATGCTGGTCTAGACTCTTCGAGAAGCTTCCACGTTTGTACCGTGGGAATTACCTGTGTTTCTTATTATTATATTTTTGTTTTGATGCATTTTTTTTTTTGTGTTCAATATATATATATATATATATACATTTTAAACGTGATATATATATATTTTTTTTTATGTTTGTTAAATATATGTGTATTTATTTAATTTTGTATTTCCCCCTTTTTTTTAATTAATTATATATATATATATTCATATTTGACAATGTTGTTGCGCATAGAATTTATTAAAGAAAAGTGTTAATAATGTGTTTTCATGATTTGTTTCTCGCGCCTGATTTCCATTAATCCCTAATATCCCTATAACCATAACGCGTGTTCCGATGCGCGTGTAAATCTAACATGGCTGCTCATAAGTGAGGTTATAGTGGCGGGTCTTTAGTTTTGTTTGATATCGAAGTAATTTCTATCGCTTGTCTTTCCGCATTTTACCGCAATTGGAACATTAATATCGTTATTATTATTACTTTAAAGTGACAATAGTATTGTTGGTGTGAATATATATATATATATTTATATTGTGTGTCATTTTAATATGACTAATGTTTTGTAATTCTTCGATAGTGTTTAACTTTATATTTCCCTTTTTTAATTAATTATATATATATATATTCATATTTGACAATGTTGTTGCGCATAGAATTTATTAAAGAAAAATGTTAATAATGTGTTTTCACGATTGTTTCTCGCGCCTGGTTTCCATTAATCCCTAATATCCCTATAACCATAACGCGTGTTATTGCGCGTGTAAATCTAACATGGCTACTCATAAATGTCATTAGTGAGGTTATAGTGCCGGTTCTTTAGTTTTGTTTAATATCGAAGTATTTTCTGTCGGTCGTGTTTCCTTATTTTACCGCAATTAGAACATTTGTTTATTAATAGTGTTATTCGTATTACTTTAAAGTGACAATAGTATTGTTCGTGTGAATATACATATATAT
This sequence comes from Bombus sonorus, assembly GCA_029958995.1. Taxonomy (NCBI): domain Eukaryota; kingdom Metazoa; phylum Arthropoda; class Insecta; order Hymenoptera; family Apidae; genus Bombus; species Bombus sonorus. Next base: position 4,280,073 of record JARWAU010000008.1, on the reverse strand, counting down.
ATATTTATTTATTTATATTGTGTGTGATTTTAATATGATTAATGTTTTGTAATTCTTCGATAGCTTTATTTATTGTTTTAAGTAGTTTATTTTATAGAGTATTTGATAATATAAGACAAACTCATATACACACAATATATATATATGTATATGTATATATTTCTTCTGGCAGTGTAGTATTTATACCAGATGAAATGTTAATTGTTTATTAACTTCATTTAATAAGATAGAACACACACACACGCACGTATATATGTATATAATTTTGGCAGTGTGATTTTCATTTCGATTCTTTAGCGATGTAATGTTGTGTATTTGAGGTTATGTGTCAATTATTTGATTTCATATATACATATATATATCTGGTATTGTGACAACATAGTATTGAAGGTTTTATTTCTAAATTATTGTGTGTTTAATACGTTTTTACATATTAGTGTTTGATGGTAGAATTTCTGTATGCAAACCTTCAAGTCGTTGCGGTGTCAATTATTTTGAACGTTTGACCTATCGACAGGTTGTTACTTAGACCCAAGTGTTGCGTTGTGTGTTCTATTTCTTTTGTAGATTATTAGTAGTAATTTAGTTTAGAATATAGGTTATTTATATATATTTTTATATATAGACATGCATGTTTCGTAATGTAGTTCTTATTTTATAACTCTTTACCGGAACGTAGGCTAGTTTTAAGTATGTATCTTAGATTACTGATTTGATTTAATAATATAGAATGCGCACACATATATATATTTCTGACAATGTAAGCTTTATTTTTTTAGTAATATAATATTGTATGTTTTATGTATTAGTTAGATTATTAGTTTTTGATTTCATATACACATATATTTCATAAGTTGATAATATTGTATTTGTTGCATAGTATTGGAGGTACTGTCTCTAATATTTACTAGATTATTACATGTTTGGCATATATGTTTATACTTATATGTAACTGTCCGAGTTGTTGCGGCGTTGATTGATTAAAATATATTTATATATACATATATTCCTAGTGTTTCAATCATTTCCCTTTCTGTAGTTATTCTTATTTCCTGGTTTATTTGTTTGGTTCGTGACTCGTTCAATCCATTAGTTGGTTCTATTTATTTTATTTTATGCTGGTTGAGTTTATATTATATTGAACCATAGGTTTTCAAATGGCAAGTCGGTTATTGGTAGGTTTATTTAGAGTTGTGTGTATATGTATTTCGTTTATTGGTTGGATCTGTTAGTCGCTCTCATTTTGTTAATCCTTCCTTTCGTTTCGTAGTGCCGTGTGTTCGTTTGTGCATCCAAATCCTTATTCGCGTGTTTTGTATAGAGTAGGTTTCTTGTTCTTCTTACGGCACGTGCGGAGCGCGGGACGTGACACCCCCGCCCTTGGAGTTCAAATTTCCAGAGGAAATTTGACTGATGGTGTCTCTGAGTTCGTTCAAGGCGGATGTAGATGTCGTTGGTTGTTGAGTGACCGCCGGTGTTATCGATATCCCTTGAGGTTGTGCTGTTTGATCATCGATATTTCGTCCTCTTTTGAGGTATAGTAGCAGGTGGGTGACTGAGCCGCATATTGCTCCTAATAGGGCGATTCCACATCCGTAAGTTTCACGTAATTGATATCCGTGTATGACTATATCTATTATCGTCTTGATTAATTTAAATATTACGAGTATTCCAAATATTGCTGCACTGACAGTTCCAAATTCCATGAAACCAGTCCATAAGCTTGATACTGTATTTTTCGCTATTGTGGTTAGTGTGTTTTCGTCCATCATTCCCAGGATGTTTACTGTTCCAGGCACGATCGTTTTTCCTGTCGCTCCTCTGGCCAATGTGTTCAAGACTGCTGTTTTTTCTGCGGGGAACATGACGTGGTCCTGTAGTGCGTCCAGGTCTTTTTGAGTATATATTCCGCTCGTGGCCAATGACGATGGTACTGAATATCGCCACGTTTGGCGCACGTCCGGGCGGAGTTCCTGTGGTGCGATTGCTTCCATGGGCTTTGGTACGAATTTGTGCCAGAGTCCATCGATGTTGTATAACGTAGGCAGTACTGCGCTGCATTCTCTATGGTTTCCGTGTTGTGTTAGGATGTGTGTTTTTGGCATTAGAAATGCGGTGCGATTGCCTTGCCAAACGGGTAGTTCCGAGTAGCATTCTGTTGTATGTCGTATCTTTACTTGCACCGGAATGCATTTGACTATATGGACTGCTTCTCCTGCGATCAGAGCCATGTGTCCTGGGGTTTTGGTTACGGTGTATGCAAATTCGTCGGGCAGTAAGGTTGCTAGGCTTAAAGCATTTTCTATTAGTTTCTTTTGTGTGGTGCATCTTTGTGTCAATATATCGTGGTATAACGTTGTCATTTGTCGTTTAATGTGTTTCTCCACGTATATGAATTTTGAGTTGACATATGCAAATATGTCCAGATTTTCAACTGCTGTCTTGCTTTTGGAAATGAACGTGTTTCCTCTTGTTGTTTCTAACAGGAACAATTTGGGGTGTTCGGTGGATAATAGGGTATATCCACACAGTGGCTGTTCTCCAGTTTTGGTCAGTGCAAATGTTACTTCTTGCGTTGTTAGTGCATAAACTGGTTGTGCTAGTTCCTTGTTGGTTCTTATTTCTTGGATCTTTGTAGCAATTCCTTCGTATAGTACATCGTACTGATCAAATTTGCATGGTGAGGGCGGTTGTGGTTGCCAATAAGTGTATCCGTCCTCAGCGTCTAGACAGTTTCCTTCACTAAAAGTACATATCGTTCCTGATTTCAGTAGAATTTTGTTTGCTTCGATCCGTACTGGCACAACTGCTGATCTTAAACTTATCCTTACTGTGGCTTGTACGACGACTTTTTCCCAGCTCCCGTATGGGTCTACATACTGTGTTCCCTGACAGCTGCCGTCGTCTGTTAACTTGCCGGCTAGGACAATCGACCTTGTTTCTGTTGCGTTGTCCTTTAGACCTACGATAAGGTTTTGTGGTCCGAATGAAAACGTACCGTCTTGGTGCATCCTTGCACATTGTTGGGCAGTCGTTTCGTGGAGATATTCGGCAAATCCGTTATGCACTGCCGACGTGTGGGAGTGCATGCCACAGTAATATATAATTCGAGTTATTTGCACCTTGCATTGCCTTACACTGGTAAATTCAAATTCTGAGAGTTGCAGTAGTTGAATATAGATATCTTGAGTTTCTGTTATCGCAGGCTGTAGGCTGCAGTCCCCAATGGAATTTAGAGAGATGGTGGTGACGTTGAGATGGTTGCCATTGCAGTCGTATCCTACCAGGCCATATGTTATTTTGATGAGGGTAAGTACGATGACCAGGTGATTCATCTTCCTATTAACAATTTGTTAAATTGTTTCTTACTCTCGAGTTTATTTGAAATAAGAATAACTTTTTGTTTTATTTTAGGTTTTACATATAAGTTATCAGTGAAAATTATGAAAGCTACTTGGGTTATAATTATATACATATATGCATACGTATTGGTAAGTAATGAGATATGTTTTATTGTTATAAATATATATGTATATATCATCATAGATATTACAAATATGGCTTGTTTTCGAATATATATATATGTGCGTGTAATGGTAAATATGGCGGCTTATTTATGAGTCATTTGCATTATCAATGGAAGTGAGTGTGTAAATATCGCCTACTTTACAACATGCGTGTATATATATTGGTAGACATAAGTAAAAATCACATGTACAGTTATAAATGTTGTTTGTTCATAGGTGGATAGCATAAGTATTTGCGTAGCATACAAGCACTTCATGGTTCTACGGTGCGGAATGCTATTCCTTCAACTAAAAAGTGTCTTTCGAGGAGAGTCAGATTATTGTAAACAATCATGCATTGGATGCATGATATAGCGGGTTGTAGATCCGCTATGTTTATGTCGCACATACGACAGTGTTTTACACGTGTTCTTGCAGGTATTCCGCATAAGAAATGAGCGGACGGCTCGACACATAGGTCCTGGTCGTCTGGATCTAACTCGTCGAAACAGTCTTGACAAAAATAGCCGTTATCTAAACGGTGGGCGGAGCGTATCAACCGAACACAGAGGCAAGATTGAACATCCTCCGTCTCCTCCACATCGAATGCGGGAACGGGCCCATCTGGGTTCTCTATGCCCGAGTTGATGAACTCGTCGCCCGTTCTGTACATACATATAAAACAGTTAATATATATAAAAATTAAAAAAAAAAAAAAATTGTTTCGTTCGGACTTGTTTTTTTTTTTTTTTTTGTACGAATACTGTATCCCTGTATATAATATAATATATATAATGTGTTACGATTATGTTAGTTGTTATTTAATATATATATATTTTCCTTATCTCTCTTTGTCTTTCTTTCTCTTTTTTTTTTTTCTTTTTTTTTTATTATTATTATTATTATTATTAGTACCTAACATTACTATTATGATGCTGTATTACATTGTGTTGGTTATTATTCGTATTGAGGTGTGTATGTATGGGGTGCGCGACGAATTTTTAACATGGCCGCTCACGTGTATCTTTGGTATGGCGTTGATTTAACGTTAACAGTGGTGTATTGTTGAAATAACCAATTAATTATTAATCATTATGATTTATTTAGTGGTGTTTTGTAATATTGTTTTGTGTTTCATGATATTGTGTGTGCAAATACAGTGTACTACTTTAATGTAATAGTCATGACTTGCATCTATATAAGTCTCGTTTAATTTAGTTAATGCTTTGTGTATTGTGTTACCAGTCACTTTCCTGTAACGTAACTTTATTTCTTTGTACTGAGTTCAGTCATGTCTTGTTGTTAACATTTAGTTAGTCTATCTTGATTAATTCCTAACCTATTTCTGTGTTTATCGACCTTTCATATTTTCCCTATTAATTTATTATTGCTTGTGCTTACTATATGTTATTATTTTATGTATGATATGTATTAGTTTCCTTATTAGTGATTAAAATTTATTTATTAGATTAACATTATCTGTGATTCTTCGGATTCTACTCTTTCGATGCTGCGACTCTTACCTGGATCATTCCCACAACATCATCCGATTCTTCGATATGCCTTGGATACTTACTACGGTTGCCTTCAATCGTCTTACATCTGTGGCCTTAAAGGTACTGTTTAATTTATTTAACTTAATACGTGTGCATTACAAAATCCGCTTCTACATGTTAGATACAATACTACGTAGATTGATACATAATGAAATATCCTTTTATTCCGGTTATATGTATTACTAACTCTGAATTAATCTGTCATAATTATTTCCTAACCACTTTCTTTACTTATCAGCTATTTTATTTCTTCTTATTAATCTGCGAAATTCATGCATGTACACTTCCTTGTATGGTGATTGATTGTTCACGAGGTAAGTTGCACTTTCACTGTTTTAGTTGTTCGTTGAACTAACACGTTTTACATTCAAACAGTAATTGGAGCACTCGTAATAATCTTCTTTTGCTTTTTCAGGTTTTTGCTGTCTGCGTTATTCGACAAACAGTGTCACGCTTCTGCAGTTTTGTTATAATATTTAGTAATGTTGTATTTTGCATTAAGGCCATTGAAGTTAATTCGTTCGTTTATTTTCAGCTGGCTGTCGTACATGGTGTTCCGCAAACAGGGATCCATAACTTATTTTGCACGTAAACCTTCTTGTATGACGATTACTTGTTCATGAGGTAACTTTCACTTGCACTCTTTTAATTATTTATTGAATCAACACGTTTCATATTCAAACAGTAATTGGAGTACACATAATAAATTTTTCCATTTTCTTTTAGGTTTCCGCTATCTGTATTATTCGACGAACAGTGTCACATCTCCTTTTGATTTAACCACAATATAGTTATAACATTTAGTAACCTCATATTTTGCACTGAAACAATTGAAACTAATTTATTCACTTATTTTAGGTAACTGTCATGCACTACGTTCCACGAACAAGGAATCATAACCTATATTTGCACATACACTTTCTTGTTCACAAGGTAACTTCCACTTTCACTAGTTAATTATTCGTTGAGTTAACACGTTTTATATTTAAACGATAATTGAAGCACACATAATAATTTTCCATTTTTCTTTTAGGTTTTCGCTATCTGTATTATTCGACGAACAGTGTCACACTTCCTTTTGATTTAACCACAATATAGTTATAACATTTAGTAACCTTGTATTTTACACTGAGACAATTGAAACTAATTTATTCACTTATTTTAGGTAACTGTCATGCACTACGTTCCACGAACAAGGAATCATAACCTATATTTGCACATACACTTTCTTGTTCACAAGGTAACTTCCACTTTCACTTAGTTAATTATTCGTTGAGTTAACACATTTTATATTTAAACGATAATTGAGGCACACTTAATAATTTTCCTTTTTTCTTTTAGGTATCTTTTCGCTATCTGTATTATTCAACGAACAGCACTACAACATACACTACTGCACTACGTTGTCCACTGCAATCACTTCATTCATTGTTTATTTCGATTATACGCTAGTTTTAACTTGTTCAAGTGCACTGTTCGCGGAATCCCTTTTACTTCAATCTTGACGTTTTGGTTCTGCAAGATTTCTAGCACCTTGTGTGGTCCAGTATATTGATCGGAAAACTTTCCTTTGCTAGGTTCCTTTAGTAGGTATACTAGATCTCCAATTTTGAAATTTTGAGCGTTAATTCGTCTGTCGTAATATTCTTTTGATCTTAGTTTGGATTTTATCAAATTTTCTCTTGCTGTTTGCTGCACGGTGTTGATTTTATCGAACAGGTCTCTGAGATATTTCGCATAAGTTGGTTCCACGTTTTCTTCGATTGGTATTTCGCCAGTGGGTTCTCTGGCCAAGTGTCCAAAGACTAATTCATGCGGAGAGAATTTCGTTCCTTCGTGTACAGAGGTGTTATAGGAAAACATGGCTAATTCCACCCATTCGTCCCAATTTCTGGAATTTTCGATATATAACTTGAGATATTCCATCAATACGTGGTGAGATCTTTCGATCGAACCGTTACTTTGTGGATGATATGCCGTCGTGGTATATTGTTTGATGCGGAATCTTTTTGCTACTTTCTTCATTAGTGAGGATGTAAAGTTCCTTCCTTGATCAGTGAGAATAGCTCTCAGTGACCCGAAACGACAAATAAATCGTTTTATAAAAGCGTCCGCTATCTCGGCTGAAGAGATTCCTCCTATGGGAACCCCGATTGAATATTTTGTTAATAGGTCTTGAATTGTTAATATGTATTCGTTTCCTTTTGCTGTCTTTGGTAATGGACCGACGATATCCATACTAATTTTGTCGAAAGCCCTGCCCGGTGTATCAGTGAGTACCATTGGTTGCTTTGTTTTTATTCTAGTTAACTTTTTCAATTGGCATTCTTTACATGTTCTTACGTATTCCTGGATCTCCTTCTTCATATTTTCCCAATAATAACATTGTCGTATTCTTTGATACGTCTTCGTTACTCCTTTATGTCCTGCTACGGATGATTCGTGTTTTTCTCTTATTATGTTATTTCGTGCTTCCACAGGCGGGGTAATTACTTCCCCAGTGCAAATGGTGATGGTTAAGGTTTTTTCCATAAATATTTCTTTTAATTTTCTGATTGTATGTCGCCAGGGTATCTCTTCCAAATTTCCTTTGCTGATGCTAAAGGATGTTAACTGTTTTTCATTTACTACATCTAGTAGAAATCTTAGCGAGTTTAATAAATTTTCGGGTGTTATTGGAATATTTCTATTTTCCTTGATCGGTAGCGATATGATGTATTTCCCGGAATCGTAATTCAATCTTGCTTTTTCTAACATTAAATCTTCATAACGAGGCAATTTTCCCGTCTCCTTCATTTCTAATGCTCCTTTATCTATCGCATTCCCGTATACATCTATAAATATTACTCTATGGTCATTTACTCTCGTAATTGAGTTTCGGGTTTCTGAAATTCTTAATTCCGCGATTATCGTAGGTCTCGTGTCCTTTTCTCGTTGTTGAATTAATTCTGGATTTACAATGGAGGGCTCTTCTTCGCTCGTTGTATCCGTGTCTTCCTTTTCTCGATCGAGCTCGGCTAGTGCTTCGTCAAAATATTTTACGGGTGTTTCTTCTATGGTGAGATGCTTTCGAGTAGAAGGTTTTCCCTGTTTATCGTAATGCGATAATACGCGTGGCTTAGCCTCGAATATCGGAGAGTCCTCGGTCGAGGTATCCAATTGAAATCTTTTTACATGTGGATATCGATCTGGCGAATCTTCTTCTCGTTTCCTGATTGGCAAGCACATCTCTGGCGGATTTCGGGATAATGCATCTGCGTTCGCGTTCGCTCTACCTTCTTTATATTGTTTATTTATATTATATTATTATTTATATACCTATTTATATTATTTATATTATATCAAATTCAAAGTCCGACAATTTCAATTTCCATTTCCAAATTCTCGAGGTGGGATCTTTAATGGAATTCATCCATACTAACGGTTTGTGATCAGTTATTATCGTAAATTTTCTAGCATACAGGTATGGTCTGAAATGCATCGTACAGTAAACGATTGCCAGACACTCCTTTTCTATGGTAGAGTAGTTTTGTTCGGCGGAATTTAATAGTCTTGAGGCATATGCAATCGGTAAATCCTTTCCGATTGGCCCTTGACTCAGTACACCGCTTATTGCGTATCCTGATGCGTCTGTAGTAAGGTTAAAGGGTTCAGAAAAGTCTGGATACTGTAAAATGGGTTTTGTCATTAGCGCTGTCTTATTGAATTATTGAATGCATTTTCTTGATTTTCTGTCCATTTAAAGGGAGTATCTTTCTTTAATAGTTGTGTCAATGGTTTCGCGACCTTGGAGAAATCGGGTATAAATTTTCTGTAGTATCCTGCTAGTCCCAGAAATTGTTTGATATTTTTCACCCTTTTCGGTCGTGGAAATTTTGATACGGCTTCGATTTTCTTTGGGTCGGGTTTTACGCCATCTTCACTAATTATGTGTCCTAAGTAATTCACCTCGTGTCGTAAAAATTCGCACTTATCAGGCTGTAATCGTAATTTAGCTTTCCTCAGTCTTTCCATTAACTTATTAAATTTAATTTCGTGTTCTTGGAGAGACCTCGAATAAATCACTATGTCATCCAGATAGACGAATAATTCTATTCCTTGCAGACCAGATAACACTGAGTTCATCAAACGTTGAAACGTTGCTGGGGCATTTTTTAATCCAAAGGGCATTCTTTTGAATTGAAAATGTCCGTATGGTGTCGAAAATGCAGTTTTGTGGGCATCTTCCTGTGACATACGGATCTGGTGAAAGCCTGATGCTAAGTCAAACGTGGAAAAATATTTTGCACTTCCTAATTGATCCAATATTTCTGTAATGTTGGGTAGTGGGAAAGCATCGCCGATCGTTTTATCGTTCAACTTTCTATAATCGATAACTAATCTCCAGCGTTTATTTCCTTGCGAATCAGGTTTTTTGGGTACAATCCAAAGCGGAGGGTTATATGGAGATACCGATGGTTCCACTACGTCCGTATCTAGTAATTCTTGAATTTGCCGATTTATCTCTTCTCGATGTACTGGTGGGTATCGATACTGTTTAGTATTAATTGGTATATCATCCGTTGTAATTATTCTATGTTCCAAAACTTCAGTTGCTTCCAATATATCTCCTGGAATATGAAACCTATCTTGATTATTACGAATCAACCTTTTAACATTTTCCGTTTCTTCTTTGTTCAAATGTTCGAGTCGTAGTAATTCAATTATTTTATCGTATCTACTTTCTTTCGATTTTAAAACTGTATTACACGCTGTCCTAGGAAGCGGGGATGGGTTTTCGAATTCCTTAATTACCATTGTCGGTGTTGTAAATTCGTAATTTCTTGAAGTAGTATTTATTACTCTTATGTAACCTTTTCCTTTATGATTCCTCACAACTGCATTACCAAAATAGATTCCTTTGATCGGCTCGATTCTGGGAATAAATCCCTCTTTTATCTCTGGATTTGCGATATTAATTGAACACGTTACTGAACTTCGCTTCGGTATAATTATTTTTTCTCTAGTATCGAAGGGTATATAAATATTTCCCCATTTGACATGCTTTTCCTCGTAATCTAAACGAGCTTCACAACCTGCAAAAAATTCGGATCCTAGGATTCCGTCTTGATCGATTAGCAATGAATCATCAACTACATGAAAATTAACCGGATGGCCCGCAACCTGTATTACCGTCTGCCCTAGGGAGACCAGGCTCGTTGCCGTAATTCCTCGCACTTCGATTGATTCCTTCTCGTCGATGATGGCTGAATCGGGTAAAGCAGGTTTTTTGATAATGTTAATTTCCGATCCAGAGTCTAATAATAAACTCGTCTTGGTTTTTAAATCTGGGGAGACTATTCGCGCAGTTGGAGTTGTTGGGGAATCATTAAATTTTACTGAAATAATTCGGAGAGGTCGTTGTCCGAGTCTGAGTCCGACTCTTGGTGATTTTCCTTCGCCGGTTGCTTGCGCTTCACTCTTTCCTTTTTGTCTTGAGATTCCGGATTTTCTGTTTGTGACCTCGTTTGGTTGTGGGATGACTCCCCCACAGTATTTAGTGGTTGTTCGTTCGACCTTACGGTCGGCATTGCGTTCGTTCTGTCTCTCGTTACGGGTGGTGGAGTCGATCTCGCGGGGGCGGCTGCCCTTGTTCTGTTTGTTGCCGTCGGCGCCGGTCTCCTCGATGCCGCCTGTACTCTTGGGCGATTCGGCGTATCGTTCCTTCGTGGCTCGCCCCATTCTCCCGAAGGACGCATTTGGTTTCCCGACGGTCTCGAATTATAGGGTACGATTAATCCGGCATCTACTCGGGCTTTAAATTTGTAACAGTCTTTCACTAAATGTCCGGGTTTTTTACAATAATTACATGTGATATTTTGTCTCGTAGTATTAGAAAAATTCTGCGAAGGAGGTGCCGATCTTCGATCTTGGATGTTGTTCCTGGCGTAGTTATTATTAGAAGGGTTAACGTTATTTCGATTGTTCCCGGTGTAATTGTTATTAGCAGGACGAGCGTTATTTCGGTTATTCTCGATGTAATTATTATTAGGGGGACGAACGTTGTTTCGGTTGTTATTACTTGAGAATGTCGGACGTTGGTATCGCATTCTGTCGTTTACTTGTTTTAGTTCCCGCGTTGCTTTTACGGCTTGGCGATACGCGTCTTCTAAAGATTGGTACTCGGATAACTTTACTCGTAAATATACTTCGTTCGGGAGTCCCTTAACGAAAGCCTCTCTGGTGTCCCAATCGATCGTATCTTGAACGTCTTGCGATATGGAGCCGTATTGACATCTTTCTCCATCAATTATAGCCAATCTGAGATTTCTGACGCGGTCTATGTAATCTAGTATATTTTCTCCTGGTCGTTGGAATACCGTTCCCAACTCTCCCCTGTATTCGTTAACGGTTTTTCCTGGGCCGAACATATCTTTTAATTTATTCCCGAAATCGTTTAAAGTCACTACCTCATGGTCCTCTACGGCGAGAAACGCGTGTCCGCGAAGTTTATTCATTAATAATTTTACTAACTGTGGCTCTTGATGCCTAGGAATCATATTTCGCGCTCGCTCGCATGATCTCAAAAATTGGAACACAGACGGTCGGTATCCGTCGAACACTGGTACTGATTCAATCGCGTCCTTTAATTTAATCGGCTGGTAATTATCAGTCAATCTTGTTTCTCGCGGTGTTATCGGTGATACGGGTATTTCGGTCTCGTTCGTCTGTCTGCTTACGCGCACGTCTTCTTCTAATTTAATTAGTCTTGAGCTTATGTCGGTTAATACACGGAAATTTTCGTCCCACGCTTTCAATTTTTCCGTCAACGCCAAAAGCGTATCTTCGCTTAGCGACTCCCGGGCGGTCGACATTTTCCTACTTATTTTTTGTTGGTATTCGTAAGAGCTTTAATCCTCTGCGGAGCGTATCCCACCGCTGCCACCAAAAATTTAATCTATCTAACTGTGTTACGTATTTATTAGTTTTAAGTCAAGTTAAGATTAAAATTCTGTAAAATTTTTTTTTTTATTTATTTTTGATTTATTTGTGATTTAGAGTTTAGTCGGAAGGGAAATATTGAAATGATATTATTGTGTATGAAGTATTTATTTGGATTTCCGATTAATACGGTAGTTGCTGCCACCAGAAATAGTCTAAGGACTATTTCAAAATTTTTATTTATTTCAAACGTTACGGGTAGCGTCGACTAGAGTATAATGCTACTGGCAAAACCGATTCCGCTTTTCGGCTAACCTGCTATGTGCAGGGATACTAGCACGGGAGAGGATTAAAGCTGGATACAATATTTAAATGTCAAATTTTTCGTTGCTTGATATGAATTTATTTTTTTACGTTTGCCTTCTTCTTCTCTTTTAATTTCGCTATAATAGTTTGTCGTTGGAACCAAAGCTCAGTTTATTTGCCACGATGGATTCTATCACCACGATTTTCTTGCCTTTGGGTTTGATTATTGAGGGTGATTCTAACGATCCTCTCTGTGTGGAACTTGTGTGATTTCGCAAGCCTTGCCCAAAGATGGGCAATATTTTGCCAACAATGGGAGAAGGAATGAGAAGATCGATAGGCGTTTTCGATTATCGAAAACACCGTTTGCACAAGTCAACACAGCGAACGATCCTTCGGTTAAAATTTTAAAGGAAATTGTTCTACTATTTCTCTCTCTTTTTTTTTTATAATTGCATGCAATGATGGCAAGGAAATCGGTCAACAGAAATGCCGGTATCGCTCTTAATTTTCGATCGACGTCAACGATGTATTTAATGGTCCTCTCTGTGCGGGACTTGTGTGATTTCGCAAGCCTTGCCCAAAGACGGGCAATATTTTGCCAACAATGGGAGGAGGAATGCGAAGATCAACGGGTGTTTCAGTAGCTGAAAACACCGTTTGCACAAGCCAACACAGCGAACAACCCCTTTGTTTAAAGTTTAAAATAGTGATTCTACCTTCAAACCGTTCACAGAAATAAAACGAGATTGATGATAGGTAATTCTCGAGTGCAACGAAATTGTCAGAGAAGAAGGAAATTTTTTTTTTTTAATATTAATTTTCTTACCTTGAGAAACCAGTGGCGTCGGGTGTCATCACTTCGTCTGCTCTGATGGTCGTCGGTGTTTTTATTTCTGGGTTTATTTCTCGAAACTCGGATATAATTTATTATCAAACTTTTACTTTATTTATTTATTTCGATACATGGTTTACAAGTTACTAACCGAATTAATACCGCAATTACAATGCGCTTTTGTTTAAGTGATGAAATGAAGACTTCAAAAATATTTTATTTTTCTAAGTCGCAACTTTCCCTTCTTGTCTGGACAACTAAAGACCGCCGAAACGCAAAGTGTTATACAAAATTTCTAAACGCACGATATAGCACGGTATAAGACGTTATAATGAACGTATTAATTATGAGCGTATCAATAATACAGAACGTATTAAAACGTATTAATGGATACTTTAATAAAAATGAACGTTATAAAAACAAGCGTATTAAGGACCACGGAATAATAGTGAGCACGTAACAATAATGAGCGTATTAATTATACTGCGCGTATTAATTATACTGCGCTGCTCTATGTTGCTATGCTTATTTATAATGCCATCCCCACGAGGTGGTGGTGGTGGTGGTGATCCACTGGGGGTACCCTTCCGTGGGAATCGGGATTTTGCAGTTTTGGGCTTCCAGAATCGTACGTGACAGAATGTAAGTTCCATATCTCGACTTAGTTCCCATCGGTCCAGTGTTTCTGCTGAGCTAGCGTCTAGGAGACTTGAGGCGTTCCATGCTGGTCTAGTCTCTTCGAGAATCTTCCACGCTTGTACCGTGGGACCTATCTGTGCTTCTTCGGCACGTGCAAGGGCAAACGTTCTATGCTGGTCTAGACTCTTCGAGAAGCTTCCACGTTTGTACCGTGGGAATTACCTGTGTTTCTTATTATTATATTTTTGTTTTGATGCATTTTTTTTTTTTTTGTGTTCAATATATATATATATATATATACATTTTAAACGTGATATATATATTTTTTTTTTTATGTTTGTTAAATATATGTGTATTTATTTAATTTTGTATTTCCCCCTTTTTTTTAATTAATTATATATATATATATATTCATATTTGACAATGTTGTTGCGCATAGAATTTATTAAAGAAAAGTGTTAATAATGTGTTTTCACGATTGTTTCTCGCGCCTGATTTCCATTAATCCCTAATATCCCTATAACCATAACGCGTGTTCCGATGCGCGTGTAAATCTAACATGGCTGCTCATAAGTGAGGTTATAGTGGCGGGTCTTTAGTTTTGTTTGATATCGAAGTATTTTCTGTCGGTCGTGTTTCCTTATTTTACCGCAATTAGAACATTTGTTTATTAATAGTGTTATTAGTATTACTTTAAAGTGACAATAGTATTGTTCGTGTGAATATACATATATATATATTTATTTATTTATATTGTGTGTGATTTTAATATGATTAATGTTTTGTAATTCTTCGATAGCTTTATTTATTGTTTTGAGTAGTTTATTTTATAGAGTGTTTGATAATATAAGACAAACTCATATACACACAATATATATATATATGTATATGTATATATTTCTTCTGGCAGTGTAGTATTTATACCAGATGAAATGTTAATTGTTTATTAACTTCATTTAATAAGATAGAACACACACACACGCACGTATATATGTATATAATTTGGCAGTGCGATTTTCATTTAGATTCTTTAGCGATGTAATATTGTGTATTTGAGGTTATGTGTCAATTATTTGATTTCATATATACATATATATATCTGGTATTGTGACAACATAGTATTGAAGGTTTTATTTCTAAATTATTGTGTGTTTAATGCGTTTTTACATATTAGTGTTTGATAGTAGAATTTCTGTATGCAAATCTTTAAGTCGTTGCGGTGTTAATTATTTTGAACGTTTGACCTATCGACAGGTTGTTACTTAGTCCCAAGTGTTGCGTTGTGTGTTCTATTTCTTTTGTAGATTATTAGTAGTAATTTAGTTTAGAATATAGGTTATTTATATATATTTTTATATATAGACATGCATGTTTCGTAATGTAGTTCTTATTTTATAACTCTTTACCGGAACGTAGGCTAGTTTTAAGTATGTATCTTAGATTACTGATTTGATTTAATAATATAGAATGCGCACACATATATATATTTCTGACAATGTAACCTTTATTTTTTTTAATAATATAATATTGTATGTTTTATGTATTAGTTAGATTATTAGTTTTTGATTTCATATACACATATATTTCATAAGTTGATAATATTGTATTTGTTGCATAGTATTGGAGGTACTGTCTCTAATATTTACTAGATTAGTACATGTTTGGCATATATGTTTATACTTATATGTAACTGTCCGAGTTGTTGCGGCGTTGATTGATTAAAATATATTTATATATATATATACATATATTCTTAGTGTTTCAATCATTTCCCTTTCTGTAGTTATTCTTATTTCCTGGTTTATTTGTTTGGTTTGTGACTCGTTCAATCCATTAGTTGGTTCTATTTATTTTATTTTATACTGATTGAGTTTATATTATATTGAACCATAGGCTTTCAAATGGCAAGTCGGTTGTTGGTAGGTTTATTTTGAGTTGTGTATTTTGTATACATATATATATATGTATTTTGTTTATTGGTTGGATCTATTAGTCGTCCTCATTTTGTTAATCCTTCCTTTCGTTTCGTAGTGCCGTGTGTTCGTTTGTGCATCCAAATCCTTATTCGCGTGTTTTGTATAGAGTAGTTTTCTTGTTCTTGTTACGGCACGTGCGGAGCGCGGGACGTGACACTCCATTTTACACGCCGAACGCAGTGCACTACACTTTCAGCGTGGAAAATATTTCTGGCGCCCGCAAATAGCGATCATTCTTAACACTTTGACGACAATCGACTGTAATTTCCTTCGCGTTGGAGATATTTCGATGTTTAACCACTCATATTACTCCATGGTACACGCCGAATGCAGTGCACCTCACTTTTAGCGTCGCAACAATCCCTGGCACTCGTAAAACACGATCTTTCTTCTTATTTTGACGAAAATCGACTGTAATTTCCTTAAAGTTGGAGATATTTCGACGTTTAACCGCTCATTTTACTCCAGTTTACACGCCGAATGCAGTGCACCTCACTTTTAGCGTCGCAACAATTCCTGGCACTCGTAAAACACGATCTTTCGACTTATTTTGACGAAATCGACTATAATTTCCTTAAAGTTTGAGATAGTGCGACGTTTAACGGCTCATTTTACTCCATTTTACACGCCGAATGCAGTGCACCTCACTTTTAGCGTGGAAAATATCTCTGGCGCCCGCAAATAGCGATCATTCTTAATACTTTGAACATAATCGACTGTAATTTCCTTCCCGTTGGAGATATTTCGACGTTTAAACGCTCCTCTTACTCCATTTTACACGGTAAATACAGTGCACCTCACTTTTAGCGTCGCAGCAATCCCTGGCGCGCGCAATTCGCGATCATTAGTCTGATTTTCACGATAATAGACTGTAATTTCCTTCCCGTTGGAGATATTTCGACGTTTAAACGCTCCTCTTACTCCATTTTACACGCCGAATGCAGTGCACCTCACTTTTAGCGTGGTGTTGCGTTGTGTGTTCTATTTCTTTTGTAGATTATTAGTAGTAATTTAGTTTAGAATATAGGTTATTTATATATATTTTTATATATAGACATGCATGTTTCGTAATGTAGTTCTTATTTTATAACTCTTTACCGGAACGTAGGCTAGTTTTAAGTATGTATCTTAGATTACTGATTTGATTTAATAATATAGAATGCGCACACATATATATATTTCTGACAATGTAAGCTTTATTTTTTTAGTAATATAATATTGTATGTTTTATGTATTAGTTAGATTATTAGTTTTTGATTTCATATACACATATATTTCATAAGTTGATAATATTGTATTTGTTGCATAGTATTGGAGGTACTGTCTCTAATATTTACTAGATTATTACATGTTTGGCATATATGTTTATACTTATATGTAACTATCCGAGTTGTTGCGGCGTTGATTGATTAAAATATATTTATATATACATATATTCCTAGTGTTTCAATCATTTCCCTTTCTGTAGTTATTCTTATTTCCTGGTTTATTTGTTTGGTTCGTGACTCGTTCAATCCATTAGTTGGTTCTATTTATTTTATTTTATGCTGGTTGAGTTTATATTATATTGAACCATAGGTTTTCAAATGGCAAGTCGGTTATTGGTAGGTTTATTTAGAGTTGTGTGTATATGTATTTCGTTTATTGGTTGGATCTGTTAGTCGCTCTCATTTTGTTAATCCTTCCTTTCGTTTCGTAGTGCCGTGTGTTCGTTTGTGCATCCAAATCCTTATTCGTGTGTTTTGTATAGAGTAGGTTTCTTGTTCTTCTTACGGCACGTGCGGAGCGCGGGACGTGACAGTGGAAAATATCTCTGGCGCCCGCAAATAGCGATCATTCTTAATACTTTGAACATAATCGACTGTAATTTCCTTCCCGTTGGAGATATTTCGACGTTTAAACGCTCCTCTTACTCCATTTTACACGGTAAATACAGTGCACCTCACTTTTACCGTCGCAACAATCCCTGGCGCACGCACTTCGCGATCATTCGTCTGATTTTGACGAAAATCGACTGTAATTTCCTTAAAGTTGGAGATATTTCGACGTTTAACCGCTCATTTTACTCAATTTTACACGCCGAACGCAGTGCACTACACTTTCAGCGTGGAAAATATCTCTGGCGCCCGCAAATAGCGGTCATTCTTAATACTTTGACAATAATCGACTGTAATTTCCTTCCCGTTGGAGATATTTCGACGTTTAAACGGTCATCTTACTCCATTTTACACGCTAAATACAGTGCACCGCACTTTTAGCGTCGCAACAATCCCTCGAGCGCGCAATTCGCGATCTTTCGTCTTATTTTGACGAAAATCGACTGTAATTTCCTTAAAGTTGGAGATATTTCGACGTTTAACCGCTCATTTTACTCCATTTTACACGCTAAATACGGTGCACCTCACTTTTAGCGTCGCAACAATCCCTGGCGCACGCAATTCGCGATCTTTCGTCTTATTTTGACGAAAATTGACTGTAATTTCCTTAAAGTTTGAGATAGTGCGACGTTTAACGGCTCATTTTACTCCATTTTACACGCCGAACGCAGTGCACTACACTTTCAGCGTGGAAAATATCTCTGGCGCCCGCAAATAGCGGTCATTCTTAATACTTTGACAATAATCGACTGTAATTTCCTTCCCGTTGGAGATATTTCGACGTTTAAACGGTCATCTTACTCCATTTTACACGCTAAATACAGTGCACCGCACTTTTAGCGTCGCAACAATCCCTGGAGCGCGCAATTCGCGATCTTTCGTCTTATTTTGACGAAAATCGACAGTAATTTCCTTCAAGTTGGAGATATTTCGACGTTTAACCGCTCATTTTACTCAATTTTACACGCCGAACGCAGTGCACTACACTTTCAGCGTGGAAAATATCTCTGGCGCCCGCAAATAGCGGTCATTCTTAATACTTTGACAATAATCGACTGTAATTTCCTTCCCGTTGGAGATATTTCGACGTTTAAACGGTCATCTTACTCCATTTTACACGCTAAATACAGTGCACCGCACTTTTAGCGTCGCAACAATCCCTGGAGCGCGCAATTCGCGATCTTTCGTCTTATTTTGACGAAAATCGACTGTAATTTCCTTAAAGTTGGAGATATTTCGACGTTTAACCGCTCATTTTACTCCATTTTACACGCTAAATACGGTGCACCTCACTTTTAGCGTCGCAACAATCCCTGGCGCACGCAATTCGCGATCTTTCGTCTTATTTTGACGAAAATTGACTGTAATTTCCTTAAAGTTGGAGATATTTCGACGTTTAACCGCTCATTTTACTCCATTTTACACGCCGAATGCAGTGCACCTCACTTTTAGCGTCGCAACAATTCCTGGCACTCGTAAAACACGATCTGTCGACTTATTTTGACGAAATCGACTATAATTTCCTTAAAGTTTGAGATATTGCCACATGTAACCGCTCATTTTACTCCATTTTACACGCCGAATGCAATGCACGACACTTTCAGCGTCGCAAATATCTCTGGCGCCCGCAAATAGCGATCATTCTTAACACTTTGACGATAATCGACTGTAATTTCCTTCGCGTTGGAGATATTTCGATGTTTAACCACTCATTTTACTCCATGTTACACGCCGAATGCAGTGCACCTCACTTTTAGCGTCGCAACAATCCCTGGCACTCGTAAAACACGATCTTTCGTCTCATTTTGACGAAAATCGACTGTAATTTCCTTAAAGTTGGAGATATTTCGACGTTTAACCGCTCATTTTACTCCAGTTTACACGCCGAATGCAGTGCACCTCACTTTTAGCGTCGCAACAATTCCTGGCACTCGTAAAACACGATCTTTCGACTTATTTTGACGAAATCGACTATAATTTCCTTAAAGTTTGAGATAGTGCGACGTTTAACGGCTCATTTTACTCCATTTTACACGCCGAATGCAGTGCACCTCACTTTTAGCGTGGAAAATATCTCTGGCGCCCGCAAATAGCGATCATTCTTAATACTTTGAACATAATCGACTGTAATTTCCTTCCCGTTGGAGATATTTCGACGTTTAAACGCTCCTCTTACTCCATTTTACACGGTAAATACAGTGCACCTCACTTTTAGCGTCGCAGCAATCCCTGGCGCGCGCAATTCGCGATCATTAGTCTGATTTTCACGATAATAGACTGTAATTTCCTTCCCGTTGGAGATATTTCGACGTTTAAACGCTCCTCTTACTCCATTTTACACGCCGAATGCAGTGCACCTCACTTTTAGCGTGGAAAATATCTCTGGCGCCCGCAAATAGCGATCATTCTTAATACTTTGAACATAATCGACTGTAATTTCCTTCCCGTTGGAGATATTTCGACGTTTAAACGCTCCTCTTACTCCATTTTACACGGTAAATACAGTGCACCTCACTTTTAGCGTCGCAGCAATCCCTGGCGCGCGCAATTCGCGATCATTAGTCTGATTTTCACGATAATAGACTGTAATTTCCTTCCCGTTGGAGATATTTCGACGTTTAAACGCTCCTCTTACTCCATTTTACACGCCGAATGCAGTGCACCTCACTTTTAGCGTGGAAAATATCTCTGGCGCCCGCAAATAGCGGTCATTCTTAATACTTTGACAATAATCGACTGTAATTTCCTTCCCGTTGGAGATATTTCGACGTTTAAACGGTCATCTTACTCCATTTTACACGCTAAATACAGTGCACCGCACTTTTAGCGTCGCAACAATCCCTCGAGCGCGCAATTCGCGATCTTTCGTCTTATTTTGACGAAAATCGACTGTAATTTCCTTAAAGTTGGAGATATTTCGACGTTTAACCGCTCATTTTACTCCATTTTACACGCTAAATACGGTGCACCTCACTTTTAGCGTCGCAACAATCCCTGGCGCACGCAATTCGCGATCTTTCGTCTTATTTTGACGAAAATTGACTGTAATTTCCTTAAAGTTTGAGATAGTGCGACGTTTAACGGCTCATTTTACTCCATTTTACACGCCGAACGCAGTGCACTACACTTTCAGCGTGGAAAATATCTCTGGCGCCCGCAAATAGCGATCATTCTTAATACTTTGACAATAATCGACTGTAATTTCCTTCCCGTTGGAGATATTTCGACGTTTAAACGGTCATCTTACTCCATTTTACACGCTAAATACAGTGCACCGCACTTTTAGCGTCGCAACAATCCCTGGAGCGCGCAATTCGCGATCTTTCGTCTTATTTTGACGAAAATCGACAGTAATTTCCTTCAAGTTGGAGATATTTCGACGTTTAACCGCTCATTTTACTCAATTTTACACGCCGAACGCAGTGCACTACACTTTCAGCGTGGAAAATATCTCTGGCGCCCGCAAATAGCGGTCATTCTTAATACTTTGACAATAATCGACTGTAATTTCCTTCCCGTTGGAGATATTTCGACGTTTAAACGGTCATCTTACTCCATTTTACACGCTAAATACAGTGCACCGCACTTTTAGCGTCGCAACAATCCCTGGAGCGCGCAATTCGCGATCTTTCGTCTTATTTTGACGAAAATCGACTGTAATTTCCTTAAAGTTGGAGATATTTCGACGTTTAACCGCTCATTTTACTCCATTTTACACGCTAAATACGGTGCACCTCACTTTTAGCGTCGCAACAATCCCTGGCGCACGCAATTCGCGATCTTTCGTCTTATTTTGACGAAAATTGACTGTAATTTCCTTAAAGTTGGAGATATTTCGACGTTTAACCGCTCATTTTACTCCATTTTACACGCCGAATGCAGTGCACCTCACTTTTAGCGTCGCAACAATTCCTGGCACTCGTAAAACACGATCTGTCGACTTATTTTGACGAAATCGACTATAATTTCCTTAAAGTTTGAGATATTGCCACATGTAACCGCTCATTTTACTCCATTTTACACGCCGAATGCAATGCACGACACTTTCAGCGTCGCAAATATCTCTGGCGCCCGCAAATAGCGATCATTCTTAACACTTTGACGATAATCGACTGTAATTTCCTTCGCGTTGGAGATATTTCGATGTTTAACCACTCATTTTACTCCATGTTACACGCCGAATGCAGTGCACCTCACTTTTAGCGTCGCAACAATCCCTGGCACTCGTAAAACACGATCTTTCGTCTCATTTTGACGAAAATCGACTGTAATTTCCTTAAAGTTGGAGATATTTCGACGTTTAACCGCTCATTTTACTCCAGTTTACACGCCGAATGCAGTGCACCTCACTTTTAGCGTCGCAACAATTCCTGGCACTCGTAAAACACGATCTTTCGACTTATTTTGACGAAATCGACTATAATTTCCTTAAAGTTTGAGATAGTGCGACGTTTAACGGCTCATTTTACTCCATTTTACACGCCGAATGCAGTGCACCTCACTTTTAGCGTGGAAAATATCTCTGGCGCCCGCAAATAGCGATCATTCTTAATACTTTGAACATAATCGACTGTAATTTCCTTCCCGTTGGAGATATTTCGACGTTTAAACGCTCCTCTTACTCCATTTTACACGGTAAATACAGTGCACCTCACTTTTAGCGTCGCAGCAATCCCTGGCGCGCGCAATTCGCGATCATTAGTCTGATTTTCACGATAATAGACTGTAATTTCCTTCCCGTTGGAGATATTTCGACGTTTAAACGGTCATCTTACTCCATTTTACACGCTAAATACAGTGCACCGCACTTTTAGCGTCGCAACAATCCCTGGAGCGCGCAATTCGCGATCTTTCGTCTTATTTTGACGAAAATCGACTGTAATTTCCTTAAAGTTGGAGATATTTCGACGTTTAACCGCTCATTTTACTCCATTTTACACGCCGAATGCAGTGCACCTCACTTTTAGCGTCGCAACAATCCCTGGCGCACGCAATTCGCGATCTTTCGTCTTATTTTGACGAAAATTGACTGTAATTTCCTTAAAGTTGGAGATATTTCGACGTTTAACCGCTCATTTTACTCCATTGTACACGCCGAATGCAGTGCACGACACGTGTAGTGTCGCAGCTTTCCCTGGCAATCGCAAAACGCGATCTTTCGACTTATTTTGACGAAATCGACTGTAATTTCCTTAAAGTTTGAGATAGTGCGACGTTTAACGGCTCATTTTACTCCATTTTACACGCCGAATGCAGCGCACCTCACTTTTAGCGTCGCAACAATCCCTGGAGCGCGCAATTCGCGATCTTTCGTCTTATTTTGACGAAAATCGACTGTAATTTCCTTAAAGTTGGAGATATTTCGACGTTTAACCGCTCATTTTACTCCATTTTACACGCTAAATACGGTGCACCTCACTTTTAGCGTCGCAACAATCCCTGGCGCACGCAATTCGCGATCTTTCGTCTTATTTTGACGAAAATTGACTGTAATTTCCTTAAAGTTGGAGATATTTCGACGTTTAACCGCTCATTTTACTCCATTTTACACGCCGAACGCAGTGCACTACACTTTCAGCGTGGAAAATATTTCTGGCGCCCGCAAATAGCGATCATTCATAACACTTTGACGACAATCGACTGTAATTTCCTTCGCGTTGGAGATATTTCGATGTTTAACCACTCATATTACTTCATGGTACACGCCGAATGCAGTGCACCTCACTTTTAGCGTCGCAACAATCCCTGGTACTCGTAAAACACGATCTTTCTTCTTATTTTGACGAAAATCGACCTTAATTTCCTTAAAGTTGGAGATATTTCGACGTTTAACCGCTCATTTTACTCCAGTTTACACGCCGAATGCAGTGCACCTCACTTTTAGCGTCGCAACAATTCCTGGCACTCGTAAAACACGATCTTTCGACTTATTTTGACGAAATCGACTATAATTTCCTTAAAGTGTGAGATAGTGCGACGTTTAACGGCTCATTTTACTCCATTTTACACGCCGAATGCAGTGCACCTCACTTTTAGCGTGGAAAATATCTCTGGCGCCCGCAAATAGCGATCATTCTTAATACTTTGAACATAATCGACTGTAATTTCCTTCCCGTTGGAGATATTTCGACGTTTAAACGCTCCTCTTACTCCATTTTACACGGTAAATACAGTGCACCTCACTTTTAGCGTCGCAGCAATCCCTGGCGCGCGCAATTCGCGATCATTAGTCTGATTTTCACGATAATAGACTGTAATTTCCTTCCCGTTGGAGATATTTCGACGTTTAAACGCTCCTCTTACTCCATTTTACACGGTAAATACAGTGCACCTCACTTTTAGCGTCGCAACAATCCCTGGCGCACGCAATTCGCGATCTTGCGTCTTATTTTGACGAAAATTGACTGTAATTTCCTTAAAGTTGGAGATATTTCGACGTTTAACCGCTCATTTTACTCCATTTTACACGCCGAACGCAGTGCACTACACTTTCAGCGTGGAAAATATTTCTGGCGCCCGCAAATAGCGATCATTCTTAACACTTTGACGACAATCGACTGTAATTTCCTTCGCGTTGGAGATATTTCGATGTTTAACCACTCATATTACTCCATGGTACACGCCGAATGCAGTGCACCTCACTTTTAGCGTCGCAACAATTCCTGGCACTCGTAAAACACGATCTTTCGACTTATTTTGACGAAATCGACTATAATTTCCTTAAAGTGTGAGATAGTGCGACGTTTAACGGCTCATTTTACTCCATTTTACACGCCGAATGCAGTGCACCTCACTTTTAGCGTGGAAAATATCTCTGGCGCCCGCAAATAGCGATCATTCTTAATACTTTGAACATAATCGACTGTAATTTCCTTCCCGTTGGAGATATTTCGACGTTTAAACGCTCCTCTTACTCCATTTTACACGGTAAATACAGTGCACCTCACTTTTAGCGTCGCAGCAATCCCTGGCGCGCGCAATTCGCGATCATTAGTCTGATTTTCACGATAATAGACTGTAATTTCCTTCCCGTTGGAGATATTTCGACGTTTAAACGCTCCTCTTACTCCATTTTACACGGTAAATACAGTGCACCTCACTTTTAGCGTCGCAACAATCCCTGGCGCACGCAATTCGCGATCTTGCGTCTTATTTTGACGAAAATTGACTGTAATTTCCTTAAAGTTGGAGATATTTCGACGTTTAACCGCTCATTTTACTCCATTTTACACGCCGAACGCAGTGCACTACACTTTCAGCGTGGAAAATATTTCTGGCGCCCGCAAATAGCGATCATTCTTAACACTTTGACGACAATCGACTGTAATTTCCTTCGCGTTGGAGATATTTCGATGTTTAACCACTCATATTACTCCATGGTACACGCCGAATGCAGTGCACCTCACTTTTAGCGTCGCAACAATCCCTGGTACTCGTAAAACACGATCTTTCTTCTTATTTTGACGAAAATCGACTGTAATTTCCTTAAAGTTGGAGATATTTCGACGTTTAACCGCTCATTTTACTCCAGTTTACACGCCGAATGCAGCGCACCTCACTTTTAGCGTCGCAACAATTCCTGGCACTCGTAAAACACGATCTTTCGACTTATTTTGACGAAATCGACTATAATTTCCTTAAAGTTTGAGATAGTGCGACGTTTAACGGCTCATTTTACTCCATTTTACACGCCGAATGCAGTGCACCTCACTTTTAGCGTGGAAAATATCTCTGGCGCCCGCAAATAGCGATCATTCTTAATACTTTGAACATAATCGACTGTAATTTCCTTCCCGTTGGAGATATTTCGACGTTTAAACGCTCCTCTTACTCCATTTTACACGGTAAATACAGTGCACCTCACTTTTACCGTCGCAACAATCCCTGGCGCACGCACTTCGCGATCATTCGTCTGATTTTGACGAAAATCGACTGTAATTTCCTTAAAGTTGGAGATATTTCGACGTTTAACCGCTCATTTTACTCAATTTTACACGCCGAACGCAGTGCACTGCACTTTCAGCGTGGAAAATATCTCTGGCGCCCGCAAATAGCGATCACTCTTAATACTTTGACCATAATCGACTGTAATTTCCTTCCCGTTGGAGATATTTCGACGTTTAACCGCTCATTTTACTCCATTTACACGCCGAATGCAGTGCTCCACACTTTTAGCGTCGCAGCAATCCCTGGCACTCTTAAAACACGATCTTTCGTCTCATTTTATCGAAAATCGACTGTAATTTCCTTAAAGTTGGAGATATTTCGACGTTTAACCGCTCATTTTACTCCATTTTACACGCCGAATGCAGTGCACGACACTTTTAGCGTCGCAGCAATTCCTGGCAATCGCAAATCGCGATCTTTCGACTTATTTTGACGAAATCGACTGTAATTTCCTTAAAGTTGGAGATATTTCGACGTTTAACCGCTCATTTTACTCCATTTTACACGCCGAACGCAGTGCACTACACTTTCAGCGTGGAAAATATCTCTGGCGCCCGCAAATAGCGATCACTCTTAATACTTTGACCATAATCGACTGTAATTTCCTTCCCGTTGGAGATATTTCGACGTTTAACCGCTCATTTTACTCCATTTACACGCCGAATGCAGTGCTCCACACTTTTAGCGTCGCAGCAATCCCTGGCACTCTTAAAACACGATCTTTCGTCTCATTTTATCGAAAATCGACTGTAATTTCCTTAAAGTTGGAGATATTTCGACGTTTAACCGCTCATTTTACTCCATTTTACACGCCGAATGCAGTGCACGACACTTTTAGCGTCGCAGCAATTCCTGGCAATCGCAAATCGCGATCTTTCGACTTATTTTGACGAAATCGACTGTAATTTCCTTAAAGTTGGAGATATTTCGACGTTTAACCGCTCATTTTACTCCATTTTACACGCCGAACGCAGTGCACTACACTTTCAGCGTGGAAAATATCTCTGGCGCCCGCAAATAGCGATCATTCTTAATACTTTGACAATAATCGACTGTAATTTCCTTCCCGTTGGAGATATTTCGACGTTTAAACGGTCATCTTACTCCATTTTACACGCTAAATACAGTGCACCGCACTTTTAGCGTCGCAACAATCCCTGGAGCGCGCAATTCGCGATCTTTCGTCTTATTTTGACGAAAATCGACTGTAATTTCCTTAAAGTTGGAGATATTTCGACGTTTAACCGCTCATTTTACTCAATTTTGCACGCCGAACGCAGTGCACTACACTTTCAGCGTGGAAAATATCTCTGGCGCCCGCAAATAGCGGTCATTCTTAATACTTTGACAATAATCGACTGTAATTTCCTTCCCGTTGGAGATATTTCGACGTTTAAACGGTCATCTTACTCCATTTTACACGCTAAATACAGTGCACCGCACTTTTAGCGTCGCAACAATCCCTGGAGCGCGCAATTCGCGATCTTTCGTCTTATTTTGACGAAAATCGACTGTAATTTCCTTAAAGTTGGAGATATTTCGACGTTTAACCGCTCATTTTACTCCATTTTACACGCTAAATACGGTGCACCTCACTTTTAGCGTCGCAACAATCCCTGGCGCACGGAATTCGCGATCTTTCGTCTTATTTTGACGAAAATTGACTGTTGTTACGTATTTATTAGTTTTAAGTCAAGTTAAGATTAAAATTCTGTAAAAATTTTTTTTTTTTATTTATTTTTGATTTATTTGTGATTTAGAGTTTAGTCGGAAGGGAAATATTGAAATGATATTATTGTGTATGAAGGATTTATTTGGATTTCCGATTAATACGGTAGTTGCTGCCACCAGAAATAGTCTAAGGACTATTTCAAAATTTTTATTTTTTTCAAACGTTACGGGTAGCGTCGACTAGAGTATAATGCTACTGGCAAAACCGATTCCGCTTTTCGGCTAACCTGCTATGTGCAGGGATACTAGCACGGGAGAGGATTAAAGCTGGATACAATATTTGAATGTCAAATTTTTCGTTGCTTGATATGAATTTATTTTTTACGTTTGCCTTCTTCTTCTCTTTTAATTTCGCTATAATAGTTCGTCGTTGAAACCAAAGCTCAGTTTATTTGCCACGATGGATTCTATCACCACGATTTTCTTGCCTTTGGGTTTGATTATCGAGGGTGATTCTAACGATCCTCTCTGTGTGGAACTTGTGTGATTTCGCAAGCCTTGCCCAAAGACGGGCAATATTTTGCCAACAATGGGAGGAGGAATGCGAAGATCGATAGGCGTTTTCGATTATCGAAAACACCGTTTGCACAAGTCAACACAGCGAACGATCCTTCGGTTAAATTTTCAAAGGAAATTGTTCTACTATTTCTCTCTCTCTTTTTTTTATAATTGCATGCAATGATGGCAAGGAAATCGGTCAACAGAAATGCCGGTATCGCTCTTAATTTTCGATCGACGTCAACGATGTATTTAATGGTCCTCTCTGTGCGGGACTTGTGTGATTTCGCAAGCCTTGCCCAAAGACGGGCAATATTTTGCCAACAATGGGAGGAGGAATGCGAAGATCAACGGGTGTTTCAGTAGCTGAAAACACCGTTTGCACAAGCCAACACAGTGAACACCCCCTTTGTTTAAAGTTTAAAATAGTGATTCTACCTTCAAACCGTTCACGGAAATAAAACGAGATTGATGATAGGTAATTCTCGAGTGCAACGAAATTATCAGAGAAGAAGGAAATTTTTTTTTTTTAAATTTATTTTCTTACCTTGAGAAACCAGTGGC
Source organism: Bombus sonorus (assembly GCA_029958995.1). Lineage (NCBI taxonomy): Eukaryota > Metazoa > Arthropoda > Insecta > Hymenoptera > Apidae > Bombus > Bombus sonorus. Next base: position 4,251,717 of record JARWAU010000008.1, on the reverse strand, counting down.
GTCGTGTGCCATCACTTCGTCTGCTCTGATGGTCGTCGGTGTTTTTATTTCTGGGTTTATTTCTCGAAACTCGGATATAATTTATTATCAAACTTTTACTTTATTTATTTATTTCGATACACGGTTTACAAATTACTAACCGAATTAATACCGCAATTACAATGCGCTTTTGTTTAAGCGATGGAATGAAGACTTCAAAAATATTTTATTTTTTCTAAGTCGCGACTTTCCTTTCTTGTCTGGACAACTAAAGACCGCCGAAACGCAAAGTGTTATACAAAATTTCTAAACGCACGATATAGCACGGTATAAAACGTTATAATGAACGTATTAATTATGAGCGTATTAATAATACAGAACGTATTAAAACGTATTAATGGACACTTTAATAAAAAATGAACGTTATAAAAACGAGCGTATTAATGACCACGGAATAATAATGAGCACGTAACAATAATGAGCGTATTAATTATACTGAGCGTAACAAAACGTATTAATAATAATGAGCGTATTAATTATACTGCGCGCTGCTCTATGTGCTATGCTTATTTATAATGCCATCCCCACGAGGTGGTGGTGGTGGTGGTGGTGGTGGTCCACTGGGGGTACCCTTCCGTGGGAATCGGGATTTTGCAGTTTTGGGCTTCCAGAATCGTACGTGACAGAATGTAAGTTCCATATCTCGACTTAGTTCCCATCGGTCCAGTGTTTCTGCTGAGCTAGCGTCTAGGAGATTTGAGGCGTTCCATGCTGGTCTAGTCTCTTCGACGCTTCCACGCTTGTACCGTGGGACCTATCTGTGCTTCTTCGGCACGTGCAAGGGCAAACGTTCTATGCTGGTCTAGACTCTTCGAGAAGCTTCCACGTTTGTGCCGTGGAAACTACCAGTGTCTCTTCGGCACGTGCAAGGGCAAACGTTCTATGCTGGTCTAGACTCTTCGAGAAGCTTCCACGTTTGTACCGTGGGAACTACCTGTGTCTCTTCGGCGCGTGCAAGGGCTGGCGACTGCAGCATCATTATGATTTTGATGTTTGCTCGGGCAACACGCGCGATCCGCTGCTCTCCCACAACAAGGGCCTCCTCCTTCGAGTTAGTTTGCGTAAGTTTGATTTAGATAGATATTTGCATATTATGGTTATTTTCGTAATTTTGATCCTTTTTCCTTTTCTTGTTGTTTCTCTAGGCTTCGGTGATCGACGTTTAAACAATGTTTGCGGAGGCATTTCCATCAGGGGTTCCTATCCAGACTTCTATGGTGCGTACTTTGTCTTATTTTTAATCCGCTTGATTCGTTCTGTTTCGTTTTATTTAAACTATATTGTGTTGTTTCAGCGCAAGCGAAAGAGGGATTCCGAAGAACCCATGGGCGATTCGGGAAGGCCCATCAAACGTATGCGGCGCTGTGATGAACCAGAGTGGTCGGAGAGAATATTCGACATTGATGCCGAGGCCGTGGATTTCCCGTCGGAGTTGAGTTTTGACAATTTTGTTGCTGTTGATGAAAGTTTCTTCGATGCAGAGACCGTCGTGTTGGAGTGGGAGCCCCCTCTGGTTGAAGTCGTTGATACAGATCGTTGTGTAAAAGTTTATTTTCCAAACGAAATTCCTGGAGAGGTTTTGGAGGCACATCTTCGTCACCATGCTTCTGGGAGAAAAGGAATTTCCCCTGTTGTGCGTTATTGGTGTATGCGTGAGTTCAGCGAACTTTATCCTGGAGCTCCTTGCTTCGATTTTGATTTGGTGTAGGTGCTTCGTTGGTTGTTTGGTGATCGCGTGTTCCTTATTATTATATTTTGTTTTGATGCATTTTGTTTTTTTCTTCTCTTTTTTTTGTGTGTGTTCAATATATATATATATATATACTTTTTTAAACGTGATAGTGTAAGGTTATTTTATTTAGTTCTTTTTGTTTGTTAAATATATGTGTATTTAATTTTATATTCCCCCCTTTTTTCTTTGTTAATTATATATATATATATATATTTTTATATTTATATTTGACAATGTAGTTGCGCATAGAATTTATTAAAGAAAAATGTTAACGATGTGTTTTCATGATTTGTTCCTCACGCCTGATTTCCATTAATCCCTAATATTCCTATCACCGTAACGCGTGTTATTGTGTTAGTTGTTCCGAAGTATCGAAGTAATTTTCTATCGCTTGTTTTTCCGCAATTAGAACATTAATATCGTTATTATTACTTTAAAGTGACAATAGTATTGTTGGTGTGAATATATTGTGTGAATCATATTTGACAATGTGGTTGCCCATAGAATTTGTTAAAGAAAAATGTTAATAATGTGTTTTCATGATTTGTTTCTCGCGCCTGGTTTCCATTAATCCCTAATATCCCTATAACCATATCGCGTGTTATTGCGCGTGTAAATCTAACATGGCTGCTCATAAGTGAGGTTATAGTGGCGGGTCTTTAGTTTTGTTTGATATCGAAGTAATTTTCTATCGCTTGTCTTTCCGCATTTTACCGCAATTGGAACATTAATATCGTTATTATGATTACTTTAAAGTGACAATAGTATTGTTGGTGTGAATATATATATATATATTTATATTGTGTGTCATTTTAATATGACTAATGTTTTGTAATTCTTTGATAGTGTTTAACTTTATATTTCCCTTTTTTAATTAATTATATATATATATATTCATATTTGACAATGTTGTTGCGCATAGAATTTATTAAAGAAAAATGTTAATAATGTGTTTTCATGATTTGTTTCTCGCGCCTGGTTTCCATTAATCCCTAATATCCCTATAACCATATCGCGTGTTATTGCGCGTGTAAATCTAACATGGCTGCTCATAAGTGAGGTTATAGTGGCGGGTCTTTAGTTTTGTTTGATATCGAAGTAATTTTCTATCGCTTGTCTTTCCGCATTTTACCGCAATTGGAACATTAATATCGTTATTATGATTACTTTAAAGTGACAATAGTATTGTTGGTGTGAATATATATATATATATTTATATTGTGTGTCATTTTAATATGACTAATGTTTTGTAATTCTTCGATAGTGTTTAACTTTATATTTCCCTTTTTTAATTAATTATATATATATATATTCATATTTGACAATGTTGTTGCGCATAGAATTTATTAAAGAAAAATGTTAATAATGTGTTTTCACGATTGTTTCTCGCGCCTGGTTTCCATTAATCCCTAATATCCCTATAACCATAACGCGTGTTATTGCGCGTGTAAATCTAACATGGCTACTCATAAATGTCATTAGTGAGGTTATAGTGCCGGTTCTTTAGTTTTGTTTAATATCGAAGTATTTTCTGTCGGTCGTGTTTCCTTATTTTACCGCAATTAGAACATTTGTTTATTAATAGTGTTATTAGTATTACTTTAAAGTGACAATAGTATTGTTCGTGTGAATATACATATATATATATTTATTTATTTATATTGTGTGTGATTTTAATATGATTAATGTTTTGTAATTCTTCGATAGCTTTATTTATTGTTTTGAGTAGTTTATTTTATAGAGTGTTTGATAATATAAGACAAACTCATATACACACAATATATATATATATGTATATGTATATATTTCTTCTGGCAGTGTAGTATTTATACCAGATGAAATGTTAATTGTTTATTAACTTCATTTAATAAGATAGAACACACACACACGCACGTATATATGTATATAATTTGGCAGTGCGATTTTCATTTAGATTCTTTAGCGATGTAATATTGTGTATTTGAGGTTATGTGTCAATTATTTGATTTCATATATACATATATATATCTGGTATTGTGACAACATAGTATTGAAGGTTTTATTTCTAAATTATTGTGTGTTTAATGCGTTTTTACATATTAGTGTTTGATAGTAGAATTTCTGTATGCAAATCTTTAAGTCGTTGCGGTGTTAATTATTTTGAACGTTTGACCTATCGACAGGTTGTTACTTAGTCCCAAGTGTTGCGTTGTGTGTTCTATTTCTTTTGTAGATTATTAGTAGTAATTTAGTTTAGAATATAGGTTATTTATATATATTTTTATATATAGACATGCATGTTTCGTAATGTAGTTCTTATTTTATAACTCTTTACCGGAACGTAGGCTAGTTTTAAGTATGTATCTTAGATTACTGATTTGATTTAATAATATAGAATGCGCACACATATATATATTTCTGACAATGTAACCTTTATTTTTTTAATAATATAATATTGTATGTTTTATGTATTAGTTAGATTATTAGTTTTTGATTTCATATACACATATATTTCATAAGTTGATAATATTGTATTTGTTGCATAGTATTGGAGGTACTGTCTCTAATATTTACTAGATTATTACATGTTTGGCATATATGTTTATACTTATATGTAACTGTCCGAGTTGTTGCGGCGTTGATTGATTAAAATATATTTATATATATATACATATATTCTTAGTGTTTCAATCATTTCCCTTTCTGTAGTTATTCTTATTTCCTGGTTTATTTGTTTGGTTTGTGACTCGTTCAATCCATTAGTTGGTTCTATTTATTTTATTTTATACTGGTTGAGTTTATATTATATTGAACCATAGGCTTTCAAATGGCAAGTCGGTTATTGGTAGGTTTATTTTGAGTTGTGTGTATATGTATTTTGTTTATTGGTTGGATCTATTAGTCGCCCTCATTTTGTTAATCCTTCCTTTCGTTTCGTAGTGCCGTGTGTTCGTTTTTGCATCCAAATCCTTATTCGCGTGTTTTGTATAGAGTAGTTTTCTTGTTCTTCTTATGGCACGTGCGGAGCGCGGGACGTGACACTGTAATTTCCTTAAAGTTGGAGATATTTCGACGTTTAACCGCTCATTTTACTCCATTTTACACGCCGAATGCAGTGCACCTCACTTTTAGCGTGGAAAATATCTCTGGCGCCCGCAAATAGCGATCATTCTTAATACTTTGACCATAATCGACTGTAATTGCCTTCCCGTTGGAGATATTTCGACGTTTAACCGCTCATTTTACTCCATTTTACACGGTAAATACAGTGCACCTCACTTTTAGCGTCGCAACAATCCCTGGCACTCGTAAAACACGATCTTTCGTCTCATTTTGACGAAAATCGACTGTAATGTCCTTAAAGTTGGAGATATTTCGACGTTTAACCGCTCATTTTACTCCATTTTACACGCCGAATGCAGTGCACGACACTTTTAGCGTCGCAGCAATCTCTGGCAATCGCAAAACGCGATCTTTCGACTTATTTTGACGAAATCGACCGTAATTTCCTTAGAGTTGGAGATATTGCGACGTTTAACCGCTCATTTTACTCCATTTTACACGCCGAATGCAATGCACGACACTTTCAGCGTCGCAAATATCTCTGGCGCCCGCAAATAGCGATCATTCTTAATACTTTGACCATAATCGACTGTAATTGCCTTCCCGTTAGAGATATTTCGACGTTTAACCGCTCATTTTACTCCATTTTACACGGTAAATACAGTGCACCTCACTTTTAGCGTCGCAACAATCCCTGGCACTCGTAAAACACGATCTTTCGTCTCATTTTGACGAAAATCGGCTGTAATTTCCTTAAAGTTGGAGATATTTCGACGTTTAACCGCTCATTTTACTCCATTTTACACGCCGAATGCAGTGCACGACACTTTTAGCGTCGCAGCAATCCCTGGCAATCGCAAAACGCGATCCTTCGACTTATTTTGACGAAATCGACTGTAATTTCCTTAAAGCTTGAGATAGTGCGACGTTTAACGGCTCATTTTACTCCATTTTACACGCCGAATGCAGCGCACGACACTTTCAGCGTCGCAAATATCTCTGGCGCCCGCAAATAGCGATCATTCTTAACACTTTGACGATAATCGACTGTAATTGCCTTCCCGTTGGAGATATTTCGACGTTTAACCGCTCATTTTACTCCATTTTACACGGTAAATACAGTGCACCTCACTTTTAGCGTCGCAGCAATCCCTGGCAATCGCAAAACGCGATCTTTCGACTTATTTTGACGAAATCGAATGTAATTTCCTTAAAGTTGGAGATATTGCGACGTTTAGCCGCTCATTTTACTCCATTTTACACGCCGAATGCAGCGCACCTCACTTTTAGCGTCGCAGCAATCCCTGGCAATCGCAAAACGCGATCTTTCGACTTATTTTTACGAAATCGACTGTAATTTCCTTAAAGTTTGAGATATTGCCACATGTAACCGCTCATTTTACTCCATTTTACACGCCGAATGCAATGCACGACACTTCCAGCGTCGCAAATATCTCTGGCGCCCGCAAATAGCGATCATTCTTAATACTTTGACCATAATCGACTGTAATTGCCTTCCCGTTGGAGATATTTCGACGTTTAACCGCTCATTTTACTCCATTTACACGCCGAATGCGGTGCACGACACTTTTAGCGTCGCAGCAATCCCTGGCAATCGCAAAACGCGATCTTTCGACTTATTTTGACGAAATCGACTGTAATTTCCTTAAAGTTTGAGATATTGCCACATGTAACCACTCATTTTACTCCATTTTACAAGCCGAATGCAATGCACGACACTTTCAGCGTCGCAAATATCTCTGGCGCCCGCAAATAGCGATCATTCTTAATACTTTGACCATAATCGACTGCAATTGCCTTCCCGTTGGAGATATTTCGACGTTTAACCGCTCATTTTACTCCATTTTACACGCCGAATGCAGTGCACGACACTTTTAGCGTCGCAGCAATCCCTGGCAATCGCAAAACGCGATCTTTCGACTTATTTTGACGAAATCGACTGTAATTTCCTTAAAGTTTGAGATAGTGCGACGTTTAACGGCTCATTTTACTCCATTTTACACGCCGAATGCAGCGCACCTCACTTTTAGCGTCGCAACAATCCGTAGCACTCGTAAAACATGATCTTTCGTCTCAGTTTGACGAAAATCGACTGTAATTTCCTTAAAGTTGGAGATATTTCGACGTTTAACCGCTCATTTTACTCCATTTTACACGCCGAACGCAGTGCACTACACTTTCAGCGTGGAAAATATTTCTGGCGCCCGCAAATAGCGATCATTCTTAATACTTTGACCATAATCGACTGTAATTGCCTTCCCGTTGGAGATATTGCGACGTTTAAACGCTCCTCTTACTCCATTTTACACGGTAAATACAGTGCACCTCACTTTTAGCGTCGCAACAATCCCTGGCACTCGTAAAACACGATCTTTCGTCTCATTTTGACGAAAATCGACTGTAATTTCCTTAAAGTTGGAGATATTTCGACGTTTAACCGCTCATTTTACTCCATTTACACGCCGCATGCGGTGCACGACACTTTTAGCGTCGCAGCAATCCCTGGCAATCGCAAAACGCGATCTTTCGACTTATTTTGACGAAATCGAATGTAATTTCCTTAAAGTTGGAGATATTGCGACGTTTAGCCGCTCATTTTACTCCATTTTACACGCCGAATGCAGCGCACCTCACTTTTAGCGTCGCAGCAATCCCTGGCAATCGCAAAACGCGATCTTTCGACTTATTTTTACGAAATCGACTGTAATTTCCTTAAAGTTTGAGATATTGCCACATGTAACCGCTCATTTTACTCCATTTTACACGCCGAATGCAATGCACGACACTTTCAGCGTCGCAAATATCTCTGGCGCCCGCAAATAGCGATCATTCTTAATACTTTGACCATAATCGACTGTAATTGCCTTCCCGTTGGAGATATTTCGACGTTTAACCGCTCATTTTACTCCATTTTACACGCCGAATGCAGTGCACGACACTTTTAGCGTCGCAGCAATCCCTGGCAATCGCAAAACGCGATCTTTCGACTTATTTTGACGAAATCGACTGTAATTTCCTTAAAGTTTGAGATAGTGCGACGTTTAACGGCTCATTTTACTCCATTTTACACGCCGAATGCAGCGCACCTCACTTTTAGCGTCGCAACAATCCCTGGCACTCGTAAAACATGATCTTTCGTCTCATTTTGACGAAAATCGACTGTAATTTCCTTAAAGTTGGAGATATTTCGACGTTTAACTGCTCATTTTACTCCATTTTACACGCCGAACGCAGTGCACTACTGTTACGTATTTATTAGTTTTAAGTCAAGTTAAGATTAAAATTCTGTACAATTTTTTTTTTTTTATTTATTTTTGATTTATTTGTGATTTAGAGTTTAGTCGGAAGGGAAATATTGAAATGATATTATTGTGTATGAAGTATTTATTTGGATTTCCGATTAATACGGTAGTTGCTGCCACCAGAAATAGTCTAAGGACTATTTCAAAAATTTTATTTATTTCAAACGTTACGGGTAGCGTCGACTAGAGTATAATGCTACTGGCAAAACCGATTCCGCTTTTTGGCTAACCTGCTATGTGCAGGGATACTAGCACGGGAGAGGATTAAAGCTGGATACAATATTTGAATGTCAAATTTTTCGTTGCTTGATATGAATTTATTTTTTTTTACGTTTTGCCTTCTTCTTCTCTTTTAATTTCGCTATAATAGTTTGTCGTTGGAACCAAAGCTCAGTTTATTTGCCACGATGGATTCTATCACCACGATTTTCTTGCCTTTGAGTTTGATTATCGAGGGTGATTCTAACGATCCTCTCTGTGTGGAACTTGTGTGATTTCGCAAGCCTTGCCCAAAGACGGGCAATATTTTGCCAACAATGGGAGGAGGAATGCGAAGATCGATAGGCGTTTTCGATTATTGAAAACACCGTTTGCACAAGTCAACACAGCGAACGATCCTTCGGTTAAATTTTTAAAGGAAATTGTTCTACTATTTCTCTCTCCTTTTTGTATAATTGCATGCAATGATGGCAAGGAAATTGGTCAATAGAAATGCCGGTATCGCTCTTAATATTCGATCGACGTCAACGATGTATTTAATGGTCCTCTCTGTGCGGGACTTGTGTGATTTCGCAAGCCTTGCCCAAAGACGGGCAATATTTTGCCAACAATGGGAGGAGGAATGCGAAGATCAACGGGTGTTTCAGTAGCTGAAAACACCGTTTGCACAAGCCAACACAGCGAACACCCCCTTTTGTTTAAAGTTTAAAATAATGATTCTATCTTCAAACCGTTCACGGAAATAAAACGAGATTGATGATAGGTAATTCTCGAGTGCAACGAAATTATCAGAGAAGAAGGAAATATTTTTAAAATTTATTTTCTTACCTTGAGAAACCAGTGGCGTCGGGTGCCATCACTTCGTCTGCTCTGATGGTCGTTGGTGTTTTAATTTCTGGGTTTATTTCTCGAAACTCGGATATAATTTATTATCAAACTTTTACTTTATTTATTTGTTTCGATACACGGTTTACAAATTACTAACCGAATTAATACCGCAATTACAATGCGCTTTTGTTTAAGCGATGAAATGAAGACTTCAAAATATTTTATTTTTCCTAAGTCGCGACTTTCCTTTCTTGTCTAGACAACTAAAGACCGCCGAAACGCAAAGTGTTATTCAAGATTTCTAAACGCACGATATAGCACGGTATAAGACGTTATAATGAACGTATTAATTATACTGCGCGCTGCTCTATGTGCTATGCTTATTTATAATGCCATCCCCACGAGGTGGTGGTTGTGGTGGTGGTCCACTGGGAGTACCCTTCCGTGGGAATCGGGATTTTGCAGTTTTGGCTTCCAGAGATCGTACGTGAGAGAATGTAAGTTTCATATTTCGACTTAGTTCCACTCGGTCCAGTGTTTCTGCTGAGCTAGCGTCTAGGAGACTTGAGACGTTCCATGCTGGTCTTGTCTTTTCCGAGAATCTTCCATGTTTGTACCGTGGGATTTATCTGTGTTTCTTCGGCACGTGCAAGGGCTGGCGGCTGCAGCATCATTATCATTTCGATGTTTGCTCGGGCAACACGCGCGATCCGCTGCTCTCCCACAACAAGGGCCTCCTCCTTCGAATTAGTTTGCGTAAGTTTGATTTTCATTTCGATTCTTTAGCGATGTAATGTTGTGTATTTGAGGTTATGTGTCAATTATTTGATTTCATATATACATATATATATCTGGTATTGTGACAACATAGTATTGAAGGTTTTATTTCTAAATTATTGTGTGTTTAATGCGTTTTTACATATTAGTGTTTGATGGTAGAATTTCTGTATGCAAACCTTCAAGTCGTTGCGGTGTCAATTATTTTGAACGTTTGACCTATCGACAGGTTGTTACTTAGTCCCAAGTGTTGCGTTGTGTGTTCTATTTCTTTTGTAGATTATTAGTAGTAATTTAGTTTAGAATATAGGTTATTTATATATATTTTTATATATAGACATGCATGTTTCGTAATGTAGTTCTTATTTTATAACTCTTTACCGGAACGTAGGCTAGTTTTAAGTATGTATCTTAGATTACTGATTTGATTTAATAATATAGAATGCGCACACATATATATATTTCTGACAATATAAGCTTTATTTTTTTAGTAATATAATATTGTATGTTTTATGTATTAGTTAGATTATTAGTTTTTGATTTCATATACACATATATTTCATAAGTTGATAATATTGTATTTGTTGCATAGTATTGGAGGTACTGTCTCTAATATTTACTAGATTATTACATGTTTGGCATATATGTTTATACTTATATGTAACTGTCCGAGTTGTTGCGGCGTTGATTGATTAAAATATATTTATATATACATATATTCCTAGTGTTTCAATCATTTCCCTTTCTGTAGTTATTCTTATTTCCTGGTTTATTTGTTTGGTTCGTGACTCGTTCAATCCATTAGTTGGTTCTATTTATTTTATTTTATGCTGGTTGAGTTTATATTATATTGAACCATAGGTTTTCAAATGGCAAGTCGGTTATTGGTAGGTTTATTTAGAGTTGTGTGTATATGTATTTCGTTTATTGGTTGGATCTGTTAGTCGCTCTCATTTTGTTAATCCTTCCTTTCGTTTCGTAGTGCCGTGTGTTCGTTTGTGCATCCAAATCCTTATTCGCGTGTTTTGTATAGAGTAGGTTTCTTGTTCTTCTTACGGCACGTGCGGAGCGCGGGACGTGACAAGATATTTCGACGTTTAAACGGTCATTTTACTTCATTTTACATGCCGAATGCAGTGCACGACACTTTCAGCGTGGCAAATATCTCTGGCGCCCGCAAATAGCGATCATTCTTAATACTTTGACCATAATCGACTGTAATTTCCTTCCCGTTGGCGATATTTCGACGTTTAAACGCTCATGTTACTCCATTTTACACGCTCAATACAGTGCACCTCACTGTTAGCGTCGCAACAATCCCTGGCGCGCGCAATTCGCGATCTTTCGTCTTATTTTGACGAAAATCGACTGTAATTGCCTTAACGTTGGAGATATTTCGACGTTTAAACGGTCATTTTACTTCATTTTACATGCCCAATGCAGTGCACGACACTTTCAGCGTCGCAAATATCTCAGGCGCCCGCAAATAGCGATCATTCTTAACACTTTCACGATAATCGACTGTAATTTCCTTAAAGTTGGAGATATTTCGATGTTTAACCACTCAGTTTACTCCATGTTACACGCCGAATGCAGTGCACCTCACTTTTAGCGTCGCAACAATCCCTGGCACTCGTAAAACACGATCTTTCGTCTTATGTTGACGAAAATCGACTGTAATTTCCTTAAAGTTAGAGAAATTTCGACGTTTAATCGCTAATTGTACTCCATTTTACAGGCCAAATGCAGTGCACGTCAATTTCAGCGTCGATACAATCCCTGACGCTCGCAAATCGCGATCATTGGTCAAATGTTGACGAAAATCGACTGTAATTTCCTTGATGTTGGAGATATTTCGACGTTTAAACGGGCATTTTATTTCATTTTACACGCCGAATGCAGTGCACGACACTTTCAGCGACACAAATATCTCTGGCGCCCGCAAATAGCGATCATTCTTAACACTTTCACGATAATCGACTGTAATTTCCTTAAAGTTGGAGATACTTCGACGTATAACCACTCATTTTACTCTGTCACTTTTAGCGTCGCAACAATCCCTGGCGCGCGCAATTCGCGATCTTTCGTCTTATTTTGACGAAAATCGACTGTAATTTCCTTAAAGTTGGAGATATTTCGACGTTTAAGCGCTTGTTACGTATTTATTAGTTTTAGGTCAAGTTAAGATTAAAATTCTGTAAAACATTTTTTTTTTTTTTATTTATTTTTGATTTATTTGTGATTTTTTTTTTATTCAGAGTTTAGTCGGAAGGGAAATATTGAAATGATACTATTGTGTATGAAATATTTATTTGGATTTCCGATTAATACGGTAGTTGCTGCCACCAGAAATAGTCTAAGGACTATTTCAAAAATTTTATTTATTTCAAACGTTACGGGTAGCGTCGACTAGAGTATAATGCTACTGGCAAAACCGATTCCGCTTTTCGGCTAACCTGCTATGTGCAGGGATACTAGCACGGGAGAGGATTAAAGCTGGATACAATATTTGAATGTCAAATTTTTCGTTGCTTGATATGAATTTATTTTTTACGTTTTGCCTTCTTCTTCTCTTTTAATTTCGCTATAATAGTTTGTCGTTGGAACCAAAGCTCAGTTTATTTGCCACGATGGATTCTATCACCACGATTTTCTTGCCTTTGGGTTTGATTATCGAGGGTGATTCTAACAATCCTCTCTGTGTGGAACTTGTGTGATTTCGCAAGCCTTGCCCAAAGACGGGCAATATTTTGCCAACAATGGGAGGAGGAATGCGTAGATCGATAGGCGTTTTCGATTATCGAAAACACCGTTTGCACAAGTCAACACAGCGAACGATCCTTCGGTTAAATTTTCAAAGGAAATTGTTCTACTATTTCTCTCTCTCTTTTTTTTATAATTGCATGCAATGATGGCAAGGAAATCGGTCAACAGAAATGCCGGTATCGCTCTTAATTTTCGATCGACGTCAACGATGTATTTAATGGTCCTCTCTGTGCGGGACTTGTGTGATTTCGCAAGCCTTGCCCAAAGACGGGCAATATTTTGCCAACAATGGGAGGAGGAATGCGAAGATCAACGGGTGTTTCAGTAGCTGAAAACACCGTTTGCACAAGCCAACACAGCGAACACCCCCTTTGTAAAAGTTTAAAATAGTGATTCTACCTTCAAACCGTTCACGGAAATAAAACGAGATTGATGATAGGTAATTCTCGAGTGCAACGAAATTATCAGAGAAGAAGGAAATATTTTTAAAATTTATTTTCTTACCTTGAGAAACCAGTGGCGTCGTGTGCCATCACTTCGTCTGCTCTGATGGTCGTCGGTGTTTTTATTTCTGGGTTTATTTCTCGAAACTCGGATATAATTTATTATCAAACGTTTACTTTATTTATTTATTTCGATACACGGTTTACAAATTACTAACCGAATTAATACCGCAATTACAATGCGCTTTTGTTTAAGCGATGAAATGAAGACTTCAAAGATATTTTTTTTTTCTAAGTCTCGACTTTCCTTTCTTGCCTGGACAACTAAAGACCGCCGAAACGCAAAGTGTTATACAAAATTTCTAAACGCACGATATAGCACGGTATAAAACGTTATAATGAACGTATTAATTATGAGCGTATTAATAATACTGAACGTATTAAAACGTATTAATGGACACTTTAATAAAAAATGAACGTTATAAAAACGAGCGTATTAATGACCACGGAATAATAATGAGCACGTAACAATAATGAGAGTATTAATTATACTGCGCGTATTAATTATACTGAGCGCTGCTCTATGTGCTGTGCTTATTTATAATGCCATCCCCACGAGGTGGTGGTGGTGGTGGTGGTCCACTGGGGGTACCCTTCCGTGGGAATCGGGATTTTGCAGTTTTGGGCTTCCAGAATCATACGTGACAGAATGTAAGTTCCATATCTCGACTTAGTTCCCATCGGTCCAGTGTTTCTGCTGAGCTAGCGTCTAGGAGACTTGAGGCGTTCCATGCTGGTCTAGTCTCTTCGAGAATCTTCCACGCTTGTACCGTGGGACCTATCTGTGTTTCTTCGGCACGTCCAAGGGCAAACGTTCTATGCTGGTCTAGACTCTTCGAGAAGCTTCCACGTTTGTACCGTGGGAACTACCTGTGTCTCTTCGGCACGTGCAAGGGCAAACGTTCTATGCTGGTCTAGACTCTTCGAGAAGCTTCCACGTTTGTACCGTGGGAACTACCTGTGTCTCTTCGGCGCGTGCAAGGGCTGCTACATATATATATGCAGCATCATTATGATTTAATGTTTGCTCGGGCAACACGCGCGATCCGCTGCTCTCCCACAACAAGGGCATCCTCCCTCGAGTTAGTTTGCGTAAGTTTGATTTAGATAGATATTTGTATATTATGGTTGTTTTCGTGATTTTGATCCTTTTTCTTTTTCTTGTTGTTTCTCTAGGCTTCGGTGATCGACGTTTAAACAATGTTTGCGGAGGCATTTCCATCAGGGGTTCCTATCCAGACTTCTATGGTGCGTACTTTGTCTTATTTTTAATCCGCTTGATTCGTTCTGTTTCGTTTTATTTAAACTATATTGTGTTGTTTCAGCGCAAGCGAAAGAGGGATTCCGAAGAACCCATGGGCGATTCGGGAAGGCCCATCAAACGTATGCGGCGCTGTGATGAACCAGAGTGGTCGGAGAGAATATTCGACATTGATGCCGAGGCCGTGGATTTCCCGTCGGAGTTGAATTTTGACAATTTTGTTGCTGTTGATGAAAGTTTCTTCGATGCAGAGACCGTCGTGTTGGAGTGGGAGCCCCCTCTGGTTGAAGTCGTTGATACAGATCGTTGTGTAAAAGTTTATTTTCCAAACGAAATTCCTGGAGAGGTTTTGGAGGCACATCTTCGTCACCATGCTTCTGGGAGAAAGGGAATTTCCCCTGTTGTGCGTTATTGGTGTATGCGTGAGTTCAGCGAACTTTATCCTGGAGCTCCTTGCTTCGATTTTGATTTGGTGTAGGTGCTTCGTTGGTTCGTTGTTTGGTGATCGCGTGTTCCTTATTATTATATTTTGTTCTGATGCATTTTGTTTTTTCTTCTCTTTTTTTTTGTGTGTGTTCAATATATATATATATATATATACTTTTTAAACGTGATAGTGTAAGGTTATTTTATTTTTTTCTTTTGTTTGTTAAATATATGTGTATTTAATTTTATATTCCCCCCTTTTTTCTTTGTTAATTATATATATATATTTTTATATTTATATTTGACAATGTAGTTGCGCATAGAATTTATTAAAGAAAAATGTTAACGATGTGTTTTCATGATTTGTTCCTCACGCCTGATTTCCATTAATCCCTAATATTCCTATCACCGTAACGCGTGTTATTGTGTTAGTTGTTCCGAAGTATCGAAGTAATTTTCTATCGCTTGTTTTTCCGCAATTAGAACATTAATATCGTTATTATTACTTTAAAGTGACAATAGTATTGTTGGTGTGAATATATATATATATATATTTAGATTGCGTGTCATTTTAATATGACTAATGTTTTGTAATTCTTCAATAGTGTTTAACTTTATATTTCCCTTTTTTTTTAATTAATTATATATATATATTCATATTTGACAATGTTGTTGCGCATAGAATTTATTAAAGAAAAATGTTAATAATGTGTTTTCACGATTTGTTTCTCGCGCCTGGTTTCCATTAATCCCTAATATCCCTATAACCATAACGCGTGTTATTGCGCGTGTAAATCTAACATGGCTACTCATAAATGTCATTAGTGAGGTTATAGTGCCTGTTCTTTAGTTTTGTTTAATATCGAAGTATTTTCTGTCGGTCGTGTTTCCTTATTTTACCGCAATTAGAACATTTGTTTATTAATAGTGTTATTAGTATTACTTTAAAGTGACAATAGTATTGTTCGTGTGAATATACATATATATATATTTATTTATTTATATTGTGTGTGATTTTAATATGATTAATGTTTTGTAATTCTTCCATAGCTTTATTTGTTGTTTTGAGTAGTTTATTTTATAGAGTGTTTGATAATATAAGACAAACTCATATACACACATTATATATATATATATGTATATGTATATATTTCTTCTGGCAGTGTAGTATTTATACCAGATGAAATGTTAATTGTTTATTAACTTCATTTAATAAGATAGAACACACACACACGCACGTATATATGTATATAATTTTGGCAGTGTGATTTTCATTTCGATTCTTTAGCGATGTAATGTTGTGTATTTGAGGTTATGTGTCAATTATTTGATTGCATATATACATATATATATCTGGTATTGTGACAACATAGTATTGAAGGTTTTATTTCTAAATTATTGTGTGTTTAATGCGTTTTTACATATTAGAGTTTAATGGTAGAATTTCTGTATGCAAACCTTCAAGTCGTTGCGGTGTCAATTATTTTGAACGCTTGACCTATCGACAGGTTGTTACTTAGTCTCTAGTGTTGCGTTGTGTGTTCTATTTCTTTTGTAGATTATTAGTAGTAATTTAGTTTAGAATATAGATTATTTATATATATTTTTATATATAGACATGCATGTTTCTTAATGTAGTTTTTATTTTATAACTCTTTACCGGAACGTAGGCTAGTTTTAAGTATGTATCTTAGATTACTGATTTGATTTAATAATATAGAATGCGCACACATATATATATTTCTGACAATGTTATCTTTATTTCTTTAATAATATAATATTGTATGTTTTATGTATTCGTTAGACTATTAGTTTTTGATTTCATATACACATATATTTCATAAGTTGATAATATTGTATTTGTTGCGTAGTATTGGAGGTACTGTCTCTAATATTTACTAAATTATTACATGTTTGGCATATATGTTTATACTTATATGTAACTGTCCGAGTTGTTTCGGCGTTGATTGATTAAAATATATTTATATATATACATATATTCCTAGTGTTTCAATCATTTCCCTTTCTGTAGTTATTCTTATTTCCTGGTTTATTTGTTTGGTTCGTGACTCGTTCAATCCATTAGTTGGTTCTATTTATTTTATTTTATACTGGTTGAGTTTATATTATATTGAACCATAGGCTTTCAAATGGCAAGTCGGTTATTGGTAGGTTTATTTTGAGTTGTGTGTATATGTATTTTGTTTATTGGTTGGATCTATTAGTCGCCCTCATTTTGTTAATCCTTCCTTTCGTTTCGTAGTGCCGTGTGTTCGTTTGTGCATCCAAATCCTTATTCGCGTGTTTTGTATAGAGTAGTTTTCTTGTTCTTGTTACGGCACGTGCGGAGCGCGGGACGTGACAATTGAACCATAGGTTTTCAAATGGCAAGTCGGTTATTGGTAGGTTTATTTAGAGTTGTGTGTACATGTATTTCGTTTATTGGTTGGATCTGTTAGTCGCCCTCATTTTGTCAATCCTTCCTTTCGTTTCGTAGTGCCGTGTGTTCGTTCGTGCATTCAAATCCTTATGCGCGCGTTTTGTATAGAGAAGTTTTCTTGTTCTTGTTACGGCACGTGCGGAGCGCGGGACGTGACACAAGCTAAATACAGTGCACCTCACTTTTAGCGTCGCCACAATCCCTGGCGCGCGCAAATCGCGATCATTGGTCAAATGTTGACGAAAATGGACTGTAATTTCCTTAAAGTTGGAGATATTTCGACGTTTAAACGGGCATTTTACTTCATTTTACACGCCGAATGCAGTGCACGACACTTTCAGAGTCGAAAATATCTCTGGCGCTCGCAAAACGCGATCTTTCGTCTGATTTTCACGAAAATCGACTGTAATTTCCTTATAGTTGGAGACATTGCGACGTTTAAACGGGCATTCTACTTCATTTTACACGCCGAACGCAGTGCACGACACTTTCAGCGTCGAAAATATCTCTGGCGCCCGCAAATAGCGATCATTCTTAATACTTTGACGATAATCGACTGTAATTTCCTTCCCGTTGGAGATATTTCGAAGTTTAAACGCTCCTCTTACTCCATTTTACACGGTAAATACAGTGCACCTCACTTTTAGCGTCGCAACAATCCCTGGCGCGCGCAATTCGCGATCATTCGTCTGATTTTCACGAAAATCGACTGTAATTTCCTTAAAGTTGGTGATATTGCGACGCTTAACCGCTCATTATACTCCATTTTACACGCCGAACGCAGTGCACTACACTTTCAGCGTGGAAAATATCACTGGCGCCCGCAAATAGAGATCATTCTTAATACTTTGACCATAATCGACTGTAATTTCCTTCTCGTTGGCGATATTTCGACGTTTAAACGCTCATCTTACTCCCTTTTACACGCTAAATACAGTGCACCTCACTTTTAGCGTCGCCACAATCCCTGGCGTGCGCAATTCGCGATCTTTCGTCTTATTTTGACGAAAATCGACTGTCATTTCCTTAAAGTTGGAGATATTTCGACGTTTAACCGCTCATTTTACTTCATTTTACACGCCGAATGCAGTGCACGACACTTTCAGCGTCGCAAATATCTCTGGCGCCCGCAAATAGCGATCATTCGTAACACTTTGACGATAATCTACTGTAATTTCCTTCGCGTTGGAGATATTTCGATGTTTAACCACTCATTTTACTCCATGTTACACGCTAAATACAGTGCACCTCACTTTTAGCGTCGCAACAATCCCTGGCACTCGTAAAACACGATCTTTCGTCTTACTTTTACGAAAATCGACTGTAATTTCCTTAAAGTTGGAGATAGTTCGACGTTTAACCACTCATTTTACTCCATTTACACGCCGAATGCAGTGCTCCTCACTTTTAGTGTCGCAGCAATCCCTGGCAATCGCAAAACGCGATCTTTCGACTTATTTCGACGATATCGACTGTAATTTCCATAAAGTTGGAGATATTTCGACGTTTAACCGTTCATTTTACTCCATTTTACACGCTAAATACAGTGCACCTCACGTGTAGCGTCGCAACAATCCCTGTCGCGCGCAATTCCCGATCATTCGTCTGATTTTCACGAAAATCGACTGTCATTTCCTTAAAGTTCGAGATATTTCGACGTTTAACCACTCATTTTACTCCATCACTTGAAGCGTCGCAACAATCCCTGGCGCGCGCAATTCCCGATCATTCGTTTGATTTTCACGAAAATCGACTGTCATTTCCTTAATGTTGGAGATATTTCGACGTTTAACCACTCATTTTACTCCATTTTACACGCCGAATGCAGTGCACCTCACTTTGAGCGTCGGAGCAATTCCTGGCAATCGCAAAACGCGACCTTTCGTCTTATTTTGACGAAATCGACTGTAATTTCCTTAAAGTTGGAGATATTTCGACGTTTAAACGGGCATTTTACTTCATGTTACACGACGAATGCAGTGCACGACACTTTCAGCGTCGCAAATATCTCTGGCGCCCGCAAATGGCGATCATTCTTAACACTTTGACGATAATCGACTGTAATTTCCTTCGCGTTGGAGCTATTTCGACGTTTAACCGCTCATTTTACTCCATTTTACACGCTAAATACAGTGCACCTCACTTTGAGCGTCGCAACAATCCCTGGCGCGCCCAATTCGCGATCATTCGTCTTATTTCGACGAAAATCGACTGTAATTTCCTTAAAGTTGGAGATATTACGACTTTCAACCGCTCATTTTACTCCAGTTTACACGCCGAATGCAGTGTACGCCACTTGTAGCGTCGCAACAATCCCCGGCAATCGCAAAACGCGATCTTGCGCCTTATTTTGAC
Organism: Bombus sonorus; assembly: GCA_029958995.1. Classification (NCBI taxonomy): domain Eukaryota; kingdom Metazoa; phylum Arthropoda; class Insecta; order Hymenoptera; family Apidae; genus Bombus; species Bombus sonorus. The sequence continues at coordinate 4,232,006 of JARWAU010000008.1, read as the reverse complement.
GCAAATCGACTGTAATTTCCTTAAAGTTCTAGATATTTCGACGTTTAAACGCTAATTGTACTCCATTTTACACGCCAAATGTAATGCGCGACAATTTCAGCGTCGATACGATCCCTGACGCTCGCAACTCGCGATCATTCGTCAAATGTTGACGACAATCGACTGTAATTTCCTTGAAGTTGGAGATATTTCGACGTTTAAACGGGCATTTTACTTCATTTTACACGCCGAACGCAGTGCACGACACTTTCAGCGTCGAAAATATCTCTGGCGCCCGCAAATAGCGATCATTCTTAATACTTTGACGATAATCGACTGTAATTTCCTTCCCGTTGGAGATATTTCGAAGTTTAAACGCTCCTCTTACTCCATTTTACACGGTAAATACAGTGTACCTCACTTTTAGCGTCGCAACAATCCCTGGCGCGCGCAATTCACGATCATTCGTCTTATTTTGACGACAATCGACTGTAATTTCCTTAAAGTTGGAGATATTTCGACGTTTAACCGCTCATTTTACTCCATTTTACACGCCGAATGCAGTGCATGACACTTTTAGCGTCGCAGCAATCCCTGGCAATCGCAAAACGCGATCTTTCGACTTATTTTGACGAAATCGACTGTAATTTCCTTCCCGTTGGCGATATTGCGACGCTTAACCGCTCATTTTACTCCATTTTACACGCCGAATGCAGTGCACGACACTTTTAGCGTCGCAGCAATCCCTGGCAATCGCAAAACGCGATCTTTCGACTTATTTTGACGAAATCGACTGTAATTTCCTTCTCGTTGGCGATATTGCGACGTTTAAACACTAATTGTACTCCATTTTACAGGCCAATTGCACTGCGCGACAATTTCAGCGTCGATACAATCCCTGACGTTCGCAAATCGCGATCATTCGTCTGATTTTCACGAAAATCGACAGTAATTTCCTTAAAGTTGGAGATATTGTGACGTTTAACCGCTCATTTTACTCCATTTTACACGCCGAATGCAATGCACGACACTTTTAGCGTCGCAACAATCCCTGGCGCCCGCAATTCGCGATCTTTCGTCTTATATTGACGAAAATCGACTGTAATTTCCTCAAAGTTGGAGATATTTCGACGTTTAACCGCTCATTTTACTCCATTGTACACGCCGAATCCAGTGCACGACACTTTTAGCGTCGCAGCAATCCCTGGCAATCGCAACACGCGATCTTTCGACTTATTTTGACGAAATCGACTGTAAATTCCGTAAAGTTGGAGATATTGCGACGTTTAACCGCTAATTGTACTCCATATTACACGCCGAACACAGTGCACGACGCTTTCAGCGTCGAAAATATCTCTGGCGCCCGCAAATAGCGATCATTCGTAACACTTTGACGATAATCGACTGTAATTTCCTTCGCGTTGGAGATATTTCGACGTTTAACCGCTCATTTTACTCCATTTTACACGCCGAATGCAGTGCACGACACTTTTAGCGTCGCAGCAATTCCTGGTCTTACGAATATCAACTAAAAAATAAGTAGGAAAATGTCGACCGCCCGGGATTCGCTAAGCGAAGATACGCTTTTGGCGTTGACGGAAAAATTGAAAGCGTGGGACGAAAATTTCCGTGTATTGACCGACATAAGCTCAAGACTAATTAAATTAGAAGAAGACGTGCGCGTAAGCAGACAGACGAACGAGACCGAAATACCCGTATCACCGATAACACCGCGAGAAACAAGATTGACTGATAATTACCAGCCGATTAAATTAAAGGACGCGATTGAATCAGTACCAGTGTTCGACGGATACCGACCGTCTGTGTTCCAATTTTTGAGATCATGCGAGCGAGCGCGAAATATGATTCCTAGGCATCAAGAGCCACAGTTAGTAAAATTATTAATGAATAAACTTCGCGGACACGCGTTTCTCGCCGTAGAGGACCATGAGGTAGTGACTTTAAACGATTTCGGGAATAAATTAAAAGATATGTTCGGCCCAGGAAAAACCGTTAACGAATACAGGGGAGAGTTGGGAACGGTATTCCAACGACCAGGAGAAAATATACTAGATTACATAGACCGCGTCAGAAATCTCAGATTGGCTATAATTGATGGAGAAAGATGTCAATACGGCTCCATATCGCAAGACGTTCAAGATACGATCGATTGGGACACCAGAGAGGCTTTCGTTAAGGGACTCCCGAACGAAGTATATTTACGAGTAAAGTTATCCGAGTACCAATCTTTAGAAGACGCGTATCGCCAAGCCGTAAAAGCAACGCGGGAACTAAAACAAGTAAACGACAGAATGCGATACCAACGTCCGACATTCTCAAGTAATAACAACCGAAACAACGTTCGTCCCCCTAATAATAATTACATCGAGAATAACCGAAATAACGCTCGTCCTGCTAATAACAATTACACCGGGAACAATCGAAATAACGTTAACCCTTCTAATAATAACTACGCCAGGAACAACATCCAAGATCGAAGATCGGCACCTCCTTCGCAGAATTTTTCTAATACTACGAGACAAAATATCACATGTAATTATTGTAAAAAACCCGGACATTTAGTGAAAGACTGTTACAAATTTAAAGCCCGAGTAGATGCCGGATTAATCGTACCCTATAATTCGAGACCGTCGGGAAACCAAATGCGTCCTTCGGGAGAATGGGGCGAGCCACGAAGGAACGATACGCCGAATCGCCCAAGAGTACAGGCGGCATCGAGGAGACCGGCGCCGACGGCAACAAACAGAACAAGGGCAGCCGCCCCCGCGAGATCGACTCCACCACCCGTAACGAGAGACAGAACGAACGCAATGCCGACCGTAAGGTCGAACGAACAACCACTAAATACTGTGGGGGAGTCATCCCACAACCAAACGAGGTCACAAACAGAAAATCCGGAATCTCAAGACAAAAAGGAAAGAGTGAAGCGCAAGCAACCGGCGAAGGAAAATCACCAAGAGTCGGACTCAGACTCGGACAACGACCTCTCCGAATTATTTCAGTAAAATTTAATGATTCCCCAACGACTCCAACTGCGCGAATAGTCTCCCCAGATTTAAAAACCAAGACGAGTTTATTATTAGACTCTGGATCGGAAATTAACATTATCAAAAAACCTGCTTTACCCGATTCAGCCATCATCGACGAGAAGGAATCAATCGAAGTGCGAGGAATTACGGCAACGAGCCTGGTCTCCCTAGGGCAGACGGTAATACAGGTTGCGGGCCATCCGGTTAATTTTCATGTAGTTGATGATTCATTGCTAATCGATCAAGACGGAATCCTAGGATCCGAATTTTTTGCAGGTTGTGAAGCTCGTTTAGATTACGAGGAAAAGCATGTCAAATGGGGAAATATTTATATACCCTTCGATACTAGAGAAAAAATAATTATACCGAAGCGAAGTTCAGTAACGTGTTCAATTAATATCGCAAATCCAGAGATAAAAGAGGGATTTATTCCCAGAATCGAGCCGATCAAAGGAATCTATTTTGGTAATGCAGTTGTGAGGAATCATAAAGGAAAAGGTTACATAAGAGTAATAAATACTACTTCAAGAAATTACGAATTTACAACACCGACAATGGTAATTAAGGAATTCGAAAACCCATCCCCGCTTCCTAGGACAGCGTGTAATACAGTTTTAAAATCGAAAGAAAGTAGATACGATAAAATAATTGAATTACTACGACTCGAACATTTGAACAAAGAAGAAACGGAAAATGTTAAAAGGCGGATTCGCAATAATCAAGATAGGTTTCATATTCCAGGAGATATATTGGAAGCAACTGAAGTTTTGGAACATAGAATAATCACAACGGATGATATACCAATTAATACTAAACAGTATCGATACCCACCAGTACATCGAGAAGAGATAAATCGGCAAATTCAAGAATTACTAGATACGGACGTAGTGGAACCATCGGTATCTCCATATAACTCTCCGCTTTGGATTGTACCCAAAAAACCTGATTCGCAAGGAAATAAACGCTGGAGATTAGTTATCGATTATAGAAAGTTGAACGATAAAACGATCGGCGATGCTTTCCCACTACCCAACATTACAGAAATATTGGATCAATTAGGAAGTGCAAAATATTTTTCCACGTTTGACTTAGCATCAGGCTTTCACCAGATCCGTATGTCACAGGAAGATGCCCACAAAACTGCATTTTCGACACCATACGGACATTTTCAATTCAAAAGAATGCCCTTTGGATTAAAAAATGCCCCAGCAACGTTTCAACGTTTGATGAACTCAGTGTTATCTGGTCTGCAAGGAATAGAATTATTCGTCTATCTGGATGACATAGTGATTTATTCGAGGTCTCTCCAAGAACACGAAATTAAATTTAATAAGTTAATGGAAAGACTGAGGAAAGCTAAATTACGACTACAGCCTGATAAGTGCGAATTTTTACGACACGAGGTGAATTACTTAGGACACATAATTAGTGAAGATGGCGTAAAACCCGACCCAAAGAAAATCGAAGCCGTATCAAAATTTCCACGACCGAAAAGGGTGAAAAATATCAAACAATTTCTGGGACTAGCAGGATACTACAGAAAATTTATACCCGATTTCTCCAAGGTCGCGAAACCATTGACACAACTATTAAAGAAAGATACTCCCTTTAAATGGACAGAAAATCAAGAAAATGCATTCAATAATTCAATAAGACAGCGCTAATGACAAAACCCATTTTACAGTATCCAGACTTTTCTGAACCCTTTAACCTTACTACAGACGCATCAGGATACGCAATAAGCGGTGTACTGAGTCAAGGGCCAATCGGAAAGGATTTACCGATTGCATATGCCTCAAGACTATTAAATTCCGCCGAACAAAACTACTCTACCATAGAAAAGGAGTGTCTGGCAATCGTTTACTGTACGATGCATTTCAGACCATACCTGTATGCTAGAAAGTTTACGATAATAACTGATCACAAACCGTTAGTATGGATGAATTCCATTAAAGATCCCACCGCTGCCACCAAAAATTTAATCTATCTAACTGTGTTACGTATTTATTAGTTTTAAGTCAAGTTAAGATTAAAATTCTGTAAAAATTTTTTTTTTTATTTATTTTTGATTTATTTGTGATTTAGAGTTTAGTCGGAAGGGAAATATTGAAATGATATTATTGTGTATGAAGTATTTATTTGGATTTCCGATTAATACGGTAGTTGCTGCCACCAGAAATAGTCTAAGGACTATTTCAAAATTTTTATTTATTTCAAACGTTACGGGTAGCGTCGACTAGAGTATAATGCTACTGGCAAAACCGATTCCGCTTTTTGGCTAACCTGCTATGTGCAGGGATACTAGCACGGGAGAGGATTAAAGCTGGATACAATATTTGAATGTCAAATTTTTCGTTGCTTGATATGAATTTATTTTTTTTACGTTTTGCCTTCTTCTTCTCTTTTAATTTCGCTATAATAGTTTGTCGTTGGAACCAAAGCTCAGTTTATTTGCCACGATGGATTCTATCACCACGATTTTCTTGCCTTTGAGTTTGATTATCGAGGGTGATTCTAACGATCCTCTCTGTGTGGAACTTGTGTGATTTCGCAAGCCTTGCCCAAAGACGGGCAATATTTTGCCAACAATGGGAGGAGGAATGCGAAGATCGATAGGCGTTTTCGATTATTGAAAACACCGTTTGCACAAGTCAACACAGCGAACGATCCTTCGGTTAAATTTTTAAAGGAAATTGTTCTACTATTTCTCTCTCCTTTTTGTATAATTGCATGCAATGATGGCAAGGAAATTGGTCAATAGAAATGCCGGTATCGCTCTTAATATTCGATCGACGTCAACGATGTATTTAATGGTCCTCTCTGTGCGGGACTTGTGTGATTTCGCAAGCCTTGCCCAAAGACGGGCAATATTTTGCCAACAATGGGAGGAGGAATGCGAAGATCAACGGGTGTTTCAGTAGCTGAAAACACCGTTTGCACAAGCCAACACAGCGAACACCCCCTTTTGTTTAAAGTTTAAAATAATGATTCTATCTTCAAACCGTTCACGGAAATAAAACGAGATTGATGATAGGTAATTCTCGAGTGCAACGAAATTATCAGAGAAGAAGGAAATATTTTTAATATTAATTTTCTTACCTTGAGAAACCAGTGGCGTCGGGTGTCATCACTTCGTCTGCTCTGATGGTCGTCGGTGTTTTTATTTCTGGGTTTATTTCTCGAAACTCGGATATAATTTATTATCAAACTTTTACTTTATTTATTTATTTCGATACATGGTTTACAAGTTACTAACCGAATTAATACCGCAATTACAATGCGCTTTTGTTTAAGTGATGAAATGAAGACTTCAAAAATATTTTATTTTTCTAAGTCGCAACTTTCCCTTCTTGTCTGGACAACTAAAGACCGCCGAAACGCAAAGTGTTATACAAGATTTCTAAACGCACGATATAGCACGGTATAAGACGTTATAATGAACGTATTAATTATACTGCGCGCTGCTCTATGTGCTATGCTTATTTATAATGCCATCCCCACGAGGTGGTGGTGGTGGTGGTGGTCCACTGGGGTACCCTTCCGTGGGAATCGGGATTTTGCAGTTTTGGGCTTCCAGAATCGTACGTGACAGAATGTAAGTTCCATATCTCGACTTAGTTCCCATCGGTCCAGTGTTTCTGCTGAGCTAGCGTCTAGGAGATTTGAGGCGTTCCATGCTGGTCTAGTCTCTTCGAGAATCTTCCACGCTTGTACCGTGGGACCTATCTGTGCTTCTTCGGCACGTGCAAGGGCAAACGTTCTATGCTGGTGTAGACTCTTCGAGAAGCTTCCACGTTTGTACCGTGGGAACTACCTGTGTCTCTTCGGCGCGTGCAAGGGCTGGCGACTGCAGCATCATTATGATTTTGATGTTTGCTCGGGCAACACGCGCGATTCGCTGCTCTCCCACAACAAGGGCCTCCTCCTTCGAGTTAGTTTGCGTAAGTTTGATTTAGATAGATATTTGCATATTATGGTTATTTTCGTGATTTTGATCCTTTTTCCTTTTCTTGTTGTTTCTCTAGGCTTCGGTGATCGACGTTTAAACAATGTTTGCGGAGGCATTTCCATCAGGGGTTCCTATCCAGACTTCTATGGTGCGTACTTTGTCTTATTTTTAATCCGCTTGATTCGTTCTGTTTCGTTTTATTTAAACTATATTGTGTTGTTTCAGCGCAAGCGAAAGAGGGATTCCGAAGAACCCACGGGCGATTCGGGAAGGCCCATCAAACGTATGCGGCGCTGTGATGAACCAGAGTGGTCGGAGAGAATATTCGACATTGATGCCGAGGCCGTGGGTTTCCCGTCGGAGTTGAGTTTTGACAATTTTGTTGCTGTTGATGAAAGATTCTTCGATGCAGAGACCGTCGTGTTGGAGTGGGAGCCCCCTCTGGTTGAAGTCGTTGATACAGATCGTTGTGTAAAAGTTTATTTTCCAAACGAAATTCCTGAAGAGGTTTTGGAGGCACATCTTCGTCACCATGCTTCTGGGAGAAAGGGAATTTCCCCTGTTGTGCGTTATTGGTGTATGCGTGAGTTCAGCGAACTTTATCCTGGAGCTCCTTGCTTCGATTTTGATTTGGTGTAGGTGCTTCGTTGGTTCGTTGTTTGGTGATCGCGTGTTCCTTATTATTATATTTTGTTTTGATGCATTTTGTTTTTTTCTTCTCTTTTTTTTGTGTGTGTTCAATATATATATATATACTTTTTTTTTTTAAACGTGATAGTGTAAGGTTATTTTATTTAGTTCTTTTTGTTTGTTAAATATATGTGTATTTAATTTTATATTCCCCCCTTTTTCTTTGTTAATTATATATATATATATTTTTATATTTATATTTGACAATGTAGTTGCGCATAGAATTAAAGAAAAATGTTAACGATGTGTTTTCATGATTTGTTCCTCACTCCTGATTTCCATTAATCCCTAATATTCCTATCACCGTAACGCGTGTTATTGTGTTAGTTGTTCCGAAGTACCGAAGTAATTTTCTATCGCTTGTTTTTCCGCAATTAGAACATTAATATCGTTATTATTACTTTAAAGTGACAATAGTATTGTTGGTGTGAATATATATATATATAAATTTAGGTTGTGTGTCATTTTAATATGACTAATGTTTTGTAATTCATCAATAGTGTTTAACTTTATATTTCCCTTTTTTAATTGAATATATATATATTCATATTTGACAATGTTGTTGCGCATAGTATTTATTAAAGAAAAGTGTTAATAATGTGTTTTCACGATTTGTTTCTCGCGCCTGGTTTCCATTAATCCCTAATATCCCTATAACCATAACGCGTGTTCCGATGCGCGTGTAAATCTAACATGGCTGCTCATAAGTGAGGTTATAGTGGCGGGTCTTTAGTTTTGTTTGATATCGAAGTAATTTTCTATCGCTTGTCTTTCCGCATTTTACCGCAATTGGAACATTAATATCGTTATTATTATTACTTTAAAGTGACAATAGTATTGTTGGTGTGAATATATATATATATATATTTATATTGTGTGTCATTTTAATATGACTAATGTTTTGTAAGTCATCGATAGTGTTTAATTTTATATTTCCCCCTTTTTTTTTTTAATTATATATATATTCATATTTGACAATGTAGTTGCGCATAGAATTTATTAAAGAAAAATGTTAATAATGTGTTTTCACGATTTGTTTCTCGCGCCTGGTTTCCATTAATCCCTAATATCCCTATAACCATAACGCGTGTTATTGCGCGTGTAAATCTAACATGGCTACTCATAAATGTCATTAGTGAGGTTATAGTGCCGGTTCTTTAGTTTTGTTTAATATCGAAGTATTTTCTGTCGGTCGTGTTTCCTTATTTTACCGCAATTAGAACATTTGTTTATTAATAGTGTTATTAGTATTACTTTAAAGTGACAATAGTATTGTTCGTGTGAATATACATATATATATATTTATTTATTTATATTGTGTGTGATTTTAATATGATTAATGTTTTGTAATTCTTCGATAGCTTTATTTATTGTTTTGAGTAGTTTATTTTATAGAGTGTTTGATAATATAAGACAAACTCATATACACACAATATATATATATATGTATATGTATATATTTCTTCTGGCAGTGTAGTATTTATACCAGATGAAATGTTAATTGTTTATTAACTTCATTTAATAAGATAGAACACACACACACGCACGTATATATGTATATAATTTGGCAGTGCGATTTTCATTTAGATTCTTTAGCGATGTAATATTGTGTATTTGAGGTTATGTGTCAATTATTTGATTTCATATATACATATATATATCTGGTATTGTGACAACATAGTATTGAAGGTTTTATTTCTAAATTATTGTGTGTTTAATGCGTTTTTACATATTAGTGTTTGATAGTAGAATTTCTGTATGCAAATCTTTAAGTCGTTGCGGTGTTAATTATTTTGAACGTTTGACCTATCGACAGGTTGTTACTTAGTCCCAAGTGTTGCGTTGTGTGTTCTATTTCTTTTGTAGATTATTAGTAGTAATTTAGTTTAGAATATAGGTTATTTATATATATTTTTATATATAGACATGCATGTTTCATAATGTAGTTCTTATTTTATAACTCTTTACCGGAACGTAGGCTAGTTTTAAGTATGTATCTTAGATTACTGATTTGATTTAATAATATAGAATGCGCACACATATATATATTTCTGACAATGTAACCTTTATTTTTTTAATAATATAATATTGTATGTTTTATGTATTAGTTAGATTATTAGTTTTTGATTTCATATACACATATATTTCATAAGTTGATAATATTGTATTTGTTGCATAGTATTGGAGGTACTGTCTCTAATATTTACTAGATTATTACATGTTTGGCATATATGTTTATACTTATATGTAACTGTCCGAGTTGTTGCGGCGTTGATTGATTAAAATATATTTATATATATATACATATATTCTTAGTGTTTCAATCATTTCCCTTTCTGTAGTTATTCTTATTTCCTGGTTTATTTGTTTGGTTTGTGACTCGTTCAATCCATTAGTTGGTTCTATTTATTTTATTTTATACTGGTTGAGTTTATATTATATTGAACCATAGGCTTTCAAATGGCAAGTCGGTTATTGGTAGGTTTATTTTGAGTTGTGTGTATATGTATTTTGTTTATTGGTTGGATCTATTAGTCGCCCTCATTTTGTTAATCCTTCCTTTCGTTTCGTAGTGCCGTGTGTTCGTTTTTGCATCCAAATCCTTATTCGCGTGTTTTGTATAGAGTAGTTTTCTTGTTCTTCTTATGGCACGTGCGGAGCGCGGGACGTGACACTGTAATTTCCTTAAAGTTGGAGATATTTCGACGTTTAACCGCTCATTTTACTCCATTTTACACGCCGAATGCAGTGCACCTCACTTTTAGCGTGGAAAATATCTCTGGCGCCCGCAAATAGCGATCATTCTTAATACTTTGAACATAATCGACTGTAATTTCCTTCCCGTTGGAGATATTTCGACGTTTAAACGCTCCTCTTACTCCATTTTACACGGTAAATACAGTGCACCTCACTTTTAGCGTCGCAGCAATCCCTGGCGCGCGCAATTCGCGATCATTAGTCTGATTTTCACGATAATAGACTGTAATTTCCTTCCCGTTGGAGATATTTCGACGTTTAAACGCTCCTCTCACTCCATTTTACACGGTCAATACAGTGCACCTCACTTTTACCGTCGCAACAATCCCTGGCGCACGCACTTCGCGATCATTCGTCTGATTTTGACGAAAATCGACTGTAATTTCCTTAAAGTTGGAGATATTTCGACGTTTAACCGCTCATTTTACTCAATTTTACACGCCGAACGCAGTGCACTGCACTTTCATCGTGGAAAATATCTCTGGCGCCCGCAAATAGCGATCACTCTTAATACTTTGACCATAATCGACTGTAATTGCCTTCCCGTTGGAGATATTTCGACGTTTAACCGCTCATTTTACTCCATGTTACACGCCGAATGCAGTGCACCTCACTTTTAGCGTCGCAACAATCCCTGGCACTCGTAAAACACGATCTTTCGTCTCATTTTGACGAAAATCGACTGTAATTTCCTTAAAGTTGGAGATATTTCGACGTTTAACCGCTCATTTTACTCCATTTTACACGCCGAATGCAGTGCACGACACTTTTAGCGTCGCAGCAATCTCTGGCAATCGCAAAACGCGATCTTTCGACTTATTTTGACGAAATCGACCGTAATTTCCTTAGAGTTGGAGATATTGCGACGTTTAACCGCTCATTTTACTCCATTTTACACGCCGAACGCAGTGCACTGCACTTTCATCGTGGAAAATATCTCTGGCGCCCGCAAATAGCGATCACTCTTAATACTTTGACCATAATCGACTGTAATTGCCTTCCCGTTGGAGATATTTCGACGTTTAACCGCTCATTTTACTCCATTTTACACGCCGAATGCAGTGCACGACACTTTTAGCGTCGCAGCAATCTCTGGCAATCGCAAAACGCGATCTTTCGACTTATTTTGACGAAATCGACCGTAATTTCCTTAGAGTTGGAGATATTGCGACGTTTAACCGCTCATTTTACTCCATTTTACACGCCGACTGCAGTGCACCTCACTATTATCGTCGCAACAATCCCTGGCAATCGCAAATCGCGATCATTGGTCAAATGTTGACGAAAATCGACTGTAATTTCCTTACAGTGGGAGATATTTCGATGTTTAACCACTCATTTTACTCCATGTTACACGCCGAATGCAGTGCACGACACTTTCAGCGTCGCAACAATCCCTGGCACTCGGAAAACGCGATCTTTCGTCTTATTTTGACGAAAAGCGACAGTAGTTGCCTTAAAGTTGGAGATATTTCGACGTTTAACCGCTCATTTTACTCCATTTTACACGCCGAATGCAGTGCACCTCACTTTTAGCGTCGCAACAATTCCTGGCACTCGCAAAACGCGATCTTTCGTCTTATTTTGACGAAAAGCGACAGTAGTTGCCTTAAAGTTGGAGATATTTCGACGTTTAACCGCTCATTTTACTCCATTTTACACGCCGAATGCAGTGCACCTCACTTTTAGCGTCGCAACAATTCCTGGCACTCGCAAAACGCGATCTTTCGTCTTATTTTGACGAAAATCGACAGTAGTTGCCTTAAAGTTGGAGATATTTCAACGTTTAACCGCTCATTTTACTCCATTTTACACACCGCATGCAGTGCACGCCACTTTCTGCGTCGAATCAGTTCCTGACGCTCGCAAATAGCGATCATTGGACAAATGTTGACGAAAATCGACGGTTATTTCCTTCCCGTTGGAGATATTTCGACGTTTAACCGCTCATTTTACTCCATTTTACACGCCGACTGCAGTGCACCTCACTTTTATCGTCGCAACAATCCCTGGCACTCACAAAACGCGATCTTTCGTCATATTTTGACGAAAATCGACTGTAATTTCCTTACAGTTGGAGCTATTTCGATGTTTTACAGCTTATTTTGATCTATTTTACACGCCGAATGCAGTGCACGACACTTTTAGCGTCGCAACAATCCCTGGCAATCGCAAATCGCGATCTTTCGTCTTAGTTTGACGGAAATCCACTGCAATTTCCATCCCGTTGGTGATATTTCGACGTTTAAACGCTCATTTTACTCCATTTGACACGCTAAATACAGTGAACTGCAATTTCGGCGTCGAAACAATCCCTGCAATTCGCAAAACACGATCTTTCGTCTTATTTTGACGAAAATCGACTGTAATTTCCTTACAGTTGGAGATATTTCGTCGTTTTACAGCTCATTTTAATCCATTTTACACGCCGAATGCAGTGCACGCCACTTTTATCATAGCAACAATCCTCGGCAATCGCAACTCGCGATCGTTCGTCTTATTTTGACGAAAATCCACTGTAATTTCCATCCCGTTGGTGATATTTCGACGTTTAAACGCTCATTTTACTCCATTTTACACGCTAAATACAGTGCATCTCACTTTTAGCGTCGAAACAGTTTCTGACGCTCGCAAATCGCGATCATTGGACAAATGTTGACGAAAATCGACTGTAATTTCCTTACAGTGGGAGATATTTCGACGTTTAACCGCTCCTTTTACTCCATTTTACACGCCGAATGCAGTGCAACTCACTTTTAGCGTCGAAACAATTCCTGACGCTCGCAAATCGCGATCATTGGTCAAATGTTGACGAAAATCGACTGTAATTTCCTTACAGTTGGAGATATTTCGACGTTTTACAGCTCATTTTACTCCATGTTACACGCCGAATGCAGTGCACCTCACTTTTAGCGTCGCAACAATCCCTGGCACTCGCAAAACGCGACCTTTCGTCTTATTTTGACGAAAATCGACAGTAGTTGCCTTAAAGTTGGAGATATTTCAACGTTTAACCGCTCAATTTACTCCATTTTACACGCCGAATGCAATGCACGACAGTTTCAGCGTCGCAAATATCTCTGGCGCCCGCAAATAGCGATCATTCTCAATACTTTGACGATAATCGAATGTAATTTCCTTAGCGTTGGAGATATTTCGACGGTTAACCGCTCATTTTACTCCATTTGACACTCCGAATGCAGTGCACGCCACTTTTAGCGTTGCAACAATCCCTGGCACACGCAAAACGCGATCTTTCGTCTTATTTTGACGAAAATCGACAGTAGTTGCCTTATAGTTGGAGATATTTCGACGTTTAACCGCTCATTTTACTCCATTTTACACGCCGAATGCAATGCACGACACTTTCAGCGTCGCAACAATCCCTGGCACTCGTAAAACACGATCTGTCGTCTTATTTTGACGAAAATCGACTGTAATTTCCTTAAAGTTGGAGATATTTCGACGTTTAACCGCTCATTTTACTTCATTTTGCACGCCAAACGCAGTGCACGACACTTTCAGCGTTGCAAATATCTCTGGCTCCCGCAAATAGCAATCATTCTTAAAACTTTGACGATAATCGACTGTAATTTCCTTCGCGTTGGAGATATTTCGACGTTTAACCGCTCATTTTACTTCATTTGACACGCCGAATGCAGTGCACGCCACTTTTAGCGTCGCAACAATCCCTGGCACACGCAAAACGCGATCTTTCGGCTTATTTTGACGAAAATCGACAGTAGTTGCCTTATAGTTGGAGATATTTCGACGTTTAACCGCTCATTTTACTCCATTTTACACGCCGAATGCAATGCACGACACTTTCAGCGTCGCAAATATCTCTGGCGCCCGCAAATAGCGATCATTCTCAATACTTTGACGATAATCGAATGTAATTTCCTTAGCGTTGGAGATATTTCGACGGTTAACCGCTCATTGTACTCCATTTGACACGCCGAATGCAGTGCACGCCACTTTTAGCGTCGCAACAATCCCGGGCACACGCAAAACGCGATCTTTCGTCTTATTTTGACGAAAATCGACAGTAGTTGCCTTATAGTTGGAGATATTTCGACGTTTAACCGCTCATTTTACTTCATTTTGCACGCCAAACGCAGTGCACGACACTTTCAGCGTCGCAAATATCTCTGGCGCCCGCAAATAGCGATCATTCTCAATACTTTGACGATAATCGACTGTAATTTCCTTCGCGTTGGAGATATTTCGACGGTTAACCGCTCATTTTACTTCATTTGACACGCCGAATGCAGTGCACGCCACTTTTAGCGTCGCAACAATCCCTGGCACACGCAAAACGCGATCTTTCGGCTTATTTTGACGAAAATCGACAGTAGTTGCCTTATAGTTGGATATATTTCGACGGTTAACCGCTCATTTTACTCCATGTTACACGCCGAATGCAGTGCACCTCACTTTTAGCGTCGCAACAATTCCTGGCACTCGCAAAACGCGATCTTTCGTCTTATTTTGACGAAAATCGACAGTAGTTGCTTTAAAGTTGGAGATATTTCAACGTTTAACCGCTCATTTTACTCCATTTTACACACCGCATGCAGTGCACGCCACTTTCTGCGTCGAATCAATTCCTGACGCTCGCAAATAGCGATCATTGGACAAATGTTGACGAAAATCGACGGTTATTTCCTTCCCGTTGGAGATATTTCGACGTTTAACCGCTCATTTTACTCCATTTTTCACTCCGACTGCAGTGCACCTCACTTTTATCGTCGCAACAATCCCTGGCAATCGCAAATCGCGATCATTGGTCAAATGTTGACGAAAATCGACTGTAACTTCCTTAAAGGTGGATATATTTCGTCGTTTAACCGCGCATTTGACTTCTTATTACTCGCCGAATGCAGTGCACGACACTTTTAGCGTCGCAACAATCCCTGGCACTCACAAAACGCGATCTGTCGTCATATTTTGACGAAAATCGACTGTAATTTCCTTATAGTTGGAGATATTTCGACGGTTAACCGCTCATTTTACTCCATGTTACTCGCCGAATGCAGTGCACGACACTTTTAGCGTCGCAACAATCCCTGGCACTCACAAAACGCGATCTGTCGTCATATTTTGACGAAAATCGACTGTAATTTCCTTATAGTTGGAGATATTTCGACGGTTAACCGCTCAATTTACTTCATTTTACACGCCGAATGCAATGCACGATAGTTTCAGCGTCGCAAATATCTCTGGCGCCCGCAAATAGCGATCATTCTCAATACTTTGACGATAATCGAATGTAATTTCCTTAGCGTTAGAGATATTTCGACGGTTAACCGCTCATTTTACTCCATTTGACACGCCGAATGCAGTGCACGCCACTTTTAGCGTCGCAACAATCCCTGGCACACGCAAAACGCGATCTTGCGTCTTATTTTGACGAAAATCGACAGTAGTTGCCTTATAGTTGGAGATATTTCGACGTTTAACCGCTCATTTTACTCCATTGTACACGCCGAATGCAATGCACGACACTTTCAGCGTCGCAACAATCCCTGGCACTCGTAAAACACGATCTGTCGTCTTATTTTGACGAAAATCGACTGTAATTTCCTTAAAGTTGGAGATATTTCGACGTTTAACCGCTCATTTTACTTCATTTTGCACGCCAAACGCAGTGCACGACACTTTCAGCGTTGCAAATATCTCTGGCTCCCGCAAATAGCAATCATTCTTAAAACTTTGACGATAATCGACTGTAATTTCCTTCGCGTTGGAGATATTTCGACGTTTAACCGCTCATTTTACTTCATTTGACACGCCGAATGCAGTGCACGCCACTTTTAGCGTCGCAACAATCCCTGGCACACGCAAAACGCGATCTTTCGGCTTATTTTGACGAAAATCGACAGTAGTTGCCTTATAGTTGGAGATATTTCGACGTTTAACCGCTCATTTTACTCCATTTTACACGCCGAATGCAATGCACGACACTTTCAGCGTCGCAAATATCTCTGGCGCCCGCAAATAGCGATCATTCTCAATACTTTGACGATAATCGAATGTAATTTCCTTAGCGTTGGAGATATTTCGAAGGTTAACCGCTCATTGTAATCCATTTGACACGCCGAATGCAGTGCACGCCACTTTTAGCGTCGCAACAATCCCTGGCACACGCAAAACGCGATCTTTCGTCTTATTTTGACGAAAATCGACAGTAGTTGCCTTATAGTTGGAGATATTTCGACGTTTAACCGCTCATTTTACTTCATTTTGCACGCCAAACGCAGTGCACGACACTTTCAGAGTCGCAAATATCTCTGGCGCCCGCAAATAGCGATCATTCTCAATACTTTGACGATAATCGACTGTAATTTCCTTCGCGTTGGAGATATTTCGACGGTTAACCGCTCATTTTACTTCATTTGACACGCCGAATGCAGTGCACGACACTTTCAGCGTCGCAACAATCCCTGGCACACGCAAAACTCGATCTTTCGGCTTATTTTGACGAAAATCGACAGTAGTTGCCTTATAGTTGGATATATTTCGACGGTTAACCGCTCATTTTACTCCATGTTACACGCCGAATGCAGTGCACCTCACTTTTAGCGTCGCAACAATTCCTGGCACTCGCAAAACGCGATCTTTCGTCTTATTTTGACGAAAATCGACAGTAGTTGCCTTAAAGTTGGAGATATTTCAACGTTTAACCGCTCATTTTACTCCATTTTACACACCGCATGCAGTGCACGCCACTTTCTGCGTCGAATCAATTCCTGACGCTCGCAAATAGCGATCATTGGACAAATGTTGACGAAAATCGACGGTTATTTCCTTCCCGTTGGAGATATTTCGACGTTTAACCGCTCATTTTACTCCATTTTACACGCCGACTGCAGTGCACCTCACTTTTATCGTCGCAACAATCCCTGGCAATCGCAAATCGCGATCATTGGTCAAATGTTGACGAAAATCGACTGTAACTTCCTTAAAGGTGGATATATTTCGTCGTTCAACCGCGCATTTGACTTCTTATTACACGCCGAATGCAGTGCACGACACTTTTAGCGTCGCAACAATCCCTGGCACTCACAAAACGCGATCTCTCGTCATATTTTGACGAAAATCGACTGTAATTTCCTTATAGTTGGAGATATTTCGACGGTTAACCGCTCATTTTACTCCATGTTACACGCCGAATGCAGTGCACCTCACTTTTAGCGTCGCCACAATCCCCGGCACTCGCAAAACGCGATCTTTCGTCTTATTGTGACGACAATCGACAGTAGTTGACTTAAAGTTGGAGATATTTCGACGTTTCACCGCTCAATTTACTTCATTTTGCACGCCGAATGCAATGCACGACAGTTTCAGCGTCGCAAATATCTCTGGCGCCCGCAAATAGCGATCATTCTCAATACTTTGACGATAATCGAATGTAATTTCCTTAGCGTTAGAGATATTTCGACGGTTAACCGCTCATTTTACTCCATTTGACACGCCGAATGCAGTGCACGCCACTTTTAGCGTCGCAACAATCCCTGGCACACGCAAAACGCGATCTTGCGTCTTATTTTGACGAAAATCGACAGTAGTTGCCTTATAGTTGGAGATATTTCGACGTTTAACCGCTCATTTTACTCCATTGTACACGCCGAATGCAATGCACGACACTTTCAGCGTCGCAACAATCCCTGGCACTCGTAAAACACAATCTTTCGTCTTATTTTGACGAAAAGCGGCTGTCATTTCCTTCGCGTTGGAGATATTTCGACGGTTAACCGCTGATTTTACTCCATGTTACACGCCGAATGCAGTGCACCTCACTTTTAGCGTCGCAACAATCCCTGGCACTCGCAAAACGCGATCTTTCGTCTTATTTTGACGAAAATCGACAGTAGTTGCCTTAAAGTTGGAGATATTTCAACGTTTAACCGCTCCTTTTACTCCATTTTACTCGCCGAATGCAGTGCAACTCACTTTTAGCGTCGAAACAATTCCTGACGCTCGCAAATCGCGATCATTGGTCAAATGTTGACGCAAATCGACTGTAATTTCCTTACAGTTGGAGATATTTCGACGTTTTACAGCTCATTTTACTCCATTTTACACGCCGAATGCAGTGCACGCCACTTTCCGCGTCGAAACAATCCCTGGCACTCGTAAAACACGATCGTTCGTCTTATTTTGACGAAAATCGACTGTAATTTCCTTAAAGTTGGAGATATTTCGACGTTTAACCACTCATTTTACTCCATGTTACACGCCGAATGCAGTGCACGACACTTTCAGCGTCGCAACAATCCCTGGCACTCGCAAAACGCGATCTTTCGTCTTATTTTGACGAAAATCGGCAGTAGTTGCCTTATAGTTGGAGATATTTCGACGTTTAACCGCTCATTTTACTCCATTTTACACGCCGAATGCAATGCACGACACTTTCAGCGTCGCAACAATCCCTGGCACTCGTAAAACACGATCTTTCGTCTTATTTTGACGAAAATCGACTGTAATTTCCTTAAAGTTGGAGATATTTCGACGTTTAACCGCTCATTTTACTCCATTTTGCACGCCAAACGCAGTGCACGACACTTTCAGCGTTGCAAATATCTCTGGCTCCCGCAAATAGCGATCATGCTCAATACTTTGACGATAATCGACTGTAATTTCCTTAGCGTTGGAGATATTTCGACGGTTAACAGCTCATTTTACTCCATTTGACACGCCAAATGCAGTGCACGCCACTTTTAGCGTCGCAACAATACCTGGCACACGCAAAACGCGATCTTTCGTCTTATTTTGACGAAAATCGACAGTAGTTGCCTTATAGTTGGAGATATTTCGATGTTTAACCACTCATTTTACTCCATGTTACACGCCGAATGCAGTGCACGACACTTTCAGCGTCGCAACAATCCCTGGCACTCGCAAAACGCGATCTTTCGTCTTATTTTGACGAAAAGCGACAGTAGTTGCCTTAAAGTTGGAGATATTTCGATGTTTAACCGCTCATTGTACTCCATTTTACACGCCGAATGCAGTGCACCTCACTTTTAGCGTCGCAACAATCCCCGGCACTCGCAAAACGCGATCTTTCGACTTATTGTGACGACAATCGACAGTAGTTGACTTAAAGTTGGAGATATTTCGACGTTTAACCGCTCATTGTACTCCATTTTACACGCCGACTGCAGTGCACCTCACTTTTATCGTCGCAACAATCCCTGGCAATCGCAAATCGCGATCATTGGTCAAATGTTGACGAAAATCGACTGTAACTTCCTTAAAGGTGGATATATTTCGTCGTTTAACCGCTCATTTGACTTCTTATTACACGCCGAATGCAGTGCACGACACTTTTAGCGTCGCAACAATCCCTGGCACACGCAAAACGCGATCTTTCGGCTTATTTTGACGAAAATCGACAGTAGTTGCCTTATAGTTGGAGATATTTCGACGTTTAACCGCTCATTTTACTCCATTTTACACGCCGAATGCAATGCACGACACTTTCAGCACCGCAACAATCCCTGGCACACGCAAAACGCGATCTTTCGGCTTATTTTGACGAAAATCGACAGTAGTTGCCTTATAGTTGGAGATATTTCGACGTTTAACCGCTCATTTTACTCCATTTTACACGCCGAATGCAATGCACGACACTTTCAGCGTCGCAACAATCCCTGGCACTCGTAAAACACGATCTTTCGTCTTATTTTGACGAAAATCGACTGTAATTTCCTTCGCGTTGGAGATATTTCGACGTTTAACCGCTCATTTTACTCCATTTTACACGCCGAATGCAATGCACGACACTTTCAGCGTCGCAACAATCCCTGGCACTCGTAAAACACAATCTTTCGTCTTATTTTGACGAAAAGCGGCTGTAATTTCCTCAAAGTTGTAGATATGTCGATGTTTAACCACTCATTTTACTCCATGTTACACGCCGAATGCAGTGCACGACACTTTCAGCGTCGCAACAATCCCTGGCACTCGCAAAACGCGATCTTTCGTCTTATTTTGACGAAAAGCGACAGTAGTTGCCTTAAAGTTGGAGATATTTCGATGTTTAACCGCTCATTGTACTCCATTTTACACGCCGAATGCAGTGCACCTCACTTTTAGCGTCGCAACAATCCCCGGCACTCGCAAAACGCGATCTTTCGACTTATTGTGACGACAATCGACAGTAGTTGACTTAAAGTTGGAGATATTTCGACGTTTAACCGCTCATTGTACTCCATTTTACAGGCCGACTGCAGTGCACCTCACTTTTATCGTCGCAACAATCCCTGGCAATCGCAAATCGCGATCATTGGTCAAATGTTGACGAAAATCGACTGTAACTTCCTTAAAGGTGGATATATTTCGTCGTTTAACCGCTCATTTGACTTCTTATTACACGCCGAATGCAGTGCACGACACTTTTAGCGTCGCAACAATCCCTGGCACTCGTAAAACACAATCTTTCGTCTTATTTTGACGAAAAGCGGCTGTAATTTCCTCAAAGTTGTAGATATGTCGATGTTTAACCACTCATTTTACTCCATGTTACACGCCGAATGCAGTGCACCTCACTTTTAGCGTCGCAACAATCCCTGGCACTCGCAAAACGCGATGTTTCGTCTTATTTTGACGAAAATCGACAGTAGTTGCCTTAAAGTTGGAGATATTTCAACGTTTAACCGCTCCTTTTACTCCATTTTACACGCCGAATGCAGTGCAACTCACTTTTAGCGTCGAAACAATTCCTGACGCTCGCAAATCGCGATCATTGGTCAAATGTTGACGAAAATCGACTGTAATTTCCTTACAGTTGGAGATATTTCGACGTTTTACAGCTCATTTTACTCCATTTTACACGCCGAATGCAGTGCACGCCACTTTCCGCGTCGAAACAATCCCTGGCACTCGTAAAACACGATCTTTCGTCTTATTTTGACGAAAATCGACTGTAATTTCCTTAAAGTTGGAGATATTTCGATGTTTAACCACTCATTTTACTCCATGTTACACGCCGAATGCAGTGCACGACACTTTCAGCGTAGCAACAATCCCTGGCACTCGCAAAACGCGATCTTTCGTCTTATTTTGACGAAAAGCGACAGTAGTTGCCTTAAAGTTGGAGATATTTCGACGTTTAACCGCTCATTTTACTCCATTTTACACGCCGAATGCAATGCACGACAGTTTCAGCGTCGCAAATATCTCTGGCGCCCGCAAATAGCGATCATTCTCAATACTTTGACGATAATCGACTGTCATTTCCTTAGCGTTGGAGATATGTCGACGGTTAACCGCTCATTTTACTCCATTTGACACGCCGAATGCAGTGCACGCCACTTTTAGCGTCGCAACAATCCCTGGCACACGCAAAACGCGATCTTTCGACTTATTTTGACGAAAATCGACAGTAGTTGCCTTATAGTTGGAGATATTTCGACGTTTAACCGCTCATTTTACTCCATTTTACACGCCGAATGCAATGCACGACACTTTCAGCATCGCAACAATCCCTGGCACACGCAAAACGCGATCTTTCGGCTTATTTTGACGAAAATCGACAGTAGTTGCCTTATAGTTGGAGATATTTCGACGTTTAACCGCTCATTTTACTCCATTTTACACGCCGAATGCAATGCACGACACTTTCAGCGTCGCAACAATCCCTGGCACTCGTAAAACACGATCTTTCGTCTTATTTTGACGAAAATCGACTGTAATTTCCTTAAAGTTGGAGATATTTCGACGTTTAACCGCTCATTTTACTTCATTTTGCACGCCAAACGCAGTGCACGACACTTTCGGCGTTGCAAATATCTCTGGCTCCCGCAAATAGCAATCATTCTTAATACTTTGACGATAATCGACTGTAATTTCCTTCGCGTTGGAGATATTTCGACGTTTAACCGCTCATTTTACTCCATTTTACACGCCGAATGCAATGCACGACACTTTCAGCGTCGCAACAATCCCTGGCACTCGTAAAACACAATCTTTCGTCTTATTTTGACGAAAAGCGGCTGTAATTTCCTCAAAGTTGTAGATATGTCGATGTTTAACCACTCATTTTACTCCATGTTACACGCCGAATGCAGTGCACCTCACTTTTAGCGTCGCAACAATCCCTGGCACTCGCAAAACGCGATGTTTCGTCTTATTTTGACGAAAATCGACAGTAGTTGCCTTAAAGTTGGAGATATTTCAACGTTTAACCGCTCCTTTTACTCCATTTTACACGCCGAATGCAGTGCAACTCACTTTTAGCGTCGAAACAATTCCTGACGCTCGCAAATCGCGATCATTGGTCAAATGTTGACGAAAATCGACTGTAATTTCCTTACAGTTGGAGATATTTCGACGTTTTACAGCTCATTTTACTCCATTTTACACGCCGAATGCAGTGCACGCCACTTTCCGCGTCGAAACAATCCCTGGCACTCGTAAAACACGATCTTTCGTCTTATTTTGACGAAAATCGACTGTAATTTCCTTAAAGTTGGAGATATTTCGATGTTTAACCACTCATTTTACTCCATGTTACACGCCGAATGCAGTGCACGACACTTTCAGCGTAGCAACAATCCCTGGCACTCGCAAAACGCGATCTTTCGTCTTATTTTGACGAAAAGCGACAGTAGTTGCCTTAAAGTTGGAGATATTTCGACGTTTAACCGCTCATTTTACTCCATTTTACACGCCGAATGCAATGCACGACAGTTTCAGCGTCGCAAATATCTCTGGCGCCCGCAAATAGCGATCATTCTCAATACTTTGACGATAATCGACTGTCATTTCCTTAGCGTTGGAGATATGTCGACGGTTAACCGCTCATTTTACTCCATTTGACACGCCGAATGCAGTGCACGCCACTTTTAGCGTCGCAACAATCCCTGGCACACGCAAAACGCGATCTTTCGTCTTATTTTGACGAAAATCGACAGTAGTTGCCTTATAGTTGGAGATATTTCGACGTTTAACCGCTCATTTTACTCCATTTTACACGCCGAATGCAGTGCACGCCACTTTTATCATAGCAACAATCCTCGGCAATCGCAACTCGCGATCGTTCGTCTTATTTTGACGAGAATCCACTGTAATTTCCATCCCGTTGGTGATATTTCGACGTTTAGACGCTCATTTTACTCCATTTTACACGCTAAATACAGTGCATCTCACTTTTAGCGTCGAAACAATTTCTGACGCTCGCAAATCGCGATCATTGGACAAATGTTGACGAAAATCGACTGTAATTTCCTTACAGTGGGAGATATTTCGACGTTTAACCGCTCCTTTTACTCCATTTTACACGCCGAATGCAGTGCAACTCACTTTTAGCGTCGAAACAATTCCTGACGCTCGCAAACCGCGATCATTGGTCAAATGTTGACGAAAATCGACTGTAATTTCCTTACAGTTGGAGATATGTCGCCGTTTTACAGCTCATTTTACTCCATTTTACACGCCGAATGCAGTGCACGCCACTTTCCGCGTCGAAACAATCCCTGGCACTCGTAAAACACGATCTTTCGTCTTATTTTGACGAAAATCGACTGTAATTTCCTTAAAGTTGGAGATATTTCGATGTTTAACCACTCATTTTACTCCATGTTACACGCCGAATGCAGTGCACGACACTTTCAGCGTCGCAACAATCCCTGGCACTCGCAAAACGCGATCTTTCGTCTTATTTTGACGAAAAGCGACAGTTGTTGCCTTAAAGTTGGAGATATTTCGACGTTTAACCGCTCATTTTACTCCATTTTACACGCCGAATGCAGTGCACCTCACTTTTAGCGTCGCAACAATCCCCGGCACTCGCGAAACGCGATCTTTCGTCTTATTGTGACGACAATCGACAGTAGTTGACTTAAAGTTGGAGATATTTCGACGTTTAACCGCTCAATTTACTCCATTTTACACGCCGAATGCAATGCACGACAGTTTCAGCGTCGCAAATATCTCTGGCGCCCGCAAATAGCGATCATTCTCAATACTTTGACGATAATCGAATGTAATTTCCTTAGCGTTGGAGATATTTCGACGGTTAACCGCTCATTTTACTTCATTTGACACGCCGAAGGCAGTGCACGCCACTTTTAGCGTCGCAACAATCCCTGGCACACGCAAAACGCGATCTTTCGGCTTATTTTGACGAAAATCGACAGTAGTTGCCTTATAGTTGGAGATATTTCGACGTTTAACCGCTCAGTTTACTCCATTTTACACGCCGAATGCAGTGCAACTCACTTTTAGCGTCGAAACAATTCCTGACGCTCGCAAATCGCGATCATTGGTCAAATGTTGACGAAAATCATCTGTAATTTCCTTACAGTTGGAGATATTTCGACGTTTTACAGCTCATTTTACTCCATTTTACACGTCGAATGCAGTGCACGCCACTTTCCGCGTCGAAACAATCCCTGGCACTCGTAAAACACGATCTTTCGTCTTATTTTGACGAAAATCGACAGTAGTTGCCTTATAGTTGGAGATATTTCGACGTTTAACCGCTCATTTTACTCCACTTTACACGCCGAATGCAATGCACGACAGTTTCAGCGTCGCAAATATCTCTGGCTCCCGCAAATAGCGATCATTCTCAATACTTTGACGATAATCGAATGTAATTTCCTTAGCGTTGGAGATATTTCGATGTTTAACCACTCATTTTACTCCATGTTACACGCCGAATGCAGTGCACGACACTTTCAGCGTCGCAACAATCCCTGGCACTCGCAAAACGCGATCTTTCGTCTTATTTTGACGAAAAGCGACAGTTGTTGCCTTAAAGTTGGAGATATTTCGACGTTTAACCGCTCATTTTACTCCATTTTACACGCCGAATGCAGTGCACCTCACTTTTAGCGTCGCAACAATCCCCGGCACTCGCGAAACGCGATCTTTCGTCTTATTGTGACGACAATCGACAGTAGTTAACTTAAAGTTCGAGATATTTCGACGTTTAACCGCTCAATTTACTCCATTTTACACGCCGAATGCAATGCACGACAGTTTCAGCGTCGCAAATATCTCTGGCGCCCGCAAATAGCGATCATTCTCAATACTTTGACGATAATCGAATGTAATTTCCTTAGCGTTGGAGATATTTCGACGGTTAACCGCTCATTTTACTTCATTTGACACGCCGAATGCAGTGCACGCCACTTTTAGCGTCGCAACAATCCCTGGCACACGCAAAACGCGATCTTTCGGCTTATTTTGACGAAAATCGACAGTAATTGCCTTATAGTTGGAGATATTTCGACGTTTAACCGCTCAGTTTACTCCATTTTACACGTCGAATGCAGTGCACGCCACTTTCCGCGTCGAAACAATCCCTGGCACTCGTAAAACACGATCTTTCGTCTTATTTTGACGAAAATCGACTGTAATTTCCTTCGCGTTGGAGATATTTCGACGTTTAACCGCTCATTTTACTTCATTTGACACGCCGAATGCAGTGCACGACACTTTTAGCGTCGCAACAATCGCTGGCACTCGTAAAACACGATCTGTCGTCTTATTTTGACGAAAATCGACTGTAATTTCCTTAAAGTGGGAGATATTTCGACGTTTAACCGCTCATTTTACTTCATTTTGCACGCCAAACGCAGTGCACGACACTTTCAGCGTCGCAAATATCTCTGGCGCCCGCAAATAGCGATCATTCTCAATACTTTGACGATAATCGACTGTAATTTCCTTCGCGTTGGAGATATTTCGACGGTTAACCGCTCATTTTACTTCATTTGACACGCCGAATGATGTGCACGCCACTTTTAGCGTCGCAACAATCCCTGGCACACGCAAAACACGATCTTTCGTCTTATTTTGACGAAAATCGACTGTAATTTCCTTAAAGTTGGAGATATTTCGATGTTTAACCACTCATTTTACTCCATGTTACACGCCGAATGCAGTGCACGACACTTTCAGCGTCGCAACAATCCCTGGCACTCGCAAAACGCGATCTTTCGTCTTATTTTGACGAAAAGCGACAGTTGTTGCCTTAAAGTTGGAGATATTTCGACGTTTAACCGCTCATTTTACTCCATTTTACACGCCGAATGCAGTGCACCTCACTTTTAGCGTCGCAACAATCCCCGGCACTCGCGAAACGCGATCTTTCGTCTTATTGTGACGACAATCGACAGTAGTTGACTTAAAGTTGGAGATATTTCGATGTTTAACCACTCATTTTACTCCATGTTACACGCCGAATGCAGTGCACGACACTTTCAGCGTCGCAACAATCCCTGGCACTCGCAAAACGCGATCTTTCGTCTTATTTTGACGAAAAGCGACAGTTGTTGCCTTAAAGTTGGAGATATTTCGACGTTTAACCGCTCATTTTACTCCATTTTACACGCCGAATGCAGTGCACCTCACTTTTAGCGTCGCAACAATCCCTGGCACACGCAAAACGCGATCTTTCGGCTTATTTTGACGAAAATCGACAGTAGTTGCCTTATAGTTGGAGATATTTCGACGTTTAACCGCTCAGTTTACTCCATTTTACACGCCGAATGCAGTGCAACTCACTTTTAGCGTCGAAACAATTCCTGACGCTCGCAAATCGCGATCATTGGTCAAATGTTGACGAAAATCATCTGTAATTTCCTTACAGTTGGAGATATTTCGACGTTTTACAGCTCATTTTACTCCATTTTACACGTCGAATGCAGTGCACGCCACTTTCCGCGTCGAAACAATCCCTGGCACTCGTAAAACACGATCTTTCGTCTTATTTTGACGAAAATCGACAGTAGTTGCCTTATAGTTGGAGATATTTCGACGTTTAACCGCTCATTTTACTCCACTTTACACGCCGAATGCAATGCACGACAGTTTCAGCGTCGCAAATATCTCTGGCTCCCGCAAATAGCGATCATTCTCAATACTTTGACGATAATCGAATGTAATTTCCTTAGCGTTGGAGATATTTCGACGGTTAACCGCTCATTTTACTCCATTTGACACGCCGAATGCAGTGCACGCCACGTTTAGCGTCGCAACAATTCCTGGCACTCGCAAAACGCGATCTTTCGTCTTATTTTGACGAAAATCGACAGTAGTTGCCTTAAAGTTGGAGATATTTCAACGTTTAACCGCTCATTTTACTCCATTTGACACGCCAAATGCAGTGCACGCCACTTTTAGCGTCGCAACAATCCCTGGCACACGCAAAACGCGATCTGTCGTCTTATTTTGACGAAAATCGACAGTAGTTGCCTTATAGTTGGAGATATTTCGATGTTTAACCACTCATTTTACTCCATGTTACACGCCGAATGCAGTGCACGACACTTTCAGCGTCGCAACAATCCCTGGCACTCGCAAAACGCGATCTTTCGTCTTATTTTGACGAAAAGCGACAGTAGTTGCCTTAAAGTTGGAGATATTTCGACGTTTAACCGCTCATTTTACTCCATTTTACACGCCGAATGCAGTGCACCTCACTTGTAGCGTCGCAACAATCCCCGGCACTCGCAAAACGCGATCTTTCGTCTTAGTTTGACGGAAATCCACTGCAATTTCCATCCCGTTGGTGATATTTCGACGTTTAAACGCTCATTTGACTCCATTTGACACGCTAAATACAGTGAACTGCAATTTCAGCGTCGAAACAATCCCTGCAATTCGCAAAACACGATCTTTCGTCTTATTTTGATGAAAATCGACTGTAATTTCCTTACAGTTGGTGATATTTCGTCGTTTTACAGCTCATTTTAATCCATTTTACACGCCGAATGCAGTGCACGCCACTTTTATCATAGCAACAATCCTCGGCAATCGCAACTCGCGATCGTTCGTCTTATTTTGACGAGAATCCACTGTAATTTCCATCCCGTTGGTGATATTTCGACGTTTAGACGCTCATTTTACTCCATTTTACACGCTAAATACAGTGCATCTCACTTTTAGCGTCGAAACAATTTCTGACGCTCGCAAATCGCGATCATTGGACAAATGTTGACGAAAATCGACTGTAATTTCCTTACAGTGGGAGATATGTCGACGTTTAACCGCTCCTTTTACTCCATTTTACACGCCGAATGCAGTGCAACTCACTTTTAGCGTCGAAACAATTCCTGACGCTCGCAAACCGCGATCATTGGTCAAATGTTGACGAAAATCGACTGTAATTTCCTTACAGTTGGAGATATTTCGACGTTTTACAGCTCATTTTACTCCATTTTACACGCCGAATGCAGTGCACGCCACTTTCCGCGTCGAAACAATCCCTGGCACTCGTAAAACACGATCTTTCGTCTTATTTTGACGAAAATCGACTGTAATTTCCTTAAAGTTGGAGATATTTCGATGTTTAACCACTCATTTTACTCCATGTTACACGCCGAATGCAGTGCACGACACTTTCAGCGTCGCAACAATCCCTGGCACTCGCAAAACGCGATCTTTCGTCTTATTTTGACGAAAAGCGACAGTTGTTGCCTTAAAGTTGGAGATATTTCGACGTTTAACCGCTCATTTTACTCCATTTTACACGCCGAATGCAGTGCACCTCACTTTTAGCGTCGCAACAATCCCCGGCACTCGCGAAACGCGATCTTTCGTCTTATTGTGACGACAATCGACAGTAGTTGACTTAAAGTTGGAGATATTTCGACGTTTAACCGCTCAATTTACTCCATTTTACACGCCGAATGCAATGCACGACAGTTTCAGCGTCGCAAATATCTCTGGCGCCCGCAAATAGCGATCATTCTCAATACTTTGACGATAATCGAATGTAATTTCCTTAGCGTTGGAGATATTTCGACGGTTAACCGCTCATTTTACTTCATTTGACACGCCGAATGCAGTGCACGCCACTTTTAGCGTCGCAACAATCCCTGGCACACGCAAAACGCGATCTTTCGGCTTATTTTGACGAAAATCGACAGTAATTGCCTTATAGTTGGAGATATTTCGACGTTTAACCGCTCAGTTTACTCCATTTTACACGTCGAATGCAGTGCACGCCACTTTCCGCGTCGAAACAATCCCTGGCACTCGTAAAACACGATCTTTCGTCTTATTTTGACGAAAATCGACTGTAATTTCCTTCGCGTTGGAGATATTTCGACGTTTAACCGCTCATTTTACTTCATTTGACACGCCGAATGCAGTGCACGACACTTTTAGCGTCGCAACAATCGCTGGCACTCGTAAAACACGATCTGTCGTCTTATTTTGACGAAAATCGACTGTAATTTCCTTAAAGTGGGAGATATTTCGACGTTTAACCGCTCATTTTACTTCATTTTGCACGCCAAACGCAGTGCACGACACTTTCAGCGTCGCAAATATCTCTGGCGGCCGCAAATAGCGATCATTCTCAATACTTTGACGATAATCGACTGTAATTTCCTTCGCGTTGGAGATATTTCGACGGTTAACCGCTCATTTTACTTCATTTGACACGCCGAATGCTGTGCACGCCACTTTTAGCGTCGCAACAATCCCTGGCACACGCAAAACACGATCTTTCGTCTTATTTTGACGAAAATCGACTGTAATTTCCTTAAAGTTGGAGATATTTCGATGTTTAACCACTCATTTTACTCCATGTTACACGCCGAATGCAGCGCACCTCACTTTTAGCGTCGCAACAATCCCTGGCACTCGCAAAACGCGATCTTTCGTCTTATTTTGACGAAAATCGACAGTAGTTGCCTTAAAGTTGGAGATATTTCAACGTTTAACCGCTCCTTTTACTCCATTTTACACGCCGAATGCAGTGCAACTCACTTTTAGCGTCGAAACAATTCCTGACGCTCGCAAATCGCGATCATTGGTCAAATGTTGACGAAAATCATCTGTAATTTCCTTACAGTTGGAGATATTTCGACGTTTTACAGCTCATTTTACTCCATTTTACACGTCGAATGCAGTGCACGCCACTTTCCGCGTCGAAACAATCCCTGGCACTCGTAAAACACGATCTTTCGTCTTATTTTGACGAAAATCGACTGTAATTTCCTTAGCGTTGGAGATATTTCGACGTTTAACCGCTCATTTTACTTCATTTGACACGCCGAATGCAGTGCACGACACTTTTAGCGTCGCAACAATCGCTGGCACTCGTAAAACACGATCTGTCGTCTTATTTTGACGAAAATCGACTGTAATTGCCTTAAAGTTGGAGATATTTCGACGTTTAACCGCTCATGTTACTTCATTTTGCACGCCAAACGCAGTGCACGACACTTTCAGCGTCGCAAATATCTCTGGCGCCCGCAAATAGCGATCATTCTCAATACTTTGACGATAATCGACTGTAATTTCCTTCGCGTTGGAGATATTTCGACGGTTAACCGCTCATTTTACTTCATTTGACACGCCGAATGCTGTGCACGCCACTTTTAGCGTCGCAACAATCCCTGGCACACGCAAAACGCGATCTTTCGGCTTATTTTGACGAAAATCGACAGTAGTTGCCTTATAGTTGGAGATATTTCGACGTTTAACCGCTCATTTTACTCCATTTTACACGCTGAATGCAATGTACGACACTTTCAGCGTCGCAACAATCCCTGGCATTCGTAAAACACGATCTTTCGTCTTATTTTGACGAAAATCGACTGTAATTTCCTTAAAGTTGGAGATATTTCGACGTTTAACCGCTCATTTTACTTCATTTTGCACGCCAAACGCAGTGCACGACACTTTCAGCGTCGCAAATATCTCTGGCGCCCTCAAATAGCGATCATTCTCAATACTTTGACGATAATCGACTGTAAATTCCTTCGCGTTGGAGATATTTCGACGGTTAACCGCTCATTGTACTCCATTTGACACGCCGAATGCAGTGCACGCCACTTTTAGCGTCGCAACAATCCCTGGCACACGCAAAACACGATCTTTCGTCTTATTTTGACGAAAATCGACTGTAATTTCCTTAAAGTTGGAGATATTTCGATGTTTAACCACTCATTTTACTCCATGTTACACGCCGAATGCAGTGCACGCCACTTTCAGCGTCGCAACAATCCCTGGCACTCGCAAAACGCGATCTTTCGTCTTATTTTGACGAAAAGCGACAGTTGTTGCCTTAAAGTTGGAGATATTTCGACGTTTAACCGCTCATTTTACTCCATTTTACACGCCGAATGCAGTGCACCTCACTTTTAGCGTCGCAACAATTCCTGACGCTCGCAAATCGCGATCATTGGTCAAATGTTGACGAAAATCATCTGTAATTTCCTTACAGTTGGAGATATTTCGACGTTTTACAGCTCATTTTACTCCATTTTACACGTCGAATGCAGTGCACGCCACTTTCCGCGTCGAAACAATCCCTGGCACTCGTAAAACACGATCTTTCGTCTTATTTTAACGAAAATCGACTGTAATTTCCTTCGCGTTGGAGATATTTCGACGTTTAACCGCTCATTTTACTTCATTTGACACGCCGAATGCAGTGCACGACACTTTTAGCGTCGCAACAATCGCTGGCACTCGTAAAACACGATCTGTCGTCTTATTTTGACGAAAATCGACTGTAATTTCCTTAAAGTTGGAGATATTTCGACGTTTAACCGCTCATTTTACTTCATTTTGCACGCCAAACGCAGTGCACGACACTTTCAGCGTCGCAAATATCTCTGGCGCCCGCAAGTAGCGATCATTCTCAATACTTTGACGATAATCGACTGTAATTTCCTTCGCGTTGGAGATATTTCGACGGTTAACCGCTCATTTTACTTCATTTGACACGCCGAATGCTGTGCACGCCACTTTTAGCGTCGCAACAATCCCTGGCACACGCAAAACGCGATCTTTCGGCTTATTTTGACGAAAATCGACAGTAGTTGCCTTATAGTTGGAGATATTTCGACGTTTAACCGCTCATTTTACTCCATTTTACACGCTGAATGCAATGCACGACACTTTCAGCGTCGCAACAATCCCTGGCATTCGTAAAACACGATCTTTCGTCTTATTTTGACGAAAATCGACAGTAGTTGCCTTATAGTTGGAGATATTTCGACGTTTAACCGCTCATTTTACTCCATTTTACACGCCGAATGCAATGCACGACACTTTCAGCGTCGCAACAATCCGTGGCACTCGTAAAACACAATCTTTCGTCTTATTTTGACGAAAAGCGGCTGTAATTTCCTTAAAGTTGGAGATATTTCGATGTTTAACCACTCATTTTACTCCATGTTACACGCCGAATGCAGTGCACCTCACTTTTAGCGTCGCAACAATCCCTGGCACTCGCAAAACGCGATCTTTCGTCTTATTTTGACGAAAATCGACAGTAGTTGCCTTAAAGTTGGAGATATTTCAACGTTTAACCGCTCATTTTACTCCATTTCACACACCGCATGCAGTGCACGCCACTTTCTGCGTCGAATCAATTCCTGACGCTCGCAAATAGCGATCATTGGACAAATGTTGACGAAAATCGACGGTTATTTCCTTCCCGTTGGAGATATTTCGACGTTTAACCGCTCATTTTACTCCAGTTTACACGCCGACTGCAGTGCACCTCACTTTTATCGTCGCAACAATCCCTGGCAATCGCAAATCGCGATCATTGGTCAAATGTGGACGAAAATCGACTGTAACTTCCTTAAAGGTGGATATATTTCGACGTTTAACCGCGCATTTGACTTCTTATTACACGCCGAATGCAGTGCACGACACTTTTAGCGTCGCAACAATCCCTGGCACTCACAAAACGCGATCTTTCGTCATATTTTGACGAAAATCGACTGTAATTTCCTTACAGTTGGAGATATTTCGACGTTTTACAGCTCATTTGGATCTATTTTACACGCCGAATGCCGTGCACGACACTTTTAGCGTCGCAACAATCCCTGGCAGGCGCAATTCGCGATCATTGGTCAAATGTTGACGAAAATCGTCTGTAATGTACTTCGCGTTGGAGATATTTCGACGTTTAAACGCTCATTTTACTCCATTTTACAGGCCGAAAGCAGTGAAGAATAGTTTCAGCGTCGCAACAATCCCTGGCGCGCGAAAATCGCGATCATTGGTCAAATGTTGACGAAAATCGACTGTAATTTCCTTCCCGTTGGAGATATTTCGACGTTTAAACGCTCATTTTGCTCCATTTTACACGCCGAATGCTGTTCACGTCACTTTTAGCGTCGAAAATATCCCTGGCGCTCGCAAAACGCGATCTTTCGTCTTATTTTGACGAAAATCGTCTGTAATGTACTTCGCGTTGGAGATATTTCGACGTTTAAACGCTCATTTTACTCCATTTTACAGGCCGAAAGCAGTGAAGAATAGTTTCAGCGTCGCAACAATCCCTGGCGCGCGAAAATCGCGATCATTGGTCAAATGTTGACGAAAATCGACTGTCATTTTCTTCCCGTTGGAGATATTTCGACGTTTAAACGCTCATTTTACTCCATTTTACACGCCGAATGCTGTTCACGTCACTTTTAGCGTCGAAAATATCCCTGGCGCTCGCAAAACGCGATCTTTCGTCTTATTTTGACGAAAATCGTCTGTAATGTACTTCGCGTTGGAGATATTTCGACATTTAAACGCTCATTTTACTCCATTTTAACGCCAAATGCAGTGCACGACACCTTCAGCGTCGAAAGTATCTCTGGCGCTCGCTAATCGCGATCATTGGTCAAATTTTGAAGAAAATCGACTGTAACTTCCTTCCCGTTGGAGATATTTCGACGTTTAAACGCTCATTTTACTCCATTTTACACGCCGAATGCTGTTCACGTCACTTTTAGCGTCGAAAATATCCCTGGCGCTCGCTACACGCAATCTTTCGTCTTATTTTGACGAAAATCGACTGTAATTTCCTTAAAGTTGGACATGTTTCGACGTTTAAACGCGCATTTTACTTCATTTTACACGCCGAATGCAGTGAACAACAGTTTCAGCGTCGAATCAATCCCTGGCGCTCTCAAAACGCGATCTTTCGTCTTATTTTGACGAAAATCGTCTGTAATGTACTTCGCGTTGGAGATATTTCGACGTTTAAACGCTCATTTTACTCCATTTTACAGGCCGAAAGCAGTGAAGAATAGTTTCAGCGTCGCAACAATCCCTGGCGCGCGAAAATCGCGATCATTGGTCAAATGTTGACGAAAATCGACTGTCATTTCCTTCCCGTTGGAGATATTTCGACGTTTAAACGCTCATTTTACTCCATTTTACACGCCGAATGCTGTTCACGTCACTTTTAGCGTCGAAAATATCCCTGGCGCTCGCAAAACGCGATCTTTCGTCTTATTTTGACGAAAATCGTCTGTAATGTACTTCGCGTTGGAGATATTTCGACGTTTAAACGCTCATTTTACTCCATTTTAACGCCAAATGCAGTGCACGACACCTTCAGCGTCGAAAGTATCTCTGGCGCTCGCTAATCGCGATCATTGGTCAAATTTTGAAGAAAATCGACTGTAACTTCCTTCCCGTTGGAGATATTTCGACGTTTAAACGCTCATTTTACTCCATTTTACACGCCGAATGCTGTTCACGTCACTTTTAGCGTCGAAAATATCCCTGGCGCTCGCAAAACGCGATCTTTCGTCTTATTTTGACGAAAATCGTCTGTAATGTACTTCGCGTTGGAGATATTTCGACGTTTAAACGCTCATTTTACTCCATTTTAACGCCAAATGCAGTGGACGACACCTTCAGCGTCGAAAGTATCTCTGGCGCTCGCTAATCGCGATCATTGGTCAAATTTTGACGAAAATCGACTGTAATTTCCTTACCGTTGGAGATATTTCGACATTTAAACGCTCATTTTACTCCATTTTACATGCCGAATGCAGTGCATGACACTGTCAGCTTCGAAAATATTTCTGGCGCTCGCAAATCGCGATCATTCTTCAAATTTTGACGAAAATCGACTGTAATTTCCTTACCGTTGGAGATATTTCGACATTTAAACGCTCATTTTACTCCATTTTACAGGCCGAAAGCAGTGAAGGATAGTTTCAGCGTCGAAACTATCCCTGGCGCTCGCACAACGCGATCTTTCGTCTGATTTTACGAAAATCGACTGTATTTTTATGCCTGGGGACTCCACAATGATGATATTTAATACGCGGGTCAGACAGCTTCCGTCGTCTTGCTTCATGGCCTGCCGATGGAGTTCTTGATGAAGGCGTCAGCCTCTTCTTCGCGTAATGAAAAGCGTTCATTTCCGCCGCAAATTGATCCATAGTCTTCACGTAGCTTGTAAGCGCTATCTTCTCGACACGCTCGTCGCGCAAACTCAGGTGATAAAGAACGGCGGCGTTGACTATTTCACTTGTTATCAAATGTTCCCACCTTGCTCCAAGGAGAGAGCGGAGACGCATACCATAGGCTCCCGTAGATTCATCCTCCAGCTGAGGTTCGGCCAGCATCTTCATTAACGCTGAGGTTGCCGTCTCTTTCCCACCGAAACGCGCAAGGAATTGATCTTTAAACTTTGCCCAAGTGAAGTCTGCGACGAACGGTATATACGTGAGCCACTGCGCGGCAGTGCCCTTCAGCGCACGGCTTACGAGAAGTAATTCGTTATTTTTAATGGGCCTTTCCTCCATGAGCCGACTGGCGGTTAAGCACCATGCGGCTGGATCGACGGCTGCGTTATCAGGAATAAATTCTGGTAAGGATACTTCCTTTGGTTCCACGCTCACCCTTTGTCCTCTGGATTGGTTCATGATGGCTATGAGCTGGTCCAACGTTATACACGGCGGCGATCCCACTTCTGATGTCGGAGTAGAATTGTTTGAGTTTTGATTATGGGCGTGTAAAGAATCTTCGCCTGGATTGTTCATTGTTGTTTCACAATCAAGATAACGTTTATTAACGCAAATACAGAAGAAATAAGTCTGAACAATAACAATGGTAACTAGACGCTGATGACAATGACCTTAGATTCGATATAGCGAATCCACGGCCTACGGGACAACTGATCTACTTTACTTCTAAGTCGAACTCGACTTACTCCTTGTGATGCAAGGATCGCTTGATTAACTCTTTACTAAGACGTAGAGTATTCACTGATCGTACAAACACAAAAGGTATCTAACCAGTACAACTGTGAGAAAAGGAATGCCTCTCCGTCGCGACGACGCTGCAGAGGAAAACTATGGTGGGATGTGCCTAAGGGCACGAGGTCATAGGATTCGTTAAAGAAAACCTCCGCTCGGAGGGTGAGGGAAATAGACGTTGCTGTTAATTGGTTAAACTCCATGTTGGTGGTTAGAAAAGGATGCTAGCCGCTCTCGAGAGAGAGCTCCTAGCGGGAAACGTCGTACGTGAGGAAAGCAGATCTCACGTATCTTGCCGCAATAGGTGACAGATATACGGGCTGATATAATAAAGACTGTTTTCCAATCTAAAGGACTTTAGTTAACCAGATCCTAAGATCTGTAACGGTTTCTCAGGCTATCTGAACATAAACTGCGAATGATGCGTCGGCATCTGGCGACCATCTCACCCAAAGAATGGGGTCTGTGTGTGGCCGCTGAAATGTTTCATTGTCAAGTGCCGGTACGGCCAATTCTTTAAAGGAAAGCTATGTAACTTCGTATCTCTGTTAGGTGGAACGTTCATCCCGTGACCGTGGCTACACTCGGCGATCGGTCGTCGCCTCGAGCCCAAGCTCATTGTCTCAAGTTTCGAACGACTGTGTTTGGGTTATTTTGTAAATGCTATTGAGGTTTTCCAAGTAATTCCAACGGGTGGCCCCGTTGTCCTTTCATCTCCGACATATATATATATGTATATTGTAACTTTCCGTCAATTAATAAACTAACATATTTGTACTAGAAGCACGAAAATATGTTAAATAAAACCGATCAATAAACCAACAAATATGTACGTATATAAAATATAAGATATGTACTGTTAAATAAAACCGATTAATAAACCGTATGGAACACGCGAATAACGCGAGCTGCGAACCGACCGAAATTGAGAATAGGAACTATTATGTACGACGTAGTAGCGAAGGGAAATAAATGGAACAACAGGGTACATACTTTACTTAGTTAACAAACATGGAAAAATAAATTACATAGAAATTATATCATTAGAATTAACTAACAATCTAAATAATATATACGTGCTTCACTTAGTTAATAAATATGAGAAATATAAGTACATAAAATTATACGAAATTATATTGCCAAGACTAGCCAATAATCTAATTAATGTAAAGAATTCTATACATACTTTACTTAGTTAACAAATATGGAAAAATAAATTACATAGAAAT
Source organism: Bombus sonorus (assembly GCA_029958995.1). NCBI lineage: Eukaryota > Metazoa > Arthropoda > Insecta > Hymenoptera > Apidae > Bombus > Bombus sonorus. The sequence continues at coordinate 4,194,367 of JARWAU010000008.1, read as the reverse complement.
TATATCATTAAAACTAACTAACAATCTACATAATATATACGCGCTTCACTTAGTTAATAAATATGAGAAATATAAGTACATAAAATTATACGAAATTATACTGCCAAGACTAGCCAATAATCTAATTAATGTAAAGAATTCTATACATACTTTACTTAGTTAACAAATATGGAAAATTATTAAAAATAAATTACATAGAAATTATATCATTAAAACTAACTAACAATCTACATAATATATACGTGCTTCACTTAGTTAATAAACATGAGAAAAATAAATACATGAAACTACATAGAAATTATATCATTAAGATTAACTAGCAATCTAAATAAAACAAAAAATTATATACGAAATTACACGAAAATTGCACCATTAAGACTAACTAGCAATCCTAATCTTATAAAGAATTATGTACGAAATTAGATCATTAGGACTGATTAACAATCTAAACAACATGAAGAATTACATACGTGCATTATGAAAATTACATTACGGACTATATATATATGAAATTCACATTGTTAACCGGACAATTAGAAATTTAACGAATATAAAGAAATGCGTATGTATACATATTATGGAACATGTAAAATATACGAATTTCACATTTACATTATTAAACGGGACCAACTAGTGATCTAACCAGCAGGAAAATCTTCTACCTTCGTTCTTGCTTACGGCCCTTTACACCCGCATCGCTTGCGCCTGTTTCCTCCTCTTGCGCTAGAAGAAAACACAAGGAAATGGATGGAGGAAAACAAATACCAACCAAGGACCGAGCAAAGAATAAACTTAGAAAATTACATGCCTTTACAATTGGAGTAGATACCGAAGACAAAGACGCCTCCATGCCCATAATTGAAGAAAACCGGAACGCACACCAAAACAATAGTTAATCCACTTAGCAAGAAAAAAAAACAAATAAAAATATATAACAAACATATAAATATTCAATAAAAGACTTTAACGAAGAGCACAAAACAATACGTGCTGCATGATCGAGAGTCAACGGAACAATGGGATAGTCGCCGACACGCGCCACTCTGCACGGGCGACCACCCCACCACGACTCCTCCTACCAACACCCTGCGCAAGAATCAGGTGACACTTCACACACAGCAAAACCAAGGACACACATACCAGCGGTATCTTGAGCGTTCCCACTGGCATCAGCATGAAAGGCTCTAGAAACATCCCAGACGAAACCTCAGCAAGAAGATGCATACCCGAGGTATCTCTGAAGTTCCCACTAGCATCAACATCGAAGGTCCCAGACGAAACTTCAGCAAATTACGGAATCCACATTTTATCACGTACGATAGGTGGCAAACTTGGACAACCCCGCTCAGAGTTCAATGGGAACAAATTGTCACGTGACTATTATTCCATGGTAGATATAAATATACATAGCACCTTAAGCGAGCAGCCAGTAATTATTGTTAGTCCGTCAAGCCAGTAATTATTGTTAGTGCGTCAAGCCAGTAATTATTGTTAGTCCGTCAAGCCAGTAATTATTGTCAGTCCGTCAAGCAATTAGTTTTGTCAGTCCGCTAATAAATCAGTTAAAAAAGTTAGTCCGAAAAAGTTCCAACACGTGAGTTCGTAATCGAAATCACCCACAAGAGTATAACTCTAAGGTTGTTCATCCGTTAATCGAAACATTGTAGTTCGTTGCCAATCAATTGCTAACAAGTTAGTCTTAATCGCAATCGAGACAACTAAGAATCCATAAATAATAATTGCGCTGATTGTAAAGTTGAAACAAGTTGTGAAGTGCGACCTAACGACAAATTTTTTTTTTTTATTTATTATTTGTCAAATTTTACAATTTGTCCAGAAGGACATTTGGTAAAATGTTATAGCTTAAAGAATAATGGAATATAACAAAAAAAAATATAAAAATAAAAAATAAAAAATAAAAATATAGCATGTGGATGGTTACCCCCAGCGGGGTTCCATCTTTTAGGTTCCTATTGCATTTCTATTTCGAGGTCTGCGGGATGCTTCCTCTTCAGTCTTCTTTTTATTTTTGACTTGTTTGCTTCAGCCACCAGCTGGTTTGGGTGTGCTGCAAGTCTTTCTTTGTACCTTTTTACGTGCCTGGCGATTTCCTCTTTTATTGCAGGAATTTTTAGGTCTTTTCGTATGTCTTCATTTCTGACGTACCATGGGGCGTTGACTATTGCCCTTAATATTTTTGCTTGCTCTGTTTCCATTTTGTTTATGTGACTCATTGCTGCCGTCCCCCATAGTGGGACTCCGTATGTCCAGATTGGTTTGATTATTGCTTTATATATGTTTAGCTTGTTCATTGTGCTCAACTTAGATTTTCTATTGATCAACCAGTACATCTGCTTCCTTTTTGCACTTATTCTGTTTATTCTTTTTTTTTTTATTTATTATTTGTCAAATTTTACAATTTGTCCAGAAGGACATTTGGTAAAATATTATAGCTTGAAGAATAAAGGAATATAACAAAAAAAAAATATAAAAATAAAAAATAAAAATATAGCATGTGGATGGTTACCCCCAGCGGGGTTCCATCTTCTAGGTTCTTATTGCATTTCTATTTCGAGGTCTGCAGGATGCTTCCTCTTCAGTCTTCTTTTTATTTTTGACTTGTTTGCTTCAGCCACCAGCTGGTTTGGGTGTGCTGCAAGTCTTTCTTTGTACCTTTTTACGTGCCTGGCGATTTCCTCTTTTATTGCAGGAATTTTTAGGTCTTTTCGTATGTCTTCATTTCTGACGTACCATGGAGCGTTGACTATTGCCCTTAATATTTTTGCTTGCTCTGTTTCCATTTTGTTTATGTGACTCATTGCTGCCGTCCCCCATAGTGGGACTCCGTATGTCCAGATTGGTTTGATTATTGCTTTATATATGTTTAGCTTGTTCATTGTGCTCAACTTGGATTTTCTATTGATCAACCAGTACATCTGCTTCCTTTTTGCACTTATTCTGATTATTATTGCTTTTATATGTTGCTTCCATGTAAGGTGTGCGTCTAGATGTATTCCCAGATACTTGACTTGCTTTGTTTGTGCTATGTGGGCGCCGTTCAGTTGGATATCTGGCGTTTTTCCTTTTCTAAGTGTAAATGTTATGTGGTTGTACTTGCTGGTGTTCACTTTTATTTGTTTGTTTTGCAGCCATTTTTCTATTTTTCTAATGTGTTCTTGTAGTAGTGCGGCAGCCGTTTCTGGATTTGCATGTCTCACTATTATGGCCGTATCGTCCGCAAACGTCAGTGTTTTGCTGTTGGCAGTTGTTGGTATATCTGCCGTGTACAATGTGAATAATATGGGTCCTAAGACACTTCCTTGCGGTACTCCTGCCTTGATATCCTTGATTTCGGAGTATGCATCTTTTATTTTTACCACGAAGGTTCTGTTATTTAGGTACGATTTGATTAGCTTGTAGATTTGTTCTGGAAATTGCTTTTTGATTGTTTGGAGAAGTTTTTCATGGTTAACTTTGTCGAATGCTTTTTCGATATCCATAAAGAGTGCTGTGCAGTATTGTTTTGTTTCAAGCGCCTGTAAAATTTCATTGACGAGTCTATGCGTTTGTTCTATTGTGGAGTGTTTATTCCTGAATCCAAATTGATGGTTCGGTATTAGTTTTTCTTTTTCTATTGTTGGTTTTAAGCGGTTATATATTATTTTCTCTAATAATTTGGAAAACGCAGGTAGTAATGATATCGGCCTGTAGGATGCAGTTAAATGTGGGTTTTTGTTTGGTTTGGGTAACATTACTATCTGTGCTATTTTCCATAGTGTAGGAAAGTACTGTATTCTTAGAATTGCGTTAAATATTATCGTTGTTAGTCTTATTGCCTTTGGGGGAAGGTTTTTTAAGATTTTCCCATTGATCAAGTCAAATCCTGGTGCTTTACTTGTCTTTGTTGCCTCAATTAAGTTTGTAACTTCTTGCGCTGTTGTGCCGAGTATGGTGCAGCGTTTATCAGTTGTGTTGCTGGCATTTTCCACTTCTTCGTTTGTTTGCCATCCAGGGATGCTGTTATTAATTTCATACGGCGAAAATATATTTTGTAGGTGCTTTGAGAATTCTTCTGCCTGTTCTTCGTTGGTTCTGGCCCATATGTTGTCCATTTTCCTGATTGCTGGGATTGTTTTTATTGTTTTCTTAATTTTGTTAGTGACTTTCCATAGGGAGTAGTCGGTATTCTCATGCGCGGATAGTGATTCGATGAATTTTGAGAATTCGTTATTATGATGTTCCCTTATTTTATTCTTTAGTTCCTTTGCAAGTTTATTTAGGTTTTTCTTGTTTTCTCGTGTTCTCTGTTTTTGCCATTTTGCTTTCGCTTTTCTTTTTTTCCTGATTTTGTCTAGGATGTCCTGCGGAATAATTTTTGATTTCCTGCTATTTGTTTCATAGGTGGTGGTTGCCCACGCTGCTTCCTGTATGATTTCTGTCAAAGTTGCTACTGCCTGCTCAATGTGTTCAGGTGTTTTCAACGGGATATTGCAGTTGATTTTGTTTTCGATTAGCTCTTTGAAAGTTTGCCAGTTGGTGGTTTTATTGCAAAGTGACTCTGACTTGTTATAAAGTAGTGGTTTGCTTGTATATTCTATTATAATTGGTCTATGGTCGGAGTTAAGTTCGAGGCTGGTTGCTATTTTTAATTTGCTTACATTTAGCCCTTTTGTTACTGCAAAATCCAACAGGTCAGGTATTTTATTGAGGTCTGTCGGCCAGTACGTTGGTTTTCCTGTAGATAGTACATTGAGGTTGCTGCTTCTGATGTATTTTTCTAATGTTCTATCTCTCGGCGTGCTAATTCTCGAACCCCATAATGTGTGCTTTGCATTAAAGTCTCCTGCCGCTATATATTTGTCGCCTAAGGATTGGAAGTACTGTTCCCATTTTTTTAGTGTCATTTTGTGTCTCGGAGGTACATATACTGCTGACATCTGGAAGTAATTGTCATTGGTTTGTATTGTGACAGTGGTTGCTTGTAGGTGTTCTTGATTTGTTTGACTATGTAAGTGATGCTTGATGTCATTTTTTATTATTACTGCAGTTCCTCCATGTGCTTTACCTGAGGGATGTTTGGTATCGTATATGGTGTAGTACGGTATTTTCATGTAGCTTTTTAGAGTGAAATGTGTTTCTGAGACAAGTAGTATATCAATATTATTTTTATACAAAAATATTTTAGTTTCGTGGGCTCGCTGTTGCAAGCCAATGGAGTTCCAGACTGCTATTTTCAAAATGTCCATCTCTATTTTTTACTTAGCAAGTTAGTGAGTAGTTGTAACATGATTGTTGTTTGTTGTGCTTGTTGTCTTAGTACTGTGTTTAGCTCACTTACCATTTTTCCTAACGTTTCTATACTTTTAGTGGTTTGTTTGAGCATTTCTTTGATGTCTGTAGCGTCTTCGATGTTATTGTTTTGATTCTGATTGTTTGCAAGCGTTGCTTTGCTATTGTTTTTAGTTACTTGTGCGTAGCTTCGGTTACCTTGGGGATCTATGTTTCTGTTTATAGCGTTTAGTTCGTATTGTGCTTTCAATGTTGTTTCATTATCCGTTATACTTTGTTGTGGTTGATGGTTATTGTATGATCTGTTGCGAAGTGGAGGAAACAGTTTACGTTGTATTTGTTTCCTTATTTCACATCCTTTATAGCTGGCTGGGTGGTTTCCGTTACAATTATAGCATTTAACTTCTCCTATTTTTCCTGTGTATGGGCAGTGTATTGTTAGGTGATTTTTTGCACATTTAACACATGCCGGGCTTCTGTTGCAGTAATTTTTTGTGTGTCCGTATTGTTGACACCGCATGCATTGTGGTATATCTTTTTTGTAGCGTGGTGGTTCCACTGTTACAATTGTATTTAGTATTTTTTTGATTTCATAAATTTCCTTGTTATTGGTTCTGGGTTCAAGTTCTATTAAGAATAATGGCAATGGTTGCTTCGTATCGTATCTTGTCATATTGTTTATTGCTCTTGTTTCATGGCCAATTTTTCCTAATTCTTCGCTTAATTTTTTTGTGTTAGTTTTTGGATGTAAACCTCTTATAACTATTTTATAGCTCCTTTCTGTTTTGAGTTGGTACGTGTGGTATATAGCATTTTTTTCCTTTAGTTCATTTATCACTTTCCTGTAAACTTCTGGTGTGTTTGTTTGAACTTTTACTTGTTCTAATTTTGTTTGTTTTATTGTGTAGTTATCCTTCCCGACTATATTGTTTAGTTGATCAATAAGCGGGTCTATTATTTGAGCCTCAACAAATATTGGTGGTGGTTTTGATATGTAAGGTGATCTATTTGTGGTTTTGCTTGTCGGGTCATTGTCTATTTCTTCCGTTAGTGAGCTGAAGGAGTTTCTTAAAGGTAATTCTTGCAGCCATCGCTGCTTTTCTGTACCTGGGTTTTCTGCAGCATTTGTGCCTAGAATTATTTTACGTTTTTTGCTAGTCTTTGCTAGCTTCCAGTTTTCGTCCTGGTAACTTATTTCGTTTTCGTGTCTGCACTCCTCCTGTCTCCACTGCTCTTCCATTTCTTCTGTTTCCATATCGTTTTGGTTGTTATTATTTTGCTGTTGTTGCTGTAAGCTTGGTAAATCTGACGACCGTTTTATAAAATATTTTTCTCCTTTGGTTGCAATCTTGATTGTTGATAACTGCTGCTGCATTGTTTGTCACTATCACTATTCGTAGCACTTCTCTGAATCACTTGACTGGAGCACACGTTTTCTTACACACATCTGTTCGCCTCGGTTGCCCGAGCGACACTGTCTTCGAGTAAGGTGATTGCCAGATGTCTATACATCCTCAAAGTATATTTTCAGCTAAGGACCTAAGGATCCGCTATAAATTGATAGGTTCGATATTTAATTGATTCACACAGATTTAGTTTTGTATACTCTGTATTTCACCACCATGTACAGTCATTATAACACACCGGATACTCTCTGATAATTAACACGTGACGGACGCGAAAATGAAAGAGCGTCGTTAGTAGTCGTACCAATTCTGCATGTAGGACGACTCCGCAGCCGCGTCGATCCTTCTCTCTTCGAGTAGAAGGTCGGACTTCATCGCCCTCGAGGTCAGATCCTTATCAATCTTCGTTACTCTGAAGTACGTCGAGTAATTTGGATCTGTCGTGAGGCCGGCCAAAAGGAAACACGCCACCATATGATCTTCAATTTTTATACCGGCTTTGGATAACTTGTCACACAGGGCTTGAATCCTCCCTCAGTACGCGGAGATATCCATGCTAGGGGTCTTCTCGATAGTGCCCAGTTCCCGCATGCATAAAACAGTGTCCATCGATGTTGATCTCCCATAAATATCTTTCAGTGTCTTTCAGCACTCCTTCGTTGTTTTTAGAGCGCTGATGTCCGTAAGATATTCGAGGCGAACATGCCGGAAAATGTAAGCACGTGCTTTGTTATCCATTTTAACATACTCGGGTCTTAGCCTTTCTGCTGGTATTAAACCAGGTTCCACCGCATCCCAAGAACACAAGAAAACCATCGTAACTTCCGTCATCGCCTTCCAATAGTCATAGTTGTCCTTATTGATCGGATTCATGTCTTTGTCCACATCATTCATCTTCTCCTGGTCAACCATGGCGTGGTATCTTTTCGGATAATTACAGAAAACAAAAATACTCAACAAATAAATACCTTCACTGTCGTAGTTTACTGCCCTGGGCCCATAACCTGTTATTGAATAGATTTTGGAGTTTGGTATTTATTGATTCACTTAGATTTAGTTTTTACGTTCTGCATTTCACCACCAAGTACGACCATGTGACACACAGGATATACTTAGATAATTAACATGTGGTCGACGTCTAAGACAAAGGAGCGTCGTAAGAGGTCGTACCAACTTCGCAGGAACTTTTTTTTTTTTCGTGGGAAAATCCTCATGGACGCCTGGCCGTCCTGGTGGTCTTCCTGACGCATATCAGGGGTGTCCCGGTTCCTTTCTTTAGATTTGCTACCGCAACACTCCTTAGTTGTCGTCTCCCTTTGTTGTTGTGGGAAGCCTCCTGGTTGAGGTTGGCAGCAAGGGAGGGGGACCACCTCCCCCCTAGTGCCGCATTCCCTGGGCCGTCGTGCAAGTCTGAGGGGGAGCCCAGACCCTCCTCAGTCTGACGGCTTCTTCGTCGCGCTCTTCTATGACGGCGGTAGTGGTGGTGCCGCAGTCGCGCGGCATCGTATCTGTTCTCTTCGGCGAGCCACTCTGACGGGGTCGCCTCTCTTCTCCCTGTTCTTCTCCGCCCGCTTCTTCGCTAGCATTACTTGCTCGCAGTAGTTGCGGACGGCGGCTAACTCCTGTTGGCCCCTCGTCATGGCCTCTATGATTGCTTAAGGGCTAGCCTATCGCCGATGGTGAGACGTAGTATGCGGCGCGGTTCTTCCCACGCTGGACAGCGCTCCAGTGTGTGTTGTGCCGTATCTTCTTCCTCTTGGCAGTGGTGACAGATTGACGTCACCTCCCTTTGAATTTTTAGCAGGTACTCCCCGAACACGCCGTGGCCGGTGAGTACTTGCGTCATCCTGAATGTGAGTGGGACTCCTCCGTGGTCCCTCCAGGCCTCCCAGTTGGGAAGGATGGCACGAACGGTTCGGTGCGGCCGCGTAGTGTCTTCCTCCAGCAATTGGGAGCGCCACTTTTCCCATAACCTTCGCTTTGCCTCCCTCCGGACGTCCTGAACCTGCCGGTCACAGTTGGTGGGCTGCGCTTCCCCGTCGTCCGAGTCCGGATTCCTCAGGTGATCGTACACCTGTTGGAATGCGAGGGCTTGTAGTTCGAACGGAGGTGACGCGGCTAGCACGGATACCGACGCATGGGATATCGTTCTGTATCCCCTTGCTATGCGTATAGCGGTCGTCCTGTGTAGCCTCCACAGTAAGGTCAGGCTGCGGCGGTTGGCCATTAGATCTCCGGCCCATATGGGAGCCCCGTAGAGGACCCGTGATCGAATCACTCCCTCATATAGGCGGCGCACTCCGGTTCCCGCTCCTCCGATGATCGGCAGTAAACCGCACAGGGCGTTGGCTGCTGCCGTTCGCATGTAGGAACTAGTGATCATAACAACTTAATATTTTCCTCAATACAACTGCAGATAGTTAGGTAGCGGATAATGAATTTTGATTTTGATGGATGAGACTAAAGTTGTAAACTCGTCGATAACTATTTTTTTTTATTTATTTAAATTTTTACAATTTGTCCAGAAGTACATTTAGTAAAATATTACATCTTAGTGAATAAAAAAAAAAAAAAAAATATAAAAATATAGCATATGGGTGGCTACCCCCAGCGGGGTACCATCGTCGTGTTTGCTAGGTTATATCCTTTGTGAGGTCTGTTGGGTGTTTCATTTTTGGCCTTCTTTCAATGTTTGTTGTGTTGATCGTTTCCGCTGCCAGCCGCTTCGGGTGCGTTGCTATTCTTTCTCTGTACCCTCTTGCAAGTCTGCTAATCTCCTCCTTGACCGTTGGTATTTCCAGGTATTTCCAAATGTCCTCGTTCGTACCATGGGGCGTTTACTATCGTTCTAAGAATTTTAGCTTATATTGTCTCAATTTTGCTTATATGGCTCATTGCTGCTATTCGCCATAGTGGAATTTCGTACGTCCAGATTGGTTTCATGATTGTTTTGTATATTTTTAATTTGTTGTCTGTGCTTAATTGGGATTTTTGACTTGTTAGCCAGTGCATTTATCTCCTTGCTGTCTGTATTTTGTCTGTTATTGATTTGATAAGCTGTTTCCATGTGAATTGTGTATCTATGTAGAGTCCTAGGTATTTGACTTGCCTTGTTTGTATTATTTGCGTGCCGTTCAGGAAGATGTTTGGTGGTATCTGTTTTCGCAGTGTGAATGTGATGTGGTTGCATTTATTAGGGTTAGCTTTAATTTGTTTAGCTGTAGCCACTTTTCTATTTTTGTGATATGTTTTTGTAATATTGTGACTGCTGTTACAGGGTTAGTGTGACTGACTAGTACAGCTGTATCGTCCGCGAATGTCAGTATTTTGCTATTGGTAGTTGTTGGTATGTTGGCCGTGTATAGTGTGTATAGTATTGGTCCTAAGACGCTTCTTCGCGGAACCCCTGCCTTAATGTCTTTGTCTTCGGAGTATGCGTCTTTCATTTTTATTACGAAGGTTCTGCTGCTTAGATATGATTTTATTAATTGGTATATTTTCTCCGGGAATTGTTTCTTGATTGTTTACAGTAGGCTTTCGTGGTTTATTTTATCAAAAGCTTTCCCTATGTCCATTAAGAGGGCTACACAATATTGTTTGTTTTCTAGTGCTAGTATTATTTCATTGACGAGCCTGTGCATTTGCTCTATAGTGGAATGTTTGTTTCTGAATCCGAATTGGTGGTCTGGTATTAATTTTTCCTTCTCTATTATTGGTTTTAGTCGGGCGTATATTATTTTTTTTAGTATTTTGGAAAGCACGGGAAGTAGTGAAATTGGTCTACAGGATGCTGTTTGGTGTAGGTCTTTGCCTGGTTTAGGTAACATTATGATCTGTGCTATTTTCCATGGTTTAGGATAGTATCGGATTCTTAGTATTGCATTGCAAATTATGGTTATTAGTCGTATCGCTTCTGGAGGAAGGTTTTTCAAGATTTTACCATTGATTAGATCGATTCCTGGTGCTTTATTGGTTTTTGTTTTTTCGATTATGTTTCTAATTTCTTGTGCTGTTGTTTTAGGTATAGTGTATTGCCTGTCAGTTGCGGAACTAGTGGTTGGCGCATTCTCGTCCATATGACAATTGAGGTTGCCGTTATTGATGTTATGTGGTGTAAATGTGTTGCATAGATGTTTGGAAAATTCTTCAGCTTGCTCTTCGTTGAGCATGTGTTGTCTGCTTTTCTGATTGCTGGGGCTAATTTTATTGTCTTCTTTATTTTTTTTTGTGGCTTTCCATAGCGAGTAGTTGTAGCTTTCGTGTGTAGATAGTGACTCTATGAACTTTGTGAACTCGTTGTTATTGTGTTCTTTTATTTAGTTTTTATTTCTTTTGCAGGTTTGTTTAGGTGTTTTTTGTTTTCTTTTGTTCTATGTTTTTGCCATTTTGCTTTCGCTTTTCTTTTTTCTCTAATTTTTTCGAGGATATCTGGCGGAATTATTTTTGTTTGTCTAATGGTTGATTCAGGTAAAGTGGTTGCCCTTGCTGCTTCTTGTATAGTTTCTGTAAGTGTTGTTACTGCTTGTTCGATGTGTTCAGGTGTTTTCAATGGGATGTTGCAGTTGATTTTGCTCTCGATTATTTCTTTGAATGTTTGGCATTTGGTAGATTTATTGCATAGTATCTCTGAGTTTTTGTAAAGTATTGGCTTGTTTCTGTATGTAATTATTATGGGCATATGGTCGGAGCTAAGCTCGAGGCTGGGTGCTATATTTATTTTATTTCCATTTAGTCCCTTTCTAACTGCAAAATCAAGTAGGTCAGGGATTTTGCTCGGGTCTGTCGGCCAATATGTCGGTCTTCCTGTGGATAATAAATTTAGGTTATTTTTTTAAATGTATTTTTCCCGGATTCTACCTCGAGGTGTAGTGATTCTTGATCCCCATAGTGTATGCTTTGAGTTGTAGTCTTCCGCTGCGATATACTTGTCGCCTAATTGTTGATAGTACTCTTCCCACATTTGTGCTGTAATTTTGTGTCGCGGTAGTACATATACTGCTGACAGCTGTAAATGGTTGCTGCTAGATTGTACAGTAACGGTGGTTCCTTGTAAATATTCCTTACTAACTTGGCTGTGTAGGTGGTGCTTGATATCATTTCTCATTATTACTGCGATCCCTCCGTGTGCTTTTCCTGAGGGATGCTTGGTATCATATATGGTGTAGTAAGGTAGTAATATGTCGATGTTGTTGTGATACAGGAATGTTTTGGTTTCTACGGCCCTTTGTTGTAGGCCGTTAGAGTTCCAGGCTGCTATTTTAAGCATGTCCATGTTTTATTTTTTGCTTAACATGTTTGTAAGAAGTTGTAACATGGTTGTGATTTGTTACGTTTGCTGTCTGAGAACTGCATTTTGTTCGCTTATCATTTTTGTTAGCATTTCAGTGTTTTTGATGGATTGCTTTAGCAGTTCTTTGATTTCTGTAGCGTCATTGATGTTATTGTTCTGGTTTTGGTTGTCTAAGGGTGTTGTTTGTTTGGTTACTTGCGCGTAGTTTCGGCTACCAGAGGTGTTGGTATTATTGTGGTTGATATTCATTACGTGCTGTACGTTTGTTGATGTCTCAGTTTCTGCGCTGTCCTGTTGTGTGTGATAGTTATCGTATGTCCTGCTTCGAATAGGCAGATAGAGTTTGCGTTGAAGTTGTTTTCTGACTATACAGCCTTTGTAGGTAGCTGGGTGGTTTCCACTGCAATTGTAGCACTTTACATCGTTTATTTTTTCCTTGTATGGGCAGTTCATTGTTAGATGCCTTTTTACGCATTTGATACACACCGGGTTTCTGTTGCAGTAGTTTTTTGTATGTCATATTGTTGACACCGTATACATTGTAGTATGTCTTTTTTTTGTCTGGGTGGTTCGACTGTAATTATTGTGTTTAGAACTTTTTTAATTTCGAAAATTTCCTTGTTGTTTTTAGATTCAAGTTCTATTAGAAATGGCGGTAGTGGTTGTTTCGTATCATATCTGGTTATGTTATTTATTGATCTTACCTGGTGTCCGATTTTGGCTAGTTCCTCACATATGTTACTTGTATTTGTCTTTGGGTGTAATCCTCTGATTACTGCTTTGTAACTTTTATCAGTTTTAAGCCGGTAAGTATGGTTCCCGGCGTTTTTTTCTTTTAGCACTTTTACCACTTTTCTGTAGGTTTCTGGGGTGTTGGTTAGCACTTTTACCTGTTCCAGTTTTAATTGTTTAATGCAGTAATTTTCTTTGCCTGCCATCATGTTTAGCAGTTCGATGAGGGGGTCTATTATCTGGGCATCTATGTAGATTGGTGGTGGTTTGGCGTTGTGTGTTTTTGGTTTTTCAGTTGGGTCTGATTCCTTCTCTTGTGACAGTGCGCTGAAGGAGTTTTGGAGTGGAATTTCTTGGAGCCATTGTTGCCTTTCTGTTTCTACAGCCCTCCTAACATTTGTGTTTGATGTTATTTTTCGTTTTTTGCTAGGAGTTACAACCTTCCAGCTTTCATTTTGGTGTGGTAGATCGATGTTGATGTTATTCCTCTCGTCATTCATTTGTGTAGTTTCTATTTCTGTTTCCTTTATAACTGAGCAATCATGCTCTTTGAGTTTGGGTTTGTTGTATTTACAGCACTGTTTATAACATATGTTTCGCCGTTGTTTAATAGCCTAATAGGTGGTATTTGTTGCATTGTTTTCCCCACTTGTCGCACTTACGGAGGCACTGATTCACACGTCCGCTTAACTCAACTGCTCGGGCAGAACTGACGATAACTATTTGCTCGAGAATGAGGTAGTCACTATGCCTTTATACGCCCCCTCCCCTCTATTGTCTGTTTCCGTAGCCACAGCGTTTTCTAATTGCGTCACGTTGACACCGAAAAATAGCAATTTCTTCTCCTTTCGTAACAGGCTATCCTGCCTTCCCGAACAATAGCGTATGTGACGTAGTATTTCTGTCTATTTCCCCTTAAAGTTAGATAACGTTAGAGTTTTTACGAGGATTAAGGAGCTAAATTTGATAAACCTCTAAGTTTAAGCGGTATATACTGGATGTACTGCTGAAATCTGTGAAAATTTATCGCCAGTTTTTAACAACTGATATACAGAAATATATAAGGTTTTATTAAAAAATAAATTACGAAAATATTTAAATCTTGAAAAGGGACCATGAAGAAAGAATGTTTCGCAACATAATAAGCTGTCCTCTCGAGTCAAACAAATCGTTCCTTAAGCATTTTCTCGTGTTACTAGTAGTGACGCAGATATATTGCTTTATAACAGAGTAACCGAGGTTGGAAAAATATGCAAAATATACAAAAATATTATATGTAAGAAACATAATCTTGTTTTGCTTATAGCCGCAGTAGATTTGATCCGCATTCCTCGTTTGGAATTCGATGACGTTTTGCGGTCTCCTTTAAAAAGAGAGTGGGACATATTGCAGGATGCGTTAGTACATTTCAATTATTTTAAATGTTGGGATGAAGAAACAATACGAGAATGTTGTATTCTCAGTAAATTAAAGGATTTTCAACCTGATGAGGTATAAAATTACATTACATAAAATAATACTCATAAAATTAATATCACAGAAAAATAAAAATTAAGTATTCTCACATTTGTTATATTACATTAGTAACTAAAGACTTAATAAATGCTCGCGATGGGACAATGCTAATACAACAACGAAATTTTGTATTTCCAGTTCTTTCGTAATAAAGATTTCATTATCGCACTAGTGAGGTTTTTCTGATTAAAACGAGGCTAAATACAATATTATTATAAAATTTAATTATGTTAATTTGGTTTATAGTTCTTTCTTCATTCATAAGATAATTCAAACATCAAAGATATATCTTTTTCTTTATGATAGTTTCTGCAAATTTTTCGTTAAATACTATTGAAGCGGAATAAGTGTAAATATAATGACAAAATAATTATTTAAGGTTTTGTTAGGTGATGGTAAAGGAATGGTGAATCATGTCCATTTTCTATTAGAAGGTGAATGTCGTCTGATAGAACACATGATTGTTCGTAAAACACATTCTGTTTATGGAACTCAATACGAATTATACGATCCTGAAAAAGATAATGCAAAGAAGGAACCCAGATTATTAAAGAGCTTAGAAATGGCTACAAAGATGGACGAATTAGAATACGAATATGAAACTACCAAAGTATGCTTTATATACTTGTAATACCTAATAATAGTGATAAATGTAATTTGCAATAATATACAGGGAATAGGACTAAATTTTGTATTTTTTATTTTATTCTTATTTTACTTACTTGTATTTTAGTTCTAGAGTCTACTATAAGAAGACTGTTAAAGACTCAATTCCTGTCAAAACATTTTTTTCTTACAACAGACAATTTATCAGTACTTCGCATTTGTAGATTAAAATCGGACTTCTGTATAATGTAATAATATATGTATAATAATACCGAATGTATTTCATACTATAACTTATCACCTAATTCTAAAGGCAAATGACATGGACGAGGCTATCGACGGAAGTCGAGATCTTATAGATTATACACAACTCTTATTATCATCGAAAGCAACTGATAGGAGAATGGATTTTGAACGTTCAAGCGTCATTACAACTACATTATTAGATGTTGTAAGTACGACATCGGCAAATACTATTATATCTTCATATTATTTAAGGCAAAGAATGCAGGAAAGGTAGTTGAATATAAGTACAGTCAGTTACAAAAATCTACATTCGTACGTTCTTTATATATAACGTATTATAAAAAAATGGTACCTCTACGAATGGTAGCTTTTTTGGTATATTAAAACACAATTTAACTACTTTTATCTTCTTCATTAAGAAAAAGAAAGTGAAAAGATATAAAATATTAGAAGTAAAATATATTGGCATTGAAAAAATTCATGGTTTTGCCATTTCTAATGTAATTTTATCTCAAAATTTTTATAAATTTTCTTTTGATTTTTTTATTCCTTTTTAGAAATTTAGTAATTTCATTGATATGTAAATACCGTGACTGACTGTAAATAGAAAATTTATAAATTGGACATTGATCTTGACAACATATAAATTTACAGATGAATGAATGGCAAAAAATTACGGATGTAGCAGAAATGTTAATGAGAGAACCTTCATCAACCTCTCAGCAACATTATCCGACTGACGTACGTACAATATTTATGCAAATTTGTACGTTTAACAGGGGTGCGTGTTTCGGCTTAGGTAATATTTTACTAAATTTATTTGTCTAAGAATATTTTTAACAAAAATTATTTCTATAATAAAATATTGTTACCTATGAATTAGGAGAAAATATGGTTAATCGAAGGATAGTAGCTACTTCGTCCGTAAGATGTTTTTTGGTTCCGCGGTATTGGTTGAGAATTCATAATCGTGCAAATATTTGGGAACGCGTAAAGTTGTTCTTGGATTCCAAATTTCCTACTGAGGGGCGATTATTCGAAAAATTCGTAACAAATCGCAGGTATGTCATTTCTCGTTATTAAATGCAAATTTTTATATATTTAAGAAAAATTTATAGATGAAAGGGCTTTAACTTCTTCAAATTGCATTCCTAAAAATATAAATTTGCATTAAAATCCACTGTCTACTTATTATTATATACTTTATTTATTCGTTTCTTTACCAGGATTATAAGATATCTTCCATATTGTATTCCTTTATATTTATTTCCTACATCGAAAATTTTGGAAATAAGTATAGCTTTGTTAATTCTGAAATTTCGAATACGTATCAGATGTCGTTTTAGGCAGTAGAACTTTAATTGCACGTAGTATCATCCAAATATCGTATATTTAATCAAAGTAATTTCCATATCATTCAATATATTTTTCAACGACTATTTTGATATTTGATATTTTAATTGTTATAATTTCTTCAGTCATACATTCCTTTAGAATAATTTATGCATTAAAATATTGCTTAGGTGAAATTGGGAATGTCTTTAACCTTCCACAAATGCTAAATTTATATTTCTCTAAATCGTATGGCACCTTTTTCAAATTTAAATTGATAAAAAGAATTACATAAGTGTTCCGATTATATATATATCCTTAATGTTAAAATATATGTGTGTTATAGTAAATTTCTCCTTCTTTAATATGGCTGATTATTAATTAACGATAGGACAATATTTAACGAATAATATTGGCGCGTCAAATTCAATCTTCAAAGAAATGACGTTTCATATGCATCAATTTAATACATATAGGATGTCCTGTAGTTGGTAATATAATTAAAAGAATATAACAAATTCAGTAAAAAAACGCAGAATACAATTTTTTCATACGAAGCTTTGTTTTTTAATTAACTTTAAATATTTCACTGATAATCTGATTTTTCTTAACTCAAAAACGAACGCATATAGTTTCATGAAATACTTTTCAAATTAATAGTTTGTAAATTTCTAATACACACATGTATATGTCGAGTTCTCATTAGGGTTATGGGCGTGTAACGAATCTTCACTTGAATTAGCCATCGTCGTTATACAATCGAGGTAATGTTGATTACTACAAGTGTGAGTATTACAGAATTGATAAGTAACAGCGCTGATTGGCCACTCGAGATACTAATGTCAATGGTCTTATGTTCGATAACGAATCCACGATCAACGGGGTAGCAAATTTACATACTTCCAAAGTCTAAGTCGAACTCAACTTACTTGTTCACAGTACAAGTATTACTCAACTAACTCCTCGTTAAAACGTAAGTATTCACTGATCGTAAAGACGCTGTGTAACTCGCTGATAAGATCGTACGTTCCTTTTTTTTTTTTTTTTTGTTTGGTAGACAATTTACAATCAATTCTTATTGAGAATTATAAGTATTTTGGCATGGTACTGTAACTTGGATTATAAGAGTCTATAGTATATTTGATTTTAGTTGAATCTAATGCTTCAATCTAAAGGATATTGTCTTTTCAGTTTGCGGATCTAATCCGTCGTGTCCAATAATTGGGTAACTAATGGGTTTTGGTGGTAGTTAACTCTTGTATTATATCTGTTAGTGAATTTGGATATTTCTTCATTAATTGCGGGTATCTTAAGATCGCGGTGTATTGTTTCGTTGGTAACATACCAAGGTGCATCTATTAAGGACCTTAGAGTTTTTGATTGGAATCGTTGGACAATTTCTATGTTGGAGTTGCTCGCTGTTCCCCATAGTTGGATCCCATAGGTCCAAACAGGTTTTAATATAGCTTTATATAGCATTATTTTATTCTGCATGTTTAAGTTCTGCCAATGAGCCAGTAGAATTTTTTAGTTTTGTTTTCAGTTCTTTGGATTTACCTACGATGTGCCGTTTCCATGTCATTCTTCTGTCCAAAATCATGCCCAGATATCTGACTGTATCTTTGTTTAGAATTAAAATATTATTTATGGTCATCTGTCGGCAGGATTGTTTTCGCAGCGTGACAGTTATATGACTGGATTTATTTTCATTTATTTTGAAGCGCCATTTGTGGAACCATTTTTCCATATAGTCGAGACCTCGCTGGAGAGTTGAGGAGGCAATTATCGGGTCTGAGTGGGATACTAATAAAGCTGTATCAACAGCAAAGGTCGCTGTGGTTATCTCTGTTAAGGTTGGTAAATCGGCAGTGTAGATGGTGAACAGCAGAGGTCCGAGGACACTGTCTTAGAGTATGCTAGCTTCTATTGGGAATGTTGCGGTTTCTAAAAGTCCTTCATCTCACGCTTTGTCAAACGCCTGCTGAATGTCCAGGAATACCGCAGAGCAGTATTTTTTCTTTTCTAAATGTTAAGGTTATTTGATGTATGTGGAATCAAAGAAACGCGTGGGTAAATTGTAAGGTATTGTAAGTATATATATATTGTGAATATTAAAGTACAAAGTGTGGAATACAATGTAAGTTGGTCCAGATCCGCACGCTAGCAATGTTACCCTGAGACTAAAAGATCCCTGAAACCAACGTCGCACATGTACCGCTTATGGTCTGTCATCGACGCATTCTTTTGTCTATGCGCTATCGATGGCCTCAGCGCTTGAGAAAACCGAAGATCAGATGTAGAGTTTTCTTAGAAGTGGCGATTACTTCAACACTAAATCTTGACTGATTTTATGAGTTAGACGATGAATTTGCTCTATCGTAGAATATTGCTTCCGAAAGCCAAATTGATAATCCGGCATTGTTTTCGAATCCTCTAAGAGTAGGAGGAGCCTTTTTGTTAGCATCTTCTCAAATAGTTTGGACAAGGTGGGGAGAAGACTAATTGGGCGATAAGAGCTAGTTTCGTGTATTGGTTTTTCACGTTTAGAGATAAGGGTAATTAATGATATTTTCCAGGACTTAGGATAGTATTCAAGGTGAAGAATTCCATTAAAGATAGAAGTGATGAGCAATCTCTTTTTTGGGAAACTCCTTCATAGCTTTGTTACTCATCTGATCATGTCCCGATGCTTTCCTGGGGTTTACACGACGGATTCATTCTATAACTTCCAGAGATGAGGAAACTTCAATAGGAAGAGATATCTGGAAGATCGTACATGAATGACTTTCCGTCACGATGATGCTGCAGAGGAAAGCTATGATGGGGTGTGTCTAAGGATACTAGATCATCGGATTCGTCAAGGGAAATCTTCGTTCGGAAAGTGAGGAAAATGGACGATGCTGTTAATTGATTAATTTCTACGTTGGTGACTAAGAAGGATACTAACCGCCCTTGAGAGAAAGTTGCCAGCAGGAACGTCGTTCGTAAGAAAAGCAGATTTCCCATATCTTCCCGTAGTAGGTGATAGATTTAGGGACTGTTAGAATAAAGACTGTTTGTCAATTTGAAGGATCTTAGCTAACTAAAACTTAAGATTTATAGCGGGTTCTTAGGCTAGCTGGAAATATACTGTGAAGATGAATCGACATCTGGCAATCATCTTATCCGAAGGATAGGGTTTTTGTGTGGCGAGCCACGGGACAGAAACCGTTGGAAAGTTTACAGTCGAGTACCGCTGCAACTATATTCTTTTTGTTTTAAAGAGAGCTATATAATTACTGCAGTTCCCTTTCAACTGCCGAAGCGAGTAAACGTGTGTCTAGTGTTCAGTGAAGTTCACAATACAAGTGACGACCCTCCGTTGAAAATGAGTCGAAACAGAAATAAGCCAAGTGTTTTCTAAACTTACCTCTAATCTCTAATCTAAATCATAGCTTCTCGACTAGTTATTTCAATTTGAATTAACTAGCTCGAAGATGGTCCAGGAAACTAGACTAGGCTCCCATGAACAAAACTACAACCGCTCCGTTCTACCTCCTCCGTGGCAAAAGAATAATATCACCCACCTTTCAAACCACACCAACAGCATCAAATAATGTAAGTTTGATTCAGTAAAAAAAAAAAAAAATGTAAACATTAGTCAGAACGAACCGACAACAAAACACATTACCACTCACAACAGATTCGCAATATTACAATCTACAGACAATTCTGTGGACATAATTGAAGCATCAACAATTCAACACACACAAAAAAATCCTCCTCCCCACGAATCTTCATTGATGATGTTATCGACATTCAATCAATGATAAAGTCCATCGAGAAAGATATTAAAAAAGAGGATTACATACTAAAAATTAAAAACAATCAGATTAAAATCCAGAAAAACGCAAGCTTAGAAGACTATGGTAAAGTAATAGAACACCTGAACACAAACGTAAACTAAATAACGCAACAAGAATCCTAACAAAAATCCTTAAAAATTACAAAAATGACTGTTTTCAAAAATATCTTGCTAATCTGTCTCCCACAGCTGACTCCAACTACTCACTATGGAAGGGATCCAGGAAACTCACTCGTCCTCCGCAATTATCCCTCCAATTCGCTGTCCGCAAGCTGGATAAGCGCGTGGCCCTATACAAAAAGCCAACTTGTTTGCAAGTCGCTTAACTAATGTCTTCAAACCGTATTCCTCCACTATTGCCGCCGAATACTTGCACTCTCTCTTCCAGATATCTCTTCCTATTGAAGTTTCCTCATCTCTGGAAGTTATAGAATGAATCCGTCGTGTAAACCCCAGGAAAGCATCGGGACATGATCAGATGAGTAACAAAGCTATGAAGGAGTTTCCCAAAAAAGAGATTGCTCATCACTTCTATCTTTAATGGAATTCTTCACCTTGAATACTATCCTAAGTCCTGGAAAATATCATTAATTACCCTTATCTCTAAACGTGAAAAACCAATACACGAAACTAGCTCTTATCGCCCAATTAGTCTTCTCCCCACCTTGTCCAAACTATTTGAGAAGATGCTAACAAAAAGGCTCCTCCTACTCTTAGAGGATTCGAAAACAATGCCGGATTATCAATTTGGCTTTCGGAAGCAATATTCTACGATAGAGCAAATTCATCGTCTAACTCATAAAATCAGTCAAGATTTAGTGTTGAAGTAATCGCCACTTCTAAGAAAACTCTACATCTGATCTTCGGTTTTCTCAAGCGCTGAGGCCATCGATAGCGCATAGACAAAAGAATGCGTCGATGACAGACCATAAGCGGTACATGTGCGACGTTGGTTTCAGGGATCTTTTAGTCTCAGGGTAACATTGCTAGCGTGCGGATCTGGACCAACTTACATTGTATTCCACACTTTGTACTTTAATATTCACAATATATATATACTTACAATACCTTACAATTTACCCACGCGTTTCTTTGATTCCACATACATCAAATAACCTTAACATTTAGAAAAGAAAAAATACTGCTCTGCGGTATTCCTGGACATTCAGCAGGCGTTTGACAAAGCGTGAGATGAAGGACTTTTAGAAACCGCAACATTCCCAATAGAAGCTAGCATACTCTAAGACAGTGTCCTCGGACCTCTGCTGTTCACCATCTACACTGCCGATTTACCAACCTTAACAGAGATAACCACAGCGACCTTTGCTGTTGATACAGCTTTATTAGTATCCCACTCAGACCCGATAATTGCCTCCTCAACTCTCCAGCGAGGTCTCGACTATATGGAAAAATGGTTCCACAAATGGCGCTTCAAAATAAATGAAAATAAATCCAGTCATATAACTGTCACGCTGCGAAAACAATCCTGCCGACAGATGACCATAAATAATATTTTAATTCTAAACAAAGATACAGTCAGATATCTGGGCATGATTTTGGACAGAAGAATGACATGGAAACGGCACATCGTAGGTAAATCCAAAGAACTGAAAACAAAACTAAAAAATTCTACTGGCTCATTGGCAGAACTTAAACATGCAGAATAAAATAATGCTATATAAAGCTATATTAAAACCTGTTTGGACCTATGGGATCCAACTATGGGGAACAGCGAGCAACTCCAACATAGAAATTGTCCAACGATTCCAATCAAAAACTCTAAGGTCCTTAATAGATGCACCTTGGTATGTTACCAACGAAACAATACACCGCGATCTTAAGATACCCGCAATTAATGAAGAAATATCCAAATTCACTAACAGATATAATACAAGAGTTAACTACCACCAAAACCCATTAGTTACCCAATTATTGGACACGACGGATTAGATCCGCAAACTGAAAAGACAATATCCTTTAGATTGAAGCATTAGATTCAACTAAAATCAAATATACTATAGACTCTTATAATCCAAGTTACAGTACCATGCCAAAATACTTATAATTCTCAATAAGAATTGATTGTAAATTGTCTACCAAACAAAAAAAAAAAAAAAAAGGAACGTACGATCTTATCAGCGAGTTACACAGCGTCTTTACGATCAGTGAATACTTACGTTTTAACGAGGAGTTAGTTGAGTAATACTTGTACTGTGAACAAGTAAGTTGAGTTCGACTTAGACTTTGGAAGTATGTAAATTTGCTACCCCGTTGATCGTGGATTCGTTATCGAACATAAGACCATTGACATTAGTATCTCGAGTGGCCAATCAGCGCTGTTACTTATCAATTCTGTAATACTCACACTTGTAGTAATCAACATTACCTCGATTGTATAACGACGATGGCTAATTCAAGTGAAGATTCGTTACACGCCCATAACCCTAATGAGAACTCGACATATATATGTGTGTATTAGAAATTTACAAACTATTAATTTGAAAAGTATTTCATGAAACTATATGCGTTCGTTTTTGAGTTAAGAAAAATCAGATTATCAGTGAAATATTTAAAGTTAATTAAAAAACAAAGCTTCGTATGAAAAAATTGTATTCTGCGTTTTTTTACTGAATTTGTTATATTCTTTTAATTATATTACCAACTACAGGACATCCTATATGTATTAAATTGATGCATATGAAACGTCATTTCTTTGAAGATTGAATTTGACGCGCCAATATTATTCGTTAAATATTGTCCTATCGTTAATTAATAATCAGCCATATTAAAGAAGGAGAAATTTACTATAACACACATATATTTTAACATTAAGGATATATATATATATGTATATGTATGTATTGCTGAATCATTAGAATTATTTTAAAAGAAAACATAACATATATTTGCTAATCTCTAATTATAATAATATATTTTCACGTATTCCAGGTGGTTAGAATACAAGAAGACTTTAATTGAAGATATAGGTAGACAAGGTCGACGTATTCATAGCAATGTATCAATACATGATGTTCCTTACGCGATTAGGATTGCCAACGACATAAGCATGGAAATGTAGTCCTATGATTTTTTAATAAAAAGATTGCGGATGTTTATGTGTTTAACTATGTAAGAAAGATATATGACATCTATAATATAAAATATACACACATAATATATGAAACGTCATATATGTCGGAGATGAAAAGACATCCCCTCCCCCCCGTTGGAATTACTTGGAAAACCTCAATACTGTAGCATTTACAAAATAACCCAAACACAGTCGTTCGAGACTTGAGACAATGAGCTTAGGCTCGAGGCGACAACCGGTCGCCGAGCGTAGCCGCGGTCACGGGATGAACGTTCAACCTGATAGAGATATGGAGTTACATATATATATATATATATTAGTATATGTAAACTCTCCAGAGTTCACGTGGGATAGGGACTCTTTGTTTTACGGGTACCACGACGTTCTTTATTTCACGGGCAGGGCGACCCTCTTATGTTTTACGGACAACTATTTTTGAGAGGTACGCATTTTCCCAAACGGACGGACAGAGAGTAACATTAGAGGCAGACAAGATCACAGAATAATTATTTTAAATTTTGAAGACTGACGAAGAAAGATCGGTAACTCAGGATGTTGAAAATCAATTCTCGATTTTCAGGTAAACATTGTACAAAACTTGTTATTTCTTGTTTATGTAATTTATTGTTATTTATTGTTATAGACGAATATCAATTGTTGTTTATTGTTGTATTTTATCTAATTACTTTCATAATAAAATCTCGATTTTCAGACTTCAGAATCGATCCCTGAATTATCTCAAGATTTACGATCTTACATATATATATACACACGCGAAAAATGGACAAAATATGTCAGCGATATGTTTTATATAATTTTAATATATTGAATATTATTTATAACATAATATTTAGTAATAGGTATTCGACAATACTCTTACAATTATTCTAGTATGCATAGTTGGTATTATAATAAATTACAGTACTTTGTCAAAATTTGCAGTTTTTAACCAATGACGTTTGTATACAAAATATAACATTCATCTACCATTTGAAATATTCATTATTTATAAAATTTAAAAAACCTTCTCTTACATTTACCTCTATTTAATATATGATAACATATATGATTCACGTTGCAGGCTAGTGACGCGATAAGTCATAGATGATACATAGTTTCGATAAATTAAATTAATTTGATGAGATAAATACATTCCAATAAGTAAGTGACACGCAATATATTTTTGCATACCGTTTTCAAACATAAATATGCGAAACATACGCGTTATTCAAAAAATAATATATGAACAACATATTTTTATAATTTTTTAATCATAAAATTTTTATCTAGGTTTTATTTCTTTATTTGCATTCTTGCATGAACATTCACAGTCTAGTTATAAAAAACATGTATTTTATTGCTATGTTGTTAAGAACGAACACAAGTATTTCGAAGAAGGTAAAAAATTTATTATACAAATTTTATACATTCTAAACGTAAACCTTAGAGAATTTTAATTACACCGACACACGCGATTCGTCATGATGTTCTCTTATCTAACGAGTAGAGTTGTGTAATTGAAATTAAAACACGTTGTGCATCTTTGGCTGTAATTAAATATATACCATTTTCCGAAATTCGTACCTATTAGATTTGAATTAAATCCTGCGTTCAAACTTATAACGTATTGAATATCAAGTATTGATAAACGAACCCATTCTACTCCAACATTATGCTTTTATAAATTGTATAAATCTAAAACTTTTGTTATTGTTGTTTAAATTAACAAATAATAAGTACATTATTAAAAGTATTCACCAACGGTATGTTGTCTCTGTACATGTCTTTATATCTCATCAATACGATTTCACATTTATTCGTACAATAATACTATTAAAAAATATATATACTCATTGAATTGACGATACTTTCCTTCTTTTTTGAATTCGGTCTAAGTGTGGCATAATATCATATCGAAGTATCGAAGTATCTTCATACATACATATTTGGAATTTGACTCACATTTTCATTCTAAATATAATAAAGACTACAGGGAAAAACCATGTTAAATCACATTTTTACTTTTTAGAAAGCAAGCAACTGTAAAATTCTATTACACTACCAATTAATTCCAAAACTGTCTATTTGGTTTCTTCGATTAAGTGTTTTTACAGCTTCTTAAATATTAAAAAAATATTGAATGTCAGATTATAAGATTAGGTTCACAATATTATACAAGTTATAGACATTATTGATTTTTGCGTTATTGGCTTTTTGATTATAGTATATAAAAATATATTCTTTTAGCTACCAAATAAGAGTCATCAAAATCAGAAAATCAACAGAAGGAGAATTATCATGATCTTTTTTTGTGTTCCTCAGTTTCTACGTGTACATTTAAAGACTACATATGAAAGGCATGATAAGTCTACTTTTGCTAATTCTCCAACACTTGATTCGTAGATGACCCACAAGAGCTTAAGTTAAGTTAATTTTAGAGTTTGGTTCATTTTAATTTGTATTCTGTGTTTTACATATAAAGATCACAATTACCATTTATTGCATAAAAAATAGAATGCAAATTAAAATTAAGCATCCTAAAACGAAGTAATCTAGCACATACCTAAATTAAACTGTATGGACCTGCATGACTCAACGATATCGAAAAAAGAACAACCTTTTAAACTTCCGAAAAATAAATCATAGATTCGTAAATTATTGTAAAAAATTAGACGCATACAAAATATTATAGCGATGGATAATTGTGAAATGATCATAATAATGAAAAACATATATGTCTAATCTTAAAATCAAATAACAGTATAATTTTGGTAATATAGGATTGATATATAACCCATTGTGAATGATATATAAAATCTTCTATGAAGAAGTACAAAGTATTATATTTATATTTTTCTCCTGATAGTCTTCATTTGGGAGAGATGATAACATTTTACTGCCTATTTAACGTATAATACATAAACTTGAATAAAATCGTTTAAAATCAAATTATAGATTTTGTAAGAATATTAAACATTAATTGAACATTAATATAAAAAGGCGTATAAAAATTAGGGAATTGTTTCCAAATCCTTCGAAGTGTACGATATCTGATTACGATTAATGCTTAAATCATATTAGAAACGATAATTTATCAATAAATGCATACTAATAACGTATTTTTTAAATTTTAATTTCTTCTGTTAGTTTCGAAATAAGATTCGATTCGTATGCGATGTATCAATTGCTTGAACAGGTATTAAAAAGTAGTGAACTTGTAGAAATGTTCCATCCTCTCCAATTTCGATGATTTTGGAATATGTTATAAAAATCAACATTTTGCATAATTTGTTCCTATATACAATTTTCCTATCTACAATTAGACATGTGAGACTCCAAGCAATGTCTGTTTGGCCGTCTTGTAACGGCCGTATTAAAAAGTCAAATTCACACCTAAACCCAATATATTGATGATTATCGCTTTTAATTTAGTTATAAGTTACAACAGATACTTTTTGGAGCCTCTCATATTCAATTGTGCACGAGGCATTTAAACTTTGACTGACCCTCGTTTATAAAATACTGATGCATAAGCGGCAACAGGTACATAACTATAGACAAAATTTACTATAGTGATTTTTTTTTTTTTTTTGTATTTGGTAGACTGTAAATTACTGTAAATTACTATTTGGTAGATTGTAAATAATCAATTCTCATACAGAATTCTATAATGATGTAGACACTTTTTTTTACAAATGTCTCGGAAACTAAGCGAAACCGCTAGTTATATGTATAGGAAAAAGTTGTCCAAAATGTTGATTTCTATAACATATTTCAACATTATCGAAACTAGAGAGGATAAAACTTTTCTATAAGTTCATTCTTCTTTTTTTGTTTTATTACCTCAATTAGCCTTAAAATTAACATAAAAAATTAAAGTATTTTATTTTTTTATTCCTGTATCAGATAATAATATCAGAATGTTTAATTTTGAAAAACAAATAATTGTGTATCTTTAATTCTTCACAACTTTATTTTCTGTCATTTTTGTCAAATACGTCTCTTTTCCGAAAGGTTATCATGCAGTATTGCTCATATTAATGAAATTTTTTTATGAATATTCAAAAGCTCGTTAAAAAGATAAATCATATATATTATATAACATACATATGTTCTTTATCTCGTTCGTCAAATCATTTTAAATGATTTTCGTCATGGCAAATTAAAGATGGAACAACATGCACAAATGCAAAAAGTGATATTTAAATCAATCATCTTGTTTAATCACATATACACGCTCATGCACACGTAAGAGCTCACCCTCATGCACGTTAATAGCAAACAGTAGTGATGGTTACTTGATTCTCAACTTTGAAACTATTCAAAGTTTTTTAAAACTATGAAGATTCAAATCATTTTAAACACAATCCAAAGCTTAAAATTCTGATAATTATTGATAAGTCCTGAATTTTCAATCTTGATTCTTTAAATTCTATAAAACTATGGAATCTACTTTGTGAAGAAGTAGTAGCAAAAGAATATTAAAGAAGCCGTTTGGAATCTCTTTACTACGTTAATTAAAAGAATTCAATGATGTAAACTAATTAAACAATCTTTAATGGACCTTTAATATTATGCATTAATTTAATTTAATGCAGTATTAGCCCATAATGAGTTAATATCTTATGTCAATGTATCACTTAGACAACAGTAAATGAAAGTGCTTGAAATATTCAATAGAATATTTCTCAAGGTCTGTAAACTAGTAGGTTTATCAGTGATTCTTAAGACTATATCCTATTCCTACGACTATATCCTTAAGACTGGCTTTCATATACTACCAAAATTTCCAAGGCCTTCAAACAAGACTGATTAAAACTGGAGCAACTTGAGCAATTGTTGTTGTTCATTGTTCTGAACCTTGATTATTTGCTTGCTAAGCAATTGCTTTAACACTTTAACCAATACTTTTCAAAACTCCTAATAATGAATATGATTACTGCCCAGTAACAGTTGCCAGTAACAAAAGTTACTGCTTATTGTCTGTTGTTGTCTGAAATGGTAAAATTAAAAAAAGAGAAAAAGAAGCAATATATAGCAGCACTTTACAACAGAAAGAAGTGTTCATTTAGTATATACACTTTTTCAATTGTTTTAAGACATATTTGTATGTGGACAACTAGAAGTAAATTTCACTTTAAAACTAAAACTTATATACTTCTCTGATTATGTTGCTTTAGTGTACACAAAATGTTTCTACAAGTTGATATTTATTGAATACTGTTTGGAACATGCAGCAACAACAGGCAATAGAACTTCTCTTTGTTTTAACAAGGACATAATTTAAGATTTAAATCATGTTCAAAGTGATTCAATTTTCTTGTCACATTTATTGGCTACAAAAAAGTATTTGCACATACCCTTACATACCCAACGAAGCATTTTTTAAATCAAGTCCTATACATTTCGTTTTCATATTATTAAATTTTTACAATCACATAAAAGTGCATATGTACTATTAAATGACACAAAATTTTATATACTTGGGCCTAACTAATTAATAAACTAATAAATATGTACAGTAGTGTATAAATACTTTTTGTAGTCACTGTATACAGATTCTAATTACTTCAAAGTGTATCAGATCCTATCGGTAGGAGACAGTAAAAAGATGTATTATTGTTCATTTTTCTCCATTTACCATATCCATATCCACATGTCTATCCATGAAAGCCCGCCTGAAATAGACATTCCCTTCAGTTAATCATCATTATAGAACAATTGTCAAATTTTGTTCATGCACAGGTTCAGACTTTCATCTGATCTCTTTCGCAATTAGCCATCACCACGTAACTAGGATTGCTAAAACTGGCTGGCATGTCTAACCTTAAATCATTCTTCTGCTTCGGCATGTTTACGTAATTGCCCTGTGTCCTAATGATGGCTGGTATAAAATCCTTCTTTGATAACGTATTTCCAGTATTTAATATGTCAATGTCGTCAGAATCCTTCTCATTCTTTTCATTTTTCTCGTTCAAATCTATCAACTGAACGTTTCGTGGAGTATTACAATATGCGAAATCCCTATTGATGGGCTGATGATCTATTGGTTGATTCTTCATTGTCTCTTGCTGTCGAACGAACTCTGCTCGCCGTGCGTGTACGTTAATTGGTTGCAGATAAGGATCCTCTTCTTCTGGTTTCTTTAACATTGGTGACAATTCTACAGCATCTTCTGAATCGGAAGTGACCGGAAATTTAAAGTGCGTTCTCTCTTGATTAGGTCTAGGACTGAATATTTCTGAATCGTACCCACTCTGGCTAGTGGGACTCATGCACAGGTACGTTGTGTTTGAAGCGGGCAAGTTTGAATAATCGTGGATGGGAGAAGAGAGTGCTGCGTGATCAGGTGCGGAGAGCATAGTTAGATAGTCGCTCCGACCACCTTCCAGTAGCGTCGTATTCATGTCCATGTAAGGATCGTTTAGACTGATGTAATGCTGCGAATCAGATAGATATTTAATGTATTATAATTAGATTATAACGACGTGCAAAATGCTATGAAATATAATTAAATGTTATTGAAATATTAATGAAATTTAATTAAATGTTATGGAAGATAGTAATTTTATTGTATAGTAGATTTAGTAAAATTCCTAGATAGCGCACTAAATATAGATTCAATTCAATTTTAATACAATTTTAATATGTTATGTAAAATAATACATTTTATTAATCTTGTGAAGAACAGCATGTTTCAGTTTAGAAGTAAAGAAACACATTTGAGATATTGAGATCAAAAATAGTTTAAACTAAAATATTTTCTGGATGAATATAGTATTCCAATAAACTAAATTAATTACACGAAAGTGGAGGAATTTATTTTGTCCGAATTAAACTCATAATATAATGTAATTCATTAAATAAGGGTTAGATTTAAGTTAGTTCATTTTTGCTTTTAATGCGTTTCACCACTTCTTACGAATCTGACCTTCCGCCAACACAAAATTTAATATGAATGAAGGGCAAGGTAGGATCGTTTAAGTCAGTATCACATTTGAGTGAAGCTATAATACAATTTGCTTTATAATTCATCAAATTCGGTTATGGATAATTTTTGAGTGATTTACATTTGAAAGCAAACTGTTTAATTTGTTGGTGGTGTAATTAATGGTGTGAGTGGTGTGAAATATATCGAGTATTTATATTGATAGTTCGACGGCCATAGTTTTCTACAAAAATATATATTCATAAAAAACTAAGAAGTTTGTTAATCAATGTTAAAATCTTAGATGTAATTATTATTATAATTTAGTAAAGTGTGTACATTACTTTATTTCTAGAAGTTATATTGTTATTTATTTTATTAGTTCTTATATAATATAATATCCTTTCTGATTCAAATAACTGTATCATAGACTTGAGTCACTTTATCATCTTTAATATTTTTTCTTGTTAAGCCTGAAAACTTACAGACTTATATAGTCTTGTAATAAAATTTTAATTCCTCACAAGTATGTATTTTACACATATTAGTAATCTTTTTAATATAGAAATTTAATTATTCTACGTATAGTTCAAGGTTGAATTTTAAAATATTGAAGCTTGTATCTCAAATAATCGTACCTTACCCCTTATTTTGTCACAAAGTACAGCATATTTAGATTGCAGTGAAAATTATTTAAGACACAAAGTAGATATATTTTTGTATAAAACAAGTATTGTTATTATTGTAAAAGTAAAGGTAAGTATAGTAAAGTTACGTTATTATTTTGTATGCTTCTTTTCATAATTAACTTTCCAAATATAATAGTTTTCACAATGAAAGATGAAACATAAATATTTTTCATATCAGTGAAGACAATAATTTTCTATATATGTTATACAGAGTGGCCATAAATGCACGTAGGATTTTAGAAATTAAATTTTAAAGTAAATAGATTGGCAGATATCAAGAAACTGTTAACATCAAACTCACCGCTTTTACACTTTCTTCTAATAATTCGCCAATACCCTGTACCAATTCTGTGAAACTCGGACGTAGGGTAGGCTTAGCTTTCCAACATTTCAGCATTATGTCATATCTGTAATATATTCACAATATTGAGTTGTAATATTATAATACATACAGGATGTAAAGATATACGAGAGTAAAATGGTTTCTTTCCTTTTTGAGAAAAACAATTTTTATAGTCTCGGGTTAATTAAAAAATAAGAAAAAATATTACTTGTTTTATCCATTATATATGTTAATAATAACGTATTACTAAAATGATATATGATGTCTCAGGCTATTTTGTGTCAAACGGTGTTGTGTATACGTTATAGACAGTGATATCCACAAGAAAGTTTAAAGAGTAAGCTGGGATAAAACATTGTAATTTTATAAAACTGAACTGTGATTAACAAGAAAAATGAATGTATAATATAGACGTGTATCTTAAAATAGACAAATGTACAGAAAAGATGTTTAATATAAATTTTAGTTATACTCATATACAAGTATCAGTTTTAAACTTTCTTCTGTCCACCACTATATGTAGATACATGTAGGTAAAATATGAAAAAAGTGTGCAAAATTTACAAAGTCATATGCTGATTGTATTATATTTACTAGTGTGATTCAGTAGCTTGTGACTCTTGCGGACTAATTAAAATATTAAGATATTTCGTAGTTAAAATATTTCTTTTCGTTTTCTTAAGTTTTTTCCCAAAAAGCACTAACATAATAAAAAAAACTTGAGACACATATACATATATGTATATGTGTGTACATAATATAATCTTCTTGTAACAGAATTACTGAAAATATCCGATATATACATACACGTTCAAATACATCAATAATTCTGTTACAAAGCGATTATCTGTTATTTTTAATGATATTATGATATGCGGAAACGCTTAAGGAATGAATTATTATGTTCCGAGAGACACATATTATGATACAATTTTCTTCGTGGCCATATTTTTCGAGATTTAGATATTTCCGTAATTTTTTAACATGGAACCTTATATCTTTCTATATATTAGTCGATGCGTATTTTTTACTCCCTATAAAAAAATGTAAAGGTATTCGTATACGAAAATATTTAGTTTAAAAATATTTCAGTTTTAATTTCACCAAAATAAGAGGCAAGTAAAACAAACGCAAGGGCACTCTCTCCTTCCGCATGCTATTGAAACCATCGACACAGATTTCGCAGACACTGTTTTCACCGATAACATTCTTAACTGGCTGACAGTATTAGCACAAGGAAATAAGAAAGGATTTTTAATTATGTAGGAATAATTATTCGAGTGGTTAATGATTGCCGGCCGCTTTACAGTGCTATGACAGCCGGATTAATAATGTCCAAACCTAATACAGACCATGGATTTGATATTGATTTGCGTTGAAATTTCATACAAACTTAGCGTAAATTAATTGAAATCAAACTTATAATAATAACTTATTTAATTGTTAGCCAGCTTGTACTGCATACTGAGCTTGGATTAATTCTTTTTAATCCGACCACCGTAAGGCAACCGACCATCAAATATCTGCGACAGTCAATTTACACAAGTAAAAATTCTTTCTTATTTCTCTATACTAATATTGCCAAAGCTATTATCAGTGAGATCTTGTGTCAGAGAATTGTCGATGAAAACAGTTCCAGGGTTTTTAATGAGAGCTATCTTCTCTTCTCCATATGCAAAGTTTTATAAAAATAAAACTAAGAATTATTTTAAATCAAGCATTTTGGGATTCAAATATCTATAGGATGACTAGTTCAAATCTATAAATACAAATTATTCGTACACTAAATGTAGAAAAATATAATTTAGATAAGCAGTTTATAGTTTCGGGGGGGCGGGGCGGGGGGGGCACGGTCTGGTGTAAGTGCTTTTTTTCGAGATGGACACGTTATATGAAGGTGACATACATTTTTTAAAATACAATTATAGATATTTTAATGCATTGATTGACACAGATTGTTATTCTCTACAAAAGAGTATCAACCGATTTATATCCCAAAACCACTAGTCTAGCAGATATTTTAATTTTAATTTGTCAAATTTAATGTATGGAACATAAAAGTGTTCATTTTATGTGAACATAAAAGTCTGATGTTTATATTATCTTTCATAAAATGCGTTGATTAATGAACACAACCATCGTTATATAACACGAGCGATTACAAAGCTACATAAAATATTGCAAAGATTCACCATGAAATATCTATACAAGCTTGGGTAGGTATGTAAATTATCTTATCGTTTAGGGACTAGATACATTGTTAGAAAACAATTTGATAGATTGGATTGTCTCTATGCGATTCTTTGATCAAATGGAACGAAAACGATCCATTTTTGAGGTGAATAGTCAGAGGCAAAGAAAAGTGAATCTTTTATAATATTATGGTAAAAAAGTCATCATGGTCAATGGACAAACAAGGTGATCCACCATTATCGAGTTCAAAAGTAGATCTTCATCCGGAAAGGGTTATGCTGCACGCATGGTAGGATTACAAAGGAATTCTGTATTACGAGCTCCTTTCAAAAAATCAAACAATTAATTCGGATGTATACAGCTCGCAGTTGAAGTGATAGAAAGCAACAATTGGAAAGAAGCATCCAGAATTGGTTAAGGTAGTCATCTTAAGACAATGCAAAACAGCATGTCTTTGGCTAGTAGGCAGAAATTGATACAGTTCGAGTGGGTTGTCTTGTCGCACCCTCCAATTTCCATTTATTCCAGTCCCTATAAAACTTCCTTAACGATTAATTCTTAAATATCCAATTTTTTGGAAGACTAAAAGGAGTAAATAAAATTATCTTTTAGTCAAAGATCTGCAAAATTTTATAACAATGGTATAATAAAGCTAAAAGATGGCGAAAGGTTTATATCAAAAATGAAGAATACCTTACTGGATAAAGTTACATTGAAAAAAAAGAGAATCGTCTTATAACTTGACTTTGAAAAAACGACACGAACTTTTCACTCAATCCAATAAATTAAACTCACATTTCAGAAGTAGCATATTCCGGTTGTTCCAATCTGTATCCCTCAATCAGTTTCTGATATTGTTTCTCAGCTTCCATTCCGGGATAAGGTGTCTTAGCCAATGTAAAGAACTCCCATAGAACTATACCAAATGACCAGATATCCGATTGCGTTGAGAAAATTCGATCTCTAATCGATTCAATGGCCATCCATTTTATAGGTAACAATCCACCTCCTTTCTTTTTATAATTATTATCCTTGTACATAGTTTTTGCTAGGCCGAAATCACAGATTTTCACTACGTTGTTTTCGGCTAATAAGATATTTCTCGCGGCCAAATCACCGTGTAACACCTACAAATGATTATTAAATTAGATTACAAGCAAATGATTTTGTTTATATTTTTCATTTATTGATATTCATGATTTAATTAGCGTATTAATGAGGTTATTGTCTTCCCCATTTCATACTACTTTTATATTGCGCTTTGAAAATTTTTCTATTATTTTTGATAGCTTAGAATTTATTTCATTAGACATATTTTTTAGTTATCATGATATACTTCAAGTTTCATTTCGCATCCATTTACATAACACGTGCGGGAACGGAAAATTACCACACTAGTTACATGTAAGCTTATTACCACTATCATACATCGACATCCATCATCTAATCCATGAACTGCTTCTAGAACTAGAGTTACATAGATCATGTTTGTTGAAAATGGGTGACCTTGAATATCTGAATTCTATATATGTACATACATAGATTATAGACAAGATCTTGGTTGTAGTCTCTTATGGCAGAGGTGCCTACGTTCGATGTTATGACCGGGTCTTTGTATCCTGACTATGAGGAGTGATGTGTTATTACACTCGTTTATTTGATATTGTTGTGGTCTCTGTATTCTCTGATACAACAGAGAAGAAAATGTTTAATATGTTAAAAATGAAATGTAGAGAACGGAGTAGAAAAGGGCCATGATGTTTATAAAAATGCGAATAATAACATTGTGCATAATTATCTTTCAGGTAAGCACCTTCCACCACAAGGGACCACAACCGAATTCTGTAATCTATTTATGTACATATATAAAATTCAGATGCTCAGAGTCAATCCTTTTCAATAAACGACGTGATCTATGTAACCCTAGTTCTAGAAGCAGCTCGTAAATTAGGTGGTGGATGTCGATATATAATAATAATAGTAAGCTTACATGTACTGGTTACAATGTGTTGTTATTGTCCAAGTTCTCGTATTTGAGAGTTCCAAATTAAGTGAATGGCGCTGTAGATAATTCTTACATACAAATATTTTCCAGTTAATCTTGGTCTAATCCATTTAGTTTACATTTTCCTATAATTATGACGTAAATTATAATCCTTTGAGATTTACCCTTTATTATTTTATATACATAGCAAAATAAACAAGTAAAGAAGAAGAGAAATTATTGAAATGAACCTTTCTTTGGCTAAGATATTCCATTCCTCGCGCTACTTGGAACGCCCAGGATAACAAATCCTGCGTGCAGATTGGCTTCAAATTGTGATCTTTGTAATCACCGCGATAATTAGATCTCCATCCCGGTTGAGAGGAATTATTACTAAGAACACAGCCATCTGGTGACATACTAATTCCTTGAGAATCCGTAGTAGAGGTTTGATATGTTGCCGATTCGGTGGCTGAATCTTCGCTACGACTGCGAGAAAATGACAATGCCACGTATTTTATCCTGTCGTATAAACAAAAGAGAACACGAATTTGTTAACACCGTAACCCCATGCACAGCATCAGTAGTTTTATATTATAATAGCAGAGTTATGGATCAAGGGTGGAAAGAAGCAAAAATGTGTAATAATTTGCTAATTGTGTGTAGCAATAAGTTAAAAAACATGGGACATACAAGAACAGTAAACCTTCCTATATCCAAACTATAGTACTATAGTTTAGGTAATTATATAGAATAAAATACACCTCACCGATTCCACTGACTTTGAAATATGTTGTTGAGGACAAATTCTGACTTTTTTCCATATATATATAATCGCCGCTCGGCTATAGTTTGCGAGATATTCGCCAAAGGACTTAAATGAAAAGGTAATCATATTGTTATATAGCTCAATTTAATCCTAATTCATTGATAGTAATTAGTTTTAAGTAAAGAAGATATAAAGAAAATGAAACAGAGGAGAAAAATATGTGTATATCAAATGTATAAATCGATTGAGTTGGCGAATTGGCGGCTCCTTCTTCTCTTCACCCATTCAGTAAAGCGGTAGGAGGAAAAAGCTCTTTCCATAGCTTCTTCACTCTGATGAACTCTACAACTGCACAAGTGTACTATCAACAGGCTAGTCGCCATTATACACATGTGTATATAGGGTCCGGCCGAATAACACGTAAAAGTGGGCACGTCCTGATTCCTTATAGAAAAATAAAAAAATAATATAAAATAAAGTTTTCTCATCTTCGGCTTAATTGTTGATAAAATCGAGTTTGAGAATTTATCAAGTACACTGAACATGGCTAATTACCGACTAGATAACCTAACTTCCATTTAGTACTTACATGCGTACGATTTATTTTTTCGGAAATAAAGCGTCTTGAGAGAAAATTTTATTCTGCATTTTCGACTTATTTTCATACGTAGAATGACCTCCTGTCGATTATTTACTTCTGCCTAGTTTGGAACTAGGCATATTCAAGTATACTTGATCAATTTTCAAACTCGATTTTCTCGTAAACTAACCCGAGAATAAAAAAGTTTTATTTTATATTTTTTAATCGATTGATATAGAAGGTTCACTTTATTCTGATTTTCAAAACGGTAAAACATGCAATAATTCATCGAAAAGCGTCATTGAAAAATTCCTTATAGAACAAAAATTTTTTAAAATTGTTAAATAATATTTATAGTGTGAAACGTAAGTTGTTTTATAACTTGAAAACTTAGCGGCGGTGATGTATGAGGAAAAATTATTCAGAATGTCAATTTGAACAACATATTTAAAAATTACCGAAATCGGCGAGTCAATACTCTAATCTACATAATTATTCAACTCCATTTATACGAACTTGATTTATATGAACGGAATTTTACTTATTGTCTTTTTAATTTAACTCTGAATTTCTATTAACTGAACAATTGTCCAGTTATATGAAGATCTGAAATATATCTGTGTCTACTTATATTTATATTTAGACAAATGATTTCTGTCGACGTTTTGGCAATCCGACGAATTCAAAGTTGCATTAATGCAAATAGCCACCACTTCGGACATTTCTTATTATGCTGCAAGATTTGTTGCTTATTTCCTATTTATTATCAAATGACCTTGCATTAAAGCTCGTTGAGATCGTAATTAAAATAAACATTCTCTATTCTGCTAGGAATAAAAAGCTATAGCAAATAATTTAAAAAGTGGAAATGGTTTTGAAATGCTCGAAACCCTCAACCTACAAAAATATCATTACCGTCATACTATAGCAACCTCTGTAGCGTTAAACTATTGTAAAAATGTTACTCCATATCTATAGAAGGAACAGAGATATTTACAGTGATCAGAGTTATTAACTTAGTCAGTATTGTGTGAAGTATGTATTATAGCTACTTTGGATATTCCATATCTTTCTACATATTGTGTTTATGCTATAGTCTAGATTTCTTATAAGTGCATCAACATCCGCAATCTAATTATTAGTAAAAGTTCTATTCCAGCGAAAGAATGTTCGAACAATAGGAAACTCTAATATTATGGTATTCGACTGAAGATTTGGGATACGAGAGGTTTTACTGTATGATTTTTTCGTTTTCAAATATTCTAATGTTAAGCACAATGTTGCATTCTGAGATTAAAATATTTATAGAATACTGCTAATAGTTTGTTAGAATATTAATATACAATGTGGGAGTTGGTTATTTTATACATATAGATTTTAATTGTACACATTTTCATTTTCGCGAGCTGCATTCAATCGATCATTTAATTGTGTAATGGAATAAAGTAAGCAATTATCAACAAGTATATTAATAAATAGGGATATTATTATGATATGAGTTTTTATGTGGAAGTGAAAACCAAAAGCAAACCTGTTGTTGCTGCTAACACTAACAGATCTAGTTAAAAGATCTAAACCGATAGTAGGATCGAATTTGTCAGTTGCAGGATCAATTTGGTTGATGAAATCAGCCCTGTGTCGCAGCAAATAATTGTGCAAATTTCCAAATCGGCAATATTCTACGATCACTAATAATTCACCTATTAAAAGAAGGTTAGAAAACTATCAAGATTAAAGTTTAAACTCCACCTAAAAAATATTAGTTTTTGGCAAATTATTAGGTTAATATTATTTCTAAAAAATGAAACTTCATTCGAAAGAATTCAAATTTCATTTCAAATATTATAGTTAAAAAATTCAAATTTTTGAAAAAAAGTTTCATGTATTTTAACCAAAATTTAATAGTTAAATAAAATTAAATTATTAATAATCAAATATACAAATTTATTTATTATTTGCTAATATTAAATTCATATTTAAGAATTGATTTTCACTTACAATGAATATATCATAAAGACATAAAGAGTATTTAAAAAACATTAAATATTCAAAGAACATTATTCAAGTGATGATAGAATCGCTTAGATTTTTAGGTATGGTTTAAAAAGATATAACACAAATTTTACAAAAATAATGAAGGAAAATGCTATTAAGTTTAAGAACTAGATC
This sequence comes from Bombus sonorus, assembly GCA_029958995.1. Taxonomy (NCBI): domain Eukaryota; kingdom Metazoa; phylum Arthropoda; class Insecta; order Hymenoptera; family Apidae; genus Bombus; species Bombus sonorus. The sequence goes on along the minus strand of JARWAU010000008.1, from coordinate 4,155,361 downwards.
TATTTACGTGAAAAACGGTCAGCAAGCTCCAGATAGAGATTTTTGTGATTTTATCTATTAAAATATCTTTAAATTAATATTAAATTAATACAAAGAGTTTCTGTTCCTGCGATTGTGATGTGTCGATACGTATAATTCCATTCATAAGCATTAAGACACTTGCAAAGAAACAAGGTATTTAAACCTGACAAATTATTAGGTTGATATTTCTCAAAAATGAGACCAGTCGAAAAAATTTTATTCTATATTTTTAACTTATTTTCAAATCTAGAATAATCCCCTTGATTATCCTCTCAAGCTAGGAATTAGGCAAATTTATACTGTATACTTGATAAGTTTTTAAACTCGGTTTACTCAAAAAATTGTGCTACAATTCTTGATTTTCCTCTTATTTTGAGTCATAGAATTTACTGAATAATTTAAGGCCACAGAGTATAAAGCCTTTTTAAGCGATTTTATTATCACGTTAAACGTGGTAGCAACTTTTTGATTCAACTTTATTTGTTATGCAAGTACTGCGTTATACGGATGCTATACGTATTACTGTAGTGTTCCTTGTAAGTCCTAGATCTCTTATAAGATACGTACGTTTAGAAATGTTTTTCGTGCAAGCACCGAGAAGATTTACGACGTTCAAGTGCTTTCCAAGGTGCACCATAATTTTCAACTCACTGGCAAGTGCACGAACACAAGTTGGAACTGTTGTTCGCCGAACCATTTTTACAGCCACAGTCGTTATCGGTTCGTTCTCGCAAATTCCTTCTGCTTCCGCTTTCATAACAACGCCAAAAGCCCCGCTTCCTAATTGTTTCCCTGTTAAACGTTTTGCGTAATCAAGGTATGTACGTACCATCAAATTTTATTTCGCTATAAAAGTAATATAATTAATACCTACAACTTTGTATCTTATTTGACATAATCTTGTTTAAATTGGAAAAGTATTCTAATGCGAATCATGGTTGGACACTCTTTATTTGAGATAGAAATAATGAATGAAATCTTATTTGAAAAATTAATTATTTTCATATGATTTATTTGCCAAATATTTGATTATTACGAATAATAATAGTAGATCGAATAATTATTCATAATAAAATAACAGATTTATTCGAAGATGTTACTTTCAAATCAATTACAATCTTATTCGAAAAATAAAATATTTCCAAATATGTTTGCTAATTATTTGATTATTTTACATAATAATACGAGATAGAGGATAACGAACAATTATTTTTCCTATATAATAAATATATTAATGAAGTATTCATCGTCGAAACAGGTAGATATTGAAACACTGACAGATCAAGCAGTGCGAGATTTACACAATTTGAGAAAAAGCATCAGAATTTTTCAATAGAAAGAATTTTTTGAACAAGAAAATTAAAGGACCATTTCTAAAATAAGAAAACAATACCAGTAATTTAATTTCATGCAACCATACAATACAGTTCTGCCCGAGCAGTTCAGCTAAGCGGACGTGTGAATCAGTACTTCCGTAAGTGCGACAAGTGGGGAAAACAATGCAACAAATACCACCTATTAGGCTATTAAACAACGGCGAAACATATGTTATAAACAGTGCTGTAAATACAACAAACCCAAACTCAAAGAGCATGATTGCTCAGTTATAAAGGAAACAGAAATAGAAACTACACAAATGAATGACGAGAGGAATAACATCAACATCGATCTACCACACCAAAATGAAAGCTGGAAGGTTGTAACTCCTAGCAAAAAACGAAAAATAACATCAAACACAAATGTTAGGAGGGCTGTAGAAACAGAAAGGCAACAATGGCTCCAAGAAATTCCACTCCAAAACTCCTTCAGCGCACTGTCACAAGAGAAGGAATCAGACCCAACTGAAAAACCAAAAACACACAACGCCAAACCACCACCAATCTACATAGATGCCCAGATAATAGACCCCCTCATCGAACTGCTAAACATGATGGCAGGCAAAGAAAATTACTGCATTAAACAATTAAAACTGGAACAGGTAAAAGTGCTAACCAACACCCCAGAAACCTACAGAAAAGTGGTAAAAGTGCTAAAAGAAAAAAACGCCGGGAACCATACTTACCGGCTTAAAACTGATAAAAGTTACAAAGCAGTAATCAGAGGATTACACCCAAAGACAAATACAAGTAACATATGTGAGGAACTAGCCAAAATCGGACACCAGGTAAGATCAATAAATAACATAACCAGATATGATACGAAACAACCACTACCGCCATTTCTAATAGAACTTGAATCTAAAAACAACAAGGAAATTTTCGAAATTAAAAAAGTTCTAAACACAATAATTACAGTCGAACCACCCAGACAAAAAAAAGACATACTACAATGTATACGGTGTCAACAATATGACATACAAAAAACTACTGCAACAGAAACCCGGTGTGTATCAAATGCGTAAAAAGGCATCTAACAATGAACTGCCCATACAAGGAAAAAATAAACGATGTAAAGTGCTACAATTGCAGTGGAAACCACCCAGCTACCTACAAAGGCTGTATAGTCAGAAAACAACTTCAACGCAAACTCTATCTGCCTATTCGAAGCAGGACATACGATAACTATCACACACAACAGGACAGCGCAGAAACTGAGACATCAACAAACGTACAGCACGTAATGAATATCAACCACAATAATACCAACACCTCTGGTAGCCGAAACTACGCGCAAGTAACCAAACAAACAACACCCTTAGACAACCAAAACCAGAACAATAACATCAATGACGCTACAGAAATCAAAGAACTGCTAAAGCAATCCATCAAAAACACTGAAATGCTAACAAAAATGATAAGCGAACAAAATGCAGTTCTCAGACAGCAAACGTAACAAATCACAACCATGTTACAACTTCTTACAAACATGTTAAGCAAAAAATAAAACATGGACATGCTTAAAATAGCAGCCTGGAACTCTAACGGCCTACAACAAAGGGCCGTAGAAACCAAAACATTCCTGTATCACAACAACATCGACATATTGCTACCTTACTACACCATATATGATACCAAGCATCCCTCAGGAAAAGCACACGGAGGGATCGCAGTAATAATGAGAAATGATATCAAGCACCACCTACACAGCCAAGTTAGTAAGGAATATTTACAAGGAACCACCGTTACTGTACAATCTAGCAGCAACCATTTACAGCTGTCAGCAGTATATGTACTACCGCGACACAAAATTACAGCACAAATGTGGGAAGAGTACTATCAACAATTAGGCGACAAGTATATCGCAGCGGAAGACTACAACTCAAAGCATACACTATGGGGATCAAGAATCACTACACCTCGAGGTAGAATCCGGGAAAAATACATTTAAAAAAATAACCTAAATTTATTATCCACAGGAAGACCGACATATTGGCCGACAGACCCGAGCAAAATCCCTAACCTACTTGATTTTGCAGTTACAAAGGGACTAAATGGAAATAAAATAAATATAGCACCCAGCCTCGAGCTTAGCTCCGACCATATGCCCATAATAATTACATACAGAAACAAGCCAATACTTTACAACAACTCAGAGATACTATGCAATAAATCTACCAAATGGCAAACATTCAAAGAAATAATCGAGAGCAAAATCAACTGCAACATCCCATTGAAAACACCTGAACACATCGAACAAGCAGTAACAACACTTACAGAAACTATACAAGAAGCAGCAAGGGCAACCACATTACCTGAATCAACCATTAGACAAACAAAAATAATTCCGCCAGATATCCTCGAAAAAATTAGAGAAAAAAGAAAAGCAAAATGGCAAAAACATAGAACAAGAGAAAACAAAAAACACCTAAACAAACTTGCAAAGGAAAAAATTAGCCCCAGCAATCAGAAAAGCAGACAACACATGGGTAAGAAACAACTAAGAGCATGCTGAAGAATTTTCCAACCACCTATGCAACACATTTAAGATGTCCTCGCGCCGCGGCACGAACGAAATGATTCTTTCACGAATAGGGTGAAGGAAATACAACTTGATACGCAAAAATGAGATTTATTGCAGAAATCCAACAGAGTGACGGTTACAACGGATAGCTTCGAAATACTACGACAGTCTGTATTTACGCTGGTTTGGGAAGGTCCCTCTACCGAGGATCTAGTCCCTTTGGAGGGGGTCTCGTTAGTCTATTGTTTCAACAGATGTGGCATTCAGGGTGTTCGGTCTATTTATTTACTAAGCGGATGGTTTTCTTGAGTGTGTGACAGCGGCTAAGACACTTCCTAGTCCACCAACAGTCTTAATAGCCAACCAGAAACAATGTCTACTACCCTCACTTTCCCAACCAAAAATGTCATTAACAAATCCGATGGTCCCGTGCGCTAGACATACCCTTCGCTAGCTCTCCTCCGACACAGCATCGTAACTTTCGTACTACTTTCTTTTCGTCGTTAGAACAGTCAACAAGTCTGTAACGGGTTCTACCCTTAAACCAGTTCTTCCTCGTCGTTAGAACATTTAACAAGTCTGTAACGGGTTCTACCCTTAAACCAGTTCTTCCTCGTCGTTAGAACATTTAACAAGTCTGTAATGTGTTCTACCCTTAAATCAAAGTACTACTTCTTTCTCGTCGTTAGAGTACTCAAAACGTCTGTGACGGGTTTCTTACTTATCTTGTACCGACGCATCAATGTAACTGTTCATCTTTACAAAGCTGCTGGAATAAACGCTGTTATACATGTATTAACACAGTGTAAACTCAACCTAACCATCCCTATTATCGTAACAGAAATAAGGAGATCGATCAGTTCGTGGCGTCGATTGTTTAATCGTAACGGGAATTTACGACTCCCGTTGGCGTACTTTCTCGCGATCGCGTCTCTCCGCGAACGGTCGTAACACTAATGATACGTAAATATCAATTTAAGGTAGACCAATAGCTGTAATGCATTTAATCGTCGATATAACGTTTCTTGAATTTTCGAAAAATCGACAAATATCTATCTCCATATAGATCTATTTGATAAGAGTCGTATGTTGCATGTAGCTGATGACTATTATTACATAATGAAACACCTTTGACTACTCACTTTTGAGTATAAACATTACATATCTATCTACTGACAAAAATATTATTTATCGGCATAAGAAGTATAAACAGAACACCCAAAACGGATGATGAGTTCAACTACGGATTTACTTGAGACACTTCTTATTTGAAATACAGCTTCCACCGACTTCTCTCGGGCTTATGATACTGGTGACGCACAATGGTTTTAAAGAGAATCTTGTAAATATGATATTCTGAGTCCATTATTGAGTTCAGATCCGCTTATAACCAGTTTATAAAATACAATACAAGATCTAAATCTAATGAAGAATCAATATTATGAGAAGAATTAATAACGTTAGGACCATCAATTTTATCAAAATAATCTTGAGATATTTGACTCGTATTTTAATCTATATGATTATTTTAATTTAAATATTTTTTTAATAGAAGGAGGTTTTTCTTTAGTCATTAAATAATCGGCAAATATATTGTACTATTATAAAATATTATAAAATATAATACAAAGTATGTCCACCAGTGGTCGAAAGAAAATTGATATCCAACAACGCCAATAGCAAAATAGCAAAAGTATTAGCGAGAGCCAAATTGTTAGGTATAATTACAAATCAAAGAATAATATCTATACAATAGATGAGATTGCAAAATTAAAAAATATTGCTGTCCTTAGATTCCCATCATAACACTGTTAATTGAATTCGATGGAAATGATATAGTCCCAAGTAAAGAATTGTGTGGCCACAAGAAATGTAGCATTCAAATTTGGTGATGTAGGAAATATATCTTATATAAAGTTGACAATTCTGGGATTTAAACAATGTTATAGAAAGAAACCTTTTATAATAAATGTAAATGACAGTTACAGTAACGTAGAGTTTAGTGCTGCTTCAAATTCTGAATAAAATATATTGTTTAAAACTCACGTTATTTATTGTTTCATTTATATTAACATTCACAATATATCTACTAACCATCTATATTCATCCATACTCATTTCAAGAATCCCACTCGGAAAGTTGCAGTATATGAAGAATAGGAATATGCCCTTGACCCGACCACGTGCGTTTAATTACATCTATTGAATTGAATTATTGAACGGAGTATAGTTATACAGCGAACGAAATCATTCTTTATCAATAGATACTGAAAAACGTCTATTTTTTATTTTCGATTCTAAAGAACTATCTTTAAAAATTTTTTTAATTTTTTGAGAAATTGCATAATTTCTGTAAACTGTTGTGACTTTATGTGTATTTACCTGCACCGTACAAAGCACTGGGTCTAGGCTCTTCTTCCAATAACACAGTGCAATGGGAGGGAGCACAAAATGTGCTAATTATAAATTACTTTGTAATTTATATCAGTTACAGCTGACGATGTAATAGAAAAGAATGTCTATAGTTCATACATAAGGATACACTTCGTCCAGATTTAACCACACGAACATGTTTTCTGTCAATTGCTTCTAAGCAATTAGAAAAATTCGCAAAAATTTGAAATCCTTTTGCTGTTTTATTTCATGTACATATCTTTATCTGATGAAGGAATACATCTTTTATTATGTACCGAATCATCCTGCGTGGTGTCTGAACTATCTTACTGGCAGTCCTAAAATTGTAGTGCAGATCTTTGAAATTGCTTATAATCACAAGTTGACAAAACGCAAATGTTCTTACAATGTAAATTTGGTTTTGCTTTAATAGGTTCCTTTAATAGGTTGCTTTAATAGGAAACTTTATAGTTTCGTTGATATATATGTTGGAGATGAAAGGACACCGGGCCTTCCCTTTGGAATTCTTTGGAAAATCCCCAATACTTTAATCTTTATAAGTCAAGCCGATTATAATTGTCCGAGATTTGCGATAATGAGCTTGGGCTCGAGGCGACAACTAGTCGCCGAATATAGCTGCGGTCACGGGATGAACGTTTTACCTAATAGAGGTATAGAATAATTGTATAGCTCTCCTTAAAAAGAATAGTTGTAGCGGCAATCGACAGTAAACATTCCAATGGTTTCTGCCCCGTGACTCGCCACACACAGACCTTATTCTTCGGGCAAGATGATTACCAGATGCATCTCCACAATACATGTTCAGCTAAGCTAAGGACCCGCTATAAATCTTAGGATTTAGTTAACTAAGGTCCTTCAAACGGACAAACAGTCTTTATCCTAACAGTCTCTAAATCTGTCACCTACTACGGGAAGATACGGGAAATCTGCTTTTCTCACGAACGATGCTTCCCGCTAGCAACTTTCTCTCAAAGGCGGCTAGCATCTTTCTCTAACCACAAATATAGAAATTAACCAATTAACAGCAACGTCCATTTCCCTCACTTTCCGAACGAGGCTTATTCTCGATGAATCCGATGATCTCGTGCCCTGAGACACACCCCATCATAGTTTTCCTCTGCAGCATCATCGTGACGGAGAGAAACATTCCCGTGCGATCTCGTCAGCGAATAAAACAATGTCTTTACGATCAGTGGATATTTCACGTTTTTAACAACGAGTCCGACTTAGACTTTAGAAGAAAATATATTTGTTATCACGTTGACCGCGGATTCGTTATTGATACATGCCAATTACAGTGCCAACATTACGGTACTTCTTATTTAACGCTGCCAGGAACACCTTTGTCAATCCCGTCGAAAGTAACGATACCGAAAAACAGAAGCCCCAAGTTTTTTGTAAGAAGACATAAATCAATGGGGACAGGTAGAAAGAAAGGTATTCAATGAGAACAGATCATGAAAACTACTAAGAAAAATACACCAGATGATATACCGAAAACCGAACGAAACTTATAACAAACAAAGATGATATATCTGATACAGACGCTTCGGGCGAAGAAGGGTGAGTCTAAAGATTGTAATTACACATCTACGTGATAACTATTAAGGAATATAAAATAACGCATTATATAAAAGTATTTATCAATATAAAATGGCGTATTGTTTCTTCATTTGGTGGCGCATACACCGCACGTTAGTCGGCTTACCCTGTTCCTACATTCGTCCCCATCAAATCCCATGTTATTCCAGTTTTGCATATTGAAGCTGAAATATTCAAATCAACGAATCTTCGCTGCAATTTGAGATATGTAAACACTTCGATGCACGCCGCACTCACATTCTTGTGGCGCATACAGCGCACATCAAGCGGTTTAATTTATATCAACACTTTTCCACTATCTATTATTATCTTCTTTATTCATTTCCTGTTTTTCTCTTGCTTTATTTTTGTTAAGCATTGTGGCCGTTCTGTTCAAGTTCGCCTTATCTTCTATGCGTCTCGGCGCCATTGGTACGCTGTAGTTGCTGCAGTTGTCATAGGGTCATAAAATGGTAATGGGATGGCCCTGTGTTCCAAACGTCCTGCAGAGCTACAGCTATCGAGACCATAATAAGGTAGTGTCCTAGGCCCAGAAGACAATAACAAGATAGTCACCTGTAACTGGCGCCTGTCACGTAAACTTGAGACTTAGATGATAAAAACAAAAACACCGTTGAGCCGTAACACAACTATTAACTTCACTTTTATCAAACTTTATTATGAATTCAATAATCACAATTGAATATGCACTGAATTGACACGTATAAATCACAGTTCATTCCAACAACTTTATATAGAACCTAGTTACACTGGTGCGTATATATAAATTAAGTATGCGACTGGTCTAAGAGTAGAAACTCGGTAAAGAGATGTTGACTATTCTAAAGATAGAGAATAAGTAAAGTTTAGTGACGATGTTGTGGCGGAGGAACGCTAGTGATAGGTGTGTCTAAAAACACGAGATGAGCTGATTCGTTAAGGACAATTTTGGCTAGGAAAGTGAGGGCGATAGACATTGCTTTTGATTGGGTAATAAGAAGGTTGGTGGACTAGAAAGAATCTTAGCCGTCCTCGAGAGAAAGTTGATAACGGAAGATACCGAACGTGAGAAAAACCAAGTTTCCCGTATCTTCCCGCGGTAAACAATAAATGTAAAGGACACTTGAAATAACAGATCTTTGTTTGGTCTGAAGGACCTTAACTATGAAAATACCCAGATTTATGGTGGGTTCTTAAAACTATTGAGGGTACCCAGTAAGGATATGTAGACATCCGGATACCATCTTGCCCGCGGTGTGTGGCCTGGTCTCTGATGTGGATTGAGATGTGGTTGATGTCACACGCCCGGCGACAACCCCTTCAGAGAGCCCAAATCTTAGCATATAAACGTTCCCAAACTTAGCACTCGAGATACTCTATTGCAAGATTTTGAACCGTTGACACTCTGTTATAGCACTCTGAACCCTTACTCTGTTGGATTCGTACAATAAATTTTACCATGATATTTAATATACCATAATATTTACCATAATTTTACCAGAATATTTAATTATACTTACGAAACGTTCGAACTATGACGCGAGGAAATCGCCGATGATCTGTTAATTTCGTCATTTCTTGTGTCTCCTACGTGACACAGTCAGAGTCGCCCGGTGTATCCCACTCTATTTCGCTGTTCATAGCAGCTTTGCTATTATTTTTTTCGATAGAGCTGCTCGCCAAACTTAACTTAATTTTTAAGGATGAACGGATCAGTTTCCTCTCTCACCCTCTCCTTTAGGTATGATAATATTTTGCCCCCTTTTATCTTAATGTCCGACTTTATTTTCGATTTAACATTCCCTCTGGTTTCCCTTATTCGGCTCCCATTCTCTTCACCAGTGTCATTATCACTGGTGTCCTCTTCGTTATCTATTTTTCAAGTCGCCATTTCCGATCGAGAGGGTGCCTTGGGACCAATCTCCCCCTCGTCGTTACTGTCACTTAATTTCAAATGATAACAAATTAGTTCAGTAGATGACAGGTTTTATTAACAACACAGTTATGTTTTTACTACAAAAAGATCACATGAACTGTTGCGGACCCGTCTCGTACCATCAAGGAGAAAAGCTCGGTGTGGGTGTGCCCTTTTGAACTAAGAACGCGGATTCGTCGTTCACACTTTTCGGTAGAAAAGTGAGGGTAACGATTCGCGATACCCATTGGTTAATAAATGAAACTATGAAAACAAAGAAAACCAGATGTGGCTCATGGGCATCCTTGTTCATGGGAAAACCCTGCTATTTCGCTAGGCACCCGCTTTCTCCGTAATTGGTAAGAGCGTGCAAAAACATAAGGTCAGTGTAACAGTGTGTGAGTCCTGGCGGCCAGACCACGAGGAACCTCGCAAGGACCATCGCATTTAGCGCAACACATGGCAACCAGAACTCGATCCGTGACATTACCCCAGTCGTGGGATAACCGTCGGGTCGAGCCTGGTAGGTTACTCGATTCACCTACGAGGCCTGAGGACTCTGAAACCTCCTGAGCCGTAATTTTGTTCGTCCTTTTCGCTTTATCCATATTGTTATTATTTTTAAGTTTAAGTTCAAGGAAATAGCCGAGTTCGTCCTAAGTCGTAGTTTCTTTATCATTATCCAAAAACATAGCCGTGGTCGTCATAATATATTTTCCTTTCTCATGTCCTTATAGTATTCCATATCGTCTTAATTTGAGCCGCCTGATTATAATATTAGGTTGTCCGAAAAGTTTCTTTCGTTTTATAAGATGACAATAGATGAACAACAATTTTTGTTTTATATTATTTTATTGAATTAGGTATGATCCATTTTGTTCTATTTCTATTATTATTTTCGTGCATAATTCAATAAACTAATATAAAACGAAAAACATTGTGCGTCAATTATTTCTTTATAAAATGAAAGAAACTTTTAGACCAATCTAATATAAACTAAATATTAATTCTATTTATTCCTTGTGCAGAATAATCAATATAAAAATCCGCATATAAGCAGATATTACGTAATTTTATGTTATTAACCTTTGTTGTTTAAATAATACATAGTGTTGTGTTATATTTCACGGGTCAGTATACATACTGTATCTCCGTTGTCTTGTCATTTATGGGAAAGCCATTGCCACGATGTGTTGGATGTGTGACAAGCAACTACTTATCCGAACCCGTATTCATCCTGTAAATATCGCATTTTATATTTAATACCTGTAGTACGTCTATATAGTGGCTTATCATTAGGCTAATTAAACATTGCATCTACTTTCCATTTTGTGGAGTTTATAAATTGTATACTTATTGCACGCAAGTACGAGGTTATATATAAATTGCGCAATTATGTTTTATTTTCCTGTATTCGGTGGTAGCAATTTTTTTTTTTTTTTAATATTTAATATTTATTTATTCTATAAGTTCTAATTGTTAATATTTCAATGTATACTTTATTGAATTGACCATTATGTACTACAATTTTACTACTATGATACTTTTAATTATTGTATATATATATATATATATATATATATAATATATATTTTATTTCAAATTTTATTATAATTTATTTTTTTATGTTACATATTCATTTAATTATTTGAGTATTAGATTCACATATTATGTTTACTATTTTATATTAGATTTATAATGTTGTTTTGGTTGTTCGGCTTGGTGCGCTTAATCATTCATATACATAATTATAGATGATAATTGATAATTTTTAATGTCAATTTCTGATTGTGGACAGTGGATAGCCCCCTAGTTATCATCTAGTTTAGGTCAATCAATGAAACTATTCTGTGATTTATACTTTTTTGCTACTATATAGATTTAAATTGCGTCTGTTGTCTTTCCTTAGATTCAAAATATTGTATGTTGTATATTCTATATATAACTATTGTATATTCATATTGTATTGCTATTATTAATGTTTTCTTTATTTATTCACTAATCTATTATGCAATAGTTTCTTAATATCCAGCCAATCAAAATTGAGAACTAAATTATAGACTAACTAGTTATTTCACTAAGCAAACGATGACGCTGATAGCCAATGTTTAAAGTTACTTTGGTAAACCAATCCAATTAATTACATTTATTAATACAGTGATATTTTAATAGATGGCGCTCTTGTGGCCCGTCTGACCATCGGAGGGAGTCACTAAAGGCAATATGGCGACAGTCTAAATTCTTTCCGCGAGTCGTCCATAACATTGTACTTATATTGCATTTTAATTACTTGTAAAATATTTTCGCGTGTATTATTTATATACTGATAGGACAGTTTCTCAACTTTAGGTGCTCCATCATGATGTTTACCGATGGTGTATTTGGTGGATGGTTTTATTACATGCTGTATTTTATTTTATGTATTATTAGTTGATTGCAGTTTTAGTTTTAATTTTTATTATCTTTTTCGTTTTTGTTTCAGTGCGGCGCTCTGTGCTTTACGTTCTATATAGTAATTTTAACTCCTACATAATTCGTTTAAACTCTCCAAATTCAAACAAAACCCCTAACAAATTTTAATGTATTTTCATTATTTGGCAGGTCAGTGTATATATATCTCAATCACCTTGGTATTTAAAGGATTGTCGCAGTAAGGTAGAAGCAAGCCAATCACGATGCCTCTCATATGTATTTAGTAAGTTATGATTATTTGTATTAATGTTCTCTACTCAAATATCTAATCCTTTGTGTAAATAGACCTCTGCATATGTTCTAATGATGCGCGTCAATCATGATGTCTCTTGTCTTGTAATTATTTATTAATTTATGCAAGTGACGTTTCGTAGTTATGAATCTCTATCAATCCATTCTATTAAGGTAAGTCATCCGCTAAGTATTAATTTTCTATTGTATTATTTCAATATCTATATTGTAGATTATACTTAATTAATTTTTAGTTTGTATACTATTGAGGTTGACTGATAGAGGAACGAGTGGATGAATTTGTAATAGAAAAATATATTGAAATAAGTAATAAGTAAAAGTACAGGTATAACGTATATGGATCCAAATGCTGACTCTTACAGTGTTACAATACAATAGAGAATCATCATAGGGATCACGTTCATATATTTATAGCAAAGGATATTATCAAAAAGTTCACCTTGGTGTGTATCTCTAGCTGAAGGCTACAAGAAACTAATAGAAATCTACTTATAGCTCGTTGTAACCCAAAAATAAATTGATATTCAAAGGCACAATAATATGGACCTTTTCTTATTTTCATTAAATTCTACTCGCTTCATAACAGCGGTCTCTAGGTCACGGATATACAAAAGAAAAGGTGTTTAATGTTAATAGCTCAAATTATTTTATTTTATAATATTCCCACACTCATTTCTGTTGCTCCCTTAATTATTTACAACTGTGAATAAATAATAATCGATAATTATAATAATTATTTCCTATTATTAATTTAACTGGTTATTAATTCAATTATATTCATCGTTCTCTTTATTTTATACAATGTATATATCTTCTATCATTTATATTATATAATTATCATGCTACTAGTTATTCCGTACAACTAATGATTAATTAATTAATTAATTAATTTTCTAGGTATGGTGCAATAAACGACTCATCAATAAATATGGAACGTCCATCATTATTTCCAAATTGTTTTGCAACATTATACGTATGTATGTGTTTACTTATCAGTACAATGTTGTATTAATCACTAACTTTAAATTTGAAATTTTAATAATTACATAATATTATTATTTAATTCGGAAAGTTTGTTTTTAATTTCTAACTTTTATTTACATCTGCGCTTGATGTTAATATTTAATACGATGCCAACGAACTTTACCTGATGAGTCATTGTCTTTCATATATATATTAAAAAATATAATCATTCAGAAATAAACATTGTTATGCACATACTGGTATAATTTTGTACTTCCAATTAGCGAGTCTTGAAATATGGTCTTAGAAATGGCCGCAAGAAAAATATAAGAAAATACCGAATGGACTATATACAGAAAAAATGTTTGTTACAGTCAAATAAGGATCTTTTTTACTGCTTATTAACGTCGTTCAGTCCTATTCCAACAACTAAATACGCAACAACTAATAGAGAAAAGCGTTCAGAGTTCACTAAAATCTATTAAATCACGATAGAAATTTTTGGAAGTGTCATATTTTCCAATGACACGAAAATAAATTTATTTGGTGCGAACTTTTTCTCTATTGATTTTTGAGATGTAAGGTTTCTTCCTTACAGATCTTGGCCAGTGGTATCATGGTACTCTCTTGGCTCTAAGATTCTTCGGATTGTTTCTTCAGATATTTTCCAATTCTTCTTGAAGCTTCAGTGCAGGAATACTAACACGGGAAGGATTAAAGTTTCCTTAAAATAAATAAATATTTCTGATATCTTCTTAATTGTTGACAATAATAGTCAATGAATAATTTTATTGAAGCTATACATATGGTACAAATCCAAATTCGAAGAACGAAATGTTACAATGTTTAGTTTCTCACGTTGCTTATACGTATGGTCAATCACACTCTTGGAATATCGTACTGGGTTAGTACAGTTGTTGGAAGACTGACTGTATGAATCATTGACGATTAATAAAATGGTTCGAGGAAGCGACTTTTATTCATCACATATTTTATTCATCATATAACATCATCCATATGTATATCTATTTCCATTATGTGTCATGTTCATTAATTTATTATTATCATTTACTTTTGTTATTTCATTAGTTGAACTTGTAATATTATAATGTAGGTTTGCTTATTTATTAATTTAGTAAGCAACATTCATTGATTGAAGAAAACCACGACCTCAATATGCTTAGATTTTTATAAAATGACTATTTACCGTTCATATCTGCGTTTATATTTTCTTGTGTAGTTCTGTTTTGGTATAGAGTTAAATAATCATGATGTGGTTCAATAATAGGTCTAAATAATAATAATCTTTACGTAATAACATTTAGACTTCTATACTAAGTTCATATGTAACAATTATGTTTTTTATTAAATAATGAAAATGGTGGATAAATTTGATCAATTTGCATTCACCATACAGTCAAATCGTGCATTTTATGTATTGTTTATCAGTTAACTTTGTTTAATTTTCATTCATATAATGTTTACTATTTGATTTGTTGTAGTTTATTTGTCTCTTGTTATTTATTTAGTAGTAAAAAATATATAACAAATTAACTTAGAATTCTCCTTCCATGTAATTTTTTACCACTTTGTATTTATTGTCCACATTAGTTTATTCAGGACCATACTAGTCAACACGTATTCATTACAATATAATTAATTGTCAAATTTATTATAATTATTTAATATAGTTAATAAATTTAATTGAAATCTTAATATATTGTTACGCCACGTGTAACATTTCCTTTGTAATCACATTGTTCTTCATGGACTTTCCAAGATGGATGCTATGTACTTTGCTGTTAAGCACGTGCTAAAGTAACATGATAAAATTTACAATTTGTTTCTTTAACTGACAGTTCATGGTGAAAAAGTATGTATTATTCGTATCTTCATAACTGGTGTTATTAATCTGAGATTTATCCATAATAAATGTGCTTCAGTGTTTTTTGGTTGTAGTTATACGTGTTATTCTGCACATTTATCTATCAGTATCATATTTTCTAATAAATTTACTAATTATTATGTATCAACTACCTTAATCGATAATGTGTTGTGCTAACTCGTATTATTCCAGTTAAAGAAAAACTAACATAAATTTGTCTTTATTCACGTACATTCATAACGTATAAGTGTGGTGAGTTAATGACTTTTAGATTTTTAGTTTTAGTTATAAAGATAGGAATATTACTATCTTAGTTTTATTGTTTTCCATGTTAAAGTTTGATTTATATAATTTAATAATTTCTTCTTAGTTTATATGATGTTAATTGTAATAGACATATTTCTATGTGTTTAGTATATTCTCTGATAAAATCCAGTATTAACTTATAGTCTCTATTATATCATTTTTGCCAATGTTGCATTACTGTTTAAGATTTTACTAATATCATCTTATTTATTGTATACGGCTTTCATCTGGGTTACATTTAATTAGTATTAGATAATTTTAAATATAATATAATGTCGGACATTTTTCTTTAATTTTATTTAAGTTTTCTGTTACAAGTATATATATTACATATTTCAATTAAGTTTATTACTGGATTCTTTATAACCTTTAAACATTAATATGCCTTAACAGCTGATTTAGGTTTCCTCTTAATTTGAGACAATATCATTAAAATATATCTTTTGGATATCTTACTGTTATCCAAACTATCATATTTTATATCAAAAGTAGGTATTAAATAATTTTATATCTTCAAAAGAATGAAACAGAAAGAAAAACATATTCATTGTGCCTTTTCTTTAAAATTTCTAATATGCTAAAATAACCATTTTATATTATTCTATCCAGTGCTATGTTATTGATGCCGTTGCTATTACTTATTATTTAGACATGTTATAGATAAAATTACTCATAATTTTATACATATTGATAATCATAATTTTGTTAAATAGATATTTAAGTATCTTCTTATTAATATCAAATGTTTTATATTATCATTAATGTGTGATGCTAAGCTGTTAATCCTTGGATTCATATATTTCGTGATATTGTTAATAGAATATTAAAATATTTTAGATTTATCATTCTACTTGTGGTATTTTAATTTATCTATAGTTCCTTATTATAGTTTAACACTTTACCATTTCTTTGTCCTGTGCTACTAGTTATTTACATAGTACGAGTAATTCAAAGTGGTCGCGAATGTCAGTAAGTGTACACTTAATAATGTTTAATATACATTAAATATATGCATCATGTTACTTATTATCTATCATTGGTATCTCCCCATAGTGGAGTTCTACTTTTAATATTTATAAGTCACTAGTTTCAATTGCATTCTTTATTCAATGTTCTGTTATTTCCAGTACACGATGTATAAGTGCGTTTAATCTTAAATATGAATATCTATTTTGAGTGCGTCAAAACTCATGAGTATGTCATATAAAATGAAAATTTTTAACTTGTGTCAGTGCTGCTACTTATTAGGCCGTATTACGGCCTAGATCCTATTAGCACGAGTTAGATTACTCAACCACATGCATACTAGGTTACATTTCATATATTATTAGTCTATTACGTTACACTTCCTTAAGGTATTTGTTAATTAATAAAATTTATCTGGATTTGTATTTGAATGGGAATTTACTTGGTAATTTTTGCATATCGTGTACACGTAATGAGATAACATAACTTAGAATGCCAGTTATGTAATTTTAACATGTCTTTATATTATCTTTCTTTACATTGCTATGTATTTATGTTATAATACTTTATTGCTTTGATATAGGCCACGTTATGATACGATAATTAAGCAATTTAGCCTGTAATTGAATTTAGAAGATGACCACCGTTATAAGATTATGTGTGCTGCTATGCAATACATCTCTGACTACTCTGCTAATTTTTTGAGGACATTTATAATTAAGTTTAAACTTATTTCTACCATAATTAAGTAAGTAAGATCTTTTATGTGGTTATTGTACTCGTTATGTTTATGTGTTTAACCGCTGTAGTCCCAAGCGGCGCGATCGCTGTTTAGATTTTGTGTCGGATAGTCCCAGTACGTTTGAACGCTACGGACGACTGACGATATCTCGTATTTCATTGTTATATTCTCAATAATATTTATTGAACAAAACTTGAAATATTTATCAATAGAGTTAAAGCAGTTTTTTATGTCAGGATATTTTGAACAGCTGTATAAAGACTACAAATTTCAAAGGAATTCTGCACAAAATGCAGTTTAACAGTTTTGCGCATATCATCATGTGAAATTTGATGTACGCGGCATTCGGTGTCCATTAAACCAGCTGTTTGTGTCAGAATACTTCAAACATGAATGAAAAGCACCAGATTTACACGAAATTGTGCGAAAAAAATTAAATCTAACTGTTCTGCGCGTACATCACTCATAATTTGACTTACGCTGCTTTCGGTGTCAATAGAATTAAAGCAGTGTTTTGTGTGAGGATACCTCAAACACGAGAGAGAAGCATTAGATTTACCTGAAATTGTACTAAAAATTACATTTAAATGTTCTGCACGTATATTTCGTTGAATCTGACGTACGTTGCATTCGGTGTCAATAGAGTGAAACCAGGTTTTTGTGTTTTGGTCTATCGAGTCAGCAATAATTAGAACGTCATCCAGGTAAACAACAACGTACGAATAGGCAAGGTCGCCCAAGACCTTTAGAATAGCCCTCTGAAAAACGGACGGACTGAAAAAATTTTTTCAATTCGAATGGCATCGTTATATACTCGTATTGCCCGTCGGGGGTGACAAATGCTGTATATTCTGTAGAATTAGGATGAATGGGGATTTGATGGAACCCACTGGCCATGTCCAGGCTAATAAAGTACCTCGCCTTTTGCAATCTCGCGATTTGAACCGTGATAAGAGGTAGAGGATACCGCGATCCGCGACCGTAATTTTATTTAGTTCTCGGAAATCTACACATAATCTATCTGAGCCATTTTTCTTCTTCACGAGTAACATAGGGCTCGCGAACGGTGAATTACTAGGCCTTCTGATTCTTGTTCTAATTAATTCGCTTATTCTCTCACGTACTATTCTGCGCTCTTCCTCGCTAAACCTATAAGGACTTCTTTGTACAGTGATGTTTGGATCAATTAATCGTATTTCTAACTGACCTGTATTTACGCGAGTATGTTGGAAACCCGTAACGAATAAATCTTTTAATTTTTGAGATGAGAAATCAATCGACTTTTATCATTACCATGTACATCAGTGTCAACTTAATTAATTTCGATCTCGTTTTCAGCGGTTTTATTATCGACATTAATTATTTTTGTTTTACACATAGCGAGGCTATTTTGTGTAATATTAAGTCAAAACCTTGTCTCAAAATTTCACGATCAGTCACGATATTATATTTTAAGTAACTATCAGCAAGAATATGGAAAATTTTACTACTGGAAAATTTTCGCATTACTACTACATCAGTCATTCTTTTGCCGGAAAATTCCAAGGCTATGGACTCTCTAATTAGTGAACATTCAGCTCCAGAATCGAAATAAAATGGGAACGACTCACCCAGATGACTCTACCAGTTGGGGCTTCCACTACGCAGGAGTCGATTCACCGTTCGTTATTGGAATCATACTTTCTTTTCCGCAGTAACGGACAATCAGGTTCGACATGTCCCTTCTTATGGCATTTGAACCAAGATACCTTCGATGATGCGGCTGGTCGGTTTTCCCCTGAGTTTCGTACATCCTTCACCTGCTCCAATTATATTCTTTTGTGGCACTCCGTCGTTCTGTGTCCGTAGTGCCCACAGTGGTAGCACCTAGTCTGGGGATCTGATGGCCTGCGTCGTATAGTTTCAGGACCCGTCGATGAGCTTTCTGATAAAGTCGTCGGTTTCTCCTCGTAGGAGAGAAATTGCATTTCACTCTGAAATTGATCTTCCGTCTTGATGTCACTCGTGAGTGTTAACCTTTTGAAGCGATGATGGCCCTATAGTCGCGTAATGTTATAATCGGCACTGATCCCACTTCTGATGTTGGGTCGTCATTATAGTTAGGATTAGGGTTAGGGGCGTGTAATGAATCTTCACTAGAACTATCCATTGTTATTATAATACCGAGTTATTATTTATTAGCATAAGTGTGGATATTACGGGATTGACAAATAACCGCGGTGATTAAGCACTGTTACGACCGTTCGCGGAGAGACGCGGTCGCGAGGAAACGCGTCAGCGAGAGACGTAAATTCTCGCTACGATTCGGTTAATCGACGCCGCGAAATAGTCGTTCCCCGTGTTTCGGTTAGGATAACAGGGGTGGTTAATTGAAATTAACTCTGCGTTAACAGGTTAATATGATATATATTTAACAATAGTTTACAGTAGATGCGTTACAGCAGTATGACCCGACTTGAAGATATCTCCGGATGAGATAGTTAGATCTTGCGAATTGACTGTTTGGACGACGAAAACGGACTGCCTTGAGAGTGACGATGCTATCTCAGAGGAGAACTAGGAAATGGGTGTGTCTAGCACACGGGATCATCCGATTTGTTGATGACAGTTTCTTGACTAGGAAAGTGAGGGTGATAGTTATTGTTTCTGTTCGTGAATTAGGAGGGGGCTGACCGCCCTCGATAGAAAGTTGGTGGTGGGAAGCATCGCACGTGTGAAAAAGAACTAATCTTAAGTGTCTTCCGGACACAAACCAGAGGTCTTAGAAAATGCTCTCGTAGAAAGGGCCGTTGTTTGACCTGATAGACTTTGTTGCGATTGTCTAAGACTTATGGTCGGTCCTTGAAACCGTTCAGAATACGCGACAGAGAGGTGCGGACATATGGCTGCCAGATGCGGTGCAAGGCCCCGTCCAGGTAGAGAGTCGGTCGACGTAACAAGCACTAATGACAATGATCTTAGGTTCGATAACGAATTCGCGGTCAACGAAATTGTGAATACACTTTACTCCAAGGTCTAAGTCTGATTCTTGGTTAAAATAAAAACGTGAAGTATTAACTGATCGTGAAAGACGTTGCTTTCTCGTCGATGAGATCGTACAAGAGAATATGTTTTCCGACGCGGTAATGCTGCAGTGGAAAACTATGATGGGGTGTGTCTAAGGGCACGAGATCATCGGATTCGTCGAGGAAAACCTTCGCCCGGAAAGTGTGGGAAATGGATGTTGCTGTTAATTGGTTAATTTCTATGTTGGTGGTTAGAGAGATGCTAGCCGCCCTTGAGGGGAAGTTGCTAGCGGGAAGCGTCGTTCGTGAGAAGAGCAGATTCCCCGTATCTTCTCGTAGTGGGTGGTGGATTTAAGGACTGTTAGAATAAAGACTGTTTGTCCGTTTGAAGGACCTTATCAGGTCTGTGAGTATGAAACCGGAATTTACCTATAGATGGCCCCAGCTAATAATGTAGTTATCACTAAACTTCGTCATTGATGCCAAAACTCTTTGTTGACATATCACAAACATTTTCGACTTGGAACATTACAAGTTTCATACAACAGCATAGTTTGTAATAGCGTTGAACATGAATTTTGTGCCTGGAAACTACGATTTGCGGACAGCATTGATTTTCTGTTACCATTTGAAGAAAACTGCTGCAGAATCGCATCGAATGCTTGTCGAAGCTTACGGTGAGCATGCTCTTGGTAAATCAGTGCTTTGAGTGGTTTGAAAAATGTAGAAGTGGCAATTTTGACGTGAGGAACGAAGAACGTGGAAGACCACCGAAAAAGTTTGAAAACAGAGAATTGCAAGCATCGTTGGATGAGGATGACGCTCAAACGCAACAACAATTCGCTGATCAATTAAAGGTGACACGAGAAGCCGTCTCCATACGTTTGAAAGCCATGGGCAAGAGCCAGAAGGTGGTAAAATGGGTTCCACATGAACTGAATGAAAGACAGCAGGAAAACCGAAGAACCACTTGCGAAATACTGCTCGCCAGATACAGAAGAAAGTCATTTCTCCACCGAATTGCGACTGGTGATGAAAAATGGATATATTTTGAGAATCCTAAGCGTAAAAGATCATGGGTAGCTCCAGGCGAACCACCGACGTCGTCTACGAGACCAAATCGCTATGGACGGAAGACAATGCTCTGTGTTTGGTGGGATCAGAAGGGTATGATCTATTATGAACTGTTAAAACTCAGCGAAACCGTTAATACTGAGCGCTACCGACAACAAATGATCGATTTGAATCAAGTTTTGCGTGAAAAACGACCAGAATATCAAAAAAGGCAACACAAAGTAATTTTGCTTCGTGATAATGCACCATCACATACAGCAAAACCGGTCAAGGAAACGATTGAAGCGTTGAGTTGGGAAATACTTTTACACGCGGCTTGTTCACCAGACTTGGCTCCGTCCGATTACTATTTATTTGCATCGCTGGGACACGCACTTTTTGACCAGCACTTCCACTTCATACGAAAATGTACGAAAATGGCTCGATGACTGGTTTGCCTCAAAAGAGCGACAGTTTTCTTGGCGTGGCAACCACCATTTGCCAGACAGGTGGGAAAAATGTATAGCTAGCGATGGGCAATACTTCGAATAAATTATTTTTAATCATTTTCATACAATAAACGTGTATTCTCTATACAAAAATTCCAGTTTCATATTTACATACCTGGTAGTTATCTAAATCTTAAGATTTATAGCGGGTCATCAGACTAGCTGAACATGAACTGTGAAGATGCATCGACATCTGGCAATCATCTTGCCCAAGAATAGGGTCTGTGTGTGGCGAGCCATGGCAGAAACCATTGGAATGTTTACTGTCGAGTGCCGCTACAACTATTTCTTTTTAACGAGAGTTATACAATTACTCTATACCTCTATTAGGCAAAAACGTTCATCCCGTGACCGTAGCTACGTTCCACGACTAGTTTTCGCCTCGAGCCCAAGCTCATTATCACAAATCTCGAACAAATATAATCGGATGAAATCCTAAACAATTATTTGAGTACAGATATGATAAACTGTAGACTGAAGTATTGCGGATTTTCCCAAAATTTCAAACGGGAAGGCCCCGGTGTCCTTTCATCTCCGATACGGCCATCCTAACCATCACAAGTCCTCGGATGTATCTAAAATATTGTGTTTTCCCAACGTTAGACTCGATATAACTGACGTTATTTACAACTTAACTAAATGTCCAAATAAGTCAAGGGTCCAGATCATCAACAAAAATTTTGATCGAATGCTCAATAACAAAATAAAGAAAAAAAAACAAAAATCAGTAACATTATGATTAGTATTCAAAGTGCTAGTTGCATTCTGTGAATTACCAGTCAGACCGTAATGACATGACAGATCATTTCCGATTTCGTACATGAATGAATCTCAATTTTCTGGATCACACCACACTGGGGTATCGTAAAAACGCTGAATGGCACACTGAGTGTATCGTGAAAACCCTGGATATCACACTGAGCGTATTATGAAATCGCTGAATGACACACTGGGCGTATCGTACAAACGCTGAATATTATCACATTGTCTCTCTAGGCGTGTGTGGACTATGTTAGATGTTATGGTCATAGTGTTAGTGATGATGAATTCTTTGTTTCTGTTGTCAGCTCGTATGCTTCGTAATTGTATTATAACAAAATTACTTTGCCAACTATTGAATTCTATACTTGATGCTCTCGTACATTAGGCTTAAAGTTGTTTTCGTACTAATCAGTAAATAATGATTGAATCATCCATGCATTACATTGTGATTTCAAAGTAAGAAGAAGTCTTTTCCTATGATATTTTAGGGTACGAGAATTTTTTAATTTATAAATATTTAAGAGCATCAACTTATATGCCCCAGGTGCATTTGTATATAATGCAACTGTAGTCCGTTCTTTATTGATTTTATATCCTTTTACAGATTTTTCTGTTCTCTTCACCAATATCTTTTGTGGAAGAGCTCTTCATGAAAGAACGGTCTCGCGCATATTATAAATTGCTCCGTACACTTGTTCTAGACGTATGTCATGATGTCTTGTAAATAATAACCAACCCTCGTTCACTTTAAAATTTGAATACAAACATATGATATCTACCCAATTCAATAGCCTTTTCGAAGAGCAAAGTATCAGATATAAAGTGACCCCTTTCTCTCTAAACTGAGCTGGCTACTGACCAATAAGCGGTGTTGCAGTTTATCGTATACAGGTTTTATTAGTATCTGCCCTCTTTTTGTCCTTTAAATTTATCTGCAAATTTCATATTTTTTACAATATTTTGTTTTATCCCACGAATCATTGAATCGTTTACGCTATACTCCGCAGTGATAACTGTAGACTGTAATATTTTTAAATCTTCAAAGACTTGCAACTGTCATTTCAGGGATGATATCACATAGCTTTTCTTATTTACTGTATTAAACATTTATACTATGTATACGAAAACTGTAGTTACTGATAACAATAAAATTTATGAATGTTCAAAGTATACGATGGGGATCGTATTATATAAGGTGGAGATATAGTTGTGGGTGATAGCGCTACTGCTGGTGTAGAGGCCGAGATAGGTTCTGCTGCGGGTGTCGCTGCTGGGGTACTGCAGCTTTTCTTCCAATTTAGATGCGTGGAAGAAAAATCGGATTACGGTCGCCGAGATTTGAACCCGGGTCGTAACCTAAGGTGCTAATCACTGCGCTGCCGTCGCCCGACTCTAGTTGGTGTCGAGTGCCGCTACATATATATGTCGGAGATGAAAGGACACCGGTTTCCCCTCGTTGGAATTACTTGGAAAACCCCAATACTGTAGCATTTACAAAATAACCCAAACACAATCGTTCGAAACTTGAGATAATGAGCTCAGGCTCGAGGCGACAACTGATCGCCCAGCGTAGCCGCGGTGATCGGGATGAACGTTCCACTTAACAGAGATATGGAGTTGCATACCTCTCCTTTAAAGAATTGGCCGTACCGACACTTAACAGTAAACATTCCAACGGCCCCGTGGCTCCCCACACACAGACCCTATTCTTGGGGCAAGATGATCGCCAGATATCGATGCATCATTCACGGTATATGTTCAGCTAGTCTGACCCTACAAGTCTGTAGTCTGACGCTACAAATCTCAGGATTTAGTTATCTAAAGTCCTTCAGATTGACAAACAGTCTTTATTCTATCAGCCAGTAAATCTATCACCTATTGCGGGAAGATACGGGAGATCTGCTTTCATCACGTACGACGTTTCCCGTGTCACATAATTTTTGAAGTGAAAGCACAAGATTCAGTGTGGAATCAAGTTTATTTTTCAAAGTTAGGGTTTTGTTACAAAAAAGATCGGAAGAAGAACTGTCCGGTTCTGGCTCGTACCATCAAGGACGAAAGCTCGGTGTGGGTGTGCCCTTTTGAACTCAGAACGCGGATTCGTTGTCCGCACTTTTCGGTAGAAAAGTGAGGGTAATGATCCGCGATGCCCATTGGCTAATGAATGAAGTTATTACGACAAAGAAAACCAGATATGGGCATCCTTGTTCATGCGAAATGTCTGTTATCTCGCCAGACACCCGCTTTCTCCGTAATAGTTAAGAGCGTGCAACAAATATGCGGACCATCTGTAAACTGAAAATGTTTATGTGAAGAGAAATGAAACTGAACAGATTCGGTTTACGGTGTCTCCTTAGGCCTGTTGAGGGTTAGCGTTAACAATGGATGGCTCTTAACGTCCAGACTATGAGGAATCTCGTAAGTACCATCGCATCTGGCGTAGCACGTGCTAAACAAAAGTTCGATCCGTGACACCCGCTAGGAACTCCCTCTCTCTCTCAAGGGCGGCTAGCATCCTTTTCTAACCGCCAACATAGAAATTAACCAATTAACAGCAACGTCCATTTCCCTCAACCTCCGAGCGGAGGCTTTCCTCGACAAATTAGATGATTTCGTTCCCTTAGGCACACACCATCATAGTTTCCCTCTACAGCGTCATCGTGTCGGAAAGTCATTCCCTTTCTTCCAGTCTCATTAGCCAGTTACCTAGTGTTTGTATGATCGGTGAAGAATCTACGTTTCAATAGCGAGCTAGTGAAGCAATCCGTGTATCGCAAGGAGTAAGTCGGGTCCAACTTAGACTTTGGAGCAAAGTATATCTGTTATCCCATTGACTGTGGCTTCGTCATATCGAAGGTCATTGTCATTATCGTCTTGTTACCGCGGCCACTTGTCAATCTTGTAACATCTGTACCTGTGTTAATTAACGCTACCTCGATTGTGCGACAACGATGTATAATCCTGGTGAAGATTCATTACACGCCCCTAACCCAAGTCCCTACGATAACCCGACAGCAGAAGTGGGATCAGCGCCAGCTTATGGCTATCTTCAGCCAGATAAATCAGCGGAGAGAGCATAGTGTGAGTGTGGAACCTAACGAATTAACATTACCGCGTTTCATTCCCGAAATCGCGTACGCCGATCCGGTCGCATGGTGCTCAACTGTCAGTCTGTTCATGGAGAGAAGGCCCATTCAAAGCGACGAGTTATTTTTCACCTTAAGTCGTGTGCTAGAGGATACTGCTTCGCATTAGCTCACGCAAATACCGGTCCATGTAGACTTTACCTAGTCAAAGTTTAAAGAACATTTCATTGCGCGCTTTGGTGGTAAAGAGACGACAACCTCAGCGCTAACAAATATGTTGGCTGAACAGACGCTCGAGGATGAATCCACGGAAGCCTATGTTAGGCGTCTCCGTTCCCTCCTTGGGGTGAGGTGGGAACATCTGACTGCAACTGAAACAGTCAGCGCCGCCGTCCTTTATTAACTGACTTTGCACGACGAGCGTGTTGAGAGAGTAGCGCTTACAAGCGATGTCAAGACTCTGGACCAATTTGCGTCTGAAATGAGTGGTTTCTATTACGCGAAGCAGAGATTGGCGCCTTCGTCAGGAAATCCATCAACGGGCCCCGAAGTTAAACGACAGAAGCTACCTCACTCTCGGAATAAGTGTCGTTACTGTGGTGTCCTCTGGCATAAAATAGCGGAATGCCGCACGAGAATGAAGATCAAGAAACAGGAGAATACACGACGTTCGGAGAAAAGCTGCCCAGTTGTATCGTCCAAGGTGTCCTGTTTCAAGTGTCGCGAGGAAGACTATATCGCGCCTAACTGCTCGTTATTACGGAAAACAAACCGTGATTCTGATAACGAACGTCCAGTCGACTCCTGCGTGGTGGAGTCTCTAACTGGGGAATTAAGCCATCTGAGTGAGTCGTTCTCGTTTCATTTCGATTCTGGAGCCGAATGTTCGCTAACCACAGAGTCCATAGCCTCGAGATGTTTCGGCAAAAGAGTGACCGACGTAGTAGTAATGCGAGGGATAGGAAATATTTGTATTAACTGTACGTCTCAAATTTCGTCCATAGTATGTATTAACGGTTTTACGTTGGAAATAATTTTTCTTATTTGACTTGTTGACAGCTATTTAAAATATGACATCATGATTGGCCGTGAAATTTTAAGCCACAGTTTTGACATAAATATTGCCCAAGATAGCCTCACTATTTGTAGAACAAAAGCTATCAATGTTTGTAATAAAACCGCCGAAAATAAGATCGATATTAATGAAGTCGTCACTGAGGTGCTCGGTGATAATAAAAACCGATTGATTTTTATTCTCGAATAATTTAAAGGTTTGTATATTACGGGATTCCCGCGTACACGCGTAAATACGAGACAGCTAGAAATACGTTTAATTGATTCTAACGTCACCGTACAAAGAAGTCCCTATAGACTTAGCGAGGAAGAGCGTAGTATAGTACGTGAGCGAATAAGCGAATTAATTAGGACAGAAATCATAATTCACCGTTCGCAAGCTTTCTGTTACTCGTAAAGAAGAAGGACGGGTATGATAGCTTGTGCGTAGACTTTCGAGAGCTAAATAAAAATACTGTCGCGGATGGGTATCCTCTACCTCTTATTGCGGACCAAATCGCGAGACTGCAAAAGGCTAGGAACTTCATTAGCCTGGACATGGTCAACGGGTTCCATCAAATCCCCATTCATTCCATTTCTACAGAATATACAGCGTTTGTTACCCCCGACGGGCAATACGAGTATATTATAACGATGCCGTTCAGATTGAAAAATGCACCGTCCGTTTTTCAGAGGGCTATTCTCAAGGCCTTGGGCGACCTCGCCTACTCGTACGTCGTTGTCTACGTGGATGACATTCTAATTATTGCTGAGTCGGTAAACCAAGCTCTAGAGAGATTGCACATCATATTAAATACCATCGTAAGCGCCGGGTTTTCCTTCAATTTCTCGAAATGTTCTTTTCTTAAGACGTCGGTACTGTATCTTGGGTACGTAATTCATAACGGAGAAGTTGTCCCCAACCCGGGTAAAATACAAGCCTTGAGTTCTTTATCTGCACCAACGACCGTCACCCAATTTAGGCAGTTCATAGGTTCAACCTCCTATTTTCAAGAATTCATCCCTAAATTTTCACAGGTAATGAAACCGTTGTATGCACTTACCTCCGGCAATAAAAATTTAACTTGGAAAGATACACACGAAAGTATAAGGCAAACAGTAATTCCCGTCCTGACTGATGAGCCGGTGTTAATAATATTCGACCCGAATTATCCTCTAGAATTACATACTGACGCTAGTTTGGATGGATATGGGGCTATTTTAATGCATAAGATTGACGGAAAAGCCGGGTAATAGAGTATCATAGTAAGAAAACTAGCCCCGCGGAATCCAGGTATCATTCGTATGAACTAGAGACGGTGGCAGTTGTAAACGCCGTTAAACATTTTCGCCACTATCTACACGGATGGGAATTTCTCGTTGTCACTGATTGTAATTCGTTGAAGGCAACCCGTAATATAGTAAATCTGAGTGACAGGGTTTATAGGTGGTGGACTTACTTACAAACTTTTACTTTCGACATTATGTACCGAGAAGGTAAACGAATGACCCACGTAGATTTCTTTTCGCGTAACCCTGTAGACATCGATCGTACCCCAACTAACAAAATCAAAGAAAAGAAAATTAATCTGGCCGAAATCGCAGAAGATTGGCTACTAGCGGAACAATATCGCGACCCCAAAATCTCTGAAATCGCCAACAAATTGCAAACCGACGAGCTCGCGGAAGACATTGCGAGTACATACGAATTACGATCTGGTACCCTTTATCATAAAATACAAAGAAAAGACAGAACTCTGTGCTTACCTATTGTCCCAAGGGGTTTTAGGTGATCTGTTATTAATCATGTGCACCAGTCAATTATACACTTAGGTTGGGATAAAACGCTCGAGAAACTGTACGAGTATTACTGTTTCGAAGAGATGGCGAAATATGTTCGCAAATTCGTAGGGAACTGTGATGCTTGTCAGATTTGTAAGGTGAATTCAGGTAAAGTACAAGCCGAATTACATCCCATACCTAAGAGCAGTATACTTTGGCATATAGTTCACATAGACATAACAGGCAAGCTGAGCGGCAAAAACGATTCGAAAGAATACGTTATTGTTTTGATCGAGGAAGATGTTTTACGGATAAAGAATTCCAAGATTTTTGTTAGGATAAACACATTAAACTCCACTTAGTAGCAACCGGTGCTAGTAGAGCGAATGGGCAGGTAGAGCGTACTATGGGTACGTTAAAAAACATGTTTACAGCAGTGGAAACGACCGGGCGATCATGACAAGACGCGATCGGCGAAATACAATTAGCTTTAAATTGCACCACCAATCGGGTGACTAAATCCAGTCCGTTAGAATTATTAATTGGTAAAACAGCAAGACCGTACGGGTTACTGCTACCTGAAAATACTAACGAAAAAGAAATAGATATATCCTACGTAAGATAACAGGCCATACAAGTTATAGAGAATAGCGCTAAGTATGATAAAGAAAGATTCGACAAAACAAAAGCCAATGTGGCTAAATTCAATCTCGGTGACTTTGTATTAAATAAAAAATGAGGAAAGAAATCAAACTAAATTAGATCCGAAATTTAAGGGCCCATCTGTAATTGCAGAAATTTTAGAAGGATATAGGTACATTTTGAAAACATTAGATTGCAAAGGGTCATATATATACAGCCATGATAGATTGAGAAAAATGCCAGGTTCCTGCTCAGTTGGACGTCTGCGGTGATGACGAGAACAATGATCATGACGATACGAGTACCCCGATCTCAGTGGATCATCATGACCATAGTACCTAGCAGAACGAGTTTACATATGCCCAGTGTAGCACCTGGCGTTTTTACGATATGACCAGTGTGGCACCTAGCGCTTTTATGATATACCCAGTGTGGCACTCAGCGTTCTCACGACACGCCCAGTGTGGCGATACGATGAAGTTCAATGCTTTCACACATGTCCAGTGTTGCAATTTGATATAACCAGGTGTAAGATCGAGCATAATGGTTCACATACGCTTACGAATGGTCATGTGGCCCAAAGAAATTAAATGCGAGATCAACACACCGTTACCGAATTCAATTCAAGTATCATTAGCACTATAGTCATTACATCTAACACAGTGTTTTCACAAACGCCCAGTGTGGCAACATGATCCAGCGAAGTGAGAGCCATCTAGGTACGAAATCGAGAATCATCCACCATGTCATTACGGTCATAACTTTAGACGAAATTATATTACTGTTCCAGAAAACCGATAGCAAGATAGGGCCAGGCAAAACTTTAACTTCAACCCAATACATCGAAGGAAAGCCCACCACAGTATGCTTTATCAACACTGATAAGCAAATATGTCATATTACAAACGAAATAGAAAAACCCGATAGACTAGGACAAATTAATAAATTTGCACGAGTAATACGTACCAAACATATTGATCCAGAACTTCGAGAACCACTTGAGAAAATCCGTTTTTAACATGAACACAGATTCACTACCATGCACTAACTTAACTGAACATACAATCACACTCAAAACAGACAAACCTATAAACATCAAATCTTATAGACCGCCCGAATGTCATAAAAAAGAAATTGAGACTCAAATCAACAACATGCTAGACAAACGTATCATAGAACCATCGGACAGTCCATATAACACACCCATTTGGGTAGTTCCAAAGAAACTAGACGCATCAGGTAAACAAAAATGGATTGTTATAGACTTTAGAAAATTAAACGAGCAAACAGATCAAGACGCGTATCCTTTACCGAACTTGGACGAAATACACGATCACTTAGGCAAACCTAAATTTTTCTCAGCCCTGGACCTCTCGTCAGGATTTCACCAGATACCCATAGAACAAAAATCTAAAAAATATACTGCATTTTCAACTCCACAAGGTCACTTCCACTATAATCGCATGCCCTTCGGACTCAAACGTTGCACCGGCAACGTTCCAACGCATGATGGATACTGCGCTACGGGGATTAGTAGAAAATAACTGTTTCGTATACTTAGACGACATTGTCACGTCGGAGACACAGAAGATCGCGAAATTAACAGATCGTCGGTGGTGTCCTCGCGCCGCGGCACGAACGAAATGATTCCTTCACGAATAGGGTGAAGGAAATAGAACTTGATACGCAAAGATTAGCTTTATTGCAGAAATCCAACAGAGTAACAACAGATAGCTTCGAAATACTACGACAGTCTGTATTTACGCTGGTTTGGGAAGGTCCCTCTACCGAGGATCTAGTCCCTTTGGAGGGGGTCTCGTTAGTCTATTGTTTCAACAGATGCGGCATGCAGGGTGTTCGGTCTATCTGGTTACTAAGCGGATGGTTTTCTTGAGTGTGTGACATTCCCCCCCTTCTTAGATTCGCTTTGCTCCGTGAAAGCGTGTAGTTCTGGTGGGTCGTCTGATTTGGATGACCCCGCTATTTTCATCATCTGCAATGTTTTGATAAGTGACCGTCCTTGGTGCTGTTGGTGTTTGATCGATCCTGTTTACACGAGCGGTAGGGCAGAGTATTTTGATACATAAGTTTTTGGGAAATTATCGGCCTAGACATTCGAAAACTTTACATTTGTACATTACATATGTTGTTCCTAATCCTAGAGCTACGATTCCTAATATTTGTAGTGTGGATATGCCACATCCCTTTAATGAATTTATGCGTCGCTCAAATTGCAGGGTACTGATTTGCATTTGCAACATATCGAAGTCGACTTTATATTGGTTAAAGTTATGAATTACTCTTGGAGCTGTTTCTAATATTTTCTCTAATATCGGAACGTCTGTTTCTTCGAAGCTATATATACTATTCTTAAATTTTGTTTCGTAAGAGATAATTTTATGTGAACCTCCTATCTTCATAATATTATGATTGTATGTGATTATGCACCCGGTTTTACTGCTTATTAAACTAGGCTGTCTAATCTCTAGGATTTTATGTGTCTTACATAATACGTCGATTTGTACATTTTTCGTAGGGATAACAATGTAATGGTTTTCTGTGTGCAAAGCTACGAACATCAATCCTTCCAATTTGAAGGCAGCAGTCGGACAAGTTTTGACTGTCCGTTGATTGTTAATTAATTCTGACTCGCATTCAAGTGAGTTCATTCTATTGTGACTCGGTTCAGTTCTTTTACAAATGTAGATGGTTGCTGTTCGTTTACAATATTTGTCTAAGTAGTGACTATCGGCAAAGGTGTATTATTCTGAACTGGTTAATATCAAATCAGTTTCTATTACAGGCGCAATGAATACAGAGTTTTGTTTAGAAGGTATCGGATAAATTTTTGTTATTTTCCATTCATTGTTTTCCAAAACCGGCACAGTTATTGTATATATAAATTTATCTCTTATACATATTTTTAATTTACTTAGATCTAGAATTAGTTGAAAATTTTGAACTAAGGGTTCAATATGGTTAGTCATAAAGTTTTGGTTAAGTGTTTATAAGAATTGTTCAAGTTCTATAACTCGTGGATTTATGATTCCTCGTTTTCCTAACGTAACAGTGTTAAAAATTTCGTCGACGTTAACATGGAGTTCCGATATAGTAAATTCAGTTTGAATTACTAGGGAGACTAATGTTTCGTTTTTTCCATTGTGGTTTTCGATCTTGTGTATATTGTTGGCAAGGTTTTCGAGTTGATCTGTTTTGGTGTCGTCTATCACGCGTTGATAAGTGCGGTTTGGTCACTAAAGATTGTTTTTATTTTGTTGTTGGAGTCGAATAATGTGTCGATGTTTTTGTTAATGAGTTCTAGGTCATTTTCGTCCAGGGTTCCGAACAAAGTTTTGGATACTGAGCCTATGACATTAAGCAATCCGCGTTTGCTTGTATAATGCAATAATAATTTGAGTTGCCGAGACAGGTTTTGAAGATTTCTGTATTTAGATTTTAGGCTACTTATTTCTGGTATGTGAGCGCAAGGTGGTTTACATTGACGGTCTATTAAATCTATTACGCGTTGTAATCTATCAACTTGATCAATTGGATCGTTAAGCCCTACTATAAGGGTAATATCTATTTGTTCGTTGTACAGATAGCAGTCGTCGATGTGTTCCAAGAAAATGTTGGCGTAATTTAGTGGTTTTACTGCTAGGTCGCTTTTAATGTATTCAAGTGTTAAAATGATCCATGTTATGGTGTTCTTTGTGAGAAGTAGGGTTTTAGCCCGTTACCGTGGACTCTTAGCGTATGACCGTTGGAATATTCGATAAGATAGGTGGGTGGATTGGAGGAGAGGATCTCTGCAGGTCCTAGCCATTCGTGATCTAGATTGTTGGTTTTATGATCGTTATGTACCCATACTTCGTCTTTTACTTGGAATATAGTTTGTGTTTTAATAATTTATCGAATCTGATCTCTTTGATACCGCCTTTTGTTTGATTCAGTGATTTCTTTCGCTTTCGCTATATAGGCATTATGTCGGTTCCTCCAGAGTTTAAATAATTGATCTTTAGTTAGGGTGGGGGTGTTTGATATCGACGACGGCATGTTAGCTTGTCGTCCAAATGTTAGTTCGAATGGGGTATGTCCGGTCGTTTCGTGTACTGAAGTATTGTATCCCATGCATATTAGTTTCAAATTTTCGTCCTAGTCGTTTTGTCGGTCGGACGTACAAGTTCGAATGAGATCTTTTACTACAGCATGTGTCCGTTCAAGAGATCCGTTAGATTGCGGGTGGAAAGAAGTGGTTTTTACGCGTCGAATTTTGAAAGCCCCTTCAAATGTATCCATCAGTTTACATACGAAATTACGTCCCATGTCCGTGAGGATACTTTTCGGTGCGGAAAATATATATACATAGTGATCCAGGAGTTCGTTAATAATCGAGTTGGCTGTTTGGTCTTTTAAAGGTATGAGAACGAGATATTTGGTTAATTGGTCTTGGATAGATAGGATAAATTGATTGCCTCGTCTGGTTTTGGTTAGGGGTCCGAATATGTCCATTGCGATTTTATCATTAGAGTTAACGGGTGTGTCAGTTATTACGGGTTGCTCTTTGGCCCTAATACGGCTTAATTGTTCTCATTGGCAGGTTCCGCAGTTTTGTATAAATTATGTGACGTCCTGCTCTAGATTTGTTTAGTGATGGTGTTCTTGTATTCGTTTCACT
Source organism: Bombus sonorus (assembly GCA_029958995.1). Classification (NCBI taxonomy): domain Eukaryota; kingdom Metazoa; phylum Arthropoda; class Insecta; order Hymenoptera; family Apidae; genus Bombus; species Bombus sonorus. Next base: position 4,121,374 of record JARWAU010000008.1, on the reverse strand, counting down.
GTGCGGTGTATACCTAAGTGTCCTACTATTTTGTTATGATCCTCGCGCAGTATAGTTTGGTTTTGTTCGTTATCGTAGTCTACTGGCGGATCTTGTCCAAATACCAGTTTAATTTGAGGGAATCTGGTTGTTAGAAACCTTAACATGTGTTAAATATTTACCTTTACTAATGTGCTGAAGCTATTCTCATTTATTCCTGTATGCAAGTGTCCAGTCTGGTTAATAAAGTGTTTAGTTAATTGATGCAACCAGTGCTGTTCGTTAAAGTCTCCTAATTCGATCTTTGTAATTTGTCTAAAGTGTGGTCTGTTAGTTTTTTGAGTTATTGGAGCTGGGGTGATATTTGTTTTCCAGTCGATATATTCGTCGTAATAGTTCGGGTTTTCTAAGCCGGATTGAATGTCTTCATTGGTGATAGGATACAATCGGGACAGAGCGTCTGCAGCTGTATTTTCTTTTTCCTTTTCGTATTCTATTTCATAATCATACTCCTCGAGTCTCAAGCGCCATCGCATGGGTCTCAATGAGGGATCCTTAACATTTTTTAGCCATTTCAAACCTTGATGATCATTTTGAATCTTAAATTTTCTACCAAGCAAATATTGTCTTAGTCTTTTGATTGACCATACTATTGCTAGTAACTCCTTTTCGGTTGTGGAATAGTTTTTCTCAGGGGGATTTAAGGTTCGGGATATGTAACAGCATGGATGTCCGTCTTGGGAGAGTATTGCTCCTAATCCGTCGTTACTGACGTCTGTTATTAACGTGAACGTTTTTTCGAAGTCCGGGTATTGCAGTACAGGGGCTTCACAGAGTTTTTGTTTCAGTGTGTCAAATGAAAGCTGTTGCTTATCAGTCCAGTGGAATGGAGTCTTTCTTTGTGAGGTCCGTCAGCGGTTTCGCGATTTTGGAAAAATTGCGTATAAATTTCCTACAGTACCCAACGAGTCCTAAGAATGATCTTATGTGAGTCGAGGTTTTTGGTATTTTAAAATCCTTCACGGGCTGAATCTTTTTGGGATTAGGTTTTACTCCTTCTTTTGTTACTACTTACCCTAAATATTCTAACTCTGGTTTCAGGAATTCGCATTTGTTCGGTTGTATCTTTAATCCTAAATTTTGTAATCTGTCTGATACAATAGCTGGATTTCGGTTGTATTCTTGGATGGTGCTTCCGAATATTATGATATCGTCTAAGTATACAAAGCAGTTATTTCCTACTAAGCCCCGTAGCGCGGTATCCATCATGCGTTGGAACCTTGCCGGTGCATTTTTGAGTCCGAAGGGCATGCGATTATAATAAAAGTGACCTTGTGGATTTTTTTGATTTTTGTTCTATAGGTATCTGGTGAAATCCTGATGAAAAGTCAGGGCTGAGAAAAATTTAGCCCTGCCTAAATGATCGAGTATCTCGTCCGCATTCGGTAAAGGATACGCGTCTTGGTCTGTTTGCTCGTTTAACTTCATAAAGTCTATAACAATCCTCCACTTTTCTTTACCTGATGCGTCTAATTTCTTTGGAATTACCCAAATTGGTGCGTTATATGGACTGTCCGATGGTTCTATGATGAGTTTGTTTAAGATGTCGTTGATTGGAGTCTCGATTTCTTTTTTATGACATTCGGGCGGTCTATAAGATTTGACGTTTATGGGTTTGTCTGTTTTGAGTGTCATCGTATGTTCGGTTAAGTTAGTGCATGGTAGTGAGTCTGTTTCCATGTTAAAAACGTCTAAGTAGTTAATAAGGATTTTCTCAAGAGGTTCTCGAAGTTCTGGATCAATATATTTAGTGCGTATTACTCGCGCAAATTTATTAATTTGTGTTAATCTATCGGGTTTTTCTATTTCGTCCTTTCGTCCGTCCAACATCCTGCTCGTCTAGGGTCAGTTTATCGTTAATGACGTTATATCGGTACTTCGTAAGGAATGGGAGTCCGATTATTCCGTCTTCGATTAGGAGAAAATTGTCAGGAACTATATGGAATTGATGATCCCTCTTGAGCATATTTAGGTTACAAATTTTTTTGGTGGTGTGTTTGTCGTTTCCCATTACGAAAGTCTTTGGGTTGGAGGTTTGGGCGTTCAGTGAATTGGTCTCTTTTATGAGATTTATTCCTGCTCCGGTATCGACGAGAAATCTGGCTCTTTTTCCGTTTCTTCGTTGCAGCACGATCGACAATAATCTTCCGACGGTGGTACAATTGACTCTTGGATTGTTTCTTCTGGGTTCTCCGTTGTCTGGTTTACTCGAGGTGGAATTTTTCCTTGGTTGGCAAATGGTAAATTTCGGGGGTAACAACCTCCGGCCGTGTGTCCGATTCGTAAACACTTTGGACACTTCCGTTTCACGTGGTCGTCTAATGGTGACGCCAGATGACCGAGCAAAAGTTTGCAATCGTCGGTCGGTAATATTTTGCTTGGTTGCTGGTATGGTGTTGTAAGATTGGTTCCTTGGGCGGTTGGCGACACGATTCGCTTCCCGTAGCCATTGTTCTCTATCAGCGGCTACTTCTTGGGCAAGGTTCAGGTTTTTCGGGTCGCTAACCACTACCATCTGTCCTATTTCATGTCGTAGGTTGGGTAAATATGTTTTAAGCGCTTCGCGTTCTTCAATATCTATAGCTATGCGTCGTTCGGTTGGTGTACGATTTTCGTCTCGAACTGCGTAATTCAGTTCATTGAGCTGTTGTCGGAATCTAGAATTGAAGGATTCTACACTTTCTGTTGCCCCTTGTTTTAAATTCTTTAGTTTGTCCCTATAATTGCTGATAGTTGTTGGTGTTAACACATGTTGCCTCAAGCACGAATACAAGTCCATCCAAGAATACAATCGAAATCTAGCCATTGTATCAGACAGATTACAAAATTTAGGATTAAAGATACAACCGAACAAATGCGAATTCCTGAAACCAGAGTTAGAATATTTAGGGTACGTAGTAACAAAAGAAGGAGTAAAACCTAATCCCAAAAAGATTCAGCCCGTGAAGGATTTTAAAATACCAAAAACCTCGACTCACGTAAAATTATTCTGAGGACACGTTGGGTACAACAGAAAATTTATACGCAATTTTTCCAAATTCGCGAAACCACTGACAGACCTCACAAAGAGAGACACTCCATTCCACTGGACTGATAAACAACAGCTTGCATTGGATACACTGAAACAGGAACTCTGTGAAGCTCTTGTACTGCAATACCCGGACTTTGAAAAAACATTCACGTTAATAACAGACGCAAGTAACGAAGGATTAGGAGCAATACTCTCCCAAGACGGACATCCATGCTGTTACATATCCCGAACTTTGAACCCTTCTGAGAAAAACTATTACACAACCGAAAAGGAATTACTAGTAATAGTATGGTCAATCAAAAGACTAAGGCAATATTTACTTGGTAGAAAATTTAAGATTCAAAATGATCATCAAGGTTTGAAATGGCTAAAAAATGTTAAGGATCCCTCATTGAGACCCATGCGATGGCGCTTGAGACTCGAGGAGTATGATTATGAAATAGAATACGAAAAGGAAAAAGAAAATACAGCTGCAGACGCTCTGTCCCGATTGTATCCTATCACCAATGAAGACATTCAATCCGGCTTAGAAAACCCGAACTATTACGACGAATATATCGACTGGAAAACAAATATCACCCCAGCTCCAATAACTCAAAAAACTAACAGACCACACTTTAGACAAATTACAAAGATCGAATTAGGAGACTTTAACGAACAGCACTGGTTGCATCAATTAACTAAACACTTTATTAACCAGACTGGACACTTGCATACAGGAATAAATGAGAATAGCTTCAGCACATTAGTAAAGGTAAATATTTAACACATGTTAAGGTTTCTAACAACCAGATTCCCTCAAATTAAACTGGTATTTGGACAAGATCCGCCAGTAGACTACGATAACGAACAAAAACAAAGTATACTACGCGAGGATCATAACGAAATAGTAGGACACTTAGGTATACACCGCACAGTGAAACGAATACAAGAACACCATCACTAAACAAACCTAGAGCAGGACGTCACATAATTTATACAAAACTGCGAAACCTGCCAATGAGAACAATTAAACCGTATTAGGGCCAAAGAGCAACCCGTAATAACTGACACACCCGTTAACTCTAATGATAAAATCGCAATGGACATATTCGGACCCCTAACCAAAACCAGACGAGGCAACCAATTTATCCTATCTATCCAAGACCAATTAACCAAATATCTCGTTCTCATACCTTTAAAAGACCAAACAGCCAACTCAATCATTAACGAACTTTTGGATCATTATACATATTTTCTGCACCGAAAAGTATCCTTACGGACATGGGACGAAATTTCGTATGTAAACTGATGGATACATTTGAAGAGGCTTTGAAGATTCGACACATAAAAACCAATCTAACGGATGGCTCAAACGAACACACGCTGTAATAAAAGATCTTATTCGAACTTGTAGGACCGACCGACAAAACGAATGGGACGAAAATCTAAAACTAATATGCATGGGATATAATACTTCAGTACACGAAACGACCGGACATACCCCATTCGAACTAACATTTGGACGACAAGCTAACATGCCATCCTCAAGATCAAATACCTCTGCCTTAATTAAAGATCAATTGTTTAACCTCTAGAAAAATCTTCACAACGCCTATATAGCCAAAGCAAGACGAATTACCGAATCTAACAAAAAGCAATATCAGAAAGATCAAGTACGAAAAATGATTAAAACACAGACGATATTTTGAGTAAAAAATAAAGTGTGGGTACATAGCGATCACAAAACTGACAAATTAGACCACGAATGGCTAGGACCTACAGAAATCCTCTCATCCAAACCACCCACCTATCTTATCGAATATTCCAACGGTCATACGCAAAGAATCCACGGTAACAGGCTAAAACCCTACTTTTCAGGAAGAAGACCATAACATGAATAATTCTAACTCTCGAACACATTCAAAGCGATCTAGTAGTAAGGCTATTAAATTATGTCAACGTTTTCTTAGAACACGTAGACGATTGCTACTTGTACTTGTACAATGAACAAGTAGATACCACCCTTACAGTGGACCTTAGCGACCCAATGGATCAAACCAATAAATTATAACATGTAATCGAGTTAATAGGCCGCCAACGCAAACCACCTTGCGTTCACATACCAGAGATAAACAATCTAAAAATCAAGTATAGAAATCCCCAAAACCCAACGCATCAACTGAAATTGTTATTACAGTACAGAAGCAAACGCGGACTACTAACTCAGAGCAATACACTTTTGTTGATAGCCACTACTTAAACAAATATTGAAAACGAACGGCAATAATCCACATTTGTAAAAGAATACAACCAAGCCTCAATAGAATCAGTTCACCTAGTTGTAAAGTCAAATTAATTAATAATCAACAGTCAGTCAAAACTTGCCCAACTGCTGTATTCAAATTGGAAGAATTGACGTTCGTACCTTTACAGATTGAAAATCATTGTAAACCGAGTAATTCCTAAAAACGTACGTATCAAAATACTCTGCCCTGCCGCTCACGTAAACAGAATCGATCAAACATCAACAGTACCAAGGACGGTCACCTTCCAAAATATCATCGAAGACGAAGATGAGGGAATCATTCAACTTAGAAGACCTACCAGAGCCCTACGCTTCAGCGGAGCAAAGCGAAGCTAAGGAGAGGGGAGATGTCACGGTGATCTTGGAATAATCATATTTTACATACCAGTTCGCATACCATAGCCATTAAAACTACAATTAAGCAGTAACAGCATACCCGCGTGCCAGCATCCAGCGATAACCCCTCCACAGGAGCCAAAACCTTGATATAAAAATCCTCTCAAGTCAGCACTCGACATTCCATTCCATTCCATTCCTATTTCTGTTCTGTTACTGTGACATTCTGTACCGTTATATCTGTCAGTTTTATAATAAATTGTGAAACAACTATCAATTGTTATTAATTGGAGTACGAATCTCTCACCTTACGTGCGGAATGTGAAATAATCTGGAACCGACGTGACACCAGCGTAGTTGCAGTTTTGTGTCTTCAGTCCTAAATATTCAACTCAACGTATCTTTGTTTCTATCGCAGATATGTAGACAATTCTGTGTGCGATATACTCTATGTTTGCTGCCAAATGCGGCGGCAATTGGTCGGTTCGTGCTGTTTCAGCTGAGGTCTCATTCGAATCCACGGGAATTGCAGTTTTGCATATATAGGCTGGAATATTCACTGGAACGCATCTCTGCTGCTGTTATCTATATGTGGAAAATTCGATGCGCGCTACACTCCATAATTGCTGCCAAATACAGCGCTCGTCAACCGATTTGTGCTATGTCAACTCTATTCCCTGTCAAATCCAGCGTATTTGCAGTTTTGTATATTCAGGCTTCAATATTCAAATCAATGTTTCTATTCTCCGTTTCTGTTGTACGCATGTCGACAATTTGATGCGCGTTATGTCACGTCCCGCGCTTCGCACGATCCATAGCGTGAAAACAAAATTGGAACATGCGACACGCTACTCGAAAAGTCTATTCAAGAACAAATGGCGACTCGAAAATCTAATCAAAAACGACCCGCGAGACAAAACTAATCAAGATCAACTTCCGATTTGGACAAATTAATCAAGAATATCAACGAATAAGGAAAATAAATGGAACAATAGGATCAAAACATTTTAATAAACTAACAGTCATATGCACATGTAAATAATCACGCACATATACATAATATAGATCAAAATATATACAAAAGACATAAAATAATGTATAAACATAAATATAATAAATACACAAAAAATACACTAATATACGTTGAATAAATCAATCCAAGATAAAGAGCATCGGGGAGATGTTCCTTAGGATACATCTGACGAAACATATCCATGCACCACGCACGAACGACAGGCGAAACTCACTCTCGACCCGTAAGGTGATGACGCACGTGAGCATCCAAAACTTTGGAAAGAATCGCCTTGGGCAATCGGACCTTAGCACACTCGTCAGTAACAAGAAACTCGATGGATGGCGGACACGGAGGAAGCTCTGTAGTCTCATAATCAGACAATGTCAAATTGATGATCATCAGAAAGTGATGGCAGCGGAGGATTTGCGGCGGCAATCCAGGCCGAGAGAAACTGTTTACGCATGAGTGACCTTAGCTCCTGCTCTTGACATCTCACACCACCGCGTTTACCGCGCTTCCTTGAACCGTCTGGCTTATTTCTCTTATGTTGCTTCCTCTTCTTGTGCTAGAAGAATAGACAAGAAATGGAAGGAGAGAAATAAACACCAACCAAATAACGAGCAAGGGATAAATTCAAAATGTAAAATTACACACCTTCATAACTGTATCAGATACCAACGACGCAGAAGTCTCCGTGTTCATAATTGAAGAAAACCGAAACATGTATCAAAAACCAAGGAACACGAAACCTGTTATCGTGAAAACAAAACCACACCAATTAATCAAAAGCAAGATAAAATACTGAAAGCGGCAGTCACATGGAAATACTGATATAATTTTCCGCAATGACAAGCATGAATAATCCAAAGAAAAGCGCAAGGGCATGCGCATCTCAATTGGTAATATTCACAATTATAACATTTCATTTAATAGTGCGATGTTAGCGCATCTCAGTCGATAAAAGCCATAATAAGCAAATAACTAGAACAATTGAAAACAACGAATTCCACTTCACACCACTCTCCAGGAAACAGTAAATGAAGCTCACGACAAACACGCGAATGCTCGGAAGAAGAAGACTTTATTGAAGAGCGCGAAATAATACGTGTTGCACGATCGAGAGTCAGCGGAACAATGGGACACCTGCTGACGCGCACCGCGTTGCACGTGTGACCGTCCCACCATGACTCCCCCGCCACGACACTCCGCACGACATTCTCCCACGTAGTGTCTGTGGGAATCTAGGATATTAAGACGCGGCGTCAACAAGATAGCCGAACAGACGAAACATCAGCAAAAGATAAGTAATAACAGCGGCAACATTCTCTTAGGTAGGATCGGTGGGAACTAAGTTAAGCTACGGATGCCAAGAGACCCTGAAATTTTCTCACGTTGCGTCGATAGGAAGCTGAGAGATTATGACACAGATAAACAAGATAACCAAGCAGACGAGGCATCAGCGAAAGATAAGCGATTACAGCATCCACATTCTGTCACCTATTGTCGATGGGAACCTTAGACTGCAGCGTTGTGATTCTCATGGGAGCAATCTGTCATTTGACGAGTATCTCATGTTAGACTTAGATATACCTAAACGTAGCGACCTAGAGCAGTTACGAATTACCAGTTACAAAAGTTTACATCCGTCAGTCTGTCAGTCTGTCAGTCAATTGTCAATAGTTAATCAACTAATTAGTCTCAATCGAAATCGAGTGAGTTAAGAATTTATAATAATTAACTGCGCTGGCTGTTGAGTCGAAATAAGTTTATTAACACGTTGACGCCGGCGTGACCCATCCGTGTGTCACACGTGTCTGTTCTGTTAGACAGCGTGCACCATCGGCGCGTCACACGTGTCTGTCCCAAGGGACGGCGATGGGTCACACATGTATTTCACAATATAGGTAGTACAAAATAGGTTTATATTATTTTATCCTAACATTATAGGCAGACATACAATGGTAAAAACATAACAATTCAATATTATATAATATATAAACTTAACATAATTATTTCCTTCCTTCATGCAATTTTTTAAAACAAGTTAGGCAGAGTGCCGGCTGGTCCATATAACGATCACAATATTTTGTTACTTTTTTGGTTCTTTTGGCGACATACTCTTTATCTTTTATTCTAGAAATGCGTTTACAACTTTCTTCACACCGCCGTTTCGTTTTGCTCGCGGGCCTTTTGTACGACTGCATAAAAATCTGATCGTTTTTCGGGTAGTATTTCATTTTCAATTTCTTCTCTGTATGGATTCATTATATTTAAAAGATGATAAATAATTTCTTCGCGAAATTTTAAAATGTTAATACTTCTCGTACCCCATTTTGTATGTAAATACGATGCATTTGCGTGGTAAGTCCCACATATTAATTCCATTTTTTATACCATTTTATGGTTCTGCGCAAACAACTATAGCATAACATCTGATCAGATAGATCAGCATCATTTATCATTAATAGAAAAAACAATGCCTAGCTTTAATTTACTGATTTTCCCCTGAACAATAACACTCATATGATGTTTGGAAGTAGCTACTACTTACTGACCTTTTGTCAGTCCATTTTACGTAACCTAACACTATTTTCGTTGTGCCGGTTTCTTACGCGCGTCGTTGTTCTCCGACGGACATGCATGACTATTCTTTCTTCCAGTACGGAATTGAAAAATTTTTTCATTCGCGCTATGATAGCTTCTTATAGAAAAATGTTCACAGAATTGCATGCAATGGGCAGAATGCGCGCCAGACCTCTACTTTTTGAGAAAAATCGAAAAGAGTACAAAATTAGGGCCAAAGCTGGTCCCGTCAGATTTACTTAACATTTATAGAGATATGTAAATTGATATTGACAAGCTAGTGTATATCAATATATTAATTGAAGTTCGCGGAATTTATTGAACACAACAGGAATCGTATTGCTTTTGTAATTTTGCTATAAATTGAGGTCAAAGTTGAAAAATTGCGATCGTATCGAACAGTCTAATGTGACCCAGCGCCGCCCCACGAAGAAGACAGTGAATTCGGACGCCGCCCTATGTCAGAGAACCACGAATATCAGCGCCGGCGTCAACGTATTAAGGTTCGATTAATCGACAAGTTGTACATCTAAGAGTAATCGACTACACACATATTCAAGGAGAGAATTTTAAATTTTGTATATTCTCTTCTCTGATAATTTCGCGGTTGTACGAAATTATGTACAGAATATAAAGTATACGACTAATGCGGATTTTATTTAAGACATATTGAACTCATAACGACCTGTATTGACGGCTGTATTAACTAGTGATCTGCCGCAGCCGTAAACGTTGCACTGATTACAGTGTTTTCAATCACCGAAAACATCTACGGGTTTTCGTGTTTCTTTTCCTATTGCTAGCAAATATTGCTCATCTTTGGGCGAGGCCTACGAAACGACGCGGGTTATTCACAGAAAACACCGTCGCCAATTGGCATATCCATTCTTGCTTATGATTTCGCAAAGTTACTAAAGATAAAATAATTATTTTCGAACTTCGAACTATTAACAATAAAACGATTATTCGCTGTGTTAATCTGTGATTACGACGCAGTCGAAGACGTTGTGTAAGATTACGGTGTTTTCAAACATTGAAGACACTTACGGATTTTCGCATTCCTCCTCCCATTGTTAGCAAATATTGCTCACTTTTAGGCAAGGCTTGCGAAATCACACAGATCTCACACAGAGAATTTTGTTCATATTAGATGCAAAATGCAAGAAAGAATCGTAAGGGTCACCTTAGCAAAAAGCGAGCAGAACCTTGCTTTAACAGACTGATAGCTACCGAAATTAAAAGAGAAGAAAAAAATACAAGACAAGAATTAGGATTAAACAGCGAAAGTTCAAACCCTAGTTTCTCGCCCTCGAACTCACCGATACCAGAACACTGGAGTGCGCCCCAATACGTAGAGTCGCACCCTTGTTCTTCTCGAACACCATCATCTATATTGAACGACAGCGATTATTATTGTCCTTGTGACATTAAGCACCCAGACGACTAAAGGTAGATTCTGTTAATAATAAAGTTGCATTAAACAAATTTTTGTACATCGAAAACCTTTTGTAATATAATAAGATTAATGCGAATAGAAAATCGTGTATTAATTATATTAACCTATATACATATTATAACAAATATAATCGATATAATGACAATTATAATCAAGCAAAATCTGAATAAATCGTTGCATATTGATATTCATATAACCCAGTTCAACTGAATAAATCTTGTATATCAAAACCAATTATTTATTTCGAACAACTTTAATTCACTCACTTGACAGTATTCCTGCAGATAGCAGGTCAGCCGAAACATGGAATTTATTTGCCAGTTGCATTAAACGCTAGGTAACGCTATCCTTGTGCATGCAATTTATTGATTAAATCATTAAGAGAATACAACGGTTTGGAATCTTCGAATAGTGCCGCGCTTTCATTAAGTGCAACAAGTTTTGAGATTTCATTCACTTGTCGCGAAGAACAGGACGTTTCGAATAATTCACAACAGTGCTGCGCTTTAAATAAGTATCACAAGCTAATTGATTCATTCCTTTTCAGTCATAAGCCTCAAATCGAATGGTAAATAATACGAATCCAATTGAAATAGTCATTAGACTGTTTACTTAGGAATTTAGGTTTCAAATCGTATCATAAAGTTTAAGCAAACGCGGCAATTAGTGAGGAGCTTGGCCTGCTTCAAAAATGAAAGAGGCGTGCACTATATTCGGCGTGTAAAATAGAGTGAAAACAGCGATTAAACGTGGAAATAATTCAAACGGAAAGGGAAGTACAGTCAGTTTTCGCCTAAATCGACGTAAGATCGCGTTTTGCTAGCTGCTGGGCTTGTTTCGACGCTGAAAGTGGCGTGCGCTATATTCGGCGTGTAAAATGGAGTGAACAGAGCATTCAATCGCCGAAATATCTCCAACGGGACGAAAATTACAGGCTTTTTTCGTAAAAATCGACGTAAGATCGCATTTTGCGTGCTGCTCGGCTTGTATCGACGATGAACGTAGCGCGCACTTCCGCCGATTTTGAAGCAAATTTATGTAATTCCCTTCCAGTTATTGATATTTCGACGTTTAAACGCTCCTTTCACTCCATTTTACATGCCAAATGTAGCGCAAGTAACTTTCAGCGTCGAAACACGCCCACCTGCACGAATAAGGCGATCCCTCTTCGATTTCAAAGAATACTGACTGTAATATCCTTTCCGTTGAAGATATTTCAACGTGTAAACGCTCTATTTACTACATTGTACTAGCCGAGTGTAGTACACTTTCATCGTCGAGACAAGCCCAGCAGCACGCAAAAGGCGACCTTACCTCGATTTTTACGAAAAAAGCCTGTAATTTCCGTCTCGTTGGATATATTTCGACGTTTAAACGCTCATTTTTCTCCATTTTACACGCCGAACGCAGTGCACGACACTTTCAGCGTCGAAACAATCCCTGACGCTCGCAAACGCGATCTTTCGTCAACTTTTGAAGAACATCGACTGTAATTTTCTTAACGTTGGAGATATTTCCACGTTTAAACGCTCATTTTACCCCATTTTACTCGCCGAACGCAGTGCACGACACTTTCAGCGTCGAAAGAATCCCTGGCGCTCTCAAACGCGATCATTCGTCAAATTTAGACGAAAATGTCTGTAATTTCCTTCCCGTTGGAAATATTTCGTCGTTTAAACGCTCATTTTACTCCATTTTACACGCCGAATGCAGTGCACGACATTTTCAGCGTGTCACGTCCCGCGCTCCGCACGTGCGGTAACAAGAACAAGAAAACTACTCTATACAAAACACGCGAATAAGGATTTGGATGCACAAACGAACACACGGCACTACGAAACGAAAGGAAGGATTAACAAAATGAGGGCGACTAACAGATCCAACCAATAAACGAAATACATGTACACACAACTCTAAATAGACCTACCAATAACCGACTTGCCATTTGAAAACCTATGGTTCAATATAATATAAACTCAACCAGTATAAAATAAAATAAATAGACCAACTAATGGATTGAACGAGTCACGAACCAAACAAATAAACCAGGAAATAAGAATAACTACAGAAAGGGAAATGATTGAAACACTAGGAATATATGTATATATAAATATATTTTAATCAATCAACGCCGCAACAACTCGGACAGTTACATATAAGTATAAACATATATGCCAAACATGTAATAATCTAGTAAATATTAGAGACAGTACCTCCAATACTACGCAACAAATACAATATTATCAACTTATGAAATATATGTGTATATGAAATCAAAAACTAATAGTCTAACGAATACATAAAACATACAATATTATATTATTAAAGAAATAAAGGTTACATTGTCATTCATGTACATTCCGGTAAAGAGTTATAAAATAAGAACTACATTACGAAACATGCATGTCTATATATAAAAATATATATAAATAACCTATATTCTAAATTAAATTACTACTAATAATCTACAAAAGAAATAGAACACACAACGCAACACTTGGGACTAAGTAACAACCTGTCGATAGGTCAAACGTTCAAAATAATTAACACCGCAACGTCTTGAAGATTTGCATACAGATATTCTACTATCAAACACTAATATGTAAAAACGCATTAAACACACAATAATTTAGAAATAAAACGTTCAATACTATGTTGTAACAATACCAGATATATATATGTATATATGAAATCAAATAATTGACACATAACCTCAAATACACAACATTACATCGCTAAAGAATCTAAATGAAAATCACACTGCCAAATTATATACATATATACGTGCGTGTGTGTGTGTTCTATCTTATTAAATGAAGTTAATAAACAATTAACATTTCATTTGGTATAAATACTACACTGCCAGAAGAAATATGTATATATACATATATGTGTGTGTGTGTGTGTGTGTGTATGAGTGTGTCTTATATTACACTCTATAAAATAAACTACTCAAAACAATAATCAAAGCTATCGAAGAATTACAAAACATTAGTCATATTAAAATCACACACAATATAAATAAATATATATATATATGTATATTCACACGAACAATACTATTGTCACTTTAAAGTAACACTAATAACAATATTAATAAATAAATGTTCTAATTGCGGTAGAATAAGGAAAACGACCGACAGAAAAATACTTTGATATTAAATAAAACTAAAGAACCGGCACTATAACCTCACTGATGACATTTATGAGCGGCCATGTTAAATTTACACGCGACACAATAACACGCGTTATGGAGACAGGAATATTAGGGATTAATGGAAATCAGGCGCAAGAAACGAATCATGAAAACACATTATTAACATTTTTCTTTAATAAATTCTATGCGCAACTACATTGTCAAATATAAATATATATATAATTAATTAAAAAAAGGGAAATGTAAAGTTAAACACTATCGAAGAGTTACAAAACATTAGTCATATTAAAATGACACACAATATAAATATATATATATATTCATACCAACAATACTATTGTCACTTTAAAGTAATAATAATAACGATATTAATGTTCTAATTGCGGTAGAATGAGGAAAAACAAGCGATGGAGAATTACTTCGATATCAAACAAAACTAAAGACCCACCACTATAACCTCACTTATGAGCAGCCATGTTAGGTTTACACGCGCATCGGAACAACTAACACAATAACACGCGTTATGGGGATAGGAATATTAGGGATTAATGGAAATCAAGCGCGAGAAACAAATCATGAAAACACATTGTTAACATTTTCTTTAATAAATTCTATGCGCAACTACATTGTCAAATATAAATGTAAAATATATATATATATATTTAATTAAAGAAAAAGGGGAAATATAAAATTAAATAAATACACATATATTTCACAAACATAAAAAAAAATATCACATTTAAAATGTACATATATTGAACACAAAAAAAAACAAAATGCATCAAAACAAAAATATAATAATAAGGAACACACGATTATCAAACAACGAACCAACGAAATTGAAGCACCTACACCAAATCAAAATCGAAGCAAGGAGCTCCAGGACAAAGTTCGCTGAACGCACGCGTACACCAATAACGCACAACAGGGAAATTCCCTTTCTCCCAGAAGCATGGTGACGAAGATGTGCCTCCAAAACCTCTCCAGGAATTTCATTTGCAAAATAAACTTTTACACAACGATCTGACGGTCTCCGCAAACATGTTTAAACGTCGATCACCGAAGCCTAGAGAAACAACAAGAAAAGGAAAAAGGATCAAAATCACGAAAAAAATCATAGTATGCAAATATCTATCTAAACCAAACTTACGCAAACTAACTCGAAGGAGGAGGCCCTTGTTGTGGGAGAGCAGCGGATCGCGCGTGTTGCCCGAGCAAACATCGAAATGATAATGATGCTGCAGTCGCCAGCCCTTGCACGCGCCGAAGAAACACAGGTAATTCCCACGGTAGCTAGCTCAGCAGAAACACTGGACCGATGGGAACTAAGTCGAGATATGGAACTTACATTCTCTCACGTACGATTTCTGGAAGCCCAAACTGCAAAATCCCGATTCCCACGGAAGGGTACCCCCAGTGGACCAGCATCACCACCACCACCTCGTGGGGATGGCATTATAAATAAGCGTAGCAACATAGAGCAGCGTTCATTATCATGTCCATTTTTTATTAAAGTGTCCATTAATACGTTTTATTACGCTCATTGTTATTCCGTGGTCATTAATACGCTCGTTTTTATAACGTTCATTTTTATTAAAGTGTTCATTAATATAAAAGTTCGTTCATATAAGGCTCATTATTAATACGTTCATTATATCGTGTTCATTATAACGTTTTATACCGTGCTATATCGTGCGTTTAGAAATGTAGTATAACACTTTGCGTTTCGGCGGTCTTTAGTTGACCAGGCAAGAAAGGAAAGTCGCGACTTAGAAAAAAAAAAATAATTTTGAAGTCTTCATTTCATCGCTTAAACAAAAGCGCATTGTAATTGCGGTATTAATCCGGTTAGTAATTTGTACACCGTGTATCGAAATAAATAAATAAAGTAAAAGTTTGATAATAAATTATATCCGAGTTCGAGAAATAAACCCAGAAATAAAAACACCGACGACCATCAGAGCAGACGAAGTGATGGCACCCGACGCCACTTGTTTCTCAAGGTAAGAAAATTAATTTTAAAAAAATTTCCTTCTTCTCTGATAATTTCGTTGCACTCGAGAATTACCTATCATCAATCTCGTTTTATTTCCGTGAACGGTTTGAAGGTAGAATCACTATTTTAAACTTTAAACAAGGGGGTTGTTCGCTGTGTTGGATTGTTTTCAGCTACTGAAACACCCGTTGATTTTCGCATTCCTCCTCCCATTGTTGGCAAAATATTGCCCGTCTTTGGGCAAGGCTTGCGAAATCACACAAGTTCCACACAGAGAGGATCGTTAGAATCACCCTCGATAATCAAACGCAAAGGCAAGAAAATCGTGGCCATAGAATCCATCGTGGCAAATAAACTGAGCTTTGGTTCCAACGACAAACTATTATAGCGAAATTAAAAGAGAAGAAGAAGGCAAACGTAAAACATAAATTCATATCAAGCAACGAAAAATTTGACATTCAAATATTGTATCCAGCTTTAATCCTCTCCCGTGCTAGTATCCCTGCACATAGCAGGTTAGCCGAAAAGCGGAATCAGTTTTGTCAGTAGCATTATACTCTAGTCGACGCTACCCGTAACGTTTGAAATAAATAAAAATTTTGAAATAGTCCTTAGACTATTTCTGGTGGCAGCAACTACCGTATTAATCGGAAATCCAAATAAATATTTCATACACAATAATATCATTTCAATATTTCCCTTCAGACTAAACTCTAAATCAAAAATAAATAAAAAAAAAAATTTTTACAGAATTTTAACCTTAACTTGACTTAAAACGAATAAATACGTAACATTGGACGAAAATCGACTGTAATTTCCTTCCCATTGGAGATATTTCGACGTTTAAACGCTCAATTAACACAATTTTACACGCTAAATGCAGTGAACGACACTTTCAGCGTCGACACAATCCCTGGCGCTCGCCAAACGCGATCATTCGTCATACTTTGACGATAATCGACTGTAACTTTCTTCCCATTGGAGATATTTCGACGTTTAAACGCTCATTTTACTCCATTTTAAACGCCAAAAACACTGCACGACACTTTCAGCGTCGACACAATCTCTGGCGCTCGCAAATCGCGATCATTCTTAATACTTTGATGATAATCGACTGTAATTTCCTTCCCGTTGGAGATATTTCGACGTTTAAACGCTCCTCTTACTCCATTTTACACGCTAAATACAGTGCACCTCACTTTTAGCGTCGCAACAATCCCTGGCAATCGCAAAACGCGATCTTTCGCCTTATTTTGACGAAAATCGACTGTAATTTCCGTAAAGTTGGAGATATTTCGACGTTGGACCACATTTTACTCCATTTTACACGCCGAATACAGTGCACGACAATTTCAGCGTCGATACAATCCCTGACGCTCGCAAATCGCGACCATTGGTCAAATGTTGACGAAAATCGACTGTAATTTCCTTAAAATTGGAGATATTTCGACGTTTAAACGCGCATTTTACTTCATTTTGCACGCCGAACGCAGTGCACGACACTTTCAGCGTCGAAAATATCTCTGGCGCCCGCAAATAGCGATCATTCTTAATACTTTGATGATAATCGACTGTAATTTCCTTCCCGTTGGAGATATTTCGACGTTTAAACGCTCCTCTTACTCCATTTTACACGCTATTTACAGTGCACCTCACTTTTAGCGTCGCAACAATCCCTGGCAATCGCAAAACGCGATCTTTCGTCTTATTTTGACGCAAATCGACTGTAATTTCCTTGAAGTTGGAGATATTGCGACGTTTAACCGCTCATTTTACTCCATTTTACACGCCGAATGCAGTGCACGCCACTTTTAGCGTCGCAGGAATCCCTGGCGCTCGCAAAACACGATCTTTCGTCTGATTTTCACGGAAATCGACAGTAATTTCCTTCCCGTAGAAGATAATTCGATGTTTAAACGCTCATTGTACTCCATTTTACACGTCAAATGCAATGCACGACAACTTCAGCGTCGATACATCCCCTGACGCTCGCAAATCGCGATCATTGGTCAAAAGTTGACGAAAATGGACTGTCATTTCCTTGAAGTTGGAGATACTTCGCCGTTTAAACGGGCATTTTACTTCATTTTACACGCCGAACGCAATGCACGACACTTTCAGCGTCGAAAATATCTCTGTCCCCCGCAAATAGCGATCATTCTTAATACTTTGACGACAATCAACTGTAATTTCCTTAACGTTGGAGATATTTCGACGTTTAAACGGGCATGTTACTTCATTTTACAAGCCGAATGCAGTGCACGACACTTTTAGCGTCACAACAATCCCTGGCGCTCCCAATTCGCGATCATTCGTCTGATTTTCACGAAAATCGACTGTAATTTCCTTAAAGTTGGAGATATTTCGACGTTTAACCGCTCATTTTACTCCATTTTACACGCCGAATGCAATGCACGGCACTTTTAGCGTCGCAACAATCCCTGGCACTCGTAAAACACGATCATTCTTCTTATTTTGACGAAAATCGACTGTAATTTCCTTAACGTTGGAGATATTTCGACGTTTAACCGGGCATTTTACTTCGTTTTACACGCCGAACGCAGTGCACAACACTTTCAGCGTGGAAAATATCTCTGGCGACAGCAAATAGCGATCATTCTTAATACTTTGACGATAATCGACTGTAATTTCCTTCCTGTTGGAGATATTTCGACGTTTAAACGCTCCTCTTACTCCATTTTACACGGTGAATACAGTGCACCTCACTTTTAGCGTCGCAACAATCCCTGGCACTCGTAAAACACGAGCTTTCGTCTTATTTTGACGAAAATCGACTGTAATTTCCTTAAAGTTGGAGATATTTCGACGCTTAACCGCTCATTTTACTCCATTTCACACGCCGAATGCAGTGCACGACACTTTTAGCGTCGCAGCAATCCCTGGCAATCGCAAAACGCGATCTTTCGACTTATTTTGACGAAATCGACTGTAATTTCCTTAAAGTCGGAGATATTGCGACGTTTAACCGCTCATTTTACTCCAGTTTACACGCCGAATGCAATGCACGATACTTTTAGCGTCGCAACAATCTCTGACGCTCGCAAATCGCGATCATTGGTCAAATGTTGACGAAAATCGACTGTAATTTCCTTGAAGTTGGAGATATTTCGACGTTTAAACGGTCATTTTACTTCATTTTGCACGCCGATGCAGTGCACGACTCTTGCAGCGTCGCAAATATCTCTGGCGCCCGCAAATAGCGATCATTCTTAACACTTTGACGATAATCGACTGTAATTTCCTTCGCGTTGGAGATATTTCGATGTTTAACCACTCATTTTACTCCATGTTACACGCCGAATGCGGTGCACCTCACTTTTAGCGTCGCAACAATCCCTGGCACTCGTAAAACACGATCTTTCGTCTTATTTTGACGAAAATCGACTGTAATTTCCTTAAAGTTGGAGATATTTCGACGTGTAAACTGGCATGTTACTTCATTTTACTCGCCGAACGCGGTGCACGACACTTTCAGCGTCGAAAATATCACTGGCGCCCGCAAATAGCGATCATTCTTAATACTTTGACGATAATCGACTGTAATTTCCTTCTCGTTGGAGATATTTCGACGTTTAAACGCTCCTCTTACTCCATTTTACACGGTAAATACAGTGCACCTCACTTTTAGCGTCGCAACAATCCCTGGCACTCGTAAAACACGATCTTTCGTCTTATTTTGACGAAAATCGACTGTAATTTCCTTAACGTTGGAGATATTTCGACGTGTAAACTGGTATTTTACTCCATTTTACACGCCGAATGCAGTGCACGACACTTTTAGCGTCGCAGCAATCCCTGGCAATCGCAAAACGCGATCTTTCGACTTATTTGGACGAAATCGACTGTAATTTCCTTAAACGTGGAGATATTGCGACGTTTAAATGCTCATTTTACTCCAGTTTACACACCGAATGCAGTGCACCTCACTTTTACCGTCGCAACAATCCCTGGCACTCGTAAAACACGATCTTTCGTCTTATTTTGACGAAAATCGACTGTAATTTCCTTAAAGTTGGAGATATTTCGACGTTTAAACGGGCATTTTACTTCGTTTTACACGCCGAACGCAGTGCACGACACTTTCAGCGTCGAAAATATCACTGGCGCCCGCAAATAGCGTTCATTCTTAATACTTTGACGATAATCGACTGTCATTTCCTTCTCGTTGGAGACATTTCGACGTTTAAACGCTCCTCTTACTCCATTTTACACGGTAAATACAGTGCACCTCACTTTTAGCGTCGCAACAATCCCTGGCGCGCGCAATTCGCGATCATTCGTCTGAATTTCACGAAAATCGACTGTAATTTCCTTATAGTAGGAGATATTGCGACGCTTAACCGCTCATTTTACTCCATTTTACACGCCGAATGCAGTGCACCTCACTTTTAGCGTCGCAGGAATCCCTGGCGCTCGCAAAACGCTATCTTTCATCTTATTTTGACGAAATCGACTGTAATTTCCTTAAAGTTGGAGATATTTCGACGTTTAACGGCTCATTTTACTCCATGTTACACGCCTAATGCAGTGCACCTCACTTTTAGCGTCGCAACAATCCCTGGCACTCATAAAACACGATCTTTCGTCTTATTTTGACGAAAATCGACTGTAATTTCCTTAAAGTTGGAGATATTTCGACGTTTAACCGCTCATTTTACTCCAATTTACACGCCGAACGCAGTGCACGACACTTTTAGCGTCGCAGCATTCCCTGGCGCTCGCAAAACACGATCTTTCGTCTGATTTTCACGGAAATCGACAGTAATTTCCTTCCCGTAGAAGATATTTCGATGTTTAAACGCTAATTGTACTCCATTTTACACGTCAAATGCAATGCACGACAACTTCAGCGTCGATACATTCCCTGACGCTCGCAAATTGCGATCATTGGTCAAATGTTGACGAAAACGGACTGTAATTTCCTTGAAGTTGGAGATATTTCGCCGTTTAAAGGGGCATTTTCCTTCATTTTACACGCCGAACGCAGTGCACGACACTTTCAGCGTCGAAAATATCTCTGGCGGCCGCAAATAGCGATCATTCTTAATACTTTGACGATAATCAACTGTAATTTCCTTCCCGTGGGAGATGTTTCGACGTTTAAACGCTCCTCTTACTCCATTTTACACGGTAAATACAGTGCACCTCACTTTTAGCGTCGCAACAATCCCTGGCGCGCGCAATTCGCGATCATTCGTCTGAATTTCACGAAAATCGACTGTAATTTCCTTACAGTTGGAGATATTGCGACGTTTAACGGCTCATTTTACTCCATGTTACACGCCGAATGCAGTGCACCTCACTTTTAGCGTCGCAACAATCCCTGGCACTCATAAAACACGATCTTTCGTCTTATTTTGACGAAAATCGACTGTAATTTCCTTAAAGTTGGAGATATTTCGACGTTTAACCGCTCATTTTACTCCAGTTTACACGCCGAACGCAGTGCACGACACTTTCAGCGTCGAAAATATCACTGGCGCCCGCAAATAGCGTTCATTCTTAATACTTTGACGATAATCGACTGTCATTTCCTTCTCGTTGGAGATATTTCGACGTTTAAACGCTCCTCCTACTCCATTTTACACGGTAAATACAGTGCACCTCACTTTTAGCGTCGCAACAATCCCTGGCGCGCGCAATTCGCGATCCTTCGACTTATTTGGACAAAATCAACTGTAATTTCCTTATAGTAGGAGATATTGCGACGCTTAACCGCGCATTGTACTCCATTTTACACGCCGAATGCAGTGCACTACACTTTTAGCGTCGCAGGAATCCCTGGCAATCGCAAAACGCGATCTTTCGACTTATTTTGACGAAATCGACTGTAATTGCCTTAAAGTTGGAGATATTGCGACGTTTAACGGCTCATTTTACTCCATGTTACACGCCGAATGCAGTGCACCTCACTTTTAGCGTCGCAACAATCCCTGGCACTCATAAAACACGATCTTTCGTCTTATTTTGACGAAAATCGACTGTAATTTCCTTAAAGTTGGAGATATTTCGACGTTTAACCGCTCATTTTACTCCATGTTACACGCCGAATGCAGTGCACCTCACTTTTAGCGTCGCAACAATCCCTGGCACTCATAAAACACGATCTTTCGTCTTATTTTGACGAAAATCGACTGTAATTTCCTTAAAGTTGGAGATATTTCGACGTTTAACCGCTCATTTTACTCCATTTTACACGCCGAACGCAGTGCACGACACTTTTAGCGTCGCAGCAATTCCTGGCAATCGCATATCGCGATCCTTCGACTTATTTTGACGAAATCGACTGTAATTTCCTTAAAGTCGGAGATATTGCGACGTTGAACCGCTCATTTTACTCCAGTTTACACGCCGAATGCAATGCACGATACTTTGAGCGTCGCAACAATCCCTGACGCTCGCAAATCGCGATCATTGGTCAAATGTTGACGAAAATCGACTGTAATTTCCTTGAAGTTGGAGATATTTCGACGTTTAAACGGTCATTTTACTTCATTTTGCACGCCGATGCAGTGCACGACACTTGCAGCGTCGCAAATATCTCTGGCGCCCGCAAATAGCGATCATTCTTAACACTTTGACGATAATCGACTGTAATTTCCTTCGCGTTGGAGATATTTCGATGTTTAACCACTCAGTTTACTCCATGTTACACGCCGAATGCAGTGCACCTCACTTGTAGCGTCGCAACAATCCCTGGCACTCGTAAAACACGATCTTTCGTCTTATTTTGACGAAAATCGACTGTAATTTCCTTAAAGTTGGAGATATTTCGACGTGTAAACGGGCATTTTACTCCATTTTACACGCCGAATGCAGTGCACGACAACTTCAGCGTCGATACATTCCCTGACGCTCGCAAATTGCGATCATTGGTCAAATGTTGACGAAAACGGACTGTAATTTCCTTGAAGTTGGAGATATTTCGCCGTTTAAAGGGGCATTTTCCTTCATTTTACACGCCGAACGCAGTGCACGACACTTTCAGCGTCGAAAATATCTCTGGCGGCCGCAAATAGCGATCATTCTTAATACTTTGACGATAATCAACTGTAATTTCCTTCCCGTGGGAGATGTTTCGACGTTTAAACGCTCCTCTTACTCCATTTTACACGGTAAATACAGTGCACCTCACTTTTAGCGTCGCAACAATCCCTGGCGCGCGCAATTCGCGATCATTCGTCTGAATTTCACGAAAATCGACTGTAATTTCCTTATAGTAGGAGATATTGCGACGCTTAACCTATCATTGTACTCCATTTTACACGCCGAATGCAGTGCACTACACTTTTAGCGTCGCAGGAATCCCTGGCGCTCGCAAACCGCGATCTTTCATCTTATTTTGACGAAATCGACTGTAATTTCCTTAAAGTTGGAGATATTGCGACGTTTAACGGCTCATTTTACTCCATGTTACACGCCGAATGCAGTGCACCTCACTTTTAGCGTCGCAACAATCCCTGGCACTCATAAAACACGATCTTTCGTCTTATTTTGACGAAAATCGACTGTAATTTCCTTAAAGTTGGAGATATTTCGACGTTTAACCGCTCATTTTACTCCATTTTACACGCCGAACGCAGTGCACGACACTTTCAGCGTCGAAAATATCACTGGCGCCCGCAAATAGCGTTCATTCTTAATACTTTGACGATAATCGACTGTCATTTCCTTCTCGTTGGAGATATTTCGACGTTTAAACGCTCCTCTGACTCCATTTTACACGGTAAATACAGTGCACCTCACTTTTAGCGTCGCAACAATCCCTGGCGCGCGCAATTCGCGATCATTCGTCTGATTTTGACGAAAATCGACTGTAATTTCCTTAAAGTTGGAGATATTGCCACATTTAACCGCTCATGTTACTCCATTTTACACGCCGAATGCAGTGCACGACACTTTTAGCGTCGCAGCAATTCCTGGCAATCGCAAATCGCGATCCTTCGACTTATTTTGACGAAATCGACTTTAATTTCCTTAAAGTTGGAGATATTTCGACGTTTAACTGCTCATTTTACTCCATTTTACACGCCGAATGCAGTGCACGACACTGCTAGCGTCGCAGCAATCCCTCGCAATCGCAAAACGCGATCTTTCATCTTATTTTGACGAAATCGACTGTAATTTCCTTAACGTTTGAGATATTTCGACGTTTAAACGGGCATTTTACTTCATTTTACATGCCGAATGCAGTGCACGACACTTCCAGCGTCGCAAATATCTCTGGCGCGCGCAAATAGCGATCATTCTTAACACTTTGACGATAATCGACTGTAATTTCCTTCGCGTTGGAGATATTTCGACGTTTAACCGCTCATTTTATTCCATTTTACACGCCGAACGCAGTGCACTACACTTTCAGCGTGGAAAATATCTCTGGCGACCGCAAATAGCGATCATTCGTAATACTTTGACTATAATCGACTGTAATTTCCTTCCCGTTGGAGATATTTCGACGTTTAAACGCTCCTCTGACTCCATTTTACACGGTAAATACAGTGCACCTCACTTTTAGCGTCGCAGCAATCCCTGGCGCTCGCAAAACACGATCTTTCTTCTGATTTTCACGGAAATCGACAGTAATTTCCTTCCCGTAGAAGATATTTCGATGTTTAAACGCTAATTGTACTCCATTTTACACGTCAAATGCAATGCACGACAACTTCAGCGTCGATACATTCCCTGACGCTCGCAAATTGCGATCATTGGTCAAATGTTGACGAAAACGGACTGTAATTTCCTTCAAGTTGGAGATATTTCGCCGTTTAAACGGGCATTTTACTTCATTTTACACGCCGAACGCAGTGCACGACACTTTCAGCGTCGAAAATATCTCTGGCGCCCGCAAATAGCGATCATTCTTAATACTTTGACGATAATCGACTGTAATTTCCTTCTCGTTGGAGATATTTCGACGTTTAAACGCTCCTCTTACTCCATTTTACACGGTAAATACAGTGCACCTCACTTTTAGCGTCGCAACAATCCCTGGCACTCGTAAAACACGATCTTTCGTCTTATTTTGACGAAAATCGACTGTAATTTCCTTAACGTTGGAGATATTTCGACGTGTAAACTGGCATTTTACTCCATTTTACACGCCGAATGCAGTGCACGACACTTTTAGCGTCGCAGCAAACCCTGGCAATCGCAAAACGCGATCTTTCGACTTATTTGGACGAAATCGACTGTAATTTCCTTAAACGTGGAGATATTGCGACGTTTAAATGCTCATTTTACTCCAGTTTACACGCCGAATGCAGTGCACCTCACTTTTACCGTCGCAACAATCCCTGGCACTCGTAAAACACGATCTTTCGTCTTATTTTGACGAAAATCGACTGTAATTTCCTTAAAGTTGGAGATATTTCGACGTTTAAACGGGCATTTTACTTCGTTTTACACGCCGAACGCAGTGCACGACACTTTCAGCGTCGAAAATATCACTGGCGCCCGCAAATAGCGTTCATTCTTAATACTTTGACGATAATCGACTGTCATTTCCTTCTCGTTGGAGACATTTCGACGTTTAAACGCTCCTCTTACTCCATTTTACACGGTAAATACAGTGCACCTCACTTTTAGCGTCGCAACAATCCCTGGCGCGCGCAATTCGCGATCATTCGTCTGAATTTCACGAAAATCGACTGTAATTTCCTTATAGTAGGAGATATTGCGACGCTTAACCGCTCATTTTACTCCATTTTACACGCCGAATGCAGTGCACTACACTTTTAGCGTCGCAGGAATCCCTGGCGCTCGCAAAACGCTATCTTTCATCTTATTTTGACGAAATCGACTGTAATTTCCTTAAAGTTGGAGATATTGCGACGTTTAACGGCTCATTTTACTCCATGTTACACGCCTAATGCAGTGCACCTCACTTTTAGCGTCGCAACAATCCCTGGCACTCATAAAACACGATCTTTCGTCTTATTTTGACGAAAATCGACTGTAATTTCCTTAAAGTTGGAGATATTTCGACGTTTAACCGCTCA
This sequence comes from Bombus sonorus, assembly GCA_029958995.1. Lineage (NCBI taxonomy): Eukaryota > Metazoa > Arthropoda > Insecta > Hymenoptera > Apidae > Bombus > Bombus sonorus. Next base: position 4,095,455 of record JARWAU010000008.1, on the reverse strand, counting down.
TTTTACTCCATTTTACACGCCGAACGCAGTGCACGACACTTTTAGCGTCGCAGCATTCCCTGGCGCTCGCAAAACACGATCTTTCGTCTGATTTTCACGGAAATCGACAGTAATTTCCTTCCCGTAGAAGATATTTCGATGTTTAAACGCTAATTGTACTCCATTTTACACGTCAAATGCAATGCACGACAACTTCAGCGTCGATACATTCCCTGACGCTCGCAAATTGCGATCATTGGTCAAATGTTGACGAAAACGGACTGTAATTTCCTTGAAGTTGGAGATATTTCGCCGTTTAAAGGGGCATTTTCCTTCATTTTACACGCCGAACGCAGTGCACGACACTTTCAGCGTCGAAAATATCTCTGGCGGCCGCAAATAGCGATCATTCTTAATACTTTGACGATAATCAACTGTAATTTCCTTCCCGTGGGAGATGTTTCGACGTTTAAACGCTCCTCTTACTCCATTTTACACGGTAAATACAGTGCACCTCACTTTTAGCGTCGCAACAATCCCTGGCGCGCGCAATTCGCGATCATTCGTCTGAATTTCACGAAAATCGACTGTAATTTCCTTATAGTAGGAGATATTGCGACGCTTAACCGCTCATTGTACTCCATTTTACACGCCGAATGCAGTGCACTACACTTTTAGCGTCGCAGGAATCCCTGGCGCTCGCAAAACGCGATCTTTCATCTTATTTTGACGAAATCGACTGTAATTTCCTTACAGTTGGAGATATTGCGACGTTTAACGGCTCATTTTACTCCATGTTACACGCCGAATGCAGTGCACCTCACTTTTAGCGTCGCAACAATCCCTGGCACTCATAAAACACGATCTTTCGTCTTATTTTGACGAAAATCGACTGTAATTTCCTTAAAGTTGGAGATATTTCGACGTTTAACCGCTCATTTTACTCCAGTTTACACGCCGAACGCAGTGCACGACACTTTCAGCGTCGAAAATATCACTGGCGCCCGCAAATAGCGTTCATTCTTAATACTTTGACGATAATCGACTGTCATTTCCTTCTCGTTGGAGATATTTCGACGTTTAAACGCTCCTCCTACTCCATTTTACACGGTAAATACAGTGCACCTCACTTTTAGCGTCGCAACAATCCCTGGCGCGCGCAATTCGCGATCCTTCGACTTATTTGGACAAAATCAACTGTAATTTCCTTATAGTAGGAGATATTGCGACGCTTAACCGCGCATTGTACTCCATTTTACACGCCGAATGCAGTGCACTACACTTTTAGCGTCGCAGGAATCCCTGGCAATCGCAAAACGCGATCTTTCGACTTATTTTGACGAAATCGACTGTAATTGCCTTAAAGTTGGAGATATTGCGACGTTTAACGGCTCATTTTACTCCATGTTACACGCCGAATGCAGTGCACCTCACTTTTAGCGTCGCAACAATCCCTGGCACTCATAAAACACGATCTTTCGTCTTATTTTGACGAAAATCGACTGTAATTTCCTTAAAGTTGGAGATATTTCGACGCTTAACCGCTCATTTTACTCCATTTTACACGCCGAATGCAGTGCACGACACTTTTAGCGTCGCAGCAATCCCTGGCAATCGCAAAACGCGATCTGTCGACTTATTTTCACGAAATCGACTGTAATTTCCTTAAAGTCGGAGATATTGCGACGTTGAACCGCTCATTTTACTCCAGTTTACACGCCGAATGCAATGCACGATACTTTGAGCGTCGCAACAATCCCTGACGCTCGCAAATCGCGATCATTGGTCAAATGTTGACGAAAATCGACTGTAATTTCCTTGAAGTTGGAGATATTTCGACGTTTAAACGGTCATTTTACTTCATTTTGCACGCCGATGCAGTGCACGACACTTGCAGCGTCGCAAATATCTCTGGCGCCCGCAAATAGCGATCATTCTTAACACTTTGACGATAATCAACTGTAATTTCCTTCGCGTTGGAGATATTTCGATGTTTAACCACTCAGTTTACTCCATGTTACACGCCGAATGCAGTGCACCTCACTTGTAGCGTCGCAACAATCCCTGGCACTCGTAAAACACGATCTTTCGTCTTATTTTGACGAAAATCGACAGTAATTTCCTTAAAGTTGGAGATATTTCGACGGGTAAACGGGCATTTTACTCCATTTTACACGCCGAATGCAGTGCACGACAACTTCAGCGTCGATACATTCCCTGACGCTCGCAAATTGCGATCATTGGTCAAATGTTGACGAAAACGGACTGTAATTTCCTTGAAGTTGGAGATATTTCGCCGTTTAAAGGGGCATTTTCCTTCATTTTACACGCCGAACGCAGTGCACGACACTTTCAGCGTCGAAAATATCTCTGGCGGCCGCAAATAGCGATCATTCTTAATACTTTGACGATAATCAACTGTAATTTCCTTCCCGTGGGAGATGTTTCGACGTTTAAACGCTCCTCTTACTCCATTTTACACGGTAAATACAGTGCACCTCACTTTTAGCGTTGCAACAATCCCTGGCGCGCGCAATTCGCGATCATTCGTCTGAATTTCACGAAAATCGACTGTAATTTCCTTATAGTAGGAGATATTGCGACGCTTAACCTATCATTGTACTCCATTTTACACGCCGAATGCAGTGCACTACACTTTTAGCGTCGCAGGAATCCCTGGCGCTCGCAAAACGCGATCTTTCATCTTATTTTGACGAAATCGACTGTAATTTCCTTAAAGTTGGAGATATTGCGACGTTTAACGGCTCATTTTACTCCATGTTACACGCCGAATGCAGTGCACCTCACTTTTAGCGTCGAAACAATCCCTGGCACTCATAAAACACGATCTTTCGTCTTATTTTGACGAAAATCGACTGTAATTTCCTTAAAGTTGGAGATATTTCGACGTTTAACCGCTCATTTTACTCCATTTTACACGCCGAACGCAGTGCACGACACTTTCAGCGTCGAAAATATCACTGGCGCCCGCAAATAGCGTTCATTCTTAATACTTTGACGATAATCGACTGTCATTTCCTTCTCGTTGGAGATATTTCGACGTTTAAACGCTCCTCTGACTCCATTTTACACGGTAAATACAGTGCACCTCACTTTTAGCGTCGCAACAATCCCTGGCGCGCGCAATTCGCGATCATTCGTCTGATTGTCTCGAAAATCGACTGTAATTTCCTTAAAGTTGGAGATATTGCGACGCTTAAACGCTCATTTTACTCCATTTTACACGCCGAATGCAGTGCACGACACTTTTAGCGTCGCAGCAATTCCTGGCAATCGCAAATCGCGATCCTTCGACTTATTTTGACGAAATCGACTTTAATTTCCTTAAAGTTGGAGATATTTCGACGCTTAACCGCTCATTTTACTCCATTTTACACGCCGAATGCAGTGCACGACACTTTTAGCGTCGCAGCAATCCCTGGCAATCGCAAAACGCGATCTTTCTACTTATTTTGACGAAATCGACTGTAATTTCCTTAAAGTCGGAGATATTGCGACGTTGAACCGCTCATTTTACTCCAGTTTACATGCCGAATGCAATGCACGATACTTTTAGCGTCGCAACAATCCCTGACGCTCGCAAATCGCGATCATTGGTCAAATGTTGACGAAAATCGACTGTAATTTCCTTGAAGTTGGAGATATTTCGACGTTTAAACGGTCATTTTACTTCATTTTGCACGCCGATGCAGTGCACGACACTTGCAGCGTCGCAAATATCTCTGGCGCCCGCAAATAGCGATCATTCTTAACACTTTGACGATAATCGACTGTAATTTCCTTCGCGTTGGAGATATTGCGATATTTAACCACTCAGTTTACTCCATGTTACACGCCGAATGCAGTGCACCTCCCTTTTAGCGTCGCAACAATCCCTGGCACTCATAAAACACGATCTTTCGTCTTATTTTGACGAAAATCGACTGTAATTTCCTTAAAGTTGGAGATATTTCGACGTGTAAACGGGCATTTTACTTCATTTTACACGCCGAACGCGGTGCACGACACTTTCAGCGTCGAAAATATCACTGGCGCCCGCAAATAGCGATCATTCTTAATACTTTGACGATAATCGGCTGTAATTTCCTTCTCGTTGGAGATATTTCGACGTTTAAACGCTCCTCTTACTCCATTTAACACGGTAAATACAGTGCACCTCACTTTTAGCGTCGCAACAATCTCTGGCGCGCGCAATTCGCGATCATTCGTCTGATTTTCTCGAAAAGCGACTGTATTTTCCTTAAAGTTGGAGATATTGCGACGCTTAACCTATCATTTTACTCCATTTTACACGCCGAATGCAGTGCACGACACTTTTAGCGTCGCAGCAATTCCTGGCAATCGCAAATCGCGATCCTTCGACTTATTTTGACGAAATCGACTGTAATTTCCTTAAAGTTGGAGATATTTCGACGTTTAACTGCTCATTTTACTCCATTTTACACGCCGAATGCAGTGCACGACACTGCTAGCGTCGCAGCAATCCCTCGCAATCGCAAAACGCGATCTTTCATCTTATTTTGACGAAATCGACTGTAATTTCCTTAACGTTTGAGATATTTCGACGTTTAAACGGGCATTTTACTTCATTTTACATGCCGAATGCAGTGCACGACACTTCCAGCGTCGCAAATATCTCTGGCGCGCGCAAATAGCGATCATTCTTAACACTTTGACGATAATCGACTGTAATTTCCTTCGCGTTGGAGATATTTCGACGTTTAACCGCTCATTTTATTCCATTTTACACGCCGAACGCAGTGCACTACACTTTCAGCGTGGAAAATATCTCTGGCGACCGCAAATAGCGATCATTCGTAATACTTTGACTATAATCGACTGTAATTTCCTTCCCGTTGGAGATATTTCGACGTTTAAACGCTCCTCTGACTCCATTTTACACGGTAAATACAGTGCACCTCACTTTTAGCGTCGCAGCAATCCCTGGCGCTCGCAAAACACGATCTTTCTTCTGATTTTCACGGAAATCGACAGTAATTTCCTTCCCGTAGAAGATATTTCGATGTTTAAACGCTAATTGTACTCCATTTTACACGTCAAATGCAATGCACGACAACTTCAGCGTCGATACATTCCCTGACGCTCGCAAATTGCGATCATTGGTCAAATGTTGACGAAAACGGACTGTAATTTCCTTGAAGTTGGAGATATTTCGCCGTTTAAACGGGCATTTTACTTCATTTTACACGCCGAACGCAGTGCACGACACTTTCAGCGTCGAAAATATCTCTGGCGCCCGCAAATAGCGATCATTCTTAATACTTTGACGATAATCAACTGTAATTTCCTTCCCGTTGGAGATGTTTCGACGTTTAAACGCTCCTCTTACTCCATTTTACACGGTAAATACAGTGCACCTCACTTTTAGCGTCGCAACAATCCCTGGCGCGCGCAATTCGCGATCATTCGTCTCAATTTCACGAAAATCGACTGTAATTTCCTTATAGTAGGAGATATTGCGACGCTTAACCGCTCATTTTTCTCCATTTTACACGCCGAATGCAGTGCACTACACTTTTAGCGTCGCAGGAATCCCTGGCGCTCGCAAAACGCGATCTTTCACCTTATTTTGACGAAATCGACTGTAATATCCTTAAAGTTGGAGATATTGCGACGTTTAACGGCTCATTTTACTCCATGTTACACGCCGAATGCAGTGCACCTCACTTTTAGCGTCGCAACAATCCCTGGCACTCATAAAACACGATCTTTCGTCTTATTTTGACGAAAATCGACTGTAATTTCCTTAAAGTTGGAGATATTTCGACGTTTAACCGCTCATTTTACTCCATTTTACACGCCGAATGCAGTGCACGACACTTTCAGCGTCGAAAATATCACTGGCGCCCGCAAATAGCGTTCATTCTTAATACTTTGACGATAATCGACTGTCATTTCCTTCTCGTTGGAGATATTTCGACGTTTAAACGCTCCTCTTACTCCATTTGACACGGTAAATACAGTGCACCTCACTGTTAGCGTCGCAACAATCTCTGGCGCGCGCAATTCGCGATCATTCGTCTGATTTTCTGGAAAATCGACTGTAATTTCCTTAAAGTTGGAGATATTGCGACGCTTAAACGCTCATTTTACTCCAGTTTTCACGCCGAATGCAGTGCACGGCACTTTTAGCGTCGCAGCAATTCCTGGCAATCGCAAATCGCGATCCTTCGACTTATTTTGACGAAATCGAATGTAATTTCCTTAAAGTTGGAGATATTTCGACGCTTAACCGCTCATTTTACTCCATTTTACACGCCGAATGCAGTGCACGACACTTTTAGCGTCGCAGCAATCCCTGGCAATCGCAAAACGCGATCTTTCGACTTATTTTGACGACATCGACTGTAATTTCCTTAAAGTCGGAGATATTGCGACGTTTAACCGCTCATTTTACTCCAGTTTACACGCCGAATGCAATGCACGATACTTTTAGCGTCGCAACAATCCCTGACGCTCGCAAATCGCGATCATTGGTCAAATGTTGACGAAAATCGACTGTAATTTCCTTGAAGTTGGAGATATTTCGACGTTTAAACGGTCATTTTACTTCATTTTGCACGCCGATGCAGTGCACGAGACTTGCAGCGTCGCAAATATCTCTGGCGCCCGCAAATAGCGATCATTCTTAACACTTTGACGATAATCGACTGTAATTTCCTTCGCGTTGGAGATATTTCGATGTTTAACCACTCATTTTACTCCATGTTACACGCCGAATGCAGTGCACCTCACTTTTAGCGTCGCAACAATCCCTGGCACTCATAAAACACGATCTTTCGTCTAATTTTGACGAAAATCGACTGTAATTTCCTTAAAGTTGGAGATATTTCGACGTGTAAACGGGCATTTTCTTCATTTTACACGCCGAACGCGGTGCACGACACTTTTAGCGTCGCAACAATCCCTGACGCCCGCAAATCGCGATCATTGGTCAAATGTTGACGAAAATCGACTGTAATTTCCTTGAAGTTGGAGATATTTCGACGTTTACAAGGTCATTTTACTTCAGTTTACACGCCGAACGCAGTGCACGACACTTAGAGCGTCGAAAATATCACTGGCGCCCGCAAATAGCGATCATTCGTAATACTTTGACGATAATCGACTGTAATTTCCTTCTCGTTGGAGATATTTCGACGTTTAAACGCTCCTCTTACTCCATTTTACACGGTAAATACAGTGCACCTCACTTTTAGCGTCGCAACAATCCCTGGCACTCGTGAAACACGATCTTTCATCTTATTTTGACGAAATCGACTGTAATTTCCTTAACGTTGGAGATATTTCGACGTTTAAACGGGCATTTTACTTCATTTTACATGCCGAATGCAGTGCACGACACTTCCAGCGTCGCAAATATCTCTGGCGCCCGCAAATAGCGATCATTCTTAACACTTTGACGATAATCGACTGTAATTTCCTTCGCGTTGGAGATATTTCGACGTTTAACCGCTCATTTTATTCCATTTTACACGCCGAACGCAGTGCACTACACTTTCAGCGTGGAAAATATCTCTGGCGACCGCAAATAGCGATCATTCTTAATACTTTGACTATAATCGACTGTAATTTCCTTCCCGTTGGAGATATTTCGACGTTTAAACGCTCCTCTGACTCCATTTTACACGGTAAATATAGTGCACCTCACTTTTAGCGTCGCAGCAATCCCTGACGCTCGCAAAACACGATCTTTCGTCTGATTTTCAGGGAAATCGACAGTAATTTCCTTCCCGTAGAAGATATTTCGATGTTTAAACGCTAATTGTACTCCATTTTACACGTCAAATGCAATGCACGACAACTTCAGCGTCGATACATTCCCTGACGCTCGCAAATTGCGATCATTGGTCAAATGTTGACGAAAACGGACTGTAATTTCCTTGAAGTTGGAGATATTTCGCCGTTTAAACGGGCATTTTACTTCATTTTACACGCCGAACGCAGTGCACGACACTTTCAGCGTCGAAAATATCTCTGGCGCCCGCAAATAGCGATCATTCTTAACACTTTGACGATAATCAACTGTAATTTCCTTCCCGTTGGAGATGTTTCGACGTTTAAACGCTCCTCTTACTCCATTTTACACGGTAAATACAGTGCACCTCACTTTTAGCGTCGCAACAATCCCTGGCGCGCGCAATTCGCGATCATTCGTCTCAATTTCACGAAAATCGACTGTAATTTCCTTATAGTAGGAGATATTGCGACGCTTAACCGCTCATTTTTCTCCATTTTACACGCCGAATGCAGTGCACTACACTTTTAGCGTCGCAGGAATCCCTGGCGCTCGCAAAACGCGATCTTTCACCTTATTTTGACGAAATCGACTGTAATATCCTTAAAGTTGGAGATATTGCGACGTTTAACGGCTCATTTTACTCCATGTTACACGCCGAATGCAGTGCACCTCACTTTTAGCGTCGCAACAATCCCTGGCACTCATAAAACACGATCTTTCGTCTTATTTTGACGAAAATCGACTGTAATTTCCTTAAAGTTGGAGATATTTCGACGTTTAACCGCTCATTTTACTCCATTTTACACGCCGAATGCAGTGCACGACACTTTCAGCGTCGAAAATATCACTGGCGCCCGCAAATAGCTTTCATTCTTAATACTTTGACGATAATCGACTGTCATTTCCTTCTCGTTGGAGATATTTCGACGTTTAAACGCTCCTCTTACTCCATTTGACACGGTAAATACAGTGCACCTCACTTTTAGCGTCGCAACAATCCCTGGCGCGCGCAATTCGCGATCATTCGTCTGATTTTCTGGAAAATCGACTGTAATTTCCTTAAAGTTGGAGATATTGCGACGCTTAAACGCTCATTTTACTCCATTTTTCACGCCGAATGCAGTGCACGGCACTTTTAGCGTCGCAGCAATTCCTGGCAATCGCAAATCGCGATCCTTCGACTTATTTTGACGAAATCGAATGTAATTTCCTTAAAGTTGGAGATATTTCGACGCTTAACCGCTCATTTTACTCCATTTTACACGCCGAATGCAGTGCACGACACGTTTAGCGTCGCAGCAATCCCTGGCAATCGCAAAACGCGATCTTTCGACTTATTTTGACGAAATCGACTGTAATTTCCTTAAAGTCGGAGATATTGCGACGTTTAACCGCTCATTTTACTCCAGTTTACACGCCGAATGCAATGCACGATACTTTTAGCGTCGCAACAATCCCTGACGCTCGCAAATCGCGATCATTGGTCAAATGTTGACGAAAATCGACTGTAATTTCCTTGAAGTTGGAGATATTTCGACGTTTAAACGGTCATTTTACTTCATTTTGCACGCCGATGCAGTGCACGAGACTTGCAGCGTCGCAAATATCTCTGGCGCCCGCAAATAGCGATCATTCTTAACACTTTGACGATAATCGACTGTAATTTCCTTCGCGTTGGAGATATTTCGATGTTTAACCACTCATTTTACTCCATGTTACACGCCGAATGCAGTGCACCTCACTTTTAGCGTCGCAACAATCCCTGGCACTCATAAAACACGATCTTTCGTCTTATTTTGACGACAATCGACTGTAATTTCCTTAAAGTTGGAGATATTTCGACGTGTAAACGGGCATTTTACTCCATTTTACACGCCGAACGCAGTGCACTACACTTTCAGCGTGGAAAAGATCTCTGGCGACCGCAAATAGCGATCATTCTTAATACTTTGACAATAATCGACTGTAATTTCCTTCCCGTTGGAGATATTTCGACGTTTAAACGCTCCTCTTACTCCATTTTACACGGTAAATACAGTGCACCTCACTTTTAGCGTCGCAACATTCCCTGGCACTCATAAAACACGATCTTTCGTCTTATTTTGACGAAAATCGACTGTAATGTCCGTAAAGTTGGAGATATTTCGACGTTTAACCGCTCATTTTACTCCATTTTACACGCCGAATGCAGTGCACGACACTTTTAGCGTCGCAACAATCCCTGACGCTCGCAAATCGCGATCATTGGTCAAATGTTGACGAAAATGGACTGTAATTTCCTTGAAGTTGGAGATATTTCGCCGTGCAAACGGGCATTTTACTTCATGTTACACGCCGAACGCAGTGCACGACACTTTCAGCGCCAAAAATATCTCTGGCGCACGCAAATAGCGATCATTCTTAATACTTTGACGATAATCAACTGTAATTTCCTTCCCGTTGGAGATGTTTCGACGTTTAAACGCTCCTCTTACTCCATTTTACACGGTAAATACAGTGCACCTCACTTTTAGCGTCGCAACAATCCCTGGCGCGCGCAATTCGCGATCATTCGTCTGAATTTCACGAAAATCGACTGTAATTTCCTTATAGTAGGAGATATTGCGACGCTTAACCGCTCATTTTACTCCATTTTACACGCCGAATGCAGTGCACTACACTTTTAGCGTCGCAGGAATCCCTGGCGCTCGCAAAACGCGATCTTTCATCTTATTTTGACGAAATCGACTGTAATTTCCTTAAAGTTGGAGATATTTCGACGTTTAACCGCTCATTTTACTCCATTTTACCCGCCGAATGCAGTGCACGACACATTTAGCGTCGCAACAATCCCTCACGCTCGCAAATCGCGATCATTGGTCAAATGTTGACGAAAATCGACTGTAATTTCCTTGAAGTTGGAGATATTTCGACGTTTACAAGGTCATTTTACTTCAGTTTACACGCCGAACGCAGTGCACGACACTTAGAGCGTCGAAAATATCACTGGCGCCCGCAAATAGCGATCATTCGTAATACTTTGACGATAATCGACTGTAATTTCCTTCTCGTTGGAGATATTTCGACGTTTAAACGCTCCTCTTACTCCATTTTACACGGTAAATACAGTGCACCGCACTTTTAGCGTCGCAACAATCCCTGGCACTCGTGAAACACGATCTTTCGCCTTATTTTGACGAAAATCGACTGTAATTTCCTTAAAGTTGGAGATATTTCGACGTGTAAACGGGCATTGTACTCCATTTTACACGCCGAATGCAGTGCGCGACACTTTTAGCGTCGCAGCAATCCCTGGCAATCGCAAAACGCGATCTTTCGACTTATTTTGACGCAATCGACTGTAATTTCCTTAAAGTTGGAGATATTGCGACGATTAACTGCTCATTTTACTCCATTTTACACGCCGAATGCAGTGCTCCTCACTTTTAGCGTCGCAACAATCCCTGGCACTCGTAAAACACGATCTTTCATCTTATTTTGACGAAAATCGACTGTAATTTCCTTAAAGTTGGAGATATTTCGACGTTTAACCGCTCATTTTACTCCATTTTACACGCCGAACGCAGTGCACTACACTTTCAGCGTGGAAAATATCTCTGGCGACCGCAAATAGCGATCATGCTTAATACTTTGACAATAATCGACTGTAATTTCCTTCCCGTTGGAGATATTTCGACGTTTAACCGCTCATTTTACTCCATTTGACACGCCGAATGCAGTGCACGACACTTTTAGCGTCGCAGCAATCCCTGGCAATCGCAAAACGCGATCTTTCGACTTATTTTGACGAAATCGACTGTAATATCCTTAAAGTTGGAGATATTGCGACGTTTAACCGCTCATTTTACTCTATTTTACACGCCGAATGCAATGCACGACACTTTTAGCGTCGCAACAATCCCTGACGCTCGCAAATCGCGATCATTGGTCAACTGTTGACGAAAATCGACTGTAATTTCCTTGAAGTTGGAGATATTTCGACGTTTACACGGTTATTTTACTTCATTTTACACGCCGAACGCAGTGCACGACACTTTCAGCGTCGAAAATATCACTGGCGCCCGCAAATAGCGATCATTCTTAATACTTTGACGATAATCGACTGTAATTTCCTTCTCGTTGGCGATATTTCGACGTTTGAAAGCTCCTCTTACTCCATTTTACACGGTAAATACAGTGCACCTCACTTTTAGCGTCGCAACAATCCCTGGCACTCGTAAAACACGATCTTTCGTCTTATTTTGACGAAAATCGACTGTAATTTCCTTAAAGTTGGAGATATTTCGACGTTTAACCGCTCATTTTACTCCATTTTACACGCCGAACGCAGTGCACTACACTTTCAGCGTGGAAAAGATCTCTGGCGACCGCAAATAGCGATCATTCTTAATACTTTGACAATAATCGACTGTAATTTCCTTCCCGTTGGAGATATTTCGACGTTTAAACGCTCCTCTTACTCCATTTTACACGGTAAATACAGTGCACCTCACTTTTAGCGTCGCAACAATCCCTGGCACTCATAAAACACGATCTTTCGTCTTATTTTGACGACAATCGACTGTAATTTCCTTAAAGTTGGAGATATTTCGACGTGTAAACGGGCATTTTACTTCATTTTACACGCCGAACGCGGTGCACGACACTTTCAGCGTCGAAAATATCACTGGCGCCCGCTAATAGCGATCATTCTTAATACTTTGACGATAATCGACTGTAATTTCCTTCTCGTTGGAGATATTTCGACGTTTAAACGCTCCTCTTACTCCATTTTACACGGTAAATACAGTGCACCTAACTTTTAGCGTCGCAACAATCCCTGACGCTCGCAAATCGCGATCATTGGTCAAATGTTGACGAAAATCGACTGTAATTTCCTTGAAGTTGGAGATATTTCGACATTTACAAGGTCATTTTACTTCAGTTTACACGCCGAACGCAGTGCACGACACTTAGAGCGTCGAAAATATCACTGGCGCCCGCAAATAGCGATCATTCGTAATACTTTGACGATAATCGACTGTAATTTCCTTCTCGTTGGAGATATTTCGACGTTTAAACGCTCCTCTTACTCCATTTTACACGGTAAATACAGTGCACCGCACTTTTAGCGTCGCAACAATCCCTGGCACTCGTGAAACACGATCTTTCGCCTTATTTTGACGAAAATCGACTGTAAGTTCCTTAAAGTTGGAGATATTTCGACGTGTAAACGGGCATTGTACTCCATTTTACACGCCGAATGCAGTGCGCGACACTTTTAGCGTGGCAGCAATCCCTGGCAATCGCAAAACGCGATCTTTCGACTTATTTTGACGCAATCGACTGTAATTTCCTTAAAGTTGGAGATATTGCGACGATTAACTGCTCATTTTACTCCATTTTACACGCCGAATGCAGTGCTCCTCACTTTTAGCGTCGCAACAATCCCTGGCACTCGTAAAACACGATCTTTCATCTTATTTTGACGAAAATCGACTGTAATTTCCTTAAAGTTGGAGATATTTCGACGTTTAACCGCTCATTTTACTCCATTTTACACGCCGAACGCAGTGCACTACACTTTCAGCGTGGAAAATATCTCTGGCGACCGCAAATAGCGATCATGCTTAATACTTTGACAATAATCGACTGTAATTTCCTTCCCGTTGGAGATATTTCGACGTTTAACCGCTCATTTTACTCTATTTTACACGCCGAATGCAATGCACGACACTTTTAGCGTCGCAACAATCCCTGACGCTCGCAAATCGCGATCATTGGTCAACTGTTGACGAAAATCGACTGTAATTTCCTTGAAGTTGGAGATATTTCGACGTTTACACGGTTAGTTTACTTCATTTTACACGCCGAACGCAGTGCACGACACTTTCAGCGTCGAAAATATCACTGGCGCCCGCAAATAGCGATCATTCTTAATACTTTGACGATAATCGACTGTAATTTCCTTCTCGTTGGAGATATTTCGACGTTTGAAAGCTCCTCTTACTCCATTTTACACGGTAAATACAGTGCACCTCACTTTTAGCGTCGCAACAATCCCTGGCACTCGTAAAACACGATCTTTCGTCTTATTTTGACGAAAATCGACTGTAATTTCCTTAAAGTTGGAGATATTTCGACGTTTAACCGCTCATTTTACTCCATTTTACACGCCGAACGCAGTGCACTACACTTTCAGCGTGGAAAAGATCTCTGGCGACCGCAAATAGCGATCATTCTTAATACTTTGACAATAATCGACTGTAATTTCCTTCCCGTTGGAGATATTTCGACGTTTAAACGCTCCTCTTACTCCATTTTACACGGTAAATACAGTGCACCTCACTTTTAGCGTCGCAACAATCCCTGGCACTCATAAAACACGATCTTTCGTCTTATTTTGACGACAATCGACTGTAATTTCCTTAAAGTTGGAGATATTTCGACGTGTAAACGGGCATTTTACTTCATTTTACACGCCGAACGCGGTGCACGACACTTTCAGCGTCGAAAATATCACTGGCGCCCGCTAATAGCGATCATTCTTAATACTTTGACGATAATCGACTGTAATTTCCTTCTCGTTGGAGATATTTCGACGTTTAAACGCTCCTCTTACTCCATTTTACACGGTAAATACAGTGCACCTAACTTTTAGCGTCGCAACAATCCCTGACGCTCGCAAATCGCGATCATTGGTCAAATGTTGACGAAAATCGACTGTAATTTCCTTGAAGTTGGGGATATTTCGACATTTACAAGGTCATTTTACTTCAGTTTACACGCCGAACGCAGTGCACGACACTTAGAGCGTTGAAAATATCACTGGCGCCCGCAAATAGCGATCATTCGTAATACTTTGACGATAATCGACTGTAATTTCCTTCTCGTTGGAGATATTTCGACGTTTAAACGCTCCTCTTACTCCATTTTACACGGTAAATACAGTGCACCTCACTTTTAGCGTCGCAACAATCCCTCACGCTCGCAAATCGCGATCATTGGTCAAATGTTGACGAAAATCGACTGTAATTTCCTTGAAGTTGGAGATATTTCGACGTTTACAAGGTCATTTTACTTCAGTTTACACGCCGAACGCAGTGCACGACACTTAGAGCGTCGAAAATATCACTGGCGCCCGCAAATAGCGATCATTCGTAATACTTTGACGATAATCGACTGTAATTTCCTTCTCGTTGGAGATATTTCGACGTTTAAACGCTCCTCTTACTCCATTTTACACGGTAAATACAGTGCACCTCACTTTTAGCGTCGCAACAATCCCTGGCACTCGTGAAACACGATCTTTCGTCTTATTTTGACGAAAATCGACTGTAATTTCCTTAAAGTTGGAGATGTTTCGACGTGTAAACGGGCATTGTACTCCATTTTACACGCCGAATGCAGTGCGCGACACTTTTAGCGTGGCAGCAATCCCTGGCAATCGCAAAACGCGATCTTTCGACTTATTTTGACGCAATCGACTGTAATTTCCTTAAAGTTGGAGATATTGCGACGATTAACTGCTCATTTTACTCCATTTTACACGCCGAATGCAGTGCTCCTCACTTTTAGCGTCGCAACAATCCCTGGCACTCGTAAAACACGATCTTTCATCTTATTTTGACGAAAATCGACTGTAATTTCCTTAAAGTTGGAGATATTTCGACGTTTAACCGCTCATTTTACTCCATTTTACACGCCGAACGCAGTGCACTACACTTTCAGCGTGGAAAATATCTCTGGCGACCGCAAATAGCGATCATGCTTAATACTTTGACAATAATCGACTGTAATTTCCTTCCCGTTGGAGATATTTCGACGTTTAACCGCTCATTTTACTCCATTTGACACGCCGAATGCAGTGCACGACACTTTTAGCGTCGCAGCAATCCCTGGCAATCGCAAAACGCGATCTTTCGACTTATTTTGACGAAATCGACTGTAATATCCTTAAAGTTGGAGATATTGCGACGTTTAACCGCTCATTTTACTCTATTTTAAACGCCGAATGCAATGCACGACACTTTTAGCGTCGCAACAATCCCTGACGCTCGCAAATCGCGATCATTGGTCAACTGTTGACGAAAATCGACTGTAATTTCCTTGAAGTTGGAGATATTTCGACGTTTACACGGTTAGTTTACTTCATTTTACACGCCGAACGCAGTGCACGACACTTTCAGCGTCGAAAATATCACTGGCGCCCGCAAATAGCGATCATTCTTAATACTTTGACGATAATCGACTGTAATTTCCTTCTCGTTGGAGATATTTCGACGTTTGAAAGCTCCTCTTACTCCATTTTACACGGTCAATACAGTGCACCTCACTTTTAGCGTCGCAACAATCCCTGGCACTCGTAAAACACGATCTTTCGTCTTATTTTGACGAAAATCGACTGTAATTTCCTTAAAGTTGGAGATATTTCGACGTTTAACCGCTCATTTTACTCCATTTTACACGCCGAACGCAGTGCACTACACTTTCAGCGTGGAAAAGATCTCTGGCGACCGCAAATAGCGATCATTCTTAATACTTTGACAATAATCGACTGTAATTTCCTTCCCGTTGGAGATATTTCGACGTTTAAACGCTCCTCTTACTCCATTTTACACGGTAAATACAGTGCACCTCACTTTTAGCGTCGCAACAATCCCTGGCACTCATAAAACACGATCTTTCGTCTTATTTTGACGACAATCGACTGTAATTTCCTTAAAGTTGGAGATATTTCGACGTGTAAACGGGCATTTTACTTCATTTTACACGCCGAACGCGGTGCACGACACTTTCAGCGTCGAAAATATCACTGGCGCCCGCTAATAGCGATCATTCTTAATACTTTGACGATAATCGACTGTAATTTCCTTCTCGTTGGAGATATTTCGACGTTTAAACGCTCCTCTTACTCCATTTTACACGGTAAATACAGTGCACCTAACTTTTAGCGTCGCAACAATCCCTGACGCTCGCAAATCGCGATCATTGGTCAAATGTTGACGAAAATCGACTGTAATTTCCTTGAAGTTGGAGATATTTCGACATTTACAAGGTCATTTTACTTCAGTTTACACGCCGAACGCAGTGCACGACACTTAGGGCGTTGAAAATATCACTGGCGCCCGCAAATAGCGATCATTCGTAATACTTTGACGATAATCGACTGTAATTTCCTTCTCGTTGGAGATATTTCGACGTTTAAACGCTCCTCTTACTCCATTTTACACGGTAAATACAGTGCACCTCACTTTTAGCGTCGCAACAATCCCTCACGCTCGCAAATCGCGATCATTGGTCAAATGTTGACGAAAATCGACTGTAATTTCCTTGAAGTTGGAGATATTTCGACGTTTACAAGGTCATTTTACTTCAGTTTACACGCCGAACGCAGTGCACGACACTTAGAGCGTCGAAAATATCACTGGCGCCCGCAAATAGCGATCATTCGTAATACTTTGACGATAATCGACTGTAATTTCCTTCTCGTTGGAGATATTTCGACGTTTAAACGCTCCTCTTACTCCATTTTACACGGTAAATACAGTGCACCTCACTTTTAGCGTCGCAACAATCCCTGGCACTCGTGAAACACGATCTTTCGTCTTATTTTGACGAAAATCGACTGTAATTTCCTTAAAGTTGGAGATGTTTCGACGTGTAAACGGGCATTTTACTCCATTTTACACGCCGAATGCAGTGCGCGACACTTTTAGCGTCGCAGGAATCCCTGGCGCTCGCAAAACGCGATCTTTCATCTTATTTTGACGAAATCGACTGTAATTTCCTTCAAGTTGGAGATATTGCGATGTTTAACGGCTCATTTTACTCCATGTTACACGCCGAATGCAGTGCACCTCACTTTTAGCGTCGCAACAATCCCTGGCACTCGTAAAACACGATCATTCGTCTTATTTTGACGAAAATCGACTGTAATTTCCTTAAAGTTGGAGATATTTCGACGTTTAACCGCTCATTTTACTCCATTTTACACGCCGAACGCAGTGCACTACACTTTCAGCGTGGAAAATATCTCTGGCGACCGCAAATAGCGATCATGCTTAATACTTTGACAATAATCGACTGTAATTTCCTTCCCGTTGGAGATATTTCGACGTTTAACCGCTCATTTTACTCCATTTGACACGCCGAATGCAGTGCACGACACTTTTAGCGTCGCAGCAATCCCTGGCAATCGCAAAACGCGATCTTTCGACTTATTTTGACGAAATCGACTGTAATATCCTTAAAGTTGGAGATATTGCGACGTTTAACCGCTCATTTTACTCCATTTTACACGCCGAATGCAATGCACGACACTTTTACCGTCGCAACAATCCCTGACGCTCGCAAATCGCGATCATTGGTCAACTGTTGACGAAAATCGACTGTAATTTCCTTGAAGTTGGAGATATTTCGACGTTTACACGGTTATTTTATTTCATTTTACACGCCGAACGCAGTGCACGACACTTTCAGCGTCGAAAATATCACTGGCGCCCGCAAATAGCGATCATTCTTAATACTTTGACGATAATCGACTGTAATTTCCTTCTCGTTGGAGATATTTCGACGTTTGAAAGCTCCTCTTACTCCATTTTACACGGTAAATACAGTGCACCTCACTTTTAGCGTCGCAACAATCCCTGGCACTCGTAAAACACGATCTTTCGTCTTATTTTGACGAAAATCGACTGTAATTTCCTTAAAGTTGGAGATATTTCGACGTTTAACCGCTCATTTTACTCCATTTTACACGCCGAACGCAGTGCACTACACTTTCAGCGTGGAAAAGATCTCTGGCGACCGCAAATAGCGATCATTCTTAATACTTTGACAATAATCGACTGTAATTTCCTTCCCGTTGGAGATATTTCGACGTTTAAACGCTCCTCTTACTCCATTTTACACGGTAAATACAGTGCACCTCACTTTTAGCGTCGCAACATTCCCTGGCACTCATAAAACACGATCTTTCGTCTTATTTTGACGAAAATCGACTGTAATGTCCGTAAAGTTGGAGATATTTCGACGTTTAACCGCTCATTTTACTCCATTTTACACGCCGAATGCAGTGCACGACACTTTTAGCGTCGCAACAATCCCTGACGCTCGCAAATCGCGATCATTGGTCAAATGTTGACGAAAATGGACTGTAATTTCCTTGAAGTTGGAGATATTTCGCCGTGCAAACGGGCATTTTACTTCATGTTACACGCCGAACGCAGTGCACGACACTTTCAGCGCCAAAAATATCTCTGGCGCACGCAAATAGCGATCATTCTTAATACTTTGACGATAATCAACTGTAATTTCCTTCCCGTTGGAGATGTTTCGACGTTTAAACGCTCCTCTTACTCCATTTTACACGGTAAATACAGTGCACCTCACTTTTAGCGTCGCAACAATCCCTGGCGCGCGCAATTCGCGATCATTCGTCTGAATTTCACGAAAATCGACTGTAATTTCCTTATAGTAGGAGATATTGCGACGCTTAACCGCTCATTTTACTCCATTTTACACGCCGAATGCAGTGCACGACACTTTTAGCGTCGCAACAATCCCTCACGCTCGCAAATCGCGATCATTGGTCAAATGTTGACGAAAATCGACTGTAATTTCCTTGAAGTTGGAGATATTTCGACGTGTAAACGGGCATTGTACTCCATTTTACACGCCGAATGCAGTGCGCGACACTTTTAGCGTCGCAGCAATCCCTGGCAATCGCAAAACGCGATCTTTCGACTTATTTTGACGCAATCGACTGTAATTTCCTTAAAGTTGGAGATATTGCGACGATTAACTGCTCATTTTACTCCATTTTACACGCCGAATGCAGTGCTCCTCACTTTTAGCGTCGCAACAATCCCTGGCACTCGTAAAACACGATCTTTCATCTTATTTTGACGAAAATCGACTGTAATTTCCTTAAAGTTGGAGATATTTCGACGTTTAACCGCTCATTTTACTCCATTTTACACGCCGAACGCAGTGCACTACACTTTCAGCGTGGAAAATATCTCTGGCGACCGCAAATAGCGATCATGCTTAATACTTTGACAATAATCGACTGTAATTTCCTTCCCGTTGGAGATATTTCGACGTTTAACCGCTCATTTTACTCCATTTGACACGCCGAATGCAGTGCACGACACTTTTAGCGTCGCAGCAATCCCTGGCAATCGCAAAACGCGATCTTTCGACTTATTTTGACGAAATCAACTGTAATATCCTTAAAGTTGGAGATATTGCGACGTTTAACCGCTCATTTTACTCTATTTTACACGCCGAATGCAATGCACGACACTTTTAGCGTCGCAACAATCCCTGACGCTCGCAAATCGCGATCATTGGTCAACTGTTGACGAAAATCGACTGTAATTTCCTTGAAGTTGGAGATATTTCGACGTTTACACGGTTATTTTACTTCATTTTACACGCCGAACGCAGTGCACGACACTTTCAGCGTCGAAAATATCACTGGCGCCCGCAAATAGCGATCATTCTTAATACTTTGACGATAATCGACTGTAATTTCCTTCTCGTTGGAGATATTTCGACGTTTGAAAGCTCCTCTTACTCCATTTTACACGGTAAATACAGTGCACCTCACTTTTAGCGTCGCAACAATCCCTGGCACTCGTAAAACACGATCTTTCGTCTTATTTTGACGAAAATCGACTGTAATTTCCTTAAAGTTGGAGATATTTCGACGTTTAACCGCTCATTTTACTCCATTTTACACGCCGAACGCAGTGCACTACACTTTCAGCGTGGAAAAGATCTCTGGCGACCGCAAATAGCGATCATTCTTAATACTTTGACAATAATCGACTGTAATTTCCTTCCCGTTGGAGATATTTCGACGTTTAAACGCTCCTCTTACTCCATTTTACACGGTAAATACAGTGCACCTCACTTTTAGCGTCGCAACAATCCCTGGCACTCATAAAACACGATCTTTCGTCTTATTTTGACGAAAATCGACTGTAATGTCCGTAAAGTTGGAGATATTTCGACGTTTAACCGCTCATTTTACTCCATTTTACACGCCGAATGCAGTGCACGACACTTTTAGCGTCGCAACAATCCCTGACGCTCGCAAATCGCGATCATTGGTCAAATGTTGACGAAAATGGACTGTAATTTCCTTGAAGTTGGAGATATTTCGCCGTGCAAACGGGCATTTTACTTCATGTTACACGCCGAACGCAGTGCACGACACTTTCAGCGCCAAAAATATCTCTGGCGCCCGCAAATAGCGATCATTCTTAATACTTTGACGATAATCAACTGTAATTTCCTTCCCGTTGGAGATATTTCGACGTTTAAACGCTCCTCTTACTCCATTTTACACGGTAAATACAGTGCACCTCACTGTTAGCGTCGCAACAATCTCTGGCGCGCGCAATTCGCGATCATTCGTCTGATTTTCTGGAAAATCGACTGTAATTTCCTTAAAGTTGGAGATATTGCGACGCTTAAACGCTCATTTTACTCCAGTTTTCACGCCGAATGCAGTGCACGGCACTTTTAGCGTCGCAGCAATTCCTGGCAATCGCAAATCGCGATCCTTCGACTTATTTTGACGAAATCGAATGTAATTTCCTTAAAGTTGGAGCTATTTCGACGCTTAACCGCTCATTTTACTCCATTTTACACGCCGAATGCAGTGCACGACACTTTTAGCGTCGCAGCAATCCCTGGCAATCGCAAAACGCGATCTTTCGACTTATTTTGACGACATCGACTGTAATTTCCTTAAAGTCGGAGATATTGCGACGTTTAACCGCTCATTTTACTCCAGTTTACACGCCGAATGCAATGCACGATACTTTTAGCGTCGCAACAATCCCTGACGCTCGCAAATCGCGATCATTGGTCAAATGTTGACGAAAATCGACTGTAATTTCCTTGAAGTTGGAGATATTTCGACGTTTAAACGGTCAATTTACTTCATTTTGCACGCCGATGCAGTGCACGAGACTTGCAGCGTCGCAAATATCTCTGGCGCCCGCAAATAGCGATCATTCTTAACACTTTGACGATAATCGACTGTAATTTCCTTCGCGTTGGAGATATTTCGATGTTTAACCACTCATTTTACTCCATGTTACACGCCGAATGCAGTGCACCTCACTTTTAGCGTCGCAACAATCCCTGGCACTCATAAAACACGATCTTTCGTCTAATTTTGACGAAAATCGACTGTAATTTCCTTAAAGTTGGAGATATTTCGACGTGTAAACGGGCATTTTCTTCATTTTACACGCCGAACGCGGTGCACGACACTTTTAGCGTCGCAACAATCCCTGACGCCCGCAAATCGCGATCATTGGTCAAATGTTGACGAAAATCGACTGTAATTTCCTTGAAGTTGGAGATATTTCGACGTTTACAAGGTCATTTTACTTCAGTTTACACGCCGAACGCAGTGCACGACACTTAGAGCGTCGAAAATATCACTGGCGCCCGCAAATAGCGATCATTCGTAATACTTTGACGATAATCGACTGTAATTTCCTTCTCGTTGGAGATATTTCGACGTTTAAACGCTCCTCTTACTCCATTTTACACGGTAAATACAGTGCACCTCACTTTTAGCGTCGCAACAATCCCTGGCACTCGTGAAACACGATCTTTCATCTTATTTTGACGAAATCGACTGTAATTTCCTTAACGTTGGAGATATTTCGACGTTTAAACGGGCATTTTACTTCATTTTACATGCCGAATGCAGTGCACGACACTTCCAGCGTCGCAAATATCTCTGGCGCCCGCAAATAGCGATCATTCTTAACACTTTGACGATAATCGACTGTAATTTCCTTCGCGTTGGAGATATTTCGACGTTTAACCGCTCATTTTATTCCATTTTACACGCCGAACGCAGTGCACTACACTTTCAGCGTGGAAAATATCTCTGGCGACCGCAAATAGCGATCATTCTTAATACTTTGACTATAATCGACTGTAATTTCCTTCCCGTTGGAGATATTTCGACGTTTAAACGCTCCTCTGACTCCATTTTACACGGTAAATATAGTGCACCTCACTTTTAGCGTCGCAGCAATCCCTGGCGCTCGCAAAACACGATCTTTCGTCTGATTTTCAGGGAAATCGACAGTAATTTCCTTCCCGTAGAAGATATTTCGATGTTTAAACGCTAATTGTACTCCATTTTACACGTCAAATGCAATGCACGACAACTTCAGCGTCGATACATTCCCTGACGCTCGCAAATTGCGATCATTGGTCAAATGTTGACGAAAACGGACTGTAATTTCCTTGAAGTTGGAGATATTTCGCCGTTTAAACGGGCATTTTACTTCATTTTACACGCCGAACGCAGTGCACGACACTTTCAGCGTCGAAAATATCTCTGGCGCCCGCAAATAGCGATCATTCTTAATACTTTGACGATAATCAACTGTAATTTCCTTCCCGTTGGAGATGTTTCGACGTTTAAACGCTCCTCTTACTCCATTTTACACGGTAAATACAGTGCACCTCACTTTTAGCGTCGCAACAATCCCTGGCGCGCGCAATTCGCGATCATTCGTCTGAATTTCACGAAAATCGACTGTAATTTCCTTATAGTAGGAGATATTGCGACGCTTAACCGCTCATTGTACTCCATTTTACACGCCGAATGCAGTGCACTACACTTTTAGCGTCGCAGGAATCCCTGGCGCTCGCAAAACGCGATCTTTCATCTTATTTTGACGAAATCGACTGTAATTTCCTTACAGTTGGAGATATTGCGACGTTTAACGGCTCATTTTACTCCATGTTACACGCCGAATGCAGTGCACCTCACTTTTAGCGTCGCAACAATCCCTGGCACTCATAAAACACGATCTTTCGTCTTATTTTGACGAAAATCGACTGTAATTTCCTTAAAGTTGGAGATATTTCGACGTTTAACCGCTCATTTTACTCCAGTTTACACGCCGAACGCAGTGCACTACACTTTCAGCGTGGAAAATATCTCTGGCGACCGCAAATAGCGATCATGCTTAATACTTTGACAATAATCGACTGTAATTTCCTTCCCGTTGGAGATATTTCGACGTTTAACCGCTCATTTTACTCCATTTGACACGCCGAATGCAGTGCACGACACTTTTAGCGTCGCAGCAATCCCTGGCAATCGCAAAACGCGATCTTTCGACTTATTTTGACGAAATCGACTGTAATATCCTTAAAGTTGGAGATATTGCGACGTTTAACCGCTCATTTTACTCCATTTTACACGCCGAATGCAATGCACGACACTTTTAGCGTCGCAACAATCCCTGACGCTCGCAAATCGCGATCATTGGTCAACTGTTGACGAAAATCGACTGTAATTTCCTTGAAGTTGGAGATATTTCGACGTTTACACGGTTATTTTACTTCATTTTACACGCCGAACGCAGTGCACGACACTTTCAGCGTCGAAAATATCACTGGCGCCCGCAAATAGCGATCATTCTTAATACTTTGACGATAATCGACTGTAATTTCCTTCTCGTTGGAGATATTTCGACGTTTGAAAGCTCCTCTTACTCCATTTTACACGGTAAATACAGTGCACCTCACTTTTAGCGTCGCAACAATCCCTGGCACTCGTAAAACACGATCTTTCGTCTTATTTTGACGAAAATCGACTGTAATTTCCTTACAGTTGGAGATATTTCGACGTTTAACCGCTCATTTTACTCCATTTTACACGCCGAACGCAGTGCACTACACTTTCAGCGTGGAAAAGATCTCTGGCGACCGCAAATAGCGATCATTCTTAATACTTTGACAATAATCGACTGTAATTTCCTTCCCGTTGGAGATATTTCGACGTTTAAACGCTCCTCTTACTCCATTTTACACGGTAAATACAGTGCACCTCACTTTTAGCGTCGCAACATTCCCTGGCACTCATAAAACACGATCTTTCGTCTTATTTTGACGAAAATCGACTGTAATGTCCGTAAAGTTGGAGATATTTCGACGTTTAACCGCTCATTTTACTCCATTTTACACGCCGAATGCAGTGCACGACACTTTTAGCGTCGCAACAATCCCTGACGCTCGCAAATCGCGATCATTGGTCAAATGTTGACGAAAATGGACTGTAATTTCCTTGAAGTTGGAGATATTTCGCCGTGCAAACGGGCATTTTACTTCATGTTACACGCCGAACGCAGTGCACGACACTTTCAGCGCCAAAAATATCTCTGGCGCACGCAAATAGCGATCATTCTTAATACTTTGACGATAATCAACTGTAATTTCCTTCCCGTTGGAGATGTTTCGACGTTTAAACGCTCCTCTTACTCCATTTTACACGGTAAATACAGTGCACCTCACTTTTAGCGTCGCAACAATCCCTGGCGCGCGCAATTCGCGATCATTCGTCTGAATTTCACGAAAATCGACTGTAATTTCCTTATAGTAGGAGATATTGCGACGCTTAACCGCTCATTTTACTCCATTTTACACGCCGAATGCAGTGCACTACACTTTTAGCGTCGCAGGAATCCCTGGCGCTCGCAAAACGCGATCTTTCATCTTATTTTGACGAAATCGACTGTAATTTCCTTAAAGTTGGAGATATTTCGACGTTTAACCGCTCATTTTACCCCATTTTACACGCCGAATGCAGTGCACGACACTTTTAGCGTCGCAACAATCCCTCACGCTCGCAAATCGCGATCATTGGTCAAATGTTGACGAAAATCGACTGTAATTTCCTTGAAGTTGGAGATATTTCGACGTTTACAAGGTCATTTTACTTCAGTTTACACGCCGAACGCAGTGCACGACACTTAGAGCGTCGAAAATATCACTGGCGCCCGCAAATAGCGATCATTCGTAATACTTTGACGATAATCGACTGTAATTTCCTTCTCGTTGGAGATATTTCGACGTTTAAACGCTCCTCTTACTCCATTTTACACGGTAAATACAGTGCACCGCACTTTTAGCGTCGCAACAATCCCTGGCACTCGTGAAACACGATCTTTCGCCTTATTTTGACGAAAATCGACTGTAATTTCCTTAAAGTTGGAGATATTTCGACGTGTAAACGGGCATTGTACTCCATTTTACACGCCGAATGCAGTGCGCGACACTTTTAGCGTCGCAGCAATCCCTGGCAATCGCAAAACGCGATCTTTCGACTTATTTTGACGCAATCGACTGTAATTTCCTTAAAGTTGGAGATATTGCGACGATTAACTGCTCATTTTACTCCATTTTACACGCCGAATGCAGTGCTCCTCACTTTTAGCGTCGCAACAATCCCTGGCACTCGTAAAACACGATCTTTCATCTTATTTTGACGAAAATCGACTGTAATTTCCTTAAAGTTGGAGATATTTCGACGTTTAACCGCTCATTTTACTCCATTTTACACGCCGAACGCAGTGCACTACACTTTCAGCGTGGAAAATATCTCTGGCGACCGCAAATAGCGATCATGCTTAATACTTTGACAATAATCGACTGTAATTTCCTTCCCGTTGGAGATATTTCGACGTTTAACCGCTCATTTTACTCCATTTGACACGCCGAATGCAGTGCACGACACTTTTAGCGTCGCAGCAATCCCTGGCAATCGCAAAACGCGATCTTTCGACTTATTTTGACGAAATCGACTGTAATATCCTTAAAGTTGGAGATATTGCGACGTTTAACCGCTCATTTTACTCTATTTTACACGCCGAATGCAATGCACGACACTTTTAGCGTCGCAACAATCCCTGACGCTCGCAAATCGCGATCATTGGTCAACTGTTGACGAAAATCGACTGTAATTTCCTTGAAGTTGGAGATATTTCGACGTTTACACGGTTATTTTACTTCATTTTACACGCCGAACGCAGTGCACGACACTTTCAGCGTCGAAAATATCACTGGCGCCCGCAAATAGCGATCATTCTTAATACTTTGACGATAATCGACTGTAATTTCCTTCTCGTTGGAGATATTTCGACGTTTGAAAGCTCCTCTTACTCCATTTTACACGGTAAATACAGTGCACCTCACTTTTAGCGTCGCAACAATCCCTGGCACTCGTAAAACACGATCTTTCGTCTTATTTTGAAGAAAATCGACTGTAATTTCCTTAAAGTTGGAGATATTTCGACGTTTAACCGCTCATTTTACTCCATTTTACACGCCGAACGCAGTGCACTACACTTTCAGCGTGGAAAAGATCTCTGGCGACCGCAAATAGCGATCATTCTTAATACTTTGACAATAATCGACTGTAATTTCCTTCCCGTTGGAGATATTTCGACGTTTAAGCGCTCCTCTTACTCCATTTTACACGGTAAATACAGTGCACCTCACTTTTAGCGTCGCAACAATCCCTGGCACTCATAAAACACGATCTTTCGTCTTATTTTGACGAAAATCGACTGTAATGTCCGTAAAGTTGGAGATATTTCGACGTTTAACCGCTCATTTTACTCCATTTTACACGCCGAATGCAGTGCACGACACTTTTAGCGTCGCAACAATCCCTGACGCTCGCAAATCGCGATCATTGGTCAAATGTTGACGAAAATGGACTGTAATTTCCTTGAAGTTGGAGATATTTCGCCGTGCAAACGGGCATTTTACTTCATGTTACACGCCGAACGCAGTGCACGACACTTTCAGCGCCACAAATATCTCTGGCGCCCGCAAATAGCGATCATTCTTAATACTTTGACGATAATCAACTGTAATTTCCTTCCCGTTGGAGATGTTTCGACGTTTAAACGCTCCTCTTACTCCATTTTACACGGTAAATACAGTGCACCTCACTTTTAGCGTCGCAACAATCCCTGGCGCGCGCAATTCGCGATCATTCGTCTGAATTTCACGAAAATCGACTGTAATTTCCTTATAGTAGGAGATATTGCGACGCTTAACCGCTCATTTTACTCCAGTTTACACGCCGAATGCAGTGCACTACACTTTTAGCGTCGCAGGAATCCCTGGCGCTCGCAAAACGCGATCTTTCATCTTATTTTGACGAAATCGACTGTAATTTCCTTAAAGTTGGAGATATTTCGACGTTTAACCGCTCATTTTACTCCATTTTACACGCCGAATGCAGTGCACGACACTTTTAGCGTCGCAACAATCCCTCACGCTCGCAAATCGCGATCATTGGTCAAATGTTGACGAAAATCGACTGTAATTTCCTTGAAGTTGGAGACATTTCGACGTTTACAAGGTCATTTTACTTCAGTTTACACGCCGAACGCAGTGCACGACACTTAGAGCGTCGAAAATATCACTGGCGCCCGCAAATAGCGATCATTCGTAATACTTTGACGATAATCGACTGTAATTTCCTTCTCGTTGGAGATATTTCGACGTTTAAACGCTCCTCTTACTCCATTTTACACGGTAAATACAGTGCACCGCACTTTTAGCGTCGCAACAATTCCTGGCACTCGTGAAACACGATCTTTCGTCTTATTTTGACGAAAATCGACTGTAATTTCCTTAAAGTTGGAGATATTTCGACGTGTAAACGGGCATTTTACTCCATTTTACACGCCGAATGCAGTGCGCGACACTTTTAGCGTCGCAGCAATCCCTGGCAATCGCAAAACGCGATCTTTCGACTTATTTTGACGCAATCGACTGTAATTTCCTTAAAGTTGGAGATATTGCGACGATTAACTGCTCATTTTACTCCATTTTACACGCCGAATGCAGTGCTCCTCACTTTTAGCGTCGCAACAATCCCTGGCACTCGTAAAACACGATCTTTCATCTTATTTTGACGAAAATCGACTGTAATTTCCTTAAAGTTGGAGATATTTCGACGTTTAAACGGGCCTTTTACTTCGTTTTACACGCCGAACGCAGTGCACGACACTTTCAGCTTCGAAAATATCACTGGCGCCCGCAAATAGCGTTCATTCTTAATACTTTGACGATAATCGACTGTAATTTCCTTCTCCTTGGAGATATTTCGACGTTTAAACGCTCCTCTTACTCCATTTTACACGGTAAATACAGTGCACCTCACTTTTAGCGTCGCAACAATCCCTGGCACACGTAAAACACGATCTTTCATCTTATTTTGAGGAAATCGACTGTAATGTCCTTAACGTTGGAGATATTTCGACGTTTAAACGGGCATTTTACTTCATTTTACATGCCGAATGCAGTGCACGACACTTCCAGCGTCGCAAATATCTCTGGCGCCCGCAAATAGCGATCATTCTTAACACTTTGACGATAATCGACTGTAATTTCCTTCGCGTTGGAGATATTTCGACGTTTAACGCTCATTTTACTCCATTTTACACGCCGAATGCAGTGCACGCCACTTTTAGCGTCGCAGCAATCCCTGGCGCTCGCAAAACACGATCTTTCGTCTGATTTTCACGGAAATCGACGGTAATTTTGTTACGTATTTATTAGTTTTAAGTCAAGTTAAGATTAAAATTCTGTAAAAATTTTTTTTTTTTTTTTATTTATTTTTGATTTATTTGTGATTTAGAGTTTAGTCGGAAGGGAAATATTGAAATGATATTATTGTGTATGAAGTATTTATTTGGATTTCCGATTAATACGGTAGTTGCTGCCACCAGAAATAGTCTAAGGACTATTTCAAAATTTTTATTTTTTTCAAACGTTACGGGTAGCGTCGACTAGAGTATAATGCTACTGGCAAAACCGATTCCGCTTTTCGGCTAACCTGCTATGTGCAGGGATACTAGCACGGGAGAGGATTAAAGCAGGATACAATATTTGAATGTCAAATTTTTCGTTGCTTGATATGAATTTATTTTTTACGTTTGCCTTCTTCTTCTCTTTTAATTTCGCTATAATAGTTCGTCGTTGGAACCAAAGCTCAGTTTATTTGCCACGATGGATTCTATCACCACGATTTTCTTGCCTTAGGGTTTGGTTATCGAGGGTGATTCTAACGATCCTCTCTGTGTGGAACTTGTGTGATTTCGCAAGCCTTGCCCAAAGACGGGCAATATTTTGCCAACAATGGGAGGAGGAATGCGAAGATCGATAGGCGTTTTCGATTATCGAAAACACCGTTTGCACAAGTCAACACAGCGAAGAATCCTTCGGTTAAATTTTCAAAGGAAATTGTTCTACTATTTCTTTCTCTCTTTTTTTTATAATTGCATGCAATGATGGCAAGGAAATCGGTCAACAGAAATGCCGGTATCGCTCTTAATTTTCGATCGACGTCAACGATGTATTTAATGGTCCTCTCTGTGCGGGACTTGTGTGATTTCGCAAGCCTTGCCCAAAGACGGGCAATATTTTGCCAACAATGGGAGGAGGAATGCGAAGATCAACGGGTGTTTCAGTAGCTGAAAACACCGTTTGCACAAGCCAACACAGTGAACACCCCCTTTGTTTAAAGTTTAAAATAGTGATTCTACCTTCAAACCGTTCACGGAAATAAAACGAGATTGATGATAGGTAATTCTCGAGTGCAACGAAATTATCAGAGAAGAAGGAAATTTTTTTTTTTTTTAAATTTATTTTCTTACCTTGAGAAACCAGTGGCGTCGGGTGCCATCACTTCGTCTGCTCTGATGGTCGTTGGTGTTTTAATTTCTGGGTTTATTTCTCGAAACTCGGATATAATTTATTATCAAACTTTTACTTTATTTATTTATTTCGATACACGGTTTACAAATTACTAACCGAACTAATACCGCAATTACAATGCGCTTTTGTTTAAGCGATGAAATGAAGACTTCAAAAATATTTTATTTTTTTTTCTAAGTCGCGACTTTCCTTTCTTGTCTGGACAACTAAAGACCGTCGAAACGCAAAGTGTTATACAAAATTTCTAAACGCACGATATAGCACGGTATAAGACGTTATAATGAACGTATTAATTATGAGCGTATTAATAATACAGAACGTATTAAAACGTATTAATGGATACTTTAATAAAAATGAACGTTATAAAAACGAGCGTATTAATGACCACGGAATAATAGTGAGCACGTAACAATAATGAGCGTATTAATTATACTGCGCGTAACAAAACGTATTAATAATAATGAGCGTATTAATTATACTGCGCGCTGCTCTATGTGCTATGCTTATTTATAATGCCATCCCCACGAGGTGGTGGTGGTGGTGGTGGTCCACTGGGGGTACCCTTCCGTGGGAATCGGGATTTTGCAGTTTTGGGCTTCCAGAATCGTACGTGACAGAATGTAAGTTCCATATCTCGACTTAGTTCCCATCGGTCCAGTGTTTCTGCTGAGCTAGCGTCTAGGAGATTTGAGGCGTTCCATGCTGGTCTAGTCTCTTCGAGAATCATCCACGCTTGTACCGTGGGACCTATCTGTGCTTCTTCGGCACGTGCAAGGGCAAACGTTCTATGCTGGTCTAGACTCTTCGAGAACCTTCCACGTTTGTACCGTGGGAACTACCTGTGTCTCTTCGGCGCGTGCAAGGGCTGGCGACTGCAGCATCATTATGATTTTGATGTTTGCTCGGGCAACACGCGCGATCCGCTGCTCTCCCACAACAAGGGCCTCCTCCTTCGAGTTAGTTTGCGTAAGTTTGATTTAGATAGATATTTGCATATTATGGTTGTTTTCGTGATTTTAATCCTTTTTCCTTTTCTTGTTGTTTCTCTAGGCTTCGGTGATCGACGTTTAAACAATGTTTGCGGAGGCATTTCCATCAGGGGTTCCTATCCAGACTTCTATGGTGCGTACTTTGTCTTATTTTTAATCCGCTTGATTGGTTCTGTTTCGTTTTATTTAAACTATATTGTATTGTTTCAGCGCAAGCGAAAGAGGGATTCCGAAGAACCCATGGGCGATTTGGGAAGGCCCATCAAACGTATGCGGCGCTGTGATGAACCAGAGTGGTCGGAGAGAGTATTCGACATTGATGCCGAGGCCGTGGATTTCTTGTCGGAGTTGAGTTTTGACAATTTTGTTGCTGTTGATGAAAGTTTCTTCGATGCAGAGACCGTCGTGTTGGAGTGGGAGCCCCCTCTGGTTGAAGTCGTTGATACAGATCGTTGTGTAAAAGTTTATTTTCCAAACGAAATTCCTGGAGTGGCTTTGGAGGCACATCTTCGTCACCATGCTTCTGGGAGAAAGGGAATTTCCCTTTTTTATTAGAATTACAAAACATTAATCATATTAAAATCACACACAATATAAATAAATAAATATATATATATGTATATTCACACGAACAATACTATTGTCACTTTAAAGTAATACTAATAACACTATTAATAAACAAATGTTCTAATTGCGGTAAAATAAGGAAACACGACCGACAGAAAATACTTCGATATTAAACAAAACTAAAGAACCGGCACTATAACCTCACTAATGACATTTATGAGTAGCCATGTTAGATTTACACGCGCAATAACACGCGTTATGGTTATAGGGATACTAGGGATTAATGGAAACCAGGCGCGAGAAACAATCGTGAAAACACATTATTAACATTTTTCATTAATAAATTCTATGCGCAACAACATTGTCAAATATGAATATATATATATAATTAATAAAAAAAAAAGGGGAAATATAAAATTAAACACTACCGATGAATTACAAAACATTAGTCATATTAAAATGACACACAATATAAATATATATATATATATATATTCACACCAACAATACTATTGTCACTTTAAAGTAATAATAATAACGATATTAATGTTCCAATTGCGGTAAAATGCGGAAAGACAAGCGATAGAAAATTACTTCGATATCAAACAAAACTAAAGACCCGCCACTATAACCTCACTTATGAGCAGCCATGTTAAATTTACACGCGCATCGGAACACGCGTTATGGTTATAGGGATGTTAGGGATTAATGGAAATCAGGCGCGAGAAACAAATCATCAAAACACATTATTAACACTTTTCTTTAATAAATTCTATACGCAACAACATTGTCAAATATGAATATATATATATATAATTAATAAAAAAAAAAGGGGAAATATAAAATTAAACACTACCGATGAATTACAAAACATTAGTCATATTAAAATGACACACAATATAAATATATATATATATATTCACACCAACAATACTATTGTCACTTTAAAGTAATAATAATAACGATATTAATGTTCTAATTGCGGTAGAATGCGGAAAAACAAGCGATAGAAAATTACTTCGATACTTCGGAACAACTAACACAATAACACGCGTTATGGTGATAGGAACATTAGGGATTAATGGAAATCAAGCGCGAAAAACAAATCATGAAAACACATTGTTAACATTTTCTTTAATAAATTCTATCCGCAACTACATTGTCAAATATAAATGTAAAATATATATATATATAATTAATTAAAAAAAAAGGGGGGAAATACAAAATTAAATAAATACACATATATTTAACAAACATAAAAAAAAAATATATATCACGTTTAAAATGTATGTATATATATATATATATATATATATATTAAACACAAAAAAAAATGCATCAAAACAAAAATATAATAATAAGAAACACAGGTAATTCCCACGGTACAAACGTGGAAGCTTCTCGAAGAATCTAGACCAGCATAGAACGTTTGCCCTTGCACGTGCCGAAGAAGCACAGATAGGTCCCACGGTACAAGCGTGGAAGATTCTCGAAGAGACTAGACCAGCATGGAACGCCTCAAGTCTCCTAGACGCTAGCTCAGCAGAAACACTGGACCGATGGGAACTAAGTCGAGATATGGAACTTACATTCTGTCACGTACGATTCTGGAAGCCCAAAACTGCAAAATCCCGATTCCCACGGAAGGGTACCCCCAGTGGACCACCACCACCACCACCACCTCGTGGGGATGGCATTATAAATAAGCATAGCAACATAGAGCAGCGCAGTATAATTAATACGCGCAGTATAATTAATACGCTCAGTATAATTAATACGCTCATTATTGTTACGTGCTCATTATTATTCCGTGGTCATTAATACGCTTGTTTTTATAACGTTCATTTTTTATTAAAGTGTCCATTAATACGTTTTAATACGTTCTGTATTATTAATACGCTCATAATTAATACGTTCATTATAACGTTTTATACCGTGCTATATCGTGCGTTTAGAAATTTTGTATAACACTTTGCGTTTCGGCGGTCTTTAGTTGACCAGGCAAGAAAGGAAAGTCGCGACTTAGAAAAAAAAAAAATATTTTTGAAGTCTTCATTTCATCGCTTAAACAAAAGCGCATTGTAATTGCGGTATTAATTCGGTTAGTAATTTGTAAACCGTGTATCGAAATAAATAAATAAAGTAAAAGTTTGATAATGAATTATATCCGAGTTTCGAGAAATAAACCCAGAAATAAAAACACCGACGACCATCAGAGCAAACGAAGTGATGGCACCCGACGCCACTGGTTTCTCAAGGTAAGAAAATTAATTTTAAAAAAAAATTTCCTTCTTCTCTGACAATTTCGTTGCACTCGAGAATTACCTATCATCAATCTCGTTTTATTTCTGTGAACGGTTTGAAGGTAGAATCACTATTTTAAACTTTAAACAAAGGGGGTGTTCGCTGTGTTGGCTTGTGCAAACGGTGTTTTCAGCTACTGAAACACCCGTTGATCTTCGAATTCCTCCTCCCATTGTTGGCAAAATATTGCCCGTCTTTGGGCAAGGCTTGCGAAATCACACAAGTCCCGCACAGAGAGGACCATTAAATACATCGTTGACGTCGATCGAAAATTAAGAGCGATACCGGCATTTCTGTTGACCGATTTCCTTGCCATCATTGCATGCAATTATAAAAAAAAGAGAGAAAGAAATAGTAGAACAATTTCCTTTGAAAATTTAACCGAAGGATTCTTCGCTGTGTTGACTTGTGCAAACGGTGTTTTCGATAATCGAAAACGCCTATCGATCTTCGCATTCCTCCTCCCATTGTTGGCAAAATATTGCCCGTCTTTGGGCAAGGCTTGCGAAATCACACAAGTTCCACACAGAGAGGATCGTTAGAATCACCCTCGATAATCAAACCCAAAGGCAAGAAAATCGTGGTGATAGAATCCATCGTGGCAAATAAACTGAGCTTTGGTTCCAACGACAAACTATTATAGCGAAATTAAAAGAGAAGAAGAAGGCAAAACGTAAAAAATAAATTCATATCAAGCAACGAAAAATTTGACATTCAAATATTGTATCCAGCTTTAATCCTCTCCCGTGCTAGTATCCCTGCACATAGCAGGTTAGCCGAAAAGCGGAATCGGTTTTGCCAGTAGCATTATACTCTAGTCGACGCTACCCGTAACGTTTGAAATAAATAAAAATTTTGAAATAGTCCTTAGACTATTTCTGGTGGCAGCAACTACCGTATTAATCGGAAATCCAAATAAATATTTCATACACAATAGTATCATTTCAATATTTCCCTTCCGACTAAACTCTAAATCAACAAATAAATCAAAAATAAATCACAAATAAATCAAAAATAAATAAAAAAAAATTTTTTACAGAATTTTAATCTTAACTTGACCTAAAACTAATAAATACGTAACACAGTTAGATAGATTAAATTTTTGGTGGCAGCGGTGGGATACGCTCCGCACAGGATTAAAGCTCTTACGAATATCAACTAAAAAAATAAGTAGGAAAATGTCGACCGCCCGGGAGTCGCTAAGCGAAGATACGCTTTTGGCGTTGACGGAAAAATTGAAAGCGTGGGACGAAAATTTCCGTGTATTAACCGACATAAGCTCAAGACTAATTAAATTAGAAGAAGACGTGCGCGTGAGCAAACAGACGAACGAGACAGAAATACCCGTATCACCGTTAACATCGCGAGAAACAAGATTGACTGATAATTACCAGCCGATTAAATTAAAGGACGCGATTGAATCAGTACCAGTGTTCGACGGATACCGACCGTCTGTGTTCCAATTTTTGAGATCATGCGAGCGAGCGCGAAATATGATTCCTAGGCATCAAGAGCCACAGTTAGTAAAATTATTAATGAATAAACTTCGCGGACACGCGTTTCTCGCCGTAGAGGACCATGAGGTAGTAACTTTAAACGATTTCGGGAATAAATTAAAAGATATGTTCGGCCCAGGAAAAACCGTTAACGAATACAGGGGAGAGTTGGGAACGGTATTCCAACGACCAGGAGAAAATATACTAGATTACATAGACCGCGTCAGAAATCTCAGATTGGCTATAATTGATGGAGAAAGATGTCAATACGGCTCCATATCGCAAGACGTTCAAGATACGATCGATTGGGACACCAGAGAGGCTTTCGTCAAGGGACTCCCGAACGAAGTATATTTACGAGTAAAGTTATCCGAGTACCAATCTTTAGAAGACGCGTATCGCCAAGCCGTAAAAGCAACGCGGGAACTAAAACAAGTAAACGACAGAATGCGATACCAACGTCCGACATTCTCAAGTAATAACAACCGAAACAACGTTCGTCCCCCTAATAATAATTACATCGAGAATAACCGAAATAACGCTCGTCCTTCTAATAACAATTACACCGGGAACAACCGAAATAACGTTAACCCGTCAAATAATAACTACGCCAGGAACAACATCCAAGATCGAAGATCGGCACCTCCTTCGCAGAATTTTTCGAATACTACGAGACAATATATCACATGTAATTATTGTAAAAAACCCGGACATTTAGTGAAAGACTGTTACAAATTTAAAGCCCGAGTAGATGCCGGATTAATCGTACCCTATAATTCGAGACCGTCGGGAAACCAAATGCGTCCTTCGGGAGAATGGGGCGAGCCACGAAGGAACGATACGCCGAATCGCCCAAGAGTACAGGCGGCATCGAGGAGACCGGCGCCGACGGCAACAAACAGAACAAGGGCAGCCGCCCCCGCGAGATCGACTCCACCACCCGTAACGAGAGACAGAACGAACGCAATGCCGACCGTAAGGTCGAACGAACAACCACTAAATACTGTGGGGGAGTCATCCCACAACCAAACGAGGTCACAAACAGAGAATCCGGAATCTCAAGACAAAAAGGAAAGAGTGAAGCGCAAGCAACCGACGAAGGAAAATCACCAAGAGTCGGACTCAGATTCGGACAACGACCTCTCCGAATTATTTCAGTAAAATTTAATGATTCCCCAACGACTCCAACTGCGCGAATAGTCTCCCCAGATTTAAAAACCAAGACGAGTTTATTATTAGACTCTGGATCGGAAATTAACATTATCAAAAAACCTGCTTTACCCGATTCAGCCATCATCGACGAGAAGGAATCAATCGAAGTGCGAGGAATTACGGCAACGAGCCTGGTCTCCCTAGGGCAGACGGTAATACAGGTTGCGGGCCATCCGGTTAATTTTCATGTAGTTGATGATTCATTGCTAATCGATCAAGACGGAATCCTAGGATCCGAATTTTTTGCAGGTTGTAAAGCTCGTTTAGATTACGAGGAAAAGCATGTCAAATGCGGAAATATTTATATACCCTTCGATACTAGAGAAAAAATAATTATACCGAAGCGAAGTTCAGTAACGTGTTCAATTAATATCGCAAATCCAGAGATAAAAGAGGGATTTATTCCCAGAATCGAGCCGATCAAAGGAATCTATTTTGGTAATGCAGTTGTGAGGAATCATAAAGGAAAAGGTTACATAAGAGTAATAAATACCACTTCAAGAAATTACGAATTTACAACACCGACAATGGTAATTAAGGAATTCGAAAACCCATCCCCGCTTCCTAGGACAGCGTGTAATACAGTTTTAAAATCGAAAGAAAGTAGATACGATAAAATAATTGAATTACTACGACTCGAACATTTGAACAAAGAAGAAACGGAAAATGTTAAAAGGTTGATTCGCAATAATCAAGATAGGTTTCATATTCCAGGAGATATATTGGAAGCAACTGAAGTTTTGGAACATAGAATAATTACAACGGATGATATACCAATTAATACTAAACAGTATCGTTACCCACCAGTACATCGAGAAGAGATAAATCGGCAAATTCAAGAATTACTAGATACGGACGTAGTGGAACCATCGGTATCTCCATATAACTCTCCGCTTTGGATTGTACCCAAAAAACCTGATTCGCAAGGAAATAAACGCTGGAGATTAGTTATCGATTATAGAAAGTTGAACGATAAAACGATCGGCGATGCTTTCCCACTACCCAACATTACAGAAATATTGGATCAATTAGGA
The DNA here is from genome assembly GCA_029958995.1 of Bombus sonorus. Taxonomy (NCBI): domain Eukaryota; kingdom Metazoa; phylum Arthropoda; class Insecta; order Hymenoptera; family Apidae; genus Bombus; species Bombus sonorus. The sequence continues at coordinate 4,057,537 of JARWAU010000008.1, read as the reverse complement.
AGTGCAAAATATTTTTCCACGTTTGACTTAGCATCAGGCTTTCACCAGATCCGTATGTCACAGGTAGATGCCCACAAAACAGCATTTTCGACACCATACGGACATTTTCAATTCAAAAGAATGCCCTTTGGATTAAAAAATGCCCCAGCAACGTTTCAACGTTTGATGAACTCAGTGTTATCTGGTCTGCAAGGAATAGAATTATTCGTCTATCTGGATGACATAGTGATTTATTCGAGGTCTCTCCAAGAACACGAAATTAAATTTAATAAGTTAATGGAAAGACTGAGGAAAGCTAAATTACGATTACAGCCTGATAAGTGCGAATTTTTACGACACGAGGTGAATTACTTAGGACACATAATTAGTGAAGATGGCGTAAAACCCGACCCAAAGAAAATCGAAGCCGTATCAAAATTTCCACGACCGAAAAGGGTGAAAAATATCAAACAATTTCTGGGACTAGCAGGATACTACAGAAAATTTATACCCGATTTCTCCAAGGTCGCGAAACCATTGACACAACTATTAAAGAAAGATACTCCCTTTAAATGGACAGAAAATCAAGAAAATGCATTCAATAATTTAAAGACAGCGCTAATGACAAAACCCATTTTACAGTATCCAGACTTTTCTGAACCCTTTAACCTTACTAGAGACGCATCAGGATACGCAATAAGCGGTGTACTGAGTCAAGGGCCAATCGGAAAGGATTTACCGATTGCATATGCCTCAAGACTATTGAATTCCGCCGAACAAAACTACTCTACCATAGAAAAGGAGTGTCTGGCGATCGTTTACTGTACGATGCATTTCAGACCATACCTGTATGGTAGAAAGTTTACGATAATAACTGATCACAAACCGTTAGTATGGATGAATTCCATTAAAGATCCCACCTCGAGAATTTGGAAATGGAAATTGAAATTGTCGGACTTTGAATTTGATATCCAATATAAAGAAGGTAGAGCGAACGCGAACGCAGATGCATTATCCCGAAATCCGCCAGAGATGTGCTTGCCAATCAGGAAACGAGAAGAAGATTCGCCAGATCGATATCCACATGTAAAAAGATTTCAATTGGATACCTCGACCGAGGACTCTCCGATATTCGAGGCTAAGCCACGCGTATTATCGCATTACGATAAACAGGGAAAACCTTCTACTCGAAAGCATCTCACCATAGAAGAAACACCCGTAAAATATTTTGACGAAGCACTAGCCGAGCTCGATCGAGAAAAGGAAGACACGGATACGACGAGCGAAGAAGAGCCCTCCATTGTAAATCCAGAATTAATTCAACAACGAGAAAAGGACACGAGACCTACGATAATCGCGGAACTAAAAATTTCAGAAAGCCGAGACTCAATTACGAGAGTAAATGACCATAGAGTAATATTTATAGATGTATACGGGAATGCGATAGATAAAGGAGCATTAGAATTGAAGGAGACGGAAAAATTGCCTCGTTATGAAGATTTAATGTTAGAAAAAGCAAGATTGAATTACGATTCCCGGAAATACATCATATCCCTACCGATAAAGGAAAATAGAAATATTCCAATAACACCAGAAAATTTATTAAACTCGCTAAGATCTCTACTAGATGTAGTAAATGAAAAACAGTTAACATCCTTTAGCATCTGCAAAGGAAATTTGGAAGAGATACCCTGGCGACATACAATCAGAAAATTAAAAGAAATATTTATGGAAAAAACCTTAACCATCACCATTTGCACTGGGGAAGTAATTACCCCGCCTGTGGAAGCACGAAATAACATAATAAGAGAAAAACACGAATCATCCGTAGCAGGACATAAAGGAGTAACGAAGACGTATCAAAGAATACGACAATGTTATTATTGGGAAAATATGAAGAAGGAGATCCAGGAATACGTAAGAACATGTAAAGAATGCCAATTGAAAAAGTTAACTAGAATAAAGACAAAGCAACCAATGGTACTCACTGATACACCGGGCAGGGCTTTCGACAAAATTAGTATGGATATCGTCGGTCCATTACCAAAGACAGCAAAAGGAAACGAATACATATTAACAATTCAAGACCTATTAACAAAATATTCAATCGGGGTTCCCATAGGAGGAATCTCTTCAGCCGAGATAGCGGACGCTTTTATAATACGATTTATTTGTCGTTTCGGGTCACCGAGAGCTATTCTCACTGATCAAGGAAGGAACTTTACATCCTCACTAATGAAGAAAGTAGCAAAAAGATTCCGCATCAAACAATATACCACGACGGCATATCATCCACAAAGTAACGGTTCGATCGAAAGATCTCACCACGTATTGATGGAATATCTCAAGTTATATATCGAAAATTCCAGAAATTGGGACGAATGGGTGGAATTAGCCATGTTTTCCTATAACACCTCTGTACACGAAGGAACGAAATTCTCTCCGCATGAATTAGTCTTTGGACACTTGGCCAGAGAACCCACTGGCGAAATACCAATCGAAGAAAACGTGGAACCAACTTATGCGGAATATCTCAGAGACCTGTTCGATAAAATCAACACCGTGCAGCAAACAGCAAGAGAAAATTTGATAAAATCCAAACGAAGATCAAAAGAATATTACGACAGACGAATTAACCCTCAAAATTTCAAAATTGGAGATCTAGTATACCTACTAAAGGAACCTAGCAAAGGAAAGTTTTCCGATCAATATACTGGACCACACAAGGTGCTAGAAATCTTGCAGAACCAAAACGTCAAGATTGAAGTAAAAGGGATTCCGCGAACAGTGCACTTAAACAAGTTAAAACTAGCGCATAATCGAAATAAACAATGAATGAAGTGATTGCAGTGGACAACGTAGTGCAGTAGTGTATGTTGTAGTGCTGTTCGACGAATAATACGGATAGCGAAAACCTAAAAGGAAAAAGGGAAAATTATTAAGTGTGCTTCAATTATCGTTTAAATATAAAATGTGTTAACTCAACGAATAATTAACTAAGTGAAAGTGGAAGTTACCTTGTGAACAAGAAAGTGTATGTGCAAATATAGGTTATGATTCCTTGTTCGTGGAACGTAGTGCATGACAGTTACCTAAAATAAGCGAATAAATTAGTTTTAATTGTTTCAGTGCAAAATATGAGGTTACTAAATGTTATAACTATATTGTGGTTAAATGAAAAGGAGATGTGACACTGTTCGTCGAATAATACAGATAGCGGAAACCTAAAAGAAAAATGGAAAATTATTATGTGTGCTTTAATTATTGTTTAAATATAAAACGTGTTAACTCAATGAATAATTAACTAGTGAAAGAGGAAGTTACCTTGTGAACAAGAAAGTGTATGTGCAAATATAGGTTATGATTCCTTGTTCGTGGAACGTAGTGCATGACAGTTACCTAAAATAAGCGAATAAATTAGTTTCAATTGTTTCAGTGCAAAATATGAGGTTACTAAATGTTATAACTATATTGTGGTTAAATCAAAAGGAGATGTGAGACTGTTCGTCAAATAATACAGATAGCGGAAACCTAAAAGGAAAATGGAAAAATTTATTATGTGTACTCCAATTACTGTTTGAATATGAAACGTGTTGATTCAATAAATAATTAAAAGAGTGCAAGTGAAAGTTACCTTGTGAACAAGTAATCGTCATACAAGAAGGTTTACGTGCAAAATAGGTTATGGATCCCTGTTTGCGGAACGCCATGTACGACAGCCAGCTGAAAATAAACGAACGAATTAACTTCAATGGCCTTAATGCAAAATATAACATTACTAAATGTTATGACAAAACTGCAGAAGCGTGACACTGTTTCTCGAATAACACAGATAGCGAAAATCTGAAAAGGGAAAAGAAGATTATTACGAGTGCTCCAATTACTGTTTGTATGTAAAACGTGTTAATTCAACGAATAACTAAAACAGTGAAAGTGCAACTTACCTCGTGAACAATCAATCACCATACAAGGAAGTGTATATGCATGAATTTCGCAGATTAATAAGAAGAAATAAAATAGCTGATAAGTATAGAAAGTGGTTAGGAAATAATTAAGATAGATTAATTCAGAGTTAGTAATACATGTAACCGGAATAAAAGGATATTTCATTATGTATTAATCTACGTAGTATTGTATCTAACATGTAGAAGCGGATTTTGTAATGCACACGTATTAAATTAAATAAATTAAATAGTACCTTTAAGGCCACAGATGTAAGACGATTGAAGGCAACCGTAGTAAGTATCCAAGGCATATCGAAGAATCGGATGATATGTGGGAATAATCCAGGTAAGTGTCGCAGCATTGAAAGAGCAAAACCTGAAGAATCACAGACAATGTTAATCTAATAAATAAATTTTAATCACTAATAAGGGAACTAATACATATCATACATAAAATAATAACACATAGCAAGCACAAGCAATAATAAATTAATAGGGAAAATATGAAAGGTCAATAAACACAGAAATAGGTTAGAAATTAATCAAGATAGACTAACTAAATGTTAACAACAAGACATGACTGAACTCAGTACAAAGAAATAAAGTTATGTTACAGGAAAGTGACTGGTAACACAATACACAAAGCATTAACTAAATTAAACGAGACTTATATAAATGCAAGTCATGACTATTACATTAAAGTAGTACACTGTATTTGCACACACAATATCATGAAACACAAAACAATATTACAAAACACCACTAAATAAAATCATAATGATTAATAATTAATTAGTTATTTCAACAACACACTACTGTTAACGTTAAATCAACGCCATACCAAAGATACACGTGAGCGGCCATGTTAAAAAATTCGTCGCGCACCCCACACATACACACCGCAATACGAATAATAACCAATACAATGTAATACAGCATCATAATAGTAATGTTAGGTACTAATAATAATAATAATAATAATAATAATAAAAAAAGAGAAAAAAAAGAGAAAGAAAGACAGAGAGAGATAAGGAAAATATATATATATTAAATAACAACTAACATAATCGTAACATATTATATATATTATGTTATATACAGGGATACAGTATTCGTACAAAGGAACAAGTCCGAACGAAACAATTGTTTTTTATTTTTATATATATTAACTGTCTTATATGTATGTACAGAACGGGCAACGAGTTCATCAACTCGGGCATAGAGAACCCAGGTGGGCCCTTTCCCGCATTCGATGTGGAGGAGACGGAGGATGCTCAATCTTGCCTCTGTGTTCGATTGATACGCTCCGTCCACCGTTTAGATAACGGCTATCTTTGTCAAGACTGTTTCGACAAGTTAGATCCAGATGACCAGGACCTATGAGCCGCCCACTCATTTCCTATGCGGAATACCTGCAAGAACACATATAAAATACTGTCGTATGTACGATATAAACATAGCGGCTTTACAACCCGCTATATCATGCATCCCATGCATGATCGTTTACAATAATCTGACTGACTCACTTGAAAGACACTTTTAGTTGAAGGAATAGCATTTCGCACCGTAGAACCATAAAGTACTTGTATGCTACGCACAAAACCAAATACTTATGCTATCCACCTGTAAAGAATCAACATTTATAACTATACATGTAATTTTTACTTATGTTTACCAATATATACACACGCATGTTGTAAAGTAGGCGATATGTACAACACTCACTTCCATTGATAATGCAAGTGACTCATAAATAAGCCGTCATATTTACCATTACACGCACATATATATATTCGAAACAAGCTATATTTGTAATATCCATTCTATTGATAATATATACATATATATTTATAACGATAAAACAAATCTCATTACTTACCAATACGTATGCATATATGTATATAATTATAACCCAAGTAGCTTTCATAATATTTATTTTCACTGATAACATATACGTAGAACCTAAAATAAAAAAAAAAAGAGGGGTTTTAATATAAAAAAAAAAAAAAAAAGAGAGAAAAAATATATATAAATATAAAATTTTCTTTTTTAATAAAAGGTTATTCTTATTTCTAATAAACTCGAGAGTAAGAAACGATTTAATAAATTGTTAATAGGAAGATGAATCACCTGGTCATCGTACTTACCCTCATTAAAATATCATATGGCCTGGTAGGATACGACATACAACAGAATGCTACTCGGAACTAGCCGTTTGGCAAGGGAATCGCACCGCATTTCTAATGCCAAAAACACACATCCTAACGTAACACGGAAACCATAGAGAATGTAGCGCAGTACTACCTACGTTCTACAACATCGACGGACTCTGGCACAAATTCGTACCAAAGCCCATGGAACCACCACAGAAACTCCGCCCGGACGTGCGCCAAACGTGGCGATATTCAGTACCATCGTCATTGTCCACGAGCGGAATAAATACCCAAAAAGACCTGGACGCACTACGGGACCACGTCATGTTCCCCACAGAAAAAACTGCAGTCTAGAACACATTGGCCAGAGGAGCGACAGGAGAAACAATCATCCCTGGAACAGTAAACATCCTGGGAATGATGGACGAAAACACATTAACCACAATAGCGAAAAATACAGTATCAAGCTAATGGACCGGTTTCATGGAATTTGGAACTGTCAGTGCAGCAATATTTGGAATCCTCGTAATATTTAAATTAATCAAGACGATAATAGATATTGCCATACGCGGATACCAGTAGCGTGAAACTTACGGATGTGGAATCGCCCTATTAGGAGCAATATGCGGCTCAGTCACCCACCTGCTACTATACCTCAAAAGAGGACGAAATATCGATGATCAAACAGCACAACCTCAAGGGATATCGATAACACCGGTGGTCACTCAACAACCAACGACATCTACATCCGCCTTGAACGAACCCAGAGACACCATCAGTCAAATTTCCTCTGGAAATTTGAACTCCAAGGGCGGGGGTGTCACGTCCCGCGCTCCGCACGTGCCGTAACAAGAACAAGAAAACTACTCTATACAAAACGCGCGAATAAGGATTTGAATGCACGAACGAACACACGGCACTACGAAACGAAAGGAAGGATTGACAAAATGAGGGCGACTAACAGATCCAACCAATAAACGAAATACATGTACACACAACTCTAAATAAACCTACCAATAACCGACTTGCCATTTGAAAACCTATGGTTCAATATAATATAAACTCAACCAGTATACAATAAAATAAATAGACCAACTAATGGATTGAACGAGTCACGAGCCAAACAAATAAACCAGGAAATAAGAATAACTACAGAAAGGGAAATGATTGAAACACCAGAATATATGTATATATAAATATATTTTAATCAATAAACGCCGCAACAACTCGGACAGTTACATATAAGTATAAACATATATGCCAAACATGTAATAATCTAGTAAATATTAGAGACAGTACCTCCAATACTATGCAACAAATACAATATTATCAACTTATGAAATATATGTGTATATGAAATCAAAAACTAATAGTCTAACGAATACATAAAACATACAATATTATATTATTAAAGAAATAAAGGTTACATTGTCAGAAATATATATATGTGTGCGCATTCTATATTATTAAATCAAATCAGTAATCTAAGATACATACTTAAAACTAGCCTACGTTCCGGTAAAGAGTTATAAAATAAGAACTACATTACGAAACATGCATGTCTATATATATATAAAAATATATATATAAATAACCTATATTCTGAACTAAATTACTACTAATAATCTACAAAAGAAATAGAACACACAACGCAACACTTGGGACTAAGTAACCACCTGTCGATAGGTCAAACGTTCAAAATAATTAACACCGCAACGACTTAAAGATTTGCATACAGAAATTCTACTATCAAACACTAATATGTAAAAACGCATTAAACACACAATAATTTAGAAATAAAACCTTCAATACTATGTTGTCACAATACCAGATATATATATGTATATATGAAATCAAATAATTGACACATAACCTCAAATACACAACATTACATCGCTAAAGAATCTAAATGAAAATCGCACTGCCAAATTATATACATATATACGTGCGTGTGTGTGTGTTCTATCTTATTAAATGAAGTTAATAAACAATTAACATTTCATCTGGTATAAATACTACACTGCCAGAAGAAATATATACATATACATATATATATATATTGTGTGTATATGAGTTTGTCTTATATTATCAAACACTCTATAAAATAAACTACTCAAAACAATAAATAAAGCTATCGAAGAATTACAAAACATTAATCATATTAAAATCACACACAATATAAATAACTAAATATATATATATGTATATTCACACGAACAATACTATTGTCACTTTAAAGTAATACTAATAACACTATTAATAAACAAATGTTCTAATTGCGGTAAAATAAGGAAACACGACCGACAGAAAATACTTCGATATTAAACAAAACTAAAGAACCGGCACTATAACCTCACTAATGACATTTATGAGTAGCCATGTTAGATTTACACGCGCAATAACACGCGTTATGGTTATAGGGATATTAGGGATTAATGGAAACCAGGCGCGAGAAACAATCGTGAAAACACATTATTAACATTTTTCTTTAATAAATTCTATGCGCAACAACATTGTCAAATATGAATATATATATATATAATTAATTAAGAAAGGGAAATATAAAGTTAAACACTATCGAAGAATTACAAAACATTAGTCATATTAAAATGACACACAACATAAATATATATATATATATTCACACCAACAATACTATTGTCACTTTAAAGTAATCATAATAACGATATTAATGTTCCAATTGCGGTAAAATGCGGAAAGACAAGGGATAGAAAATTACTTCGATATCAAACAAAACTAAAGACCCGCCACTATAACCTCACTTATGAGCAGCCATGTTAGATTTACACGCGCATCGGAACACGCGTTATGGTTATAGGGATATTAGGGATTAATGGAAACCAGGCGCGAGAAACAAATCATGAAAACACATTATTAACACTTTTCTTTAATAAATTCTATGCGCAACAAAATTGTCAAATATGAATATATATATATAATTAATTAAAAAAGGGAAATATAAAGTTAAACACTATTGATGAATTACAAAACATTAGTCATATTAAAATGACACACAACCTAAATTTATATATATATATATTCACACCAACAATACTATTGTCACTTTAAAGTAATAATAACGATATTAATGTTCTAATTGCGGAAAAACAAGCGATAGAAAATTACTTCGATACTTCGGAACAACTAACACAATAACACGCGTTACGGTGATAGGAATATTAGGGTATAATGGAAATCAGGCGTGAGAAACAAATCATGAAAATACATTATTAACACTTTTCTTTAATAAATTCTATGCGCAACAACATTGTCAAATATGAATATATATATATAATTAATTAAAAAAGGGAAATATAAAGTTAAACACTATTGATGAATTACAAAACATTAGTCATATTAAAATGACACACAACCTAAATTTATATATATATATATTCACACCAACAATACTATTGTCACTTTAAAGTAATAATAACGATATTAATGTTCTAATTGCGGAAAAACAAGCGATAGAAAATTACTTCGATACTTCGGAACAACTAACACAATAACACGCGTTACGGTGATAGGAATATTAGGGATTAATGGAAATCAGGCGTGAGGAACAAATCATGAAAACACATCGTTAACATTTTTCTTTAATAAATTCTATGCGCAACTACATTGTCAAATATAAATATAAAAATATATATATATAATTAACAAAGAAAAAAGGGGGGAATATAAAATTAAATACACATATATTTAACAAACAAAAAGAACTAAATAAAATAACCTTACACTATCACGTTTAAAAAAGTATATATATATATATTGAACACACACAAAAAAAAGAGAAGAAAAAAACAAAATGCATCAAAACAAAATATAATAATAAGGAACACGCGATCACCAAACAACGAACCAACGAAGCACCTACACCAAATCAAAATCGAAGCAAGGAGCTCCAGGATAAAGTTCGCTGAACTCACGCATACACCAATAACGCACAACAGGGGAAATTCCCTTTCTCCCAGAAGCATGGTGACGAAGATGTGCCTCCAAAGCCACTCCAGGAATTTCGTTTGGAAAATAAACTTTTACACAACGATCTGTATCAACGACTTCAACCAGAGGGGGCTCCCACTCCAACACGACGGTCTCTGCATCGAAGAAACTTTCATCAACAGCAACAAAATTGTCAAAACTCAACTCCGACGAGAAATCCACGGCCTCGGCATCAATGTCGAATACTCTCTCCGACCACTCTGGTTCATCACAGCGCCGCATACGTTTGATGGGCCTTCCCAAATCGCCCATGGGTTCTTCGGAATCCCTCTTTCGCTTGCGCTGAAACAATACAATATAGTTTAAATAAAACGAAACAGAACCAATCAAGCGGATTAAAAATAAGACAAAGTACGCACCATAGAAGTCTGGATAGGAACCCCTGATGGAAATGCCTCCGCAAACATTGTTTAAACGTCGATCACCGAAGCCTAGAGAAACAACAAGAAAAGGAAAAAGGATTAAAATCACGAAAACAACCATAATATGCAAATATCTATCTAAATCAAACTTACGCAAACTAACTCGAAGGAGGAGGCCCTTGTTGTGGGAGAGCAGCGGATCGCGCGTGTTGCCCGAGCAAACATCAAAATCATAATGATGCTGCAGTCGCCAGCCCTTGCACGCGCCGAAGAGACACAGGTAGTTCCCACGGTACAAACGTGGAAGGTTCTCGAAGAGTCTAGACCAGCATAGAACGTTTGCCCTTGCACGTGCCGAAGAAGCACAGATAGGTCCCACGGTACAAGCGTGGATGATTCTCGAAGAGACTAGACCAGCATGGAACGCCTCAAATCTCCTAGACGCTAGCTCAGCAGAAACACTGGACCGATGGGAACTAAGTCGAGATATGGAACTTACATTCTGTCACGTACGATTCTGGAAGCCCAAAACTGCAAAATCCCGATTCCCACGGAAGGGTACCCCCAGTGGACCACCACCACCACCACCACCTCGTGGGGATGGCATTATAAATAAGCATAGCACATAGAGCAGCGCGCAGTATAATTAATACGCTCATTATTATTAATACGTTTTGTTACGCGCAGTATAATTAATACGCTCATTATTGTTACGTGCTCACTATTATTCCGTGGTCATTAATACGCTCGTTTTTATAACGTTCATTTTTATTAAAGTATCCATTAATACGTTTTAATACGTTCTGTATTATTAATACGCTCATAATTAATACGTTCATTATAACGTCTTATACCGTGCTATATCGTGCGTTTAGAAATTTTGTATAACACTTTGCGTTTCGACGGTCTTTAGTTGTCCAGACAAGAAAGGAAAGTCGCGACTTAGAAAAAAAAATAAAATATTTTTGAAGTCTTCATTTCATCGCTTAAACAAAAGCGCATTGTAATTGCGGTATTAGTTCGGTTAGTAATTTGTAAACCGTGTATCGAAATAAATAAATAAAGTAAAAGTTTGATAATAAATTATATCCGAGTTTCGAGAAATAAACCCAGAAATTAAAACACCAACGACCATCAGAGCAGACGAAGTGATGGCACCCGACGCCACTGGTTTCTCAAGGTAAGAAAATAAATTTTAAAAATATTTCCTTCTTCTCTGATAATTTCGTTGCACTCGAGAATTACCTACCATCAATCTCGTTTTATTTCCGTGAACGGTTTGAAGATAGAATCATTATTTTAAACTTTAAACAAAAGGGGGTGTTCGCTGTGTTGGCTTGTGCAAACGGTGTTTTCAGCTACTGAAACACCCGTTGATCTTCGCATTCCTCCTCCCATTGTTGGCAAAATATTGCCCGTCTTTGGGCAAGGCTTGCGAAATCACACAAGTCCCGCACAGCGAGGACCATTAAATACATCGTTGACGTCGATCGAATATTAAGAGCGATACCGGCATTTCTATTGACCAATTTCCTTGCCATCATTGCATGCAATTATACAAAAAGGAGAGAGAAATAGTAGAACAATTTCCTTTAAAAATTTAACCTAAGGATCGTTCGCTGTGTTGACTTGTGCAAACGGTGTTTTCAATAATCGAAAACGCCTATCGATCTTCGCATTCCTCCTCCCATTGTTGGCGAAATATTGCCCGTCTTTGGACAAGGATTGCGAAATCACACAAGTTCCACACAGAGAGGATCGTTAGAATCACCCTCGATAATCAAACCCAAAGGCAAGAAAATCGTGGTGATAGAATCCATCGTGGCAAATAAACCGAGCTTTGCTTCCAACGACAAACTATTATAGCGAAATTAAAAGAGAAGAAGAAGGCAAAACGTAAAAAATAAATTCATATCAAGCAACGAAAAATTTGACATTCAAATATTGTATCCAGCTTTAATCCTCTCCCGTGCTAGTATCCCTGCACATAGCAGGTTAGCCGAAAAGCGGAATCGGTTTTGCCAGTAGCATTATACTCTAGTCGACGCTACCCGTAACGTTTGAAATAAATAAAATTTTTGAAATAGTCCTTAGACTATTTCTGGTGGCAGCAACTACCGTATTAATCGGAAATCCAAATAAATATTTCATACACATTTCAATAGTTCCCTTCCGACTAAACTCTAAATAAAAAAAAAATATATCACAAATAAATCAAAAATAAATAAAGAAAAAAAATTTTTTTACAGAATTTTAATCTTAACTTGACCTAAAACTAATAAATACGTAACAAGATATTTCGACGTTTAAACGCTCCTCTTACTACATTTTACACGGTAAATACAGTGCAACTCACTTTTAGCGTCGCAGCAATACCTGGCAATCGCAAAACGCGATCCTTCAACTTATTTTGACGAAATCGACTGTAATTTCCTTAAAGTTGGAGATATTTCGACGTTTAAACGGTCATTTTACTTCATCTTGCACGCCGAATGCAGTGCACGACACTTTCAGCGTCGCAAATATCTCTGGTGCCCGCAAATAGCGATCATTCTTAAAACTTTGGCGATAATCGACTGTAATTTCCTTCGCGTTGGAGATATTTCGATGTTTAACCACTCATTTTACTCCATTTTATACGCCGAATGCAGTGCACGACACTTTTAACGTCGCAGCAATCCCTGGCAATCGCAAAACGCGATCTTTCGACTTATTTTGACGAAAATCGACTGTAATTTCCTTAAAGCTGGAGATATTGCGACGCTTAACCGCTCATTTTACTCCATTTTACACGCCGAATGCAATGCACGACACTTTCAGCGTCGCAAATATCTCTGGCGACCGCAAATAGCGATCATTCTTAACACTTTGACGATAATCGACTGTAATTTCCTTCGCGTTGGAGATATTTCGATGTTTAACCACTCACTTTACTCCATGTTACACGCCGAATGCAGTGCACCTCACTTTTAGCGTCGCAACAATCCCTGGCACTCGTAAAACACGATCTTTCTTCTTATTTTGACGAAAATCGACTGTAATTTCCTTAAAGTTGGAGATATTTCGACGTTTAACCGCTCATTTTACTCCATTTTACACGCCGAAAGCAGTGCACAGCACTTTTAGCTTCGCAGCAATCCCTGGCAATCGCAAAACGCGATCTTTCGACTTATTTTGACGAAATCGAATGTAATTTCCTTAAAGTTGGAGATATTGCGACGTTTAACCGCTCATTTTACTCCATTTTTCACGTCGAATGCAGTGCACCTCACTTTTAGCGTCGCAACAATCCCTGGCACTCGTAAAACACGATCTTTCGTCTCATTTTGACGAAAATCGACTGTAATTTCCTTAAAGTTGGAGATATTTCGACGTTTAACCGCTCATTTTACTCCATTTTACACGCCGAATGCAGTGCACGACACTTTTAGCGTCGCAGCAATCCCTGGCAATCGCAAAACGCGATCTTTCGACTTATTTTGACGAAAATCGACTGTAATTTCCTTAAAGCTGGAGATATTCCGACGTATAACCACTCATTTTACTCCATCACTTTTAGCGTCGCAACAATCCCTGGCGCGCGCAATTCACGATCATTCGTCTGATTTTCACGCAAATCGACTGTAATTTCCTTAAAGTTGGAGATATTGCGACGCTTAACCGCTCATTTTACTCCATTTTACACGCCGAATGCGGTGCACCTCACTTTTAGCGTCGCAACAATCCCGGGCAATCGCAAAACGCGATCTTTCGACTTATTTTGACGAAATCGACCGTAATTTCCTTAAAGTTGGAGATATTTCGACGTTTAACCGCTCATTTTACTTCATTTTACACGTCGAACGCAGTGCAATACACTTTCAGCGTGGAAAATATCTCTGGCGCCCGCAAATAGCGATCATTCTTAATACTTTGAACATAATCGACTGTAATTTCCTTCCCGCTGGAGACATTTCGACATTTAAACGCTCCTCTTACTCCATTTTACACGGTAAATACAGTGCAACTCACTTTTAGCGTCGCAGCAATACCTGGCAATCGGAAAACGCGATCCTTCAACTTATTTTGACGAAATCGACTGTAATTTCCTTAAAGTTGGAGATATTTCGACGTTTAACCGCTCATTTTACTCCATTTTACACGCCGAATACAGTGCACAGCACTTTTAGCTTCGCAGCAATCCCTGGCAATCGCAAAACGCGATCTTTCGACTTATTTTGACGAAATCGAATGTAATTTCCTTAAAGTTGGAGATATTGCGACGTTTAACCGCTCATTTTACTCCATTTTTCACGTCGAATGCAGTGCACCTCACTTTTAGCGTCGCAACAATCCCTGGCACTCGTTAAACACGATCTTTCGTCTCATTTTGACGAAAATCGACTGTAATTTCCTTAAAGTTGGAGATATTTCGACGTTTAACCGCTCATTTTACTCCATTTTACACGCCGAATGCAGTGCACGACACTTTTAGCGTCGCAGCAATCCCTGGCAATCGCAAAACGCGATCTTTCGACTTATTTTGACGAAAATCGACTGTAATTTCCTTAAAGCTGGAGATATTCCGACGTATAACCACTCATTTTACTCCATCACTTTTAGCGTCGCAACAATCCCTGGCGCGCGCAATTCACGATCATTCGTCTGATTTTCACGCAAATCGACTGTAATTTCCTTAAAGTTGGAGATATTGCGACGCTTAACCGCTCATTTTACTCCATTTTACACGCCGAATGCGGTGCACCTCACTTTTAGCGTCGCAACAATCCCGGGCAATCGCAAAACGCGATCTTTCGACTTATTTTGACGAAATCGACTGTAATTTCCTTAAAGTTGGAGACATTTCGACGTTTAACCGCTCATTTTACTCCATTTTTCACGTCGAACGCAGTGCAATACACTTTCGGCGTGGAAAATATCTCTGGCGCCCGCAAATAGCGATCATTCTTAATACTTTGAACATAATCGACTGTAATTTCCTTCCCATTGGAGATATTTCGACGTTTAAACGCTCCTCTTACTCCATTTTACACGGTAAATACAGTGCACCTCACTTTTAGCGTCGCAGCAATCCCTGGCGCGCGCAATTCGCGATCATTCGTCTGATTTTCACGATAATAGACTGTAATTTCCTTCCCGTCGGAGATATTTCGACGTTTAAACGGTCATCTTACTCCATTTTACACGCTAAATACAGTGCACTTCACTTTTAGCGTCGCAACAATCCCTGGCGCGCGCTATTCGCGATCTTTCGTCTTATTTTGACGAAAATCGACTGTAATTTCCTTAAAGTTGGAGATATTTCGACGTTTAACCGCTCATTTTACTCCAGCTTACACGCCGAATGCAGTGCACCTCACTTTTAGCGTCGCAACAATCCCTGGCACTCGTAAAACACGATCTTTCTTCTTATTTTGACGAAAATCGACTGTAATTTCCTTAAAGTTGGAGATATTTCGACGTTTAACCGCTCATTTTACTCCAGTTTACACGCCGAAAGCAGTGCACGACACTTTCAGCGTCGCAAATATCTCTGGCGCCCGCAAATAGCGATCATTCTTAACACTTTGACGATAATCGACTGTAATTTCCTTCGCGTTGGAGATATTTCGATGTTTAACCACTCAGTTCACTCCATGTTACACGCCGAATGCAGTGCACCTCACTTTTAGCGTCGCAACAATCCCTGGCACTCGTAAAACACGATCTTTCGTCTTATTTTGACGAAAATCGACTGTAATTTCCTTAAAGCTGGAGATATTCCGACGTATAACCACTCATTTTACTCCATCACTTTTAGCGTCGCAACAATCCCTGGCGCGCGCAATTCACGATCATTCGTCTGATTTTCACGCAAATCGACTGTAATTTCCTTAAAGTTGGAGATATTGCGACGTTTAACGGCTCATTTTACTCCGTTTTACACGCCGAATGCGGTGCACCTCACTTTTAGCGTCGCAACAATCCCGGGCAATCGCAAAACGCGATCTTTCGACTTATTTTGACGAAATCGACCGTAATTTCCTTAAAGTTGGAGATATTTCGACGTTTAACCGCTCATTTTACTTCATTTTACACGTCGAACGCAGTGCAATACACTTTCAGCGTGGAAAATATCTCTGGCGCCCGCAAATAGCGATCATTCTTAATACTTTGAACATAATCGACTGTAATTTCCTTCCCGCTGGAGATATTTCGACATTTAAACGCTCCTCTTACTCCATTTTACACGGTAAATACAGTGCAACTCACTTTTAGCGTCGCAGCAATACCTGGCAATCGGAAAACGCGATCCTTCAACTTATTTTGACGAAATCGACTGTAATTTCCTTAAAGTTGGAGATATTTCGACGTTTAACCGCTCATTTTACTCCATTTTACACGCCGAATACAGTGCACAGCACTTTTAGCTTCGCAGCAATCCCTGGCAATCGCAAAACGCGATCTTTCGACTTATTTTGACGAAATCGAATGTAATTTCCTTAAAGTTGGAGATATTGCGACGTTTAACCGCTCATTTTACTCCATTTTTCACGTCGAATGCAGTGCACCTCACTTTTAGCGTCGCAACAATCCCTGGCACTCGTAAAACACGATCTTTCGTCTCATTTTGACGAAAATCGACTGTAATTTCCTTAAAGTTGGAGATATTTCGACGTTTAACCGCTCATTTTACTCCATTTTACACGCCGAATGCAGTGCACGA
Source organism: Bombus sonorus (assembly GCA_029958995.1). Taxonomy (NCBI): domain Eukaryota; kingdom Metazoa; phylum Arthropoda; class Insecta; order Hymenoptera; family Apidae; genus Bombus; species Bombus sonorus. The sequence goes on along the minus strand of JARWAU010000008.1, from coordinate 4,040,364 downwards.
CACTTTTAGCGTCGCAGCAATCCCTGGCAATCGCAAAACGCGATCTTTCGACTTATTTTGACGAAAATCGACTGTAATTTCCTTAAAGCTGGAGATATTCCGACGTATAACCACTCATTTTACTCCATCACTTTTAGCGTCGCAACAATCCCTGGCGCGCGCAATTCACGATCATTCGTCTGATTTTCACGCAAATCGACTGTAATTTCCTTAAAGTTGGAGATATTGCGACGCTTAACCGCTCATTTTACTCCATTTTACACGCCGAATGCGGTGCACCTCACTTTTAGCGTCGCAACAATCCCGGGCAATCGCAAAACGCGATCTTTCGACTTATTTTGACGAAATCGACTGTAATTTCCTTAAAGTTGGAGACATTTCGACGTTTAACCGCTCATTTTACTCCATTTTTCACGTCGAACGCAGTGCAATACACTTTCGGCGTGGAAAATATCTCTGGCGCCCGCAAATAGCGATCATTCTTAATACTTTGAACATAATCGACTGTAATTTCCTTCCCATTGGAGATATTTCGACGTTTAAACGCTCCTCTTACTCCATTTTACACGGTAAATACAGTGCACCTCACTTTTAGCGTCGCAGCAATCCCTGGCGCGCGCAATTCGCGATCATTCGTCTGATTTTCACGATAATAGACTGTAATTTCCTTCCCGTCGGAGATATTTCGACGTTTAAACGGTCATCTTACTCCATTTTACACGCTAAATACAGTGCACTTCACTTTTAGCGTCGCAACAATCCCTGGCGCGCGCTATTCGCGATCTTTCGTCTTATTTTGACGAAAATCGACTGTAATTTCCTTAAAGTTGGAGATATTTCGACGTTTAACCGCTCATTTTACTCCAGCTTACACGCCGAATGCAGTGCACCTCACTTTTAGCGTCGCAACAATCCCTGGCACTCGTAAAACACGATCTTTCTTCTTATTTTGACGAAAATCGACTGTAATTTCCTTAAAGTTGGAGATATTTCGACGTTTAACCGCTCATTTTACTCCAGTTTACACGCCGAAAGCAGTGCACGACACTTTCAGCGTCGCAAATATCTCTGGCGCCCGCAAATAGCGATCATTCTTAACACTTTGACGATAATCGACTGTAATTTCCTTCGCGTTGGAGATATTTCGATGTTTAACCACTCAGTTCACTCCATGTTACACGCCGAATGCAGTGCACCTCACTTTTAGCGTCGCAACAATCCCTGGCACTCGTAAAACACGATCTTTCGCCTCATTTTGACGAAAATCGACTGTAATTTCCTTAAAGTTGGAGATATTTCGCCGTTTAACCGCTCATTTTACTCCATTTTACACGCCGAATGCAGTGCACGACACTTTTAGCGTCGCAACAATCACTGGCACTCGTAAAACACGATCTTTCGTCTTATTTTGACGAAAATCGACTGTAATTTCCTTAAAGCTGGAGATATTCCGACGTATAACCACTCATTTTACTCCATCACTTTTAGCGTCGCAACAATCCCTGGCGCGCGCAATTCACGATCATTCGTCTGATTTTCACGCAAATCGACTGTAATTTCCTTAAAGTTGGAGATATTGCGACGTTTAACGGCTCATTTTACTCCGTTTTACACGCCGAATGCGGTGCACCTCACTTTTAGCGTCGCAACAATCCCGGGCAATCGCAAAACGCGATCTTGCGACTTATTTTGACGAAATCGACTGTAATTTCCTTAAAGTTGGAGATATTTCGACGTTTAACCGCTCATTTTACTCCATTTTACACGTCGAACGCAGTGAAATACACTTTCAGCGTGGAAAATATCTCTGGCGTCCGCAAATAGCGATCATTCTTAATACTTTGAACATAATCGACTGTAATTTCCTTCCCGTTGGAGATATTTCGACGTTGAAACGCTCCTCTTACTCCATTTTACACGCCGAATGCAGTGCACGACACTTTTAGCGTCGCCGCAATCCCTGGCAATCGCAATTCACGATCATTCGTCTGATTTTCACGCAAATCGACTGTAATTTCCTTAAAGTTGGAGATATTGCGACGTTTAACGGCTCATTTTACTCCGTTTTACACGCCGAATGCGGTGCACCTCACTTTTAGCGTCGCAACAATCCCGGGCAATCGCAAAACGCGATCTTGCGATTTATTTTGACGAAATCGACTGTAATTTCCTTAAAGTTGGAGATATTTCGACGTTTAACCGCTCATTTTACTCCATTTTACACGTCGAACGCAGTGCAATACACTTTCAGCGTGGAAAATATCTCTGGCGCCCGCAAATAGCGATCATTCTTAATACTTTGAACATAATCGACTGTAATTTCCTTCCCGTTGGAGATATTTCGACGTTGAAACGCTCCTCTTACTCCATTTTACACGGTAAATACAGTGCAACTCACTGTTAGCGTCGCAACAATCCCGGGCAATCGCAAAACGCGATCCTTCAACTTATTTTGACGAAATCGACTGTAATTTCCTTAAAGTTGGAGATATTTCGACGTTTAACCGCTCATTTTACTCCATTTTACACGTCGAACGCAGTGCAATACACTTTCAGCGTGGAAAATATCTCTGGCGCCCGCAAATAGCGATCATTCTTAATACTTTGAACATAATCGACTGTAATTTCCTTCCCGTTGGAGATATTTCGACGTTGAAACGCTCCTCTTACTCCATTTTACTCGCTAAATACAGTGCACCTCACTTTTATCGTCGCGTTACGTATTTATTAGTTTTAAGTCAAGTTAAGATTAAAATTCTGTAAAAATTTTTTTTTTTTTTATTTATTTTTGATTTATTTGTGATTTAGAGTTTAGTCGGAAGGGAAATATTGAAATGATATTATTGTGTATGAAGTATTTATTAGGATTTCCGATTAATACGGTAGTTGCTGCCACCAGAAATAGTCTAAGGACTATTTCAAAATTTTTATTTTTTTCAAACGTTACGGGTAGCGTCGACTAGAGTATAATGCTACTGGCAAAACCGATTACGCTTTTCGGCTAACCTGCTATGTGCAGGGATACTAGCACGGGAGAGGATTAAAGCTGGATACAATATTTGAATGTCAAATTTTTCGTTGCTTGATATGAATTTATTTTTTACGTTTGCCTTCTTCTTCTCTTTTAATTTCGCTATAATAGTTCGTCGTTGGAACCAAAGCTCAGTTTATTTGCCACGATGGATTCTATCACCACGATTTTCTTGCCTTAGGGTTTGATTATCGAGGGTGATTCTAACGATCCTCTCTGTGTGGAACTTGTGTGATTTCGCAAGCCTTGCCCAAAGACGGGCAATATTTTGCCAACAATGGGAGGAGGAATGCGAAGATCGATAGGCGTTTTCGATTATCGAAAACACCGTTTGCACAAGTCAACACAGCGAACAATCCTTCGGTTAAATTTTCAAAGGAAATTGTTCTACTATTTCTTTCTCTCTTTTTTTTATAATTGCATGCAATGATGGCAAGGAAATCGGTCAACAGAAATGCCGGTATCGCTCTTAATTTTCGATCGACGTCAACGATGTATTTAATGGTCCTCTCTGTGCGGGACTTGTGTGATTTCGCAAGCCTTGCCCAAAGACGGGCAATATTTTGCCAACAATGGGAGGAGGAATGCGAAGATCAACGGGTGTTTCAGTAGCTGAAAACACCGTTTGCACAAGCCAACACAGTGAACACCCCCTTTGTTTAAAGTTTAAAATAGTGATTCTACCTTCAAACCGTTCACGGAAATAAAACGAGATTGATGATAGGTAATTCTCGAGTGCAACGAAATTATCAGAGAAGAAGGAAATTTTTTTTTTTAAATTTATTTTCTTACCTTGAGAAACCAGTGGCGTCGTGTGCCATCACTTCGTCTGCTCTGAAGGTCGTCGGTGTTTTTATTTCTGGGTTTATTTCTCGAAACTCGGATATAATTTATTATCAAACTTTTACTTTATTTATTTATTTCGATACACGGTTTACAAATTACTAACCGAATTAATACCGCAATTACAATGCGCTTTTGTTTAAGCGATGAAATGAAGACTTCAAAAATATTTTATTTTTTCTAAGTCGCGACTTTCCTTTCTTGTCTGGACAACTAAAGACCGCCGAAACGCAAAGTGTTATACAAAATTTCTAAACGCACGATATAGCACGGTATAAGACGTTATAATGAACGTATTAATTATGAGCGTATTAATAATACAGAACGTATTAAAACGTATTAATGGATACTTTAATAAAAATGAACGTTATAAAAACGAGCGTATTAATGACCACGGAATAATAGTGAGCACGTAACAATAATGAGCGTATTAATTATACTGCGCGTATTAATTATACTGCCCGCTGCTCTATGTGCTATGCTTATTTATAATGCCATCCCCACGAGGTGGTGGTGGTGGTGGTGGTCCACTGGGGGTACCCTTCCGTGGGAATCGGGATTTTGCAGTTTTAGGCTTCCAGAATCGTACGTGACAGAATGTAAGTTCCATATCTCGACTTAGTTCCCATCGGTCCAGTGTTTCTGCTGAGCTAGCGTCTAGGAGATTTGAGGCGTTCCATGCTGGTCTAGTCTCTTCGAGAATCTTCCACGCTTGTACCGTGGGACCTATCTGTGCTTCTTCGGCACGTGCAAGGGCAAACGTTCTATGCTGGTCAAGACTCTTCGAGAAGCTTCCACGTTTGTACCGTGGGAACTACCTGTGTCTCTTCGGCACGTGCAAGGGCAAACGTTCTATGCTGGTCTAGACTCTTCGAGAAGCTTCCACGTTTGTACCGTGGGAATAACCTGTGTTTCTTATTATTATATTTTTGTTTTGATGCATTTTTTTTTGTGTTCAATATATATATATATATATATATACATTTTAAACGTGATATATATTTTTTTTTTATGTTTGTTAAATATATGTGTATTTATTTAATTTTGTATTTCCCCCCTTTTTTTTAATTAATTATATATATATATATATATTACATTTATATTTGACAATGTAGTTGCGCATAGAATTTATTAAAGAAAATGTTAACAATGTGTTTTCATGATTTGTTTTTCGCGCTTGATTTCCATTAATCCCTAATGTTCCTATCACCATAACGCGTGTTATTGTGTTAGTTGTTCCGAAGTATCGAAGTAATTTTCTATCGCTTGTTTTTCCGCATTCTACCGCAATTAGAACATTAATATCGTTATTATTATTACTTTAAAGTGACAATAGTATTGTTGGTGTGAATATATATATATATATATATTTATATTGTGTGTCATTTTAATATGACTAATGTTTTGTAATTCATCGATAGTGTTTAATTTTATATATCCCCCTTTTTGTTTTAATTATATATATATTCATATTTGACAATGTAGTTGCGCATATAATTTATTAAAGAAAAATGTTAATAATGTGTTTTCACGATTTGTTTCTCGCGCCTGGTTTCCATTAATCCCTAATATCCCTATAACCATAACGCGTGTTATTGCGCGTGTAAATCTAACATGGCTACTCATAAATGTCATTAGTGAGGTTATAGTGCCGGTTCTTTAGTTTTGTTTAATATCGAAGTATTTTCTGTCGGTCGTTTTTCCTTATTCTACCGCAATTAGAACATTTGTTTATTAATATTGTTATTAGTATTACTTTAAAGTGACAATAGCATTGTTCGTGTGAATATACATATATATATATTTATTTATTTATATTGTGTGTGATTTTAATATGATTAATGTTTTGTAATTCTTCGATAGCTTTATTTATTGTTTTGAGTAGTTTATTTTATAGAGTGTTTGATAATATAAGACAAACTTATATACACACAATATATATATATATATATATGTATATGTATATATTTCTTCTGGCAGTGTAGTATTTATACCAGATGAAATGTTAATTGTTTATTAACTTCATTTAATAAGATAGAACACACACACACGCACGTATATATGTATATAATTTTGGCAGTGTGATTTTCATTTCGATTCTTTAGCGATGTAATGTTGTGTATTTGAGGTTATGTGTCAATTATTTGATTTCATATATACATATATATATCTGGTATTGTGACAACATAGTATTGAAGGTTTTATTTCTAAATTATTGTGTGTTTAATGCATTTTTACATATTAGTGTTTGATGGTAGAATTTCTGTATGCAAACCTTCAAGTCGTTGCGGTGTCAATTATTTTGAACGTTTGACCTATCGACAGGTTGTTACTTAGTCCCAAGTGTTGCGTTGTGTGTTCTATTTCTATTGTAGATTATTAGTAGTAATTTAGTTTAGAATATAGGTTATTTATATATATTTTTATATATAGACATGCATGTTTCGTAATGTAGTTCTTATTTTATAACTCTTTACCGGAACGTAGGCTAGTTTTAAGTATGTATCTTAGATTACTGATTTGATTTAATAATATAGAATGCGCACACATATATATTTCTGACAATGTAACCGTTATTTTTTTAATAATATAATATTGTATGTTTTATGTATTAGTTAGATTATTAGTTTTTGATTTCATATACACATATATTTCATAAGTTGATAATATTGTATTTGTTGCATAGTATTGGAGGTACTGTCTCTAATATTTACTAGATTATTACATGTTTGGCATATATGTTTATACTTATATGTAACTGTCCGAGTTGTTGCGGCGTTGATTGATTAAAATATATTTATATATACATATATTCCTAGTGTTTCAATCATTTCCCTTTCTGTAGTTATTCTTATTTCCTGGTTTATTTGTTTGGTTCGTGACTCGTTCAATCCATTAGTTGGTCTATTTATTTTATTTTATACTGGTTCAGTTTATATTATATTGAACCATAGGTTTTCAAATGGCAAGTCGGTTATTGGTAGGTTTATTTAGAGTTGTGTGTATATGTATTTTGTTTATTGGTTGGATCTATTAGTCGCCCTCATTTTGTTAATCCTTCCTTTCGCGTGTTTTGTATAGAGTAGTTTTCTTGTTCTTGTTACGGCACGTGCGGAGCGCGGGACGTGACAGTCGCAACAATCCCTGGCGCGCGCAATTCGCGATCTTTCGTCTTATTTTGACGAAAATCGACTGTAATTTCCTTACAGTTGGAGATATTTCGACGTTTAACCGCTCATTTTACTCCAGTTTACACGCCGAATGCAGTGCACCTCACTTTTAGCGTCGCAACAATCCCTGGCACTCGTAAAACACGATCTTTCTTCTTATTTTGACGAAAATCGACTGTAATTTCCTTAAAGTTGGAGATATTTCGACGTTTAACCGCTCATTTTACTCCATTTTACACGCCGAAAGCAGTGCACGACGCTTTTAGCGTCACAGCAATCCCTGGCAATCGCAAAACGCGATTTTTCGACTTATTTTGACGAAATCGAATGTAATTTCCTTCGCGTTGGAGATATTTCGATGTTTAACCACTCATTTTACTCCATATTACACTTCGAATGCAGTGCACCTCACTTTTAGCGTCGCAACAATCCCTGGCACTCGTAAAACGCGATCTTTCGACTTATTTTGACGAAATCGACCGTAATTTCCTTAAAGTTGGAGATATTGCGACGTTTAACCGCTCATTTTACTCAATTTTACACGCCGAATGCAATGCACGACACTTTCAGCTTCGCAAATATCTCTGGCGCCCGCAAATAGCGATCATTCTTAACACTTTGACGATAATCGACTGTAATTTCCTTCGCGTTGGAGATATTTCGATGTTTAACCACTCATTTTACTCCATGTTACACGCCGAATGCAGTGCACCTCACTTTTAGCGTCGCAACAATCCCTGGCACTCGTAAAACACGATCTTTCGTCTCATTTTGACGAAAATCGACTGTAATTTCCTTAAAGTTGGAGATACTTCGACGTTTAACCGCTCATTTTACTCCATTTTACACGCCGAATGCAGTGCACGACACTTTTAGCGTCGCAGCAATCCCTGGCAATCGCAAAACGCGATCTTTCGACTTATTTTGACGAAATCGATTGTAATTTCCTTAAAGTTGGAGATATTGCGACGTTTAACGGCTCATTTTACTCCATTTTACACGCCGAATGCAGTGCACCTCACTTTTAGCGTCGCAACAATCACTGGCACTCGTAAAACACGATCTTTCGTCTTATTTTGACGAAAATCGACTGTAATTTCCTTAAAGCTGGAGATATTCCGACGTATAACCACTCATTTTACTCCATCACTTTTAGCGTCGCAACAATCCCTGGCTCGAGCAATTCACGATCATTCGTCTGATTTTCACGCAAATCGACTGTAATTTCCTTAAAGTTGGAGATATTGCGACGTTTAACGGCTCATTTTACTCCGTTTTACACGCCGAATGCGGTGCACCTCACTTTTAGCGTCGCAACAATCCCGGGCAATCGCAAAACGCGATCTTGCGACTTATTTTGACGAAATCGACTGTAATTTCCTTAAAGTTGGAGATATTTCGACGTTTAACCGCTCATGTTACTCCATTTTACACGTCGAACGCAGTGCAATACACTTTCAGCGTGGAAAATATCTCTGGCGCCCGCAAATAGCGATCATTCTTAATACTTTGAACATAATCGACTGTAATTTCCTTCCCGTTGGAGATATTTCGACGTTTAAACGCTCCTCTTACTCCATTTTACACGGTAAATACAGTGCAACTCACTTTTAGCGTCGCAGCAATACCTGGCAATCGCAAAACGCGATCCTTCAACTTATTTTGACGAAATCGACTGTAATTTCCTTAAAGTTGGAGATATTTCGACGTTTAAACGGTCATTTTACATCATCTTGCACGCCGAATGCAGTGCACGACACTTTCAGCGTCGCAAATATCTCTGGTGCCCGCAAATAGCGATCATTCTTAAAACTTTGTCGATAATCGACTGTAATTTCCTTCGCGTTGGAGATATTTCGATGTTTAACCACTCATTTTACTCCATGTTACACGCCGAATGCAGTGCACCTCACTTTTAGCGTCGCAACAATCCCTGGCACTCGTAAAACACGATCTGTCGTCTCATTTTGACGAAATCGACTGTAATTTCCTTAAAGTTGGAGATATTGCGACGTTTAACCGCTCATTTTACTCCATTTTACACGCCGAATGCAGTGCACGACACTTTTAGCGTCGCAGCAATCCCTGGCAATCGCAAAACGCGATCTTTCGACTTATTTTGACGAAATCGACTGTAATTTCCTTAAAGCTGGAGATATTCCGACGTATAACCACTCATTTTACTCCATCACTTTTAGCGTCGCAACAATCCCTGGCGCGCGCAATTCACGATCATTCGTCTGATTTTCACGCAAATCGACTGTAATTTCCTTAAAGTTGGAGATATTGCGACGCTTAACCGCTCATTTTACTCCATTTTACACGCCGAATGCGGTGCACCTCACTTTTAGCGTCGCAACAATCCCGGGCAATCGCAAAACGCGATCTTTCGACTTATTTTGACGAAATCGACTGTAATTTCCTTAAAGTTGGAGATATTTCGACGTTTAACCGCTCATTTTACTCCATTTTACACGTCGAACGCAGTGCAATACACTTTCAGCGTGGAAAATATCTCTGGCGCCCGCAAATAGCGATCATTCTTAAGACTTTGAACATAATCGACTGTAATTTCCTTCCCGTTGGAGATATTTCGACGTTTAAACGCTCCTCTTACTCCATTTTACACGGTAAATACAGTGCACCTCACTTTTAGCGTCGCAACAATCCCTGGCGCGCGCAATTCGCGATCATTCGTCTGATTTTCACGATAATAGACTGTAATTTCCTTCCCGTCGGAGATATTTCGACGTTTAAACGGTCATCTTACTCCATTTTACACGCTAAATACAGTGCACCTCACTTTTAGCGTCGCAACAATCCCTGGCGCGCGCAATTCGCGATCTTTCGTCTTATTTTGACGAAAATCGACTGTCATTTCCTTAAAGTTGGAGATATTGCGACGTTTAACCGCTCATTTTACTCCATCTTACACGCCGAATGCAGTGCACCTCACTTTTAGCGTCGCAGCAATCCCTGGCAATCGCAAAACGCGATCTTTCGACTTATTTTGACGAAATCGACCGTAATTTCCTTAAAGTTGGAGATATTTCGACGTTTAACCGCTCATTTTACTCCATTTTACACGTCGAACGCAGTGCAATACACTTTCAGCGTGGAAAATATCTCTGGCGCCCGCAAATAGCGATCATTCTTAAGACTTTGAACATAATCGACTGTAATTTCCTTCCCGTTGGAGATATTTCGACGTTTAAACGCTCCTCTTACTCCATTTTACACGGTAAATACAGTGCACCTCACTTTTAGCGTCGCAACAATCCCTGGCGCGCGCAATTCGCGATCATTCGTCTGATTTTCACGATAATAGACTGTAATTTCCTTCCCGTCGGAGATATTTCGACGTTTAAACGGTCATCTTACTCCATTTTACACGCTAAATACAGTGCACCTCACTTTTAGCGTCGCAACAATCCCTGGCGCGCGCAATTCGCGATCTTTCGTCTTATTTTGACGAAAATCGACTGTAATTTCCTTAAAGTTGGAGATATTGCGACGTTTAACCGCTCCTTTTACTCCATTTTACACGTCGAACGCAGTGCAATACACTTTCAGCGTGGAAAATATCTCTGGCGCCCGCAAATAGCGATCATTCTTAATACTTTGAACATAATCGACTGTAATTTCCTTCGCGTTGGAGATATTTCGATGTTTAACCACTCATTTTACTCCATTTTACACGCCGAATGCAGTGCACGACACTTTTAGCGTCGCAGCAATCCCTGGCAATCGCAAAACGCGATCTTTCGACTTATTTTGACGAAATCGACTGTCATTTCCTTAAAGTTGGAGATATTGCGACGTTTAACGGCTCATTTTACACCGTTTTACACGCCGAATGCGGTGCACCTCACTTTTAGCGTCGCAACAATCCCGGGCAATCGCAAAACGCGATCTTTCGACTTATTTTGACGAAATCGACTGTAATTTCCTTAAAGTTGGAGATATTTCGACGTTTAACCGCTCATTTTACTCCATTTTACACGTCGCACGCAGTGCAATACACTTTCAGCGTGGAAAATATCTCTGGCGCCCGCAAATAGCGATCATTCTTAATACTTTGAACATAATCGACTGTAATTTCCTTCCCGTTGGAGATATTTCGACGTTTAAACGCTCCTCTTACTCCATTTTACACGGTAAATACAGTGCAACTCACTTTTAGCGTCGCAGCAATACCTGGCAATCGCAAAACGCGATCCTTCAACTTATTTTGACGAAATCGACTGTAATTTCCTCAAAGTTGGAGATATTTCGACGTTTAAACGGTCATTTTACTTCATCTTGCACGCCGAATGCAGTGCACGACACTTTCAGCGTCGCAAATATCTCTGGCGCACGCAAATAGCGATCATTCTTAACACTTTGACGATAATCGACTGTAATTTCCTTCGCGTTGGAGATATTTCGATGTTTAACCACTCATTTTACTCCATGTTACACGCCGCATGCAGTGCACCTCACTTTTAGCGTCGCAACAACCCCTGGCACTCGTAAAACACGATCTTTCGTCTCATTTTGACGAAAATCGACTGTAATTTCCTTAAAGTTGGAGATATTGCGACGTTTAACCGCTCATTTTACTCCATTTTACACGCCGAATGCAGTGCACGACACTTTTAGCGTCGCAGCAATCCCTGGCAATCGCAAAACGCGATCTTTCGACTTATTTTGACGAAATCGACTGTAATTTCCTTAAAGCTGGAGATATTCCGACGTATAACCACTCATTTTACTCCATCACTTTTAGCGTCGCAACAATCCCTGGCGCGCGCAATTCACGATCATTCGTCTGATTTTCACGCAAATCGACTGTAATTTCCTTAAAGTTGGAGATATTGCGACGCTTAACCGCTCATTTTACTCCATTTTACACGCCGAATGCGGTGCACCTCACTTTTAGCGTCGCAACAATCCCGGGCAATCGCAAAACGCGATCTTTCGACTTATTTTGACGAAATCGACTGTAATTTCCTTAAAGTTGGAGATATTTCGACGTATAACCACTCATTTTACTCCATCACTTTTAGCGTCGCAACAATCCCTGGCGCGCGCAATTCACGATCATTCGTCTGATTTTCACGCAAATCGACTGTAATTTCCTTAAAGTTGGAGATATTGCGACGCTTAACCGCTCATTTTACTCCATTTTACACGCCGAATGCGGTGCACCTCACTTTTAGCGTCGCAACAATCCCGGGCAATCGCAAAACGCGATCTTTCGACTTATTTTGACGAAATCGACTGTAATTTCCTTAAAGTTGGAGATATTTCGACGTTTAACCGCTCATTTTACTCCATTTTACACGTCGAACGCAGTGCAATACACCTTCAGCGTGGAAAATATCTCTGGCGCCCGCAAATAGCGATCATTCTTAAGACTTTGAACATAATCGACTGTAATTTCCTTCCCGTTGGAGATCTTTCGACGTTTAAACGCTCCTCTTACTCCATTTTACACGGTAAATACAGTGCACCTCACTTTTAGCGTCGCAACAATCCCTGGCGCGCGCAATTCGCGATCATTCGTCTGATTTTCACGATAATAGACTGTAATTTCCTTCCCGTCGGAGATATTTCGACGTTTAAACGGTCATCTTACTCCATTTTACACGCTAAATACAGTGCACCTCACTTTTAGCGTCGCAACAATCCCTGGCGCGCGCAATTCGCGATCTTTCGTCTTATTTTGACGAAAATCGACTGTAATTTCCTTAAAGTTGGAGATATTGCGACGTTTAACCGCTCATTTTACTCCATCTTACACGCCGAATGCAGTGCACCTCACTTTTAGCGTCGCAGCAATCCCTGGCAATCGCAAAACGCGATCTTTCGACTTATTTTGACGAAAATCGACTGTAATTTCCTTAAAGTTGGAGATATTGCGACGTTTAACCGCTCATTTTACTCCATCTTACACGCCGAATGCAGTGCACCTAACTTTTAGCGTCGCAGCAATCCCTGGCAATCGCAAAACGCGATCTTTCGACTTATTTTGACGAAATCGACCGTAATTTCCTTAAAGTTGGAGATATTGCGACGTTTAACCGCTCCTTTTACTCCATTTTACACGTCGAACGCAGTGCAATACACTTTCAGCGTGGAAAATATCTCTGGCGCCCGCAAATAGCGATCATTCTTAATACTTTGAACATAATCGACTGTAATTTCCTTCGCGTTGGAGATATTTCGATGTTTAACCACTCATTTTACTCCATTTTACACGCCGAATGCAGTGCACGACACTTTTAGCGTCGCAGCAATCCCTGGCAATCGCAAAACGCGATCTTTCGACTTATTTTGACGAAATCGACTGTCATTTCCTTAAAGTTGGAGATATTGCGACGTTTAACGGCTCATTTTACACCGTTTTACACGCCGAATGCGGTGCACCTCACTTTTAGCGTCGCAACAATCCCGGGCAATCGCAAAACGCGATCTTTCGACTTATTTTGACGAAATCGACTGTAATTTCCTTAAAGTTGGAGATATTTCGACGTTTAACCGCTCATTTTACTCCATTTTACACGTCGAACGCAGTGCAATACACTTTCAGCGTGGAAAATATCTCTGGCGCCCGCAAATAGCGATCATTCTTAATACTTTGAACATAATCGACTGTAATTTCCTTCCCGTTGGAGATATTTCGACGTTTAAACGCTCCTCTTACTCCATTTTACACGGTAAATACTGTGCAACTCACTTTTAGCGTCGCAGCAATACCTGGGAATCGCAAAACGCGATCCTTCAACTTATTTTGACGAAATCGACTGTAATTTCCTCAAAGTTGGAGATATTTCGACGTTTAAACGGTCATTTTACTTCATCTTGCACGCCGAATGCAGTGCACGACACTTTCAGCGTCGCAAATATCTCTGGCGCCCGCAAATAGCGATCATTCTTAACACTTTGACGATAATCGACTGTAATTTCCTTCGCGTTGGAGATATTTCGATGTTTAACCACTCATTTTACTCCATGTTACACGCCGCATGCAGTGCACCTCACTTTTAGCGTCGCAACAATCCCTGGCACTCGTAAAACACGATCTTTCGTCTCATTTTGACGAAAATCGACTGTAATTTCCTTAAAGTTGGAGATATTTCGACGTTTAACCGCTCATTTCACTCCATTTTACACGTCGAACGCAGTGCAATACACTTTCAGCGTCGCAGCAATCCCTGGCAATCGCAAAACGCGATCTTTCGACTTATTTTGACGAAATCGACTGTAATTTCCTTAAAGCTGGAGATATTCCGACGTATAACCACTCATTTTACTCCATCACTTTTAGCGTCGCAACAATCCCTGGCGCGCGCAATTCACGATCATTCGTCTGATTTTCACGCAAATCGACTGTAATTTCCTTAAAGTTGGAGATATTGCGACGTTTAACGGCTCATTTTACTCCGTTTTACACGCCGAATGCGGTGCACCTCACTTTTAGCGTCGCAACAATCCCGGGCAATCGCAAAACGCGATCTTGCGACTTATTTTGACGAAATCGACTGTAATTTCCTTAAAGTTGGAGATATTTCGACGTTTAACCGCTCATGTTACTCCATTTTACACGTCGAACGCAGTGCAATACACTTTCAGCGTGGAAAATATCTCTGGCGCCCGCAAATAGCGATCATTCTTAATACTTTGAACATAATCGACTGTAATTTCCTTCCCGTTGGAGATATTTCGACGTTTAAACGCTCCTCTTACTCCATTTTACACGGTAAATACAGTGCAACTCACTTTTAGCGTCGCAGCAATACCTGGCAATCGCAAAACGCGATCCTTCAACTTATTTTGACGAAATCGACTGTAATTTCCTTAAAGTTGGAGATATTTCGACGTTTAAACGGTCATTTTACATCATCTTGCACGCCGAATGCAGTGCACGACACTTTCAGCGTCGCAAATATCTCTGGTGCCCGCAAATAGCGATCATTCTTAAAACTTTGTCGATAATCGACTGTAATTTCCTTCGCGTTGGAGATATTTCGATGTTTAACCACTCATTTTACTCCATGTTACACGCCGAATGCAGTGCACCTCACTTTTAGCGTCGCAACAATCCCTGGCACTCGTAAAACACGATCTGTCGTCTCATTTTGACGAAATCGACTGTAATTTCCTTAAAGTTGGAGATATTGCGACGTTTAACCGCTCATTTTACTCCATTTTACACGCCGAATGCAGTGCACGACACTTTTAGCGTCGCAGCAATCCCTGGCAATCGCAAAACGCGATCTTTCGACTTATTTTGACGAAATCGACTGTAATTTCCTTAAAGCTGGAGATATTCCGACGTATAACCACTCATTTTACTCCATCACTTTTAGCGTCGCAACAATCCCTGGCGCGCGCAATTCACGATCATTCGTCTGATTTTCACGCAAATCGACTGTAATTTCCTTAAAGTTGGAGATATTGCGACGCTTAACCGCTCATTTTACTCCATTTTACACGCCGAATGCGGTGCACCTCACTTTTAGCGTCGCAACAATCCCGGGCAATCGCAAAACGCGATCTTTCGACTTATTTTGACGAAATCGACTGTAATTTCCTTAAAGTTGGAGATATTTCGACGTTTAACCGCTCATTTTACTCCATTTTACACGTCGAACGCAGTGCAATACACTTTCAGGGTGGAAAATATCTCTGGCGCCCGCAAATAGCGATCATTCTTAAGACTTTGAACATAATCGACTGTAATTTCCTTCCCGTTGGAGATATTTCGACGTTTAAACGCTCCTCTTACTCCATTTTACACGGTAAATACAGTGCACCTCACTTTTAGCGTCGCAACAATCCCTGGCGCGCGCAATTCGCGATCATTCGTCTGATTTTCACGATAATAGACTGTAATTTCCTTCCCGTCGGAGATATTTCGACGTTTAAACGGTCATCTTACTCCATTTTACACGCTAAATACAGTGCACCTCACTTTTAGCGTCGCAACAATCCCTGGCGCGCGCAATTCGCGATCTTTCGTCTTATTTTGACGAAAATCGACTGTCATTTCCTTAAAGTTGGAGATATTGCGACGTTTAACCGCTCATTTTACTCCATCTTACACGCCGAATGCAGTGCACCTCACTTTTAGCGTCGCAGCAATCCCTGGCAATCGCAAAACGCGATCTTTCGACTTATTTTGACGAAATCGACCGTAATTTCCTTAAAGTTGGAGATATTTCGACGTTTAACCGCTCATTTTACTCCATTTTACACGTCGAACGCAGTGCAATACACTTTCAGCGTGGAAAATATCTCTGGCGCCCGCAAATAGCGATCATTCTTAAGACTTTGAACATAATCGACTGTAATTTCCTTCCCGTTGGAGATATTTCGACGTTTAAACGCTCCTCTTACTCCATTTTACACGGTAAATACAGTGCACCTCACTTTTAGCGTCGCAACAATCCCTGGCGCGCGCAATTCGCGATCATTCGTCTGATTTTCACGATAATAGACTGTAATTTCCTTCCCGTCGGAGATATTTCGACGTTTAAACGGTCATCTTACTCCATTTTACACGCTAAATACAGTGCACCTCACTTTTAGCGTCGCAACAATCCCTGGCGCGCGCAATTCGCGATCTTTCGTCTTATTTTGACGAAAATCGACTGTAATTTCCTTAAAGTTGGAGATATTTCGACGTTTAACCGCTCATTTTACTCCATTTTACACGTCGAACGCAGTGCAATACACTTTCAGCGTGGAAAATATCTCTGGCGCCCGCAAATAGCGATCATTCTTAAGACTTTGAACATAATCGACTGTAATTTCCTTCCCGTTGGAGATATTTCGACGTTTAAACGCTCCTCTTACTCCATTTTACACGGTAAATACAGTGCACCTCACTTTTAGCGTCGCAACAATCCCTGGCGCGCGCAATTCGCGATCTTTCGTCTTATTTTGACGAAAATCGACTGTCATTTCCTTAAAGTTGGAGATATTGCGACGTTTAACGGCTCATTTTACACCGTTTTACACGCCGAATGCGGTGCACCTCACTTTTAGCGTCGCAACAATCCCGGGCAATCGCAAAACGCGATCTTTCGACTTATTTTGACGAAATCGACTGTAATTTCCTTAAAGTTGGAGATATTTCGACGTTTAACCGCTCATTTTACTCCATTTTACACGTCGAACGCAGTGCAATACACTTTCAGCGTGGAAAATATCTCTGGCGCCCGCAAATAGCGATCATTCTTAATACTTTGAACATAATCGACTGTAATTTCCTTCCCGTTGGAGATATTTCGACGTTTAAACGCTCCTCTTACTCCATTTTACACGGTAAATACAGTGCAACTCACTTTTAGCGTCGCAGCAATACCTGGCAATCGCAAAACGCGATCCTTCAACTTATTTTGACGAAATCGACTGTAATTTCCTCAAAGTTGGAGATATTTCGACGTTTAAACGGTCATTTTACTTCATCTTGCACGCCGAATGCAGTGCACGACACTTTCAGCGTCGCAAATATCTCTGGCGCACGCAAATAGCGATCATTCTTAACACTTTGACGATAATCGACTGTAATTTCCTTCGCGTTGGAGATATTTCGATGTTTAACCACTCATTTTACTCCATGTTACACGCCGCATGCAGTGCACCTCACTTTTAGCGTCGCAACAACCCCTGGCACTCGTAAAACACGATCTTTCGTCTCATTTTGACGAAAATCGACTGTAATTTCCTTAAAGTTTGAGATATTGCGACGTTTAACCGCTCATTTTACTCCATTTTACACGCCGAATGCAGTGCACGACACTTTTAGCGTCGCAGCAATCCCTGGCAATCGCAAAACGCGATCTTTCGACTTATTTTGACGAAATCGACTGTAATTTCCTTAAAGCTGGAGATATTCCGACGTATAACCACTCATTTTACTCCATCACTTTTAGCGTCGCAACAATCCCTGGCGCGCGCAATTCACGATCATTCGTCTGATTTTCACGCAAATCGACTGTAATTTCCTTAAAGTTGGAGATATTGCGACGCTTAACCGCTCATTTTACTCCATTTTACACGCCGAATGCGGTGCACCTCACTTTTAGCGTCGCAACAATCCCGGGCAATCGCAAAACGCGATCTTTCGACTTATTTTGACGAAATCGACTGTAATTTCCTTAAAGTTGGAGATATTTCGACGTTTAACCGCTCATTTTACTCCATTTTACACGTCGAACGCAGTGCAATACACCTTCAGCGTGGAAAATATCTCTGGCGCCCGCAAATAGCGATCATTCTTAAGACTTTGAACATAATCGACTGTAATTTCCTTCCCGTTGGAGATCTTTCGACGTTTAAACGCTCCTCTTACTCCATTTTACACGGTAAATACAGTGCACCTCACTTTTAGCGTCGCAACAATCCCTGGCGCGCGCAATTCGCGATCATTCGTCTGATTTTCACGATAATAGAATGTAATTTCCTTCCCGTCGGAGATATTTCGACGTTTAAACGGTCATCTTACTCCATTTTACACGCTAAATACAGTGCACCTCACTTTTAGCGTCGCAACAATCCCTGGCGCGCGCAATTCGCGATCTTTCGTCTTATTTTGACGAAAATCGACTGTAATTTCCTTAAAGTTGGAGATATTGCGACGTTTAACCGCTCATTTTACTCCATCTTACACGCCGAATGCAGTGCACCTCACTTTTAGCGTCGCAGCAATCCCTGGCAATCGCAAAACGCGATCTTTCGACTTATTTTGACGAAATCGACCGTAATTTCCTTAAAGTTGGAGATATTTCGACGTTTAACCGCTCATTTTACTCCATTTTACACGTCGAACGCAGTGCAATACACTATCAGCGTGGAAAATATCTCTGGCGCCCGCAAATAGCGATCATTCTTAAGACTTTGAACATAATCGACTGTAATTTCCTTCCCGTTGGAGATATTTCGACGTTTAAACGCTCCTCTTACTCCATTTTACACGGTAAATACAGTGCACCTCACTTTTAGCGTCGCAACAATCCCTGGCGCGCGCAATTCGCGATCATTCGTCTGATTTTCACGATAATAGACTGTAATTTCCTTCCCGTCGGAGATATTTCGACGTTTAAACGGTCATCTTACTCCATTTTACACGCTAAATACAGTGCACCTCACTTTTAGCGTCGCAACAATCCCTGGCGCGCGCAATTCGCGATCTTTCGTCTTATTTTGACGAAAATCGACTGTAATTTCCTTACAGTTGGAGATATTGCGACGTTTAACCGCTCATTTTACT
The DNA here is from genome assembly GCA_029958995.1 of Bombus sonorus. Taxonomy (NCBI): domain Eukaryota; kingdom Metazoa; phylum Arthropoda; class Insecta; order Hymenoptera; family Apidae; genus Bombus; species Bombus sonorus. The sequence goes on along the minus strand of JARWAU010000008.1, from coordinate 4,021,058 downwards.
CCATCTTACACGCCGAATGCAGTGCACCTAACTTTTAGCGTCGCAGCAATCCCTGGCAATCGCAAAACGCGATCTTTCGACTTATTTTGACGAAATCGACCGTAATTTCCTTAAAGTTGGAGATATTGCGACGTTTAACCGCTCCTTTTACTCCATTTTACACGTCGAACGCAGTGCAATACACTTTCAGCGTGGAAAATATCTCTGGCGCCCGCAAATAGCGATCATTCTTAATACTTTGAACATAATCGACTGTAATTTCCTTCGCGTTGGAGATATTTCGATGTTTAACCACTCATTTTACTCCATTTTACACGCCGAATGCAGTGCACGACACTTTTAGCGTCGCAGCAATCCCTGGCAATCGCAAAACGCGATCTTTCGACTTATTTTGACGAAATCGACTGTCATTTCCTTAAAGTTGGAGATATTGCGACGTTTAACGGCTCATTTTACACCGTTTTACACGCCGAATGCGGTGCACCTCACTTTTGGCGTCGCAACAATCCCGGGCAATCGCAAAACGCGATCTTTCGACTTATTTTGACGAAATCGACTGTAATTTCCTTAAAGTTGGAGATATTTCGACGTTTAACCGCTCATTTTACTCCATTTTACACGTCGAACGCAGTGCAATACACTTTCAGCGTGGAAAATATCTCTGGCGCCCGCAAATAGCGATCATTCTTAATACTTTGAACATAATCGACTGTAATTTCCTTCCCGTTGGAGATATTTCGACGTTTAAACGCTCCTCTTACTCCATTTTACACGGTAAATACTGTGCAACTCACTTTTAGCGTCGCAGCAATACCTGGCAATCGCAAAACGCGATCCTTCAACTTATTTTGACGAAATCGACTGTAATTTCCTCAAAGTTGGAGATATTTCGACGTTTAAACGGTCATTTTACTTCATCTTGCACGCCGAATGCAGTGCACGACACTTTCAGCGTCGCAAATATCTCTGGCGCCCGCAAATAGCGATCATTCTTAACACTTTGACGATAATCGACTGTAATTTCCTTCGCGTTGGAGATATTTCGATGTTTAACCACTCATTTTACTCCATGTTACACGCCGCATGCAGTGCACCTCACTTTTAGCGTCGCAACAATCCCTGGCACTCGTAAAACACGATCTTTCGTCTCAGTTTGACGAAAATCGACTGTAATTTCCTTAAAGTTGGAGATATTTCGACGTTTAACCGCTCATTTTACTCCATTTTACACGTCGAACGCAGTGCAATACACTTTCAGCGTGGAAAATATCTCTGGCGCCCGCAAATAGCGATCATTCTTAATACTTTGAACATAATCGACTGTAATTTCCTTCCCGTTGGAGATATTTCGACGTTTAAACGCTCCTCTTACTCCATTTTACACGGTAAATACAGTGCACCTCACGTTTAGCGTCGCAGCAATCCCTGGCGCGCGCAATTCGCGATCATTCGTCTCATTTTCACGATAATAGACTGTAATTTCCTTCCCGTCGGATATATTTCGACGTTTAAACGGTCATCTTACTCCATTTTACACGCTCAATACAGTGCACCTCACTTTTAGCGTCGCAACAATCCCTGGCGCTCGCAATTCGCGATCATTCGTCTGATTTTCACGATAATAGACTGTAATTTCCTTCCCGTCCGAGATATTTCGACGTTTAAACGGTCATCTTACTCCATTTTACACGCTAAATACAGTGCACCTCACTTTTAGCGTCGCAACAATCCCTGGCGCGCGCAATTCGCGATCTTTCGTCTTATTTTGACGAAAATCGACTGTAATTTCCTTAAAGTTGGAGATATTTCGACGTTTAACCGCTCATTTTACTCCAGTTTACACGCCGAATGCAGTGCACAGCACTTTTAGCTTCGCAGCAATCCCTGGCAATAGCAAAACGCGATCTTTCGACTTATTTTGACGAAATCGAATGTAATTTCCTTAAAGTTGGAGATATTGCGACGTTTAACCGCTCATTTTACTCCATTTTTCACGTCGAATGCAGTGCACCTCACTTTTGGCGTCGCAACAATCCCTGGCACTCGTAAAACACGATCTTTCGTCTTATTTTGACGAAAATCGACTGTAATTTCCTTAAAGTTGGAGATATTTCGACGTTTAACCGCTCATTTTACTCCATTTTACACGCCGAATGCAGTGCACCTCACTTTTAGCGTCGCAACAATCCCTGGCACTCGTAAAACGCGATCTTTCGACTTATTTTGACGAAAATCGACTGTAATTTCCTTAAAGCTGCAGATATTGCGACGCTTAACCGCTCATTTTACTCCATTTTACACGTCGAACGCAGTGCAATACACTTTCAGCGTGGAAAATATCTCTGGTGCCCGCAAATAGCGATCATTCTTAAAACTTTGGCGATAATCGACTGTAATTTCCTTCGCGTTGGAGATATTTCGATGTTTAACCACTCATTTTACTCCATATTACACTTCGAATGCAGTGCACCTCACTTTTAGCGTCGCAACAATCCCTGGCACTCGTAAAACACGATCTTTCGTCTCATTTTGACGAAAATCGACAGTAATTTCCTTAAAGTTGGAGATATTTCGACGTTTAACCGCTCATTTTACTCCATTTTACACGCCGAATGCAGTGCACGACACTTTTAGCGTCGCAGCAATCCCTGGCAATCGCAAAACGCGATCTTTCGACTTATTTTGCCGAAATCGACTGTAATTTCCTTAAAGCTGGAGATATTCCGACGTATAACCACTCATTTTACTCCATCACTTTTAGCGTCGCAACAATCCCTGGCGCGCGCAATTCACGATCATTCGTCTGATTTTCACGCAAATCGACTGTAATTTCCTTAAAGTTGGAGATATTGCGACGTTTAACGGCTCATTTTACTCCGTTTTACACGCCGAATGCGGTGCACTTCACTTTTAGCGTCGCAACAATCCCGGGCAATCGCAATTCACGATCATTCGTCTGATTTTCACGCAAATCGACTGTAATTTCCTTAAAGTTGGAGATATTTCGACGTTTAACCGCTCATTTTACTCCATTTTACACGTCGAACGCAGTGAAATACACTTTCAGCGTGGAAAATATCTCTGGCGTCCGCAAATAGCGATCATTCTTAATACTTTGAACATAATCGACTGTAATTTCCTTCCCGTTGGAGATATTTCGACGTTGAAACGCTCCTCGTACTCCATTTTACACGCCGAATGCAGTGCACGACACTTTTAGCGTCGCCGCAATCCCTGGCAATCGCAATTCACGATCATTCGTCTGATTTTCACGCAAATCGACTGTAATTTCCTTAAAGTTGGAGATATTGCGACGTTTAACGGCTCATTTTACTCCGTTTTACACGCCGAATGCGGTGCACCTCACTTTTAGCGTCGCAACAATCCCGGGCAATCGCAAAACGCGATCTTGCGATTTATTTTGACGAAATCGACTGTAATTTCCTTAAAGTTGGAGATATTTCGACGTTTAACCGCTCATTTTACTCCATTTTACACGTCGAACGCAGTGCAATACACTTTCAGCGTGGAAAATATCTCTGGCGCCCGCAAATAGCGATCATTCTTAATACTTTGAACATAATCGACTGTAATTTCCTTCCCGTTGGAGATATTTCGACGTTGAAACGCTCCTCTTACTCCATTTTACACGGTAAATACAGTGCAACTCACTTTTAGCGTCGCAGCAATACCTGGCAATCGCAAAACGCGATCCTTCAACTTATTTTGACGAAATCGACTGTAATTTCCTCAAAGTTGGAGATATTTCGACGTTTAAACGGTCATTTTACTTCATCTTGCACGCCGAATGCAGTGCACGACACTTTCAGTGTCGCAAATATCTCTGGTGCCCGCTAATAGCGATCATTCTTAAGACTTTGAACATAATCGACTGTAATTTCCTTCCCGTTGGAGATATGTCGACGTTTAAACGCTCCTCTTACTCCATTTTACACGGTAAATACAGTGCACCTCACTTTTAGCGTCGCAACAATCCCTGGCACTCGTAAAACACGATCTTTCGTCTCAGTTTGACGAAAATCGACTGTAATTTCCTTAAAGTTGGAGATATTTCGACGTTTAACCGCTCATTTTACTCCATTTTACACGTCGAACGCAGTGCAATACACTTTCAGCGTGGAAAATATCTCTGGCGCCCGCAAATAGCGATCATTCTTAATACTTTGAACATAATCGACTGTAATTTCCTTCCCGTTGGAGATATTTCGACGTTTAAACGCTCCTCTTACTCCATTTTACACGGTAAATACAGTGCACCTCACGTTTAGCGTCGCAGCAATCCCTGGCGCGCGCAATTCGCGATCATTCGTCTCATTTTCACGATAATAGACTGTAATTTCCTTCCCGTCGGATATATTTCGACGTTTAAACGGTCATCTTACTCCATTTTACACGCTCAATACAGTGCACGACACTTTTAGCGTCGCAGCAATCCCTGGCAATCGCAAAACGCGATCTTTCGACTTATTTTGACGAAAATCGACTGTAATTTCCTTAAAGCTGGAGATATTCCGACGTATAACCACTCATTTTACTCCATCACTTTTAGCGTCGCAACAATCCCTGGCGCGCGCAATTCACGATCATTCGTCTGATTTTCACGCAAATCGACTGTAATTTCCTTAAAGTTGGAGATATTTCGACGTTTAAACGCTCCTCTTACTCCATTTTACACGGTAAATACAGTGCACCTCACTTTTAGCGTCGCAGCAATCCCTGGCGCGCGCAATTCGCGATCATTCGTCTGATTTTCACGATAATAGACTGTAATTTCCTTCCCGTCGGAGATATTTCGACGTTTAAACGGTCATCTTACTCCATTTTACACGCTAAATACAGTGCACCTCACTTTTAGCGTCGCAACAATCCCTGGCGCGCGCAATTCGCGATCTTTCGTCTTATTTTGACGAAAATTGACTGTAATTTCCTTAAAGTTGGAGATATTGCGACGTTTAACCGCTCATTTTACTCCATCTTACACGCCGAATGCAGTGCACCTCACTTTTAGCGTCGCAGCAATCCCTGGCAATCGCAAAACGCGATCTTTCGACTTATTTTGACGAAATCGACCGTAATTTCCTTAAAGTTGGAGATATTGCGACGTTTAACCGCTCCTTTTACTCCATTTTACACGTCGAACGCAGTGCAATACACTTTCAGCGTGGAAAATATCTCTGGCGCCCGCAAATAGCGATCATTCTTAATACTTTGAACATAATCGACTGTAATTTCCTTCGCGTTGGAGATATTTCGATGTTTAACCACTCATTTTACTCCATTTTACACGCCGAATGCAGTGCACGACACTTTCAGCGTCGCAAATATCTCTGGCGCCCGCAAATAGCGATCATTCTTAACACTTTGACGATAATCGACTGTAATTTCCTTCGCGTTGGAGATATTTCGATGTTTAACCACTCATTTTACTCCATGTTACACGCCGCATGCAGTGCACCTCACTTTTAGCGTCGCAACAATCCCTGGCACTCGTAAAACACGATCTTTCGTCTCATTTTGACGAAAATCGACTGTAATTTCCTTAAAGTTGGAGATATTTCGACGTTTAACCGCTCATTTTACTCCATTTTACACGTCGAACGCAGTGCAATACACTTTCAGCGTGGAAAATATCTCTGGCGCCCGCAAATAGCGATCATTCTTAATACTTTGAACATAATCGACTGTAATTTCCTTCCCGTTGGAGATATTTCGACGTTTAAACGCTCCTCTTACTCCATTTTACACGGTAAAGACAGTGCACCTCACTTTTAGCGTCGCAGCAATCCCTGGCGCGCGCAATTCGCGATCATTCGTCTTATTTTCACGATAATAGACTGTAATTTCCTTCCCGTCGGAGCTATTTCGACGTTTAAACGGTCATCTTACTCCATTTTACACGCTCAATACAGTGCACCTCACTTTTAGCGTCGCAACAATCCCTGGCGCTCGCAATTCGCGATCATTCGTCTGATTTTCACGATAATAGACTGTAATTTCCTTCCCGTCGGAGATATTTCGACGTTTAAACGGTCATCTTACTCCATTTTACACGCTAAATACAGTGCACCTCACTTTTAGCGTCGCAACAATCCCTGGCGCGCGCAATTCGCGATCTTTCGTCTTATTTTGACGAAAATCGACTGTAATTTCCTTACAGTTGGAGATATTTCGACGTTTAACCGCTCATTTTACTCCAGTTTACACGCCGAATGCAGTGCACCTCACTTTTAGCGTCGCAACAATTCCTGGCACTCGTAAAACACGATCTTTCGACTTATTTTGACGAAATCGACTATAATTTCCTTAAAGTTGGAGATATTGCCACATTTAACCGCTCATGTTACTCCATTTTACATGCCGAATGCAATGCACGACACTTTCAGCGTCGCAAATATCTCTGGCGCCCGCAAATAGCGATCATTCTTAACACTTTGACGATAATCGACTGTAATTTCCTTCGCGTTGGAGATATTTCGATGTTTAACCACTCACTTTACTCCATGTTACACGCCGAATGCAGTGCACCTCACTTTTAGCGTCGCAACAATCCCGGGCACTCGTAAAACACGATCTTTCTTCTTATTTTGACGAAAATCGACTGTAATTTCCTTAAAGTTGGAGATATTTCGACGCTTAACCGCTCATTTTACTCCATTTTACACGCCGAAAGCAGTGCACGACACTTTTAGCGTCACAGCAATACCTGGCAATCGCAAAACGCGATCTTTCGACTTATTTTGACGAAATCGAATGTAATTTCCTTAAAGTTGGAGATATTGCGACGTTTAACCGCTCATTTTACTCCATCTTACACGCCAAATGCAGTGCACCTCACTTTTAGCGTCGCAGCAATCCCTGGCAATCGCAAAACGCGATCTTTCGACTTATTTTAACGAAATCGACCGTAATTTCCTTAAAGTTGGAGATATTGCGACGTTTAACCGCTCATTTTACTCCATTTTACACGCCGAATGCAATGCACGACACTTTCAGCGTCGCAAATATCTCTGGCGCCCGCAAATAGCGATCATTCTTAACACGTTGACGATAATCGACTGTAATTTCCTTCGCGTTGGAGATATTTCGATGTTTAACCACTCATTTTACTCCATGTTACACGCCGAATGCAGTGCACCTCACTTTTAGCGTCGCAACAATCCCTGGCACTCGTAAAACACGATCTTTCGTCTCATTTTGACAAAAATCGACTGTAATTTCCTTAAAGTTGGAGATACTTCGACGTTTAACCGCTCATTTTACTCCATTTTACACGCCGAATGCAGTGCACGACACTTTTAGCGTCGCAGCAATCCCTGGCAATCGCAAAACGCGATCTTTCGACTTATTTTGACGAAATCGACTGTAATTTCCTTAAAGCTGGAGATATTCCGACGTATAACCACTCATTTTACTCCATCACTTTTAGCGTCGCAACAATCCCTGGCGCGCGCAATTCACGATCATTCGTCTGATTTTCACGCAAATCGACTGTAATTTCCTTAAAGTTGGAGATATTTCGACGTTTAAACGCTCCTCTTACTCCATTTTACACGGTAAATACAGTGCACCTCACTTTTAGCGTCGCAGCAATCCCTGGCGCGCGCAATTCGCGATCAGTCGTCTGATTTTCACGATAATAGACTGTAATTTCCTTAAAGTTGGAGATATTTCGACGTTTAAACGGTCATTTTACATCATCTTGCACGCCGAATGCAGTGCACGACACTTTCAGCGTCGCAAATATCTCTGGTGCCCGCAAATAGCGATCATTCTTAAAACTTTGTCGATAATCGACTGTAATTTCCTTCGCGTTGGAGATATTTCGATGTTTAACCACTCATTTTACTCCATGTTACACGCCGAATGCAGTGCACCTAACTTTTAGCGTCGCAACAATCCCTGGCACTCGTAAAACACGATCTGTCGTCTCATTTTGACGAAATCGACTGTAATTTCCTTAAAGTTGGAGATATTGCGACGTTTAACGGCTCATTTTACTCCGTTTTACACGCCGAATGCGGTGCACCTCACTTTTAGCGTCGCAACAATCCCGGGCAATCGCAAAACGCGATCTTTCGACTTATTTTGACGAAATCGACTGTAATTTCCTTAAAGTTGGAGATATTTCGATGTTTAACCGCTCATTTTACTCCATTTTACACGCCGAATGCAGTGCACGACACTTTTAGCGTCGCAGCAATCCCTGGCAATTGCAAAACGCGATCTTTCGACTTATTTTGACGAAATCGACTGTAATTTCCTTAAAGCTGGAGATATTCCGACGTATAACCACACATTTTACTCCATCACTTTTAGCGTCGCAACAATCCCTGGCGCGCGCAATTCACGATCATTCGTCTGATTTTCACGCAAATCGACTGTAATTTCCTTAAAGTTGGAGATATTGCGACGCTTAACCGCTCATTTTACTCCATTTTACACGCCGAATGCGGTGCACCTCACTTTTAGCGTCGCAACAATCCCGGGCAATCGCAAAACGCGATCCTTCGACTTATTTTGACGAAATCGACTGTAATTTCCTTAAAGTTGGAGATATTTCGACGTTTAACCGCTCATTTTACTCCATTTTACACGTCGAACGCAGTGCAATACACTTTCAGCGTGGAAAATATCTCTGGCGCCCGCAAATAGCGATCATTCTTAATACTTTGAACATAATCGACTGTAATTTCCTTCCCGTTGGAGATATTTCGACGTTTAAACGCTCCTCTTACTCCATTTTACACGGTAAATACAATGCACCTCACTTTTAGCGTCGCAGCAATCCCTGGCGCGCGCAATTCGCGATCATTCGTCTGATTTTCACGATAATAGACTGTAATTTCCTTCCCGTCGGAGATATTTCGACGTTTAAACGGTCATCTTACTCCATTTTACACGCTCAATACAGTGCACCTCACTTTTAGCGTCGCAACAATCCCTGGCGCGCGCAATTCGCGATCATTCGTCTGATTTTCACGATAATAGACTGTAATTTCCTTCCCGTCGGAGATATTTCGACGTTTAAACGGTCATCTTACTCCATTTTACACGCTAAATACAGTGCACCTCACTTTTAGCGTCGCAACAATCCCTGGCGCCGCAATTCGCGATCTTTCGTCTTATTTTGACGAAAATCGACTGTAATTTCCTTAAAGTTGGAGATATTTCGACGTTTAACCGCTCATTTTACTCCAGTTTACACGCCGAATGCAGTGCACCTCACTTTTAGCGTCGCAACAATTCCTGGCACTCGTAAAACACGATCTTTCGACTTATTTTGACGAAATCGACTATAATTTCCTTAAAGTTGGAGATATTGCCACATTTAACCGCTCATTTTACTCCATTTTACACGCCGAATGCAATGCACGACACTTTCAGCGTCGCAAATATCTCTGGCGCCCGCAAATAGCGATCATTCTTAACACTTTGACGGTAATCGACTTGTCACGTCCCGCGCTCCGCACGTGCCGTAACAAGAACAAGAAAACTACTCTATACAAAACGCGCGAATAAGGATTTGAATGCCCGAACGAACACACGGCACTACGAAACAAAAGGAAGGATTGACAAAATGAGGGCGACTAATAGATCCAACCAATAAACAAAATACATATACACACAACTCTAAATAAACCTACCAATAACCGACTAGCCATTTGAAAACCTATGGTTCAATATAATATAAACTCAACCAGTATAAAATAAAATAAATAGACCAACTAATGGATTGAACGAGTCACGAACCAAACAAATAAACCAGGAAATAAGAATAACTACAGAAAGGGAAATGATTGAAACACTAGGAATATATGTATATATAAATATATTTTAATCAATCAACGCCGCAACAATTCGGACAGTTACATATAAGTATAAACATATATGCCAAACATGTAATAATCTAGTAAATATTAGAGACAGTACCTCCAATACTATGCAACAAATACAATATTATCAACTTATGAAATATATGTGTATATGAAATCAAAAACTAATAATCTAACTAATACATAAAACATACAATATTATATTATTAAAAAAATAACGGTTACATTGTCAGAAATATATATGTGTGCGCATTCTATATTATTAAATCAAATCAGTAATCTAAGATACATACTTAAAACTAGCCTACGTTCCGGTAAAGAGTTATAAAATAAGAACTACATTACGAAACATGCATGTCTATATATAAAAATATATATAAATAACCTATATTCTAAACTAAATTACTACTAATAATCTACAAAAGAAATAGAACACACAACGCAACACTTGGGACTAAGTAACAACCTGTCGATAGGTCAAACGTTCAAAATAATTGACACCGCAACGACTTGAAGGTTTGCATACAGAAATTCTACCATCAAACACTAATATGTAAAAACGCATTAAACACACAATAATTTAGAAATAAAACCTTCAATACTATGTTGTCACAATACCAGATATATATATGTATATATGAAATCAAATAATTGACACATGACCTCAAATACACAACATTACATCGCTAAAGAATCGAAATGAAAATCACACTGCCAAAATTATATACATATATACGTGCGTGTGTGTGTGTTCTATCTTATTAAATGAAGCTAATAAACAATTAACATTTCATCTGGTATAAATACTACACTGCCAGAAGAAATATATACATATACATATATATATATATATATTGTGTGTATATAAGTTTGTCTTATATTATCAAACACTCTATAAAATAAACTACTCAAAACAATAAATAAAGCTATCGAAGAATTACAAAACATTAATCATATTAAAATCACACACAATATAAATAAATAAATATATATATATGTATATTCACACGAACAATACTATTGTCACTTTAAAGTAATACTAATAACAATATTAATAAACAAATGTTCTAATTGCGGTAGAATAAGGAAAAACGACCGACAGAAAATACTTCAATATTAAACAAAACTAAAGAACCGGCACTATAACCTCACTAATGACATTTATGAGTAGCCATGTTAGATTTACACGCGCAATAACACGCGTTATGGTTATAGGGATATTAGGGATTAATGGAAACCAGGCGCGAGAAACAAATCGTGAAAACACATTATTAACATTTTTCTTTAATAAATTCTATGCGCAACTACATTGTCAAATATGAATATATATATAATTAAAAAAAAAGGGGGGAAATATAAAATTAAACACTATCGATGAATTACAAAACATTAGTCATATTAAAATGACACACAATATAACTATATATATATATTCACACCAACAATACTATTGTCACTTTAAAGTAATAATAATAACGATATTAATGTTCCAATTGCGGTAAAATGCGGAAAGACAAGCGATAGAAAATTACTTCGATATCAAACAAAACTAAAGACCCGCCACTATAACCTCACTTATGAGCAGCCATGTTAGATTTACACGCGCATCGGAACACGCGGTATGGTTATAGGGATATTAGGGATTAATGGAAATCAGGCGCGAGAAACAAATCATGAAAACACATTATTAACACTTTTCTTTAATAAATTCTATGCGCAACAACATTGTCAAATATGAATATATATATATATATAATTAATAAAAAAAAAAGGGGAAATATAAAATTAAACACTATCGATGAATTACAAAACATTAGTCATATTAAAATGACACACAATATAAATATATATATATATATATTCACACCAACAATACTATTGTCACTTTAAAGTAATAATAATAACGATATTAATGTACTAATTGCGGTAGAATGCGGAAAAACAAGCGATAGAAAATTACTTCGATACTTCGGAACAACTAACACAATAACACGCGTTATGGTGATAGGAACATTAGGGATTAATGGAAATCAAGCGCGAAAAACAAATCATGAAAACACATTGTTAACATTTTCTTTAATAAATTCTATGCGCAACTACATTGTCAAATATAAATGTAAAATATATATATATATAATTAATTAAAAAAAAAAGGGGGAAATACAAAATTAAATAAATACACATATATTTAACAAACATAAAAAAAAAATATATCACGTTTAAAATGTATATATATATATATATATATATTGAACACAAAAAAAAAAAATGCATCAAAACAAAAATATAATAATAAGAAACACAGGTAATTCCCACGGTACAAACGTGGAAGCTTCTCGAAGAGTCTAGACCAGCATAGAACGTTTGCCCTTGCACGTGCCGAAGAAGCACAGATAGGTCCCACGGTACAAGCGTGGAAGATTCTCGAAGAGACTAGACCAGCATGGAACGCCTCAAATCTCCTAGACGCTAGCTCAGCAGAAACACTGGACCGATGGGAACTAAGTCGAGATATGGAACTTACATTCTGTCACGTACGATTCTGGAAGCCCAAAACTGCAAAATCCCGATTCCCACGGAAGGGTACCCCCAGTGGACCACCACCACCACCACCACCTCGTGGGGATGGCATTATAAATAAGCATAGCACATAGAGCAGCTCGCAGTATAATTAATACGCGCAGTATAATTAATACGCTCATTATTATTAATACGCTTTGTTACGCTCAGTATAATTAATACGCTCATTATTGTTACGTGCTCATTATTATTCCGTGGTCATTAATACGCTCGTTTTTATAACGTTCATTTTTATTAAAGTATCCATTAATACGTTTTAATACGTTCTGTATTATTAATACGCTCATAATTAATACGTTCATTATAACGTCTTATACCGTGCTATATCGTGCGTTTAGAAATTTTGTATAACACTTTGCGTTTCGGCGGTCTTTAGTTGTCCAGACAAGAAAGGAAAGTCGCGACTTAGAAAAAATAAAATATTTTTGAAGTCTTCATTTCATCGCTTAAACAAAAGCGCATTGTAATTGCGGTATTAATTCGATTTGTAATTTGTAAACCGTGTATCGAAATAAATAAATAAAGTAAAAGTTTGATAATAAATTATATCCGAGTTTCGAGAAATAAACCCAGAAATAAAAACACCGACGACCATCAGAGCAGACGAAGTGATGGCACACGACGCCACTGGTTTCTCAAGGTAAGAAAATAAATTTAAAAAAAAAAAATTTCCTTCTTCTCTGATAATATCGTTGCACTCGAGAATTACCTATCATCAATCTCGTTTTATTTCCGTGAACGGTTTGAAGGTAGAATCACTATTTTAAACTTTAAACAAAGGGAGTGTTCCCTGTGTTGGCTTGTGCAAACGGTGTTTTCAGCTACTGAAACACCCGTTGATCTTCGCATTCCTCCTCCCATTGTTGGCAAAATATTGCCCGTCTTTGGGCAAGGCTTGCGAAATCACACAAGTCCCGCACACAGAGGACCATTAAATACATCGTTGACGTCGATCGAAAATTAAGAGCGATACCGGCATTTCTGTTGACCGATTTCCTTGCCATCATTGCATGCAATTATAAAAAAAAGAGAGAGAGAAATAGTAGAACAATTTCCTTTGAAAATTTAACCGAAGGATCGTTCGCTGTGTTGACTTGTGCAAACGGTGTTTTCGATAATCGAAAACGCCTATCGATCTTCGCATTCCTCCTCCCATTGTTGGCAAAATATTGCCCGTCTTTGGGCAAGGCTTGCGAAATCACACAAGTTCCACACAGAGAGGATCGTTAGAATCACCCTCGATAATCAAACCCAAAGGCAAGAAAATCGTGGTGATAGAATCCATCGTGGCAAATAAACTGAGCTTTGGTTCCAACGACGAACTATTATAGCGAAATTAAAAGAGAAGAAGAAGGCAAACGTAAAAAATAAATTCATATCAAGCAACGAAAAATTTGACATTCAAATATTGTATCCAGCTTTAATCCTCTCCCGTGCTAGTATCCCTGCACATAGCAGGTTAGCCGAAAAGCGGAATCGGTTTTGCCAGTAGCATTATACTCTAGTCGACGCTACCCGTAACGTTTGAAAAAAATAAAAATTTTGAAATAGTCCTTAGACTATTTCTGGTGGCAGCAACTACCGTATTAATCGGAAATCCAAATAAATACTTCATACACAATAATATCATTTCAATATTTCCCTTCCGACTAAACTCTAAATCACAAATAAATCAAAAATAAATAAAAAAAAAAAATTTTACAGAATTTTAATCTTAACTTGACTTAAAACTAATAAATACGTAACACAGTTAGATAGATTAAAAATTTTGGTGGCAGCGGTGGGATACGCTCCGCAGAGGATTAAAGCTCTTACGAATATCAACTAAAAAATAAGTAGGAAAATGTCGACAGCCCGGGATTCGCTAAGCGAAGATACGCTTTTGGCGTTGACGGAAAAATTGAAAGCATGGGACGAAAATTTCCGTGTATTAACCGACATAAGCTCAAGACTAATTAAATTAGAAGAAGACGTGCGCGTAAGCAGACAGACGAACGAGACCGAAATACCCGTATCACCGATAACACCGCGAGAAACAAGATTGACTGATAATTACCAGCCGATTAAATTAAAGGACGCGATTGAATCAGTACCAGTGTTCGACGGATACAGACCGTCTGTGTTCCAATTTTTGAGATCATGCGAGCGAGCGCGAAATATGATTCCTAGGCATCAAGAGCCACAGTTAGTAAAATTACTAATGAATAAACTTCGCGGACACGCGTTTCTCGCCGTAGAGGACCATGAGGTAGTGACTTTAAACGATTTCGGGAATAAATTAAAAGATATGTTCGGCCCAGGAAAAACCGTTAACGAATACAGGGGAGAGTTGGGAACGGTATTCCAACGACCAGGAGAAAATATACTAGATTACATAGACCGCGTCAGAAATCTCAGATTGGCTATAATTGATGGAGAAAGATGTCAATACGGTTCCATATCGCAAGACGTTCAAGATACGATCGATTGGGACACCAGAGAGGCTTTCGCTAAGGGACTCCCGAACGAAGTATATTTACGAGTAAAGTTATCCGAGTACCAATCTTTAGAAGACGCGTATCGCCAAGCCGTAAAAGCAACGCGGGAACTAAAACAAGTAAACGACAGAATGCGATACCAACGTCCGACATTCTCAAGTAATAACAACCGAAACAACGTTCGTCCCCCTAATAATAATTACATCGAGAATAACCGAAATAACGCTCGTCCTGCTAATAACAATTACACCGGGAACAACCGAAATAACGTTAACCCTCTTAATAATAACTACGCCAGGAACAACATCCAAGATCGAAGATCGGCACCTCCTTCGCAGAATTTTTCGAATACTACGAGACAAAATATTACATGTAATTATTGTAAAAAACCCGGACATTTAGTGAAAGACTGTTACAAATTTAAAGCCCGAGTAGATGCCGGATTAATCGTACCCTATAATTCGAGACCGTCGGGAAACCAAATGCGTCCTTCGGGAGAATGGGGCGAGCCACGAAGGAACGATACGCCGAATCGCCCAAGAGTACAGGCGGCATCGAGGAGACCGGCGCCGACGGCAACAAACAGAACAAGGGCAGCCGCCCCCGCGAGATCGACTCCACCACCCGTAACGAGAGACAGAACGAACGCAATGCCGACCGTAAGGTCGAACGAACAACCACTAAATACTGTGGGGGAGTCATCCCACAACCAAACGAGGTCACAAACAGAGAATCCGGAATCTCAAGACAAAAAGGAAAGAGTGAAGCGCAAGCAACCGGCGAAGGAAAATCACCAAGAGTCGGACTCAGATTCGGACAACGACCTCTCCGAATTATTTCAGTAAAATTTAATGATTCCCCAACGACTCCAACTGCGCGAATAGTCTCCCCAGATTTAAAAACCAAGACGAGTTTATTATTAAACTCTGGATCGGAAATTAACATTATCAAAAAACCTGCTTTACCCGATTCAGCCATCATCGACGAGAAGGAATCAATCGAAGTGCGAGGAATTACGGCAACGAGCCTGGTCTCCCTAGGGCAGACGGTAATACAGGTTGCGGGCCATCCGGTTAATTTTCATGTAGTTGATGATTCATTGCTAATCGATCAAGACGGAATCCTAGGATCCGAATTTTTTGCAGGTTGTAAAGCTCGTTTAGATTACGAGGAAAAGCATGTCAAATGGGGAAATATTTATATATCCTTCGATACTAGAGAAAAAATAATTATACCGAAGCGAAGTTCAGTAACGTGTTCAATTAATATCGCAAATCCAGAGATAAAAGAGGGATTTATTCCCAGAATCGAGCCGATCAAAGGAATCTATTTTGGTAATGCAGTTGTGAGGAATCATAAAGGAAAAGGTTACATAAGAGTAATAAATACTACTTCAAGAAATTACGAATTTACAACACCGACAATGGTAATTAAGGAATTCGAAAACCCATCCCCGCTTCCTAGGACAGCGTGTAATACAGTTTTAAAATCGAAAGAAAGTAGATACGATAAAATAATTGAATTACTACGACTCGAACATTTCAACAAAGAAGAAACGGAAAATGTTAAAAGGTTGATTCGTAATAATCAAGATAGGTTTCATATTCCAGGAGATATATTGGAAGCAACTGAAGTTTTGGAACATAGAATAATTACAACGGATGATATACCAATTAATACTAAACAGTATCGATACCCACCAGTACATCGAGAAGAGATAAATCGGCAAATTCAAGAATTACTAGATACGGACGTAGTGGAACCATCGGTATCTCCATATAACTCACCGCTTTGGATTGTACCCAAAAAACCTGATTCGCAAGGAAATAAACGCTGGAGATTAGTTATCGATTATAGAAAGTTGAACGATAAAACGATCGGCGATGCTTTCCCACTACCCAACATTACAGAAATATTGGATCAATTAGGAAGTGCAAAATATTTTTCCACGTTTGACTTAGCATCAGGCTTTCACCAGATCCGTATGTCACAGGAAGATGCCCACAAAACTGCATTTTCGACACCATACGGACATTTTCAATTCAAAAGAATGCCCTTTGGATTAAAAAATGCCCCAGCAACGTTTCAACGTTTGATGAACTCAGTGTTATCTGGTCTGCAAGGAATAGAATTATTCGTCTATCTGGATGACATAGTGATTTATTCGAGGTCTCTCCAAGAACACGAAATTAAATTTAATAAGTTAATGGAAAGACTGAGGAAAGCTAAATTACGATTACAGCCTGATAAGTGCGAATTTTTACGACACGAGGTGAATTACTTAGGACACATAATTAGTGAAGATGGCGTAAAACCCGACCCAAAGAAAATCGAAACCGTATCAAAATTTCCACGACCGAAAAGGGTGAAAAATATCAAACAATTTCTGGGACTAGCAGGATACTACAGAAAATTTATACCCGATTTCTCCAAGGTCGCGAAACCATTGAAACAACTATTAAAGAAAGATACTCCCTTTAAATGGACAGAAAATCAAGAAAATGCATTCAATAATTTAAAGACAGCGCTAATGACAAAACCCATTTTACAGTATCCAGACTTTTCTGAACCCTTTAACCTTACTACAGACGCATCAGGATACGCAATAAGCGGTGTACTGAGTCAAGGGCCAATCGGAAAGGATTTACCGATTGCATATGCCTCAAGACTATTAAATTCCGCCGAACAAAACTACTCTACCATAGAAAAGGAGTGTCTGGCAATCGTTTACTGTACGATGCATTTCAGACCATACCTGTATGGTAGAAAGTTTACGATAATAACTGATCACAAACCGTTAGTATGGATGAATTCCATTAAAGATCCCACCTCGAGAATTTGGAAATGGAAATTGAAATTGTCGGACTTTGAATTTGATATCCAATATAAAGAAGGTAGAGCGAACGCGAACGCAGATGCATTATCCCGAAATCCGCCAGAGATGTGCTTGCCAATCAGGAAACGAGAAGAAGATTCGCCAGATCGATATCCACATGTAAAAAGATTTCAATTGGATACCTCGACCGAGGACTCTCCGATATTCGAGGCTAAGCCACGCGTATTATCGCATTACGATAAACAGGGAAAACCTTCTACTCGAAAGCATCTCACCATAGAAGAAACACCCGTAAAATATTTTGACGAAGCACTAGCCGAGCTCGATCGAGAAAAGGAAGACACGGATACAACGAGCGAAGAAGAGCCCTCCATTGTAAATCCAGAATTAATTCAACAACGAGAAAAGGACACGAGACCTACGATAATCGCGGAATTAAGAATTTCAGAAACCCGAGACTCAATTACGAGAGTAAATGACCATAGAGTAATATTTATAGATGTATACGGGAATGCGATAGATAAAGGAGCATTAGAAATGAAGGAGACGGGAAAATTGCCTCGTTATGAAGATTTAATGTTAGAAAAAGCAAGATTGAATTACGATTCCGGGAAATACATCATATCGCTACCGATCAAGGAAAATAGAAATATTCCAATAACACCCGAAAATTTATTAAACTCGCTAAGATTTCTACTAGATGTAGTAAATGAAAAACAGTTAACATCCTTTAGCATCAGCAAAGGAAATTTGGAAGAGATACCCTGGCGACATACAATCAGAAAATTAAAAGAAATATTTATGGAAAAAACCTTAACCATCACCATTTGCACTGGGGAAGTAATTACCCCGCCTGTGGAAGCACGAAATAACATAATAAGAGAAAAACACGAATCATCCGTAGCAGGACATAAAGGAGTAACGAAGACGTATCAAAGAATACGACAATGTTATTATTGGGAAAATATGAAGAAGGAGATCCAGGAATACGTAAGAACATGTAAAGAATGCCAATTGAAAAAGTTAACTAGAATAAAGACAAAGCAACCAATGGTACTCACTGATACACCGGGCAGGGCTTTCGACAAAATTAGTATGGATATCGTCGGTCCACTACCAAAGACAGCAAAAGGAAGCGAATACATATTAACAATTCAAGACCTATTAACAAAATATTCAATCGGGATTCCAATAGGAGGAATCTCTTCAGCCGAGATAGCGGACGCTTTTATAAAACGATTTATTTGTCGTTTCGGGTCACCGAGAGCTATTCTCACTGATCAAGGAAGGAACTTTACATCCTCACTAATGAAGAAAGTAGCAAAAAGATTCCGCATCAAACAATATACCACGACGGCATATCATCCACAAAGTAACGGTTCGATCGAAAGATCTCACCACGTATTGATGGAATATCTCAAGTTATATATCGAAAATTCCAGAAATTGGGACGAATGGGTGGAATTAGCCATGTTTTCCTATAACACCTCTGTACACGAAGGAACGAAATTCTCTCCGCATGAATTAGTCTTTGGACACTTGGCCAGAGAACCCACTGGCGAAATACCAATCGTAGAAAACGTGGAACCAACTTATGCGGAATATCTCAGAGACCTGTTCGATAAAATCAACACCGTGCAGCAAACAGCAAGAGAAAATTTGATAAAATCCAAACTAAGGTCAAAAGAATATTACGACAGACGAATTAACCCTCAAAATTTCAAAATTGGAGATCTAG
The DNA here is from genome assembly GCA_029958995.1 of Bombus sonorus. Lineage (NCBI taxonomy): Eukaryota > Metazoa > Arthropoda > Insecta > Hymenoptera > Apidae > Bombus > Bombus sonorus. The sequence continues at coordinate 4,001,573 of JARWAU010000008.1, read as the reverse complement.
TATACCTACTAAAGGAACCTAGCAAAGGAAAGTTTTCCGATCAATATACTGGACCACACAAGGTGCTAGAAATCTTGCAGAACCAAAACGTCAAGATTGAAGTAAAAGGGATTCCGCGAACAGTGCACTTAAACAAGTTAAAACTAGCGCATAATCGAAATAAACAATGAATGAAGTGATTGCAGTGGACAACGTAGTGCAGTAGTGTATGTTGTAGTGCTGTTCGTTGAATAATACAGATAGCGAAAAGATACCTAAAAGAAAAAAGGAAAATTATTAAGTGTGCCTCAATTATCGTTTAAATATAAAATGTGTTAACTCAACGAATAATTAACTAAGTGAAAGTGGAAGTTACCTTGTGAACAAGAAAGTGTATGTGCAAATATAGGTTATGATTCCTTGTTCGTGGAACGTAGTGCATGACAGTTACCTAAAATAAGTGAATAAATTAGTTTCAATTGTTTCAGTGCAAAATATGAGGTTACTAAATGTTATAACTATATTGTGGTTAAATCAAAAGGAGATGTGACACTGTTCGTCGAATAATACAGATAGCGGAAACCTAAAAGAAAATGGAAAAATTTATTATGTGTACTCCAATTACTGTTTGAATGTAAAACGTGTTAATTCAACGAATAACTAAAACAGTGAAAGTGCAACTTACCTCGTGAACAATCAATCACCATACAAGGAAGTGTACATGCATGAATTTCGCAGATTAATAAGAAGAAATAAAATAGCTGATAAGTATAGAAAGTGGTTAGGAAATAATTATGATAGATTAATTCAGAGTTAGTAATATATATAACCGGAATAAAAGGATATTTCATTATGTATTAATCTACGTAGTATTGTATCTAACATGTAGAAGCGGATTTTGTAATGCACACGTATTAAATTAAATAAATTAAACAGTACCTTTAAGGCCACAGATGTAAGACGATTGAAGGCAACCGTAGTAAGTATCCAAGGCATATCGAAGAATCGGATGATGTTGTGGGAATGATCCAGGTAAGTGTCGCAGCATCGAAAGAGTAGAATCCGAAGAATCACAGACAATGTTAATCTAATAAATAAATTTTAATCACTAATAAGGAAACTAATACATATCATACATAAAATAATAACATATAGTAAGCACAAGCAATAATAAATTAATAGGGAAAATATGAAAGGTCAATAAACACAGAAATAGGTTAGAAATTAATCAAGATAGACTAACTAAATGTTAACAACAAGACATGACTGAACTCAGTACAAAGAAATAAAGTTATGTTACAGGAAAGTGACTGGTAACACAATACACAAAGCATTAACTAAATTAAACGAGACTTATATAAATGCAAGTCATGACTATTACATTAAAGTAGTACACGGTATTTGCACACACAATATCATGAAACACAAAACAATAATACAAAACACCACTAAATAAAATCATAATGATTAATAATTAATTGGTTATTTCAACAACACACCACTGTTAACGTTAAATCAACGCCATACCAAAGATACACGTGAGCGGCCATGTTAAAAAATTCGTCGCGCACCCCACACATACACACCTCAATACGAATAATAACCAACACAATGTAATACAGCATCATAATAGTAATGTTAGGTACTAATAATAATAATAATAATAATAATAGAAAAAAAAAGAAAAAAAAGAGAAAGAAAGACACAGAGAGATAAGGAAAAAATATATATATTAAATAACAATTAACATAATCATAACATATTATATATATTATATTATATACAGGGATACAGTATTCGTACAAAGGAACAAGTCCGAACGAAACAATTTTTTTTCTTTTTTATTTTTATATATATTAACTGTTTTATATGTATGTACAGAACGGGCAACGAGTTCATCAACTCGGGCATACAGAACCCAGGTGGGCCCTTTCCCGCATTCGATGTGGAGGAGACGGAGGATGCTCAATCTTGCCTCTGTGTTCGATTGATACGCTCCGTCCACCGTTCAGATAACGGCTATTTTTGTCAAGACTGTTTCGACAAGTTAGATCCAGACGACCAGGACCTATGGACGAGCCGCCCACTCATTTCCTATGCGGAATACCTGCAAGAACACCTACAAAATACTGTCGTATGTACGATATAAACATAGCGGATTTACAACCCGCTATATCATGCATCCCATGCATGATCGTTTAAAATAATCCGACTCACATTGAAAGACACTTTTTAGTTGAAGGAATAGCATTTCGCACCGTAGAACCATAAAGTATTTGTATGCTACGCACAAAACCGAATACTTATGCTATCCACCTGTAAAGAAACAACATTTATAACTATACATGTAATTTTTACTTATGTTTACCAATATATATACACGCATGTTGTAAAGTAGGCGATATTTACAACACTCACTTCCATTGATAATGCAAGTGACTCATAAATAAGCCATCATATTTACCATTACCCGCACATATATATATTCGAAACAAGCTATATTTGTAATATCCATTCTATTGATAATATATACATATATATTTATAACGATAAAACAAATCTCATTACTTACCAATACGTATGCATATATGTATATAATTATAACCCAAGTAGCTTTCATAATATTTATTTTCACTGATAACATATACGTAGAACCTAAAATAAAAAAAAAAAGAGGGGTTTTAATATAAAAAAAAAAAAAAAAAGAGAGAAAAAATATATATAAATATAAAATTTTCTTTTTTAATAAAAGGTTATTCTTATTTCTAATAAACTCGAGAGTAAGAAACGATTTAATAAATTGTTAATAGGAAGATGAATCACCTGGTCATCGTACTTACCCTCATTAAAATATCATATGGCCTGGTAGGATACGACATACAACAGAATGCTACTCGGAACTAGCCGTTTGGCAAGGGAATCGCACCGCATTTCTAATGCCAAAAACACACATCCTAACGTAACACGGAAACCATAGAGAATGTAGCGCAGTACTACCTACGTTCTACAACATCGACGGACTCTGGCACAAATTCGTACCAAAGCCCATGGAACCACCACAGAAACTCCGCCCGGACGTGCGCCAAACGTGGCGATATTCAGTACCATCGTCATTGTCCACGAGCGGAATAAATACCCAAAAAGACCTGGACGCACTACGGGACCACGTCATGTTCCCCACAGAAAAAACTGCAGTCTAGAACACATTGGCCAGAGGAGCGACAGGAGAAACAATCATCCCTGGAACAGTAAACATCCTGGGAATGATGGACGAAAACACATTAACCACAATAGCGAAAAATACAGTATCAAGCTAATGGACCGGTTTCATGGAATTTGGAACTGTCAGTGCAGCAATATTTGGAATCCTCGTAATATTTAAATTAATCAAGACGATAATAGATATTGCCATACGCGGATACCAGTAGCGTGAAACTTACGGATGTGGAATCGCCCTATTAGGAGCAATATGCGGCTCAGTCACCCACCTGCTACTATACCTCAAAAGAGGACGAAATATCGATGATCAAACAGCACAACCTCAAGGGATATCGATAACACCGGTGGTCACTCAACAACCAACGACATCTACATCCGCCTTGAACGAACTCAGAGACACCATCAGTCAAATTTCCTCTGGAAATTTGAACTCCAAGGGCGGGGGTGTCACGTCCCGCGCTCCGCACGTGCCGTAACAAGAACAAGAAAACTACTCTATACAAAACGCGCGAATAAGGATTTGAATGCACGAACGAACACACGGCACTACGAAACGAAAGGAAGGATTGACAAAATGAGGGCGACTAATAGATCCAACCAATAAACAAAATACATATACACACAACTCAAAATAAACCTACCAATAACCGACTTGCCATTTGAAAGCCTATGGTTCAATATAATATAAACTCAACCAGTATAAAATAAAATAAATAGAACCGACTAATGGATTGAACGAGTCACAAACCAAACAAATAAACCAGGAAATAAGAATAACTACAGAAAGGGAAATGATTGAAACACTAAGAATATATGTATATATATATAAATATATTTTAATCAATCAACGCCGCAACAACTCGGACAGTTACATATAAGTATAAACATATATGCCAAACATGTAATAATCTAGTAAATATTAGAGACAGTACCTCCAATACTATGCAACAAATACAATATTATCAACTTATGAAATATATGTGTATATGAAATCAAAAACTAATAATCTAACTAATACATAAAACATACAATATTATATTATTAAAAAAATAAAGGTTACATTGTCAGAAATATATATATGTGTGCGCATTCTATATTATTAAATCAAATCAGTAATCTAAGATACATACTTAAAACTAGCCTACGTTCCGGTAAAGAGTTATAAAATAAGAACTACATTACGAAACATGCATGTCTATATATAAAAATATATATAAATAACCTATATTCTAAACTAAATTACTACTAATAATCTACAAAAGAAATAGAACACACAACGCAACACTTGGGACTAAGTAACAACCTGTCGATAGGTCAAACGTTCAAAATAATTGACACCGCAACGACTTGAAGGTTTGCATACAGAAATTCTACCATCAAACACTAATATGTAAAAACGCATTAAACACACAATAATTTAGAAATAAAACCTTCAATACTATGTTGTCACAATACCAGATATATATATGTATATATGAAATCAAATAATTGACACATAACCTCAAATACACAACATTACATCGCTAAAGAATCGAAATGAAAATCACACTGCCAAAATTATATACATATATACGTGCGTGTGTGTGTGTTCTATCTTATTAAATGAAGTTAATAAACAATTAACATTTCATCTGGTATAAATACTACACTGCCAGAAGAAATATATACATATACATATATATATATATATATTGTGTGTATATAAGTTTGTCTTATATTATCAAACACTCTATAAAATAAACTACTCAAAACAATAAATAAAGCTATCGAAGAATTACAAAACATTAATCATATTAAAATCACACACAATATTAATAAATAAATATATATATATGTATATTCACACGAACAATACTATTGTCACTTTAAAGTAATACTAATAACAATATTAATAAACAAATGTTCTAATTGCGGTAGAATAAGGAAAAACGACCGACAGAAAATACTTCAATATTAAACAAAACTAAAGAACCGGCACTATAACCTCACTAATGACATTTATGAGTAGCCATGTTAGATTTACACGCGCATCGGAACACGCGGTATGGTTATAGGGATATTAGAGATTAATGGAAATCAGGCGCGAGAAACAAATCATGAAAACACATTATTAACACTTTTCTTTAATAAATTCTATGCGCAACAACATTGTCAAATATGAATATATATATATATATAATTAATAAAAAAAAAAGGGGAAATATAAAATTAAACACTATTGATGAATTACAAAACATTAGTCATATTAAAATGACACACAATATAAATATATATATATATATATTCACACCAACAATACTATTGTCACTTTAAAGTAATAATAATAACGATATTAATGTACTAATTGCGGTAGAATGCGGAAAAACAAGCGATAGAAAATTACTTCGATACTTCGGAACAACTAACACAATAACACGCGTTATGGTGATAGGAACATTAGGGATTAATGGAAATCAAGCGCGAAAAACAAATCATGAAAACACATTGTTAACATTTTCTTTAATAAATTCTATGCGCAACTACATTGTCAAATATAAATGTAAAATATATATATATATATAATTAATTAAAAAAAAAGGGGGGAAATACAAAATTAAATAAATACACATATATTTAACAAACATAAAAAAAAAATATGTCACGTTTAAAATGTATATATATATATATATATATTGAACACAAAAAAAAAATGCATCAAAACAAAAATATAATAATAGGAAACACAGGTAATTCCCACGGTACAAACGTGGAAGCTTCTCGAAGAGTCTAGACCAGCATAGAACGTTTGCCCTTGCACGTGCCGAAGAAGCACAGATAGGTCCCACGGTACAAGCGTGGAAGATTCTCGAAGAGACTAGACCAGCATGGAACGCCTCAAGTCTCCTAGACGCTAGCTCAGCAGAAACACTGGACCGATGGGAACTAAGTCGAGATATGGAACTTACATTCTGTCACGTACGATTCTGGAAGCCCAAAACTGCAAAATCCCGATTCCCACGGAAGGGTACCCCCAGTGGACCACCACCACCACCACCACCTCGTGAAGATGGCACTATAAATAAGCATAGCACATACAGCAGCGCGCAGTATAATTAATACGCTCATTATTATTAATACGTTTTGTTACGCTCAGTATAATTAATACGCTCATTATTGTTACGTGCTCATTATTATTCCGTGGTCATTAATACGCTCGTTTTTATAACGTTCATTTTTATTAAAGTATCCATTAATACGTTTTAATACGTTCTGTATTATTAATACGCTCATAATTAATACGTTCATTATAACGTCTTATACCGTGCTATATCGTGCGTTTAGAAATTTTGTATAACACTTTGCGTTTCGGCGGTCTTTAGTTGTCCAGACAAGAAAGGAAAGTCGCGACTTAGAAAAAATAAAATATTTTTGAAGTCTTCATTTCATCGCTTAAACAAAAGCGCATTGTAATTGCGGTATTAATTCGATTTGTAATTTGTAAACCGTGTATCGAAATAAATAAATAAAGTAAAAGTTTGATAATAAATTATATCCGAGTTTCGAGAAATAAACCCAGAAATAAAAACACCGACGACCATCAGAGCAGACGAAGTGATGGCACACGACGCCACTGGTTTCTCAAGGTAAGAAAATAAATTTAAAAAAAAAAAAAATTTCCTTCTTCTCTGATAATATCGTTGCACTCGAGAATTACCTATCATCAATCTCGTTTTATTTCCGTGAACGGTTTGAAGGTAGAATCACTATTTTAAACTTTAAACAAAGGGGGTGTTCCCTGTGTTGGCTTGTGCAAACGGTGTTTTCAGCTACTGAAACACCCGTTGATCTTCGCATTCCTCCTCCCATTGTTGGCAAAATATTGCCCGTCTTTGGGCAAGGCTTGCGAAATCACACAAGTCCCGCACACAGAGGACCATTAAATACATCGTTGACGTCGATCGAAAATTAAGAGCGATACCGGCATTTCTGTTGACCGATTTCCTTGCCATCATTGCATGCAATTATAAAAAAAAGAGAGAGAGAAATAGTAGAACAATTTCCTTTGAAAATTTAACCGAAGGATCGTTCGCTGTGTTGACTTGTGCAAACGGTGTTTTCGATAATCGAAAACGCCTATCGATCTTCGCATTCCTCCTCCCATTGTTGGCAAAATATTGCCCGTCTTTGGGCAAGGCTTGCGAAATCACACAAGTTCCACACAGAGAGGATCGTTAGAATCACCCTCGATAATCAAACCCTAAGGCAAGAAAATCGTGGTGATAGAATCCATCGTGGCAAATAAACTGAGCTTTGGTTCCAACGACGAACTATTATAGCGAAATTAAAAGAGAAGAAGAAGGCAAACGTAAAAAATAAATTCATATCAAGCAACGAAAAATTTGACATTCAAATATTGTATCCAGCTTTAATCCTCTCCCGTGCTAGTATCCCTGCACATAGCAGGCTAGCCGAAAAGCGGAATCGGTTTTGCCAGTAGCATTATACTCTAGTCGACGCTACCCGTAACGTTTGAAAAAAATAAAAATTTTGAAATAGTCCTTAGACTATTTCTGGTGGCAGCAACTACCGTATTAATCGGAAATCCAAATAAATACTTCATACACAATAATATCATTTCAATATTTCCCTTCCGACTAAACTCTAAATCACAAATAAATCAAAAATAAATAAAAAAAAAAAATTTTACAGAATTTTAATCTTAACTTGACTTAAAACTAATAAATACGTAACAGACTGTAATTTCCTTCGCGTTGGAGATATTTCGATGTTTAACCACTCAGTTTACTCCATATTACACGCCGAATGCAGTGCACCTCACGTTTAGCGTCGCAACAATCCCTGGCACTCGTAAAACACGATCTTTCGTCTCATTTTGACGAAAATCGACTGTAATTTCCTTAAAGTTGGAGATATTTCGACGTTTAACCGCTCATTTTACTCCATTTTACACGTCGAACGCAGTGCAATACACTTTCAGCGTGGAAAATATCTCTGGCGCCCGCAAATAGCGATCATTCGTCTGAGTTTGACGAAAATCGACTGTAATTTCCTTAAAGTTGGAGATATTGCGACGCTTAACCGCTCATTTTACTCCAGTTTACACGCCGAATGCAGTGCACGACACTTTTAGCGTCGCAGCAATTTCTGGCAATCGCAAATCGCGATCTTTCGACTTATTTTGATGAAATCGACTGTAATTTCCTTAAAGTTGGAGATATTGCCACATTTAACCGCTCATTTTACTCCATTTTACACGCCGAATGCAATGCACGACACTTTCAGCGTCTCAAATATCTCTGGCGCCCGCAAATAGCGATCATTCTTAACACTTTGACGATAATCGACTGTAATTTCCTTAAAGTTGGAGATATTTCGACGTTTAAACGGTCATTTTACTTCATCTTGCACGCCGAATGCAGTGCACGACACTTTCAGCGTCGCAAATATCTCTGGCGCCCGCAAATAGCGATCATTCTTAACACTTTGACGATAATCGACTGTGATTTCCTTCGCGTTGGAGATATTTCGATGTTTAACCACTCATTTTACTCCATGTTACACGCCGAATGCAGTGCACCTCACTTTTAGCGTCGCAACAATCCCTGGCACTCGTAAAACACGATCTTTCGTCTCATTTTGACGAAAATCGACTGTAATTTCCTTAAAGCTGGAGATATTTCGACGTTTAACCGCCCATTTTACTCCATTTTACACGCCGAATGCAGTGCACGACACTTTTAGCGTCGCAGCAATCCCTGGCAATCGCAAAACGCGATCTTTCGACTTATTTTGACGAAATCGAATGTAATTTCCTTAAAGTTGGAGATATTGCGACGTTTAACCGCTCATTTTACTCCATCTTACACGCCGAATGCAGTGCACCTCACTTTTAGCGTCGCAGCAATCCCTGGCAATCGCAACACGCGATCTTTCGACTTATTTTGACGAAATCGACCGTAATTTCCTTACAGTTGGAGATATTGCGACGTTTAACCGCTCATTTTACTCTATTTTACACGCCGAATGCAATGCACGACACTTTCAGCGTCGCAAATATCTCTGGCGCCCGCAAATAGCGATCATTCTTAACACTTTGACGATAATCGACTGTGATTTCCTTCGCGTTGGAGATATTTCGATGTTTAACCACTCATTTTACTCCATGTTACACGCCGAATGCAGTGCACCTCACTTTTAGCGTCGCAACAATCCCTGGCACTCGTAAAACACGATCTTTCGTCTCATTTTGACGAAAATCGACTGTAATTTCCTTAAAGCTGGAGATATTTCGACGTTTAACCGCCCATTTTACTCCATTTTACACGCCGAATGCAGTGCACGACACTTTTAGCGTCGCAGCAATCCCTGGCAATCGCAAAACGCGATCTTTCGACTTATTTTGACGAAAATCGACTGTAATTTCCTTAAAGCTGGAGATATTCCGACGTATAACCACTCATTTTACTCCATCACTTTTAGCGTCGCAACAATCCCTGGCGTGCGCAATTCACGATCATTCGTCTGATTTTCACGCAAATCGACTGTAATTTCCTTAAAGTTGGAGATATTTCGACGTTTAAACGCTCCTCCTACTCCATTTTACACGGTAAATACAGTGCACCTCACTTTTAGCGTCGCAGCAATCCCTGGCGCGCGCAATTCGCGATCATTCATATGATTTTCACGATAATAGACTGTAATTTCCTTCCCGTTGGAGATATTTCGACGTTTAAACGCTCCTCTTACTCCATTTTACACGGTAAATACAGTGCACCTCACTTTTACCGTCGCAAATATCTCTGGCGCCCGCAAATAGCGATCATTCTTAACACTTTGACGATAATCGACTGTGATTTCCTTCGCGTTGGAGATATTTCGATGTTTAACCACTCATTTTACTCCATGTTACACGCCGAATGCAGTGCACCTCACTTTTAGCGTCGCAACAATCCCTGGCACTCGTAAAACACGATCTTTTGTCTCATTTTGACGAAAATCGACTGTAATTTCCTTAAAGGTGAAGATATTTCGACGTTTAACCGCCCATTTTACTCCATTTTACACGCCGAATGCAGTGCACGACACTTTTAGCGTCGCAGCAATCCCTGGCAATCGCAAAACGCGATCTTTCGACTTATTTTGACGAAAATCGACTGTAATTTCCTTAAAGCTGGAGATATTCCGACGTATAACCACTCATTTTACTCCATCACTTTTAGCGTCGCAACAATCCCTGGCGCGCGCAATTCACGATCATTCGTCTGATTTTCACGATAATAGACTGTAATTTCCTTAAAGTTGGAGATATTGCGACGCTTAACCGCTCATTTTACTCCATTTTACACGATAAATACAGTGCACCTCACTTTTAGCGTCGCAGCAATCCCTGGCGCGCGCAATTCGCGATCATTCGTCTGATTTGCACGATAATAGACTGTAATTTCCTTCCCGTCGGAGATATTTCGACGTTTTAAACGGTCATCTTACTCCATTTTACACGCTAAATACAGTGCACCTCACTTTTAGCGTCGCAACAATCCCTGGCGCACGCAATTCGCGATCTTTCGTCTTATTTTGACGAAAATCGACTGTAATTTCCTTAAAGTTGGAGATATTTCGACGTTTAACCGCTCATTTTACTCCAGTTTACACGCCGAATGCAGTGCACCTCACTTTTAGCGTCGCAACAATTCCTGGCACTCGTAAAACACGATCTTTCGACTTATTTTGACGAAATCGACTATAATTTCCTTAAAGTTGGAGATATTGCCACATTTAACCGCTCATGTTACTCCATTTTACATGCCGAATGCAATGCACGACACTTTCAGGGTCGCAAATATGTCTGGCGCCCGCAAATAGCGATCATTCTTAACACTTTGACGATAATCGACTGTAATTTCCTTCGCGTTGGAGATATTACGATGTTTAACCGCCCCCTTTACTCCATTTTACACGCCGAATGCAGTGCACCTCACTTTTAGCGTCGCAACAATCCCTGGCACTCGTAAAACACGATCTTTCGTCTCATTTTGACGAAAATCGACTGTAATTTCCTTAAAGTTGGAGATATTTCGACGTTTAACCGCCCATTTTACTCCATTTTACACGCCGAATGCAGTGCACGACACTTTTAGCGTCGCAGCAATCCCTGGCAATCGCAAAACGCGATCTTTCGACTTATTTTGACGAAATCGAATGTAATTTCCTTAAAGTTGGAGATATTGCGACGTTTAACCGCTCATTTTACTCCATCTTACACGCCGAATGCAATGCACGACACTTTCAGCGTCGCAAATATCTCTGGCGCCCGCAAATAGCGATCATTCTTAACACTTTGACGATAATCGACTGTGATTTCCTTCGCGTTGGAGATATTTCGATGTTTAACCACTCATTTTACTCCATGTTACACGCCGAATGCAGTGCACCTCACTTTTAGCGTCGCAACAATCCCTGGCATTCGTAAAACACGATCTTTCGTCTCATTTTGACGAAAATCGACTGTAATTTCCTTAAAGCTGGAGATATTTCGACGTTTAACCGCCCATTTTACTCCATTTTACACGCCGAATGCAGTGCACGACACTTTTAGCGTCGCAGCAATCCCTGGCAATCGCAAAACGCGATCTTTCGACTTATTTTGACGAAATCGAATGTAATTTCCTTAAAGTTGGAGATATTGCGACGTTTAACCGCTCATTTTACTCCATCTTACACGCCGAATGCAGTGCACCTCACTTTTAGCGTCGCAGCAATCCCTGGCAACCGCAACACGCGATCTTTCGACTTATTTTGACGAAATCGACCGTAATTTCCTTACAGTTGGAGATATTGCGACGTTTAACCGCTCAGTTTACTCCATTTTACACGCCGAATGCAATGCACGACACTTTCAGCGTCGCAAATATCTCTGGCGCCCGCAAATAGCGATCATTCTTAACACTTTGACGATAATCGACTGTGATTTCCTTCGCGTTGGAGATATTTCGATGTTTAACCACTCATTTTACTCCATGTTACACGCCGAATGCAGTGCACCTCACTTTTAGCGTCGCAACAATCCCTGGCACTCGTAAAACACGATCTTTCGTCTCATTTTGACGAAAATCGACTGTAATTTCCTTAAAGCTGGAGATATTTCGACGTTTAACCGCCCATTTTACTCCATTTTACACGCCGAATGCAGTGCACGACACTTTTAGCGTCGCAGCAATCCCTGGCAATCGCAAAACGCGATCTTTCGACTTATTTTGACGAAAATCGACTGTAATTTCCTTAAAGCTGGAGATATTCCGACGTATAACCACTCATTTTACTCCATCACTTTTAGCGTCGCAACAATCCCTGGCGTGCGCAATTCACGATCATTCGTCTGATTTTCACGCAAATCGACTGTAATTTCCTTAAAGTTGGAGATATTTCGACGTTTAAACGCTCCTCCTACTCCATTTTACACGGTAAATACAGTGCACCTCACTTTTAGCGTCGCAGCAATCCCTGGCGCGCGCAATTCGCGATCATTCGTATGATTTTCACGATAATAGACTGTAATTTCCTTCCCGTTGGAGATATTTCGACGTTTAAACGCTCCTCTTACTCCATTTTACACGGTAAATACAGTGCACCTCACTTTTACCGTCGCAAATATCTCTGGCGCCCGCAAATAGCGATCATTCTTAACACTTTGACGATAATCGACTGTGATTTCCTTCGCGTTGGAGATATTTCGACGTTTAACCACTCATTTTACTCCATGTTACACGCCGAATGCAGTGCACCTCACTTTTAGCGTCGCAACAATCCCTGGCACTCGTAAAACACGATCTTTCGTCTCATTTTGACGAAAATCGACTGTAATTTCCTTAAAGCTGGAGATATTTCGACGTTTAACCGCCCATTTTACTCCATTTTACACGCCGAATGCAGTGCACCTCACTTTTAGCGTCGCAACAATCCCTGGCGCGCGCAATTCGCGATCATTCGTCTGATTTTCACTATAATAGACTGTAATTTCCTTCCCGTCGGAGATATTTCGACGTTTAAACGGTCATCTTACTCCATTTTACACGCTAAATACAGTGCACCTCACTTTTAGCGTCGCAACAATCCCTGGCGCGCGCAATTCGCGATCTTTCGTCTTATTTTGACGAAAATCGACTGTAATTTCCTTCCCGTCGGAGATATTTCGACGTTTAAACGGTCATCTTACTCCATTTTACACGCTCAATACAGTGCACCTCACTTTTAGCGTCGCAACAATCCCTGGCGCGCGCAATTCGCGATCATTCGTCTGATTTTCACTATAATAGACTGTAATTTCCTTCCCGTCGGAGATATTTCGACGTTTAAAACGGTCATCTTACTCCATTTTACACGCTAAATACAGTGCACCTCACTTTTAGCGTCGCAGCAATCCCTGGCAATCGCAAAACGCGATCTTTCGACTTATTTTGACGAAAATCGACTGTAATTTCCTTAAAGCTGGAGATATTCCGACGTATAACCACTCATTTTACTCCATCACTTTTAGCGTCGCAACAATCCCTGGCGTGCGCAATTCACGATCATTCGTCTGATTTTCACGCAAATCGACTGTAATTTCCTTAAAGTTGGAGATATTTCGACGTTTAAACGCTCCTCCTACTCCATTTTACACGGTAAATACAGTGCACCTCACTTTTAGCGTCGCAGCAATCCCTGGCGCGCGCAATTCGCGATCATTCGTATGATTTTCACGATAATAGACTGTAATTTCCTTCCCGTTGGAGATATTTCGACGTTTAAACGCTCCTCTTACTCCATTTTACACGGTAAATACAGTGCACCTCACTTTTACCGTCGCAAATATCTCTGGCGCCCGCAAATAGCGATCATTCTTAACACTTTGACGATAATCGACTGTGATTTCCTTCGCGTTGGAGATATTTCGACGTTTAACCACTCATTTTACTCCATGTTACACGCCGAATGCAGTGCACCTCACTTTTAGCGTCGCAACAATCCCTGGCACTCGTAAAACACGATCTTTCGTCTCATTTTGACGAAAATCGACTGTAATTTCCTTAAAGCTGGAGATATTTCGACGTTTAACCGCCCATTTTACTCCATTTTACACGCCGAATGCAGTGCACCTCACTTTTAGCGTCGCAACAATCCCTGGCGCGCGCAATTCGCGATCATTCGTCTGATTTTCACTATAATAGACTGTAATTTCCTTCCCGTCGGAGATATTTCGACGTTTAAACGGTCATCTTACTCCATTTTACACGCTAAATACAGTGCACCTCACTTTTAGCGTCGCAACAATCCCTGGCGCGCGCAATTCGCGATCTTTCGTCTTATTTTGACGAAAATCGACTGTAATTTCCTTCCCGTCGGAGATATTTCGACGTTTAAAACGGTCATCTTACTCCATTTTACACGCTCAATACAGTGCACCTCACTTTTAGCGTCGCAACAATCCCTGGCGCGCGCAATTCGCGATCATTCGTCTGATTTTCACTATAATAGACTGTAATTTCCTTCCCGTCGGAGATATTTCGACGTTTAAACGGTCATCTTACTCCATTTTACACGCTAAATACAGTGCACCTCACTTTTAGCGTCGCAACAATCCCTGGCGCGCGCAATTCGCGATCTTTCGTCTTATTTTGACGAAAATCGACTGTAATTTCCTTAAAGTTGGAGATATTTCGACGTTTAACCGCTCATTTTACTCCAGTTTACACGCCGAATGCAGTGCACCTCACTTTTAGCGTCGCAACAATTCCTGGCACTCGTAAAACACGATCTTTCGACTTATTTTGACGAAATCGACTATAATTTCCTTAAAGTTGGAGATATTGCCACATTTAACCGCTCATGTTACTCCATTTTACATGCCGAATGCAATGCACGACACTTTCAGGGTCGCAAATATGTCTGGCGCCCGCAAATAGCGATCATTCTTAACACTTTGACGATAATCGACTGTAATTTCCTTCGCGTTGGAGATATTTCGATGTTTAACCGCCCCCTTTACTCCATTTTACACGCCGAATGCAGTACACCTCACTTTTAGCGTCGCAACAATCCCTGGCACTCGTAAAACACGATCTTTCGTCTCATTTTGACGAAAATCGACTGTAATTTCCTTAAAGTTGGAGATATTGCGACGCTTAACCGCTCATTTTACTCCATTTTGCACGCCGAATGCGGTACACCTCACTTTTAGCGTCGCAACAATCCCGGGCAATCGCAAAACGCGATCTTTCGACTTATTTTGACGAAATCGACTGTAATTTCCTTAAAGTTGGAGATATTTCGACGTTTAACCGCTCATTTTACTCCATTTTACACGTCGAACGTAGTGCAATACACTTTCAGCGTGGAAAATATCTCTGGCGCCCGCAAATAGCGATCATTCGTCTGATTTTGACGAAAATCGACTGTAATTTCCTTAAAGCTGGAGATATTCCGACGTATAACCACTCATTTTACTCCATCACTTTTAGCGTCGCAACAATCCCTGGCGCGCGCAATTCACGATCATTCGTCTGATTTTCACGCAAATCGACTGTAATTTCCTTAAAGTTGGAGATATTTCGACGTTTAAACGCTCCTCTTACTCCATTTTACACGGTAAATACAGTGCACCTCACTTTTAGCGTCGCAGCAATCCATGGCGCGCGCAATTCGCGATCATTCGTATGATTTTCACGATAATAGACTGTAATTTCCTTCCCGTTGGAGATATTTCGACGTTTAAACGCTCCTCTTACTCCATTTTACACGGTAAATACAGTGCACCTCACTTTTACCGTCGCAAATATCTCTGGCGCCCGCAAATAGCGATCATTCTTAACACTTTGACGATAATCGACTGTGATTTCCTTCGCGTTGGAGATATTTCGATGTTTAACCACTCATTTTACTCCATGTTACACGCCGAATGCAGTGCACCTCACTTTTAGCGTCGCAACAATCCCTGGCACTCGTAAAACACGATCTTTCGTCTCATTTTGACGAAAATCGACTGTAATTTCCTTAAAGCTGGAGATATTTCGACGTTTAACCGCCCATTTTACTCCATTTTACACGCCGAATGCAGTGCACGACACTTTTAGCGTCGCAGCAATCCCTGGCAATCGCAAAACGCGATCTTTCGACTTATTTTGACGAAAATCGACTGTAATTTCCTTAAAGCTGGAGATATTCCGACGTATAACCACTCATTTTACTCCATCACTTTTAGCGTCGCAACAATCCCTGGCGCGCGCAATTCACGATCATTCGTCTGATTTTCACGATAATAGACTGTAATTTCCTTAAAGTTGGAGATGTTTCGACGTTTAACGGCTCATTTTACTCCATTTTACACGCCGAATGCAGTGCACCTCACTTTTAATGTCGCAACAATCCCTGGCACTCGTAAAACACGCTCTTTCGTCTTATTTTGACGAAAATCGACTGTAATTTCCTTCCCGTTGGAGATATTTCGACGTTTAAACACTCCTCTTACTCCATTTTACACGGTAAATACAGTGCACCTCACTTTTACCGTCGCAACAATCCCTGGCGGGCGCAATTCGCGATCATTCGTCTGATTTTGACGAAAATCGACTGTAATTTCCTTAAAGTTGGAGATATTGCGACGCTTAACCGCTCATTTTACTCCATTTTACACGCCGAATGCAGTGCACGACACTTTTAGCGTCGCAGCAATCCCTGGCAATCGCAAAACGCGATCTTTCGACTTATGTTGACGAAATCGACTGTAATTTCCTTAAAGTTGGAGATATTGCGACGTTTAACGGCTCATTTTACTCCATTTTACACGCCGAATGCAGTGCACCTCACCTTTAACGTCGCAACAATCCCTGGCACTCGTAAAACACGCTCTTTCGTCTTATTTTGACGAAAATCGACTGTAATTTCCTTAAAGCTGGAGATATTCCGACGTATAACCACTCATTTTACTCCATCACTTTTAGCGTCGCAACAATCCCTGGCGCGCGCAATTCACGATCATTCGTCTGATTTTCACGCAAATCGACTGTAATTTCCTTAAAGTTGGAGATATTGCGACGCTTAACCGCTCATTTTACTCCATTTTGCACGCCGAATGCGGTGCACCTCACTTTTAGCGTCGCAACAATCCCGGGCAATCGCAAAACGCGATCTTTCGACTTATTTTCACGAAATCGACTGTAATTTCCTTAAAGTTGGAGATATTTCGACGTTTAACCGCTCATTTTACTCCATTTTACACGTCGAACGCAGTGCAATACACTTTCAGCGTGGACAATATCTCTGGCGCCCGCAAATAGCGATCATTCGTCTGATTTTGACGAAAATCGACTGTAATTTCCTTAAAGTTGGAGATATTGCGACGCTTAACCGCTCATTTTACTCCATTTGACACGCCGAATGCAGTGCACGACACTTTTAGCGTCGCAGCAACTCCTGGCAATCGCAAATCGCGATCTTTCGACTTATTTTGATGAAATCGACTGTAATTTCCTTAAAGTTGGAGATATTGCCACATTTAACCGCTCATTTTACTCCATTTTACACGCCGAATGCAATGCACGACACTTTCAGCGTCGCAAATATCTCTGGCGCCCGCAAATAGCGATCATTCTTAACACTTTGACGATAATCGACTGTAATTTCCTTAAAGTTGGATATATTTCGACGTTTAACCGCCCATTTTACTCCATTTTACACGCCGAATGCAGTGCACGACACTTTTAGCGTCGCAGCAATCCCTGGCACTCGTAAAACACGATCTTTCGTCTCATTCTGACGAAAATCGACTGTAATTTCCTTAAAGTTGAGGATATTTCGACGTTTAACCGCCCATTTTACTCCATTTTACACGCCGAATGCAGCGCACGACACTTTTAGCGTCGCAGCAATCCCTGGCAATCGCAAAACGCGATCTTTCGACTTATTTTGACGAAATCGACTGTAATTTCCTTAAAGCTGGAGATATTCCGACGTATAACCACTCATTTTACTCCATCACTTTTAGCGTCGCAACAATCCCTGGCGCGCGCAATTCACGATCATTCGTCTGATTTTCACGCAAATCGACTGTAATTTCCTTAAAGTTGGAGATATTGCGACGCTTAACCGCTCATTTTACTCCATTTTACACGATAAATACAGTGCACCTCACTTTTAGCGTCGCAGCAATCCCTGGCGCGCGCAATTCGCGATCATTCGTCTGATTTGCACGATAATAGACTGTAATTTCCTTCCCGTCGGAGATATTTCGACGTTTAAACGGTCATCTTACTCCATTTTACACGCTCAATACAGTGCACCTCACTTTTAGCGTCGCAACAATCCCTGGCGCGCGCAATTCGCGATCTTTCGTCTTATTTTGACGAAAATCGACTGTAATTTCCTTAAAGTTGGAGATATTTCGACGTTTAACCGCTCATTTTACTCCAGTTTACACGCCGAATGCAGTGCACCTCACTTTTAGCGTCGCAACAATTCCTGGCACTCGTAAAACACGATCTTTCGACTTATTTTGACGAAATCGACTATAATTTCCTTAAAGTTGGAGATATTGCCACATTTAACCGCTCATGTTACTCCATTTTACATGCCGAATGCAATGCACGACACTTTCAGGGTCGCAAATATGTCTGGCGCCCGCAAATAGCGATCATTCTTAACACTTTGACGATAATCGACTGTAATTTCCTTCGCGTTGGAGATATTTCGATGTTTAACCGCCCACTTTACTCCATTTTACACGCCGAATGCAGTGCACCTCACTTTTAGCGTCGCAACAATCCCTGGCACTCGTAAAACACCATCTTTCGTCTCATTTTGACGAAAATCGACTGTAATTTCCTTAAAGTTGGAGATATTGCGACGCTTAACCGCTCATTTTACTCCATTTTGCACGCCGAATGCGGTGCACCTCACTTTTAGCGTCGCAACAATCCCGGGCAATCGCAAAACGCGATCTTTCGACTTATTTTGACGAAATAGACTGTAATTTCCTTAAAGTTGGAGATATTTCGACGTTTAACCGCTCATTTTACTCCATTTTACACGTCGAACGCAGTGCAATACACTTTCAGCGTGGAAAATATCTCTGGCGCCCGCAAATAGCGATCATTCGTCTGATTTTGACGAAAATCGACTGTAATTTCCTTAAAGTTGGAGCTATTGCGACGCTTAACCGCTCATTTTACTCCATTTTACACGCCGAATGCAGTGCACGACACTTTTAGCGTCGCAGCAACTCCTGGCAATCGCAAATCGCGATCTTTCGACTTATTTTGATGAAATCGACTGTAATTTCCTTAAAGTTGGAGATATTGCCACATTTAACCGCTCATTTTACTCCATTTTACACGCCGAATGCAATGCACGACACTTTTAGCGTCGCAGCAATCCCTGGCAATCGCAAAACGCGATCTTTCGACTTATTTTGACGAAATCGACTGTAATTTCCTTAAAGCTGGAGATATTCCGACGTATAACCACTCATTTTACTCCATCACTTTTAGCGTCGCAACAATCCCTGGCGCGCGCAATTCACGATCATTCGTCTGATTTTCACGCAAATCGACTGTAATTTCCTTAAAGTTGGAGATATTTCGACGTTTAAACGGTCATTTTACTTCATCTTGCACGCCGAATGCAGTGCACGACACTTTCAGCGTCGCAAATATCTCTGGCGCCCGCAAATAGCGATCATTCTTAACACTTTGACGATAATCGACTGTAATTTCCTTAAAGTTGAGGATATTGCGACGTTTAACCGCCCATTTTACTCCATTTTACACGCCGAATGCAGTGCACGACACTTTTAGCGTCGCAGCAATCCCTGGCAATCGCAAAACGCGATCTTTCGACTTATTTTGACGAAATCGACTGTAATTTCCTTAAAGCTGGAGATATTCCGACGTATAACCACTCATTTTACTCCATCACTTTTAGCGTCGCAACAATCCCTGGCGCGCGCAATTCACGATCATTCGTCTGATTTTCACGCAAATCGACTGTAATTTCCTTAAAGTTGGAGATATTGCGACGCTTAACCGCTCATTTTACTCCATTTTACACGATAAATACAGTGCACCTCACTTTTAGCGTCGCAGCAATCCCTGGCGCGCGCAATTCGCGATCATTCGTCTGATTTGCACGATAATAGACTGTAATTTCCTTCCCGTCGGAGATATTTCGACGTTTAAACGGTCATCTTACTCCATTTTACACGCTCAATACAGTGCACCTCACTTTTAGCGTCGCAACAATCCCTGGCGCGCGCAATTCGCGATCATTCGTCTGATTTGCACGATAATAGACTGTAATTTCCTTCCCGTCGGAGATATTTCGACGTTTAAACGGTCATCTTACTCCATTTTACACGCTCAATACAGTGCACCTCACTTTTAGCGTCGCAACAATCCCTGGCGCGCGCAATTCGCGATCATTCGTCTGATTTTCACTATAATAGACTGTAATTTCCTTCCCGTCGGAGATATTTCGACGTTTAAACGGTCATCTTACTCCATTTTACACGCTAAATACAGTGCACCTCACTTTTAGCGTCGCAACAATCCCTGGCGCGCGCAATTCGCGATCTTTCGACTTATTTTGACGAAATCGACTATAATTTCCTTAAAGTTGGAGATATTGCCACATTTAACCGCTCATGTTACTCCATTTTACATGCCGAATGCAATGCACGACACTTTCAGGGTCGCAAATATGTGTGGCGCCCGCAAATAGCGATCATTCTTAACACTTTGACGATAATCGACTGTAATTTCCTTCGCGTTGGAGATATTTCGATGTTTAACCGCCCACTTTACTCCATTTTACACGCCGAATGCAGTGCACCTCACTTTTAGCGTCGCAACAATCCCTGGCACTCGTAAAACACGATCTTTCGTCTCATTTTGACGAAAATCGACTGTAATTTCCTTAAAGTTGGAGATATTGCGACGCTTAACCGCTCATTTTACTCCATTTTGCACGCCGAATGCGGTGCACCTCACTTTTAGCGTCGCAACAATCCCGGGCAATCGCAAAACGCGATCTTTCGACTTATTTTGACGAAATCGACTGTAATTTCCTTAAAGTTGGAGATATTGCGACGCTTAACCGCTCATTTTACTCCATTTTACACGCCGAATGCAATGCACGACACTTTCAGCGTCGCAAATATCTCTGGCGCCCGCAAATAGCGATCATTCTTAACACTTTGACGATAATCGACTGTAATTTCCTTAAAGTTGAGGATATTTCGACGTTTAACCGCCCATTTTACTCCATTTTACACGCCGAATGCAGTGCACGACACTTTTAGCGTCGCAGCACTCCCTGGCAATCGCAAAACGCGATCTTTCGACTTATTTTGACGAAATCGACTGTAATTTCCTTAAAGCTGGAGATATTCCGACGTATAACCACTCATTTTACTCCATCACTTTTAGCGTCGCAACAATCCCTGGCGCGCGCAATTCACGATCATTCGTCTGATTTTCACGCAAATCGACTGTAATTTCCTTAAAGTTGGAGATATTGCGACGCTTAACCGCTCATTTTACTCCATTTTACACGCGAATGCGGTGCACCTCACTTTTAGCGTCGCAACAATCCCGGGCAATCGCAAAACGCGATCTTTCGACTTATTTTGACGAAATCGACTGTAATTTCCTTAAAGCTGGAGATATTCCGACGTATAACCACTCATTTTACTCCATCACTTTTAGCGTCGCAACAATCCCTGGCGCGCGCAATTCACGATCATTCGTCTGATTTTCACGCAAATCGACTGTAATTTCCTTAAAGTTGGAGATATTGCGACGCTTAACCGCTCATTTTACTCCATTTTACACGCCGAATGCGGTGCACCTCACTTTTAGCGTCGCAACAATCCCGGGCAATCGCAAAACGCGATCTTTCGACTTATTTTGACGAAATCGACTGTAATTTCCTTAAAGTTGGAGATATTTCGACGTTTAACCGCTCATTTTACTCCATTTTACACGTCGAACGCAGTGCAATACACTTTCAGCGTGGAAAATATCTCTGGCGCCCGCAAATAGCGATCATTCTTAATACTTTGAACATAATCGACTGTAATTTCCTTCCCGTCGGAGATATTTCGACGTTTAAACGGTCATCTTACTCCATTTTACACGCTCAATACAGTGCACCTCACTTTTAGCGTCGCAACAATCCCTGGCGCGCGCAATTCGCGATCATTCGTCTGATTTTCACGATAATAGACTGTAATTTCCTTCCCGTCGGAGATATTTCGACGTTTAAACGGTCATCTTACTCCATTTTACACGCTAAATACAGTGCACCTCACTTTTAGCGTCGCAACAATCCCTGGCGCGCGCAATTCGCGATCATTCGTCTGATTTTCACGCAAATCGACTGTAATTTCCTTAAAGTTGGAGATATTTCGACGTTTAAACGGTCATTTTACTTCATCTTGCACCCCGAATGCAGTGCACGACACTTTCAGCGTCGCAAATATCTCTGGCGCCCGCAAATAGCGATCATTCTTAACACTTTGACGATAATCGACTGTAATTTCCTTAAAGTTGAGGATATTGCGACGTTTAACCGCCCATTTTACTCCATTTTACACGCCGAATGCAGTGCACGACACTTTTAGCGTCGCAGCAATCCCTGGCAATCGCAAAACGCGATCTTTCGACTTATTTTGACGAAATCGACTGTAATTTCCTTAAAGCTGGAGATATTCCGACGTATAACCACTCATTTTACTCCATCACTTTTAGCGTCGCAACAATCCCTGGCGCGCGCAATTCACGATCATTCGTCTGATTTTCACGCAAATCGACTGTAATTTCCTTAAAGTTGGAGATATTGCGACGCTTAACCGCTCATTTTACTCCATTTTACACGATAAATACAGTGCACCTCACTTTTAGCGTCGCAGCAATCCCTGGCGCGCGCAATTCGCGATCATTCGTCTGATTTGCACGATAATAGACTGTAATTTCCTTCCCGTCGGAGATATTTCGACGTTTAAACGGTCATCTTACTCCATTTTACACGCTCAATACAGTGCACCTCACTTTTAGCGTCGCAACAATCCCTGGCGCGCGCAATTCGCGATCATTCGTCTGATTTGCACGATAATAGACTGTAATTTCCTTCCCGTCGGAGATATTTCGACGTTTAAACGGTCATCTTACTCCATTTTACACGCTCAATACAGTGCACCTCACTTTTAGCGTCGCAACAATCCCTGGCGCGCGCAATTCGCGATCATTCGTCTGATTTTCACTATAATAGACTGTAATTTCCTTCCCGTCGGAGATATTTCGACGTTTAAACGGTCATCTTACTCCATTTTACACGCTAAATACAGTGCACCTCACTTTTAGCGTCGCAACAATCCCTGGCGCGCGCAATTCGCGATCTTTCGACTTATTTTGACGAAATCGACTATAATTTCCTTAAAGTTGGAGATATTGCCACATTTAACCGCTCATGTTACTCCATTTTACATGCCGAATGCAATGCACGACACTTTCAGGGTCGCAAATATGTGTGGCGCCCGCAAATAGCGATCATTCTTAACACTTTGACGATAATCGACTGTAATTTCCTTCGCGTTGGAGATATTTCGATGTTTAACCGCCCACTTTACTCCATTTTACACGCCGAATGCAGTGCACCTCACTTTTAGCGTCGCAACAATCCCTGGCACTCGTAAAACACGATCTTTCGTCTCATTTTGACGAAAATCGACTGTAATTTCCTTAAAGTTGGAGATATTGCGACGCTTAACCGCTCATTTTACTCCATTTTGCACGCCGAATGCGGTGCACCTCACTTTTAGCGTCGCAACAATCCCGGGCAATCGCAAAACGCGATCTTTCGACTTATTTTGACGAAATCGACTGTAATTTCCTTAAAGTTGGAGATATTTCGACGTTTAACCGCTCATTTTACTCCATTTTACACGTCGAACGCAGTGCAATACACTTTCAGCGTGGAAAATATCTCTGGCGCCCGCAAATAGCGATCATTCGTCTGATTTTGACGAAAATCGACTGTAATTTCCTTAAAGTTGGAGATATTGCGACGCTTAACCGCTCATTTTACTCCATTTTACACGCCGAATGCAGTGCACGACACTTTTAGCGTCGCAGCAACTCCTGGCAATCGCAAATCGCGATCTTTCGACTTATTTTGATGAAATCGACTGTAATTTCCTTAAAGTTGGAGATATTGCCACATTTAACCGCTCATTTTACTCCATTTTACACGCCGAATGCAATGCACGACACTTTCAGCGTCGCAAATATCTCTGGCGCCCGCAAATAGCGATCATTCTTAACACTTTGACGATAATCGACTGTAATTTCCTTAAAGTTGAGGATATTTCGACGTTTAACCGCCCATTTTACTCCATTTTACACGCCGAATGCAGTGCACGACACTTTTAGCGTCGCAGCACTCCCTGGCAATCGCAAAACGCGATCTTTCGACTTATTTTGACGAAATCGACTGTAATTTCCTTAAAGCTGGAGATATTCCGACGTATAACCACTCATTTTACTCCATCACTTTTAGCGTCGCAACAACCCCTGGCGCGCGCAATTCACGATCATTCGTCTGATTTTCACGCAAATCGACTGTAATTTCCTTAAAGTTGGAGATATTGCGACGCTTAACCGCTCATTTTACTCCATTTTACACGATAAATACAGTGCACCTCACTTTTAGCGTCGCAACAATCCCGGGCAATCGCAAAACGCGATCTTTCGACTTATTTTGACGAAATCGACTGTAATTTCCTTAAAGCTGGAGATATTCCGACGTCTAACCACTCATTTTACTCCATCACTTTTAGCGTCGCAACAATCCCTGGCGCGCGCAATTCACGATCATTCGTCTGATTTTCACGCAAATCGACTGTAATTTCCTTAAAGTTGGAGATATTGCGACGCTTAACCGCTCATTTTACTCCATTTTACACGCCGAATGCGGTGCACCTCACTTTTAGCGTCGCAACAATCCCGGGCAATCGCAAAACGCGATCTTTCGACTTATTTTGACGAAATCGACTGTAATTTCCTTAAAGTTGGAGATATTTCGACGTTTAACCGCTCATTTTACTCCATTTTACACGTCGAACGCAGTGCAATACACTTTCAGCGTGGAAAATATCTCTGGCGCCCGCAAATAGCGATCATTCGTCTGATTTTGACGAAAATCGACTGTAATTTCCTTAAAGTTGGAGATATTGCGACGCTTAACCGCTCATTTTACTCCATTTTACACGCCGAATGCAGTGCACGACACTTTTAGCGTCGCAGCAACTCCTGGCAATCGCAAATCGCGATCTTTCGACTTATTTTGATGAAATCGACTGTAATTTCCTTAAAGTTGGAGATATTGCCACATTTAACCGCTCATTTTACTCCATTTTACACGCCGAATGCAATGCACGACACTTTCAGCGTCGCAAATATCTCTGGCGCCCGCAAATAGCGATCATTCTTAACACTTTGACGATAATCGACTGTAATTTCCTTAAAGTTGGATATATTTCGACGTTTAGCCGCCCATTTTACTCCATTTTACACGCCGAATGCAGTGCACGACACTTTTAGCGTCGCAGCAATCCCTGGCACTCGTAAAACACGATCTTTCGTCTCATTTTGACGAAAATCGACTGTAATTTCCTTAAAGTTGAGGATATTTCGACGTTTAACCGCCCATTTTACTCCATTTTACACGCCGAATGCAGTGCACGACACTTTTAGCGTCGCAGCAATCCCTGGCAATCGCAAAACGCGATCTTTCGACTTATTTTGACGAAATCGACTGTAATTTCCTTAAAGCTGGAGATATTCCGACGTATAGCAACTCATTTTACTCCATCACTTTTAGCGTCGCAGCAACCCCTGGCGCGCGCAATTCACGATCATTCGTCTGATTTTCACGCAAATCGACTGTAATTTCCTTAAAGTTGGAGATATTGCGACGCTTAACCGCTCATTTTACTCCATTTTGCACGCTCAATACAGTGCACCTCACTTTTAGCGTCGCAACAATCCCTGGCGCGCGCAATTCGCGATCATTCGTCTGATTTTCACTATAATAGACTGTAATTTCCTTCCCGTCGGAGATATTTCGACGTTTAAACGGTCATCTTACTTCATTTTACACGCTAAATACAGTGCACCTCACTGTTAGCGTCGCAACAATCCCTGGCGCGCGCAATTCGCGATCTTTCGTCTTATTTTGACGAAAATCGACTGTAATTTCCTTAAAGTTGGAGATATTTCGACGTTTAACCGCTCATTTTACTCCAGTTTACACGCCGAATGCAGTGCACCTCACTTTTAGCGTCGCAACAATTCCTGGCACTCGTAAAACACGATCTTTCGACTTATTTTGACGAAATCGACTATAATTTCCTTAAAGTTGGAGATATTGCCACATTTAACCGCTCATGTTACTCCATTTTACATGCCGAATGCAATGCACGACACTTTCAGGGTCGCAAATATGTCTGGCGCCCGCAAATAGCGATCATTCTTAACACTTTGACGATAATCGACTGTAATTTCCTTCGCGTTGGAGATATTTCGATGTTTAACCGCCCACCTTACTCCATTTTACACGCCGAATGCAGTGCACCTCACTTTTAGCGTCGCAACAATCCCTGGCACTCGTAAAACACGATCTTTCGTCTCATTTTGACGAAAATCGACTGTAATTTCCTTAAAGTTGGAGATATTGCGACGCTTAACCGCTCATTTTACTCCATTTTGCACGCCGAATGCGGTGCACCTCACTTTTAGCGTCGCAACAATCCCGGGCAATCGCAAAACGCGATCTTTCGACTTATTTTGACGAAATCGACTATAATTTCCTTAAAGTTAGAGATATTGCCACATTTAACCGCTCATGTTACTCCATTTTACATGCCGAATGCAATGCACGACACTTTCAGGGTCGCAAATATGTCTGGCGCCCGCAAATAGCGATCATTCTTAACACTTTGACGATAATCGACTGTAATTTCCTTCGCGTTGGAGATATTTCGATGTTTAACCGCCCACCTTACTCCATTTTACACGCCGAATGCAGTGCACCTCACTTTTAGCGTCGCAACAATCCCTGGCACTCGTAAAACACGATCTTTCGTCTCATTTTGACGAAAATCGACTGTAATTTCCTTAAAGTTGGAGATATTGCGACGCTTAACCGCTCATTTTACTCCATTTTGCACGCCGAATGCGGTGCACCTTACTTTTAGCGTCGCAACAATCCCGGGCAATCGCAAAACGCGATCTTTCGACTTATTTTGACGAAATCGACTGTAATTTCCTTAAAGTTGGAGATATTTCGACGTTTAACAGCTCATTTTACTCCATTTTACACGTCGAACACAGTGCAATACACTTTCAGCGTGGAAAATATCTCTGGCGCCCGCAAATAGCGATCATTCGTCTGATTTTGACGAAAATCGACTGTAATTTCCTTAAAGTTGGAGATATTGCGACGCTTAACCGCTCATTTTACTCCATTTTACACGCCGAATGCAGTGCACCTCACTTTTAGCGTCGCAACAATCCCGGGCAATCGCAAAACGCGATCTTTCGACTTATTTTGACGAAATCGACTGTAATTTCCTTAAAGTTGGAGATATTTCGACGTTTAACAGCTCATTTTACTCCATTTTACACGTCGAACACAGTGCAATACACTTTCAGCGTGGAAAATATCTCTGGCGCCCGCAAATAGCGATCATTCGTCTGATTTTGACGAAAATCGACTGTAATTTCCTTAAAGTTGGAGATATTGCGACGCTTAACCGCTCATTTTACTCCATTTTACACGCCGAATGCAGTGCACGACACTTTTAGCGTCGCAGCAACTCCTGGCAATCGCAAATCGCGATCTTTCGACTTATTTTGATGAAATCGACTGTAATTTCCTTAAAGTTGGAGATATTGCCACATTTAACCGCTCATTTTACTCCATTTTACACGCCGAATGCAATGCACGACACTTTCAGCGTCGCAAATATCTCTGGCGCCCGCAAATAGCGATCATTCTTAACACTTTGACGATAATCGACTGTAATTTCCTTAAAGTTGGAGATATTTCGACGTTTAAACGGTCATTTTACTTCATCTTGCACGCCGAATGCAGTGCACGACACTTTCAGCGTCGCAAATATCTCTGGTGCCCGCAAATAGCGATCATTCTTGAAACTTTGGCGATAATCGACTGTAATTTCCTTCGCGTTGGAGATATTTCGATGTTTAACCACTCATTTTACTCCATATTACACTTCGAATGCAGTGCACCTCACTTTTAGCGTCGCAACAATCCCTGGCACTCGTAAAACACGATCTTTCGTCTCATTTTGACGAAAATCGACTGTAATTTCCTTAAAGTTGAGGATATTTCGACGTTTAACCGCCCATTTTACTCCATTTTACACGCCGAATGCAGTGCACGACACTTTTAGCGTCGCAGCAATCCCTGGCAATCGCAAAACGCGATCTTTCGACTTATTTTGACGAAATCGACTGTAATTTCCTTAAAGCTGGAGATATTCCGACGTATAACCACTCATTTTACTCCATCACTTTTAGCGTCGCAACAATCCCTGGCGCGCGCAATTCACGATCATTCGTCTGATTTTCACGCAAATCGACTGTTACGTATTTATTAGTTTTAAGTCAAGTTAAGATTAAAATTCTGTAAAATTTTTTTTTTTTTTTTTTTATTTATTTTTGATTTATTTGTGATTTAGAGTTTAGTCGGAAGGGAAATATTGAAATGATATTATTGTGTATGAAGTATTTATTTGGATTTCCGATTAATACGGTAGTTGCTGCCACCAGAAATAGTCTAAGGACTATTTCAAAAATTTTATTTATTTCAAACGTTACGGGTAGCGTCGACTAGAGTATAATGCTACTGGCAAAACCGATTCCGCTTTTTGGCTAACCTGCTATGTGCAGGGATACTAGCACGGGAGAGGATTAAAGCTGGATACAATATTTGAATGTCAAATTTTTCGTTGCTTGATATGAATTTATTTTTTTTACGTTTTGCCTTCTTCTTCTCTTTTAATTTCGCTATAATAGTTTGTCGTTGGAACCAAAGCTCAGTTTATTTGCCACGATGGATTCTATCACCACGATTTTCTTGCCTTTGAGTTTGATTATCGAGGGTGATTCTAACGATCCTCTCTGTGTGGAACTTGTGTGATTTCGCAAGCCTTGCCCAAAGACGGGCAATATTTTGCCAACAATGGGAGGAGGAATGCGAAGATCGATAGGCGTTTTCGATTATTGAAAACACCGTTTGCACAAGTCAACACAGCGAACGATCCTTCGGTTAAATTTTTAAAGGAAATTGTTCTACTATTTCTCTCTCCTTTTTGTATAATTGCATGCAATGATGGCAAGGAAATTGGTCAATAGAAATGCCGGTATCGCTCTTA
Organism: Bombus sonorus; assembly: GCA_029958995.1. NCBI lineage: Eukaryota > Metazoa > Arthropoda > Insecta > Hymenoptera > Apidae > Bombus > Bombus sonorus. The sequence continues at coordinate 3,971,887 of JARWAU010000008.1, read as the reverse complement.
ATATTCGATCGACGTCAACGATGTATTTAATGGTCCTCTCTGTGCGGGACTTGTGTGATTTCGCAAGCCTTGCCCAAAGACGGGCAATATTTTGCCAACAATGGGAGGAGGAATGCGAAGATCAACGGGTGTTTCAGTAGCTGAAAACACCGTTTGCACAAGCCAACACAGCGAACACCCCCTTTTGTTTAAAGTTTAAAATAATGATTCTATCTTCAAACCGTTCACGGAAATAAAACGAGATTGATGATAGGTAATTCTCGAGTGCAACGAAATTATCAGAGAAGAAGGAAATATTTTTAAAATTTATTTTCTTACCTTGAGAAACCAGTGGCGTCGGGTGCCATCACTTCGTCTGCTCTGATGGTCGTTGGTGTTTTAATTTCTGGGTTTATTTCTCGAAACTCGGATATAATTTATTATCAAACTTTTACTTTATTTATTTGTTTCGATACACGGTTTACAAATTACTAACCGAATTAATACCGCAATTACAATGCGCTTTTGTTTAAGCGATGAAATGAAGACTTCAAAATATTTTATTTTTCCTAAGTCGCGACTTTCCTTTCTTGTCTAGACAACTAAAGACCGCCGAAACGCAAAGTGTTATACAAGATTTCTAAACGCACGATATAGCACGGTATAAGACGTTATAATGAACGTATTAATTATACTGCGCGCTGCTCTATGTGCTATGCTTATTTATAATGCCATCCCCACGAGGTGGTGGTTGTGGTGGTGGTCCACTGGGAGTACCCTTCCGTGGGAATCGGGATTTTGCAGTTTTGGCTTCCAGAGATCGTACGTGAGAGAATGTAAGTTTCATATTTCGACTTAGTTCCACTCGGTCCAGTGTTTCTGCTGAGCTAGCGTCTAGGAGACTTGAGACGTTCCATGCTGGTCTTGTCTTTTCCGAGAATCTTCCATGTTTGTACCGTGGGATTTATCTGTGTTTCTTCGGCACGTGCAAGGGCTGGCGGCTGCAGCATCATTATCATTTCGATGTTTGCTCGGGCAACACGCGCGATCCGCTGCTCTCCCACAACAAGGGCCTCCTCCTTCGAATTAGTTTGCGTAAGTTTGATTTAGATAGATATTTGTATATTATGGTTGTTTTCGTGATTTTGATCCTTTTTCCTTTTCTTGTTGTTTCTCTAGGCTTCGGTGATCGACGTTTAAACAATGTTTGCGGAGGCATTTCCATCAGGGGTTCCTATCCAGACTTCTATGGTGCGTACTTTGTCTTATTTTTAATCCGCTTGATTCGTTCTGTTTCGTTTTATTTAAACTATATTGTATTGTTTCAGCGCAAGCGAAAGAGGGATTCCGAAGAACCCATGGGCGATTTGGGAAGGCCCATCAAACGTATGCGGCGCTGTGATGAACCAGAGTGGTCGGAGAGAGTATTCGACATTGATGCCGAGGCCGTGGATTTCTCGTCGGAGTTGAGTTTTGACAATTTTGTTGCTGTTGATGAAAGTTTCTTCGATGCAGAGACCGTCGTGCTGGAGTGGGAGCCCCCTCTGGTTGAAGTCGTTGATACAGATCGTTGTGTAAAAGTTTATTTTCCAAACGAAATTCCTGGAGAGGTTTAGAAGGCACATCTTCGTCACCATGCTTCTGGGAGAAAGGGAATTTCCCCTGTTGTGCGTTATTGGTGTATGCGTGAGTTCAGCGAACTTTATCTTGGAGCTCCTTGCTTCGATTTTGATTTGGTGTAGGTGCTTCGTTGGTTCGTTGTTTGGTGATCGCGTGTTCCTTATTATTATATTTTGTTTTGATGCATTTTGTTTTTTTCTTCTCTTTTTTTTTTTTTTGTGTGTGTTCAATATATATATATATATACTTTTTTTTAAACGTGATAGTGTAAGGTTATTTTATTTAGTTTTTTTTGTTTGTTAAATATATGTGTATTTAATTTTATATTCCCCCCTTTTTTCTTTGTTAATTATATATATATATATTTTTATATTTATATTTGACAATGTAGTTGCGCATAGAATTTATTAAAGAAAAACGTTAACGATGTGTTTTCATGATTTGTTCCTCACGCCTGATTTCCATTAATCCCTAATATTCCTATCACCGTAACGCGTGTTATTGTGTTAGTTGTTCCGAAGTATCGAAGTAATTTTCTATCGCTTGTTTTTCCGCAATTAGAACATTAATATCGTTATTATTACTTTAAAGTGACAATAGTATTGTTGGTGTGAATATATATATATAAATTTAGGTTGTGTGTCATTTTAATATGACTAATGTTTTGTAATTCATCAATAGTGTTTAACTTTATATTTCCCTTTTTTAATTAATTATATATATATATTCATATTTGACAATGTAGTTGCGCATAGAATTTATTAAAGAAAAATGTTAATAATGTGTTTTCATGATTTGTTTCTCGCGTCTGGTTTCCATTAATCCCTAATATCCCTATAACCATAACGCGTGTTCCGATGCGCGTGTAAATCTAACATGGCTGCTCATAAGTGAGGTTATAGTGGCGGGTCTTTAGTTTTGTTTAATATCGAAGTATTTTCTGTCGGTCGTGTTTCCTTATTTTACCGCAATTAGAACATTTGTTTATTAATAGTGTTATTCGTATTACTTTAAAGTGACAATAGTATTGTTCGTGTGAATATACATATATATATATTTATTTATTTATATTGTGTGTGATTTTAATATGATTAATGTTTTGTAATTCTTCGATAGCTTTATTTATTGTTTTGAGTAGTTTATTTTATAGAGTATTTGATAATATAAGACAAACTCATATACACACAATATATATATATGTATATGTATATATTTCTTCTGGCAGTGTAGTATTTATACCAGATGAAATGTTAATTGTTTATTAACTTCATTTAATAAGATAGAACACACACACACGCACGTATATATGTATATAATTTTGGCAGTGTGATTTTCATTTCGATTCTTTAGCGATGTAATGTTGTGTATTTGAGGTTATGTGTCAATTATTTGATTTCATATATACATATATATATCTGGTATTGTGACAACATAGTATTGAAGGTTTTATTTCTAAATTATTGTGTGTTTAATGCGTTTTTACATATTAGTGTTTGATGGTAGAATTTCTGTATGCAAACCTTCAAGTCGTTGCGGTGTCAATTATTTTGAACGTTTGACCTATCGACAGGTTGTTACTTAGTCCCAAGTGTTGCGTTGTGTGTTCTATTTCTTTTGTAGATTATTAGTAGTAATTTAGTTTAGAATATAGGTTATTTATATATATTTTTATATATAGACATGCATGTTTCGTAATGTAGTTCTTATTTTATAACTCTTTACCGGAACGTAGGCTAGTTTTAAGTATGTATCTTAGATTACTGATTTGATTTAATAATATAGAATGCGCACACATATATATATTTCTGACAATGTAAGCTTTATTTTTTTAGTAATATAATATTGTATGTTTTATGTATTAGTTAGATTATTAGTTTTTGATTTCATATACACATATATTTCATAAGTTGATAATATTGTATTTGTTGCATAGTATTGGAGGTACTGTCTCTAATATTTACTAGATTATTACATGTTTGGCATATATGTTTATACTTATATGTAACTGTCCGAGTTGTTGCGGCGTTGATTGATTAAAATATATTTATATATACATATATTCCTAGTGTTTCAATCATTTCCCTTTCTGTAGTTATTCTTATTTCCTGGTTTATTTGTTTGGTTCGTGACTCGTTCAATCCATTAGTTGGTTCTATTTATTTTATTTTATGCTGGTTGAGTTTATATTATATTGAACCATAGGTTTTCAAATGGCAAGTCGGTTATTGGTAGGTTTATTTAGAGTTGTGTGTATATGTATTTCGTTTATTGGTTGGATCTGTTAGTCGCTCTCATTTTGTTAATCCTTCCTTTCGTTTCGTAGTGCCGTGTGTTCGTTTGTGCATCCAAATCCTTATTCGCGTGTTTTGTATAGAGTAGGTTTCTTGTTCTTCTTACGGCACGTGCGGAGCGCGGGACGTGACAATATGTATATTCACACGAACAATACTATTGTCACTTTAAAGTAATACGAATAACACTATTAATAAACAAATGTTTTAATTGCGGTAAAATAAGGAAACACGACCGACAGAAAATACTTCGATATTAAACAAAACTAAAGACCCGCCACTATAACCTCACTTATGAGCAGCCATGTTAGATTTACACGCGCATCGGAACACGCGTTATGGTTATAGGGATATTAGGGATTAATGGAAACCAGACGCGAGAAACAAATCATGAAAACACATTATTAACATTTTTCTTTAATAAATTCTATGCGCAACTACATTGTCAAATATGAATATATATATATAATTAATTAAAAAAGGGAAATATAAAGTTAAACACTATTGATGAATTACAAAACATTAGTCATATTAAAATGACACACAACCTAAATTTATATATATATATTCACACCAACAATACTATTGTCACTTTAAAGTAATAATAACGATATTAATGTTCTAATTGCGGAAAAACAAGCGATAGAAAATTACTTCGATACTTCGGAACAACTAACACAATAACACGCGTTACGGTGATAGGAATATTAGGGATTAATGGAAATCAGGCGTGAGGAACAAATCATGAAAACACATCGTTAACGTTTTTCGACTTATTTTGATGAAATCGACTGTAATTTCCTTAAAGTTGGAGATATTGCCACATTTAACCGCTCATTTTACTCCATTTTACACGACGAATGCAATGCACGACACTTTCAGCGTCGCAAATATCTCTGGCGCCCACAAATAGCGATCATTCTTAACACTTTGACGATAATCGACTGTAATTTCCTTAAAGTTGGAGATATTTCGACGTTTAAACGGTCATTTTACTTCATCTTGCACGCCGAATGCAGTGCACGACACTTTCAGCGTCGCAAATATCTCTGGTGCCCGCAAATAGCGATCATTCTTAAAACTTTGGCGATAATCGACTGTAATTTCCTTCGCGTTGGAGATATTTCGATGTTTAACCACTCATTTTACTCCATATTACACTTCGAATGCAGTGCACCTCACTTTTAGCGTCGCAACAATCCCTGGCGCGCGCAATTCACGATCATTCGTCTGATGTTCACGCAAATCGACTGTAATTTCCTTAAAGTTGGAGATATTGCGACGCTTAACCGCTCATTTTACTCCATTTTACACGCGAATGCGGTGCACCTCACTTTTAGCGTCGCAACAATCCCGGGCAATCGCAAAACGCGATCTTTCGACTTATTTTGACGAAATCGACTGTAATTTCCTTAAAGCTGGAGATATTCCGACGTCTAACCACTCATTTTACTCCATCACTTTTAGCGTCGCAACAATCCCTGGCGCGCGCAATTCACGATCATTCGTCTGATTTTCACGCAAATCGACTGTAATTTCCTTAAAGTTGGAGATATTGCGACGCTTAACCGCTCATTTTACTCCATTTTACACGTCGAACGCAGTGCAATACACTTTCAGCGTGGAAAATATCTCTGGCGCCCGCAAATAGCGATCATTCGTCTGATTTTCACGCAAATCGACTGTAATTTCCTTAAAGGTGGAGATATTTCGACGTTTAAACGCTCCTCTTACTCCATTTTACACGGTAAATACAGTGCACCTCACTTTTAGCGTCGCAACAATTCCTGGCACTCGTAAAACACGATCTTTCGACTTATTTTGACGAAATCGACTATAATTTCCTTAAAGTTGGAGATATTGCCACATTTAACCGCTCATTTTACTCCATTTTACACGTCGAACGCAGTGCAATACACTTTCAGCGTGGAAAATATCTCTGGCGCCCGCAAATAGCGATCATTCGTCTGATTTTGACGAAAATCGACTGTAATTTCCTTAAAGTTGGAGATATTGCGACGCTTAACCGCTCATTTTACTCCATTTTACACGCCGAATGCAGTGCACGACACTTTTAGCGTCACAGCAACACCTGGCAATCGCAAATCGCGATCTTTCGACTTATTTTGATGAAATCGACTGTAATTTCCTTAAAGTTGGAGATATTGCCACATTTAACCGCTCATTTTACTCCATTTTACACGCCGAATGCAATGCACGACACTTTCAGCGTCGCAAATATCTCTGGCGCCCGCAAATAGCGATCATTCTTAACACTTTGACGATAATCGACTGTAATTTCCTTAAAGTTGGATATATTTCGACGTTTAGCCGCCCATTTTACACCATTTTACACGCCGAATGCAGTGCACGACACTTTTAGCGTCGCAGCAATCCCTGGCACTCGTAAAACACGATCTTTCGTCTCATTTTGACGAAAATCGACTGTAATTTCCTTAAAGTTGAGGATATTTCGACGTTTAACCGCCCATTTTACTCCATTTTACACGCCGAATGCAGTGCACGACACTTTTAGCGTCGCAGCAATCCCTGGCAATCGCAAAACGCGATCTGTCGACTTATTTTGACGAAATCGACTGTAATTTCCTTAAAGCTGGAGATATTCCGACGTATAACCACTCATTTTACTCCATCACTTTTAGCGTCGCAACAACCCCTGGCGCGCGCAATTCACGATCATTCGTCTGATTTTCACGCAAATCGACTGTAATTTCCTTAAAGTTGGAGATATTGCGACGCTTAACCGCTCATTTTACTCCATTTTACACGATAAATACAGTGCACCTCACTTTTAGCGTCGCAGCAATCCCTGGCGCGCGCAATTCGCGATCATTCGTATGATTTTCACGATAATAGACTGTAATTTCCTTCCCGTTGGAGATATTTCGACGTTTAAACGCTCCTCTTACTCCATTTTACACGGTAAATACAGTGCACCTCACTTTTACCGTCGCAAATATCTCTGGCGCCCGCAAATAGCGATCATTCTTAACACTTTGACGATAATCGACTGTGATTTCCTTCGCGTTGGAGATATTTCGATGTTTAACCACTCATTTTACTCCATGTTACACGCCGAATGCAGTGCACCTCACTTTTAGCGTCGCAACAATCCCTGGCACTCGTAAAACACGATCTTTCGTCTCATTTTGACGAAAATCGACTGTAATTTCCTTAAAGCTGGAGATATTTCGACGTTTAACCGCCCATTTTACTCCATTTTACACGCCGAATGCAGTGCACGACACTTTTAGCGTCGCAGCAATCCCTGGCAATCGCAAAACGCGATCATTCGACATATTCTGACGAAAATCGACTGTAATTTCCTTAAAGCTGGAGATATTCCGACGTATAACCACTCATTTTACTCCATCACTTTTAGCGTCGCAACAATCCCTGGCGCGCGCAATTCACGATCATTCGTCTGCTTTTCACGATAATAGACTGTAATTTCCTTAAAGTTGGAGATGTTTCGACGTTTAACGGCTCATTTTACTCCATTTTACACGCCGAATGCAGTGCACCTCACTTTTAATGTCGCAACAATCCCTGGCACTCGTAAAACACGCTCTTTCGTCTTATTTTGACGAAATCGACTGTAATTTCCTTAAAGTTGGAGATATTGCGACGTTTAACGGCTCATTTTACTCCATTTTACACGCCGAATGCAGTGCACATCACTTTTAACGTCGCAACAATCCCTGGCACTCGTAAAACACGCTCTTTCGTCTTATTTTGACGAAAATCGACTGTAATTTCCTTAAAGCTGGAGATATTCCGACGTATAACCACTCATTTTACTCCATCACTTTTAGCGTCGCAACCATCCCTGGCGCGCGCAATTCACGATCATTCGTCTGATTTTCACGCAAATCGACTGTAATTTCCTTAAAGTTGGAGATATTGCGACGCTTAACCGCTCATTTTACTCCATTTTGCACGCCGAATGCGGTGCACCTCACTTTTAGCGTCGCAACAATCCCGGGCAATCGCAAAACGCGATCTTTCGACTTATTTTGACGAAATCGACTGTAATTTCCTTAAAGTTGGAGATATTTCGACGTTTAACCGCTCATTTTACTCCATTTTACACGTCGAACGCAGTGCAATACACTTTCAGCGTGGAAAATATCTCTGGCGCCCGCAAATAGCGATCATTCGTCTGATTTTGAAGAAAATCGACTGTAATTTCCTTAAAGTTGGAGATATTGCGACGCTTAACCGCTCATTTTACTCCATTTTACACACCGAATGCAGTGCACGACACTTTTAGCGTCGCAGCAACTCCTGGCAATCGCAAATCGCGATCTTTCGACTTATTTTGACGAAATCGACTGTAATTTCCTTAAAGTTGGAGATATTGCGACGCTTAACCGCTCATTTTACTCCATTTTACACGCCGAATGCAGTGCACGACACTTTTAGCGTCGCAAATATCTCTGGCGCCCGCAAATAGCGATCATTCTTAACACTTTGACGATAATCGACTGTAATTTCCTTAAAGTTGAGGATATTTCGACGTTTAACCGCCCATTTTACTCCATTTTACACGCCGAATGCAGTGCACGACACTTTTAGCGTCGCAGCAATCCCTGGCAATCGCAAAACGCGATCTTTCGACTTATTTTGACGAAATCGACTGTAATTTCCTTAAAGCTGGAGATATTCCGACGTATAACCACTCATTTTACTCCATCACTTTTAGCGTCGCAACAATCCCTGGCGCGCGCAATTCACGATCATTCGTCTGATTTTCACGCAAATCGACTGTAATTTCCTTAAAGTTGGAGATATTGCGACGCTTAACCGCTCATTTTACTCCATTTTACACGATAAATACAGTGCACCTCACTTTTAGCGTCGCAGCAATCCCTGGCGCGCGCAATTCGCGATCATTCGTCTGATTTGCACGATAATAGACTGTAATTTCCTTCCCGTCGGAGATATTTCGACGTTTAAACGGTCATCTTACTCCATTTTACACGCTCAATACAGTGCACCTCACTTTTAGCGTCGCAACAATCCCTGGCGCGCGCAATTCGCGATCATTCGTCTGATTTTCACTATAATAGACTGTAATTTCCTTCCCGTCGGAGATATTTCGACGTTTAAACGGTCATCTTACTCCATTTTACACGCTAAATACAGTGCACCTCACTTTTAGCGTCGCAACAATCCCTGGCGCGCGCAATTCGCGATCTTTCGACTTATTTTGACGAAATCGACTATAATTTCCTTAAAGTTGGAGATATTTCGACGTTTAACCGCTCATTTTACTCCATTTTACACGTCGAACGCAGTGCAATACACTTTCAGCGTGGAAAATATCTCTGGCGCCCGCAAATAGCGATCATTCGTCTGATTTTGACGAAAATCGACTGTAATTTCCTTAAAGTTGGAGATATTGCGACGCTTAACCGCTCATTTTACTCCATTTTACACGCCGAATGCAGTGCACGACACTTTTAGCGTCGCAGCAACTCCTGGCAATCGCAAATCGCGATCTTTCGACTTATTTTGATGAAATCGACTGTAATTTCCTTAAAGTTGGAGATATTGCCACATTTAACCGCTCATTTTACTCCATTTTACACGCCGAATGCAATGCACGACACTTTCAGCGTCGCAAATATCTCTGGCGCCCGCAAATAGCGATCATTCTTAACACTTTGACGATAATCGTCTGTAATTTCCTTAAAGTTGAGGATATTTCGACGTTTAACCGCCCATTTTACTCCATTTTACACGCCGAATGCAGTGCACGACACTTTTAGCGTCGCAGCACTCCCTGGCAATCGCAAAACGCGATCTTTCGACTTATTTTGACGAAATCGACTGTAATTTCCTTAAAGCTGGAGATATTCCGACGTATAACCACTCATTTTACTCCATCACTTTTAGCGTCGCAACAATCCCTGGCGCGCGCAATTCACGATCATTCGTCTGATTTTCACGCAAATCGACTGTAATTTCCTTAAAGTTGGAGATATTGCGACGCTTAACCGCTCATTTTACTCCATTTTACACGCGAATGCGGTGCACCTCACTTTTAGCGTCGCAACAATCCCGGGCAATCGCAAAACGCGATCTTTCGACTTATTTTGACGAAATCGACTGTAATTTCCTTAAAGCTGGAGATATTCCGACGTATAACCACTCATTTTACTCCATCACTTTTAGCGTCGCAACAATCCCTGGCGCGCGCAATTCACGATCATTCGTCTGATTTTCACGCAAATCGACTGTAATTTCCTTAAAGTTGGAGATATTGCGACGCTTAACCGCTCATTTTACTCCATTTTACACGCCGAATGCAGTGCACGACACTTTTAGCGTCGCAGCAACTCCTGGCAATCGCAAATCGCGATCTTTCGACTTATTTTGACGAAATCGACTGTAATTTCCTTAAAGTTGGAGATATTGCCACATTTAACCGCTCATTTTACTCCATTTTACACGCCGAATGCAATGCACGACACTTTCAGCGTCGCAAATATCTCTGGCGCCCGCAAATAGCGATCATTCTTAACACTTTGACGATAATCGACTGTAATTTCCTTAAAGTTGGATATATTTCGACGTTTAGCCGCCCATTTTACTCCATTTTACACGCCGAATTCAGTGCACGACTCTTTTAGCGTCGCAGCAATCCCTGGCACTCGTAAAACACGATCTTTCGTCTCATTTTGACGAAAATCGACTGTAATTTCCTTAAAGTTGAGGATATTTCGACGTTTAACCGCCCATTTTACTCCATTTTACACGCCGAATGCAGTGCACGACACTTTTAGCGTCGCAGCAATCCCTGGCAATCGCAAAACGCGATCTTTCGACTTATTTTGACGAAATCGACTGTAATTTCCTTAAAGCTGGAGATATTCCGACGTATAACCACTCATTTTACTCCATCACTTTTAGCGTCGCAACAACCCCTGGCGCGCGCAATTCACGATCATTCGTCTGATTTTCACGCAAATCGACTGTAATTTCCTTAAAGTTGGAGATATTGCGACGCTTAACCGCTCATTTTACTCCATTTTACACGATAAATACAGTGCACCTCACTTTTAGCGTCGCAGCAATCCCTGGCGCGCGCAATTCGCGATCATTCGTCTGATTTGCACGATAATAGACTGTAATTTCCTTCCCGTCGGAGATATTTCGACGTTTAAACGGTCATCTTACTCCATTTTACACGCTCAATACAGTGCACCTCACTTTTAGCGTCGCAACAATCCCTGGCGCGCGCAATTCGCGATCATTCGTCTGATTTTCACTATAATAGACTGTAATTTCCTTCCCGTCGGAGATATTTCGACGTTTAAACGGTCATCTTACTTCATTTTACACGCTAAATACAGTGCACCTCACTTTTAGCGTCGCAACAATCCCTGGCGCGCGGAATTCGCGATCTTTCGTCTTATTTTGACGAAAATCGACTGTAATTTCCTTAAAGTTGGAGATATTTCGACGTTTAACCGCTCATTTTACTCCAGTTTACACGCCGAATGCAGTGCACCTCACTTTTAGCGTCGCAACAATTCCTGGCACTCGTAAAACACGATCTTTCGACTTATTTTGACGAAATCGACTATAATTTCCTTAAAGTTGGAGATATTGCCACAATTAACCGCTCATGTTACTCCATTTTACATGCCGAATGCAATGCACGACACTTTCAGGGTCGCAAATATGTCTGGCGCCCGCAAATAGCGATTGTTACGTATTTATTAGTTTTAAGTCAAGTTAAGATTAAAATTCTGTAAAATTTTTTTTTTTTTTTATTTATTTTTGATTTATTTGTGATTTAGAGTTTAGTCGGAAGGGAAATATTGAAATGATATTATTGTGTATGAAGTATTTATTTGGATTTCCGATTAATACGGTAGTTGCTGCCACCAGAAATAGTCTAAGGACTATTTCAAAAATTTTATTTATTTCAAACGTTACGGGTAGCGTCGACTAGAGTATAATGCTACTGGCAAAACCGATTCCGCTTTTTGGCTAACCTGCTATGTGCAGGGATACTAGCACGGGAGAGGATTAAAGCTGGATACAATATTTGAATGTCAAATTTTTCGTTGCTTGATATGAATTTATTTTTTTTACGTTTTGCCTTCTTCTTCTCTTTTAATTTCGCTATAATAGTTTGTCGTTGGAACCAAAGCTCAGTTTATTTGCCACGATGGATTCTATCACCACGATTTTCTTGCCTTTGAGTTTGATTATCGAGGGTGATTCTAACGATCCTCTCTGTGTGGAACTTGTGTGATTTCGCAAGCCTTGCCCAAAGACGGGCAATATTTTGCCAACAATGGGAGGAGGAATGCGAAGATCGATAGGCGTTTTCGATTATTGAAAACACCGTTTGCACAAGTCAACACAGCGAACGATCCTTCGGTTAAATTTTTAAAGGAAATTGTTCTACTATTTCTCTCTCCTTTTTGTATAATTGCATGCAATGATGGCAAGGAAATTGGTCAATAGAAATGCCGGTATCGCTCTTAATATTCGATCGACGTCAACGATGTATTTAATGGTCCTCTCTGTGCGGGACTTGTGTGATTTCGCAAGCCTTGCCCAAAGACGGGCAATATTTTGCCAACAATGGGAGGAGGAATGCGAAGATCAACGGGTGTTTCAGTAGCTGAAAACACCGTTTGCACAAGCCAACACAGCGAACACCCCCTTTTGTTTAAAGTTTAAAATAATGATTCTATCTTCAAACCGTTCACGGAAATAAAACGAGATTGATGATAGGTAATTCTCGAGTGCAACGAAATTATCAGAGAAGAAGGAAATATTTTTAAAATTTATTTTCTTACCTTGAGAAACCAGTGGCGTCGGGTGCCATCACTTCGTCTGCTCTGATGGTCGTTGGTGTTTTAATTTCTGGGTTTATTTCTCGAAACTCGGATATAATTTATTATCAAACTTTTACTTTATTTATTTGTTTCGATACACGGTTTACAAATTACTAACCGAATTAATACCGCAATTACAATGCGCTTTTGTTTAAGCGATGAAATGAAGACTTCAAAATATTTTATTTTTCCTAAGTCGCGACTTTCCTTTCTTGTCTAGACAACTAAAGACCGCCGAAACGCAAAGTGTTATACAAGATTTCTAAACGCACGATATAGCACGGTATAAGACGTTATAATGAACGTATTAATTATACTGCGCGCTGCTCTATGTGCTATGCTTATTTATAATGCCATCCCCACGAGGTGGTGGTTGTGGTGGTGGTCCACTGGGAGTACCCTTCCGTGGGAATCGGGATTTTGCAGTTTTGGCTTCCAGAGATCGTACGTGAGAGAATGTAAGTTTCATATTTCGACTTAGTTCCACTCGGTCCAGTGTTTCTGCTGAGCTAGCGTCTAGGAGACTTGAGACGTTCCATGCTGGTCTTGTCTTTTCCGAGAATCTTCCATGTTTGTACCGTGGGATTTATCTGTGTTTCTTCGGCACGTGCAAGGGCTGGCGGCTGCAGCATCATTATCATTTCGATGTTTGCTCGGGCAACACGCGCGATCCGCTGCTCTCCCACAACAAGGGCCTCCTCCTTCGAATTAGTTTGCGTAAGTTTGATTTAGATAGATATTTGTATATTATGGTTGTTTTCGTGATTTTGATCCTTTTTCCTTTTCTTGTTGTTTCTCTAGGCTTCGGTGATCGACGTTTAAACAATGTTTGCGGAGGCATTTCCATCAGGGGTTCCTATCCAGACTTCTATGGTGCGTACTTTGTCTTATTTTTAATCCGCTTGATTCGTTCTGTTTCGTTTTATTTAAACTATATTGTATTGTTTCAGCGCAAGCGAAAGAGGGATTCCGAAGAACCCATGGGCGATTTGGGAAGGCCCATCAAACGTATGCGGCGCTGTGATGAACCAGAGTGGTCGGAGAGAGTATTCGACATTGATGCCGAGGCCGTGGATTTCTCGTCGGAGTTGAGTTTTGACAATTTTGTTGCTGTTGATGAAAGTTTCTTCGATGCAGAGACCGTCGTGCTGGAGTGGGAGCCCCCTCTGGTTGAAGTCGTTGATACAGATCGTTGTGTAAAAGTTTATTTTCCAAACGAAATTCCTGGAGAGGTTTAGAAGGCACATCTTCGTCACCATGCTTCTGGGAGAAAGGGAATTTCCCCTGTTGTGCGTTATTGGTGTATGCGTGAGTTCAGCGAACTTTATCTTGGAGCTCCTTGCTTCGATTTTGATTTGGTGTAGGTGCTTCGTTGGTTCGTTGTTTGGTGATCGCGTGTTCCTTATTATTATATTTTGTTTTGATGCATTTTGTTTTTTTCTTCTCTTTTTTTTTTTTTTGTGTGTGTTCAATATATATATATATATACTTTTTTTTAAACGTGATAGTGTAAGGTTATTTTATTTAGTTTTTTTTGTTTGTTAAATATATGTGTATTTAATTTTATATTCCCCCCTTTTTTCTTTGTTAATTATATATATATATATTTTTATATTTATATTTGACAATGTAGTTGCGCATAGAATTTATTAAAGAAAAACGTTAACGATGTGTTTTCATGATTTGTTCCTCACGCCTGATTTCCATTAATCCCTAATATTCCTATCACCGTAACGCGTGTTATTGTGTTAGTTGTTCCGAAGTATCGAAGTAATTTTCTATCGCTTGTTTTTCCGCAATTAGAACATTAATATCGTTATTATTACTTTAAAGTGACAATAGTATTGTTGGTGTGAATATATATATATAAATTTAGGTTGTGTGTCATTTTAATATGACTAATGTTTTGTAATTCATCAATAGTGTTTAACTTTATATTTCCCTTTTTTAATTAATTATATATATATATTCATATTTGACAATGTAGTTGCGCATAGAATTTATTAAAGAAAAATGTTAATAATGTGTTTTCATGATTTGTTTCTCGCGTCTGGTTTCCATTAATCCCTAATATCCCTATAACCATAACGCGTGTTCCGATGCGCGTGTAAATCTAACATGGCTGCTCATAAGTGAGGTTATAGTGGCGGGTCTTTAGTTTTGTTTAATATCGAAGTATTTTCTGTCGGTCGTGTTTCCTTATTTTACCGCAATTAGAACATTTGTTTATTAATAGTGTTATTCGTATTACTTTAAAGTGACAATAGTATTGTTCGTGTGAATATACATATATATATATTTATTTATTTATATTGTGTGTGATTTTAATATGATTAATGTTTTGTAATTCTTCGATAGCTTTATTTATTGTTTTGAGTAGTTTATTTTATAGAGTATTTGATAATATAAGACAAACTCATATACACACAATATATATATATGTATATGTATATATTTCTTCTGGCAGTGTAGTATTTATACCAGATGAAATGTTAATTGTTTATTAACTTCATTTAATAAGATAGAACACACACACACGCACGTATATATGTATATAATTTTGGCAGTGTGATTTTCATTTCGATTCTTTAGCGATGTAATGTTGTGTATTTGAGGTTATGTGTCAATTATTTGATTTCATATATACATATATATATCTGGTATTGTGACAACATAGTATTGAAGGTTTTATTTCTAAATTATTGTGTGTTTAATGCGTTTTTACATATTAGTGTTTGATGGTAGAATTTCTGTATGCAAACCTTCAAGTCGTTGCGGTGTCAATTATTTTGAACGTTTGACCTATCGACAGGTTGTTACTTAGTCCCAAGTGTTGCGTTGTGTGTTCTATTTCTTTTGTAGATTATTAGTAGTAATTTAGTTTAGAATATAGGTTATTTATATATATTTTTATATATAGACATGCATGTTTCGTAATGTAGTTCTTATTTTATAACTCTTTACCGGAACGTAGGCTAGTTTTAAGTATGTATCTTAGATTACTGATTTGATTTAATAATATAGAATGCGCACACATATATATATTTCTGACAATGTAAGCTTTATTTTTTTAGTAATATAATATTGTATGTTTTATGTATTAGTTAGATTATTAGTTTTTGATTTCATATACACATATATTTCATAAGTTGATAATATTGTATTTGTTGCATAGTATTGGAGGTACTGTCTCTAATATTTACTAGATTATTACATGTTTGGCATATATGTTTATACTTATATGTAACTGTCCGAGTTGTTGCGGCGTTGATTGATTAAAATATATTTATATATACATATATTCCTAGTGTTTCAATCATTTCCCTTTCTGTAGTTATTCTTATTTCCTGGTTTATTTGTTTGGTTCGTGACTCGTTCAATCCATTAGTTGGTTCTATTTATTTTATTTTATGCTGGTTGAGTTTATATTATATTGAACCATAGGTTTTCAAATGGCAAGTCGGTTATTGGTAGGTTTATTTAGAGTTGTGTGTATATGTATTTCGTTTATTGGTTGGATCTGTTAGTCGCTCTCATTTTGTTAATCCTTCCTTTCGTTTCGTAGTGCCGTGTGTTCGTTTGTGCATCCAAATCCTTATTCGCGTGTTTTGTATAGAGTAGGTTTCTTGTTCTTCTTACGGCACGTGCGGAGCGCGGGACGTGACACGATCATTCTTAACACTTTGACGATAATCGACTGTAATTTCCTTCGCGTTGGAGATATTTCGATGTTTAACCGCCCACTTTACTCCATTTTACACGCCGAATGCAGTGCACCTCACTTTTAGCGTCGCAACAATCCCTGGCACTCGTAAAACACGATCTTTCGTCTCATTTTGACGAAAATCGACTGTAATTTCCTTAAAGTTGGAGATATTGCGACGCTTAACCGCTCATTTTACTCCATTTTGCACGCCGAATGCGGTGCACCTCACTTTTAGCGTCGCAACAATCCCGGGCAATCGCAAAACGCGATCTTTCGACTTATTTGCACGAAATCGACTGTAATTTCCTTAAAGTTGGAGATATTTCGACGTTTAACAGCTCATTTTACTCCATTTTACACGTCGAACGCAGTGCAATACACTGTTAGCGTGGAAAATATCTCTGGCGCCCGCAAATAGCGATCATTCGTCTGATTTTGACGAAAATCGACTGTAATTTCCTTAAAGTTGGAGATATTGCGACGCTTAACCGCTCATTTTACTCCATTTTACACGCCGAATGCAGTGCACGACACTTTTAGCGTCGCAGCAACTCCTGGCAATCGCAAATCGCGATCTTTCGACTTATTTTGATGAAATCGACTGTAATTTCCTTAAAGTTGGAGATATTGCCACATTTAACCGCTCATTTTACTCCATTTTACACGCCGAATGCAATGCACGACACTTTCAGCGTCGCAAATATCTCTGGCGCCCGCAAATAGCGATCATTCTTAACACTTTGACGATAATCGACTGTAATTTCCTTAAAGTTGGAGATATTTCGACGTTTAAACGGTCATTTTACTTCATCTTGCACGCCGAATGCAGTGCACGACACTTTCAGCGTCGCAAATATCTCTGGTGCCCGCAAATAGCGATCATTCTTAAAACTTTGGCGATAATCGACTGTAATTTCCTTCGCGTTGGAGATATTTCGATGTTTAACCACTCATTTTACTCCATATTACACTTCGAATGCAGTGCATCTCACTTTTAGCGTCGCAACAATCCCTGGCACTCGTAAAACACGATCTTTCGTCTCATTTTGACGAAAATCGACTGTAATTTCCTTAAAGTTGAGGATATTTCGACGTTTAACCGCCCATTTTACTCCATTTTACACGCCGAATGCAGTGCACGACACTTTTAGCGTCGCAGCAATCCCTGGCAATCGCAAAACGCGATCTTTCGACTTATTTTGACGAAATCGACTGTAATTTCCTTAAAGCTGGAGATATTCCGACGTATAACCACTCATTTTACTCCATCACTTTTAGCGTCGCAACAATCCCTGGCGCGCGCAATTCACGATCATTCGTCTGATTTTCACGCAAATCGACTGTAATTTCCTTAAAGTTGGAGATATTGCGACGCTTAACCGCTCATTTTACTCCATTTTACACGCGAATGCGGTGCACCTCACTTTTAGCGTCGCAACAATCCCGGGCAATCGCAAAACGCGATCTTTCGACTTATTTTGACGAAATCGACTGTAATTTCCATAAAGTTGGAGATATTTCGACGTTTAACCGCTCATTTTACTCCATTTTACACGTCGAACGCAGTGCAATACACTTTCAGCGTGGAAAATATCTCTGGCGCCCGCAAATAGCGATCATTCGTCTGATTTTGACGAAAATCGACTGTAATTTCCTTAAAGTTGGAGATATTGCGACGCTTAACCGCTCATTTTACTCCATTTTACACGCCGAATGCAGTGCACGACACTTTTAGCGTCGCAGCAACTCCTGGCAATCGCAAATCGCGATCTTTCGACTTAGTTTGATGAAATCGACTGTAATTTCCTTAAAGTTGGAGATATTGCCACATTTAACCGCTCATTTTACTCCATTTTACACGACGAATGCAATGCACGACACTTTCAGCGTCGCAAATATCTCTGGCGCCCACAAATAGCGATCATTCTTAACACTTTGACGATAATCGACTGTAATTTCCTTAAAGTTGGAGATATTTCGACGTTTAAACGGTCATTTTACTTCATCTTGCACGCCGAATGCAGTGCACGACACTTTCAGCGTCGCAAATATCTCTGGTGCCCGCAAATAGCGATCATTCTTAAAACTTTGGCGATAATCGACTGTAATTTCCTTCGCGTTGGAGATATTTCGATGTTTAACCACTCATTTTACTCCATATTACACTTCGAATGCAGTGCACCTCACTTTTAGCGTCGCAACAATCCCTGGCGCGCGCAATTCACGATCATTCGTCTGATGTTCACGCAAATCGACTGTAATTTCCTTAAAGTTGGAGATATTGCGACGCTTAACCGCTCATTTTACTCCATTTTACACGCGAATGCGGTGCACCTCACTTTTAGCGTCGCAACAATCCCGGGCAATCGCAAAACGCGATCTTTCGACTTATTTTGACGAAATCGACTGTAATTTCCTTAAAGCTGGAGATATTCCGACGTCTAACCACTCATTTTACTCCATCACTTTTAGCGTCGCAACAATCCCTGGCGCGCGCAATTCACGATCATTCGTCTGATTTTCACGCAAATCGACTGTAATTTCCTTAAAGTTGGAGATATTGCGACGCTTAACCGCTCATTTTACTCCATTTTACACGTCGAACGCAGTGCAATACACTTTCAGCGTGGAAAATATCTCTGGCGCCCGCAAATAGCGATCATTCGTCTGATTTTCACGCAAATCGACTGTAATTTCCTTAAAGGTGGAGATATTTCGACGTTTAAACGCTCCTCTTACTCCATTTTACACGGTAAATACAGTGCACCTCACTTTTAGCGTCGCAACAATTCCTGGCACTCGTAAAACACGATCTTTCGACTTATTTTGACGAAATCGACTATAATTTCCTTAAAGTTGGAGATATTGCCACATTTAACCGCTCATGTTACTCCATTTTACACGTCGAACGCAGTGCAATACACTTTCAGCGTGGAAAATATCTCTGGCGCCCGCAAATAGCGATCATTCGTCTGATTTTGACGAAAATCGACTGTAATTTCCTTAAAGTTGGAGATATTGCGACGCTTAACCGCTCATTTTACTCCATTTTACACGCCGAATGCAGTGCACGACACTTTTAGCGTCACAGCAACACCTGGCAATCGCAAATCGCGATCTTTCGACTTATTTTGATGAAATCGACTGTAATTTCCTTAAAGTTGGAGATATTGCCACATTTAACCGCTCATTTTACTCCATTTTACACGCCGAATGCAATGCACGACACTTTCAGCGTCGCAAATATCTCTGGCGCCCGCAAATAGCGATCATTCTTAACACTTTGACGATAATCGACTGTAATTTCCTTAAAGTTGGATATATTTCGACGTTTAGCCGCCCATTTTACACCATTTTACACGCCGAATGCAGTGCACGACACTTTTAGCGTCGCAGCAATCCCTGGCACTCGTAAAACACGATCTTTCGTCTCATTTTGACGAAAATCGACTGTAATTTCCTTAAAGTTGAGGATATTTCGACGTTTAACCGCCCATTTTACTCCATTTTACACGCCGAATGCAGTGCACGACACTTTTAGCGTCGCAGCAATCCCTGGCAATCGCAAAACGCGATCTGTCGACTTATTTTGACGAAATCGACTGTAATTTCCTTAAAGCTGGAGATATTCCGACGTATAACCACTCATTTTACTCCATCACTTTTAGCGTCGCAACAACCCCTGGCGCGCGCAATTCACGATCATTCGTCTGATTTTCACGCAAATCGACTGTAATTTCCTTAAAGTTGGAGATATTGCGACGCTTAACCGCTCATTTTACTCCATTTTACACGATAAATACAGTGCACCTCACTTTTAGCGTCGCAGCAATCCCTGGCGCGCGCAATTCGCGATCATTCGTCTGATTTGCACGATAATAGACTGTAATTTCCTTCCCGTCGGAGATATTTCGACGTTTAAACGGTCATCTTACTCCATTTTACACGCTCAATACAGTGCACCTCACTTTTAGCGTCGCAACAATCCCTGGCGCGCGCAATTCGCGATCATTCGTCTGATTTTCACTATAATAGACTGTAATTTCCTTCCCGTCGGAGATATTTCGACGTTTAAACGGTCATCTTACTTCATTTTACACGCTAAATACAGTGCACCTCACTTTTAGCGTCGCAACAATCCCTGGCACTCGTAAAACACGATCTTTCGTCTCATTTTGACGAAAATCGACTGTAATTTCCTTAAAGTTGGAGATATTGCGACGCTTAACTGCTCATTTTACTCCATTTTGCACGCCGAATGCGGTGCACCTCACTTTTAGCGTCGCAACAATCCCGGGCAATCGCAAAACGCGATCTTTCGACTTATTTGGACGAAATCGACTGTAATTTCCTTAAAGTTGGAGATATTTCGACGTTTAACCGCTCATTTTACTCCATTTTACACGTCGAACGCAGTGCAATACACTTTCAGCGTGGAAAATATCTCTGGCGCCCGCAAATAGCGATCATTCGTCTGATTTTGACGAAAATCGACTGTAATTTCCTTAAAGTTGGAGATATTGCGACGCTTAACCGCTCATTTTACTCCATTTTACACGCCGAATGCAGTGCACGACACTTTTAGCGTCGCAGCAACTCCTGGCAATCGCAAATCGCGATCTTTCGACTTATTTTGATGAAATCGACTGTAATTTCCTTAAAGTTGGAGATATTGCCACATTTAACCGCTCATTTTACTCCATTTTACACGACGAATGCAATGCACGACACTTTCAGCGTCGCAAATATCTCTGGCGCCCACAAATAGCGATCATTCTTAACACTTTGACGATAATCGACTGTAATTTCCTTAAAGTTGGAGATATTTCGACGTTTAAACGGTCATTTTACTTCATCTTGCACGCCGAATGCAGTGCACGACACTTTCAGCGTCGCAAATATCTCTGGTGCCCGCAAATAGCGATCATTCTTAAAACTTTGGCGATAATCGACTGTAATTTCCTTCGCGTTGGAGATATTTCGATGTTTAACCACTCATTTTACTCCATATTACACTTCGAATGCAGTGCACCTCACTTTTAGCGTCGCAACAATCCCTGGCGCGCGCAATTCACGATCATTCGTCTGATTTTCACGCAAATCGACTGTAATTTCCTTAAAGTTGGAGATATTGCGACGCTTAACCGCTCATTTTACTCCATTTTACACGCGAATGCGGTGCACCTCACTTTTAGCGTCGCAACAATCCCGGGCAATCGCAAAACGCGATCTTTCGACTTATTTTGACGAAATCGACTGTAATTTCCTTAAAGCTGGAGATATTCCGACGTCTAACCACTCATTTTACTCCATCACTTTTAGCGTCGCAACAATCCCTGGCGCGCGCAATTCACGATCATTCGTCTGATTTTCACGCAAATCGACTGTAATTTCCTTAAAGTTGGAGATATTGCGACGCTTAACCGCTCATTTTACTCCATTTTACACGCCGAATGCGGTGCACCTCACTTTTAGCGTCGCAACAATCCCGGGCAATCGCAAAACGCGATCTTTCGACTTATTTTGACGAAATCGACTGTAATTTCCTTAAAGTTGGAGATATTTCGACGTTTAACCGCTCATTTTACTCCATTTTACACGTCGAACGCAGTGCAATACACTTTCAGCGTGGAAAATATCTCTGGCGCCCGCAAATAGCGATCATTCGTCTGATTTTGACGAAAATCGACTGTAATTTCCTTAAAGTTGGAGATATTGCGACGCTTAACCGCTCATTTTACTCCATTTTACACGCCGAATGCAGTGCACGACACTTTTAGCGTCGCAGCAACTCCTGGCAATCGCAAATCGCGATCTTTCGACTTATTTTGATGAAATCGACTGTAATTTCCTTAAAGTTGGAGATATTGCCACATTTAACCGCTCATTTTACTCCATTTTACACGCCGAATGCAATGCACGACACTTTCAGCGTCGCAAATATCTCTGGCGCCCGCAAATAGCGATCATTCTTAACACTTTGACGATAATCGACTGTAATTTCCTTAAAGTTGGATATATTTCGACGTTTAGCCGCCCATTTTACTCCATTTTACACGCCGAATGCAGTGCACGACACTTTTAGCGTCGCAGCAATCCCTGGCACTCGTAAAACACGATCTTTCGTCTCATTTTGACGAAAATCGACTGTAATTTCCTTAAAGTTGAGGATATTTCGACGTTTAACCGCCCATTTTACTCCATTTTACACGCCGAATGCAGTGCACGACACTTTTAGCGTCGCAGCAATCCCTGGCAATCGCAAAACGCGATCTTTCGACTTATTTTGACGAAATCGACTGTAATTTCCTTAAAGCTGGAGATATTCCGACGTATAGCAACTCATTTTACTCCATCACTTTTAGCGTCGCAGCAACCCCTGGCGCGCGCAATTCACGATCATTCGTCTGATTTTCACGCAAATCGACTGTAATTTCCTTAAAGTTGGAGATATTGCGACGCTTAACCGCTCATTTTACTCCATTTTGCACGCTCAATACAGTGCACCTCACTTTTAGCGTCGCAACAATCCCTGGCGCGCGCAATTCGCGATCATTCGTCTGATTTTCACTATAATAGACTGTAATTTCCTTCCCGTCGGAGATATTTCGACGTTTAAACGGTCATCTTACTTCATTTTACACGCTAAATACAGTGCACCTCACTGTTAGCGTCGCAACAATCCCTGGCGCGCGCAATTCGCGATCTTTCGTCTTATTTTGACGAAAATCGACTGTAATTTCCTTAAAGTTGGAGATATTTCGACGTTTAACCGCTCATTTTACTCCAGTTTACACGCCGAATGCAGTGCACCTCACTTTTAGCGTCGCAACAATTCCTGGCACTCGTAAAACACGATCTTTCGACTTATTTTGACGAAATCGACTATAATTTCCTTAAAGTTGGAGATATTGCCACATTTAACCGCTCATGTTACTCCATTTTACATGCCGAATGCAATGCACGACACTTTCAGGGTCGCAAATATGTCTGGCGCCCGCAAATAGCGATCATTCTTAACACTTTGACGATAATCGACTGTAATTTCCTTCGCGTTGGAGATATTTCGATGTTTAACCGCCCACCTTACTCCATTTTACACGCCGAATGCAGTGCACCTCACTTTTAGCGTCGCAACAATCCCTGGCACTCGTAAAACACGATCTTTCGTCTCATTTTGACGAAAATCGACTGTAATTTCCTTAAAGTTGGAGATATTGCGACGCTTAACCGCTCATTTTACTCCATTTTGCACGCCGAATGCGGTGCACCTCACTTTTAGCGTCGCAACAATCCCGGGCAATCGCAAAACGCGATCTTTCGACTTATTTTGACGAAATCGACTATAATTTCCTTAAAGTTAGAGATATTGCCACATTTAACCGCTCATGTTACTCCATTTTACATGCCGAATGCAATGCACGACACTTTCAGGGTCGCAAATATGTCTGGCGCCCGCAAATAGCGATCATTCTTAACACTTTGACGATAATCGACTGTAATTTCCTTCGCGTTGGAGATATTTCGATGTTTAACCGCCCACCTTACTCCATTTTACACGCCGAATGCAGTGCACCTCACTTTTAGCGTCGCAACAATCCCTGGCACTCGTAAAACACGATCTTTCGTCTCATTTTGACGAAAATCGACTGTAATTTCCTTAAAGTTGGAGATATTGCGACGCTTAACCGCTCATTTTACTCCATTTTGCACGCCGAATGCGGTGCACCTTACTTTTAGCGTCGCAACAATCCCGGGCAATCGCAAAACGCGATCTTTCGACTTATTTTGACGAAATCGACTGTAATTTCCTTAAAGTTGGAGATATTTCGACGTTTAACAGCTCATTTTACTCCATTTTACACGTCGAACACAGTGCAATACACTTTCAGCGTGGAAAATATCTCTGGCGCCCGCAAATAGCGATCATTCGTCTGATTTTGACGAAAATCGACTGTAATTTCCTTAAAGTTGGAGATATTGCGACGCTTAACCGCTCATTTTACTCCATTTTACACGCCGAATGCAGTGCACCTCACTTTTAGCGTCGCAACAATCCCGGGCAATCGCAAAACGCGATCTTTCGACTTATTTTGACGAAATCGACTGTAATTTCCTTAAAGTTGGAGATATTTCGACGTTTAACAGCTCATTTTACTCCATTTTACACGTCGAACACAGTGCAATACACTTTCAGCGTGGAAAATATCTCTGGCGCCCGCAAATAGCGATCATTCGTCTGATTTTGACGAAAATCGACTGTAATTTCCTTAAAGTTGGAGATATTGCGACGCTTAACCGCTCATTTTACTCCATTTTACACGCCGAATGCAGTGCACGACACTTTTAGCGTCGCAGCAACTCCTGGCAATCGCAAATCGCGATCTTTCGACTTATTTTGATGAAATCGACTGTAATTTCCTTAAAGTTGGAGATATTGCCACATTTAACCGCTCATTTTACTCCATTTTACACGCCGAATGCAATGCACGACACTTTCAGCGTCGCAAATATCTCTGGCGCCCGCAAATAGCGATCATTCTTAACACTTTGACGATAATCGACTGTAATTTCCTTAAAGTTGGAGATATTTCGACGTTTAAACGGTCATTTTACTTCATCTTGCACGCCGAATGCAGTGCACGACACTTTCAGCGTCGCAAATATCTCTGGTGCCCGCAAATAGCGATCATTCTTGAAACTTTGGCGATAATCGACTGTAATTTCCTTCGCGTTGGAGATATTTCGATGTTTAACCACTCATTTTACTCCATATTACACTTCGAATGCAGTGCACCTCACTTTTAGCGTCGCAACAATCCCTGGCACTCGTAAAACACGATCTTTCGTCTCATTTTGACGAAAATCGACTGTAATTTCCTTAAAGTTGAGGATATTTCGACGTTTAACCGCCCATTTTACTCCATTTTACACGCCGAATGCAGTGCACGACACTTTTAGCGTCGCAGCAATCCCTGGCAATCGCAAAACGCGATCTTTCGACTTATTTTGACGAAATCGACTGTAATTTCCTTAAAGCTGGAGATATTCCGACGTATAACCACTCATTTTACTCCATCACTTTTAGCGTCGCAACAATCCCTGGCGCGCGCAATTCACGATCATTCGTCTGATTTTCACGCAAATCGACTGTTACGTATTTATTAGTTTTAAGTCAAGTTAAGATTAAAATTCTGTAAAATTTTTTTTTTTTTTTTTTTATTTATTTTTGATTTATTTGTGATTTAGAGTTTAGTCGGAAGGGAAATATTGAAATGATATTATTGTGTATGAAGTATTTATTTGGATTTCCGATTAATACGGTAGTTGCTGCCACCAGAAATAGTCTAAGGACTATTTCAAAAATTTTATTTATTTCAAACGTTACGGGTAGCGTCGACTAGAGTATAATGCTACTGGCAAAACCGATTCCGCTTTTTGGCTAACCTGCTATGTGCAGGGATACTAGCACGGGAGAGGATTAAAGCTGGATACAATATTTGAATGTCAAATTTTTCGTTGCTTGATATGAATTTATTTTTTTTACGTTTTGCCTTCTTCTTCTCTTTTAATTTCGCTATAATAGTTTGTCGTTGGAACCAAAGCTCAGTTTATTTGCCACGATGGATTCTATCACCACGATTTTCTTGCCTTTGAGTTTGATTATCGAGGGTGATTCTAACGATCCTCTCTGTGTGGAACTTGTGTGATTTCGCAAGCCTTGCCCAAAGACGGGCAATATTTTGCCAACAATGGGAGGAGGAATGCGAAGATCGATAGGCGTTTTCGATTATTGAAAACACCGTTTGCACAAGTCAACACAGCGAACGATCCTTCGGTTAAATTTTTAAAGGAAATTGTTCTACTATTTCTCTCTCCTTTTTGTATAATTGCATGCAATGATGGCAAGGAAATTGGTCAATAGAAATGCCGGTATCGCTCTTAATATTCGATCGACGTCAACGATGTATTTAATGGTCCTCTCTGTGCGGGACTTGTGTGATTTCGCAAGCCTTGCCCAAAGACGGGCAATATTTTGCCAACAATGGGAGGAGGAATGCGAAGATCAACGGGTGTTTCAGTAGCTGAAAACACCGTTTGCACAAGCCAACACAGCGAACACCCCCTTTTGTTTAAAGTTTAAAATAATGATTCTATCTTCAAACCGTTCACGGAAATAAAACGAGATTGATGATAGGTAATTCTCGAGTGCAACGAAATTATCAGAGAAGAAGGAAATATTTTTAAAATTTATTTTCTTACCTTGAGAAACCAGTGGCGTCGGGTGCCATCACTTCGTCTGCTCTGATGGTCGTTGGTGTTTTAATTTCTGGGTTTATTTCTCGAAACTCGGATATAATTTATTATCAAACTTTTACTTTATTTATTTGTTTCGATACACGGTTTACAAATTACTAACCGAATTAATACCGCAATTACAATGCGCTTTTGTTTAAGCGATGAAATGAAGACTTCAAAATATTTTATTTTTCCTAAGTCGCGACTTTCCTTTCTTGTCTAGACAACTAAAGACCGCCGAAACGCAAAGTGTTATACAAGATTTCTAAACGCACGATATAGCACGGTATAAGACGTTATAATGAACGTATTAATTATACTGCGTATTAATAATACAGAACGTATTAAAACGTATTAATGGATACTTTAATAAAAATGAACGTTATAAAAACGAGCGTATTAATGACCACGGAATAATAGTGAGCACGTAACAATAATGAACGTATTAATTATACTGCGCGCTGCTCTATGTGCTATGCTTATTTATAATGCCATCCCCACGAGGTGGTGGTTGTGGTGGTGGTCCACTGGGAGTACCCTTCCGTGGGAATCGGGATTTTGCAGTTTTGGCTTCCAGAGATCGTACGTGAGAGAATGTAAGTTTCATATTTCGACTTAGTTCCACTCGGTCCAGTGTTTCTGCTGAGCTAGCGTCTAGGAGACTTGAGACGTTCCATGCTGGTCTTGTCTTTTCCGAGAATCTTCCATGTTTGTACCGTGGGATTTATCTGTGTTTCTTCGGCACGTGCAAGGGCTGGCGGCTGCAGCATCATTATCATTTCGATGTTTGCTCGGGCAACACGCGCGATCCGCTGCTCTCCCACAACAAGGGCCTCCTCCTTCGAATTAGTTTGCGTAAGTTTGATTTAGATAGATATTTGTATATTATGGTTGTTTTCGTGATTTTGATCCTTTTTCCTTTTCTTGTTGTTTCTCTAGGCTTCGGTGATCGACGTTTAAACAATGTTTGCGGAGGCATTTCCATCAGGGGTTCCTATCCAGACTTCTATGGTGCGTACTTTGTCTTATTTTTAATCCGCTTGATTCGTTCTGTTTCGTTTTATTTAAACTATATTGTATTGTTTCAGCGCAAGCGAAAGAGGGATTCCGAAGAACCCATGGGCGATTTGGGAAGGCCCATCAAACGTATGCGTGAGTTCAGCGAACTTTATCCTGGAGCTCCTTGCTTCGATTTTGATTTGGTGTAGGTGCTTCGTTGGTTCGTTGTTTGGTGATCGCGTGTTCCTTATTATTATATTTTGTTTTGATGCATTTTGTTTTTTTCTTCTCTCTTTTTTTTTTGTGTGTGTTCAATATATATATATATATACTTTTTTTAAACGTGATAGTGTAAGGTTATTTTATTTAGTTCTTTTTGTTTGTTAAATATATGTGTATTTAATTTTATATTCCCCCCTTTTTTCTTTGTTAATTATATATATATATATTTTTATATTTATATTTGACAATGTAGTTGCGCATAGAATTTATTAAAGAAAAACGTTAACGATGTGTTTTCATGATTTGTTCCTCACGCCTGATTTCCATTAATCCCTAATATTCCTATCACCGTAACGCGTGTTATTGTGTTAGTTGTTCCGAAGTATCGAAGTAATTTTCTATCGCTTGTTTTTCCGCAATTAGAACATTAATATCGTTATTATTACTTTAAAGTGACAATAGTATTGTTCGTGTGAATATACATATATATATATTTATTTATTTATATTGTGTGTGATTTTAATATGATTAATGTTTTGTAATTCTTCGATAGCTTTATTTATTGTTTTGAGTAGTTTATTTTATAGAGTATTTGATAATATAAGACAAACTCATATACACACAATATATATATATGTATATGTATATATTTCTTCTGGCAGTGTGATTTTCATTTCGATTCTTTAGCGATGTAATGTTGTGTATTTGAGGTTATGTGTCAATTATTTGATTTCATATATACATATATATATCTGGTATTGTGACAACATAGTATTGAAGGTTTTATTTCTAAATTATTGTGTGTTTAATACGTTTTTACATATTAGTGTTTGATGGTAGAATTTCTGTATGCAAACCTTCAAGTCGTTGCGGTGTCAATTATTTTGAACGTTTGACCTATCGACAGGTTGTTACTTAGACCCAAGTGTTGCCTTGTGTGTTCTATTTCTTTTGTAGATTATTAGTAGTAATTTAGTTTAGAATATAGGTTATTTATATATATTTTTATATATAGACATGCATGTTTCGTAATGTAGTTCTTATTTTATAACTCTTTACCGGAACGTAGGCTAGTTTTAAGTATGTATCTTAGATTACTGATTTGATTTAATAATATAGAATGCGCACACATATATATATTTCTGACAATGTAAGCTTTATTTTTTTAGTAATATAATATTGTATGTTTTATGTATTAGTTAGATTATTAGTTTTTGATTTCATATACACATATATTTCATAAGTTGATAATATTGTATTTGTTGCATAGTATTGGAGGTACTGTCTCTAATATTTACTAGATTATTACATGTTTGGCATATATGTTTATACTTATATGTAACTGTCCGAGTTGTTGCGGCGTTGATTGATTAAAATATATTTATATATACATATATTCCTAGTGTTTCAATCATTTCCCTTTCTGTAGTTATTCTTATTTCCTGGTTTATTTGTTTGGTTCGTGACTCGTTCAATCCATTAGTTGGTTCTATTTATTTTATTTTATGCTGGTTGAGTTTATATTATATTGAACCATAGGTTTTCAAATGGCAAGTCGGTTATTGGTAGGTTTATTTAGAGTTGTGTGTATATGTATTTCGTTTATTGGTTGGATCTGTTAGTCGCTCTCATTTTGTTAATCCTTCCTTTCGTTTCGTAGTGCCGTGTGTTCGTTTGTGCATCCAAATCCTTATTCGCGTGTTTTGTATAGAGTAGGTTTCTTGTTCTTCTTACGGCACGTGCGGAGCGCGGGACGTGACACGACTGTAATTTCCTTAAAGTTGGAGATATTGCGACGCTTAACCGCTCATTTTACTCCATTTTACACGCGAATGCGGTGCACCTCACTTTTAGCGTCGCAACAATCCCGGGCAATCGCAAAACGCGATCTTTCGACTTATTTTGACGAAATCGACTGTAATTTCCTTAAAGTTGGAGATATTTCGACGTTTAACCGCTCATTTTACTCCATTTTACACGTCGAACGCAGTGCAATACACTTTCAGCGTGGAAAATATCTCTGGCGCCCGCAAATAGCGATCATTCGTCTGATTTTGACGAAAATCGACTGTAATTTCCTTAAAGTTGGAGATATTGCGACGCTTAACCGCTCATTTTACTCCATTTTACACGCCGAATGCAGTGCACGACACTTTTAGCGTCGCAGCAACTCCTGGCAATCGCAAATCGCGATCTTTCGACTTATTTTGATGAAATCGACTGTAATTTCCTTAAAGTTGGAGATATTTCGACGTTTAAACGGTCATTTTACTTCATCTTGCACGCCGAATGCAGTGCACGACACTTTCAGCGTCGCAAATATCTCTGGTGCCCGCAAATAGCGATCATTCTTAAAACTTTGGCGATAATCGACTGTAATTTCCTTCGCGTTGGAGATATTTCGATGTTTAACCACTCATTTTACTCCATATTACACTTCGAATGCAGTGCACCTCACTTTTAGCGTCGCAACAATCCCTGGCGCGCGCAATTCACGATCATTCGTCTGATTTTCACGCAAATCGACTGTAATTTCCTTAAAGTTGGAGATATTGCGACGCTTAACCGCTCATTTTACTCCATTTTACACGCGAATGCGGTGCACCTCACTTTTAGCGTCGCAACAATCCCGGGCAATCGCAAAACGCGATCTTTCGACTTATTTGGACGAAATCGACTGTAATTTCCTTAAAGCTGGAGATATTCCGACGTATAACCACTCATTTTACTCCATCACTTTTAGCGTCGCAACAATCCCTGGCGCGCGCAATTCACGATCATTCGTCTGATTTTCACGCAAATCGACTGTAATTTCCTTAAAGTTGGAGATATTGCGACGCTTAACCGCTCATTTTACTCCATTTTACACGCCGAATGCGGTGCACCTCACTTTTAGCGTCGCAACAATCCCGGGCAATCGCAAAACGCGATCTTTCGACTTATTTTGACGAAATCGACTGTAATTTCCTTAAAGTTGGAGATATTTCGACGTTTAACCGCTCATTTTACTCCATTTTACACGTCGAACGCAGTGCAATACACTTTCAGCGTGGAAAATATCTCTGGCGCCCGCAAATAGCGATCATTCTTAATACTTTGAACATAATCGACTGTAATTTCCTTCCCGTCGGAGATATTTCGACGTTTAAACGGTCATCTTACTCCATTTTACACGCTAAATACAGTGCACCTCACTTTTAGCGTCGCAACAATCCCTGGCGCGCGCAATTCGCGATCTTTCGTCTTATTTTGACGAAAATCGACTGTAATTTCCTTAAAGTTGGAGATATTTCGACGTTTAACCGCTCATTTTACTCCAGTTTACACGCCGAATGCAGTGCACCTCACTTTTAGCGTCGCAACAATTCCTGGCACTCGTAAAACACGATCTTTCGACTTATTTTGACGAAATCGACTATAATTTCCTTAAAGTTGGAGATATTGCCACATTTAACCGCTCATGTTACTCCATTTTACACGCCGAATGCAGTGTACGACACTTTTAGCGTCGCAGCAATCCCTG
This sequence comes from Bombus sonorus, assembly GCA_029958995.1. NCBI lineage: Eukaryota > Metazoa > Arthropoda > Insecta > Hymenoptera > Apidae > Bombus > Bombus sonorus. The sequence continues at coordinate 3,940,363 of JARWAU010000008.1, read as the reverse complement.
GCAATCGCAAAACGCGATCTTTCGACTTATTTTGACGAAAATCGACTGTAATTTCCTTAAAGCTGGAGATATTCCGACGTATAACCACTCATTTTACTCCATCAATTTTAGCGTCGCAACAATCCCTGGCGCGCGCAATTCACGATCATGCGTCTGATTTTCACGCAAATCGACTGTAATTTCCTTAAAGCTGGAGATATTTCGACGTTTAACCGCCCATTTTACTCCATTTTACACGCCGAATGCAGTGCACGACACTTTTAGCGTCGCAGCAATCCCTGGCAATCGCAAAACGCGATCATTCGACATATTCTGACGAAAATCGACTGTAATTTCCTTAAAGCTGGAGATATTCCGACGTATAACCACTCATTTTACTCCATCACTTTTAGCGTCGCAACAATCCCTGGCGCGCGCAATTCACGATCATTCGTCTGATTTTCACGATAATAGACTGTAATTTCCTTAAAGTTGGAGATGTTTCGACGTTTAACGGCTCATTTTACTCCATTTTACACGCCGAATGCAGTGCACCTCACTTTTAATGTCGCAACAATCCCTGGCACTCGTAAAACACGCTCTTTCGTCTTATTTTGACGAAAATCGACTGTAATTTCCTTCCCGCTGGAGATATTTCGACGTTTAAACGCTCCTCTTACTCCATTGTACACGGTAAATACAGTGCACCTCACTTTTACCGTCGCAACCATCCCTGGCGGGCGCAATTCGCGATCATTCGTCTGATTTTGACGAAAATCGACTGTCATTTCCTTAAAGTTGGAGATATTGCGACGCTTAACCGCTCATTTTACTCCATTTTACACGCCGAATGCAGTGCACGACACTTTTAGCGTCGCAGCAATCCCTGGCAGTCGCAAAACGCGATCTTTCGACTTATTTTGACGAAATCGACTGTAATTTCCTTAAAGTTGGAGATATTGCGACGCTTAACCGCTCATTTTACTCCATTTTGCACGCCGAATGCGGTGCACCTTACTTTTAGCGTCGCAACAATCCCGGGCAATCGCAAAACGCGATCTTTCGACTTATTTTGACGAAATCGACTGTAATTTCCTTAAAGTTGGAGATATTTCGACGTTTAACAGCTCATTTTACTCCATTTTACACGTCGAACACAGTGCAATACACTTTCAGCGTGGAAAATATCTCTGGCGCCCGCAAATAGCGATCATTCGTCTGATTTTGACGAAAATCGACTGTAATTTCCTTAAAGTTGGAGATATTGCGACGCTTAACCGCTCATTTTACTCCATTTTACACGCCGAATGCAGTGCACCTCACTTTTAGCGTCGCAACAATCCCGGGCAATCGCAAAACGCGATCTTTCGACTTATTTTGACGAAATCGACTGTAATTTCCTTAAAGTTGGAGATATTTCGACGTTTAACAGCTCATTTTACTCCATTTTACACGTCGAACACAGTGCAATACACTTTCAGCGTGGAAAATATCTCTGGCGCCCGCAAATAGCGATCATTCGTCTGATTTTGACGAAAATCGACTGTAATTTCCTTAAAGTTGGAGATATTGCGACGCTTAACCGCTCATTTTACTCCATTTTACACGCCGAATGCAGTGCACGACACTTTTAGCGTCGCAGCAACTCCTGGCAATCGCAAATCGCGATCTTTCGACTTATTTTGATGAAATCGACTGTAATTTCCTTAAAGTTGGAGATATTGCCACATTTAACCGCTCATTTTACTCCATTTTACACGCCGAATGCAATGCACGACACTTTCAGCGTCGCAAATATCTCTGGCGCCCGCAAATAGCGATCATTCTTAACACTTTGACGATAATCGACTGTAATTTCCTTAAAGTTGGAGATATTTCGACGTTTAAACGGTCATTTTACTTCATCTTGCACGCCGAATGCAGTGCACGACACTTTCAGCGTCGCAAATATCTCTGGTGCCCGCAAATAGCGATCATTCTTGAAACTTTGGCGATAATCGACTGTAATTTCCTTCGCGTTGGAGATATTTCGATGTTTAACCACTCATTTTACTCCATATTACACTTCGAATGCAGTGCACCTCACTTTTAGCGTCGCAACAATCCCTGGCACTCGTAAAACACGATCTTTCGTCTCATTTTGACGAAAATCGACTGTAATTTCCTTAAAGTTGAGGATATTTCGACGTTTAACCGCCCATTTTACTCCATTTTACACGCCGAATGCAGTGCACGACACTTTTAGCGTCGCAGCAATCCCTGGCAATCGCAAAACGCGATCTTTCGACTTATTTTGACGAAATCGACTGTAATTTCCTTAAAGCTGGAGATATTCCGACGTATAACCACTCATTTTACTCCATCACTTTTAGCGTCGCAACAATCCCTGGCGCGCGCAATTCACGATCATTCGTCTGATTTTCACGCAAATCGACTGTTACGTATTTATTAGTTTTAAGTCAAGTTAAGATTAAAATTCTGTAAAATTTTTTTTTTTTTTTTTTTATTTATTTTTGATTTATTTGTGATTTAGAGTTTAGTCGGAAGGGAAATATTGAAATGATATTATTGTGTATGAAGTATTTATTTGGATTTCCGATTAATACGGTAGTTGCTGCCACCAGAAATAGTCTAAGGACTATTTCAAAAATTTTATTTATTTCAAACGTTACGGGTAGCGTCGACTAGAGTATAATGCTACTGGCAAAACCGATTCCGCTTTTTGGCTAACCTGCTATGTGCAGGGATACTAGCACGGGAGAGGATTAAAGCTGGATACAATATTTGAATGTCAAATTTTTCGTTGCTTGATATGAATTTATTTTTTTTACGTTTTGCCTTCTTCTTCTCTTTTAATTTCGCTATAATAGTTTGTCGTTGGAACCAAAGCTCAGTTTATTTGCCACGATGGATTCTATCACCACGATTTTCTTGCCTTTGAGTTTGATTATCGAGGGTGATTCTAACGATCCTCTCTGTGTGGAACTTGTGTGATTTCGCAAGCCTTGCCCAAAGACGGGCAATATTTTGCCAACAATGGGAGGAGGAATGCGAAGATCGATAGGCGTTTTCGATTATTGAAAACACCGTTTGCACAAGTCAACACAGCGAACGATCCTTCGGTTAAATTTTTAAAGGAAATTGTTCTACTATTTCTCTCTCCTTTTTGTATAATTGCATGCAATGATGGCAAGGAAATTGGTCAATAGAAATGCCGGTATCGCTCTTAATATTCGATCGACGTCAACGATGTATTTAATGGTCCTCTCTGTGCGGGACTTGTGTGATTTCGCAAGCCTTGCCCAAAGACGGGCAATATTTTGCCAACAATGGGAGGAGGAATGCGAAGATCAACGGGTGTTTCAGTAGCTGAAAACACCGTTTGCACAAGCCAACACAGCGAACACCCCCTTTTGTTTAAAGTTTAAAATAATGATTCTATCTTCAAACCGTTCACGGAAATAAAACGAGATTGATGATAGGTAATTCTCGAGTGCAACGAAATTATCAGAGAAGAAGGAAATATTTTTAAAATTTATTTTCTTACCTTGAGAAACCAGTGGCGTCGGGTGCCATCACTTCGTCTGCTCTGATGGTCGTTGGTGTTTTAATTTCTGGGTTTATTTCTCGAAACTCGGATATAATTTATTATCAAACTTTTACTTTATTTATTTGTTTCGATACACGGTTTACAAATTACTAACCGAATTAATACCGCAATTACAATGCGCTTTTGTTTAAGCGATGAAATGAAGACTTCAAAATATTTTATTTTTCCTAAGTCGCGACTTTCCTTTCTTGTCTAGACAACTAAAGACCGCCGAAACGCAAAGTGTTATACAAGATTTCTAAACGCACGATATAGCACGGTATAAGACGTTATAATGAACGTATTAATTATACTGCGTATTAATAATACAGAACGTATTAAAACGTATTAATGGATACTTTAATAAAAATGAACGTTATAAAAACGAGCGTATTAATGACCACGGAATAATAGTGAGCACGTAACAATAATGAACGTATTAATTATACTGCGCGCTGCTCTATGTGCTATGCTTATTTATAATGCCATCCCCACGAGGTGGTGGTTGTGGTGGTGGTCCACTGGGAGTACCCTTCCGTGGGAATCGGGATTTTGCAGTTTTGGCTTCCAGAGATCGTACGTGAGAGAATGTAAGTTTCATATTTCGACTTAGTTCCACTCGGTCCAGTGTTTCTGCTGAGCTAGCGTCTAGGAGACTTGAGACGTTCCATGCTGGTCTTGTCTTTTCCGAGAATCTTCCATGTTTGTACCGTGGGATTTATCTGTGTTTCTTCGGCACGTGCAAGGGCTGGCGGCTGCAGCATCATTATCATTTCGATGTTTGCTCGGGCAACACGCGCGATCCGCTGCTCTCCCACAACAAGGGCCTCCTCCTTCGAATTAGTTTGCGTAAGTTTGATTTAGATAGATATTTGTATATTATGGTTGTTTTCGTGATTTTGATCCTTTTTCCTTTTCTTGTTGTTTCTCTAGGCTTCGGTGATCGACGTTTAAACAATGTTTGCGGAGGCATTTCCATCAGGGGTTCCTATCCAGACTTCTATGGTGCGTACTTTGTCTTATTTTTAATCCGCTTGATTCGTTCTGTTTCGTTTTATTTAAACTATATTGTATTGTTTCAGCGCAAGCGAAAGAGGGATTCCGAAGAACCCATGGGCGATTTGGGAAGGCCCATCAAACGTATGCGTGAGTTCAGCGAACTTTATCCTGGAGCTCCTTGCTTCGATTTTGATTTGGTGTAGGTGCTTCGTTGGTTCGTTGTTTGGTGATCGCGTGTTCCTTATTATTATATTTTGTTTTGATGCATTTTGTTTTTTTCTTCTCTCTTTTTTTTTTGTGTGTGTTCAATATATATATATATATACTTTTTTTAAACGTGATAGTGTAAGGTTATTTTATTTAGTTCTTTTTGTTTGTTAAATATATGTGTATTTAATTTTATATTCCCCCCTTTTTTCTTTGTTAATTATATATATATATATTTTTATATTTATATTTGACAATGTAGTTGCGCATAGAATTTATTAAAGAAAAACGTTAACGATGTGTTTTCATGATTTGTTCCTCACGCCTGATTTCCATTAATCCCTAATATTCCTATCACCGTAACGCGTGTTATTGTGTTAGTTGTTCCGAAGTATCGAAGTAATTTTCTATCGCTTGTTTTTCCGCAATTAGAACATTAATATCGTTATTATTACTTTAAAGTGACAATAGTATTGTTCGTGTGAATATACATATATATATATTTATTTATTTATATTGTGTGTGATTTTAATATGATTAATGTTTTGTAATTCTTCGATAGCTTTATTTATTGTTTTGAGTAGTTTATTTTATAGAGTATTTGATAATATAAGACAAACTCATATACACACAATATATATATATGTATATGTATATATTTCTTCTGGCAGTGTGATTTTCATTTCGATTCTTTAGCGATGTAATGTTGTGTATTTGAGGTTATGTGTCAATTATTTGATTTCATATATACATATATATATCTGGTATTGTGACAACATAGTATTGAAGGTTTTATTTCTAAATTATTGTGTGTTTAATACGTTTTTACATATTAGTGTTTGATGGTAGAATTTCTGTATGCAAACCTTCAAGTCGTTGCGGTGTCAATTATTTTGAACGTTTGACCTATCGACAGGTTGTTACTTAGACCCAAGTGTTGCCTTGTGTGTTCTATTTCTTTTGTAGATTATTAGTAGTAATTTAGTTTAGAATATAGGTTATTTATATATATTTTTATATATAGACATGCATGTTTCGTAATGTAGTTCTTATTTTATAACTCTTTACCGGAACGTAGGCTAGTTTTAAGTATGTATCTTAGATTACTGATTTGATTTAATAATATAGAATGCGCACACATATATATATTTCTGACAATGTAAGCTTTATTTTTTTAGTAATATAATATTGTATGTTTTATGTATTAGTTAGATTATTAGTTTTTGATTTCATATACACATATATTTCATAAGTTGATAATATTGTATTTGTTGCATAGTATTGGAGGTACTGTCTCTAATATTTACTAGATTATTACATGTTTGGCATATATGTTTATACTTATATGTAACTGTCCGAGTTGTTGCGGCGTTGATTGATTAAAATATATTTATATATACATATATTCCTAGTGTTTCAATCATTTCCCTTTCTGTAGTTATTCTTATTTCCTGGTTTATTTGTTTGGTTCGTGACTCGTTCAATCCATTAGTTGGTTCTATTTATTTTATTTTATGCTGGTTGAGTTTATATTATATTGAACCATAGGTTTTCAAATGGCAAGTCGGTTATTGGTAGGTTTATTTAGAGTTGTGTGTATATGTATTTCGTTTATTGGTTGGATCTGTTAGTCGCTCTCATTTTGTTAATCCTTCCTTTCGTTTCGTAGTGCCGTGTGTTCGTTTGTGCATCCAAATCCTTATTCGCGTGTTTTGTATAGAGTAGGTTTCTTGTTCTTCTTACGGCACGTGCGGAGCGCGGGACGTGACACGACTGTAATTTCCTTAAAGTTGGAGATATTGCGACGCTTAACCGCTCATTTTACTCCATTTTACACGCGAATGCGGTGCACCTCACTTTTAGCGTCGCAACAATCCCGGGCAATCGCAAAACGCGATCTTTCGACTTATTTTGACGAAATCGACTGTAATTTCCTTAAAGTTGGAGATATTTCGACGTTTAACCGCTCATTTTACTCCATTTTACACGTCGAACGCAGTGCAATACACTTTCAGCGTGGAAAATATCTCTGGCGCCCGCAAATAGCGATCATTCGTCTGATTTTGACGAAAATCGACTGTAATTTCCTTAAAGTTGGAGATATTGCGACGCTTAACCGCTCATTTTACTCCATTTTACACGCCGAATGCAGTGCACGACACTTTTAGCGTCGCAGCAACTCCTGGCAATCGCAAATCGCGATCTTTCGACTTATTTTGATGAAATCGACTGTAATTTCCTTAAAGTTGGAGATATTTCGACGTTTAAACGGTCATTTTACTTCATCTTGCACGCCGAATGCAGTGCACGACACTTTCAGCGTCGCAAATATCTCTGGTGCCCGCAAATAGCGATCATTCTTAAAACTTTGGCGATAATCGACTGTAATTTCCTTCGCGTTGGAGATATTTCGATGTTTAACCACTCATTTTACTCCATATTACACTTCGAATGCAGTGCACCTCACTTTTAGCGTCGCAACAATCCCTGGCGCGCGCAATTCACGATCATTCGTCTGATTTTCACGCAAATCGACTGTAATTTCCTTAAAGTTGGAGATATTGCGACGCTTAACCGCTCATTTTACTCCATTTTACACGCGAATGCGGTGCACCTCACTTTTAGCGTCGCAACAATCCCGGGCAATCGCAAAACGCGATCTTTCGACTTATTTGGACGAAATCGACTGTAATTTCCTTAAAGCTGGAGATATTCCGACGTATAACCACTCATTTTACTCCATCACTTTTAGCGTCGCAACAATCCCTGGCGCGCGCAATTCACGATCATTCGTCTGATTTTCACGCAAATCGACTGTAATTTCCTTAAAGTTGGAGATATTGCGACGCTTAACCGCTCATTTTACTCCATTTTACACGCCGAATGCGGTGCACCTCACTTTTAGCGTCGCAACAATCCCGGGCAATCGCAAAACGCGATCTTTCGACTTATTTTGACGAAATCGACTGTAATTTCCTTAAAGTTGGAGATATTTCGACGTTTAACCGCTCATTTTACTCCATTTTACACGTCGAACGCAGTGCAATACACTTTCAGCGTGGAAAATATCTCTGGCGCCCGCAAATAGCGATCATTCTTAATACTTTGAACATAATCGACTGTAATTTCCTTCCCGTCGGAGATATTTCGACGTTTAAACGGTCATCTTACTCCATTTTACACGCTAAATACAGTGCACCTCACTTTTAGCGTCGCAACAATCCCTGGCGCGCGCAATTCGCGATCTTTCGTCTTATTTTGACGAAAATCGACTGTAATTTCCTTAAAGTTGGAGATATTTCGACGTTTAACCGCTCATTTTACTCCAGTTTACACGCCGAATGCAGTGCACCTCACTTTTAGCGTCGCAACAATTCCTGGCACTCGTAAAACACGATCTTTCGACTTATTTTGACGAAATCGACTATAATTTCCTTAAAGTTGGAGATATTGCCACATTTAACCGCTCATGTTACTCCATTTTACACGCCGAATGCAGTGTACGACACTTTTAGCGTCGCAGCAATCCCTGGCAATCGCAAAACGCGATCTTTCGACTTATTTTGACGAAAATCGACTGTAATTTCCTTAAAGCTGGAGATATTCCGACGTATAACCACTCATTTTACTCCATCAATTTTAGCGTCGCAACAATCCCTGGCGCGCGCAATTCACGATCATGCGTCTGATTTTCACGCAAATCGACTGTAATTTCCTTAAAGCTGGAGATATTTCGACGTTTAACCGCCCATTTTACTCCATTTTACACGCCGAATGCAGTGCACGACACTTTTAGCGTCGCAGCAATCCCTGGCAATCGCAAAACGCGATCATTCGACATATTCTGACGAAAATCGACTGTAATTTCCTTAAAGCTGGAGATATTCCGACGTATAACCACTCATTTTACTCCATCACTTTTAGCGTCGCAACAATCCCTGGCGCGCGCAATTCACGATCATTCGTCTGATTTTCACGATAATAGACTGTAATTTCCTTAAAGTTGGAGATGTTTCGACGTTTAACGGCTCATTTTACTCCATTTTACACGCCGAATGCAGTGCACCTCACTTTTAATGTCGCAACAATCCCTGGCACTCGTAAAACACGCTCTTTCGTCTTATTTTGACGAAAATCGACTGTAATTTCCTTCCCGCTGGAGATATTTCGACGTTTAAACGCTCCTCTTACTCCATTGTACACGGTAAATACAGTGCACCTCACTTTTACCGTCGCAACCATCCCTGGCGGGCGCAATTCGCGATCATTCGTCTGATTTTGACGAAAATCGACTGTCATTTCCTTAAAGTTGGAGATATTGCGACGCTTAACCGCTCATTTTACTCCATTTTACACGCCGAATGCAGTGCACGACACTTTTAGCGTCGCAGCAATCCCTGGCAGTCGCAAAACGCGATCTTTCGACTTATTTTGACGAAATCGACTGTAATTTCCTTAAAGTTGGAGATATAGCGACGTTTAACGGCTCATTTTACTCCATTTTACACGCCGAATGCAGTGCACCTCACTTTTAACGTCGCAACAATCCCTGGAACTCGTAAAATTGCTCTTTCGTCTTATTTTGACGAAAATCGACTGTAATTTCCTTAAAGCTGGAGATATTCCGACGTATAACCACTCATTTTACTCCATCACTTTTAGCGTCGCAACCATCCCTGGCGCGCAAAATTCACGATCATTCGTCTGATTTTCACGCAAATCGACTGTAATTTCCTTAAAGTTGGAGATATTGCGACGCTTAACCGCTCATTTTACTCCATTTTGCACGCCGAATGCGGTGCACTTCACTTTTAGCGTCGCAACAATCCCGGGCAATCGCAAAACGCGATCTTTCGACTTATTTTGACGAAATCGACTGTAATTTCCTTAAAGTTGGAGATATTTCGACGTTTAACCGCTCATTTTACTCCATTTTACACGTCGAACGCAGGGCAATACACTTTCAGCGTGGAAAATATCTCTGGCGCCCGCAAATAGCGATCATTCGTCTGATTTTGACGAAAATCGACTGTAATTTCCTTAAAGTTGGAGATATTGCGACGCTTAACCGCTCATTTTACTCCATTTTACACGCCGAATGCAGTGCACGACACTTTTAGCGTCGCAGCAACTCCTGGCAATCGCAAATCGCGATCTTTCGACTTATTTTGATGAAATCGACTGTAATTTCCTTAAAGTTGGAGATATTGCCACATTTAACCGCTTATTTTACTCCATTTTACACGCCGAATGCAATGCACGACACTTTCAGCGTCGCAAATATCTCTGGCGCCCGCAAATAGCGATCATTCTTAACACTTTGACGATAATCGACTGTAATTTCCTTAAAGTTGGAGATATTTCGACGTTTAAACGGTCATTTTACTTCATCTTGCACGCCGAATGCAGTGCACGACACTTTCAGCGTCGCAAATATCTCTGGTGCCCGCAAATAGCGATCATTCTTAAAACTTTGGCGATAATCGACTGTAATTTCCTTCGCGTTGGAGATATTTCGATGTTTAACCACTCATTTTACTCCATATTACACTTCGAATGCAGTGCACCTCACTTTTAGCGTCGCAACAATCCCTGGCACTCGTAAAACACGATCTTTCGTCTCATTTTGACGAAAATCGACTGTAATTTCCTTAAAGTTGAGGATATTTCGACGTTTAACCGCCCATTTTACTCCATTTTACTCGCCGAATGCAGTGCACGACACTTTTAGCGTCGCAGCAATCCCTGGCAATCGCAAAACGCGATCTTTCGACTTATTTTGACGAAATCGACTGTAATTTCCTTAAAGCTGGAGATATTCCGACGTATAACCACTCATTTTACTCCATCACTTTTAGCGTCGCAACAATCCCTGGCGCGCGCAATTCACGATCATTCGTCTGATTTTCACGCAAATCGACTGTAATTTCCTTAAAGTTGGAGATATTGCGACGCTTAACCGCTCATTTTACTCCATTTTACACGCGAATGCGGTGCACCTCACTTTTAGCGTCGCAACAATCCCGGGCAATCTCAAAACGCGATCTTTCGACTTATTTTGACGAAATCGACTGTAATTTCCTTAAAGTTGGAGATATTTCGACGTTTAACCGCTCATTTTACTCCATTTTACACGTCGAACGCAGTGCAATACACTTTCAGCGTGGAAAATATCTCTGGCGCCCGCAAATAGCGATCATTCGTCTGATTTTGACGAAAATCGACTGTAATTTCCTTAAAGTTGGAGATATTGCGACGCTTAACCGCTCATTTTACTCCATTTTACACGCCGAATGCAGTGCACGACACTTTTAGCGTCGCAGCAACTCCTGGCAATCGCAAATCGCGATCTTTCGACTTATTTTGATGAAATCGACTGTAATTTCCTTCCCGTTGGAGATATTTCGACGTTTAAACGCTCCTCTTATTCCATTTTGCACGGTAAATACAGTGCACCTCACTTTTAGCGTCGCAGCAATCCCTGGCGCGCGCAATTCGCGATCATTCGTCTGATTTGCACGATAATAGACTGTAATTTCCTTCCCGTCGGAGATATTTCGACGTTTAAACGGTCATCTTACTCCATTTTACACGCTCAATACAGTGCACCTCACTTTTAGCGTCGCAACAATCCCTGGCGCGCGCAATTCGCGATCATTCGTCTGATTTTCACGATAATAGACTGTAATTTCATTCCCGTCGGAGATATTTCGACGTTTAAACGGTCATCTTACTCCATTTTACACGCTAAATACAGAGCACCTCACTTTTAGCGTCGCAACAATCCCTGGCGCGCGCAATTCGCGATCTTTCGTCTTATTTTGACGAAAATCGACTGTAATTTCCTTAAAGTTGGAGATATTTCGACGTTTAACCGCTCATTTTACTCCAGTTTACACGCCGAATGCAGTGCACCTCTCTTTTAGCGTCGCAACAATTCCTGGCACTCGTAAAACACGATCTTTCGACTTATTTTGACGAAATCGACTATAATTTCCTTAAAGTTGGAGATATTGCCACATTTAACCGCTCATGTTACTCCATTTTACATGCCGAATGCAATGCACGACACTTTCAGGGTCGCAAATATCTCTGGCGCCCGCAAATAGCGATCATTCTTAACACTTTGACGATAATCGACTGTAACTTCCTTCGCGTTGGAGATATTTCGATGTTTAACCACTCACTTTACTCCATGTTACACGCCGAATGCAGTGCACCTCACTTTTAGCGTCGCAACAATCCCTGGCACTCGTAAAACACGATCTTTCTTCTTATTTTGACGAAAATCGACTGTAATTTCCTTAAAGTTGGAGGTATTTCGACGCTTAACCGCTCATTTTACTCCATTTTACACGCCGAAAGCAGTGCACGACACTTTTAGCGTCACAGCAATCCCTGGCAATCGCAAAACGCGATCTTTCGACTTATTTTGACGAAATCGAATGTAATTTCCTTAAAGTTGGCGATATTGCGACGTTTAACCGCTCATTTTACTCCATCTTACACGCCGAATGCAGTGCACCTCACTTTTAGCGTCGCAGCAATCCCTCGCAATCGCAAAACGCGATCTTTCGACTTATTTTGACGAAATCGACCGTAATTTCCTTAAAGTTGGAGATATTTCGACGTTTAAACGCTCCTCTTACTCCATTTTACACGGTAAATACAGTGCACCTCACTTTTAGCGTCGCAGCAATCCCTGGCGCGCGCAATTCGCGATCATTCGTCTGAATTTCACGATAATAGACTGTAATTTCCTTCCCGTTGGAGATATCTCGACGTTTAAACGCTCCTCTTACTCCATTTTACACGGTAAATACAGTGCACCTCACTTTTACCGTCGCAACAATCCCTGGCGCGCGCAATTCGCGATCATTCGTCTGATTTTGACGAAAATCGACTGTAATTTCCTTAAAGTTGGAGATATTGCGACGCTTAACCGCTCATTTTACTCCATTTTACACGCCGAATGCAGTGCACGACACTTTTAGCGTCGCAGCAATTCCTGGCAATCGCAAAACGCGATCTTTCGACTTATTTTGACGAAATCGAATGTAATTTCCTTAAAGTTGGAGATATTGCGACGTTTAACCGCTCATTTTACTCCATCTTACACGCCGAATGCAGTGCACCTCACTTTTAGCGTCGCAGCAATCCCTGGCAATCGCAAAACGCGATCTTTCGACATATTTTGATGAAATCGACTGTAATTTCCTTAAAGTTTGAGATATTGCCACATTTAACCGCTCATTTTACTCCATTTTACACGCCGAATGCAATGCACGACACTTTCAGCGTCGCAAATATCTCTGGCGCCCGCAAATAGCGATCATTCTTAACACTTTGACGATAATCGACTGTAATTTCCTTAAAGTTGGAGATATTTCGACGTTTAAACGGTCATTTTACTTCATCTTGCACGCCGAATGCAGTGCACGACACTTTCAGCGTCGCAAATATCTCTGGTGCCCGCAAATAGCGATCATTCTTAAAACTTTGGCGATAATCGACTGTAATTTCCTTCGCGTTGGAGATATTTCGATGTTTAACCACTCATTTTACTCCATGTTACACGCCGAATGCAGTGCACCTCACTTTTAGCGTCGCAACAATCCCTGGCAGTCGTAAAACACGATCTTTCGTCTCATTTTGACGAAAATCGACTGTAATTTCCTTAAAGCTGGAGATATTTCGACGTTTAACCGCCCATTTTACTCCATTTTACACGCCGAATGCAGTGCACGACACTTTTAGCGTCGCAGCAATCCCTGGCAATCGCAAAACGCGATCTTTCGACTTATTTTGACGAAAATCGACTGTAATTGCCTTAAAGCTGGAGATATTCCGACGTATAACCACTCATTTTACTCCATCACTTTTAGCGTCGCAACAATCCCTGGCGCGCGCAATTCACGATCATTCGTCTGATTTTCACGCAAATCGACTGTAATTTCCTTAAAGTTGGAGATATTTCGACGTTTAAACGCTCCTCTTACTCCATTTTACACGGTAAATACAGTGCACCTCACTTTTACCGTCGCAACAATCCCTGGCGCGCGCAATTCGCGATCATTCGTCTGATTTTGACGAAAATCGACTGTAATTTCCTTAAAGTTGGAGATATTGCGACGCTTAACCGCTCATTTTACTCCATTTTACACGCCGAATGCAGTGCACGACACTTTTAGCGTCGCAGCAATTCCTGGTAATCGCAAATCGCGATCTGTCGACTTATTTTGATGAAATCGACTGTAATTTCCTTAAAGTTGGAGATATTGCGACGTTTAACGGCTCATGTTGCTCCATTTTGCACGCCGAATGCGGTGCACCTCACTTTTAGCGTCGCAACAATCCCGGGCAATCGCAAAACGCGATCTTTCGACTTATTTTGACGAAATCGACTGTAATTTCCTTAAAGTTGGAGATATTTCGACGTTTAACCGCTCATTTTACTCCATTTTACACGTCGAACGCAGTGCACGACACTTTCAGCGTCGCAAATATCTCTGGCGCCCGCAAATAGCGATCATGCTTAACACTTTGACGATAATCGACTGTAATTTCCTTAAAGTTGGAGATATTTCGACGTTTAAACGGTCATTTTACTTCATCTTGCACGCCGAATGCAGTGCACGACACTTTCAGCGTCGCAAATATCTCTGGTGCCCGCAAATAGCGATCATTCTTAAAACTTTGGCGATAATCGACTGTAATTTCCTTCGCGTTGGAGATATTTCGATGTTTAACCACTCATTTTACTCCATATTACACTTCGAATGCAGTGCACCTCACTTTTAGCGTCGCAACAATCCCTGGCACTCGTAAAACACGATCTTTCGTCTCATTTTGACGAAAATCGACTGTCATTTCCTTAAAGTTGAGGATATTTCGACGTTTAACCGCCCATTTTACTCCATTTTACACGCCGAATGCAGTGCACGACACTTTTAGCGTCGCAGCAATCCCTGGCAATCGCAAAACGCGATCTTTCGACTTATTTTGACGAAATCGACTGTAATTTCCTTAAAGCTGGAGATATTCCGACGTATAACCACTCATTTTACTCCATCACTTTTAGCGTCGCAACAATCCCTGGCGCGCGCAATTCACGATCATTCGTCTGATTTTCACGCAAATCGACTGTAATTTCCTTAAAGTTGGAGATATTGCGACGCTTAACCGCTCATTTTACTCCATTTTACACGCCGAATGCGGTGCACCTCACTTTTAGCGTCGCAGCAATTCCTGGCAATCGCAAAACGCGATCTTTCGACTTATTTTGACGAAATCGAATGTAATTTCCTTAAAGTTGGAGATATTGCGACGTTTAACCGCTCATTTTACTCCATCTTACACGCCGAATGCAGTGCACCTCACTTTTAGCGTCGCAGCAATCCCTGGCAATCGCAAAACGCGATCTTTCGACATATTTTGATGAAATCGACTGTAATTTCCTTAAAGTTTGAGATATTGCCACATTTAACCGCTCATTTTACTCCATTTTACACGCCGAATGCAATGCACGACACTTTCAGCGTCGCAAATATCTCTGGCGCCCGCAAATAGCGATCATTCTTAACACTTTGACGATAATCGACTGTAATTTCCTTAAAGTTGGAGATATTTCGACGTTTAAACGGTCATTTTACTTCATCTTGCACGCCGAATGCAGTGCACGACACTTTCAGCGTCGCAAATATCTCTGGTGCCCGCAAATAGCGATCATTCTTAAAACTTTGGCGATAATCGACTGTAATTTCCTTCGCGTTGGAGATATTTCGATGTTTAACCACTCATTTTACTCCATGTTACACGCCGAATGCAGTGCACCTCACTTTTAGCGTCGCAACAATCCCTGGCAGTCGTAAAACACGATCTTTCGTCTCATTTTGACGAAAATCGACTGTAATTTCCTTAAAGCTGGAGATATTTCGACGTTTAACCGCCCATTTTACTCCATTTTACACGCCGAATGCAGTGCACGACACTTTTAGCGTCGCAGCAATCCCTGGCAATCGCAAAACGCGATCTTTCGACTTATTTTGACGAAAATCGACTGTAATTGCCTTAAAGCTGGAGATATTCCGACGTATAACCACTCATTTTACTCCATCACTTTTAGCGTCGCAACAATCCCTGGCGCGCGCAATTCACGATCATTCGTCTGATTTTCACGCAAATCGACTGTAATTTCCTTAAAGTTGGAGATATTTCGACGTTTAAACGCTCCTCTTACTCCATTTTACACGGTAAATACAGTGCACCTCACTTTTACCGTCGCAACAATCCCTGGCGCGCGCAATTCGCGATCATTCGTCTGATTTTGACGAAAATCGACTGTAATTTCCTTAAAGTTGGAGATATTGCGACGCTTAACCGCTCATTTTACTCCATTTTACACGCCGAATGCAGTGCACGACACTTTTAGCGTCGCAGCAATTCCTGGTAATCGCAAATCGCGATCTGTCGACTTATTTTGATGAAATCGACTGTAATTTCCTTAAAGTTGGAGATATTGCGACGTTTAACGGCTCATGTTGCTCCATTTTGCACGCCGAATGCGGTGCACCTCACTTTTAGCGTCGCAACAATCCCGGGCAATCGCAAAACGCGATCTTTCGACTTATTTTGACGAAATCGACTGTAATTTCCTTAAAGTTGGAGATATTTCGACGTTTAACCGCTCATTTTACTCCATTTTACACGTCGAACGCAGTGCACGACACTTTCAGCGTCGCAAATATCTCTGGCGCCCGCAAATAGCGATCATGCTTAACACTTTGACGATAATCGACTGTAATTTCCTTAAAGTTGGAGATATTTCGACGTTTAAACGGTCATTTTACTTCATCTTGCACGCCGAATGCAGTGCACGACACTTTCAGCGTCGCAAATATCTCTGGTGCCCGCAAATAGCGATCATTCTTAAAACTTTGGCGATAATCGACTGTAATTTCCTTCGCGTTGGAGATATTTCGATGTTTAACCACTCATTTTACTCCATATTACACTTCGAATGCAGTGCACCTCACTTTTAGCGTCGCAACAATCCCTGGCACTCGTAAAACACGATCTTTCGTCTCATTTTGACGAAAATCGACTGTCATTTCCTTAAAGTTGAGGATATTTCGACGTTTAACCGCCCATTTTACTCCATTTTACACGCCGAATGCAGTGCACGACACTTTTAGCGTCGCAGCAATCCCTGGCAATCGCAAAACGCGATCTTTCGACTTATTTTGACGAAATCGACTGTAATTTCCTTAAAGCTGGAGATATTCCGACGTATAACCACTCATTTTACTCCATCACTTTTAGCGTCGCAACAATCCCTGGCGCGCGCAATTCACGATCATTCGTCTGATTTTCACGCAAATCGACTGTAATTTCCTTAAAGTTGGAGATATTGCGACGCTTAACCGCTCATTTTACTCCATTTTACACGCCGAATGCGGTGCACCTCACTTTTAGCGTCGCAACAATCACGGGCAATCGCAAAACGCGATCTTTCGACTTATTTTGACGAAATCGACTGTAATTTCCTTAAAGTTGGAGATATTTCGACGTTTAACCGCTCATTTTACTCCATTTTACACGTCGAACGCAGCGCAATACACTTTCAGCGTGGAAAATATCTCTGGCGCCCGCAAATAGCGATCATTCTTAATACTTTGAACATAATCGACTGTAATTTCCTTCCCGTTGGAGACATTTCGACGTTTAAACGCTCCTCTTACTCCATTTTACACGATAAACACAGTGCACCTCACTTTTACCGTCGCAGCAATCCCTGGCGCGCGCAATTCGCGATCATTCGTCTGATTTTCACGATAATAGACTGTAATTTCCTTCCCGTCGGAGATATTTCGACGTTTAAACGGTCATCTTACTCCATTTTACACGCTAAATACAGTGCACCTCACTGTTAGCGTCGCAACAATCCCTGGCGCGCGCAATTCGCGATCTTTCGTCTTATTTTGACGAAAATCGACTGTAATTTCCTTAATGTTGGAGATATTTCGACGTTTAACCGCTCATTTTACTCCAGTTTACACGCCGAATGCAGTGCACCTCACTTTTAGCGTCGCGACAATCCCTGGCGCGCGCAATTCGCGATCTTTCGTCTTATTTTGACGAAAATCGACTGTAATTTCCTTAAAGTTGGAGATATTGCCACATTTAACCGCTCATGTTACTCCATTTTACACGCCGAATGCAGTGCACCTCACTTTTAGCGTCGCAACAATTCCTGGCACTCGTAAAACACGATCTTTCGACTTATTTTGACGAAATCGACTATAATTTCCTTAAAGTTGGAGATATTGCCACATTTAACCGCTCATGTTACTCCATTTTACACGCCGAATGCAGTGTACGACACTTTTAGCGTCGCAGCAATCCCTGGCAATCGCAAAACGCGATCTTTCGACTTATTTTGACGAAAATCGACTGTAATTTCCTTAAAGCTGGAGATATTCCGACGTATAACCACTCATTTTACTCCATCAATTTTAGCGTCGCAACAATCCCTGGCGCGCGCAATTCACGATCATGCGTCTGATTTTCACGCAAATCGACTGTAATTTCCTTAAAGCTGGAGATATTTCGACGTTTAACCGCCCATTTTACTCCATTTTACACGCCGAATGCAGTGCACGACACTTTTAGCGTCGCAGCAATCCCTGGCAATCGCAAAACGCGATCATTCGACATATTCTGACGAAAATCGACTGTAATTTCCTTAAAGCTGGAGATATTCCGACGTATAACCACTCATTTTACTCCATCACTTTTAGCGTCGCAACAATCCCTGGCGCGCGCAATTCACGATCATTCGTCTGATTTTCACGATAATAGACTGTAATTTCCTTAAAGTTGGAGATGTTTCGACGTTTAACGGCTCATTTTACTCCATTTTACACGCCGAATGCAGTGCACCTCACTTTTAATGTCGCAACAATCCCTGGCACTCGTAAAACACGCTCTTTCGTCTTATTTTGACGAAAATCGACTGTAATTTCCTTCCCGCTGGAGATATTTCGACGTTTAAACGCTCCTCTTACTCCATTGTACACGGTAAATACAGTGCACCTCACTTTTACCGTCGCAACCATCCCTGGCGGGCGCAATTCGCGATCATTCGTCTGATTTTGACGAAAATCGACTGTCATTTCCTTAAAGTTGGAGATATTGCGACGCTTAACCGCTCATTTTACTCCATTTTACACGCCGAATGCAGTGCACGACACTTTTAGCGTCGCAGCAATCCCTGGCAGTCGCAAAACGCGATCTTTCGACTTATTTTGACGAAATCGACTGTAATTTCCTTAAAGTTGGAGATATTGCCACATTTAACCGCTCATGTTACTCCATTTTACACGCCGAATGCAGTGTACGACACTTTTAGCGTCGCAGCAATCCCTGGCAATCGCAAAACGCGATCTTTCGACTTATTTTGACGAAAATCGACTGTAATTTCCTTAAAGCTGGAGATATTCCGACGTATAACCACTCATTTTACTCCATCAATTTTAGCGTCGCAACAATCCCTGGCGCGCGCAATTCACGATCATGCGTCTGATTTTCACGCAAATCGACTGTAATTTCCTTAAAGCTGGAGATATTTCGACGTTTAACCGCCCATTTTACTCCATTTTACACGCCGAATGCAGTGCACGACACTTTTAGCGTCGCAGCAATCCCTGGCAATCGCAAAACGCGATCATTCGACATATTCTGACGAAAATCGACTGTAATTTCCTTAAAGCTGGAGATATTCCGACGTATAACCACTCATTTTACTCCATCACTTTTAGCGTCGCAACAATCCCTGGCGCGCGCAATTCACGATCATTCGTCTGATTTTCACGATAATAGACTGTAATTTCCTTAAAGTTGGAGATGTTTCGACGTTTAACGGCTCATTTTACTCCATTTTACACGCCGAATGCAGTGCACCTCACTTTTAATGTCGCAACAATCCCTGGCACTCGTAAAACACGCTCTTTCGTCTTATTTTGACGAAAATCGACTGTAATTTCCTTCCCGCTGGAGATATTTCGACGTTTAAACGCTCCTCTTACTCCATTGTACACGGTAAATACAGTGCACCTCACTTTTACCGTCGCAACCATCCCTGGCGGGCGCAATTCGCGATCATTCGTCTGATTTTGACGAAAACCGACTGTCATTTCCTTAAAGTTGGAGATATTGCGACGCTTAACCGCTCATTTTACTCCATTTTACACGCCGAATGCAGTGCACGACACTTTTAGCGTCGCAGCAATCCCTGGCAGTCGCAAAACGCGATCTTTCGACTTATTTTGACGAAATCGACTGTAATTTCCTTAAAGTTGGAGATATAGCGACGTTTAACGGCTCATTTTACTCCATTTTACACGCCGAATGCAGTGCACCTCACTTTTAACGTCGCAACAATCCCTGGAACTCGTAAAACACGCTCTTTCGTCTTATTTTGACGAAAATCGACTGTAATTTCCTTAAAGCTGGAGATATTCCGACGTATAACCACTCATTTTACTCCATCACTTTTAGCGTCGCAACCATCCCTGGCGCGCAAAATTCACGATCATTCGTCTGATTTTCACGCAAATCGACTGTAATTTCCTTAAAGTTGGAGATATTGCGACGCTTAACCGCTCATTTTACTCCATTTTGCACGCCGAATGCGGTGCACCTCACTTTTAGCGTCGCAACAATCCCGGGCAATCGCAAAACGCGATCTTTCGACTTATTTTGACGAAATCGACTGTAATTTCCTTAAAGTTGGAGATATTTCGACGTTTAACCGCTCATTTTACTCCATTTTACACGTCGAACGCAGGGCAATACACTTTCAGCGTGGAAAATATCTCTGGCGCCCGCAAATAGCGATCATTCGTCTGATTTTGACGAAAATCGACTGTAATTTCCTTAAAGTTGGAGATATTGCGACGCTTAACCGCTCATTTTACTCCATTTTACACGCCGAATGCAGTGCACGACACTTTTAGCGTCGCAGCAACTCCTGGCAATCGCAAATCGCGATCTTTCGACTTATTTTGATGAAATCGACTGTAATTTCCTTAAAGTTGGAGATATTGCCACATTTAACCGCTCATTTTACTCCATTTTACACGCCGAATGCAATGCACGACACTTTCAGCGTCGCAAATATCTCTGGCGCCCGCAAATAGCGATCATTCTTAACACTTTGACGATAATCGACTGTAATTTCCTTAAAGTTGGAGATATTTCGACGTTTAAACGGTCATTTTACTTCATCTTGCACGCCGAATGCAGTGCACGACACTTTCAGCGTCGCAAATATCTCTGGTGCCCGCAAATAGCGATCATTCTTAAAACTTTGGCGATAATCGACTGTAATTTCCTTCGCGTTGGAGATATTTCGATGTTTAACCACTCATTTTACTCCATATTACACTTCGAATGCAGTGCACCTCACTTTTAGCGTCGCAACAATCCCTGGCACTCGTAAAACACGATCTTTCGTCTCATTTTGACGAAAATCGACTGTAATTTCCTTAAAGTTGGAGATATTGCGACGCTTAACCGCTCATTTTACTCCATTTTACACGCCGAATGCAGTGCACGACACTTTTAGCGTCGCAGCAACTCCTGGCAATCGCAAATCGCGATCTTTCGACTTATTTTGATGAAATCGACTGTAATTTCCTTAAAGTTGGAGATATTGCCACATTTAACCGCTCATTTTACTCCATTTTACACGACGAATGCAATGCACGACACTTTCAGCGTCGCAAATATCTCTGGCGCCCACAAATAGCGATCATTCTTAATACTTTGAACATAATCGACTGTAATTTCCTTCCCGTTGGAGATATTTCGACGTTTAAACGCTCCTCTTACTCCATTTTGCACGGTAAATACAGTGCACCTCACTTTTAGCGTCGCAGCAATCCCTGGCGCGCGCAATTCGCGATCATTCGTCTGATTTGCACGATAATAGACTGTAATTTCCTTCCCGTCGGAGATATTTCGACGTTTAAACGGTCATCTTACTCCATTTTACACGCTCAATACAGTGCACCTCACTTTTAGCGTCGCAACAATGCCTGGCGCGCGCAATTCGCGATCATTCGTCTGATTTTCACGATAATAGACTGTAATTTCATTCCCGTCGGAGATATTTCGACGTTTAAACGGTCATCTTACTCCATTTTACACGCTAAATACAGAGCACCTCACTTTTAGCGTCGCAACAATCCCTGGCGCGCGCAATTCGCGATCTTTCGTCTTATTTTGACGAAAATCGACTGTAATTTCCTTAAAGTTGGAGATATTTCGACGTTTAACCGCTCATTTTACTCCAGTTTACACGCCGAATGCAGTGCACCTCTCTTTTAGCGTCGCAACAATTCCTGGCACTCGTAAAACACGATCTTTCGACTTATTTTGACGAAATCGACTATAATTTCCTTAAAGTTGGAGATATTGCCACATTTAACCGCTCATGTTACTCCATTTTACATGCCGAATGCAATGCACGACACTTTCAGGGTCGCAAATATCTCTGGCGCCCGCAAATAGCGATCATTCTTAACACTTTGACGATAATCGACTGTAACTTCCTTCGCGTTGGAGATATTTCGATGTTTAACCACTCACTTTACTCCATGTTACACGCCGAATGCAGTGCACCTCACTTTTAGCGTCGCAACAATCCCTGGCACTCGTAAAACACGATCTTTCTTCTTATTTTGACGAAAATCGACTGTAATTTCCTTAAAGTTGGAGGTATTTCGACGCTTAACCGCTCATTTTACTCCATTTTACACGCCGAAAGCAGTGCACGACACTTTTAGCGTCACAGCAATCCCTGGCAATCGCAAAACGCGATCTTTCGACTTATTTTGACGAAATCGAATGTAATTTCCTTAAAGTTGGCGATATTGCGACGTTTAACCGCTCATTTTACTCCATCTTACACGCCGAATGCAGTGCACCTCACTTTTAGCGTCGCAGCAATCCCTCGCAATCGCAAAACGCGATCTTTCGACTTATTTTGACGAAATCGACCGTAATTTCCTTAAAGTTGGAGATATTTCGACGTTTAAACGCTCCTCTTACTCCATTTTACACGGTAAATACAGTGCACCTCACTTTTAGCGTCGCAGCAATCCCTGGCGCGCGCAATTCGCGATCATTCGTCTGAATTTCACGATAATAGACTGTAATTTCCTTCCCGTTGGAGATATCTCGACGTTTAAACGCTCCTCTTACTCCATTTTACACGGTAAATACAGTGCACCTCACTTTTACCGTCGCAACAATCCCTGGCGCGCGCAATTCGCGATCATTCGTCTGATTTTGACGAAAATCGACTGTAATTTCCTTAAAGTTGGAGATATTGCGACGCTTAACCGCTCATTTTACTCCATTTTACACGCCGAATGCAGTGCACGACACTTTTAGCGTCGCAGCAATTCCTGGCAATCGCAAAACGCGATCTTTCGACTTATTTTGACGAAATCGAATGTAATTTCCTTAAAGTTGGAGATATTGCGACGTTTAACCGCTCATTTTACTCCATCTTACACGCCGAATGCAGTGCACCTCACTTTTAGCGTCGCAGCAATCCCTGGCAATCGCAAAACGCGATCTTTCGACATATTTTGATGAAATCGACTGTAATTTCCTTAAAGTTTGAGATATTGCCACATTTAACCGCTCATTTTACTCCATTTTACACGCCGAATGCAATGCACGACACTTTCAGCGTCGCAAATATCTCTGGCGCCCGCAAATAGCGATCATTCTTAACACTTTGACGATAATCGACTGTAATTTCCTTAAAGTTGGAGATATTTCGACGTTTAAACGGTCATTTTACTTCATCTTGCACGCCGAATGCAGTGCACGACACTTTCAGCGTCGCAAATATCTCTGGTGCCCGCAAATAGCGATCATTCTTAAAACTTTGGCGATAATCGACTGTAATTTCCTTCGCGTTGGAGATATTTCGATGTTTAACCACTCATTTTACTCCATGTTACACGCCGAATGCAGTGCACCTCACTTTTAGCGTCGCAACAATCCCTGGCAGTCGTAAAACACGATCTTTCGTCTCATTTTGACGAAAATCGACTGTAATTTCCTTAAAGCTGGAGATATTTCGACGTTTAACCGCCCATTTTACTCCATTTTACACGCCGAATGCAGTGCACCTCACTTTTAGCGTCGCAACAATCCCGGGCAATCGCAAAACGCGATCTTTCGACTTATTTTGACGAAATCGACTGTAATTTCCTTAAAGTTGGAGATATTTCGACGTTTAACCGCTCATTTTACTCCATCACTTTTAGCGTCGCAACAATCCCTGGCGCGCGCAATTCACGATCATTCGTCTGATTTTCACGCAAATCGACTGTAATTTCCTTAAAGTTGGAGATATTTCGACGTTTAAACGCTCCTCTTACTCCATTTTACACGGTAAATACAGTGCACCTCACTTTTACCGTCGCAACAATCCCTGGCGCGCGCAATTCGCGATCATTCGTCTGATTTTGACGAAAATCGACTGTAATTTCCTTAAAGTTGGAGATATTGCGACGCTTAACCGCTCATTTTACTCCATTTTACACGCCGAATGCAGTGCACGACACTTTTAGCGTCGCAGCAATTCCTGGTAATCGCAAATCGCGATCTGTCGACTTATTTTGATGAAATCGACTGTAATTTCCTTAAAGTTGGAGATATTGCGACGTTTAACGGCTCATGTTGCTCCATTTTGCACGCCGAATGCGGTGCACCTCACTTTTAGCGTCGCAACAATCCCGGGCAATCGCAAAACGCGATCTTTCGACTTATTTTGACGAAATCGACTGTAATTTCCTTAAAGTTGGAGATATTTCGACGTTTAACCGCTCATTTTACTCCATTTTACACGTCGAACGCAGTGCACGACACTTTCAGCGTCGCAAATATCTCTGGCGCCCGCAAATAGCGATCATGCTTAACACTTTGACGATAATCGACTGTAATTTCCTTAAAGTTGGAGATATTTCGACGTTTAAACGGTCATTTTACTTCATCTTGCACGCCGAATGCAGTGCACGACACTTTCAGCGTCGCAAATATCTCTGGTGCCCGCAAATAGCGATCATTCTTAAAACTTTGGCGATAATCGACTGTAATTTCCTTCGCGTTGGAGATATTTCGATGTTTAACCACTCATTTTACTCCATATTACACTTCGAATGCAGTGCACCTCACTTTTAGCGTCGCAACAATCCCTGGCACTCGTAAAACACGATCTTTCGTCTCATTTTGACGAAAATCGACTGTCATTTCCTTAAAGTTGAGGATATTTCGACGTTTAACCGCCCATTTTACTCCATTTTACACGCCGAATGCAGTGCACGACACTTTTAGCGTCGCAGCAATCCCTGGCAATCGCAAAACGCGATCTTTCGACTTATTTTGACGAAATCGACTGTAATTTCCTTAAAGCTGGAGATATTCCGACGTATAACCACTCATTTTACTCCATCACTTTTAGCGTCGCAACAATCCCTGGCGCGCGCAATTCACGATCATTCGTCTGATTTTCACGCAAATCGACTGTAATTTCCTTAAAGTTGGAGATATTGCGACGCTTAACCGCTCATTTTACTCCATTTTACACGCCGAATGCGGTGCACCTCACTTTTAGCGTCGCAACAATCACGGGCAATCGCAAAACGCGATCTTTCGACTTATTTTGACGAAATCGACTGTAATTTCCTTAAAGTTGGAGATATTTCGACGTTTAACCGCTCATTTTACTCCATTTTACACGTCGAACGCAGCGCAATACACTTTCAGCGTGGAAAATATCTCTGGCGCCCGCAAATAGCGATCATTCTTAATACTTTGAACATAATCGACTGTAATTTCCTTCCCGTTGGAGACATTTCGACGTTTAAACGCTCCTCTTACTCCATTTTACACGATAAACACAGTGCACCTCACTTTTACCGTCGCAGCAATCCCTGGCGCGCGCAATTCGCGATCATTCGTCTGATTTTCACGATAATAGACTGTAATTTCCTTCCCGTCGGAGATATTTCGACTTTTAAACGGTCATCTTACTCCATTTTACACGCTAAATACAGTGCACCTCACT
This sequence comes from Bombus sonorus, assembly GCA_029958995.1. Taxonomy (NCBI): domain Eukaryota; kingdom Metazoa; phylum Arthropoda; class Insecta; order Hymenoptera; family Apidae; genus Bombus; species Bombus sonorus. The sequence goes on along the minus strand of JARWAU010000008.1, from coordinate 3,914,438 downwards.
GTTAGCGTCGCAACAATCCCTGGCGCGCGCAATTCGCGATCTTTCGTCTTATTTTGACGAAAATCGACTGTAATTTCCTTAATGTTGGAGATATTTCGACGTTTAACCGCTCATTTTACTCCAGTTTACACGCCGAATGCAGTGCACCTCACTTTTAGCGTCGCGACAATCCCTGGCGCGCGCAATTCGCGATCTTTCGTCTTATTTTGACGAAAATCGACTGTAATTTCCTTAAAGTTGGAGATATTGCCACATTTAACCGCTCATGTTACTCCATTTTACATGCCGAATGCAATGCACGACACTTTCAGGGTCGCAAATATCTCTGGCGCCCGCAAATAGCGATCATTCTTAACACTTTGACGATAATCGATTGTAATTTCCTTCGCGTTGGAGATATTTCGATGTTTAACCACTCACTTTACTCCATGTTACACGCCGAATGCAGTGCACCTCACTTTTAGCGTCGCAACAATCCCTGGCACTCGTAAAACACGATCTTTCTTCTTATTTTGACGAAAATCGACTGTAATTTCCTTAAAGTTGGAGATATTTCGACGCTTAACCGCTCATTTTACTCCATTTTACACGCCGAATGCAGTGCACGACACTTTTAGCGTCGCAGCAATCCCTGGCAATCGCAAAACGCGATCTTTCGACTTATTTTGACGAAAATCGACTGTAATTTCCTTAAAGCTGGAGATATTCCGACGTATAACCACTCATTTTACTCCATCACTTTTAGCGTCGCAACAATCCCTGGCGCGCGCAATTCACGATCATTCGTCTGATTTTCACGCAAATCGACTGTAATTTCCTTAAAGTTGGAGATATTTCGACGTTTAAACGCTCCTCTTACTCCATTTTACACGGTAAATACAGTGCACCTCACTTTTAGCGTCGCAGCAATCCCTGGCGTGCGCAATTCGCGATCATTCGTCTGATTTTCACGATAATAGACTGTAATTTCCTTCCCGTCGGAGATATTTCGACGTTTAAACGGTCATCTTACTCCATTTTACACGGTAAATACAGTGCACCTCACTTTTACCGTCGCAACAATCCCTGGCGCGCGCAATTCGCGATCATTCGTCTGATTTTGACGAAAATCGACTGTAATTTCCTTAAAGTTGGAGATATTGCGACGCTTAACCGCTCATTTTACTCCATTTTACACGCCGAATGCAGTGCACGACACTTTTAGCGTCGCAGCAATTCCTGGCAATCGCAAATCGCGATCTGTCGACTTATTTTGATGAAATCGACTGTAATTTCCTTAAAGTTGGAGATATTGCGACGTTTAACGGCTCATTTTGCTCCATTTTGCACGCCGAATGCGGTGCACCTCACTTTTAGCGTCGCAACAATCCCGGGCAATCGCAAAACGCGATCTTTCGACTTATTTTGACGAAATCGACTGTAATTTCCTTAAAGTTGGAGATATTTCGACGTTTAACCGCTCATTTTACTCCATTTTACACGTCGAACGCAGTGCAATACACTTTCAGCGTGGAAAATATCTCTGGCGCCCGCAAATAGCGATCATTCTTAACACTTTGACGATAATCGACTGTAATTTCCTTCGCGTTGGAGATATTTCGATGTTTAACCACTCACTTTACTCCATGTTACACGCCGAATGCAGTGCACCTCACTTTTAGCGTCGCAACAATCCCTGGCACTCGTAAAACACGATCTTTCTTCTTATTTTGACGAAAATCGACTGTAATTTCCTTAAAGTTGGAGATATTTCGACGCTTAACCGCTCATTTTACTCCATTATACACGCCGAATGCAGTGCACGACACTTTTAGCGTCGCAGCAATCCCTGGCAATCGCAAAACGCGATCTTTCGACTTATTTTGACGCAATCGACTGTAATTTCCTTAAAGCTGGAGATATTCCGACGTATAACCACTCATATTACTCCATCACTTTTAGCGTCGCAACAATCCCTGGCGCGCGCAATTCACGATCATTCGTCTGATTTTCACGCAAATCGACTGTAATTTCCTTAAAGTTGGAGATATTTCGACGTTTAACCGCTCATTTTACTCCATTTTACACGCCGAATGCGGTGCACCTCACTTTTAGCGTCGCAACAATCACGGGCAATCGCAAAACGCGATCTTTCGACTTATTTTGACGAAATCGACTGTAATTTCCTTAAAGTTGGAGATATTTCGACGTTTAACCGCTCATTTTACTCCATTTTACACGTCGAACGCAGTGCACGACACTTTTAGCGTCGCAGCAATCCCTGGCAATCGCAAATCGCGATCTTTCGACTTATTTTGACGACATCGACTGTAATTTCCTTAAAGCTGGAGATATTCCGACGTATAACCACTCATTTTACTCCATCACTTTTAGCGTCGCAACAATCCCTGGCGCGCGCAATTCACGATCATTCGTCTGATTTTCACGCAAATCGACTGTAATTTCCTTAAAGTTGGAGATATTGCGACGCTTAACCGCTCATTTTACTCCATTTTACACGCCGAATGCGGTGCACCTCACTTTTAGCGTCGCAACAATCACGGGCAATCGCAAAACGCGATCTTTCGACTTATTTTGACGAAATCGACTGTAATTTCCTTAAAGTTGGAGATATTTCGACGTTAAACCGCTCATTTTACTCCATTTTACACGTCGAACGCAGCGCAATACACTTTCAGCGTGGAAAATATCTCTGGCGCCCGCAAATAGCGATCATTCTTAATACTTTGAACATAATCGACTGTAATTTCCTTCCCGTTGGAGATATTTCGACGTTTAAACGCTCCTCTTACTCCATTTTACACGATAAATACAGTGCACCTCACTTTTAGCGTCGCAGCAATCCCTGGCGCGCGCAATTCGCGATCATTCGTCTGATTTTCACGATAATAGACTGTAATTTCCTTCCCGTCGGAGATATTTCGACGTTTAAACGGTCATCTTACTCCATTTTACACGCTAAATACAGTGCACCTCACTGTTAGCGTCGCAACAATCCCTGGCGCGCGCAATTCGCGATCTTTCGTCTTATTTTGACGAAAATCGACTGTAATTTCCTTAAAGTTGGAGATATTTCGACGTTTAACCGCTCATTTTACTCCAGTTTACACGCCGAATGCAGTGCACCTCACTTTTAGCGTCGCGACAATCCCTGGCGCGCGCAATTCGCGATCTTTCGTCTTATTTTGACGAAAATCGACTGTAATTTCCTTAAAGTTGGAGATATTGCCACATTTAACCGCTCATGTTACTCCATTTTACATGCCGAATGCAATGCACGACACTTTCAGGGTCGCAAATATCTCTGGCGCCCGCAAATAGCGATCATTCTTAACACTTTGACGATAATCGATTGTAATTTCCTTCGCGTTGGAGATATTTCGATGTTTAACCACTCACTTTACTCCATGTTACACGCCGAATGCAGTGCACCTCACTTTTAGCGTCGCAACAATCCCTGGCACTCGTAAAACACGATCTTTCTTCTTATTTTGACGAAAATCGACTGTAATTTCCTTAAAGTTGGAGATATTTCGACGCTTAACCGCTCATTTTACTCCATTTTACACGCCGAATGCAGTGCACGACACTTTTAGCGTCGCAGCAATCCCTGGCAATCGCAAAACGCGATCTTTCGACTTATTTTGACGAAAATCGACTGTAATTTCCTTAAAGCTGGAGATATTCCGACGTATAACCACTCATTTTACTCCATCACTTTTAGCGTCGCAACAATCCCTGGCGCGCGCAATTCACGATCATTCGTCTGATTTTCACGCAAATCGACTGTAATTTCCTTAAAGTTGGAGATATTTCGACGTTTAAACGCTCCTCTTACTCCATTTTACACGGTAAATACAGTGCACCTCACTTTTAGCGTCGCAGCAATCCCTGGCGTGCGCAATTCGCGATCATTCGTCTGATTTTCACGATAATAGACTGTAATTTCCTTCCCGTCGGAGATATTTCGACGTTTAAACGGTCATCTTACTCCATTTTACACGGTAAATACAGTGCACCTCACTTTTACCGTCGCAACAATCCCTGGCGCGCGCAATTCGCGATCATTCGTCTGATTTTGACGAAAATCGACTGTAATTTCCTTAAAGTTGGAGATATTGCGACGCTTAACCGCTCATTTTACTCCATTTTACACGCCGAATGCAGTGCACGACACTTTTAGCGTCGCAGCAATTCCTGGCAATCGCAAATCGCGATCTGTCGACTTATTTTGATGAAATCGACTGTAATTTCCTTAAAGTTGGAGATATTGCGACGTTTAACGGCTCATTTTGCTCCATTTTGCACGCCGAATGCGGTGCACCTCACTTTTAGCGTCGCAACAATCCCGGGCAATCGCAAAACGCGATCTTTCGACTTATTTTGACGAAATCGACTGTAATTTCCTTAAAGTTGGAGATATTTCGACGTTTAACCGCTCATTTTACTCCATTTTACACGTCGAACGCAGTGCAATACACTTTCAGCGTGGAAAATATCTCTGGCGCCCGCAAATAGCGATCATTCTTAACACTTTGACGATAATCGACTGTAATTTCCTTCGCGTTGGAGATATTTCGATGTTTAACCACTCACTTTACTCCATGTTACACGCCGAATGCAGTGCACCTCACTTTTAGCGTCGCAACAATCCCTGGCACTCGTAAAACACGATCTTTCTTCTTATTTTGACGAAAATCGACTGTAATTTCCTTAAAGTTGGAGATATTGCCACATTTAACCGCTCATTTTACTCCATTTTACACGCCGAATGCAACGCAGGACACTTTCAGCGTCGCAAATATCTCTGGCGCCCGCAAATAGCGATCATTCTTAACACTTTGACGATAATCGACTGTAATTTCCTTCGCGTTGGAGATATTTCGATGTTTAACCACTCACTTTACTCCATGTTACACGCCGAATGCAGTGCACCTCACTTTTAGCGTCGCAACAATCCCTGGCACTCGTAAAACACGATCTTTCTTCTTATTTTGACGAAAATCGACTGTAATTTCCTTAAAGTTGGAGATATTTCGACGCTTAACCGCTCATTTTACTCCATTATACACGCCGAATGCAGTGCACGACACTTTTAGCGTCGCAGCAATCCCTGGCAATCGCAAAACGCGATCTTTCGACTTATTTTGACGCAATCGACTGTAATTTCCTTAAAGCTGGAGATATTCCGACGTATAACCACTCATATTACTCCATCACTTTTAGCGTCGCAACAATCCCTGGCGCGCGCAATTCACGATCATTCGTCTGATTTTCACGCAAATCGACTGTAATTTCCTTAAAGTTGGAGATATTTCGACGTTTAACCGCTCATTTTACTCCATTTTACACGCCGAATGCGGTGCACCTCACTTTTAGCGTCGCAACAATCACGGGCAATCGCAAAACGCGATCTTTCGACTTATTTTGACGAAATCGACTGTAATTTCCTTAAAGTTGGAGATATTTCGACGTTTAACCGCTCATTTTACTCCATTTTACACGTCGAACGCAGTGCACGACACTTTTAGCGTCGCAGCAATCCCTGGCAATCGCAAATCGCGATCTTTCGACTTATTTTGACGACATCGACTGTAATTTCCTTAAAGCTGGAGATATTCCGACGTATAACCACTCATTTTACTCCATCACTTTTAGCGTCGCAACAATCCCTGGCGCGCGCAATTCACGATCATTCGTCTGATTTTCACGCAAATCGACTGTAATTTCCTTAAAGTTGGAGATATTGCGACGCTTAACCGCTCATTTTACTCCATTTTACACGCCGAATGCGGTGCACCTCACTTTTAGCGTCGCAACAATCACGGGCAATCGCAAAACGCGATCTTTCGACTTATTTTGACGAAATCGACTGTAATTTCCTTAAAGTTGGAGATATTTCGACGTTAAACCGCTCATTTTACTCCATTTTACACGTCGAACGCAGCGCAATACACTTTCAGCGTGGAAAATATCTCTGGCGCCCGCAAATAGCGATCATTCTTAATACTTTGAACATAATCGACTGTAATTTCCTTCCCGTTGGAGATATTTCGACGTTTAAACGCTCCTCTTACTCCATTTTACACGATAAATACAGTGCACCTCACTTTTAGCGTCGCAGCAATCCCTGGCGCGCGCAATTCGCGATCATTCGTCTGATTTTCACGATAATAGACTGTAATTTCCTTCCCGTCGGAGATATTTCGACGTTTAAACGGTCATCTTACTCCATTTTACACGCTAAATACAGTGCACCTCACTGTTAGCGTCGCAACAATCCCTGGCGCGCGCAATTCGCGATCTTTCGTCTTATTTTGACGAAAATCGACTGTAATTTCCTTAAAGTTGGAGATATTTCGACGTTTAACCGCTCATTTTACTCCAGTTTACACGCCGAATGCAGTGCACCTCACTTTTAGCGTCGCGACAATCCCTGGCGCGCGCAATTCGCGATCTTTCGTCTTATTTTGACGAAAATCGACTGTAATTTCCTTAAAGTTGGAGATATTGCCACATTTAACCGCTCATGTTACTCCATTTTACATGCCGAATGCAATGCACGACACTTTCAGGGTCGCAAATATCTCTGGCGCCCGCAAATAGCGATCATTCTTAACACTTTGACGATAATCGACTGTAATTTCCTTCGCGTTGGAGATATTTCGATGTTTAACCGCCCATTTTACTCCATTTTACACGCCGAATGCAGTGCACGACACTTTTAGCGTCGCAGCAATCCCTGGCAATCGCAAAACGCGATCTTTCGACTTATTTTGACGAAAATCGACTGTAATTTCCTTAAAGCTGGAGATATTCCGACGTATAACCACTCATTTTACTCCATCACTTTTAGCGTCGCAACAATCCCTGGCGCGCGCAATTCACGATCATTCGTCTGATTTTCACGCAAATCGACTGTAATTTCCTTAAAGTTGGAGATATTTCGACGTTTAAACGCTCCTCTTACTCCATTTTACACGGTAAATACAGTGCACCTCACTTTTAGCGTCGCAGCAATCCCTGGCGCGCGCAATTCGCGATCATTCGTCTGATTTTCACGATAATAGACTGTAATTTCCTTCCCGTCAGAGATATTTCGACGTTTAAACGGTCATCTTACTCCATTTTACACGCTAAATACAGTGCACCTCACTGTTAGCGTCGCAACAATCCCTGGCGCGCGCAATTCGCGATCTTTCGTCTTATTTTGACGAAAATCGACTGTAATTTCCTTAAAGTTGGAGATATTTCGACGTTTAACCGCTCATTTTACTCCAGTTTACACGCCGAATGCAGTGCACCTCACTTTAAGCGTCGCAACAATTCCTGGCACTCGTAAAACACGATCTTTCGACTTATTTGGACGAAATCGACTATAATTTCCTTAAAGTTGGAGATATTGCCACATTTAACCGCTCATGTTACTCCATTTTACATGCCGAATGCAATGCACGACACTTTCAGGGTCGCAAATATCTCTGGCGCCCGCAAATAGCGATCATTCTTAACACTTTGACGATAATCGACTGTAATTTCCTTCGCGTTGGAGATATTTCGATGTTTAACCACTCACTTTACTCCATGTTACACGCCGAATGCAGTGCACCTCACTTTTAGCGTCGCAACAATCCCTGGCACTCGTAAAACACGATCTTTCTTCTTATTTTGACGAAAATCGACTGTAATTTCCTTAAAGTTGGAGATATTTCGACGCTTAACCGCTCATTTTACTCCATTATACACGCCGAATGCAGTGCACGACACTTTTAGCGTCGCAGCAATCCCTGGCAATCGCAAAACGCGATCTTTCGACTTATTTTGACGCAATCGACTGTAATTTCCTTAAAGCTGGAGATATTCCGACGTATAACCACTCATATTACTCCATCACTTTTAGCGTCGCAACAATCCCTGGCGCGCGCAATTCACGATCATTCGTCTGATTTTCACGCAAATCGACTGTAATTTCCTTAAAGTTGGAGATATTTCGACGTTTAACCGCTCATTTTACTCCATTTTACACGCCGAATGCGGTGCACCTCACTTTTAGCGTCGCAACAATCACGGGCAATCGCAAAACGCGATCTTTCGACTTATTTTGACGAAATCGACTGTAATTTCCTTAAAGTTGGAGATATTTCGACGTTTAACCGCTCATTTTACTCCATTTTACACGTCGAACGCAGTGCACGACACTTTTAGCGTCGCAGCAATCCCTGGCAATCGCAAATCGCGATCTTTCGACTTATTTTGACGACATCGACTGTAATTTCCTTAAAGCTGGAGATATTCCGACGTATAACCACTCATTTTACTCCATCACTTTTAGCGTCGCAACAATCCCTGGCGCGCGCAATTCACGATCATTCGTCTGATTTTCACGCAAATCGACTGTAATTTCCTTAAAGTTGGAGATATTGCGACGCTTAACCGCTCATTTTACTCCATTTTACACGCCGAATGCGGTGCACCTCACTTTTAGCGTCGCAACAATCACGGGCAATCGCAAAACGCGATCTTTCGACTTATTTTGACGAAATCGACTGTAATTTCCTTAAAGTTGGAGATATTTCGACGTTAAACCGCTCATTTTACTCCATTTTACACGTCGAACGCAGCGCAATACACTTTCAGCGTGGAAAATATCTCTGGCGCCCGCAAATAGCGATCATTCTTAATACTTTGAACATAATCGACTGTAATTTCCTTCCCGTTGGAGATATTTCGACGTTTAAACGCTCCTCTTACTCCATTTTACACGATAAATACAGTGCACCTCACTTTTAGCGTCGCAGCAATCCCTGGCGCGCGCAATTCGCGATCATTCGTCTGATTTTCACGATAATAGACTGTAATTTCCTTCCCGTCGGAGATATTTCGACGTTTAAACGGTCATCTTACTCCATTTTACACGCTAAATACAGTGCACCTCACTGTTAGCGTCGCAACAATCCCTGGCGCGCGCAATTCGCGATCTTTCGTCTTCTTTTGACGAAAATCGACTGTAATTTCCTTAAAGTTGGAGATATTTCGACGTTTAACCGCTCATTTTACTCCAGTTTACACGCCGAATGCAGTGCACCTCACTTTTAGCGTCGCGACAATCCCTGGCGCGCGCAATTCGCGATCTTTCGTCTTATTTTGACGAAAATCGACTGTAATTTCCTTAAAGTTGGAGATATTGCCACATTTAACCGCTCATGTTACTCCATTTTACATGCCGAATGCAATGCACGACACTTTCAGGGTCGCAAATATCTCTGGCGCCCGCAAATAGCGATCATTCTTAACACTTTGACGATAATCGACTGTAATTTCCTTCGCGTTGGAGATATTTCGATGTTTAACCGCCCATTTTACTCCATTTTACACGCCGAATGCAGTGCACGACACTTTTAGCGTCGCAGCAATCCCTGGCAATCGCAAAACGCGATCTTTCGACTTATTTTGACGAAAATCGACTGTAATTTCCTTAAAGCTGGAGATATTCCGACGTATAACCACTCATTTTACTCCATCACTTTTAGCGTCGCAACAATCCCTGGCGCGCGCAATTCACGATCATTCGTCTGATTTTCACGCAAATCGACTGTAATTTCCTTAAAGTTGGAGATATTTCGACGTTTAAACGCTCCTCTTACTCCATTTTACACGGTAAATACAGTGCACCTCACTTTTAGCGTCGCAGCAATCCCTGGCGCGCGCAATTCGCGATCATTCGTCTGATTTTCACGATAATAGACTGTAATTTCCTTCCCGTCAGAGATATTTCGACGTTTAAACGGTCATCTTACTCCATTTTACACGCTAAATACAGTGCACCTCACTGTTAGCGTCGCAACAATCCCTGGCGCGCGCAATTCGCGATCTTTCGTCTTATTTTGACGAAAATCGAATGTAATTTCCTTAAAGTTGGAGATATTTCGACGTTTAACCGCTCATTTTACTCCAGTTTACACGCCGAATGCAGTGCACCTCACTTTAAGCGTCGCAACAATTCCTGGCACTCGTAAAACACGATCTTTCGACTTATTTGGACGAAATCGACTATAATTTCCTTAACGTTGGAGATATTGCCACATTTAACCGCTCATGTTACTCCATTTTACATGCCGAATGCAATGCACGACACTTTCAGGGTCGCAAATATCTCTGGCGCCCGCAAATAGCGATCATTCTTAACACTTTGACGATAATCGACTGTAATTTCCTTCGCGTTGGAGATATTTCGATGTTTAACCACTCACTTTACTCCATGTTACACGCCGAATGCAGTGCACCTCACTTTTAGCGTCGCAACAATCCCTGGCACTCGTAAAACACGATCTTTCTTCTTATTTTGACGAAAATCGACTGTAATTTCCTTAAAGTAGGAGATATTTCGACGCTTAACCGCTCATTTTACTCCATTTTACACGCCGAATGCAGTGCACGACACTTTTAGCGTCGCAGCAATCCCTGGCAATCGCAAAACGCGATCTTTCGACTTATTTTGACGCAATCGACTGTAATTTCCTTAAAGCTGGAGATATTCCGACGTATAACCACTCATATTACTCCATCACTTTTAGCGTCGCAACAATCCCTGGCGCGCGCAATTCACGATCATTCGTCTGATTTTCACGCAAATCGACTGTAATTTCCTTAAAGTTGGAGATATTTCGACGTTTAACCGCTCATTTTACTCCAGTTTACACGCCGAATGCAGTGCACCTCACTTTTAGCGTCGCAACAATTCCTGGCACTCGTAAAACACGATCTTTCGACTTATTTGGACGAAATCGACTATAATTTCCTTAAAGTTGGAGATATTGCCACATTTAACCGCTCATGTTACTTCATTTTTCATGCCGAATGCAATGCACGACACTTTCAGGGTCGCAAATATCTCTGGCGCCCGCAAATAGCGATCATTCTTAACACTTTGACGATAATCGACTGTAACTTCCTTCGCGTTGGAGATATTTCGATGTTTAACCGCCCATTTTACTCCATTTTTCACGCCGAATGCAGTGCACGACACTTTTAGCGTCGCAGCAATCCGTGGCAATCGCAAAACGCGATCTTTCGACTTATTTTGACGAAAATCGACTGTAATTTCCTTAAAGCTGGAGATATTCCGACGTATAACCACTCATTTTACTCCATCACTTTTAGCGTCGCAACAATCCCTGGCGCGCGCAATTCACGATCATTCGTCTGATTTTCACGCAAATCGACTGTAATTTCCTTAAAGTTGGAGATATTTCGACGTTTAAACGCTCCTCTTACTCCATTTTACACGGTAAATACAGTGCACCTCACTTTTAGCGTCGCAGCAATCCCTGGCGCGCGCAATTCGCGATCATTCGTATGATTTTCACGATAATAGACTGTAATTTCCTTCCCGTTGGAGATATTTCGACGTTTAAACGCTCATTTTACTCCATTTTACACGCCGAATGCAGTGCACGACACTTTTAGCGTCGCAGCAATCCCTGGCAATCGCAAAACGCGATCTTTCGACTTATTTTGACGAAATCGACTGTAATTTCCTTAAAGCTGGAGATATTCCGACGTATAACCACTCATTTTACTCCATCACTTTTAGCGTCGCAACAATCCCTGGCGCGCGCAATTCACGATCATTCGTCTGATTTTCACGCAAATCGACTGTAATTTCCTTAAAGTTGGAGATATTGCGACGCTTAACCGCTCATTTTACTCCATTTTACACGCCGAATGCGGTGCACCTCACTTTTAGCGTCGCAACAATCACGGGCAATCGCAAAACGCGATCTTTCGACTTATTTTGACGAAATCGACTGTAATTTCCTTAAAGTTGGAGATATTTCGACGTTTAACCGCTCATTTTACTCCATTTTACACGTCGAACGCAGCGCAATACACTTTCAGCGTGGAAAATATCTCTGGCGCCCGCAAATAGCGATCATTCTTAATACTTTGAACATAATCGACTGTAATTTCCTTCCCGTTGGAGATATTTCGACGTTTAAACGCTCCTCTTACTCCATTTTACACGATAAATACAGTGCACCTCACTTTTAGCGTCGCAGCAATCCCTGGCGCGCGCAATTCGCGATCATTCGTCTGATTTTCACGATAATAGACTGTAATTTCCTTCCCGTCGGAGATATTTCGACGTTTAAACGGTCATCTTACTCCATTTTACACGCTAAATACAGTGCACCTCACTGTTAGCGTCGCAACAATCCCTGGCGCGCGCAATTCGCGATCTTTCGTCTTATTTTGACGAAAATCGACTGTAATTTCCTTAAAGTTGGAGATATTGCCACATTTAACCGCTCATGTTACTCCATTATACATGCCGAATGCAATGCACGACACTGTCAGGGTCGCAAATATCTCTGGCGCCCGCAAATAGCGATCATTCTTAACACTTTGACGATAAGCGACTGTAATTTCCTTCGCGTTGGAGATATTTCGATGTTTAACCGCCCATTTTACTCCATTTTACACGCCGAATGCAGTGCACGACACTTTTAGCGCCGCAGCAATCCCTGGCAATCGCAAAACGCGATCTTTCGACTTATTTTGACGCAAATCGACTGTAATTTCCTTAAAGCTGGAGATATTCCGACGTATAACCACTCATTTTACTCCATCACTTTTAGCGTCGCAACAATCCCTGGCGCGCGCAATTCACGATCATTCGTCTGATTTTCACGCAAATCGACTGTAATTTCCTTAAAGTTGGAGATATTTCGACGTTTAAACGCTCCTCTTACTCCATTTTACACGGTAAATACAGTGCACCTCACTTTTAGCGTCGCAGCAATCCCTGGCGCGCGCAATTCGCGATCATTCGTCTGATTTGCACGATAATAGACTGTAATTTCCTTCCCGTCGGAGATATTTCGACGTTTAAACGGTCATCTTACTCCATTTTACACGCTAAATACAGTGCACCTCACTGTTAGCGTCGCAACAATCCCTGGCGCGCGCAATTCGCGATCTTTCGTCTTATTTTGACGAAAATCGACTGTAATTTCCTTAAAGTTGGAGATATTTCGACGTTTAACCGCTCATTTTACTCCAGTTTACACGCCGAATGCAGTGCACCTCACTTTTAGCGTCGCGACAATCCCTGGCGCGCGCAATTCGCGATCTTTCGTCTTATTTTGACGAAAATCGACTGTAATTTCCTTAAAGTTGGAGATATTGCCACATTTAACCGCTCATGTTACTCCATTTTACATGCCGAATGCAATGCACGACACTTTCAGGGTCGCAAATATCTCTGGCGCCCGCAAATAGCGATCATTCTTAACACTTTGACGATAATCGACTGTAATTTCCTTCGCGTTGGAGATATTTCGATGTTTAACCGCCCATTTTACTCCATTTTACACGCCGAATGCAGTGCACGACACTTTTAGCGTCGCAGCAATCCCTGGCAATCGCAAAACGCGATCTTTCGACTTATTTTGACGAAAATCGACTGTAATTTCCTTAAAGCTGGAGATATTCCGACGTATAACCACTCATTTTACTCCATCACTTTTAGCGTCGCAACAATCCCTGGCGCGCGCAATTCACGATCATTCGTCTGATTTTCACGCAAATCGACTGTAATTTCCTTAAAGTTGGAGATATTTCGACGTTTAAACGCTCCTCTTACTCCATTTTACACGGTAAATACAGTGCACCTCACTTTTAGCGTCGCAGCAATCCCTGGCGCGCGCAATTCGCGATCATTCGTCTGATTTTCACGATAATAGACTGTAATTTCCTTCCCGTCGGAGATATTTCGACGTTTAAACGGTCATCTTACTCCATTTTACACGCTAAATACAGTGCACCTCACTGTTAGCGTCGCAACAATCCCTGGCGCGCGCAATTCGCGATCTTTCGTCTTATTTTGACGAAAATCGACTGTAATTTCCTTAAAGTTGGAGATATTTCGACGTTTAACCGCTCATTTTACTCCAGTTTACACGCCGAATGCAGTGCACCTCACTTTTAGCGTCGCAACAATTCCTGGCACTCGTAAAACACGATCTTTCGACTTATTTGGACGAAATCGACTATAATTTCCTTAAAGTTGGAGATATTGCCACATTTAACCGCTCATGTTACTCCATTTTACATGCCGAATGCAATGCACGACACTTTCAGGGTCGCAAATATCTCTGGCGCCCGCAAATAGCGATCATTCTTAACACTTTGACGATAATCGACTGTAATTTCCTTCGCGTTGGAGATATTTCGATGTTTAACCACTCACTTTACTCCATGTTACACGCCGAATGCAGTGCACCTCACTTTTAGCGTCGCAACAATCCCTGGCACTCGTAAAACACGATCTTTCTTCTTATTTTGACGAAAATCGACTGTAATTTCCTTAAAGTTGGAGATATTTCGACGCTTAACCGCTCATTTTACTCCATTTTACACGCCGAATGCAGTGCACGACACTTTTAGCGTCGCAGCAATCCCTGGCAATCGCAAAACGCGATCTTTCGACTTATTTTGACGCAATCGACTGTAATTTCCTTAAAGCTGGAGATATTCCGACGTATAACCACTCATATTACTCCATCACTTTTAGCGTCGCAACAATCCCTGGCGCGCGCAATTCACGATCATTCGTCTGATTTTCACGCAAATCGACTGTAATTTCCTTAAAGTTGGAGATATTTCGACGTTTAACCGCTCATTTTACTCCAGTTTACACGCCGAATGCAGTGCACCTCACTTTTAGCGTCGCAACAATTCCTGGCACTCGTAAAACACGATCTTTCGACTTATTTGGACGAAATCGACTATAATTTCCTTAAAGTTGGACATATTGCCACATTTAACCGCTCATGTTACTTCATTTTTCATGCCGAATGCAATGCACGACACTTTCAGGGTCGCAAATATCTCTGGCGCCCGCAAATAGCGATCATTCTTAATACTTTGAACATAATCGACTGTAATTTCCTTCCCGTTGGAGATATTTCGACGTTTAAACGCTCCTCTTACTCCATTTTACACGATAAATACAGTGCACCTCACTTTTAGCGTCGCAGCAATCCCTGGCGCGCGCAATTCGCGATCATTCGTCTGATTTTCACGATAATAGACTGTAATTTCCTTCCCGTCGGAGATATTTCGACGTTTAAACGGTCATCTTACTCCATTTTACACGCTAAATACAGTGCACCTCACTGTTAGCGTCGCAACAATCCCTGGCGCGCGCAATTCGCGATCTTTCGTCTTATTTTGACGAAAATCGACTGTAATTTCCTTAAAGTTGGAGATATTGCCACATTTAACCGCTCATGTTACTCCATTATACATGCCGAATGCAATGCACGACACTGTCAGGGTCGCAAATATCTCTGGCGCCCGCAAATAGCGATCATTCTTAACACTTTGACGATAAGCGACTGTAATTTCCTTCGCGTTGGAGATATTTCGATGTTTAACCGCCCATTTTACTCCATTTTACACGCCGAATGCAGTGCACGACACTTTTAGCGCCGCAGCAATCCCTGGCAATCGCAAAACGCGATCTTTCGACTTATTTTGACGAAAATCGACTGTAATTTCCTTAAAGCTGGAGATATTCCGACGTATAACCACTCATTTTACTCCATCACTTTTAGCGTCGCAACAATCCCTGGCGCGCGCAATTCACGATCATTCGTCTGATTTTCACGCAAATCGACTGTAATTTCCTTAAAGTTGGAGATATTTCGACGTTTAAACGCTCCTCTTACTCCATTTTACACGGTAAATACAGTGCACCTCACTTTTAGCGTAGCAGCAAAACCCTGGCGCGCGCAATTCGCGATCATTCGTCTGATTTTCACGATAATAGACTGTAATTTCCTTCCCGTCGGAGATATTTCGACGTTTAAACGGTCATCTTACTCCATTTTACACGCTAAATACAGTGCACCTCACTGTTAGCGTCGCAACAATCCCTGGCGCGCGCAATTCGCGATCTTTCGTCTTATTTTGACGAAAATCGACTGTAATTTCCTTAAAGTTGGAGATATTTCGACGTTTAACCGCTCATTTTACTCCAGTTTACACGCCGAATGCAGTGCACCTCACTTTTAGCGTCGCGACAATCCCTGGCGCGCGCAATTCGCGATCTTTCGTCTTATTTTGACGAAAATCGACTGTAATTTCCTTAAAGTTGGAGATATTGCCACATTTAACCGCTCATGTTACTCCATTTTACATGCCGAATGCAATGCACGACACTTTCAGGGTCGCAAATATCTCTGGCGCCCGCAAATAGCGATCATTCTTAACACTTTGACGATAATCGACTGTAATTTCCTTCGCGTTGGAGATATTTCGATGTTTAACCGCCCATTTTACTCCATTTTACACGCCGAATGCAGTGCACGACACTTTTAGCGTCGCAGCAATCCCTGGCAATCGCAAAACGCGATCTTTCGACTTATTTTGACGAAAATCGACTGTAATTTCCTTAAAGCTGGAGATATTCCGACGTATAACCACTCATTTTACTCCATCACTTTTAGCGTCGCAACAATCCCTGGCGCGCGCAATTCACGATCATTCGTCTGATTTTCACGCAAATCGACTGTAATTTCCTTAAAGTTGGAGATATTTCGACGTTTAAACGCTCCTCTTACTCCATTTTACACGGTAAATACAGTGCACCTCACTTTTAGCGTCGCAGCAATCCCTGGCGCGCGCAATTCGCGATCATTCGTCTGATTTTCACGATAATAGACTGTAATTTCCTTCCCGTCGGAGATATTTCGACGTTTAAACGGTCATCTTACTCCATTTTACACGCTAAATACAGTGCACCTCACTGTTAGCGTCGCAACAATCCCTGGCGCGCGCAATTCGCGATCTTTCGTCTTATTTTGACGAAAATCGACTGTAATTTCCTTAAAGTTTGGAGATATTTCGACGTTTAACCGCTCATTTTACTCCAGTTTACACGCCGAATGCAGTGCACCTCACTTTTAGCGTCGCAACAATTCCTGGCACTCGTAAAACACGATCTTTCGACTTATTTGGACGAAATCGACTATAATTTCCTTAAAGTTGGAGATATTGCCACATTTAACCGCTCATGTTACTCCATTTTACATGCCGAATGCAATGCACGACACTTTCAGGGTCGCAAATATCTCTGGCGCCCGCAAATAGCGATCATTCTTAACACTTTGACGATAATCGACTGTAATTTCCTTCGCGTTGGAGATATTTCGATGTTTAACCACTCACTTTACTCCATGTTACACGCCGAATGCAGTGCACCTCACTTTTAGCGTCGCAACAATCCCTGGCACTCGTAAAACACGATCTTTCTTCTTATTTTGACGAAAATCGACTGTAATTTCCTTAAAGTTGGAGATATTTCGACGCTTAACCGCTCATTTTACTCCATTTTACACGCCGAATGCAGTGCACGACACTTTTAGCGTCGCAGCAATCCCTGGCAATCGCAAAACGCGATCTTTCGACTTATTTTGACGCAATCGACTGTAATTTCCTTAAAGCTGGAGATATTCCGACGTATAACCACTCATATTACTCCATCACTTTTAGCGTCGCAACAATCCCTGGCGCGCGCAATTCACGATCATTCGTCTGATTTTCACGCAAATCGACTGTAATTTCCTTAAAGTTGGAGATATTTCGACGTTTAACCGCTCATTTTACTCCAGTTTACACGCCGAATGCAGTGCACCTCACTTTTAGCGTCGCAACAATTCCTGGCACTCGTAAAACACGATCTTTCGACTTATTTGGACGAAATCGACTATAATTTCCTTAAAGTTGGACATATTGCCACATTTAACCGCTCATGTTACTTCATTTTTCATGCCGAATGCAATGCACGACACTTTCAGGGTCGCAAATATCTCTGGCGCCCGCAAATAGCGATCATTCTTAACACTTTGACGATAATCGACTGTAACTTCCTTCGCGTTGGAGATATTTCGATGTTTAACCGCCCATTTTACTCCATTTTTCACGCCGAATGCAGTGCACGACACTTTTAGCGTCGCAGCAATCCGTGGCAATCGCAAAACGCGATCTTTCGACTTATTTTGACGAAAATCGACTGTAATTTCCTTAAAGTTGGAGATATTTCGACGTTTAAACGCTCCTCTTACTCCATTTTACACGATAAATACAGTGCACCTCACTTTTAGCGTCGCAGCAATCCCTGGCGCGCACAATTCGCGATCATTCGTCTGATTTTCACGATAATAGACTGTAATTTCCTTCCCGTCGGAGATATTTCGACGTTTAAACGGTCATCTTACTCCATTTTACACGCTAAATACAGTGCACCACACTGTTAGCGTCGCAACAATCCCTGGCGCGCGCAATTCGCGATCTTTCGTCTTATTTTGACGAAAATCGACTGTAATTTCCTTAAAGTTGGAGATATTTCGACGCTTAACCGCTCATTTTACTCCATTTTACACGCCGAATGCAGTGCACGACACTTTTAGCGTCGCAACAATCCCTGGCAATCGCAAAACGCGATCTTTCGACTTATTTTGACGAAAATCGACTGTAATTTCCTTAAAGCTGGAGATATTCCGACGTATAACCACTCATTTTACTCCATCACTTTTAGCGTCGCAACAATCCCTGGCGCGCGCAATTCACGATCATTCGTCTGATTTTCACGCAAATCGACTGTAATTTCCTTAAAGTTGGAGATATTTCGACGTTTAAACGCTCCTCTTACTCCATTTTACACGGTAAATACAGTGCACCTCACTTTTAGCGTCGCAGCAATCCCTGGCGCGCGCAATTCGCGATCATTCGTCTGATTTTCACGATAATAGACTGTAATTTCCTTCCCGTCGGAGATATTTCGACGTTTAAACGGTCATCTTACTCCATTTTACACGCTAAATACAGTGCACCTCACTGTTAGCGTCGCAACAATCCCTGGCGCGCGCAATTCGCGATCTTTCGTCTTATTTTGACGAAAATCGACTGTAATTTCCTTAAAGTTGGAGATATTTCGACGTTTAACCGCTCATTTTACTCCAGTTTACACGCCGAATGCAGTGCACCTCACTTTTAGGGTCGCAACAATTCCTGGCACTCGTAAAACACGATCTTTCGACTTATTTGGACGAAATCGAGTATAATTTCCTTAAAGTTGGAGATATTGCCACATTTAACCGCTCATGATACTCCATTTTTCATGCCGAATGCAATGCACGACACTTTCAGGGTCGCAAATATCTCTGGCGCACGCAAATAGCGATCATTCTTAACACTTTGACGATAATCGACTGTAATTTCCTTCGCGTTGGAGATATTTCGATGTTTAACCGCCCATTTTACTCCATTTTACACGCCGAATGCAGTGCACGACACTTTTAGCGTCGCAACAATCACGGGCAATCGCAAAACGCGATCTTTCGACTTATTTTGACGAAATCGACTGTAATTTCCTTAAAGCTGGAGATATTCCGACGTATAACCACTCATTTTACTCCATCACTTTTAGCGTCGCAACAATCCCTGGCGCGCGCAATTCACGATCATTCGTCCGATTTTCACGATAATAGACTGTAATTTCCTTCCCGTCGGAGATATTTCGACGTTTAAACGCTCATTTTACTCCATTTTACACGCCGAATGCGGTGCACCTCACTTTTAGCGTCGCAACAATCACGGGCAATCGCAAAACGCGATCTTTCGACTTATTTTGACGAAATCGACTGTAATTTCCTTAAAGTTGGAGATATTTCGACGTTTAACCGCTCATTTTACTCTGTTACGTATTTATTAGTTTTAAGTCAAGTTAAGATTAAAATTCTGTAAAATTTTTTTTTTTTTTTTTTTTATTTATTTTTGATTTATTTGTGATTTAGAGTTTAGTCGGAAGGGAAATATTGAAATGATATTATTGTGTATGAAGTATTTATTTGGATTTCCGATTAATACGGTAGTTGCTGCCACCAGAAATAGTCTAAGGACTATTTCAAAAATTTTATTTATTTCAAACGTTACGGGTAGCGTCGACTAGAGTATAATGCTACTGGCAAAACCGATTCCGCTTTTTGGCTAACCTGCTATGTGCAGGGATACTAGCACGGGAGAGGATTAAAGCTGGATACAATATTTGAATGTCAAATTTTTCGTTGCTTGATATGAATTTATTTTTTTTACGTTTTGCCTTCTTCTTCTCTTTTAATTTCGCTATAATAGTTTGTCGTTGGAACCAAAGCTCAGTTTATTTGCCACGATGGATTCTATCACCACGATTTTCTTGCCTTTGAGTTTGATTATCGAGGGTGATTCTAACGATCCTCTCTGTGTGGAACTTGTGTGATTTCGCAAGCCTTGCCCAAAGACGGGCAATATTTTGCCAACAATGGGAGGAGGAATGCGAAGATCGATAGGCGTTTTCGATTATTGAAAACACCGTTTGCACAAGTCAACACAGCGAACGATCCTTCGGTTAAATTTTTAAAGGAAATTGTTCTACTATTTCTCTCTCCTTTTTGTATAATTGCATGCAATGATGGCAAGGAAATTGGTCAATAGAAATGCCGGTATCGCTCTTAATATTCGATCGACGTCAACGATGTATTTAATGGTCCTCTCTGTGCGGGACTTGTGTGATTTCGCAAGCCTTGCCCAAAGACGGGCAATATTTTGCCAACAATGGGAGGAGGAATGCGAAGATCAACGGGTGTTTCAGTAGCTGAAAACACCGTTTGCACAAGCCAACACAGCGAACACCCCCTTTTGTTTAAAGTTTAAAATAATGATTCTATCTTCAAACCGTTCACGGAAATAAAACGAGATTGATGATAGGTAATTCTCGAGTGCAACGAAATTATCAGAGAAGAAGGAAATATTTTTAAAATTTATTTTCTTACCTTGAGAAACCAGTGGCGTCGGGTGCCATCACTTCGTCTGCTCTGATGGTCGTTGGTGTTTTAATTTCTGGGTTTATTTCTCGAAACTCGGATATAATTTATTATCAAACTTTTACTTTATTTATTTGTTTCGATACACGGTTTACAAATTACTAACCGAATTAATACCGCAATTAGAACATTTGTTTATTAATAGTGTTATTCGTATTACTTTAAAGTGACAATAGTATTGTTCGTGTGAATATACATATATATATATTTATTTATTTATATTGTGTGTGATTTTAATATGATTAATGTTTTGTAATTCTTCGATAGCTTTATTTATTGTTTTGAGTAGTTTATTTTATAGAGTATTTGATAATATAAGACAAACTCATATACACACAATATATATATATGTATATGTATATATTTCTTCTGGCAGTGTAGTATTTATACCAGATGAAATGTTAATTGTTTATTAACTTCATTTAATAAGATAGAACACACACACACGCACGTATATATGTATATAATTTTGGCAGTGTGATTTTCATTTCGATTCTTTAGCGATGTAATGTTGTGTATTTGAGGTTATGTGTCAATTATTTGATTTCATATATACATATATATATCTGGTATTGTGACAACATAGTATTGAAGGTTTTATTTCTAAATTATTGTGTGTTTAATGCGTTTTTACATATTAGTGTTTGATGGTAGAATTTCTGTATGCAAACCTTCAAGTCGTTGCGGTGTCAATTATTTTGAACGTTTGACCTATCGACAGGTTGTTACTTAGTCCCAAGTGTTGCGTTGTGTGTTCTATTTCTTTTGTAGATTATTAGTAGTAATTTAGTTTAGAATATAGGTTATTTATATATATTTTTATATATAGACATGCATGTTTCGTAATGTAGTTCTTATTTTATAACTCTTTACCGGAACGTAGGCTAGTTTTAAGTATGTATCTTAGATTACTGATTTGATTTAATAATATAGAATGCGCACACATATATATATTTCTGACAATGTAAGCTTTATTTTTTTAGTAATATAATATTGTATGTTTTATGTATTAGTTAGATTATTAGTTTTTGATTTCATATACACATATATTTCATAAGTTGATAATATTGTATTTGTTGCATAGTATTGGAGGTACTGTCTCTAATATTTACTAGATTATTACATGTTTGGCATATATGTTTATACTTATATGTAACTGTCCGAGTTGTTGCGGCGTTGATTGATTAAAATATATTTATATATACATATATTCCTAGTGTTTCAATCATTTCCCTTTCTGTAGTTATTCTTATTTCCTGGTTTATTTGTTTGGTTCGTGACTCGTTCAATCCATTAGTTGGTTCTATTTATTTTATTTTATGCTGGTTGAGTTTATATTATATTGAACCATAGGTTTTCAAATGGCAAGTCGGTTATTGGTAGGTTTATTTAGAGTTGTGTGTATATGTATTTCGTTTATTGGTTGGATCTGTTAGTCGCTCTCATTTTGTTAATCCTTCCTTTCGTTTCGTAGTGCCGTGTGTTCGTTTGTGCATCCAAATCCTTATTCGCGTGTTTTGTATAGAGTAGGTTTCTTGTTCTTCTTACGGCACGTGCGGAGCGCGGGACGTGACAACTCCATTTTACACGTCGAACGCAGCGCAATACACTTTCAGCGTGGAAAATATCTCTGGCGCCCGCAAATAGCGATCATTCTTAATACTTTGAACATAATCGACTGTAATTTCCTTCCCGTTGGAGATATTTCGACGTTTAAACGCTCCTCTTACTCC
Organism: Bombus sonorus; assembly: GCA_029958995.1. Classification (NCBI taxonomy): domain Eukaryota; kingdom Metazoa; phylum Arthropoda; class Insecta; order Hymenoptera; family Apidae; genus Bombus; species Bombus sonorus. The sequence continues at coordinate 3,891,778 of JARWAU010000008.1, read as the reverse complement.
ATTTTACACGATAAATACAGTGCACCTCACTTTTAGCGTCGCAGCAATCCCTGGCGCGCGCAATTCGCGATCATTCGTCTGATTTTCACGATAATAGACTGTAATTTCCTTCCCGTCGGAGATATTTCGACGTTTAAACGGTCATCTTACTCCATTTTACACGCTAAATACAGTGCACCTCACTGTTAGCGTCGCAACAATCCCTGGCGCGCGCAATTCGCGATCTTTCGTCTTATTTTGACGAAAATCGACTGTAATTTCCTTAAAGTTGGAGATATTGCCACATTTAACCGCTCATGTTACTCCATTTTACATGCCGAATGCAATGCACGACACTTTCAGGGTCGGAAATATCTCTGGCGCCCGCAAATAGCGATCATTCTTAACACTTTGACGATAATCGACTGTAATTTCCTTCGCGTTGGAGATATTACGATGTTTAACCGCCCATTTTACTCCATTTTACACGCCGAATGCAGTGCACGACATTTTTAGCGTCGCAGCAATCCCTGGCAATCGCAAAACGCGATCTTTCGACTTATTTTGACGAAAATCGACTGTAATTTCCTTAAAGCTGGAGATATTCCGACGTATAACCACTCATTTTACTCCATCACTTTTAGCGTCGCAACAATCCCTGGCGCGCGCAATTCACGATCATTCGTCTGATTTTCAAGCAAATCGACTGTAATTTCCTTAAAGTTGGAGATATTTCGACGTTTAAACGCTCCTCTTACTCCATTTTACACGGTAAATACAGTGCACCTCACTTCTAGCGTCGCAGCAATCCCTGGCGCGCGCAATTCGCGATCATTCGTCTGATTTTCACGATAATAGACTGTAATTTCCTTCCCGTCGGAGATATTTCGACGTTTAACCGGTCATCTTACTCCATTTTACACGCTAAATACAGTGCACCTCACTGTTAGCGTCGCAACAATCCCTGGCGCGCGCAATTCGCGATCTTTCGTCTTATTTTGACGAAAATCGACTGTAATTTCCTTAAAGTTGGAGATATTGCCACATTTAACCGCTCATGTTACTCCATTTTACATGCCGAATGCAATGCACGACACTGTCAGGGTCGCAAATATCTCTGGCGCCCGCAAATAGCGATCATTCTTAACACTTTGACGATAAGCGACTGTAATTTCCTTCGCGTTGGAGATATTTCGATGTTTAACCGCCCATTTTACTCCATTTTACACGCCGAATGCAGTGCGCGACACTTTTAGCGTCGCAGCAATCCCTGGCAATCGCAAAACGCGATCTTTCGACTTATTTTGACGAAAATCGACTGTAATTTCCTTAAAGCTGGAGATATTCCGACGTATAACCACTCATTTTACTCCATCACTTTTAGCGTCGCAACAATCCCTGGCGCGCGCAATTCACGATCATTCGTCTGATTTTCACGCAAATCGACTGTAATTTCCTTAAAGTTGGAGATATTTCGACGTTTAAACGCTCCTCTTACTCCATTTTACACGGTAAATACAGTGCACCTCACTTTTAGCGTCGCAGCAATCCCTGGCGCGCGCAATTCGCGATCATTCGTCTGATTTTCACGATAATAGACTGTAATTTCCTTCCCGTCGGAGATATTTCGACGTTTAAACGGTCATCTTACTCCATTTTACACGCTAAATACAGTGCACCTCACTGTTAGCGTCGCAACAATCCCTGGCGCGCGCAATTCGCGATCTTTCGTCTCATTTTGACGAAAATCGACTGTAATTTCCTTAAAGTTGGAGATATTTCGACGTTTAACCGCTCATTATACTCCATTTTACACGCCGAATGCAGTGCACGACACTTTTAGCGTCGCAGCAATCCCTGGCAATCGCAAAACGCGATCTTTCGACTTATTTTGACGAAATTGACTGTAATTTCCTTAAAGTTGGAGATATTGCGACGTATAACCACTCATTTTACTCCATCACTTTTAGCGTCGCAACAATCCCTGGCGCGCGCAATTCACGATCATTCGGCTGATTTTCACGCAAATCGACTGTAATTTCCTTAAAGTTGGAGATATTTCGACGTTTAAACGGTCATTTTACTTCATCTTGCACGCCGAATGCAGTGCACGACACTTTCAGCGTCGCAAATATCTCTGGTGCCCGCAAATAGCGATCATTCTTAAAACTTTGGCGATAATCGACTGTAATTTCCTTCGCGTTGGAGATATTTCGATGTTTAACCACTCATTTTACTCCATATTACACTTCGAATGCAGTGCACCTCACTTTTAGCGTCGCAACAATCCCGGGCAATCGCAAAACGCGATCTTTCGACTTATTTTGACGAAATCGACTGTAATTTCCTTAAAGTTGGAGATATTTCGACGTTTAACCGCTCATTTTACTCTATTTTACACGTCGAACGCAGTGCAATACACTTTCAGCGTGGAGAATATCTCTGGCGCCCTCAAATAGCGATCATTCTTAATACTTTGAACATAATCGACTGTAATTTCCTTCCCGTTGGAGATATTTCGACGTTTAAACGCTCCTGTTACTCCATTTTACACGGTAAATACAGTGCACCTCACGTTTAGCGTCGCAGCAATCCCTGGCGCGCGCAATTCGCGATCATTCGTCTGATTTGCACGATAATAGACTGTAATTTCCTTCCGGTCGGAGATATTTCGACGTTTAAACGCTCCTCTTACTCCATTTTACACGGTAAATACAGTGCACCTCACTTTTAGCGTCGCAGCAATCCCTGGCGCGCGCAATTCGCGATCATTCGTCTGATTTTCACGATAATAGACTGTAATTTCCTTCCCGTCGGAGATATTTCGACGTTTAAACGGTCATCTTACTCCATTTTACACGCTAAATACTGTGCACCTCACTGTTAGCGTCGCAACAATCCCTGGCGCGCGCAATTCGCGATCTTTCGTCTTATTTTGACGAAAATCGACTGTAATTTCCTTAAAGTTGGAGATATTTCGACGTTTAACCGCTCATTTTACTCCAGTTTACACGCCGAATGCAGTGCACCTCACTTTTAGCGTCGCAACAATTCCTGGCACTCGTAAAACACGATCTTTCGACTTATTTGGACGAAATCGACTGTAATTTCCTTAAAGTTGGAGATATTGCCACATTTAACCGCTCATTTTACTCTATTTTACACGCCGAATGCAATGCACGACACTTTCAGCGTCGCAAATATCTCTGGCGCCCGCAAATAGCGATCATTCTTAACACTTTGACGATAATCGACTGTAATTTCCTTCGCGTTGTAGATATTTCGATGTTTAACCGCTCATTATACTCCATTTTACACGCCGAATGCAGTGCACGACACTTTTAGCGTCGCAGCAATCCCTGGCAATCGCAAAACGCGATCTTTCGACTTATTTTGACGAAATCGACTGTAATTTCCTTAAAGTTGGAGATATTGCGACGTATAACCACTCATTTTACTCCATCACTTTTAGCGTCGCAACAATCCCTGGCGCGCGCAATTCACGATCATTCGGCTGATTTTCACGCAAATCGACTGTAATTTCCTTAAAGTTGGAGATATTTCGACGTTTAAACGGTCATTTTACTTCGTCTTGCACGCCGAATGCAGTGCACGACACTTTCAGCGTCGCAAATATCTCTGGTGCCCGCAAATAGCGATCATTCTTAAAACTTTGGCGATAATCGACTGTAATTTCCTTCGCGTTGGAGATATTTCGATGTTTAACCACTCATTTTACTCCATATTACACTTCGAATGCAGTGCACCTCACTTTTAGCGTCGCAACAATCCCTGGCACTCGTAAAACACGATCTTTCGTCTCATTTTGACGAAAATCGACTGTAATTTCCTTAAAGTTGGAGATATTTCGACGTTTAACCGCCCATTTTACTCCATTTTACACGCCGAATGCAGTGCACGAGACTTTTAGCGTCGCAGCAATCCCTGGCAATCGCAAAACGCGATCTTTCGACTTATTTTGACGAAATCGACTGTAATTTCCTTAAAGCTGGAGATATTCCGACGTATAACCACTCATTTTACTCCATCACTTTTAGCGTCGCAACAATCCCTGGCGCGCGCAATTCACGATCATTCGTCTGATTTTCACGCAAATCGACTGTAATTTCCTTAAAGTTGGAGATATTGCGACGCTTAACCGCTCATTTTACTCCATTTTACACGCCGAATGCGGTGCACCTCACTTTTAGCGTCGCAACAATCCCGGGCAATCGCAAAACGCGATCTTTCGACTTATTTTGACGAAATCGACTGTAATTTCCTTAAAGTTGGAGATATTTCGACGTTTAACCGCTCATTTTACTCCATTTTACACGTCGAACGCAGTGCAATACACTTTCAGCGTGGAAAATATCTCTGGCGATCGCAAATAGCGATCATTCTTAATAATTTGAACATAATCGACTGTAATTTCCTTCCCGTTGGAGATATTTCGACGTTTAAACGCTCCTCTTACTCCATTTTACACGGTAAATACAGTGCACCTCACTTTTAGCGTCGCGGCAATCCCTGGCGCGCGCAATTCGCGATCATTCGTCTGATTTGCACGATAATAGACTGTAATTTCCTTCCCGTCGGAGATATTTCGACGTTTAAACGGTCATCTTACTCCATTTTACACGCTCAATACAGTGCACCTCACTTTTAGCGTCGCAACAATCCCTGGCGCGCGCAATTCGCGATCATTCGTCTGATTTTCACGATAATAGACTGTAATTTCCTTCCCGTCGGAGATATTTCGAAGTTTAAACGGTCATCTTACTCCATTTTACACGCTAAATACAGTGCACCTCACTTTTAGCGTCGCAACAATCCCTGGCACTCGTAAAACACGGTCTTTCTTCTTATTTTGACGAAAATCGACTGTAATTTCCTTAAAGTTGGAGATATTTCGACGCTTAACCGCTCATTTTACTCCATTTTACACGCCGAATGCAGTGCACGACACTTTTACCGTCGCAGCAATTCCTGGCAATCGCAAATCGCGATCTGTCGACTTATTTTGATGAAATCGACTGTAATTTCCTTAAAGTTGGAGATATTGCGACGTTTAACGGCTCATTGTACTCCATTTTGCACGCCGAATGCGGTGCACCTCACTTTTAGCGTCGCAACAATCCCGGGCAATCGCAAAACGCGATCTTTCGACTTATTTTGACGAAATCGACTGTAATTTCTTTAAAGTTGGAGATATTTCGACGTTTAACCGCTCATTTTACTCCATTTTACACGTCGAACGCAGTGCAATACACTTTCAGGGTCGCAAATATCTCCGGCGCCCGCAAATAGCGATCATTCTTAACACTTTGACGATAATCGACTGTAATTTCCTTCGCGTTGGAGATATTTCGATGTTTAACCGCTCATTTTACTCCAGTTTACACGCCGAATGCAGTGCACCTCACTTTTAGCGTCGCAACAATTCCTGGCACTCGTAAAACACGATCTTTCGACTTATTTTGACGTAATCGACTATAATTTCCTTAAAGTTGGAGATATTCCGACGTATAACCACTCATTTTACACCATTTACACGCCGAATGCGGTGCACGACACTTTTAGCGTCGCAGCAATCCCTGGCAATCGCAAAACGCGATCTTTCGACTTATTTTGACGAAATGGACTGTAATTTCCTTAAAGTTTCAGATATTTCGACGTTTAACCGCTCATTTTACTCCATTTACACGCCGAATGCGGTGCACGACACTTTTAGCGTCGCAGCAATCCCAGGCAATCGCAAAACGCGATCTTTCGACTTATTTTGACGAAATCGACTGTAATTTCCTTAAAGTTGGAGATATTTCGACGTTTAACCGCTCATTTTACTCCATTTTACACGCCGAACGCAGTGCACTGCACTTTCAGCGTGGAAAATATCTGTAGCGCCCGCAAATAGCGATCACTCTTAATACTTTGACCATAATCGACTGTAATTTCCTTCGCGTTGGAGATATTTCGATGTTTAACCGCCCATTTTACTCCATTTTACACGCCGAATGCAGTGCACGACACTTTTAGCGTCGCAGCAATCCCTGGCAATCGCAAAACGCGATCTTTCGACTTATTTTGACGAAAATCGACTGTAATTTCCTTAAAGCTGGAGATATTCCGACGTATAACCACTCATTTTACTCCATTTACACGCCGAATGCGGTGCACGACACTTTTAGCGTCGCAGCAATCCCTGGCAATCGCAAAACGCGATCTTTCGACTTATTTTGACGAAATGGACTGTAATTTCCTTAAAGTTTCAGATATTTCGACGTTTAACCGCTCATTTTACTCCATTTACACGCCGAATGCGGTGCACGACACTTTTAGCGTCGCAGCAATCCCTGGCAATCGCAAAACGCGATCTTTCGACTTATTTTGACGAAATCGACTGTAATTTCCTTAAAGTTGGAGATATTTCGACGTTTAACCGCTCATTTTACTCCATTTTACACGCCGAATGCAGTGCACGACACTTTCAGCGTCGCAAATATCTCTGGTGCCCGCAAATAGCGATCATTCTTAAAACTTTGGCGATAATCGACTGTAATTTCCTTCGCGTTGGAGATATTTCGATGTTTAACCACTCATTTTACTCCATATTACACTTCGAATGCAGTGCACCTCACTTTTAGCGTCGCAACAATCCCGGGCAATCGCAAAACGCGATCTTTCGACTTATTTTGACGAAATCGACTGTAATTTCCTTAAAGTTGGAGATATTTCGACGTTTAACCGCTCATTTTACTCTATTTTACACGTCGAACGCAGTGCAATACACTTTCAGCGTGGAGAATATCTCTGGCGCCCTCAAATAGCGATCATTCTTAATACTTTGAACATAATCGACTGTAATTTCCTTCCCGTTGGAGATATTTCGACGTTTAAACGCTCCTGTTACTCCATTTTACACGGTAAATACAGTGCACCTCACGTTTAGCGTCGCAGCAATCCCTGGCGCGCGCAATTCGCGATCATTCGTCTGATTTGCACGATAATAGACTGTAATTTCCTTCCGGTCGGAGATATTTCGACGTTTAAACGCTCCTCTTACTCCATTTTACACGGTAAATACAGTGCACCTCACTTTTAGCGTCGCAGCAATCCCTGGCGCGCGCAATTCGCGATCATTCGTCTGATTTTCACGATAATAGACTGTAATTTCCTTCCCGTCGGAGATATTTCGACGTTTAAACGGTCATCTTACTCCATTTTACACGCTAAATACTGTGCACCTCACTGTTAGCGTCGCAACAATCCCTGGCGCGCGCAATTCGCGATCTTTCGTCTTATTTTGACGAAAATCGACTGTAATTTCCTTAAAGTTGGAGATATTTCGACGTTTAACCGCTCATTTTACTCCAGTTTACACGCCGAATGCAGTGCACCTCACTTTTAGCGTCGCAACAATTCCTGGCACTCGTAAAACACGATCTTTCGACTTATTTGGACGAAATCGACTGTAATTTCCTTAAAGTTGGAGATATTGCCACATTTAACCGCTCATTTTACTCTATTTTACACGCCGAATGCAATGCACGACACTTTCAGCGTCGCAAATATCTCTGGCGCCCGCAAATAGCGATCATTCTTAACACTTTGACGATAATCGACTGTAATTTCCTTCGCGTTGTAGATATTTCGATGTTTAACCGCTCATTATACTCCATTTTACACGCCGAATGCAGTGCACGACACTTTTAGCGTCGCAGCAATCCCTGGCAATCGCAAAACGCGATCTTTCGACTTATTTTGACGAAATCGACTGTAATTTCCTTAAAGTTGGAGATATTGCGACGTATAACCACTCATTTTACTCCATCACTTTTAGCGTCGCAACAATCCCTGGCGCGCGCAATTCACGATCATTCGGCTGATTTTCACGCAAATCGACTGTAATTTCCTTAAAGTTGGAGATATTTCGACGTTTAAACGGTCATTTTACTTCGTCTTGCACGCCGAATGCAGTGCACGACACTTTCAGCGTCGCAAATATCTCTGGTGCCCGCAAATAGCGATCATTCTTAAAACTTTGGCGATAATCGACTGTAATTTCCTTCGCGTTGGAGATATTTCGATGTTTAACCACTCATTTTACTCCATATTACACTTCGAATGCAGTGCACCTCACTTTTAGCGTCGCAACAATCCCTGGCACTCGTAAAACACGATCTTTCGTCTCATTTTGACGAAAATCGACTGTAATTTCCTTAAAGTTGGAGATATTTCGACGTTTAACCGCCCATTTTACTCCATTTTACACGCCGAATGCAGTGCACGAGACTTTTAGCGTCGCAGCAATCCCTGGCAATCGCAAAACGCGATCTTTCGACTTATTTTGACGAAATCGACTGTAATTTCCTTAAAGCTGGAGATATTCCGACGTATAACCACTCATTTTACTCCATCACTTTTAGCGTCGCAACAATCCCTGGCGCGCGCAATTCACGATCATTCGTCTGATTTTCACGCAAATCGACTGTAATTTCCTTAAAGTTGGAGATATTGCGACGCTTAACCGCTCATTTTACTCCATTTTACACGCCGAATGCGGTGCACCTCACTTTTAGCGTCGCAACAATCCCGGGCAATCGCAAAACGCGATCTTTCGACTTATTTTGACGAAATCGACTGTAATTTCCTTAAAGTTGGAGATATTTCGACGTTTAACCGCTCATTTTACTCCATTTTACACGTCGAACGCAGTGCAATACACTTTCAGCGTGGAAAATATCTCTGGCGATCGCAAATAGCGATCATTCTTAATAATTTGAACATAATCGACTGTAATTTCCTTCCCGTTGGAGATATTTCGACGTTTAAACGCTCCTCTTACTCCATTTTACACGGTAAATACAGTGCACCTCACTTTTAGCGTCGCGGCAATCCCTGGCGCGCGCAATTCGCGATCATTCGTCTGATTTGCACGATAATAGACTGTAATTTCCTTCCCGTCGGAGATATTTCGACGTTTAAACGGTCATCTTACTCCATTTTACACGCTCAATACAGTGCACCTCACTTTTAGCGTCGCAACAATCCCTGGCGCGCGCAATTCGCGATCATTCGTCTGATTTTCACGATAATAGACTGTAATTTCCTTCCCGTCGGAGATATTTCGAAGTTTAAACGGTCATCTTACTCCATTTTACACGCTAAATACAGTGCACCTCACTTTTAGCGTCGCAACAATCCCTGGCACTCGTAAAACACGGTCTTTCTTCTTATTTTGACGAAAATCGACTGTAATTTCCTTAAAGTTGGAGATATTTCGACGCTTAACCGCTCATTTTACTCCATTTTACACGCCGAATGCAGTGCACGACACTTTTACCGTCGCAGCAATTCCTGGCAATCGCAAATCGCGATCTGTCGACTTATTTTGATGAAATCGACTGTAATTTCCTTAAAGTTGGAGATATTGCGACGTTTAACGGCTCATTGTACTCCATTTTGCACGCCGAATGCGGTGCACCTCACTTTTAGCGTCGCAACAATCCCGGGCAATCGCAAAACGCGATCTTTCGACTTATTTTGACGAAATCGACTGTAATTTCTTTAAAGTTGGAGATATTTCGACGTTTAACCGCTCATTTTACTCCATTTTACACGTCGAACGCAGTGCAATACACTTTCAGGGTCGCAAATATCTCCGGCGCCCGCAAATAGCGATCATTCTTAACACTTTGACGATAATCGACTGTAATTTCCTTCGCGTTGGAGATATTTCGATGTTTAACCGCTCATTTTACTCCAGTTTACACGCCGAATGCAGTGCACCTCACTTTTAGCGTCGCAACAATTCCTGGCACTCGTAAAACACGATCTTTCGACTTATTTTGACGTAATCGACTATAATTTCCTTAAAGTTGGAGATATTCCGACGTATAACCACTCATTTTACACCATTTACACGCCGAATGCGGTGCACGACACTTTTAGCGTCGCAGCAATCCCTGGCAATCGCAAAACGCGATCTTTCGACTTATTTTGACGAAATGGACTGTAATTTCCTTAAAGTTTCAGATATTTCGACGTTTAACCGCTCATTTTACTCCATTTACACGCCGAATGCGGTGCACGACACTTTTAGCGTCGCAGCAATCCCAGGCAATCGCAAAACGCGATCTTTCGACTTATTTTGACGAAATCGACTGTAATTTCCTTAAAGTTGGAGATATTTCGACGTTTAACCGCTCATTTTACTCCATTTTACACGCCGAACGCAGTGCACTGCACTTTCAGCGTGGAAAATATCTGTAGCGCCCGCAAATAGCGATCACTCTTAATACTTTGACCATAATCGACTGTAATTTCCTTCGCGTTGGAGATATTTCGATGTTTAACCGCCCATTTTACTCCATTTTACACGCCGAATGCAGTGCACGACACTTTTAGCGTCGCAGCAATCCCTGGCAATCGCAAAACGCGATCTTTCGACTTATTTTGACGAAAATCGACTGTAATTTCCTTAAAGCTGGAGATATTCCGACGTATAACCACTCATTTTACTCCATTTACACGCCGAATGCGGTGCACGACACTTTTAGCGTCGCAGCAATCCCTGGCAATCGCAAAACGCGATCTTTCGACTTATTTTGACGAAATGGACTGTAATTTCCTTAAAGTTTCAGATATTTCGACGTTTAACCGCTCATTTTACTCCATTTACACGCCGAATGCGGTGCACGACACTTTTAGCGTCGCAGCAATCCCTGGCAATCGCAAAACGCGATCTTTCGACTTATTTTGACGAAATCGACTGTAATTTCCTTAAAGTTGGAGATATTTCGACGTTTAACCGCTCATTTTACTCCATTTTACACGCCGAATGCAGTGCACGACACTTTCAGCGTCGCAAATATCTCTGGTGCCCGCAAATAGCGATCATTCTTAAAACTTTGGCGATAATCGACTGTAATTTCCTTCGCGTTGGAGATATTTCGATGTTTAACCACTCATTTTACTCCATATTACACTTCGAATGCAGTGCACCTCACTTTTAGCGTCGCAACAATCCCGGGCAATCGCAAAACGCGATCTTTCGACTTATTTTGACGAAATCGACTGTAATTTCCTTAAAGTTGGAGATATTTCGACGTTTAACCGCTCATTTTACTCTATTTTACACGTCGAACGCAGTGCAATACACTTTCAGCGTGGAGAATATCTCTGGCGCCCTCAAATAGCGATCATTCTTAATACTTTGAACATAATCGACTGTAATTTCCTTCCCGTTGGAGATATTTCGACGTTTAAACGCTCCTGTTACTCCATTTTACACGGTAAATACAGTGCACCTCACGTTTAGCGTCGCAGCAATCCCTGGCGCGCGCAATTCGCGATCATTCGTCTGATTTGCACGATAATAGACTGTAATTTCCTTCCGGTCGGAGATATTTCGACGTTTAAACGCTCCTCTTACTCCATTTTACACGGTAAATACAGTGCACCTCACTTTTAGCGTCGCAGCAATCCCTGGCGCGCGCAATTCGCGATCATTCGTCTGATTTTCACGATAATAGACTGTAATTTCCTTCCCGTCGGAGATATTTCGACGTTTAAACGGTCATCTTACTCCATTTTACACGCTAAATACTGTGCACCTCACTGTTAGCGTCGCAACAATCCCTGGCGCGCGCAATTCGCGATCTTTCGTCTTATTTTGACGAAAATCGACTGTAATTTCCTTAAAGTTGGAGATATTTCGACGTTTAACCGCTCATTTTACTCCAGTTTACACGCCGAATGCAGTGCACCTCACTTTTAGCGTCGCAACAATTCCTGGCACTCGTAAAACACGATCTTTCGACTTATTTGGACGAAATCGACTGTAATTTCCTTAAAGTTGGAGATATTGCCACATTTAACCGCTCATTTTACTCTATTTTACACGCCGAATGCAATGCACGACACTTTCAGCGTCGCAAATATCTCTGGCGCCCGCAAATAGCGATCATTCTTAACACTTTGACGATAATCGACTGTAATTTCCTTCGCGTTGTAGATATTTCGATGTTTAACCGCTCATTATACTCCATTTTACACGCCGAATGCAGTGCACGACACTTTTAGCGTCGCAGCAATCCCTGGCAATCGCAAAACGCGATCTTTCGACTTATTTTGACGAAATCGACTGTAATTTCCTTAAAGTTGGAGATATTGCGACGTATAACCACTCATTTTACTCCATCACTTTTAGCGTCGCAACAATCCCTGGCGCGCGCAATTCACGATCATTCGGCTGATTTTCACGCAAATCGACTGTAATTTCCTTAAAGTTGGAGATATTTCGACGTTTAAACGGTCATTTTACTTCGTCTTGCACGCCGAATGCAGTGCACGACACTTTCAGCGTCGCAAATATCTCTGGTGCCCGCAAATAGCGATCATTCTTAAAACTTTGGCGATAATCGACTGTAATTTCCTTCGCGTTGGAGATATTTCGATGTTTAACCACTCATTTTACTCCATATTACACTTCGAATGCAGTGCACCTCACTTTTAGCGTCGCAACAATCCCTGGCACTCGTAAAACACGATCTTTCGTCTCATTTTGACGAAAATCGACTGTAATTTCCTTAAAGTTGGAGATATTTCGACGTTTAACCGCCCATTTTACTCCATTTTACACGCCGAATGCAGTGCACGAGACTTTTAGCGTCGCAGCAATCCCTGGCAATCGCAAAACGCGATCTTTCGACTTATTTTGACGAAATCGACTGTAATTTCCTTAAAGCTGGAGATATTCCGACGTATAACCACTCATTTTACTCCATCACTTTTAGCGTCGCAACAATCCCTGGCGCGCGCAATTCACGATCATTCGTCTGATTTTCACGCAAATCGACTGTAATTTCCTTAAAGTTGGAGATATTGCGACGCTTAACCGCTCATTTTACTCCATTTTACACGCCGAATGCGGTGCACCTCACTTTTAGCGTCGCAACAATCCCGGGCAATCGCAAAACGCGATCTTTCGACTTATTTTGACGAAATCGACTGTAATTTCCTTAAAGTTGGAGATATTTCGACGTTTAACCGCTCATTTTACTCCATTTTACACGTCGAACGCAGTGCAATACACTTTCAGCGTGGAAAATATCTCTGGCGATCGCAAATAGCGATCATTCTTAATAATTTGAACATAATCGACTGTAATTTCCTTCCCGTTGGAGATATTTCGACGTTTAAACGCTCCTCTTACTCCATTTTACACGGTAAATACAGTGCACCTCACTTTTAGCGTCGCGGCAATCCCTGGCGCGCGCAATTCGCGATCATTCGTCTGATTTGCACGATAATAGACTGTAATTTCCTTCCCGTCGGAGATATTTCGACGTTTAAACGGTCATCTTACTCCATTTTACACGCTCAATACAGTGCACCTCACTTTTAGCGTCGCAACAATCCCTGGCGCGCGCAATTCGCGATCATTCGTCTGATTTTCACGATAATAGACTGTAATTTCCTTCCCGTCGGAGATATTTCGAAGTTTAAACGGTCATCTTACTCCATTTTACACGCTAAATACAGTGCACCTCACTTTTAGCGTCGCAACAATCCCTGGCACTCGTAAAACACGGTCTTTCTTCTTATTTTGACGAAAATCGACTGTAATTTCCTTAAAGTTGGAGATATTTCGACGCTTAACCGCTCATTTTACTCCATTTTACACGCCGAATGCAGTGCACGACACTTTTACCGTCGCAGCAATTCCTGGCAATCGCAAATCGCGATCTGTCGACTTATTTTGATGAAATCGACTGTAATTTCCTTAAAGTTGGAGATATTGCGACGTTTAACGGCTCATTGTACTCCATTTTGCACGCCGAATGCGGTGCACCTCACTTTTAGCGTCGCAACAATCCCGGGCAATCGCAAAACGCGATCTTTCGACTTATTTTGACGAAATCGACTGTAATTTCTTTAAAGTTGGAGATATTTCGACGTTTAACCGCTCATTTTACTCCATTTTACACGTCGAACGCAGTGCAATACACTTTCAGGGTCGCAAATATCTCCGGCGCCCGCAAATAGCGATCATTCTTAACACTTTGACGATAATCGACTGTAATTTCCTTCGCGTTGGAGATATTTCGATGTTTAACCGCTCATTTTACTCCAGTTTACACGCCGAATGCAGTGCACCTCACTTTTAGCGTCGCAACAATTCCTGGCACTCGTAAAACACTATCTTTCGACTTATTTTGACGTAATCGACTATAATTTCCTTAAAGTTGGAGATATTGCCACATTTAACCGCTCATGTTACTCCATTTTACATGCCGAATGCAATGCACGACACTTTCAGGGTCGCAAATATCTCTGGCGCCCGCAAATAGCGATCATTCTTAACACTTTGACGATAATCGACTGTAATTTCCTTCGCGTTGGAGATATTTCGATGTTTAACCGCCCATTTTACTCCATTTTACACGCCGAATGCAGTGCACGACACTTTTAGCGTCGCAGCAATCCCTGGCAATCGCAAAACGCGATCTTTCGACTTATTTTGACGAAAATCGACTGTAATTTCCTTAAAGCTGGAGATATTCCGACGTATAACCACTCATTTTACTCCATTTACACGCCGAATGCGGTGCACGACACTTTTAGCGTCGCAGCAATCCCTGGCAATCGCAAAACGCGATCTTTCGACTTATTTTGACGAAATGGACTGTAATTTCCTTAAAGTTTCAGATATTTCGACGTTTAACCGCTCATTTTACTCCATTTACACGCCGAATGCAGTGCACGAGACTTTTAGCGTCGCAGCAATCCCTGGCAATCGCAAAACGCGATCTTTCGACTTATTTTGACGAAATCGACTGTAATTTCCTTAAAGCTGGAGATATTCCGACGTATAACCACTCATTTTACTCCATCACTTTTAGCGTCGCAACAATCCCTGGCGCGCGCAATTCACGATCATTCGTCTGATTTTCACGCAAATCGACTGTAATTTCCTTAAAGTTGGAGATATTGCGACGCTTAACCGCTCATTTTACTCCATTTTACACGCCGAATGCGGTGCACCTCACTTTTAGCGTCGCAACAATCCCGGGCAATCGCAAAACGCGATCTTTCGACTTATTTTGACGAAATCGACTGTAATTTCCTTAAAGTTGGAGATATTTCGACGTTTAACCGCTCATTTTACTCCATTTTACACGTCGAACGCAGTGCAATACACTTTCAGCGTGGAAAATATCTCTGGCGATCGCAAATAGCGATCATTCTTAATAATTTGAACATAATCGACTGTAATTTCCTTCCCGTTGGAGATATTTCGACGTTTAAACGCTCCTCTTACTCCATTTTACACGGTAAATACAGTGCACCTCACTTTTAGCGTCGCAGCAATCCCTGGCGCGCGCAATTCGCGATCATTCGTCTGATTTGCACGATAATAGACTGTAATTTCCTTCCCGTCGGAGATATTTCGACGTTTAAACGGTCATCTTACTCCATTTTACACGCTCAATACAGTGCACCTCACTTTTAGCGTCGCAACAATCCCTGGCGCGCGCAATTCGCGATCATTCGTCTGATTTTCACGATAATAGACTGTAATTTCCTTCCCGTCGGAGATATTTCGAAGTTTAAACGGTCATCTTACTCCATTTTACACGCTAAATACAGTGCACCTCACTTTTAGCGTCGCAACAATCCCTGGCACTCGTAAAACACGGTCTTTCTTCTTATTTTGACGAAAATCGACTGTAATTTCCTTAAAGTTGGAGATATTTCGACGCTTAACCGCTCATTTTACTCCATTTTACACGCCGAATGCAGTGCACGACACTTTTACCGTCGCAGCAATTCCTGGCAATCGCAAATCGCGATCTGTCGACTTATTTTGATGAAATCGACTGTAATTTCCTTAAAGTTGGAGATATTGCGACGTTTAACGGCTCATTGTACTCCATTTTGCACGCCGAATGCGGTGCACCTCACTTTTAGCGTCGCAACAATCCCGGGCAATCGCAAAACGCGATCTTTCGACTTATTTTGACGAAATCGACTGTAATTTCTTTAAAGTTGGAGATATTTCGACGTTTAACCGCTCATTTTACTCCATTTTACACGTCGAACGCAGTGCAATACACTTTCAGGGTCGCAAATATCTCCGGCGCCCGCAAATAGCGATCATTCTTAACACTTTGACGATAATCGACTGTAATTTCCTTCGCGTTGGAGATATTTCGATGTTTAACCGCTCATTTTACTCCAGTTTACACGCCGAATGCAGTGCACCTCACTTTTAGCGTCGCAACAATTCCTGGCACTCGTAAAACACTATCTTTCGACTTATTTTGACGTAATCGACTATAATTTCCTTAAAGTTGGAGATATTGCCACATTTAACCGCTCATGTTACTCCATTTTACATGCCGAATGCAATGCACGACACTTTCAGGGTCGCAAATATCTCTGGCGCCCGCAAATAGCGATCATTCTTAACACTTTGACGATAATCGACTGTAATTTCCTTCGCGTTGGAGATATTTCGATGTTTAACCGCCCATTTTACTCCATTTTACACGCCGAATGCAGTGCACGACACTTTTAGCGTCGCAGCAATCCCTGGCAATCGCAAAACGCGATCTTTCGACTTATTTTGACGAAAATCGACTGTAATTTCCTTAAAGCTGGAGATATTCCGACGTATAACCACTCATTTTACTCCATTTACACGCCGAATGCGGTGCACGACACTTTTAGCGTCGCAGCAATCCCTGGCAATCGCAAAACGCGATCTTTCGACTTATTTTGACGAAATGGACTGTAATTTCCTTAAAGTTTCAGATATTTCGACGTTTAACCGCTCATTTTACTCCATTTACACGCCGAATGCGGTGCACGACACTTTTAGCGTCGCAGCAATCCCTGGCAATCGCAAAACGCGATCTTTCGACTTATTTTGACGAAATCGACTGTAATTTCCTTAAAGTTGGAGATATTTCGACGTTTAACCGCTCATTTTACTCCATTTTACACGCCGAATGCAGTGCACGACACTTTTAGAGTCGCAGCAATTCCTGGCAATCGCAAATCGCGATCTTTCGACTTATTTTGATGAAATCGACTGTAATTTCCTTAAAGTTGGAGATATTGCCACATTTAACCGCTCATTTTACTCCATTTTAACGCCGAATGCAATGCACGACACTTTCAGCGTCGCAAATATCTCTGGCGCCCGCAAATAGCGATCATTCTTAACACTTTGAAGATAATCGACTGTAATTTCCTTAAAGTTGGAGATATTTCGACGTTTAAACGGTCATTTTACTTCATCTTGCACGCCGAATGCAGTGCACGACACTTTCAGCGTCGCAAATATCTCTGGTGCCCGCAAATAGCGATCATTCTTAACACTTTGACGATAATCGACTGTAATTTCCTTCGCGTTGGAGATATTTCGATGTTTAACCACTCACTTTACTCCATGTTACACGCCGAATGCAGTGCACCTCACTTTTAGCGTCGCAACAATCCGTGGCACTCGTAAAACACGATCTTTCTTCTTATTTTGTCGAAATCGACCGTAATTTCCTTAAAGTTGGAGATATTGCGACGTTTAACCGCTCATTTTACTCCATTTTACACGCCGAATGCAATGCACGACACTTTCAGCGTCGCAAATATCTCTGGCGCCCGCAAATAGCGATCATTCTTAACACTTTGACGATAATCGACTGTAATTTCCTTCGCGTTGGAGATATTTCGATGTTTAACCACTCATTTTACTCCATGTTACACGCCGAATGCAGTGCACCTCACTTTTAGCGTCGCAACAATCCCTGGCACTCGTAAAACACGATCTTTCGTCTCATTTTGACGAAAATCGACTGTAATTTCCTTAAAGCTGGAGATATTTCGACGTTTAAACGCTCCTCTTACTCCATTTTACACGGTAAATACAGTGCACCTCACTTTTAGCATCGCAGCAATCCCTGGCGCGCGCAATTCGCGATCATTCGTCTGATTTTCACGATAATAGACTGTAATTTCCTTCCCGTTGGAGATATTTCGACGTTTAAACGCTCCTCTTACTCCAGTTTACACGGTAAATACAGTGCACCTCACTTTTACCGTCGCAACAATCCCTGGCGCGCGCAATTCGCGATCATTCGTCTGATTTTGACGAAAATCGACTGTAATTTCCTTAAAGTTGGAGATATTTCGACGCTTAACCGCTCATTTTACTCCATTTTACACGCCGAATGCAGTGCACGACACTTTTACCGTCGCAGCAATTCCTGGCAATCGCAAATCGCGATCTGTCGACTTATTTTGATGAAATCGACTGTAATTTCCTTAAAGTTGGAGATATTGCGACGTTTAACGGCTCATTGTACTCCATTTTGCACGCCGAATGCGGTGCACCTCACTTTTAGCGTCGCAACAATCCCGGGCAATCGCAAAACGCGATCTTTCGACTTATTTTGACGAAATCGACTGTAATTTCTTTAAAGTTGGAGATATTTCGACGTTTAACCGCTCATTTTACTCCATTTTACACGTCGAACGCAGTGCAATACACTTTCAGGGTCGCAAATATCTCTGGCGCCCGCAAATAGCGATCATTCTTAACACTTTGACGATAATCGACTGTAATTTCCTTCGCGTTGGAGATATTTCGATGTTTAACCGCTCATTTTACTCCAGTTTACACGCCGAATGCAGTGCACCTCACTTTTAGCGTCGCAACAATTCCTGGCACTCGTAAAACACGATCTTTCGACTTATTTTGACGTAATCGACTATAATTTCCTTAAAGTTGGAGATATTGCCACATTTAACCGCTCATGTTACTCCATTTTACATGCCGAATGCAATGCACGACACTTTCAGGGTCGCAAATATCTCTGGCGCCCGCAAATAGCGATCATTCTTAACACTTTGACGATAATCGACTGTAATTTCCTTCGCGTTGGAGATATTTCGATGTTTAACCGCCCATTTTACTCCATTTTACACGCCGAATGCAGTGCACGACACTTTTAGCGTCGCAGCAATCCCTGGCAATCGCAAAACGCGATCTTTCGACTTATTTTGACGAAAATCGACTGTAATTTCCTTAAAGCTGGAGATATTCCGACGTATAACCACTCATTTTACTCCATTTACACGCCGAATGCGGTGCACGACACTTTTAGCGTCGCAGCAATCCCTGGCAATCGCAAAACGCGATCTTTCGACTTATTTTGACGAAATGGACTGTAATTTCCTTAAAGTTTCAGATATTTCGACGTTTAACCGCTCATTTTACTCCATTTACACGCCGAATGCGGTGCACGACACTTTTAGCGTCGCAGCAATCCCTGGCAATCGCAAAACGCGATCTTTCGACTTATTTTGACGAAATCGACTGTAATTTCCTTAAAGTTGGAGATATTGCCACATTTAACCGCTCATTTTACTCCATTTTACACGCCGAACGCAGTGCACTGCACTTTCAGCGTGGAAAATATCTCTAGCGCCCGCAAATAGCGATCACTCTTAATACTTTGACCATAATCGACTGTAATTTCCTTCCCGTTGGAGATATTTCGACGTTTAAACGCTCCTCTTACTCCATTTTACACGGTAAATACAGTGCACCTCACTTTTAGCGTCGCAACAATCCCTGGCGCGCGCAATTCGCGATCATTCGTCTGATTTTCACGATAATAGACTGTAATTTCCTTCCCGTTGGAGATATTTCGACGTTTAAACGCTCCTCTTACTCCATTTTACACGGTAAATACAGTGCACGACACTTTTACCGTCGCAGCAATTCCTGGCAATCGCAAATCGCGATCTGTCGACTTATTTTGATGAAATCGACTGTAATTTCCTTAAAGTTGGAGATATTGCGACGTTTAACGGCTCATTGTACTCCATTTTGCACGCCGAATGCGGTGCACCTCACTTTTAGCGTCGCAACAATCCCGGGCAATCGCAAAACGCGATCTTTCGACTTATTTTGACGAAATCGACTGTAATTTCTTTAAAGTTGGAGATATTTCGACGTTTAACCGCTCATTTTACTCCATTTTACACGTCGAACGCAGTGCAATACACTTTCAGGGTCGCAAATATCTCTGGCGCCCGCAAATAGCGATCATTCTTAACACTTTGACGATAATCGACTGTAATTTCCTTCGCGTTGGAGATATTTCGATGTTTAACCGCTCATTTTACTCCAGTTTACACGCCGAATGCAGTGCACCTCACTTTTAGCGTCGCAACAATTCCTGGCACTCGTAAAACACGATCTTTCGACTTATTTTGACGTAATCGACTATTGTCACGTCCCGCGCTCCGCACGTGCCGTAAGAAGAACAAGAAACCTACTCTATACAAAACACGCGAATAAGGATTTGGATGCACAAACGAACACACGGCACTACGAAACGAAAGGAAGGATTAACAAAATGAGAGCGACTAACAGATCCAACCAATAAACGAAATACATATACACACAACTCTAAATAAACCTACCAATAACCGACTTGCCATTTGAAAACCTATGGTTCAATATAATATAAACTCAACCAGCATAAAATAAAATAAATAGAACCAACTAATGGATTGAACGAGTCACGAACCAAACAAATAAACCAGGAAATAAGAATAACTACAGAAAGGGAAATGATTGAAACACTAGGAATATATGTATATATAAATATATTTTAATCAATCAACGCCGCAACAACTCGGACAGTTACATATAAGTATAAACATATATGCCAAACATGTAATAATCTAGTAAATATTAGAGACAGTACCTCCAATACTATGCAACAAATACAATATAGTTTAAATAAAACGAAACAGAACGAATCAAGCGGATTAAAAATAAGACAAAGTACGCACCATAGAAGTCTGGATAGGAACCCCTGATGGAAATGCCTCCGCAAACATTGTTTAAACGTCGATCACCGAAGCCTAGAGAAACAACAAGAAAAGGAAAAAGGATCAAAATCACGAAAACAACCATAATATACAAATATCTATCTAAATCAAACTTACGCAAACTAATTCGAAGGAGGAGGCCCTTGTTGTGGGAGAGCAGCGGATCGCGCGTGTTGCCCGAGCAAACATCGAAATGATAATGATGCTGCAGCCGCCAGCCCTTGCACGTGCCGAAGAAACACAGATAAATCCCACGGTACAAACATGGAAGATTCTCGGAAAAGACAAGACCAGCATGGAACGTCTCAAGTCTCCTAGACGCTAGCTCAGCAGAAACACTGGACCGAGTGGAACTAAGTCGAAATATGAAACTTACATTCTCTCACGTACGATCTCTGGAAGCCAAAACTGCAAAATCCCGATTCCCACGGAAGGGTACTCCCAGTGGACCACCACCACAACCACCACCTCGTGGGGATGGCATTATAAATAAGCATAGCACATAGAGCAGCGCGCAGTATAATTAATACGTTCATTATAACGTCTTATACCGTGCTATATCGTGCGTTTAGAAATCTTGTATAACACTTTGCGTTTCGGCGGTCTTTAGTTGTCTAGACAAGAAAGGAAAGTCGCGACTTAGGAAAAATAAAATATTTTGAAGTCTTCATTTCATCGCTTAAACAAAAGCGCATTGTAATTGCGGTATTAATTCGGTTAGTAATTTGTAAACCGTGTATCGAAACAAATAAATAAAGTAAAAGTTTGATAATAAATTATATCCGAGTTTCGAGAAATAAACCCAGAAATTAAAACACCAACGACCATCAGAGCAGACGAAGTGATGGCACCCGACGCCACTGGTTTCTCAAGGTAAGAAAATAAATTTTAAAAATATTTCCTTCTTCTCTGATAATTTCGTTGCACTCGAGAATTACCTATCATCAATCTCGTTTTATTTCCGTGAACGGTTTGAAGATAGAATCATTATTTTAAACTTTAAACAAAAGGGGGTGTTCGCTGTGTTGGCTTGTGCAAACGGTGTTTTCAGCTACTGAAACACCCGTTGATCTTCGCATTCCTCCTCCCATTGTTGGCAAAATATTGCCCGTCTTTGGGCAAGGCTTGCGAAATCACACAAGTCCCGCACAGAGAGGACCATTAAATACATCGTTGACGTCGATCGAATATTAAGAGCGATACCGGCATTTCTATTGACCAATTTCCTTGCCATCATTGCATGCAATTATACAAAAAGGAGAGAGAAATAGTAGAACAATTTCCTTTAAAAATTTAACCGAAGGATCGTTCGCTGTGTTGACTTGTGCAAACGGTGTTTTCAATAATCGAAAACGCCTATCGATCTTCGCATTCCTCCTCCCATTGTTGGCAAAATATTGCCCGTCTTTGGGCAAGGCTTGCGAAATCACACAAGTTCCACACAGAGAGGATCGTTAGAATCACCCTCGATAATCAAACTCAAAGGCAAGAAAATCGTGGTGATAGAATCCATCGTGGCAAATAAACTGAGCTTTGGTTCCAACGACAAACTATTATAGCGAAATTAAAAGAGAAGAAGAAGGCAAAACGTAAAAAAAATAAATTCATATCAAGCAACGAAAAATTTGACATTCAAATATTGTATCCAGCTTTAATCCTCTCCCGTGCTAGTATCCCTGCACATAGCAGGTTAGCCAAAAAGCGGAATCGGTTTTGCCAGTAGCATTATACTCTAGTCGACGCTACCCGTAACGTTTGAAATAAATAAAATTTTTGAAATAGTCCTTAGACTATTTCTGGTGGCAGCAACTACCGTATTAATCGGAAATCCAAATAAATACTTCATACACAATAATATCATTTCAATATTTCCCTTCCGACTAAACTCTAAATCACAAATAAATCAAAAATAAATAAAAAAAAAAAAAAAAAAAATTTTACAGAATTTTAATCTTAACTTGACTTAAAACTAATAAATACGTAACACTATAATTTCCTTAAAGTTGGAGATATTGCCACATTTAACCGCTCATGTTACTCCATTTTACATGCCCAATGCAGTGCACGACACTTTTAGCGTCGCAGCAATCCCTGGCAATCGCAAAACGCGATCTTTCGACTTATTTTGACGAAAATCGACTGTAATTTCCTTAAAGCTGGAGATATTCCGACGTATAACCACTCATTTTACTCCATTTACACGCCGAATGCGGTGCACGACACTTTTAGCGTCGCAGCAATCCCTGGCAATCGCAAAACGCGATCTTTCGACTTATTTTGACGAAATGGACTGTAATTTCCTTAAAGTTTCAGATATTTCGACGTTTAACCGCTCATTTTACTCCATTTACACGCCGAATGCGGTGCACGACACTTTTAGCGTCGCAGCAATCCCTGGCAATCGCAAAACGCGATCTTTCGACTTATTTTGACGAAATCGACTGTAATTTCCTTAAAGTTGGAGATATTTCGACGTTTAACCGCTCATTTTACAACATTTTACACGCCGAATGCAGTGCACGACACTTTTAGAGTCGCAGCAATTCCTGGCAATCGCAAATCGCGATCTTTCGACTTATTTTGATGAAATCGACTGTAATTTCCTTAAAGTTGGAGATATTGCCACATTTAACCGCTCATTTTACTCCATTTTACACGCCGAATGCAATGCACGACACTTTCAGCGTCGCAAATATCTCTGGCGCCCGCAAATAGCGATCATTCTTAACACTTTGAAGATAATCGACTGTAATTTCCTTAAAATTGGAGATATTTCGACGTTTAAACGGTCATTTTACTTCATCTTGCACGCCGAATGCAGTGCACGACACTTTCAGCGTCGCAAATATCTCTGGTGCCCGCAAATAGCGATCATTCTTAACACTTTGACGATAATCGACTGTAATTTCCTTCGCGTTGGAGATATTTCGATGTTTAACCACTCACTTTACTCCATGTTACACGCCGAATGCAGTGCACCTCACTTTTAGCGTCGCAACAATCCGTGGCACTCGTAAAACACGATCTTTCTTCTTATTTTGACGAAATCGACTGTAATTTCCTTAAAGTTGGAGATATTGCCACATTTAACCGCTCATTTTACTCCATTTTACACGCCGAATGCAATGCACGACACTTTCAGCGTCGCAAATATCTCTGGCGCCCGCAAATAGCGATCATTCTTAACACTTTGACGATAATCGACTGTAATTTCCTTCGCGTTGGAGATATTTCGATGTTTAACCGCCCATTTTACTCCATTTTACACGCCGAATGCAGTGCACGACACTTTTAGCGTCGCAGCAATCCCTGGCAATCGCAAAACGCGATCTTTCGACTTATTTTGACGAAAATCGACTGTAATTTCCTTAAAGCTGGAGATATTCCGACGTATAACCACTCATTTTACTCCATTTACACGCCGAATGCGGTGCACCTCACTTTTAGCGTCGCAACAATCCCGGGCAATCGCAAAACGCGATCTTTCGACTTATTTTGACGAAATCGACTGTAATTTCTTTAAAGTTGGAGATATTTCGACGTTTAACCGCTCATTTTACTCCATTTTACACGTCGAACGCAGTGCAATACACTTTCAGGGTCGCAAATATCTCTGGCGCCCGCAAATAGCGAT
The DNA here is from genome assembly GCA_029958995.1 of Bombus sonorus. Classification (NCBI taxonomy): domain Eukaryota; kingdom Metazoa; phylum Arthropoda; class Insecta; order Hymenoptera; family Apidae; genus Bombus; species Bombus sonorus. The sequence continues at coordinate 3,867,246 of JARWAU010000008.1, read as the reverse complement.
CATTCTTAACACTTTGACGATAATCGACTGTAATTTCCTTCGCGTTGGAGATATTTCGATGTTTAACCGCCCATTTTACTCCATTTTACACGCCGAATGCAGTGCACGACACTTTTAGCGTCGCAGCAATCCCTGGCAATCGCAAAACGCGATCTTTCGACTTATTTTGACGAAAATCGACTGTAATTTCCTTAAAGCTGGAGATATTCCGACGTATAACCACTCATTTTACTCCATTTACACGCCGAATGCGGTGCACGACACTTTTAGCGTCGCAGCAATCCCTGGCAATCGCAAAACGCGATCTTTCGACTTATTTTGACGAAATGGACTGTAATTTCCTTAAAGTTTCAGATATTTCGACGTTTAACCGCTCATTTTACTCCATTTACACGCCGAATGCGGTGCACGACACTTTTAGCGTCGCAGCAATCCCTGGCAATCGCAAAACGCGATCTTTCGACTTATTTTGACGAAATCGACTGTAATTTCCTTAAAGTTGGAGATATTTCGACGTTTAACCGCTCATTTTACTCCATTTTACACGCCGAACGCAGTGCACTGCACTTTCAGCGTGGAAAATATCTCTAGCGCCCGCAAATAGCGATCACTCTTAATACTTTGACCATAATCGACTGTAATTTCCTTCCCGTTGGAGATATTTCGACGTTTAAACGCTCCTCTTACTCCATTTTACACGGTAAATACAGTGCACCTCACTTTTAGCGTCGCAACAATCCCTGGCGCGCGCAATTCGCGATCATTCGTCTGATTTTCACGATAATAGACTGTAATTTCCTCCCGTTGGAGATATTTCGACGTTTAAACGCTCCTCTTACCCATTTTACACGGTAAATACAGTGCACCTCACTTTTACCGTCGCAACAATCCCTGGCGCGCGCAATTCGCGATCATTCGTCTGATTTTGACGAAAATCGACTGTAATTTCCTTAAAGTTGGAGATATTGCGACGCTTAACGGCTCATTGTACTCCATTTTGCACGCCGAATGCGGTGCACCTCACTTTTAGCGTCGCAACAATCCCGGGCAATCGCAAAACGCGATCTTTCGACTTATTTTGACGAAATCGACTGTAATTTCTTTAAAGTTGGAGATATTTCGACGTTTAACCGCTCATTTTACTCCATTTTACACGTCGAACGCAGTGCAATACACTTTCAGGGTCGCAAATATCTCTGGCGCCCGCAAATAGCGATCATTCTTAACACTTTGACGATAATCGACTGTAATTTCCTTCGCGTTGGAGATATTTCGATGTTTAACCGCTCATTTTACTCCAGTTTACACGCCGAATGCAGTGCACCTCACTTTTAGCGTCGCAACAATTCCTGGCACTCGTAAAACACGATCTTTCGACTTATTTTGACGTAATCGACTATAATTTCCTTAAAGTTGGAGATATTGCCACATTTAACCGCTCATGTTACTCCATTTTACATGCCGAATGCAATGCACGACACTTTCAGGGTCGCAAATATCTCTGGCGCCCGCAAATAGCGATCATTCTTAACACTTTGACGATAATCGACTGTAATTTCCTTCGCGTTGGAGATATTTCGATGTTTAACCGCCCATTTTACTCCATTTTACACGCCGAATGCAGTGCACGACACTTTTAGCGTCGCAGCAATCCCTGGCAATCGCAAAACGCGATCTTTCGACTTATTTTGACGAAAATCGACTGTAATTTCCTTAAAGCTGGAGATATTCCGACGTATAACCACTCATTTTACTCCATCACTTTTAGCGTCGCAACAATCCCTGGCGCGCGCAATTCACGATCATTCGTCTGATTTTCACGCAAATCGACTGTAATTTCCTTAAAGTTGGAGATATTTCGACGTTTAAACGCTCCTCTTACTCCATTTTACACGGTAAATACAGTGCACCTCACTTTTAGCGTCGCAGCAATCCCTGGCGCGCGCAATTCGCGATCATTCGTCTGATTTTCACGATAATAAACTGTAATTTCCTTCCCGTCGGAGATATTTCGACGTTTAAACGGTCATCTTACTCCATTTTACACGCTAAATACAGTGCACCTCACTTTTACCGTCGCAACAATCCCTGGCGCGCGCAATTCGCGATCATTCGTCTGATTTTCACGCAAATCGACTGTAATTTCCTTAAAGTTGGAGATATTTCGACGTTTAAACGGTCATTTTACTTCGTCTTGCACGCCGAATGCAGTGCACGACACTTTCAGCGTCGCAAATATCTCTGGTGCCCGCAAATAGCGATCATTCTTAAAACTTTGGCGATAATCGACTGTAATTTCCTTCGCGTTGGAGATATTTCGATGTTTAACCACTCATTTTACTCCATATTACACTTCGAATGCAGTGCACCTCACTTTTAGCGTCGCAACAATCCCTGGCACTCGTAAAACACGATCTTTCGTCTCATTTTGACGAAAATCGACTGTAATTTCCTTAAAGTTGGAGATATTTCGACGTTTAACCGCCCATTTTACTCCATTTTACACGCCGAATGCAGTGCACGAGACTTTTAGCGTCGCAGCAATCCCTGGCAATCGCAAAACGCGATCTTTCGACTTATTTTGACGAAATCGACTGTAATTTCCTTAAAGCTGGAGATATTCCGACGTATAACCACTCATTTTACTCCATCACTTTTAGCGTCGCAACAATCCCTGGCGCGCGCAATTCACGATCATTCGTCTGATTTTCACGCAAATCGACTGTAATTTCCTTAAAGTTGGAGATATTGCGACGCTTAACCGCTCATTTTACTCCATTTTACACGCCGAATGCGGTGCACCTCACTTTTAGCGTCGCAACAATCCCGGGCAATCGCAAAACGCGATCTTTCGACTTATTTTGACGAAATCGACTGTAATTTCCTTAAAGTTGGAGATATTTCGACGTTTAACCGCTCATTTTACTCCATTTTACACGTCGAACGCAGTGCAATACACTTTCAGCGTGGAAAATATCTCTGGCGATCGCAAATAGCGATCATTCTTAATAATTTGAACATAATCGACTGTAATTTCCTTCCCGTTGGAGATATTTCGACGTTTAAACGCTCCTCTTACTCCATTTTACACGGTAAATACAGTGCACCTCACTTTTAGCGTCGCAGCAATCCCTGGCGCGCGCAATTCGCGATCATTCGTCTGATTTGCACGATAATAGACTGTAATTTCCTTCCCGTCGGAGATATTTCGACGTTTAAACGGTCATCTTACTCCATTTTACACGCTCAATACAGTGCACCTCACTTTTAGCGTCGCAACAATCCCTGGCGCGCGCAATTCGCGATCATTCGTCTGATTTTCACGATAATAGACTGTAATTTCCTTCCCGTCGGAGATATTTCGAAGTTTAAACGGTCATCTTACTCCATTTTACACGCTAAATACAGTGCACCTCACTTTTAGCGTCGCAACAATCCCTGGCACTCGTAAAACACGGTCTTTCTTCTTATTTTGACGAAAATCGACTGTAATTTCCTTAAAGTTGGAGATATTTCGACGCTTAACCGCTCATTTTACTCCATTTTACACGCCGAATGCAGTGCACGACACTTTTACCGTCGCAGCAATTCCTGGCAATCGCAAATCGCGATCTGTCGACTTATTTTGATGAAATCGACTGTAATTTCCTTAAAGTTGGAGATATTGCGACGTTTAACGGCTCATTGTACTCCATTTTGCACGCCGAATGCGGTGCACCTCACTTTTAGCGTCGCAACAATCCCGGGCAATCGCAAAACGCGATCTTTCGACTTATTTTGACGAAATCGACTGTAATTTCTTTAAAGTTGGAGATATTTCGACGTTTAACCGCTCATTTTACTCCATTTTACACGTCGAACGCAGTGCAATACACTTTCAGGGTCGCAAATATCTCCGGCGCCCGCAAATAGCGATCATTCTTAACACTTTGACGATAATCGACTGTAATTTCCTTCGCGTTGGAGATATTTCGATGTTTAACCGCTCATTTTACTCCAGTTTACACGCCGAATGCAGTGCACCTCACTTTTAGCGTCGCAACAATTCCTGGCACTCGTAAAACACGATCTTTCGACTTATTTTGACGTAATCGACTATAATTTCCTTAAAGTTGGAGATATTGCCACATTTAACCGCTCATGTTACTCCATTTTACATGCCGAATGCAATGCACGACACTTTCAGGGTCGCAAATATCTCTGGCGCCCGCAAATAGCGATCATTCTTAACACTTTGACGATAATCGACTGTAATTTCCTTCGCGTTGGAGATATTTCGATGTTTAACCGCCCATTTTACTCCATTTTACACGCCGAATGCAGTGCACGACACTTTTAGCGTCGCAGCAATCCCTGGCAATCGCAAAACGCGATCTTTCGACTTATTTTGACGAAAATCGACTGTAATTTCCTTAAAGCTGGAGATATTCCGACGTATAACCACTCATTTTACTCCATTTACACGCCGAATGCGGTGCACGACACTTTTAGCGTCGCAGCAATCCCTGGCAATCGCAAAACGCGATCTTTCGACTTATTTTGACGAAATGGACTGTAATTTCCTTAAAGTTTCAGATATTTCGACGTTTAACCGCTCATTTTACTCCATTTACACGCCGAATGCGGTGCACGACACTTTTAGCGTCGCAGCAATCCCTGGCAATCGCAAAACGCGATCTTTCGACTTATTTTGACGAAATCGACTGTAATTTCCTTAAAGTTGGAGATATTTCGACGTTTAACCGCTCATTTTACTCCATTTTACACGCCGAATGCAGTGCACGACACTTTTAGAGTCGCAGCAATTCCTGGCAATCGCAAATCGCGATCTTTCGACTTATTTTGATGAAATCGACTGTAATTTCCTTAAAGTTGGAGATATTGCCACATTTAACCGCTCATTTTACTCCATTTTAACGCCGAATGCAATGCACGACACTTTCAGCGTCGCAAATATCTCTGGCGCCCGCAAATAGCGATCATTCTTAACACTTTGAAGATAATCGACTGTAATTTCCTTAAAGTTGGAGATATTTCGACGTTTAAACGGTCATTTTACTTCATCTTGCACGCCGAATGCAGTGCACGACACTTTCAGCGTCGCAAATATCTCTGGTGCCCGCAAATAGCGATCATTCTTAACACTTTGACGATAATCGACTGTAATTTCCTTCGCGTTGGAGATATTTCGATGTTTAACCACTCACTTTACTCCATGTTACACGCCGAATGCAGTGCACCTCACTTTTAGCGTCGCAACAATCCGTGGCACTCGTAAAACACGATCTTTCTTCTTATTTTGTCGAAATCGACCGTAATTTCCTTAAAGTTGGAGATATTGCGACGTTTAACCGCTCATTTTACTCCATTTTACACGCCGAATGCAATGCACGACACTTTCAGCGTCGCAAATATCTCTGGCGCCCGCAAATAGCGATCATTCTTAACACTTTGACGATAATCGACTGTAATTTCCTTCGCGTTGGAGATATTTCGATGTTTAACCACTCATTTTACTCCATGTTACACGCCGAATGCAGTGCACCTCACTTTTAGCGTCGCAACAATCCCTGGCACTCGTAAAACACGATCTTTCGTCTCATTTTGACGAAAATCGACTGTAATTTCCTTAAAGCTGGAGATATTTCGACGTTTAAACGCTCCTCTTACTCCATTTTACACGGTAAATACAGTGCACCTCACTTTTAGCATCGCAGCAATCCCTGGCGCGCGCAATTCGCGATCATTCGTCTGATTTTCACGATAATAGACTGTAATTTCCTTCCCGTTGGAGATATTTCGACGTTTAAACGCTCCTCTTACTCCAGTTTACACGGTAAATACAGTGCACCTCACTTTTACCGTCGCAACAATCCCTGGCGCGCGCAATTCGCGATCATTCGTCTGATTTTGACGAAAATCGACTGTAATTTCCTTAAAGTTGGAGATATTTCGACGCTTAACCGCTCATTTTACTCCATTTTACACGCCGAATGCAGTGCACGACACTTTTACCGTCGCAGCAATTCCTGGCAATCGCAAATCGCGATCTGTCGACTTATTTTGATGAAATCGACTGTAATTTCCTTAAAGTTGGAGATATTGCGACGTTTAACGGCTCATTGTACTCCATTTTGCACGCCGAATGCGGTGCACCTCACTTTTAGCGTCGCAACAATCCCGGGCAATCGCAAAACGCGATCTTTCGACTTATTTTGACGAAATCGACTGTAATTTCTTTAAAGTTGGAGATATTTCGACGTTTAACCGCTCATTTTACTCCATTTTACACGTCGAACGCAGTGCAATACACTTTCAGGGTCGCAAATATCTCTGGCGCCCGCAAATAGCGATCATTCTTAACACTTTGACGATAATCGACTGTAATTTCCTTCGCGTTGGAGATATTTCGATGTTTAACCGCTCATTTTACTCCAGTTTACACGCCGAATGCAGTGCACCTCACTTTTAGCGTCGCAACAATTCCTGGCACTCGTAAAACACGATCTTTCGACTTATTTTGACGTAATCGACTATAATTTCCTTAAAGTTGGAGATATTGCCACATTTAACCGCTCATGTTACTCCATTTTACATGCCGAATGCAATGCACGACACTTTCAGGGTCGCAAATATCTCTGGCGCCCGCAAATAGCGATCATTCTTAACACTTTGACGATAATCGACTGTAATTTCCTTCGCGTTGGAGATATTTCGATGTTTAACCGCCCATTTTACTCCATTTTACACGCCGAATGCAGTGCACGACACTTTTAGCGTCGCAGCAATCCCTGGCAATCGCAAAACGCGATCTTTCGACTTATTTTGACGAAAATCGACTGTAATTTCCTTAAAGCTGGAGATATTCCGACGTATAACCACTCATTTTACTCCATTTACACGCCGAATGCGGTGCACGACACTTTTAGCGTCGCAGCAATCCCTGGCAATCGCAAAACGCGATCTTTCGACTTATTTTGACGAAATGGACTGTAATTTCCTTAAAGTTTCAGATATTTCGACGTTTAACCGCTCATTTTACTCCATTTACACGCCGAATGCGGTGCACGACACTTTTAGCGTCGCAGCAATCCCTGGCAATCGCAAAACGCGATCTTTCGACTTATTTTGACGAAATCGACTGTAATTTCCTTAAAGTTGGAGATATTGCCACATTTAACCGCTCATTTTACTCCATTTTACACGCCGAACGCAGTGCACTGCACTTTCAGCGTGGAAAATATCTCTAGCGCCCGCAAATAGCGATCACTCTTAATACTTTGACCATAATCGACTGTAATTTCCTTCCCGTTGGAGATATTTCGACGTTTAAACGCTCCTCTTACTCCATTTTACACGGTAAATACAGTGCACCTCACTTTTAGCGTCGCAACAATCCCTGGCGCGCGCAATTCGCGATCATTCGTCTGATTTTCACGATAATAGACTGTAATTTCCTTCCCGTTGGAGATATTTCGACGTTTAAACGCTCCTCTTACTCCATTTTACACGGTAAATACAGTGCACGACACTTTTACCGTCGCAGCAATTCCTGGCAATCGCAAATCGCGATCTGTCGACTTATTTTGATGAAATCGACTGTAATTTCCTTAAAGTTGGAGATATTGCGACGTTTAACGGCTCATTGTACTCCATTTTGCACGCCGAATGCGGTGCACCTCACTTTTAGCGTCGCAACAATCCCGGGCAATCGCAAAACGCGATCTTTCGACTTATTTTGACGAAATCGACTGTAATTTCTTTAAAGTTGGAGATATTTCGACGTTTAACCGCTCATTTTACTCCATTTTACACGTCGAACGCAGTGCAATACACTTTCAGGGTCGCAAATATCTCTGGCGCCCGCAAATAGCGATCATTCTTAACACTTTGACGATAATCGACTGTAATTTCCTTCGCGTTGGAGATATTTCGATGTTTAACCGCTCATTTTACTCCAGTTTACACGCCGAATGCAGTGCACCTCACTTTTAGCGTCGCAACAATTCCTGGCACTCGTAAAACACGATCTTTCGACTTATTTTGACGTAATCGACTATTGTCACGTCCCGCGCTCCGCCCGTGCCGTAAGAAGAACAAGAAACCTACTCTATACAAAACACGCGAATAAGGATTTGGATGCACAAACGAACACACGGCACTACGAAACGAAAGGAAGGATTAACAAAATGAGAGCGACTAACAGATCCAACCAATAAACGAAATACATATACACACAACTCTAAATAAACCTACCAATAACCGACTTGCCATTTGAAAACCTATGGTTCAATATAATATAAACTCAACCAGCATAAAATAAAATAAATAGAACCAACTAATGGATTGAACGAGTCACGAACCAAACAAATAAACCAGGAAATAAGAATAACTACAGAAAGGGAAATGATTGAAACACTAGGAATATATGTATATATAAATATATTTTAATCAATCAACGCCGCAACAACTCGGACAGTTACATATAAGTATAAACATATATGCCAAACATGTAATAATCTAGTAAATATTAGAGACAGTACCTCCAATACTATGCAACAAATACAATATAGTTTAAATAAAACGAAACAGAACGAATCAAGCGGATTAAAAATAAGACAAAGTACGCACCATAGAAGTCTGGATAGGAACCCCTGATGGAAATGCCTCCGCAAACATTGTTTAAACGTCGATCACCGAAGCCTAGAGAAACAACAAGAAAAGGAAAAAGGATCAAAATCACGAAAACAACCATAATATACAAATATCTATCTAAATCAAACTTACGCAAACTAATTCGAAGGAGGAGGCCCTTGTTGTGGGAGAGCAGCGGATCGCGCGTGTTGCCCGAGCAAACATCGAAATGATAATGATGCTGCAGCCGCCAGCCCTTGCACGTGCCGAAGAAACACAGATAAATCCCACGGTACAAACATGGAAGATTCTCGGAAAAGACAAGACCAGCATGGAACGTCTCAAGTCTCCTAGACGCTAGCTCAGCAGAAACACTGGACCGAGTGGAACTAAGTCGAAATATGAAACTTACATTCTCTCACGTACGATCTCTGGAAGCCAAAACTGCAAAATCCCGATTCCCACGGAAGGGTACTCCCAGTGGACCACCACCACAACCACCACCTCGTGGGGATGGCATTATAAATAAGCATAGCACATAGAGCAGCGCGCAGTATAATTAATACGTTCATTATAACGTCTTATACCGTGCTATATCGTGCGTTTAGAAATCTTGTATAACACTTTGCGTTTCGGCGGTCTTTAGTTGTCTAGACAAGAAAGGAAAGTCGCGACTTAGGAAAAATAAAATATTTTGAAGTCTTCATTTCATCGCTTAAACAAAAGCGCATTGTAATTGCGGTATTAATTCGGTTAGTAATTTGTAAACCGTGTATCGAAACAAATAAATAAAGTAAAAGTTTGATAATAAATTATATCCGAGTTTCGAGAAATCGTGGTGATAGAATCCATCGTGGCAAATAAACTGAGCTTTGGTTCCAACGACAAACTATTATAGCGAAATTAAAAGAGAAGAAGAAGGCAAAACGTAAAAAAAATAAATTCATATCAAGCAACGAAAAATTTGACATTCAAATATTGTATCCAGCTTTAATCCTCTCCCGTGCTAGTATCCCTGCACATAGCAGGTTAGCCAAAAAGCGGAATCGGTTTTGCCAGTAGCATTATACTCTAGTCGACGCTACCCGTAACGTTTGAAATAAATAAAATTTTTGAAATAGTCCTTAGACTATTTCTGGTGGCAGCAACTACCGTATTAATCGGAAATCCAAATAAATACTTCATACACAATAATATCATTTCAATATTTCCCTTCCGACTAAACTCTAAATCACAAATAAATCAAAAATAAATAAAAAAAAAAAAAAAAAAAATTTTACAGAATTTTAATCTTAACTTGACTTAAAACTAATAAATACGTAACACTATAATTTCCTTAAAGTTGGAGATATTGCCACATTTAACCGCTCATGTTACTCCATTTTACATGCCCAATGCAGTGCACGACACTTTTAGCGTCGCAGCAATCCCTGGCAATCGCAAAACGCGATCTTTCGACTTATTTTGACGAAAATCGACTGTAATTTCCTTAAAGCTGGAGATATTCCGACGTATAACCACTCATTTTACTCCATTTACACGCCGAATGCGGTGCACGACACTTTTAGCGTCGCAGCAATCCCTGGCAATCGCAAAACGCGATCTTTCGACTTATTTTGACGAAATGGACTGTAATTTCCTTAAAGTTTCAGATATTTCGACGTTTAACCGCTCATTTTACTCCATTTACACGCCGAATGCGGTGCACGACACTTTTAGCGTCGCAGCAATCCCTGGCAATCGCAAAACGCGATCTTTCGACTTATTTTGACGAAATCGACTGTAATTTCCTTAAAGTTGGAGATATTTCGACGTTTAACCGCTCATTTTACAACATTTTACACGCCGAATGCAGTGCACGACACTTTTAGAGTCGCAGCAATTCCTGGCAATCGCAAATCGCGATCTTTCGACTTATTTTGATGAAATCGACTGTAATTTCCTTAAAGTTGGAGATATTGCCACATTTAACCGCTCATTTTACTCCATTTTACACGCCGAATGCAATGCACGACACTTTCAGCGTCGCAAATATCTCTGGCGCCCGCAAATAGCGATCATTCTTAACACTTTGAAGATAATCGACTGTAATTTCCTTAAAATTGGAGATATTTCGACGTTTAAACGGTCATTTTACTTCATCTTGCACGCCGAATGCAGTGCACGACACTTTCAGCGTCGCAAATATCTCTGGTGCCCGCAAATAGCGATCATTCTTAACACTTTGACGATAATCGACTGTAATTTCCTTCGCGTTGGAGATATTTCGATGTTTAACCACTCACTTTACTCCATGTTACACGCCGAATGCAGTGCACCTCACTTTTAGCGTCGCAACAATCCGTGGCACTCGTAAAACACGATCTTTCTTCTTATTTTGACGAAATCGACTGTAATTTCCTTAAAGTTGGAGATATTGCCACATTTAACCGCTCATTTTACTCCATTTTACACGCCGAATGCAATGCACGACACTTTCAGCGTCGCAAATATCTCTGGCGCCCGCAAATAGCGATCATTCTTAACACTTTGACGATAATCGACTGTAATTTCCTTAAAGTTGGAGATATTTCGACGTTTAAACGGTCATTTTACTTCATCTTGCACGCCGAATGCAGTGCACGACACTTTCAGCGTCGCAAATATCTCTGGTGCCCGCAAATAGCGATCATTCTTAAAACTTTGGCGATAATCGACTGTAATTTCCTTCGCGTTGGAGATATTTCGATGTTTAACCACTCATTTTACTCCATATTACACGCCGAATGCAGTGCGCCTCACGTTTAGCGTCGCAACAATCCCTGGCACTCGTAAAACACGATCTTTCGTCTCATTTTGACGAAAATCGACTGTAATTTCCTTAAAGTTGGAGATATTTCGACGTTTAACCGCTCATTTTACTCCATTTTACACGCCGAATGCAGTGCACGACACTTTTAGAGTCGCAGCAATTCCTGGCAATCGCAAATCGCGATCTTTCGACTTATTTTGATGAAATCGACTGTAATTTCCTTAAAGTTGGAGATATTGCCACATTTAACCGCTCATTTTACTCCATTTTACACGCCGAATGCAATGCACGACACTTTCAGCGTCGCAAATATCTCTGGCGCCCGCAAATAGCGATCATTCTTAACACTTTGAAGATAATCGACTGTAATTTCCTTAAAGTTGGAGATATTTCGACGTTTAAACGGTCATTTTACTTCATCTTGCACGCCGAATGCAGTGCACGACACTTTCAGCGTCGCAACAATCCCTGGCACTCGTAAAACACGATCTTTCGTCTCATTTTGACGAAAATCGACTGTAATTTCCTTAAAGCTGGAGATATTTCGACGTTTAACCGCCCATTTTACTCCATTTTACACGCCGAATGCAGTGCACGACACTTTTAGCGTCGCAAATATCTCTGGCGCCCGCAAATAGCGATCATTCTTAACACTTTGACGATAATCGACTGTAATTTCCTTAAAGTTGGAGATATTTCGACGTTTAAACGGTCATTTTACTTCATCTTGCACGCCGAATGCAGTGCACGACACTTTCAGCGTCGCAAATATCTCTGGTGCCCGCAAATAGCGATCATTCTTAAAACTTTGGCGATAATCGACTGTAATTTCCTTCGCGTTGGAGATATTTCGATGTTTAACCACTCATTTTACTCCATATTACACGCCGAATGCAGTGCGCCTCACGTTTAGCGTCGCAACAATCCCTGGCACTCGTAAAACACGATCTTTCGTCTCATTTTGACGAAAATCGACTGTAATTTCCTTAAAGTTGGAGATATTTCGACGTTTAACCGCTCATTTTACTCCATTTTACACGCCGAATGCAGTGCACGACACTTTTAGAGTCGCAGCAATTCCTGGCAATCGCAAATCGCGATCTTTCGACTTATTTTGATGAAATCGACTGTAATTTCCTTAAAGTTGGAGATATTGCCACATTTAACCGCTCATTTTACTCCATTTTACACGCCGAATGCAATGCACGACACTTTCAGCGTCGCAAATATCTCTGGCGCCCGCAAATAGCGATCATTCTTAACACTTTGAAGATAATCGACTGTAATTTCCTTAAAGTTGGAGATATTTCGACGTTTAAACGGTCATTTTACTTCATCTTGCACGCCGAATGCAGTGCACGACACTTTCAGCGTCGCAAATATCTCTGGTGCCCGCAAATAGCGATCATTCTTAAAACTTTGGCGATAATCGACTGTAATTTCCTTCGCGTTGGAGATATTTCGATGTTTAACCACTCATTTTACTCCATGTTACACGCCGAATGCAGTGCACCTCACTTTTAGCGTCGCAACAATCCCTGGCACTCGTAAAACACGATCTTTCGTCTCATTTTGACGAAAATCGACTGTAATTTCCTTAAAGCTGGAGATATTTCGACGTTTAACCGCCCATTTTACTCCATTTTACACGCCGAATGCAGTGCACGACACTTTTAGCGTCGCAGCAATCCCTGGCAATCGCAAAACGCGATCTTTCGACTTATTTTGACGAAAATCGACTGTAATTGCCTTAAAGCTGGAGATATTTCGACGTTTAAACGCTCCTCTTACTCCATTTTACACGGTAAATACAGTGCACCTCACTTTTAGCATCGCAGCAATCCCTGGCGCGCGCAATTCGCGATCATTCGTCTGATTTTCACGATAATAGACTGTAATTTCCTTCCCGTTGGAGATATTTCGACGTTTAAACGCTCCTCTTACTCCATTTTACACGGTAAATACAGTGCACCTCACTTTTACCGTCGCAACAATCCCTGGCGCGCGCAATTCGCGATCATTCGTCTGATTTTGACGAAAATCGACTGTAATTTCCTTAAAGTTGGAGATATTGCGACGCTTAACCGCTCATTTTACTCCATTTTACACGCCGAATGCAGTGCACGACACTTTTACCGTCGCAGCAATTCCTGGCAATCGCAAATCGCGATCTGTCGACTTATTTTGATGAAATCGACTGTAATTTCCTTAAAGTTGGAGATATTGCGACGTTTAACGGCTCATTGTACTCCATTTTGCACGCCGAATGCGGTGCACCTCACTTTTAGCGTCGCAACAATCCCGGGCAATCGCAAAACGCGATCTTTCGACTTATTTTGACGAAATCGACTGTAATTTCTTTAAAGTTGGAGATATTTCGACGTTTAACCGCTCATTTTACTCCATTTTACACGTCGAACGCAGTGCAATACACTTTCAGGGTCGCAAATATCTCTGGCGCCCGCAAATAGCGATCATTCTTAACACTTTGACGATAATCGACTGTAATTTCCTTCGCGTTGGAGATATTTCGATGTTTAACCGCTCATTTTACTCCAGTTTACACGCCGAATGCAGTGCACCTCACTTTTAGCGTCGCAGCAATCCCTGGCAATCGCAAAACGCGATCTTTCGACTTATTTTGACGAAAATCGACTGTAATTTCCTTAAAGCTGGAGATATTCCGACGTATAACCACTCATTTTACTCCATTTACACGCCGAATGCGGTGCACGACACTTTTAGCGTCGCAGCAATCCCTGGCAATCGCAAAACGCGATCTTTCGACTTATTTTGACGAAATGGACTGTAATTTCCTTAAAGTTTCAGATATTTCGACGTTTAACCGCTCATTTTACTCCATTTACACGCCGAATGCGGTGCACGACACTTTTAGCGTCGCAGCAATCCCTGGCAATCGCAAAACGCGATCTTTCGACTTATTTTGACGAAATCGACTGTAATTTCCTTAAAGTTGGAGATATTTCGACGTTTAACCGCTCATTTTACTCCATTTTACACGCCGAACGCAGTGCACTGCACTTTCAGCGTGGAAAATATCTCTAGCGCCCGCAAATAGCGATCACTCTTAATACTTTGACCATAATCGACTGTAATTTCCTTCCCGTTGGAGATATTTCGACGTTTAAACGCTCCTCTTACTCCATTTTACACGGTAAATACAGTGCACCTCACTTTTAGCGTCGCAACAATCCCTGGCGCGCGCAATTCGCGATCATTCGTCTGATTTTCACGATAATAGACTGTAATTTCCTCCCGTTGGAGATATTTCGACGTTTAAACGCTCCTCTTACTCCATTTTACACGGTAAATACAGTGCACCTCACTTTTACCGTCGCAACAATCCCTGGCGCGCGCAATTCGCGATCATTCGTCTGATTTTGACGAAAATCGACTGTAATTTCCTTAAAGTTGGAGATATTGCGACGCTTAACGGCTCATTGTACTCCATTTTGCACGCCGAATGCGGTGCACCTCACCTTTAGCGTCGCAACAATCCCGGGCAATCGCAAAACGCGATCTTTCGACTTATTTTGACGAAATCGACTGTAATTTCTTTAAAGTTGGAGATATTTCGACGTTTAACCGCTCATTTTACTCCATTTTACACGTCGAACGCAGTGCAATACACTTTCAGGGTCGCAAATATCTCTGGCGCCCGCAAATAGCGATCATTCTTAACACTTTGACGATAATCGACTGTAATTTCCTTCGCGTTGGAGATATTTCGATGTTTAACCGCTCATTTTACTCCAGTTTACACGCCGAATGCAGTGCACCTCACTTTTAGCGTCGCAACAATTCCTGGCACTCGTAAAACACGATCTTTCGACTTATTTTGACGTAATCGACTATAATTTCCTTAAAGTTGGAGATATTGCCACATTTAACCGCTCATGTTACTCCATTTTACATGCCGAATGCAATGCACGACACTTTCAGGGTCGCAAATATCTCTGGCGCCCGCAAATAGCGATCATTCTTAACACTTTGACGATAATCGACTGTAATTTCCTTCGCGTTGGAGATATTTCGATGTTTAACCGCCCATTTTACTCCATTTTACACGCCGAATGCAGTGCACGACACTTTTAGCGTCGCAGCAATCCCTGGCAATCGCAAAACGCGATCTTTCGACTTATTTTGACGAAAATCGACTGTAATTTCCTTAAAGCTGGAGATATTCCGACGTATAACCACTCATTTTACTCCATTTACACGCCGAATGCGGTGCACGACACTTTTAGCGTCGCAGCAATCCCTGGCAATCGCAAAACGCGATCTTTCGACTTATTTTGACGAAATGGACTGTAATTTCCTTAAAGTTTCAGATATTTCGACGTTTAACCGCTCATTTTACTCCATTTACACGCCGAATGCGGTGCACGACACTTTTAGCGTCGCAGCAATCCCTGGCAATCGCAAAACGCGATCTTTCGACTTATTTTGACGAAATCGACTGTAATTTCCTTAAAGTTGGAGATATTTCGACGTTTAACCGCTCATTTTACTCCATTTTACACGCCGAATGCAGTGCACGACACTTTTAGAGTCGCAGCAATTCCTGGCAATCGCAAATCGCGATCTTTCGACTTATTTTGATGAAATCGACTGTAATTTCCTTAAAGTTGGAGATATTGCCACATTTAACCGCTCATTTTACTCCATTTTACACGCCGAATGCAATGCACGACACTTTCAGCGTCGCAAATATCTCTGGCGCCCGCAAATAGCGATCATTCTTAACACTTTGAAGATAATCGACTGTAATTTCCTTAAAGTTGGAGATATTTCGACGTTTAAACGGTCATTTTACTTCATCTTGCACGCCGAATGCAGTGCACGACACTTTCAGCGTCGCAAATATCTCTGGTGCCCGCAAATAGCGATCATTCTTAAAACTTTGGCGATAATCGACTGTAATTTCCTTCGCGTTGGAGATATTTCGATGTTTAACCACTCATTTTACTCCATATTACACGCCGAATGCAGTGCGCCTCACGTTTAGCGTCGCAACAATCCCTGGCACTCGTAAAACACGATCTTTCGTCTCATTTTGACGAAAATCGACTGTAATTTCCTTAAAGTTGGAGATATTTCGACGTTTAATCGCTCATTTTACTCCATTTTACACGCCGAATGCAGTGCACGACACTTTTAGAGTCGCAGCAATTCCTGGCAATCGCAAATCGCGATCTTTCGACTTATTTTGATGAAATCGACTGTAATTTCCTTAAAGTTGGAGATATTGCCACATTTAACCGCTCATTTTACTCCATTTTACACGCCGAATGCAATGCACGACACTTTCAGCGTCGCAAATATCTCTGGCGCCCGCAAATAGCGATCATTCTTAACACTTTGAAGATAATCGACTGTAATTTCCTTAAAGTTGGAGATATTTCGACGTTTAAACGGTCATTTTACTTCATCTTGCACGCCGAATGCAGTGCACGACACTTTCAGCGTCGCAAATATCTCTGGTGCCCGCAAATAGCGATCATTCTTAAAACTTTGGCGATAATCGACTGTAATTTCCTTCGCGTTGGAGATATTTCGATGTTTAACCACTCATTTTACTCCATGTTACACGCCGAATGCAGTGCACCTCACTTTTAGCGTCGCAACAATCCCTGGCACTCGTAAAACGCGATCTTTCGACTTATTTTGACGAAAATCGACTGTAATTGCCTTAAAGCTGGAGATATTTCGACGTTTAAACGCTCCTCTTACTCCATTTTACACGGTAAATACAGTGCACCTCACTTTTAGCATCGCAGCAATCCCTGGCGCGCGCAATTCGCGATCATTCGTCTGATTTTCACGATAATAGACTGTAATTTCCTTCCCGTTGGAGATATTTCGACGTTTAAACGCTCCTCTTACTCCATTTTACACGGTAAATACAGTGCACCTCACTTTTACCGTCGCAACAATCCCTGGCGCGCGCAATTCGCGATCATTCGTCTGATTTTGACGAAAATCGACTGTAATTTCCTTAAAGTTGGAGATATTGCGACGCTTAACCGCTCATTTTACTCCATTTTACACGCCGAATGCAGTGCACGACACTTTTACCGTCGCAGCAATTCCTGGCAATCGCAAATCGCGATCTGTCGACTTATTTTGATGAAATCGACTGTAATTTCCTTAAAGTTGGAGATATTGCGACGTTTAACGGCTCATTGTACTCCATTTTGCACGCCGAATGCGGTGCACCTCACTTTTAGCGTCGCAACAATCCCGGGCAATCGCAAAACGCGATCTTTCGACTTATTTTGACGAAATCGACTGTAATTTCTTTAAAGTTGGAGATATTTCGACGTTTAACCGCTCATTTTACTCCATTTTACACGTCGAACGCAGTGCAATACACTTTCAGGGTCGCAAATATCTCTGGCGCCCGCAAATAGCGATCATTCTTAACACTTTGACGATAATCGACTGTAATTTCCTTCGCGTTGGAGATATTTCGATGTTTAACCGCTCATTTTACTCCAGTTTACACGCCGAATGCAGTGCACCTCACTTTTAGCGTCGCAGCAATCCCTGGCAATCGCAAAACGCGATCTTTCGACTTATTTTGACGAAAATCGACTGTAATTTCCTTAAAGCTGGAGATATTCCGACGTATAACCACTCATTTTACTCCATTTACACGCCGAATGCGGTGCACGACACTTTTAGCGTCGCAGCAATCCCTGGCAATCGCAAAACGCGATCTTTCGACTTATTTTGACGAAATGGACTGTAATTTCCTTAAAGTTTCAGATATTTCGACGTTTAACCGCTCATTTTACTCCATTTACACGCCGAATGCGGTGCACGACACTTTTAGCGTCGCAGCAATCCCTGGCAATCGCAAAACGCGATCTTTCGACTTATTTTGACGAAATCGACTGTAATTTCCTTAAAGTTGGAGATATTTCGACGTTTAACCGCTCATTTTACTCCATTTTACACGCCGAACGCAGTGCACTGCACTTTCAGCGTGGAAAATATCTCTAGCGCCCGCAAATAGCGATCACTCTTAATACTTTGACCATAATCGACTGTAATTTCCTTCCCGTTGGAGATATTTCGACGTTTAAACGCTCCTCTTACTCCATTTTACACGGTAAATACAGTGCACCTCACTTTTAGCGTCGCAACAATCCCTGGCGCGCGCAATTCGCGATCATTCGTCTGATTTTGACGAAAATCGACTGTAATTTCCTTAAAGTTGGAGATATTGCCACATTTAACCGCTCATGTTACTCCATTTTACATGCCGAATGCAATGCACGACACTTTCAGGGTCGCAAATATCTCTGGCGCCCGCAAATAGCGATCATTCTTAACACTTTGACGATAATCGACTGTAATTTCCTTCGCGTTGGAGATATTTCGATGTTTAACCGCCCATTTTACTCCATTTTACACGCCGAATGCAGTGCACGACACTTTTAGCGTCGCAGCAATCCCTGGCAATCGCAAAACGCGATCTTTCGACTTATTTTGACGAAAATCGACTGTAATTTCCTTAAAGCTGGAGATATTCCGACGTATAACCACTCATTTTACTCCATTTACACGCCGAATGCGGTGCACGACACTTTTAGCGTCGCAGCAATCCCTGGCAATCGCAAAACGCGATCTTTCGACTTATTTTGACGAAATGGACTGTAATTTCCTTAAAGTTTCAGATATTTCGACGTTTAACCGCTCATTTTACTCCATTTACACGCCGAATGCGGTGCACGACACTTTTAGCGTCGCAGCAATCCCTGGCAATCGCAAAACGCGATCTTTCGACTTATTTTGACGAAATCGACTGTAATTTCCTTAAAGTTGGAGATATTTCGACGTTTAACCGCTCATTTTACTCCATTTTACACGCCGAATGCAGTGCACGACACTTTTAGAGTCGCAGCAATTCCTGGCAATCGCAAATCGCGATCTTTCGACTTATTTTGATGAAATCGACTGTAATTTCCTTAAAGTTGGAGATATTGCCACATTTAACCGCTCATTTTACTCCATTTTACACGCCGAATGCAATGCACGACACTTTCAGCGTCGCAAATATCTCTGGCGCCCGCAAATAGCGATCATTCTTAACACTTTGAAGATAATCGACTGTAATTTCCTTAAAGTTGGAGATATTTCGACGTTTAAACGGTCATTTTACTTCATCTTGCACGCCGAATGCAGTGCACGACACTTTCAGCGTCGCAAATATCTCTGGTGCCCGCAAATAGCGATCATTCTTAACACTTTGACGATAATCGACTGTAATTTCCTTCGCGTTGGAGATATTTCGATGTTTAACCACTCACTTTACTCCATATTACACGCCGAATGCAGTGCGCCTTACGTTTAGCGTCGCAACAATCCCTGGCACTCGTAAAACACGATCTTTCGTCTCATTTTGACGAAAATCGACTGTAATTTCCTTAAAGTTGGAGATATTTCGACGTTTAACCGCTCATTTTACTCCATTTTACACGCCGAATGCAGTGCACGACACTTTTAGAGTCGCAGCAATTCCTGGCAATCGCAAATCGCGATCTTTCGACTTATTTTGATGAAATCGACTGTAATTTCCTTAAAGTTGGAGATATTGCCACATTTAACCGCTCATTTTACTCCATTTTACACGCCGAATGCAATGCACGACACTTTCAGCGTCGCAAATATCTCTGGCGCCCGCAAATAGCGATCATTCTTAACACTTTGAAGATAATCGACTGTAATTTCCTTAAAGTTGGAGATATTTCGACGTTTAAACGGTCATTTTACTTCATCTTGCACGCCGAATGCAGTGCACGACACTTTCAGCGTCGCAAATATCTCTGGTGCCCGCAAATAGCGATCATTCTTAAAACTTTGGCGATAATCGACTGTAATTTCCTTCGCGTTGGAGATATTTCGATGTTTAACCACTCATTTTACTCCATGTTACACGCCGAATGCAGTGCACCTCACTTTTAGCGTCGCAACAATCCCTGGCACTCGTAAAACACGATCTTTCGTCTCATTTTGACGAAAATCGACTGTAATTTCCTTAAAGCTGGAGATATTTCGACGTTTAACCGCCCATTTTACTCCATTTTACACGCCGAATGCAGTGCACGACACTTTTAGCGTCGCAGCAATCCCTGGCAATCGCAAAACGCGATCTTTCGACTTATTTTGACGAAAATCGACTGTAATTGCCTTAAAGCTGGAGATATTTCGACGTTTAAACGCTCCTCTTACTCCATTTTACACGGTAAATACAGTGCACCTCACTTTTAGCATCGCAGCAATCCCTGGCGCGCGCAATTCGCGATCATTCGTCTGATTTTCACGATAATAGACTGTAATTTCCTTCCCGTTGGAGATATTTCGACGTTTAAACGCTCCTCTTACTCCATTTTACACGGTAAATACAGTGCACCTCAAGTTTACCGTCGCAACAATCCCTGGCGCGCGCAATTCGCGATCATTCGTCTGATTTTGACGAAAATCGACTGTAATTTCCTTAAAGTTGGAGATATTGCGACGCTTAACCGCTCATTTTACTCCATTTTACACGCCGAATGCAGTGCACGACACTTTTACCGTCGCAGCAATTCCTGGCAATCGCAAATCGCGATCTGTCGACTTATTTTGATGAAATCGACTGTAATTTCCTTAAAGTTGGAGATATTGCGACGTTTAACGGCTCATTGTACTCCATTTTGCACGCCGAATGCGCTGCACCTCATTTTTAGCGTCGCAACAATCCCGGGCAATCGCAAAACGCGATCTTTCGACTTATTTTGACGAAATCGACTGTAATTTCTTTAAAGTTGGAGATATTTCGACGTTTAACCGCTCATTTTACTCCATTTTACACGTCGAACGCAGTGCAATACACTTTCAGGGTCGCAAATATCTCTGGCGCCCGCAAATAGCGATCATTCTTAACACTTTGACGATAATCGACTGTAATTTCCTTCGCGTTGGAGATATTTCGATGTTTAACCGCTCATTTTACTCCAGTTTACACGCCGAATGCAGTGCACCTCACTTTTAGCGTCGCAGCAATCCCTGGCAATCGCAAAACGCGATCTTTCGACTTATTTTGACGAAAATCGACTGTAATTTCCTTAAAGCTGGAGATATTCCGACGTATAACCACTCATTTTACTCCATTTACACGCCGAATGCGGTGCACGACACTTTTAGCGTCGCAGCAATCCCTGGCAATCGCAAAACGCGATCTTTCGACTTATTTTGACGAAATGGACTGTAATTTCCTTAAAGTTTCAGATATTTCGACGTTTAACCGCTCATTTTACTCCATTTACACGCCGAATGCGGTGCACGACACTTTTAGCGTCGCAGCAATCCCTGGCAATCGCAAAACGCGATCTTTCGACTTATTTTGACGAAATCGACTGTAATTTCCTTAAAGTTGGAGATATTTCGACGTTTAACCGCTCATTTTACTCCATTTTACACGCCGAACGCAGTGCACTGCACTTTCAGCGTGGAAAATATCTCTAGCGCCCGCAAATAGCGATCACTCTTAATACTTTGACCATAATCGACTGTAATTTCCTTCCCGTTGGAGATATTTCGACGTTTAAACGCTCCTCTTACTCCATTTTACACGGTAAATACAGTGCACCTCACTTTTAGCGTCGCAACAATCCCTGGCGCGCGCAATTCGCGATCATTCGTCTGATTTTCACGATAATAGACTGTAATTTCCTCCCGTTGGAGATATTTCGACGTTTAAACGCTCCTCTTACTCCATTTTACACGGTAAATACAGTGCACCTCACTTTTACCGTCGCAACAATCCCTGGCGCGCGCAATTCGCGATCATTCGTCTGATTTTGACGAAAATCGACTGTAATTTCCTTAAAGTTGGAGATATTGCGACGCTTAACGGCTCATTGTACTCCATTTTGCACGCCGAATGCGGTGCACCTCACCTTTAGCGTCGCAACAATCCCGGGCAATCGCAAAACGCGATCTTTCGACTTATTTTGACGAAATCGACTGTAATTTCTTTAAAGTTGGAGATATTTCGACGTTTAACCGCTCATTTTACTCCATTTTACACGTCGAACGCAGTGCAATACACTTTCAGGGTCGCAAATATCTCTGGCGCCCGCAAATAGCGATCATTCTTAACACTTTGACGATAATCGACTGTAATTTCCTTCGCGTTGGAGATATTTCGATGTTTAACCGCTCATTTTACTCCAGTTTACACGCCGAATGCAGTGCACCTCACTTTTAGCGTCGCAACAATTCCTGGCACTCGTAAAACACGATCTTTCGACTTATTTTGACGTAATCGACTATAATTTCCTTAAAGTTGCAGATATTGCCACATTTAACCGCTCATGTTACTCCATTTTACATGCCGAATGCAATGCACGACACTTTCAGGGTCGCAAATATCTCTGGCGCCCGCAAATAGCGATCATTCTTAACACTTTGACGATAATCGACTGTAATTTCCTTCGCGTTGGAGATATTTCGATGTTTAACCGCCCATTTTACTCCATTTTACACGCCGAATGCAGTGCACGTGTCACGTCCCGCGCTCCGCACGTGCCGTAAGAAGAACAAGAAACCTACTCTATACAAAACACGCGAATAAGGATTTGGATGCACAAACGAACACACGGCACTACGAAACGAAAGGAAGGATTAACAAAATGAGAGCGACTAACAGATCCAACCAATAAACGAAATACATATACACACAACTCTAAATAAACCTACCAATAAC
Organism: Bombus sonorus; assembly: GCA_029958995.1. Classification (NCBI taxonomy): domain Eukaryota; kingdom Metazoa; phylum Arthropoda; class Insecta; order Hymenoptera; family Apidae; genus Bombus; species Bombus sonorus. Next base: position 3,844,042 of record JARWAU010000008.1, on the reverse strand, counting down.
CGACTTGCCATTTGAAAACCTATGGTTCAATATAATATAAACTCAACCAGCATAAAATAAAATAAATAGAACCAACTAATGGATTGAACGAGTCACGAACCAAACAAATAAACCAGGAAATAAGAATAACTACAGAAAGGGAAATGATTGAAACACTAGGAATATATGTATATATAAATATATTTTAATCAATCAACGCCGCAATAACTCGGACAGTTACATATAAGTATAAACATATATGCCAAACATGTAATAATCTAGTAAATATTAGAGACAGTACCTCCAATACTATGCAACAAATACAATATTATCAACTTATGAAATATATGTGTATATGAAATCAAAAACTAATAATCTAACTAATACATAAAACATACAATATTATATTACTAAAAAAATAAAGCTTACATTGTCAGAAATATATATATGTGTGCGCATTCTATATTATTAGATCAAATCAGTAATCTAAGATACATACTTAAAACTAGCCTACGTTCCGGTAAAGAGTTATAAAATAAGAACTACATTACGAAACATGCATGTCTATATATAAAATATATATAAATAACCTATATTCTAAACTAAATTACTACTAATAATCTACAAAAGAAATAGAACACACAACGCAACACTTGGGACTAAGTAACAACCTGTCGATAGGTCAAACGTTCAAAATAATTGACACCGCAACGACTTGAAGGTTTGCATACAGAAATTCTACCATCAAACACTAATATGTAAAAACGCATTAAACACACAATAATTTAGAAATAAAACCTTCAATACTATGTTGTCACAATACCAGATATATATATGTATATATGAAATCAAATAATTGACACATAACCTCAAATACACAACATTACATCGCTAAAGAATCGAAATGAAAATCACACTGCCAAAATTATATACATATATACGTGCGTGTGTGTGTGTTCTATCTTATTAAATGAAGTTAATAAACAATTAACATTTCATCTGGTATAAATACTACACTGCCAGAAGAAATATATACATATACATATATATATATATTGTGTGTATATGAGTTTGTCTTATATTATCAAACACTCTATAAAATAAACTACTCAAAACAATAAATAAAGCTATCGAAGAATTACAAAACATTAATCATATTAAAATCACACACAATATAAATAAATAAATATATATATATGTATATTCACACGAACAATACTATTGTCACTTTAAAGTAATACGAATAACACTATTAATAAACAAATGTTCTAATTGCGGTAAAATAAGGAAACACGACCGACAGAAAACACTTCGATATTAAACAAAACTAAAGACCCGCCACTATAACCTCACTTATGAGCAGCCATGTTAGATTTACACGCGCATCGGAACACGCGTTATGGTTATAGGGATATTAGGGATTAATGGAAACCAGACGCGAGAAACAAATCATGAAAACACATTATTAACATTTTTCTTTAATAAATTCTATGCGCAACTACATTGTCAAATATAAATATAAAAATATATATATATATAATTAACAAAGAAAAAAGGGGGGAATATAAAATTAAATACACATATATTTAACAAACAAAAAGAACTAAATAAAATAACCTTACACTATCACGTTTAAAAAAAGTATATATATATATATATTGAACACACACAAAGAAAAAGAGAGAAGAAAAAAACAAAATGCATCAAAACAAAATATAATAATAAGGAACACGCGATCACCAAACAACGAACCAACGAAGCACCTACACCAAATCAAAATCGAAGCAAGGAGCTCCAGGATAAAGTTCGCTGAACTCACGCATACACCAATAACGCACAACAGGGGAAATTCCCTTTCTCCCAGAAGCATGGTGACGAAGATGTGCCTTCTAAACCTCTCCAGGAATTTCGTTTGGAAAATAAACTTTTACACAACGATCTGTATCAACGACTTCAACCAGAGGGGGCTCCCACTCCAGCACGACGGTCTCTGCATCGAAGAAACTTTCATCAACAGCAACAAAATTGTCAAAACTCAACTCCGACGAGAAATCCACGGCCTCGGCATCAATGTCGAATACTCTCTCCGACCACTCTGGTTCATCACAGCGCCGCATACGTTTGATGGGCCTTCCCAAATCGCCCATGGGTTCTTCGGAATCCCTCTTTCGCTTGCGCTGAAACAATACAATATAGTTTAAATAAAACGAAACAGAACGAATCAAGCGGATTAAAAATAAGACAAAGTACGCACCATAGAAGTCTGGATAGGAACCCCTGATGGAAATGCCTCCGCAAACATTGTTTAAACGTCGATCACCGAAGCCTAGAGAAACAACAAGAAAAGGAAAAAGGATCAAAATCACGAAAACAACCATAATATACAAATATCTATCTAAATCAAACTTACGCAAACTAATTCGAAGGAGGAGGCCCTTGTTGTGGGAGAGCAGCGGATCGCGCGTGTTGCCCGAGCAAACATCGAAATGATAATGATGCTGCAGCCGCCAGCCCTTGCACGTGCCGAAGAAACACAGATAAATCCCACGGTACAAACATGGAAGATTCTCGGAAAAGACAAGACCAGCATGGAACGTCTCAAGTCTCCTAGACGCTAGCTCAGCAGAAACACTGGACCGAGTGGAACTAAGTCGAAATATGAAACTTACATTCTCTCACGTACGATCTCTGGAAGCCAAAACTGCAAAATCCCGATTCCCACGGAAGGGTACTCCCAGTGGACCACCACCACAACCACCACCTCGTGGGGATGGCATTATAAATAAGCATAGCACATAGAGCAGCGCGCAGTATAATTAATACGTTCATTATTGTTACGTGCTCACTATTATTCCGTGGTCATTAATACGCTCGTTTTTATAACGTTCATTTTTATTAAAGTATCCATTAATACGTTTTAATACGTTCTGTATTATTAATACGCAGTATAATTAATACGTTCATTATAACGTCTTATACCGTGCTATATCGTGCGTTTAGAAATCTTGTATAACACTTTGCGTTTCGGCGGTCTTTAGTTGTCTAGACAAGAAAGGAAAGTCGCGACTTAGGAAAAATAAAATATTTTGAAGTCTTCATTTCATCGCTTAAACAAAAGCGCATTGTAATTGCGGTATTAATTCGGTTAGTAATTTGTAAACCGTGTATCGAAACAAATAAATAAAGTAAAAGTTTGATAATAAATTATATCCGAGTTTCGAGAAATAAACCCAGAAATTAAAACACCAACGACCATCAGAGCAGACGAAGTGATGGCACCCGACGCCACTGGTTTCTCAAGGTAAGAAAATAAATTTTAAAAATATTTCCTTCTTCTCTGATAATTTCGTTGCACTCGAGAATTACCTATCATCAATCTCGTTTTATTTCCGTGAACGGTTTGAAGATAGAATCATTATTTTAAACTTTAAACAAAAGGGGGTGTTCGCTGTGTTGGCTTGTGCAAACGGTGTTTTCAGCTACTGAAACACCCGTTGATCTTCGCATTCCTCCTCCCATTGTTGGCAAAATATTGCCCGTCTTTGGGCAAGGCTTGCGAAATCACACAAGTCCCGCACAGAGAGGACCATTAAATACATCGTTGACGTCGATCGAATATTAAGAGCGATACCGGCATTTCTATTGACCAATTTCCTTGCCATCATTGCATGCAATTATACAAAAGGAGAGAGAAATAGTAGAACAATTTCCTTTAAAAATTTAACCGAAGGATCGTTCGCTGTGTTGACTTGTGCAAACGGTGTTTTCAATAATCGAAAACGCCTATCGATCTTCGCATTCCTCCTCCCATTGTTGGCAAAATATTGCCCGTCTTTGGGCAAGGCTTGCGAAATCACACAAGTTCCACACAGAGAGGATCGTTAGAATCACCCTCGATAATCAAACTCAAAGGCAAGAAAATCGTGGTGATAGAATCCATCGTGGCAAATAAACTGAGCTTTGGTTCCAACGACAAACTATTATAGCGAAATTAAAAGAGAAGAAGAAGGCAAAACGTAAAAAAATAAATTCATATCAAGCAACGAAAAATTTGACATTCAAATATTGTATCCAGCTTTAATCCTCTCCCGTGCTAGTATCCCTGCACATAGCAGGTTAGCCAAAAAGCGGAATCGGTTTTGCCAGTAGCATTATACTCTAGTCGACGCTACCCGTAACGTTTGAAATAAATAAAATTTTTGAAATAGTCCTTAGACTATTTCTGGTGGCAGCAACTACCGTATTAATCGGAAATCCAAATAAATACTTCATACACAATAATATCATTTCAATATTTCCCTTCCGACTAAACTCTAAATCACAAATAAATCAAAAATAAATAAAAAAAAAAAAATTTTACAGAATTTTAATCTTAACTTGACTTAAAACTAATAAATACGTAACACAGTTAGATAGATTAAAATTTTTGGTGGCAGCGGTGGGATACGCTCCGCAGAGGATTAAAGCTCTTACGAACATCAACTAAAAAAAATAAGTAGGAAAATGTCGACCGCCCGGGAGTCGCTAAGCGAGGATACGCTTTCGGCGTTGACGGAAAAATTGAAAGCATGGGACGAAAATTTCCGTGTATTAACCGACAGAAGCTCAAGACTAATTAAATTAGAAGAAGACGTGCGCGTAAGCAGACAGACGAACGATACCGAAATACCCGTATCACCGATAACACCGCGAGAAACAAGATTGACTGATAATTACCAGCCGATTAAATTAAAGGACGCGATTGAATCAGTACCAGTGTTCGACGGATACAGACCGTCTGTGTTCCAGTTTTTGAGATCATGCGAGCGAGCGCGAAATATGATTCCTAGGCATCAAGAGCCACAGTTAGTAAAATTACTAATGAATAAACTTCGCGGACACGCGTTTCTCGCCGTAGAGGACCATGAGGTAGTAACTTTAAACGATTTCGGGAATAAATTAAAAGATATGTTCGGCCCAGGAAAAACCGTTAACGAATACAGGGGAGAGTTGGGAACGGTATTCCAACGACCAGGAGAAAATATACTAGATTACATAGACCGCGTCAGAAATCTCAGATTGGCTATAATTGATGGAGAAAGATGTCAATACGGTTCCATATCGCAAGACGTTCAAGATACGATCGATTGGGACACCAGAGAGGCTTTCATTAAGGGACTCCCGAACGAAGTATATTTACGAGTAAAGTTATCCGAGTACCAATCTTTAGAAGACGCGTATCGCCAAGCCGTAAAAGCAACGCGGGAACTAAAACAAGTAAACGACAGAATGCGATACCAACGTCCGACATTTTCAAGTAATAACAACCGAAACAACGTCCGTCCCCCTAATAATAATTACATCGAGAATAACCGAAATAACGCTCGTCCTTCTAATAACAATTACACCGGGAACAACCGAAATAACGTTAACCCGTCAAATAATAACTACGCCAGGAACAACATCCAAGATCGAAGATCGGCACCTCCTTCGCAGAATTTTTCGAATACTACGAGACAAAATATTACATGTAATTATTGTAAAAAACCCGGACATTTAGTGAAAGACTGTTACAAATTTAAAGCCCGAGTAGATGCCGGATTAATCGTACCCTATAATTCGAGACCGTCGGGAAACCAAACGCGTCCTTCGGGAGAATGGGGCGAGCCACGAAGGAACGATACGCCGAATCGCCCAAGAGTACAGGCGGCATCGAGGAGACCGGCGCCGACGGCAACAAACAGAACAAGGGCAGCCGCCCCCGCGAGATCGACTCCACCACCCGTAACGAGAGACAGAACGAACGCAATGCCGACCGTAAGGTCGAACGAACAACCACTAAATACTGTGGGGGAGTCATCCCACAACCAAACGAGGTCACAAACAGAGAATCCGGAATCTCAAGACAAAAAGGAAAGAGTGAAGCGCAAGCAACCGGCGAAGGAAAATCACCAAGAGTCGGACTCAGATTCGGACAACGACCTCTCCGAATTATTTCAGTAAAATTTAATGATTCCCCAACGACTCCAACTGCGCGAATAGTCTCCCCAGATTTAAAAACCAAGACGAGTTTATTATTAGACTCTGGATCGGAAATTAACATTATCAAAAAACCTGCTTTACCCGATTCAGCCATCATCGACGAGAAGGAATCAATCGAAGTGCGAGGAATTACGGCAACGAGCCTGGTCTCCCTAGGGCAGACGGTAATACAGGTTGCGGGCCATCCGGTTAATTTTCATGTAGTTGATGATTCATTGCTAATCGATCAAGACGGAATCCTAGGATCCGAATTTTTTGCAGGTTGTAAAGCTCGTTTAGATTACGAGGAAAAGCATGTCAAATGGGGAAATATTTATATACCCTTCGATACTAGAGAAAAAATAATTATACCGAAGCGAAGTTCAGTGACGTGTTCAATTAATATCGCAAATCCAGAAATAAAGGAGGGATTTATTCCCAGAATCGAGCCGATCAAAGGAATCTATTTTGGTAATGCAGTTGTGAGGAATCATAAAGGAAAAGGTTACATAAGAGTAATAAATACTACTTCAAGAAATTACGAATTTACAACACCGACAATGGTAATTAAGGAATTCGAAAACCCATCCCCGCTTCCTAGGACAGCGTGTAATACAGTTTTAAAATCGAAAGAAAGTAGATACGATAAAATAATTGAATTACTACGACTCGAACATTTGAACAAAGAAGAAACGGAAAATGTTAAAAGGTTGATTCGTAATAATCAAGATAGGTTTCATATTCCAGGAGATATATTGGAAGCAACTGAAGTTTTGGAACATAGAATAATTACAACGGATGATATACCAATTAATACTAAACAGTATCGATACCCACCAGTACATCGAGAAGAGATAAATCGGCAAATTCAAGAATTACTAGATACGGACGTAGTGGAACCATCGGTATCTCCATATAACTCTCCGCTTTGGATTGTACCCAAAAAACCTGATTCGCAAGGAAATAAACGCTGGAGATTAGTTATCGATTATAGAAAGTTGAACGATAAAACGATCGGCGATGCTTTCCCACTACCCAACATTACAGAAATATTGGATCAATTAGGAAGTGCAAAATATTTTTCCACGTTTGACTTAGCATCAGGCTTTCACCAGATCCGTATGTCACAGGAAGATGCCCACAAAACTGCATTTTCGACACCATACGGACATTTTCAATTCAAAAGAATGCCCTTTGGATTAAAAAATGCCCCAGCAACGTTTCAACGTTTGATGAACTCAGTGTTATCTGGTCTGCAAGGAATAGAATTATTCGTCTATCTGGATGACATAGTGATTTATTCGAGGTCTCTCCAAGAACACGAAATTAAATTTAATAAGTTAATGGAAAGACTGAGGAAAGCTAAATTACGATTACAGCCTGATAAGTGCGAATTTTTACGACACGAGGTGAATTACTTAGGACACATAATTAGTGAAGATGGCGTAAAACCCGACCCAAAGAAAATCGAAGCCGTATCAAAATTTCCACGACCGAAAAGGGTGAAAAATATCAAACAATTTCTGGGACTAGCAGGATACTACAGGAAATTTATACCCGATTTCTCCAAGGTCGCGAAACCATTGACACAACTATTAAAGAAAGATACTCCCTTTAAATGGACAGAAAATCAAGAAAATGCATTCAATAATTTAAAGACAGCGCTAATGACAAAACCCATTTTACAGTATCCAGACTTTTCTGAACCCTTTAACCTTACTACAGACGCATCAGGATACGCAATAAGCGGTGTACTGAGTCAAGGGCAAATCGGAAAGGATTTACCGATTGCATATGCCTCAAGACTATTGAATTCCGCCGAACAAAACTACTCTACCATAGAAAAGGAGTGTCTGGCAATCGTTTACTGTACGATGCATTTCAGACCATACCTGTATGGTAGAAAGTTTACGATAATAACTGATCACAAACCGTTAGTATGGATGAATTCCATTAAAGATCCCACCTCGAGAATTTGGAAATGGAAATTGAAATTGTCGGACTTTGAATTTGATATCCAATATAAAGAAGGTAGAGCGAACGCGAACGCAGATGCATTATCCCGAAATCCGCCAGAGATGTGCTTGCCAATCAGGAAACGAGAAGAAGATTCGCCAGATCGATATCCACATGTAAAAAGATTTCAATTGGATACCTCGACCGAGGACTCTCCGATATTCGAGGCTAAGCCACGCGTATTATCGCATTACGATAAACAGGGAAAACCTTCTACTCGAAAACATCTCACCATAGAAGAAACACCCGTAAAATATTTTGACGAAGCACTAGCCGAGCTCGATCGAGAAAAGGAAGACACGGATACAACGAGCGAAGAAGAGCCCTCCATTGTAAATCCAGAATTAATTCAACAACGAGAAAAGGACACGAGACCTACGATAATCGCGGAATTAAGAATTTCAGAAACCCGAGACTCAATTACGAGAGTAAAAGACCATAGAGTAATATTTATAGATGTACATGGGAATGCGATAGATAAAGGAGCATTAGAAATGAAGGAGACGGGAAAATTGCCTCGTTATGAAGATTTAATGTTAGAAAAAGCAAGATTGAATTACGATTCTGGGAAATACATCATATCCCTACCGATAAAGGAAAATAGAAATATTCCAATAACACCAGAAAATTTATTAAACTCGCTAAGATCTCTACTAGATGTAGTAAATGAAAAACAGTTAACTTCCTTTAGCATCAGCAAAGGAAATTTAGAAGAGATACCCTGGCGACATACAATCAGAAAATTAAAAGAAATATTTATGGAAAAAACCTTAACCATCACCATTTGCACTGGGGAAGTAATTACCCCGCCTGTGGAAGCACGAAATAACATAATAAGAGAAAAACACGAATCATCCGTAGCAGGACATAAAGGAGTAACGAAGACGTATCAAAGAATACGACAATGTTATTATTGGGAAAATATGAAGAAGGAGATCCAGGAATACGTAAGAACATGTAAAGAATGCCAATTGAAAAAGTTAACTAGAATAAAGACAAAGCAACCAATGGTACTCACTGATACACCGGGCAGGGCTTTCGACAAAATTAGTATGGATATCGTCGGTCCACTACCAAAGACAGCAAAAGGAAACGAATACATATTAACAATTCAAGACCTATTAACAAAATATTCAATCGGGATTCCAATAGGAGGAATCTCTTCAGCCGAGATAGCGGACGCTTTTATAAAACGATTTATTTGTCGTTTCGGGTCACCGAGAGCTATTCTCACTGATCAAGGAAGGAACTTTACATCCTCACTAATGAAGAAAGTAGCAAAAAGATTCCGCATCAAACAATATACTACGACGGCATATCATCCACAAAGTAACGGTTCGATCGAAAGATCTCACCACGTATTGATGGAATATCTCAAGTTATATATCGAAAATTCCAGAAATTGGGACGAATGGGTGGAATTAGCCATGTTTTCCTATAACACCTCTGTACACGAAGGAACGAAATTCTCTCCGCATGAATTAGTCTTTGGACACTTGGCCAGAGAACCCACTGGCGAAATACCAATCGTAGAAAACGTGGAACCAACTTATGCGGAATATCTCAGAGACCTGTTCGATAAAATCAACACCGTGCAGCAAACAGCAAGAGAAAATTTGATAAAATCCAAACTAAGATCAAAAGAATATTACGACAGACGAATTAACCCTCAAAATTTCAAAATTGGAGATCTAGTATACCTACTAAAGGAACCTAGCAAAGGAAAGTTTTCCGATCAATATACTGGACCACACAAGGTGCTAGAAATCTTGCAGAACCAAAACGTCAAGATTGAAGTAAAAGGGATTCCGCGAACAGTGCACTTAAACAAGTTAAAACTAGCGCATAATCGAAATAAACAATGAATGAAGTGATTGCAGTGGACAACGTAGTGCAGTAGTGTATGTTGTAGTGCTGTTCGTTGAATAATACAGATAGCGAAAAGATACCTAAAAGAAAAAAAGGAAAATTATTAAGTGTGCCTCAATTATCGTTTAAATATAAAATGTGTTAACTCAATGAATAATTAACTAGTGAAAGTGAAAGTTACCTTGTGAACAAGAAGGTGTATGTGCAAATATAGGTTATGATTCCTTGTTCGTGGAACGTAGTGCATGACAGTTACCTAAAATAAGTGAATAAATTAGTTTCAATTGTTTCAGTGCAAAATATGAGGTTACTAAATGTTATAACTATATTGTGGTTAAATCAAAAGGAGATGTGACACTGTTCGTCGAATAATACAGATAGCGGAAACCTAAAAGAAAATGGAAAAATTTATTATGTGTACTCCAATTACTGTTTGAATATGAAACGTGTTGATTCAATAAATAATTAAAAGAGTGCAAGTGAAAGTTACCTCATGAACAAGTAATCGTCATACAAGAAGGTTTACGTGCAAAATAAGTTATGGATCCCTGTTTGCGGAACACCATGTACGACAGCCAGCTGAAAATAAACGAACGAATTAACTTCAATGGCCTTAATGCAAAATACAACATTACTAAATATTATAACAAAACTGCAGAAGCGTGACACTGTTTGTCGAATAACGCAGACAGCAAAAACCTGAAAAAGCAAAAGAAGATTATTACGAGTGCTCCAATTACTGTTTGAATGTAAAACGTGTTAGTTCAACGAACAACTAAAACAGTGAAAGTGCAACTTACCTCGTGAACAATCAATCACCATACAAGGAAGTGTACATGCATGAATTTCGCAGATTAATAAGAAGAAATAAAATAGCTGATAAGTAAAGAAAGTGGTTAGGAAATAATTATGATAGATTAATTCAGAGTTAGTAATACATATAACCGGAATAAAAGGATATTTCATTATGTATCAATCTACGTAGTATTGTATCTAACATGTAGAAGCGGATTTTGTAATGCACACGTATTAAGTTAAATAAATTAAACAGTACCTTTAAGGCCACAGATGTAAGACAATTGAAGGCAACCGTAGTAAGTATCCAAGGCATATCGAAGAATCGGATGATGTTGTGGGAATGATCCAGGTAAGAGTCGCAGCATCGAAAGAGTAGAATCCGAAGAATCACAGATAATGTTAATCTAATAAATAAATTTTAATCACTAATAAGGAAACTAATACATATCATACATAAAATAATAACATATAGTAAGCACAAGCAATAATAAATTAATAGGGAAAATATGAAAGGTCGATAAACACAGAAATAGGTTAGGAATTAATCAAGATAGACTAACTAAATGTTAACAACAAGACATGACTGAACTCAGTACAAAGAAATAAAGTTACGTTACAGGAAAGTGACTGGTAACACAATACACAAAGCATTAACTAAATTAAACGAGACTTATATAGATGCAAGTCATGACTATTACATTAAAGTAGTACACTGTATTTGCACACACAATATCATGAAACACAAAACAATATTACAAAACACCACTAAATAAATCATAATGATTAATAATTAATTGGTTATTTCAACAATACACCACTGTTAACGTTAAATCAACGCCATACCAAAGATACACGTGAGCGGCCATGTTAAAAATTCGTCGCGCACCCCATACATACACACCTCAATACGAATAATAACCAACACAATGTAATACAGCATCATAATAGTAATGTTAGGTACTAATAATAATAATAATAATAATAAAAAAAAAAAAGAAAAAAAAAAAGAGAAAGAAAGACAAAGAGAGATAAGGAAAATATATATATATTAAATAACAACTAACATAATCGTAACACATTATATATATTATATTATATACAGGGATACAGTATTCGTACAAAAAAAAAAAAAAAAAAACAAGTCCGAACGAAACAATTTTTTTTTTAATTTTTATATATATTAACTGTTTTATATGTATGTACAGAACGGGCGACGAGTTCATCAACTCGGGCATAGAGAACCCAGATGGGCCCGTTCCCGCATTCGATGTGGAGGAGACGGAGGATGTTCAATCTTGCCTCTGTGTTCGGTTGATACGCTCCGCCCACCGTTTAGATAACGGCTATTTTTGTCAAGACTGTTTCGACGAGTTAGATCCAGACGACCAGGACCTATGTGTCGAGCCGTCCGCTCATTTCTTATGCGGAATACCTGCAAGAACACGTGTAAAACACTGTCGTATGTGCGACATAAACATAGCGGATCTACAACCCGCTATATCATGCATCCAATGCATGATTGTTTACAATAATCTGACTCTCCTCGAAAGACACTTTTTAGTTGAAGGAATAGCATTCCGCACCGTAGAACCATGAAGTGCTTGTATGCTACGCAAATACTTATGCTATCCACCTATGAACAAACAACATTTATAACTGTACATGTGATTTTTACTTATGTCTACCAATATATATACACGCATGTTGTAAAGTAGGCGATATTTACACACTCACTTCCATTGATAATGCAAATGACTCATAAATAAGCCGCCATATTTACCATTACACGCACATATATATATATTCGAAAACAAGCCATATTTGTAATATCTATGATGATATATACATATATATTTATAACAATAAAACATATCTCATTACTTACCAATACGTATGCATATATGTATATAATTATAACCCAAGTAGCTTTCATAATTTTCACTGATAACTTATATGTAAAACCTAAAATAAAACAAAAAGTTATTCTTATTTCAAATAAACTCGAGAGTAAGAAACAATTTAACAAATTGTTAATAGGAAGATGAATCACCTGGTCATCGTACTTACCCTCATCAAAATAACATATGGCCTGGTAGGATACGACTGCAATGGCAACCATCTCAACGTCACCACCATCTCTCTAAATTCCATTGGGGACTGCAGCCTACAGCCTGCGATAACAGAAACTCAAGATATCTATATTCAACTACTGCAACTCTCAGAATTTGAATTTACCAGTGTAAGGCAATGCAAGGTGCAAATAACTCGAATTATATATTACTGTGGCATGCACTCCCACACGTCGGCAGTGCATAACGGATTTGCCGAATATCTCCACGAAACGACTGCCCAACAATGTGCAAGGATGCACCAAGACGGTACGTTTTCATTCGGACCACAAAACCTTATCGTAGGTCTAAAGGACAACGCAACAGAAACAAGGTCGATTGTCCTAGCCGGCAAGTTAACAGACGACGGCAGCTGTCAGGGAACACAGTATGTAGACCCATACGGGAGCTGGGAAAAAGTCGTCGTACAAGCCACAGTAAGGATAAGTTTAAGATCAGCAGTTGTGCCAGTACGGATCGAAGCAAACAAAATTCTACTGAAATCAGGAACGATATGTACTTTTAGTGAAGGAAACTGTCTAGACGCTGAGGACGGATACACTTATTGGCAACCACAACCGCCCTCACCATGCAAATTTGATCAGTACGATGTACTATACGAAGGAATTGCTACAAAGATCCAAGAAATAAGAACCAACAAGGAACTAGCACAACCAGTTTATGCACTAACAACGCAAGAAGTAACATTTGCACTGACCAAAACTGGAGAACAGCCACTGTGTGGATATACCCTATTATCCACCGAACACCCCAAATTGTTCCTGTTAGAAACAACAAGAGGAAACACGTTCATTTCCAAAAGCAAGACAGCAGTATCTAACTGTGTTACGTATTTATTAGTTTTAAGTCAAGTTAAGATTAAAATTCTGTAAAATTTTTTTTTTTTTATTTATTTTTGATTTATTTGTGATTTAGAGTTTAGTCGGAAGGGAAATATTGAAATGATATTATTGTGTATGAAGTATTTATTTGGATTTCCGATTAATACGGTAGTTGCTGCCACCAGAAATAGTCTAAGGACTATTTCAAAAATTTTATTTATTTCAAACGTTACGGGTAGCGTCGACTAGAGTATAATGCTACTGGCAAAACCGATTCCGCTTTTTGGCTAACCTGCTATGTGCAGGGATACTAGCACGGGAGAGGATTAAAGCTGGATACAATATTTGAATGTCAAATTTTTCGTTGCTTGATATGAATTTATTTTTTTACGTTTTGCCTTCTTCTTCTCTTTTAATTTCGCTATAATAGTTTGTCGTTGGAACCAAAGCTCAGTTTATTTGCCACGATGGATTCTATCACCACGATTTTCTTGCCTTTGAGTTTGATTATCGAGGGTGATTCTAACGATCCTCTCTGTGTGGAACTTGTGTGATTTCGCAAGCCTTGCCCAAAGACGGGCAATATTTTGCCAACAATGGGAGGAGGAATGCGAAGATCGATAGGCGTTTTCGATTATTGAAAACACCGTTTGCACAAGTCAACACAGCGAACGATCCTTCGGTTAAATTTTTAAAGGAAATTGTTCTACTATTTCTCTCTCCTTTTTGTATAATTGCATGCAATGATGGCAAGGAAATTGGTCAATAGAAATGCCGGTATCGCTCTTAATATTCGATCGACGTCAACGATGTATTTAATGGTCCTCTCTGTGCGGGACTTGTGTGATTTCGCAAGCCTTGCCCAAAGACGGGCAATATTTTGCCAACAATGGGAGGAGGAATGCGAAGATCAACGGGTGTTTCAGTAGCTGAAAACACCGTTTGCACAAGCCAACACAGCGAACACCCCCTTTTGTTTAAAGTTTAAAATAATGATTCTATCTTCAAACCGTTCACGGAAATAAAACGAGATTGATGATAGGTAATTCTCGAGTGCAACGAAATTATCAGAGAAGAAGGAAATATTTTTAAAATTTATTTTCTTACCTTGAGAAACCAGTGGCGTCGGGTGCCATCACTTCGTCTGCTCTGATGGTCGTTGGTGTTTTAATTTCTGGGTTTATTTCTCGAAACTCGGATATAATTTATTATCAAACTTTTACTTTATTTATTTGTTTCGATACACGGTTTACAAATTACTAACCGAATTAATACCGCAATTACAATGCGCTTTTGTTTAAGCGATGAAATGAAGACTTCAAAATATTTTATTTTTCCTAAGTCGCGACTTTCCTTTCTTGTCTAGACAACTAAAGACCGCCGAAACGCAAAGTGTTATACAAGATTTCTAAACGCACGATATAGCACGGTATAAGACGTTATAATGAACGTATTAATTATACTGCGCGCTGCTCTATGTGCTATGCTTATTTATAATCCCATCCCCACGAGGTGGTGGTTGTGGTGGTGGTCCACTGGGAGTACCCTTCCGTGGGAATCGGGATTTTGCAGTTTTGGCTTCCAGAGATCGTACGTGAGAGAATGTAAGTTTCATATTTCGACTTAGTTCCACTCGGTCCAGTGTTTCTGCTGAGCTAGCGTCTAGGAGACTTGAGACGTTCCATGCTGGTCTTGTCTTTTCCGAGAATCTTCCATGTTTGTACCGTGGGATTTATCTGTGTTTCTTCGGCACGTGCAAGGGCTGGCGGCTGCAGCATCATTATCATTTCGATGTTTGCTCGGGCAACACGCGCGATCCGCTGCTCTCCCACAACAAGGGCCTCCTCCTTCGAATTAGTTTGCGTAAGTTTGATTTAGATAGATATTTGTATATTATGGTTGTTTTCGTGATTTTGATCCTTTTTCCTTTTCTTGTTGTTTCTCTAGGCTTCGGTGATCGACGTTTAAACAATGTTTGCGGAGGCATTTCCATCAGGGGTTCCTATCCAGACTTCTATGGTGCGTACTTTGTCTTATTTTTAATCCGCTTGATTCGTTCTGTTTCGTTTTATTTAAACTATATTGTATTGTTTCAGCGCAAGCGAAAGAGGGATTCCGAAGAACCCATGGGCGATTTGGGAAGGCCCATCAAACGTATGCGTGAGTTCAGCGAACTTTATCCTGGAGCTCCTTGCTTCGATTTTGATTTGGTGTAGGTGCTTCGTTGGTTCGTTGTTTGGTGATCGCGTGTTCCTTATTATTATATTTTGTTTTGATGCATTTTGTTTTTTTCTTCTCTCTTTTTTTTTTGTGTGTGTTCAATATATATATATATATACTTTTTTTAAACGTGATAGTGTAAGGTTATTTTATTTAGTTCTTTTTGTTTGTTAAATATATGTGTATTTAATTTTATATTCCCCCCTTTTTTCTTTGTTAATTATATATATATATATTTTTATATTTATATTTGACAATGTAGTTGCGCATAGAATTTATTAAAGAAAAACGTTAACGATGTGTTTTCATGATTTGTTCCTCACGCCTGATTTCCATTAATCCCTAATATTCCTATCACCGTAACGCGTGTTATTGTGTTAGTTGTTCCGAAGTATCGAAGTAATTTTCTATCGCTTGTTTTTCCGCAATTAGAACATTAATATCGTTATTATTACTTTAAAGTGACAATAGTATTGTTGGTGTGAATATATATATATATAAATTTAGGTTGTGTGTCATTTTAATATGACTAATGTTTTGTAATTCATCAATAGTGTTTAACTTTATATTTCCCTTTTTTAATTAATTATATATATATATTCATATTTGACAATGTAGTTGCGCATAGAATTTATTAAAGAAAAATGTTAATAATGTGTTTTCATGATTTGTTTCTCGCGTCTGGTTTCCATTAATCCCTAATATCCCTATAACCATAACGCGTGTTCCGATGCGCGTGTAAATCTAACATGGCTGCTCATAAGTGAGGTTATAGTGGCGGGTCTTTAGTTTTGTTTAATATCGAAGTATTTTCTGTCGGTCGTGTTTCCTTATTTTACCGCAATTAGAACGTTTGTTTATTAATAGTGTTATTCGTATTACTTTAAAGTGACAATAGTATTGTTCGTGTGAATATACATATATATATATTTATTTATTTATATTGTGTGTGATTTTAATATGATTAATGTTTTGTAATTCTTCGATAGCTTTATTTATTGTTTTGAGTAGTTTATTTTATAGAGTATTTGATAATATAAGACAAACTCATATACACACAATATATATATATGTATATGTATATATTTCTTCTGGCAGTGTAGTATTTATACCAGATGAAATGTTAATTGTTTATTAACTTCATTTAATAAGATAGAACACACACACACGCACGTATATATGTATATAATTTTGGCAGTGTGATTTTCATTTCGATTCTTTAGCGATGTAATGTTGTGTATTTGAGGTTATGTGTCAATTATTTGATTTCATATATACATATATATATCTGGTATTGTGACGTGCCGTAAGAAGAACAAGAAACCTACTCTATACAAAACACGCGAATAAGGATTTGGATGCACAAACGAACACACGGCACTACGAAACGAAAGGAAGGATTAACAAAATGAGAGCGACTAACAGATCCAACCAATAAACGAAATACATATACACACAACTCTAAATAAACCTACCAATAACCGACTTGCCATTTGAAAACCTATGGTTCAATATAATATAAACTCAACCAGCATAAAATAAAATAAATAGAACCAACTAATGGATTGAACGAGTCACGAACCAAACAAATAAACCAGGAAATAAGAATAACTACAGAAAGGGAAATGATTGAAACACTAGGAATATATGTATATATAAATATATTTTAATCAATCAACGCCGCAACAACTCGGACAGTTACATATAAGTATAAACATATATGCCAAACATGTAATAATCTAGTAAATATTAGAGACAGTACCTCCAATACTATGCAACAAATACAGTATTATCAACTTATGAAATATATGTGTATATGAAATCAAAAACTAATAATCTAACTAATACATAAAACATACAATATTATATTACTAAAAAAATAAAGCTTACATTGTCAGAAATATATATATGTGTGCGCATTCTATATTATTAAATCAAATCAGTAATCTAAGATACATACTTAAAACTAGCCTACGTTCCGGTAAAGAGTTATAAAATAAGAACTACATTACGAAACATGCATGTCTATATATAAAAATATATATAAATAACCTATATTCTAAACTAAATTACTACTAATAATCTACAAAAAGAAATAGAACACACAACGCAACACTTGGGACTAAGTAACAACCTGTCGATAGGTCAAACGTTCAAAATAATTGACACCGCAACGACTTGAAGGTTTGCATACAGAAATTCTACCATCAAACACTAATATGTAAAAACGCATTAAACACACAATAATTTAGAAATAAAACCTTCAATACTATGTTGTCACAATACCAGATATATATATGTATATATGAAATCAAATAATTGACACATAACCTCAAATACACAATATTACATCGCTAAAGAATCTAAATGAAAATCGCACTGCCAAATTATATACATATATACGTGCGTGTGTGTGTGTTCTATCTTATTAAATGAAGTTAATAAACAATTAACATTTCATCTGGTATAAATACTACACTGCCAGAAGAAATATATACATATACATATATATATATTGTGTGTATATGAGTTTGTCTTATATTATCAAATACTCTATAAAATAAACTACTCAAAACAATAAATAAAGCTATCGAAGAATTACAAAACATTAATCATATTAAAATCACACACAATATAAATAAATAAATATATATATATGTATATTCACACGAACAATACTATTGTCACTTTAAAGTAATACGAATAACACTATTAATAAACAAATGTTCTAATTGCGGTAAAATAAGGAAACACGACCGACAGAAAATACTTCGATATTAAACAAAACTAAAGACCCGCCACTATAACCTCACTTATGAGCAGCCATGTTAGATTTACACGCGCATCGGAACACGCGTTATGGTTATAGGGATATTAGGGATTAATGGAAACCAGACGCGAGAAACAAATCATGAAAACACATTATTAACATTTTTCTTTAATAAATTCTATGCGCAACTACATTGTCAAATATGAATATATATATATAATTAATTAAAAAAGGGAAATATAAAGTTAAACACTATTGATGAATTACAAAACATTAGTCATATTAAAATGACACACAACCTAAATTTATATATATATATTCACACCAACAATACTATTGTCACTTTAAAGTAATAATAACGATATTAATGTTCTAATTGCGGAAAAACAAGCGATAGAAAATTACTTCGATACTTCGGAACAACTAACACAATAACACGCGTTACGGTGATAGGAATATTAGGGATTAATGGAAATCAGGCGTGAGGAACAAATCATGAAAACACATCGTTAACGTTTTTCTTTAATAAATTCTATGCGCAACTACATTGTCAAATATAAATATAAAAATATATATATATATAATTAACAAAGAAAAAAGGGGGGAATATAAAATTAAATACACATATATTTAACAAACAAAAAAAACTAAATAAAATAACCTTACACTATCACGTTTAAAAAAAAGTATATATATATATATATTGAACACACACAAAAAAAAAAAAAGAGAAGAAAAAAACAAAATGCATCAAAACAAAATATAATAATAAGGAACACGCGATCACCAAACAACGAACCAACGAAGCACCTACACCAAATCAAAATCGAAGCAAGGAGCTCCAAGATAAAGTTCGCTGAACTCACGCATACACCAATAACGCACAACAGGGGAAATTCCCTTTCTCCCAGAAGCATGGTGACGAAGATGTGCCTTCTAAACCTCTCCAGGAATTTCGTTTGGAAAATAAACTTTTACACAACGATCTGTATCAACGACTTCAACCAGAGGGGGCTCCCACTCCAGCACGACGGTCTCTGCATCAAAGAAACTTTCATCAACAGCAACAAAATTGTCAAAACTCAACTCCGACGAGAAATCCACGGCCTCGGCATCAATGTCGAATACTCTCTCCGACCACTCTGGTTCATCACAGCGCCGCATACGTTTGATGGGCCTTCCCAAATCGCCCATGGGTTCTTCGGAATCCCTCTTTCGCTTGCGCTGAAACAATACAATATAGTTTAAATAAAACGAAACAGAACGAATCAAGCGGATTAAAAATAAGACAAAGTACGCACCATAGAAGTCTGGATAGGAACCCCTGATGGAAATGCCTCCGCAAACATTGTTTAAACGTCGATCACCGAAGCCTAGAGAAACAACAAGAAAAGGAAAAAGGATCAAAATCACGAAAACAACCATAATATACAAATATCTATCTAAATCAAACTTACGCAAACTAATTCGAAGGAGGAGGCCCTTGTTGTGGGAGAGCAGCGGATCGCGCGTGTTGCCCGAGCAAACATCGAAATGATAATGATGCTGCAGCCGCCAGCCCTTGCACGTGCCGAAGAAACACAGATAAATCCCACGGTACAAACATGGAAGATTCTCGGAAAAGACAAGACCAGCATGGAACGTCTCAAGTCTCCTAGACGCTAGCTCAGCAGAAACACTGGACCGAGTGGAACTAAGTCGAAATATGAAACTTACATTCTCTCACGTACGATCTCTGGAAGCCAAAACTGCAAAATCCCGATTCCCACGGAAGGGTACTCCCAGTGGACCACCACCACAACCACCACCTCGTGGGGATGGGATTATAAATAAGCATAGCACATAGAGCAGCGCGCAGTATAATTAATACGTTCATTATAACGTCTTATACCGTGCTATATCGTGCGTTTAGAAATCTTGTATAACACTTTGCGTTTCGGCGGTCTTTAGTTGTCTAGACAAGAAAGGAAAGTCGCGACTTAGGAAAAATAAAATATTTTGAAGTCTTCATTTCATCGCTTAAACAAAAGCGCATTGTAATTGCGGTATTAATTCGGTTAGTAATTTGTAAACCGTGTATCGAAACAAATAAATAAAGTAAAAGTTTGATAATAAATTATATCCGAGTTTCGAGAAATAAACCCAGAAATTAAAACACCAACGACCATCAGAGCAGACGAAGTGATGGCACCCGACGCCACTGGTTTCTCAAGGTAAGAAAATAAATTTTAAAAATATTTCCTTCTTCTCTGATAATTTCGTTGCACTCGAGAATTACCTATCATCAATCTCGTTTTATTTCCGTGAACGGTTTGAAGATAGAATCATTATTTTAAACTTTAAACAAAAGGGGGTGTTCGCTGTGTTGGCTTGTGCAAACGGTGTTTTCAGCTACTGAAACACCCGTTGATCTTCGCATTCCTCCTCCCATTGTTGGCAAAATATTGCCCGTCTTTGGGCAAGGCTTGCGAAATCACACAAGTCCCGCACAGAGAGGACCATTAAATACATCGTTGACGTCGATCGAATATTAAGAGCGATACCGGCATTTCTATTGACCAATTTCCTTGCCATCATTGCATGCAATTATACAAAAGGAGAGAGAAATAGTAGAACAATTTCCTTTAAAAATTTAACCGAAGGATCGTTCGCTGTGTTGACTTGTGCAAACGGTGTTTTCAATAATCGAAAACGCCTATCGATCTTCGCATTCCTCCTCCCATTGTTGGCAAAATATTGCCCGTCTTTGGGCAAGGCTTGCGAAATCACACAAGTTCCACACAGAGAGGATCGTTAGAATCACCCTCGATAATCAAACTCAAAGGCAAGAAAATCGTGGTGATAGAATCCATCGTGGCAAATAAACTGAGCTTTGGTTCCAACGACAAACTATTATAGCGAAATTAAAAGAGAAGAAGAAGGCAAAACGTAAAAAAATAAATTCATATCAAGCAACGAAAAATTTGACATTCAAATATTGTATCCAGCTTTAATCCTCTCCCGTGCTAGTATCCCTGCACATAGCAGGTTAGCCAAAAAGCGGAATCGGTTTTGCCAGTAGCATTATACTCTAGTCGACGCTACCCGTAACGTTTCAAATAAATAAAATTTTTGAAATAGTCCTTAGACTATTTCTGGTGGCAGCAACTACCGTATTAATCGGAAATCCAAATAAATACTTCATACACAATAATATCATTTCAATATTTCCCTTCCGACTAAACTCTAAATCACAAATAAATCAAAAATAAATAAAAAAAAAAAATTTTACAGAATTTTAATCTTAACTTGACTTAAAACTAATAAATACGTAACAGATCGCGATTTGCGATTGCCAGGAATTGCTGCGACGCTAAAAGTGTCGTGCACTGCATTGGGCGTGTAAAATGGAGTAAAATGAGCGGTTAAACGTCGAAATATCTCCAACTTTAAGGAAATTACAGTCGATTTTCGATAAAATGAGACGAAAGATCGTGTTTTAAGAGTGCCAGGGCTTGCTGCGACGCTAAAAGTGAGGAGCACTGCATTCGGCGTGTAAATGGAGTAAAATGAGCGGTTAAACGTCGAAATATCTCCAACTTTAAGGAAATTACAGTCGATTTTCGTCAAAATCAGACGAATGATCGCGAAGTGCGTGCGCCAGGGATTGTTGCGACGGTAAAAGTGAGGTGCACTGTATTTACCGTGTAAAATGGAGTAAGAGGAGCGTTTAAACGTCGAAATATCTCCAACGGGAAGGAAATTACAGTCTATTATCGTGAAAATCAGACTAATGATCGCGAATTGCGCGCGCCAGGGATTGCTGCGACGCTAAAAGTGAGGTGCACTGTATTTACCGTGTAAAATGGAGTAAGAGGAGCGTTTAAACGTCGAAATATCTCCAACGGGAAGGAAATTACAGTCGATTATGTTCAAAGTATTAAGAATGATCGCTATTTGCGGGCGCCAGAGATATTTTCCACGCTAAAAGTGAGGTGCACTACATTCGGCGTGTAAAATGGAGTAAAATGAGCCGTTAAACGTCGCACTATCTCAAACTTTAAGGAAATTATAGTCGATTTCGTCAAAATAAGTCGAAAGATCGTGTTTTACGAGTGCCAGGAATTGTTGCGACGCTAAAAGTGAGGTGCACCGTATTTAGCGTGTAAAATGGCGTAAAATGAGCGGTTAAACGTCGAAATATCTCCAACTTTAAGGAAATTACAGTCGATTTTCGTCAAAATAAGACGAAAGATCCCGAATTGCGCGCTCCAGTGATTGCTGCGACGCTAAAAGTGAGGAGCACTGCATTCGGCGTGTAAATGGAGTAAAATGAGCGGTTAAACGTCGAAATATCTCCAACGGGAAGGAAATTACAGTCGATTTTCGTCAAAATAAGACGAAAGATCGCGAATTGCGCGCTCCAGGGATTGTTGCGACGCTAAAAGTGAGGTGCACTGTATTTACCGTGTAAAATGGAGTAAGAGGAGCGTTTAAACGTCGAAATATCTCCAACGGGAAGGAAATTACAGTCTATTATCGTGAAAATCAGACTAATGATCGCGAATTGCGCGCGCCAGGGATTGCTGCGACGCTAAAAGTGAGGTGCACTGCATTCGGCGTGTAAAATGGAGTAACATGAGCGGTTAAACGTCGCACTATCTCCAACTTTAAGGAAATTACATTCGATTTCGTCAAAATAAGTCGAAAGATCGCGTTTTGCGATTGCCAGGGCAAGCTGCGACACTAAAAGTGTCGTGCACTGCATGCGGCGTGTAAAATGGAGTAAAATGAGCGGTTAAACGTCGAAATATCTCCAACTTTAAGGAAATTACAGTCGATTTTCGTCAAAATGAGACGAAAGATCGTGTTTTACGAGTGCCAGGGATTGTTGCGACGCTAAAAGTGAGGTGCACTGCATTCGGCGTGTAACATGGAGTAAAATGAGTGGTTAAACATCGAAATATCTCCAACGCGAAGGAAATTACAGTCGATTGTCGTCAAAGTGTTAAGAATGATCGCTATTTGCGGGCGCCAGAAATATTTTCCACGCTGAAAGTGTGGTGCACTGCGTTCGGCGTGTAACATGGAGTAAAATGAGCGGTTAAACGTCGAAATGTCTCCAACTTTAAGGAAATTACAGTCAATTTTCGTCAAAATAAGACGAAAGATCGCGAATTGCGTGCGCCAGGGATTGTTGCGACGCTAAAAGTGAGGTGCACCGTATTTAGCGTGTAAAATGGCGTAAAATGAGCGGTTAAACGTCGAAATATCTCCAACTTTAAGGAAATTACAGTCGATTTTCGTCAAAATAAGACGAAAGATCCCGAATTGCGCGCTCCAGTGATTGCTGCGACGCTAAAAGTGAGGAGCACTGCATTCGGCGTGTAAATGGAGTAAAATGAGCGGTTAAACGTCGAAATATCTCCAACGGGAAGGAAATTACAGTCGATTTTCGTCAAAATAAGACGAAAGATCGCGAATTGCGCGCGCCAGGGATTGTTGCGACGCTAAAAGTGAGGTGCACTGTATTTACCGTGTAAAATGGAGTAAGAGGAGTGTTTAAACGTCGAAATATCTCCAACGGGAAGGAAATTACAGTCTATTATCGTGAAAATCTGACTAATGATCGCGAATTGCGCGCGCCAGGGATTGCTGCGACGCTAAAAGTGAGGTGCACTGCATTCGGCGTGTAAAATGGAGTAACATGAGCGGTTAAACGTCGCACTATCTCCAACTTTAAGGAAATTACATTCGATTTCGTCAAAATAAGTCGAAAGATCGCGTTTTGCGATTGCCAGGGAAAGCTGCGACACTAAAAGTGTCGTGCACTGCATGCGGCGTGTAAAATGGAGTAAAATGAGCGGTTAAACGTCGAAATATCTCCAACTTTAAGGAAATTACAGTCGATTTTCGTCAAAATGAGACGAAAGATCGTGTTTTACGAGTGCCAGGGATTGTTGCGACGCTAAAAGTGAGGTGCACTGCATTCGGCGTGTAACATGGAGTAAAATGAGTGGTTAAACATCGAAATATCTCCAACGCGAAGGAAATTACAGTCGATTATCGTCAAAGTGTTAAGAATGATCGCTATTTGCGGGCGCCAGAGATATTTGCGACGCTGAAAGTGTCGTGCATTGCATTCGGCGTGTAACATGGAGTAAAATGAGCGGTTAAACGTCGAAATATCTCCAACTTTAAGGAAATTACAGTCAATTTTCGTCAAAATAAGACGAAAGATCGCGAATGGCATGCGCCAGGGATTGTTGCGACGCTAAAAGTGAGGTGCACCGTATTTAGCGTGTAAAATGGAGTAAAATGAGCGGTTAAACGTCGAAATATCTCCAACTTTAAGGAAATTACAGTCGATTTTCGTCAAAATAAGACGAAAGATCGCGAATTGCGCGCTCCAGGGATTGTTGCGACGCTAAAAGTGCGGTGCACTGTATTTAGCGTGTAAAATGGAGTAAGATGACCGTTTAAACGTCGAAATATCTCCAACGGGAAGGAAATTACAGTCGATTATTGTCAAAGTATTAAGAATGACCGCTATTTCCGGGCGCCAGAGATATTTTCCACGCTGAAAGTGTAGTGCACTGCGTTCGGCGTGTAAAATTGAGTAAAATGAGCGGTTAAACGTCGAAATATCTCCAACTTTAAGGAAATTACAGTCGATTTTCGTCAAAATAAGACGAAAGATCGCGAATTGCGCGCTCCAGTGATTGTTGCGACGCTAAAAGTGCGGTGCACTGTATTTAGCGTGTAAAATGGAGTAAGATGACCGTTTAAACGTCGAAATATCTCCAACGGGAAGGAAATTACAGTCGATTATGTTCAAAGTTTTAAGAATGATCGCTTTTGGGGGGCGCCAGAGATTTTCCACGCTGAAAGTGTATTGCACTGCGTTCGACGTGTAAAATGGAGTAAAATGAGCGGTTAAACGTCGCAATATCTCCAACGGGAAGGAAATTACAGTCGATTGTGTTCAAAGTTTTAAGAATGATCGCTTTTGGGGGGCGCCAGAGATATTTTCCACGCTGAAAGTGTATTGCACTGCGTTCGACGTGTAAAATGGAGTAAAATGAGCTGTTCAACGTCGCAATATCTCCAACTTTAAGGAAATTACAGTCGATTTCGTCAAAATAAGTCGACAGATCGCGTTTTGCGATTGCCAGGGATAGCTGCGACGCTAAAAGTGTCGTGCACTGCATTCGGCGTGTAAAATGGAGTAAAATGAGCGGTTAAACGTCGAAATATCTCCAACTTTAAGGAAATTACAGTCGATTTTCGTCCAAATGAGACGAAAGATCGTGTTTTAAGAGTGCCAGGGATTGTTACGACGCTAAAAGTGAGGTGCACTGCATTCGGCGTGTAACATGGAGTAAAATGAGTGGTTAAACATCGAAATATCTCCAACGCGAAGGAAATTACAGTCGATTATCATCAAAGTGTTAAGAATGATCGCTATTTGCGGACGCCAGAGATATTTGCGACGCTGAAAGTGTCGTGCATTGCATTCGGCGTGTAAAATGGAGTAAAATGAGCGGTTAAACGTCGCAATATCTCCATCTTTGAGGAAATTACGGTCGATTTCGTCAAAATAAGTCGAAAGATCGCGTTTTGCGATTGCCAGGGATTGCTGCGACGCGAAAACTGAGGTGCACCGCATTCGGCGTGTAAAATGGAGTAAAATGAGCGGTTAAACGTCGAAATATCTCCAACTTTAAGGAAATTACAGTCGATTTTCGTCAAAATAAGACGAAAGATCGCGAATTGCGCGCGCCGGGGATTGTTGCGACGCTAAAAGTGAGGTGCACTGCATTCGGCGTGTAAAATGGAGTAAAATGAGCGGTTAAACGTCGAAATATCTCCAACTTTAAGGAAATTACAGTCGATTTTCGTCAAAATAAGAAGAAAGATCGTGTTTTACGAGTGCCAGGGATTGCTGCGACGCTAAAAGTGAGGTGAAAGCATTCGGCGTGTAACATGGAGTAAACTGAGTGGTTAAACATCGAAATATCTCCAACGCGAAGGAAATTACAGTCGATTATCGTCAAAGTGTTAAGAATGATCGCTATTTGCGGGCGCCAGAGATATTTGCGACGCTGAAAGTGTCGTGCATTGCATTCGGCGTGTAAAATGGAGTAAAATGAGCGGTTAAATGTGGCAATATCTCCAACTTTAAGGAAATTATAGTCGATTTCGTCAAAATAAGTCGAAAGATCGTGTTTTACGAGTGCCAGGAATTGTTGCGACGCTAAAAGTGAGGTGCACTGCATTCGGCGTGTAAACTGGAGTAAAATGAGCGGTTAAACGTCGAAATATCTCCAACTTTAAGGAAATTACAGTCGATTTTCGTCAAAATAAGACGAAGGATCACGAATTGCGCGCGCCGGGGATTGTTGCGACGCTAAAAGTGAGGTGCACTGTATTTAGCGTGTAAACTGGAGTAAAATGAGCGGTTAAACGTCGAAATATCTCCAATTTTAAGGAAATTACAGTCGATTTCGTCAAAATAAGTCGAAACATCGCGATTTGCGATTGCCAGGAATTGCTGCGACGCTAAAAGTGTCGTGCACTGCATTCGGCGTGTAAAATGGAGTAAAATGAGCGGTTAAACGTCGAAATATCTCCAACTTTAAGGAAATTACAGTCGATTTTCGATAAAATGAGACGGAAGATCGTGTTTTACCAGTGCCAGGGATTCTTGCGAAAGCTAAAAGTGAGGTGCACTGCATTCGGCGTGTAAAATGGAGTAAAATGATCCGTTAAACGTCGCAATATCTCCAACTTTAAGGAAATTACAGTCGATTTCATCAAAATAAGTCGAAAGATCGCGATTTGCGATTGCCAGGAATTGCTGCGGCTCTAAAAGTGTCATGCACTGCATTCGGCGTGTAAATGGAGTAAAATGAGCGGTTAAACGTCGAAATATCTCCAACTTTAAGGAAATTACAGTCGATTTTAGTCAAAATGAGACGAAAGATCGTGTTTTACGAGTGCCAGGGATAGTTGCGACGCTAAAAGTGAGGTGCACTGTATTTACCGTGTAAAATGGAGTAAGAGGAGCGTTTAAACGACGAAATATCTCCAACGGGAAGGCAATTACAGTCGATTATGGTCAAAGTATTAAGAATGATCGCTATTTGCGGGCACCAGAGATATTTTCCACGCTGAAAGTGTAGTGCACTGCGTTCGGCGTGTAAAATGGAGTAAAATGAGCGGTTAAACGTCGAAATGTCTCCAACTTTAAGGAAATTACAGTCGATTTTCGATAAAATGAGACGGAAGATCGTGTTTTAAGAGTGCCAGGGATTGCTGCGACGCTAAAAGTGAGGTGCACTGCATTCGGCGTGTAAAATGGAGTAACATGAGCCGTTAAACGTCGCAATATCTCCAACTTTAAGGAAATTACAGTCGATTTCGTCAAAATAAGTCGAAAGATCGCGATTTGCGATTGCCAGGAATTGCTGCGGCGCTAAAAGTGTCGTGCACTGCATTCGGCGTGTAAAATGGTGTAAAATGAGCGGTTAAGCGTCGCAATATCTCCAACTTTAAGGAATTTACAGTCGATTTTCGTCAAAATCAGACGAATGATCGCGAATTGCGCGCGCCAGGGATTGTTGCGACGCTAAAAGTGAGGTGCACTGTATTTACCGTGTAAAATGGAGTAAGAGGAGCGTTTAAACGTCGAAATAGCTCCAACGGGAAGGAAATTACAGTCGATTATTGTCAAAGTATTAAGAATGACCGCTATTTGCGGGCGCCAGAGATATTTTCCACGCTGAAAGTGTAGTGCACTGCGTTCGGCGTGTAAAATTGAGTAAAATGAGCGGTTAAACGTCGAAATATCTCCAACTTTAAGGAAATTACAGTCGATTTTCGTCAAAATAAGACGAAAGATCGCGAATTGCGCGCTCCCGGGATTGTTGCGACGCTAAAAGTGCGGTGCACTGTATTTAGCGTGTAAAATGGAGTAAGATGACCGTTTAAACGTCGAAATATCTCCAACGGGAAGGAAATTACAGTCGATTATTGTCAAAGTATTAAGAATGATCGCTATTTGCGGGCGCCAGAGATATTTTCCACGCTGAAAGTGTAGTGCACTGCGTTCGGCGTGTAAAATGGAGTAAAATGAGCGGTTAAATGTGGCAATATCTCCAACTTTAAGGAAATTACAGTCGATTTTCGTCAAAATGAGACGAAAGATCGTGTTTTACGAGTGCCAGGGATTGTTGCGACGCTAAAAGTGAGGTGCACTGTATTTACCGTGTAAAATGGAATAAAATGAGCGGTTAAACGTCGAAATATCTCCAACGGGAAGGCAATTACAGTCGATTTTCGATAAAATGAGACGAAAGATCGTGTTTTAAGAGTGCCAGGGATTGCTGCGACGCTAAAAGTGAGGAGCACTGCATTCGGCGTGTAAATGGAGTAAAATGAGCGGTTAAACGTCGAAATATCTCCAACGGGAAGGAAATTACAGTCGATTATGGTCAAAGTATTAAGAGTGATCGCTATTTGCGGGCGCCAGAGATATTTTCCACGCTGAAAGTGCAGTGCACTGCATTCGGCGTGTAAACTGGAGTAAAATGAGCGGTTAAACGTCGAAATATCTCCAACTTTAAGGAAATTACAGTCGATTATCGTCAAAATAAGAAGAAAGATCGTGTTTTACGAGTGCCAGGGATTGTTGCGACGCTAAAAGTGAGGTGCACTGCATTCGGCGTGTACCATGGTGTAATATGAGTGGTTAAACATCGAAATATCTCCAACGCGAAGGAAATTACAGTCGATTGTCGTCAAAGTGTTAAGAATGATCGCTATTTGCGGGCGCCAGAGATATTTGCGGCGCTGAAAGTGTCGTGCAGTGAATTCGGCGTGTAAAATGGAGTAAAATGAGCGGTTAAATGTGGCAATATCTCCAACTTTAAGGAAATTACAGTCCATTTCGTCAAAATAAGTCGAAAGATCGCGTTTTGCGATTGCCAGGGATTGCTGCGACGAAAAAAGTGTCGTGCACCGCATTCGGCGTGTAAATGGAGTAAAATGAGCGGTTAAACGTCGAAATATCTCCAACTTTAAGGAAATTACAGTCGATTTTCGTCAAAATGAGACGAAAGATCGTGTTTTACGAGTGCCAGGGATTGTTGCGACGCTAAACGTGAGGTGCACTGCATTCGGCGTGTAACATGGAGTAAAATGAGTGGTTAAACATCGAAATATCTCCAACGCGAAGGAAATTACAATCGATTATCGTCAAAGTGTTAAGAATGATCGCTATTTGCGGGCGCCAGAGATATTTGCGACGCTGAAAGTGTCGTGCATTGCATTCGGCGTGTAAAATGGAGTAAAATGAGCGGTTAAATGTGGCAATATCTCCAACTTTAAGGAAATTATAGTCGATTTCGTCAAAATAAGTCGAAAGATCGTGTTTTACGAGTGCCAGAAATTGTTGCTACGCTAAAAGTGAGGTGCACTGCATTCGGCGTGTAAACTGGAGTAAAATGAGCGGTTAAACGTCGCAATATCTCCAACTTTAAGGAAATTACAGTCGATTTTCGTCAAAATCAGACGAATGATCGCGAAGTGCGTGCGCCAGGGATTGTTGCGACGGTAAAATTGAGGTGCACTGTATTTACCGTGTAAAATGGAGTAAGAGGAGCGTTTTAAACGTCGAAATATCTCCAACGGGAAGGAAATTACAGTCTATTATCGTGAAAATCAGACTAATGATCGCGAATTGCGCGCGCCAGGGATTGCTGCGACGCTAAAAGTGAGGTGCACTGTATTTACCGTGTAAAATGGAGTAAGAGGAGCGTTTAAACGTCGAAATATCTCCAACGGGAAGGAAATTACAGTCGATTATGTTCAAAGTATTAAGAATGATCGCTATTTGCGGGCGCCAGAGATATTTTCCACGCTAAAAGTGAGGTGCACTGCATTCGGCGTGTAAAATGGAGTACAATGAGCCGTTAAAGGTCGCAATATCTCCAACTTTAAGGAAATTACAGTCGATTTCATCAAAATAAGTCGAAAGATCGCGATTTGCGATTGCCAGGAATTGCTGCGGCTCTAAAAGTGTCATGCACTGCATTCGGCGTGTAAATGGAGTAAAATGAGCGGTTAAACGTCGAAATATCTCCAACTTTAAGGAAATTACAGTCGATTTTAGTCAAAATGAGACGAAAGATCGTGTTTTACGAGTGCCAGGGATAGTTGCGACGCTAAAAGTGAGGTGCACTGTATTTACCGTGTAAAATGGAGTAAGAGGAGCGTTTAAACGACGAAATATCTCCAACGGGAAGGCAATTACAGTCGATTATGGTCAAAGTATTAAGAATGATCGCTATTTGCGGGCACCAGAGATATTTTCCACGCTGAAAGTGTAGTGCACTGCGTTCGGCGTGTAAAATGGAGTAAAATGAGCGGTTAAACGTCGAAATGTCTCCAACTTTAAGGAAATTACAGTCGATTTTCGATAAAATGAGACGGAAGATCGTGTTTTAAGAGTGCCAGGGATTGCTGCGACGCTAAAAGTGAGGTGCACTGCATTCGGCGTGTAAAATGGAGTAACATGAGCCGTTAAACGTCGCAATATCTCCAACTTTAAGGAAATTACAGTCGATTTCGTCAAAATAAGTCGAAAGATCGCGATTTGCGATTGCCAGGAATTGCTGCGGCGCTAAAAGTGTCGTGCACTGCATTCGGCGTGTAAAATGGTGTAAAATGAGCGGTTAAGCGTCGCAATATCTCCAACTTTAAGGAATTTACAGTCGATTTTCGTCAAAATCAGACGAATGATCGCGAATTGCGCGCGCCAGGGATTGTTGCGACGCTAAAAGTGAGGTGCACTGTATTTACCGTGTAAAATGGAGTAAGAGGAGCGTTTAAACGTCGAAATAGCTCCAACGGGAAGGAAATTACAGTCGATTATTGTCAAAGTATTAAGAATGACCGCTATTTGCGGGCGCCAGAGATATTTTCCACGCTGAAAGTGTAGTGCACTGCGTTCGGCGTGTAAAATTGAGTAAAATGAGCGGTTAAACGTCGAAATATCTCCAACTTTAAGGAAATTACAGTCGATTTTCGTCAAAATAAGACGAAAGATCGCGAATTGCGCGCTCCCGGGATTGTTGCGACGCTAAAAGTGCGGTGCACTGTATTTAGCGTGTAAAATGGAGTAAGATGACCGTTTAAACGTCGAAATATCTCCAACGGGAAGGAAATTACAGTCGATTATTGTCAAAGTATTAAGAATGATCGCTATTTGCGGGCGCCAGAGATATTTTCCACGCTGAAAGTGTAGTGCACTGCGTTCGGCGTGTAAAATGGAGTAAAATGAGCGGTTAAATGTGGCAATATCTCCAACTTTAAGGAAATTACAGTCGATTTTCGTCAAAATGAGACGAAAGATCGTGTTTTACGAGTGCCAGGGATTGTTGCGACGCTAAAAGTGAGGTGCACTGTATTTACCGTGTAAAATGGAATAAAATGAGCGGTTAAACGTCGAAATATCTCCAACGGGAAGGCAATTACAGTCGATTTTCGATAAAATGAGACGAAAGATCGTGTTTTAAGAGTGCCAGGGATTGCTGCGACGCTAAAAGTGAGGAGCACTGCATTCGGCGTGTAAATGGAGTAAAATGAGCGGTTAAACGTCGAAATATCTCCAACGGGAAGGAAATTACAGTCGATTATGGTCAAAGTATTAAGAGTGATCGCTATTTGCGGGCGCCAGAGATATTTTCCACGCTGAAAGTGCAGTGCACTGCATTCGGCGTGTAAACTGGAGTAAAATGAGCGGTTAAACGTCGAAATATCTCCAACTTTAAGGAAATTACAGTCGATTATCGTCAAAATAAGAAGAAAGATCGTGTTTTACGAGTGCCAGGGATTGTTGCGACGCTAAAAGTGAGGTGCACTGCATTCGGCGTGTACCATGGTGTAATATGAGTGGTTAAACATCGAAATATCTCCAACGCGAAGGAAATTACAGTCGATTGTCGTCAAAGTGTTAAGAATGATCGCTATTTGCGGGCGCCAGAGATATTTGCGGCGCTGAAAGTGTCGTGCAGTGAATTCGGCGTGTAAAATGGAGTAAAATGAGCGGTTAAATGTGGCAATATCTCCAACTTTAAGGAAATTACAGTCCATTTCGTCAAAATAAGTCGAAAGATCGCGTTTTGCGATTGCCAGGGATTGCTGCGACGAAAAAAGTGTCGTGCACCGCATTCGGCGTGTAAATGGAGTAAAATGAGCGGTTAAACGTCGAAATATCTCCAACTTTAAGGAAATTACAGTCGATTTTCGTCAAAATGAGACGAAAGATCGTGTTTTACGAGTGCCAGGGATTGTTGCGACGCTAAAAGTGAGGTGCACTGCATTCGGCGTGTAACATGGAGTAAAATGAGTGGTTAAACATCGAAATATCTCCAACGCGAAGGAAATTACAATCGATTATCGTCAAAGTGTTAAGAATGATCGCTATTTGCGGGCGCCAGAGATATTTGCGACGCTGAAAGTGTCGTGCATTGCATTCGGCGTGTAAAATGGAGTAAAATGAGCGGTTAAATGTGGCAATATCTCCAACTTTAAGGAAATTATAGTCGATTTCGTCAAAATAAGTCGAAAGATCGTGTTTTACGAGTGCCAGAAATTGTTGCTACGCTAAAAGTGAGGTGCACTGCATTCGGCGTGTAAACTGGAGTAAAATGAGCGGTTAAACGTCGAAATATCTCCAACTTTAAGGAAATTACAGTCGATTTTCGTCAAAATCAGACGAATGATCGCGAAGTGCGTGCGCCAGGGATTGTTGCGACGGTAAAATTGAGGTGCACTGTATTTACCGTGTAAAATGGAGTAAGAGGAGCGTTTAAACGTCGAAATATCTCCAACGGGAAGGAAATTACAGTCTATTATCGTGAAAATCAGACTAATGATCGCGAATTGCGCGCGCCAGGGATTGCTGCGACGCTAAAAGTGAGGTGCACTGTATTTACCGTGTAAAATGGAGTAAGAGGAGCGTTTAAACGTCGAAATATCTCCAACGGGAAGGAAATTACAGTCGATTATGTTCAAAGTATTAAGAATGATCGCTATTTGCGGGCGCCAGAGATATTTTCCACGCTAAAAGTGAGGTGCACTGCATTCGGCGTGTAAAATGGAGTACAATGAGCCGTTAAAGGTCGCACTATCTCAAACTTTAAGGAAATTATAGTCGATTTCGTCAAAATAAGTCGAAAGATCGTGTTTTACGAGTGCCAGGAATTTTTGCGACGCTAAAAGTGAGGTGCACTGCATTCGGCGTGTAAACTGGAGTAAAATGAGCGGTTAAACGTCGAAATATCTCCAACTTTAAGGAAATTACAGTCGATTTTCGTCAAAATGAGACGAAAGATCGTGTTTTACGAGTGCCAGGGATTGTTGCGACGCTAAAAGTGAGGAGCACTGCATTCGGCGTGTAAAATGGAGTAACATGAGTGGTTAAACATCGAAATATCTCCAACTTTAAGGAAATTACAGTCGATTTTCGTCAAAATAAGACGAAAGATCGCGAATTGCGCGCGCCGGGGATTGTTGCGACGCTAAAAGTGAGGTGCACTGCATTCGGCGTGTAAAATGGAGTAAAATGAGCGGTTAAACGTCGAAATATCTCCAACTTTAAGGAAATTACAGTCGATTTTCGTCAAAATAAGAAGAAAGATCGTGTTTTACGAGTGCCAGGGATTGTTGCGACGCTAAAAGTGAGGTGAAAGCATTCGGCGTGTAACATGGAGTAAACTGAGTGGTTAAACATCGAAATATCTCCAACGCGAAGGAAATTACAGTCGATTATCGTCAAAGTGTTAAGAATGATCGCTATTTGCGGGCGCCAGAGATATTTGCGACGCTGAAAGTGTCGTGCATTGCATTCGGCGTGTAAAATGGAGTAAAATGAGCGGTTAAATGTGGCAATATCTCCAACTTTAAGGAAATTATAGTCGATTTCGTCAAAATAAGTCGAAAGATCGTGTTTTACGAGTGCCAGGAATTGTTGCGACGCTAAAAGTGAGGTGCACTGCATTCGGCGTGTAAACTGGAGTAAAATGAGCGGTTAAACGTCGAAATATCTCCAACTTTAAGGAAATTACAGTCGATTTTCGTCAAAATAAGACGAAGGATCACGAATTGCGCGCGCCGGGGATTGTTGCGACGCTAAAAGTGAGGTGCACTGTATTTAGCGTGTAAACTGGAGTAAAATGAGCGGTTAAACGTCGAAATATCTCCAATTTTAAGGAAATTACAGTCGATTTCGTCAAAATA
Organism: Bombus sonorus; assembly: GCA_029958995.1. Classification (NCBI taxonomy): domain Eukaryota; kingdom Metazoa; phylum Arthropoda; class Insecta; order Hymenoptera; family Apidae; genus Bombus; species Bombus sonorus. Next base: position 3,809,156 of record JARWAU010000008.1, on the reverse strand, counting down.
AGTCGAAACATCGCGATTTGCGATTGCCAGGAATTGCTGCGACGCTAAAAGTGTCGTGCACTGCATTCGGCGTGTAAAATGGAGTAAAATGAGCGGTTAAACGTCGAAATATCTCCAACTTTAAGGAAATTACAGTCGATTTTCGATAAAATGAGACGGAAGATCGTGTTTTACCAGTGCCAGGGATTCTTGCGAAAGCTAAAAGTGAGGTGCACTGCATTCGGCGTGTAAAATGGAGTAAAATGATCCGTTAAACGTCGCAATATCTCCAACTTTAAGGAAATTACAGTCGATTTCATCAAAATAAGTCGAAAGATCGCGATTTGCGATTGCCAGGAATTGCTGCGGCTCTAAAAGTGTCATGCACTGCATTCGGCGTGTAAATGGAGTAAAATGAGCGGTTAAACGTCGAAATATCTCCAACTTTAAGGAAATTACAGTCGATTTTAGTCAAAATGAGACGAAAGATCGTGTTTTACGAGTGCCAGGGATAGTTGCGACGCTAAAAGTGAGGTGCACTGTATTTACCGTGTAAAATGGAGTAAGAGGAGCGTTTTAAACGACGAAATATCTCCAACGGGAAGGCAATTACAGTCGATTATGGTCAAAGTATTAAGAATGATCGCTATTTGCGGGCACCAGAGATATTTTCCACGCTGAAAGTGTAGTGCACTGCGTTCGGCGTGTAAAATGGAGTAAAATGAGCGGTTAAACGTCGAAATGTCTCCAACTTTAAGGAAATTACAGTCGATTTTCGATAAAATGAGACGGAAGATCGTGTTTTAAGAGTGCCAGGGATTGCTGCGACGCTAAAAGTGAGGTGCACTGCATTCGGCGTGTAAAATGGAGTAACATGAGCCGTTAAACGTCGCAATATCTCCAACTTTAAGGAAATTACAGTCGATTTCGTCAAAATAAGTCGAAAGATCGCGATTTGCGATTGCCAGGAATTGCTGCGGCGCTAAAAGTGTCGTGCACTGCATTCGGCGTGTAAAATGGTGTAAAATGAGCGGTTAAGCGTCGCAATATCTCCAACTTTAAGGAATTTACAGTCGATTTTCGTCAAAATCAGACGAATGATCGCGAATTGCGCGCGCCAGGGATTGTTGCGACGCTAAAAGTGAGGTGCACTGTATTTACCGTGTAAAATGGAGTAAGAGGAGCGTTTAAACGTCGAAATAGCTCCAACGGGAAGGAAATTACAGTCGATTATTGTCAAAGTATTAAGAATGACCGCTATTTGCGGGCGCCAGAGATATTTTCCACGCTGAAAGTGTAGTGCACTGCGTTCGGCGTGTAAAATTGAGTAAAATGAGCGGTTAAACGTCGAAATATCTCCAACTTTAAGGAAATTACAGTCGATTTTCGTCAAAATAAGACGAAAGATCGCGAATTGCGCGCTCCCGGGATTGTTGCGACGCTAAAAGTGCGGTGCACTGTATTTAGCGTGTAAAATGGAGTAAGATGACCGTTTAAACGTCGAAATATCTCCAACGGGAAGGAAATTGCAGTCGATTATTGTCAAAGTATTAAGAATGATCGCTATTTGCGGGCGCCAGAGATATTTTCCACGCTGAAAGTGTAGTGCACTGCGTTCGGCGTGTAAAATGGAGTAAAATGAGCGGTTAAATGTGGCAATATCTCCAACTTTAAGGAAATTACAGTCGATTTTCGTCAAAATGAGACGAAAGATCGTGTTTTACGAGTGCCAGGGATTGTTGCGACGCTAAAAGTGAGGTGCACTGTATTTACCGTGTAAAATGGAATAAAATGAGCGGTTAAACGTCGAAATATCTCCAACGGGAAGGCAATTACAGTCGATTTTCGATAAAATGAGACGAAAGATCGTGTTTTAAGAGTGCCAGGGATTGCTGCGACGCTAAAAGTGAGGAGCACTGCATTCGGCGTGTAAATGGAGTAAAATGAGCGGTTAAACGTCGAAATATCTCCAACGGGAAGGAAATTACAGTCGATTATGGTCAAAGTATTAAGAGTGATCGCTATTTGCGGGCGCCAGAGATATTTTCCACGCTGAAAGTGCAGTGCACTGCATTCGGCGTGTAAACTGGAGTAAAATGAGCGGTTAAACGTCGAAATATCTCCAACTTTAAGGAAATTACAGTCGATTATCGTCAAAATAAGAAGAAAGATCGTGTTTTACGAGTGCCAGGGATTGTTGCGACGCTAAAAGTGAGGTGCACTGCATTCGGCGTGTACCATGGTGTAATATGAGTGGTTAAACATCGAAATATCTCCAACGCGAAGGAAATTACAGTCGATTGTCGTCAAAGTGTTAAGAATGATCGCTATTTGCGGGCGCCAGAGATATTTGCGGCGCTGAAAGTGTCGTGCAGTGAATTCGGCGTGTAAAATGGAGTAAAATGAGCGGTTAAATGTGGCAATATCTCCAACTTTAAGGAAATTACAGTCCATTTCGTCAAAATAAGTCGAAAGATCGCGTTTTGCGATTGCCAGGGATTGCTGCGACGAAAAAAGTGTCGTGCACCGCATTCGGCGTGTAAATGGAGTAAAATGAGCGGTTAAACGTCGAAATATCTCCAACTTTAAGGAAATTACAGTCGATTTTCGTCAAAATGAGACGAAAGATCGTGTTTTACGAGTGCCAGGGATTGTTGCGACGCTAAAAGTGAGGTGCACTGCATTCGGCGTGTAACATGGAGTAAAATGAGTGGTTAAACATCGAAATATCTCCAACGCGAAGGAAATTACAATCGATTATCGTCAAAGTGTTAAGAATGATCGCTATTTGCGGGCGCCAGAGATATTTGCGACGCTGAAAGTGTCGTGCATTGCATTCGGCGTGTAAAATGGAGTAAAATGAGCGGTTAAATGTGGCAATATCTCCAACTTTAAGGAAATTATAGTCGATTTCGTCAAAATAAGTCGAAAGATCGTGTTTTACGAGTGCCAGGAATTGTTGCTACGCTAAAAGTGAGGTGCACTGCATTCGGCGTGTAAACTGGAGTAAAATGAGCGGTTAAACGTCGAAATATCTCCAACTTTAAGGAAATTACAGTCGATTTTCGTCAAAATCAGACGAATGATCGCGAAGTGCGTGCGCCAGGGATTGTTGCGACGGTAAAATTGAGGTGCACTGTATTTACCGTGTAAAATGGAGTAAGAGGAGCGTTTAAACGTCGAAATATCTCCAACGGGAAGGAAATTACAGTCTATTATCGTGAAAATCAGACTAATGATCGCGAATTGCGCGCGCCAGGGATTGCTGCGACGCTAAAAGTGAGGTGCACTGTATTTACCGTGTAAAATGGAGTAAGAGGAGCGTTTAAACGTCGAAATATCTCCAACGGGAAGGAAATTACAGTCGATTATGTTCAAAGTATTAAGAATGATCGCTATTTGCGGGCGCCAGAGATATTTTCCACGCTAAAAGTGAGGTGCACTGCATTCGGCGTGTAAAATGGAGTACAATGAGCCGTTAAAGGTCGCACTATCTCAAACTTTAAGGAAATTATAGTCGATTTCGTCAAAATAAGTCGAAAGATCGTGTTTTACGAGTGCCAGGAATTTTTGCGACGCTAAAAGTGAGGTGCACTGCATTCGGCGTGTAAACTGGAGTAAAATGAGCGGTTAAACGTCGAAATATCTCCAACTTTAAGGAAATTACAGTCGATTTTCGTCAAAATGAGACGAAAGATCGTGTTTTACGAGTGCCAGGGATTGTTGCGACGCTAAAAGTGAGGAGCACTGCATTCGGCGTGTAAAATGGAGTAACATGAGTGGTTAAACATCGAAATATCTCCAACTTTAAGGAAATTACAGTCGATTTCGTTAAAATAAGTCGAAAGATCGCGATTTGCGATTGCCAGGAATTGCTGCGGCGCTAAAAGTGTCGTGCACTGCATTCGGCGTGTAAAATGGAGTAAAATGAGCGGTTAAGCGTCGCAATATCTCCAACTTTAAGGAAATTACAGTCGATTTTCGTCAAAATAAGACGAAAGATCGCGAATTGCGCGCTCCAGGGATTGTTGCGACGCTAAAAGTGCGGTGCACTGTTTTTACCGTGTAAAATGGAGTAAGAGGAGCGTTTAAACGTCGAAATATCTCCAACGGGAAGGAAATTACAGTCGATTATGTTCAAAGTATTAAGAATGATCGCTATTTGCGGGCGCCAGAGATATTTTCCACGCTAAAAGTGAGGTGCACTGCATTCGGCGTGTAAAATGGAGTAAAATGAGCCGTTAAAGGTCGCACTATCTCAAACTTTAAGGAAATTATAGTCGATTTCGTCAAAATAAGTCGAAAGATCGTGTTTTACGAGTGCCAGGAATTGTTGCGACGCTAAAAGTGAGGTGCACTGCATTCGGCGTGTAAACTGGAGTAAAATGAGCGGTTAAACGTCGAAATATCTCCAACTTTAAGGAAATTACAGTCGATTTTCGTCAAAATAAGAAGAAAGATCGTGTTTTACGAGTGCCAGGGATTGTTGCGACGCTAAAAGTGAGGTGCTCTGCATTCGGCGTGTACCATGGAGTAATATGAGTGGCTAAACATCGAAATATCTCCAACGCGAAGGAAATTACAGTCGATTGTCGTCAAAGTGTTAAGAATGATCGCTATTTGCGGGCGCCAGAGATATTTGCGACGCTGAAAGTGTCGTGCAGTGAATTCGGCGTGTAAAATGGAGTAAACTGAGCGGTTAAATGTGGCAATATCTCCAACTTTAAGGAAATTACAGTCCATTTCGTCAAAATAAGTCGAAAGATCGCGTTTTGCGATTGCCAGGGATTGCTGCGACGCTAAAAGTGTCGTGCACTGCATTCGGCGTGTAAAATGGAGTAAAATGAGCGGTTAAACGTCGAAATATCTCCAACTTTAAGGAAATTACAGTCGATTTTCGTCAAAATGAGACGAAAGATCGTGTTTTACGAGTGCCAGGGATTGTTGCGACGCTAACAGTGAGGTGCACTGTATTTACCGTGTAAAATGGAGTAAGAGGAGCGTTTAAACGTCGAAATATCTCCAACGGGAAGGAAATTACAGTCGATTATTGTCAAAGTATTAAGAATGATCGCTATTTGCGGGCGCCAGAGATATTTTCCACGCTGAAAGTGTAGTGCACTGCGTTCGGCGTGTAAAATGGAGTAAAATGAGCGGTTAAATGTGGCAATATCTCCAACTTTAAGGAAATTACAGTCGATTTTCGTCAAAATGAGACGAAAGATCGTGTTTTACGAGTGCCAGGGATTGTTGCGACGCTAAAAGTGAGGTGCACTGTATTTACCGTGTAAAATGGAATAAAATGAGCGGTTAAACGTCGAAATATCTCCAACGGGAAGGCAATTACAGTCGATTTTCGATAAAATGAGACGAAAGATCGTGTTTTAAGAGTGCCAGGGATTGCTGCGACGCTAAAAGTGAGGAGCACTGCATTCGGCGTGTAAATGGAGTAAAATGAGCGGTTAAACGTCGAAATATCTCCAACGGGAAGGAAATTACAGTCGATTATGGTCAAAGTATTAAGAGTGATCGCTATTTGCGGGCGCCAGAGGTATTTTCCACGCTGAAAGTGCAGTGCACTGCGTTCGGCGTGTAAAATTGAGTAAAATGAGCGGTTAAACGTCGAAATATCTCCAACGGGAAGGAAATTACAGTCTATTATCGTGAAAATCAGACTAATGATCGCGAATTGCGCGCGCCAGGGATTGCTGCGACGCTAAAAGTGAGGTGACTGTATTTACCGTGTAAAATGGGGTAAGAGGAGCGTTTAAACATCGAAATATCTCCAACGGGAAGGAAATTACAGTCGATTATGTTCAAAGTATTAAGAGTGATCGCTATTTGCGGGCGCCAGAGATATTTTCCACGCTAAAAGTGAGGTGCACTGCATTCGGCGTGTAAAATGGAGTAAAATGAGCCGTTAAAGGTCGCACTATCTCAAACTTTAAGGAAATTATAGTCGATTTCGTCAAAATAAGTCGAAAGATCGTGTTTTACGAGTGCCAGGAATTGTTGCGACGCTAAAAGTGAGGTGCACTGCATTCGGCGTGTAAACTGGAGTAAAATGAGCGGTTAAACGTCGAAATATCTCCAACTTTAAGGAAATTACAGTCGATTATCGTCAAAATAAGAAGAAAGATCGTGTTTTACGAGTGCCAGGGATTGTTGCGACGCTAAAAGTGAGGTGCACTGCATTCGGCGTGTACCATGGTGTAATATGAGTGGTTAAACATCGAAATATCTCCAACGCGAAGGAAATTACAGTCGATTGTCGTCAAAGTGTTAAGAATGATCGCTATTTGCGGGCGCCAGAGATATTTGCGGCGCTGAAAGTGTCGTGCAGTGAATTCGGCGTGTAAAATGGAGTAAAATGAGCGGTTAAATGTGGCAATATCTCCAACTTTAAGGAAATTACAGTCCATTTCGTCAAAATAAGTCGAAAGATCGCGTTTTGCGATTGCCAGGGATTGCTGCGACGAAAAAAGTGTCGTTCACCGCATTCGGCGTGTAAATGGAGTAAAATGAGCGGTTAAACGTCGAAATATCTCCAACTTTAAGGAAATTACAGTCGATTTTCGTCAAAATGAGACGAAAGATCGTGTTTTACGAGTGCCAGGGATTGTTGCGACGCTAAAAGTGAGGTGCACTGCATTCGGCGTGTAACATGGAGTAAAATGAGTGGTTAAACATCGAAATATCTCCAACGCGAAGGAAATTACAATCGATTATCGTCAAAGTGTTAAGAATGATCGCTATTTGCGGGCGCCAGAGATATTTGCGACGCTGAAAGTGTCGTGCATTGCATTCGGCGTGTAAAATGGAGTAAAATGAGCGGTTAAATGTGGAAATATCTCCAACTTTAAGGAAATTATAGTCGATTTCGTCAAAATAAGTCGAAAGATCGTGTTTTACGAGTGCCAGGAATTGTTGCTACGCTAAAAGTGAGGTGCACTGCATTCGGCGTGTAAACTGGAGTAAAATGAGCGGTTAAACGTCGAAATATCTCCAACTTTAAGGAAATTACAGTCGATTTTCGTCAAAATCAGACGAATGATCGCGAAGTGCGTGCGCCAGGGATTGTTGCGACGGTAAAATTGAGGTGCACTGTATTTACCGTGTAAAATGGAGTAAGAGGAGCGTTTAAACGTCGAAATATCTCCAACGGGAAGGAAATTACAGTCTATTATCGTGAAAATCAGACTAATGATCGCGAATTGCGCGCGCCAGGGATTGCTGCGACGCTAAAAGTGAGGTGCACTGTATTTACCGTGTAAAATGGAGTAAGAGGAGCGTTTAAACGTCGAAATATCTCCAACGGGAAGGAAATTACAGTCGATTATGTTCAAAGTATTAAGAATGATCGCTATTTGCGGGCGCCAGAGATATTTTCCACGCTAAAAGTGAGGTGCACTGCATTCGGCGTGTAAAATGGAGTACAATGAGCCGTTAAAGGTCGCACTATCTCAAACTTTAAGGAAATTATAGTCGATTTCGTCAAAATAAGTCGAAAGATCGTGTTTTACGAGTGCCAGGAATTTTTGCGACGCTAAAAGTGAGGTGCACTGCATTCGGCGTGTAAACTGGAGTAAAATGAGCGGTTAAACGTCGAAATATCTCCAACTTTAAGGAAATTACAGTCGATTTTCGTCAAAATGAGACGAAAGATCGTGTTTTACGAGTGCCAGGGATTGTTGCGACGCTAAAAGTGAGGAGCACTGCATTCGGCGTGTAAAATGGAGTAACATGAGTGGTTAAACATCGAAATATCTCCAACTTTAAGGAAATTACAGTCGATTTCGTTAAAATAAGTCGAAAGATCGCGATTTGCGATTGCCAGGAATTGCTGCGGCGCTAAAAGTGTCGTGCACTGCATTCGGCGTGTAAAATGGAGTAAAATGAGCGGTTAAGCGTCGCAATATCTCCAACTTTAAGGAATTTACAGTCGATTTTCGTCAAAATCAGACGAATGATCGCGAATTGCTCGCGCCAGGGATTGTTGCGACGCTAAAAGTGAGGTGCACTGTATTTACCGTGTAAAATGGAGTAAGAGGAGCGTTTAAACGTCGAAATATCTCCAACGGGAAGGAAATTACAGTCGATTATGTTCAAAGTTTTAAGAATGATCGCTATTTGCGGGCGCCAGAGATATTTTCCACGCTGAAAGTGTATTGCACTGCGTTCGACGTGTAAAATGGAGTAAAATGAGCGGTTAAACGTCGCAATATCTCCAACTTTAAGGAAATTACGGTCGATTTCGTCAAAATAAGTCGAAAGATCGCGTTTTGCGATTGCCAGGGATTGCTGCGACGCGAAAACTGAGGTGCACTGCATTCGGCGTGTAAATTGGAGTAAAATGAGCGGTTAAACGTCGAAATATCTCCAACTTTAAGGAAATTACAGTCGATTTTCGTCAAAATAAGACGAAAGATCGCGAATTGCGCGCTCCAGGGATTGTTGCGACGCTAAAAGTGCGGTGCACTGTTTTTACCGTGTAAAATGGAGTAAGAGGAGCGTTTAAACGTCGAAATATCTCCAACGGGAAGGAAATTACAGTCGATTATGTTCAAAGTATTAAGAATGATCGCTATTTGCGGGCGCCAGAGATATTTTCCACGCTAAAAGTGAGGTGCACTGCATTCGGCGTGTAAAATGGAGTAAAATGAGCCGTTAAAGGTCGCACTATCTCAAACTTTAAGGAAATTATAGTCGATTTCGTCAAAATAAGTCGAAAGATCGTGTTTTACGAGTGCCAGGAATTGTTGCGACGCTAAAAGTGAGGTGCACTGCATTCGGCGTGTAAACTGGAGTAAAATGAGCGGTTAAACGTCGAAATATCTCCAACTTTAAGGAAATTACAGTCGATTTTCGTCAAAATAAGAAGAAAGATCGTGTTTTACGAGTGCCAGGGATTGTTGCGACGCTAAAAGTGAGGTGCTCTGCATTCGGCGTGTACCATGGAGTAATATGAGTGGCTAAACATCGAAATATCTCCAACGCGAAGGAAATTACAGTCGATTGTCGTCAAAGTGTTAAGAATGATCGCTATTTGCGGGCGCCAGAGATATTTGCGACGCTGAAAGTGTCGTGCAGTGAATTCGGCGTGTAAAATGGAGTAAACTGAGCGGTTAAATGTGGCAATATCTCCAACTTTAAGGAAATTACAGTCCATTTCGTCAAAATAAGTCGAAAGATCGCGTTTTGCGATTGCCAGGGATTGCTGCGACGCTAAAAGTGTCGTGCACTGCATTCGGCGTGTAAAATGGAGTAAAATGAGCGGTTAAACGTCGAAATATCTCCAACTTTAAGGAAATTACAGTCGATTTTCGTCAAAATGAGACGAAAGATCGTGTTTTACGAGTGCCAGGGATTGTTGCGACGCTAACAGTGAGGTGCACTGTATTTACCGTGTAAAATGGAGTAAGAGGAGCGTTTAAACGTCGAAATATCTCCAACGGGAAGGCAATTACAGTCGATTATGGTCAAAGTATTAAGAATGATCGCTATTTGCGGGCGCCAGAGATATTTTCCACGCTGAAAGTGTAGTGCACTGCGTTCGGCGTGTAAAATGGAGTAAAATGAGCGGTTAAGCGTCGCAATATCTCCAACTTTAAGGAATTTACAGCCGATTTTCGTCAAAATCAGACGAATGATCGCGAATTGCGCGCGCCAGGGATTGTTGCGACGGTAAAAGTGAGGTGCACTGTATTTACCGTGTAAAATGGAGTAAGAGGAGCGTTTAAACGTCGCAATATCTCCAACTTTAAGGAAATTACAGTCGATTTCGTCAAAATAAGTCGACAGATCGCGTTTTGCGATTGCCAGGGATAGCTGCGACGCTAAAAGTGTCGTGCACTGCATTCGGCGTGTAAAATGGAGTAAAATGAGCGGTTAAACGTCGAAATATCTCCAACTTTAAGGAAATGACAGTCGATTGTCTGCAAAATGAGACGAAATATCGTGTTTTACGAGTGCCAGGGATTGTTACGACGCTAAAAGTGAGGTGCACTGCATTCGGCGTGTAACATGGAGTAAAATGAGTGGTTAAACATCGAAATATCTCCAACGCGAAGGAAATTACAGTCGATTATCATCAAAGTGTTAAGAATGATCGCTATTTGCGGACGCCAGAGATATTTGCGACGCTGAAAGTGTCGTGCATTGCATTCGGCGTGTAAAATGGAGTAAAATGAGCGGTTAAACGTCGCAATATCTCCAACTTTAAGGAAATTACGGTCGATTTCGTCAAAATAAGTCGAAAGACCGCGTTTTGCGATTGCCAGGGATTGCTGCGACGCGAAAACTGAGGTGCACTGCAGTCAGCGTGTAAAATGGAGTAAAATGAGCGGTTAAACGTCGCAATATCTCCAACTTTAAGGAAATTACAGTCGATTTTCGATAAAATGAGACGGAAGATCGTGTTTTAAGAGTGCCAGGGATTGCTGCGACGCTAAAAGTGAGGTGCACTGCAATCGGCGTGTAAAATGGAGTAACATGAGTGGTTAAACATCGAAATATCTCCAACTTTAAGGAAATTACAGTCGATTTCGTTAAAATAAGTCGAAAGATCGCGATTTGCGATTGCCAGGAATTGCTGCGGCGCTAAAAGTGTCGTGCACTGCATTCGGCGTGTAAAATGGAGTAAAATGAGCGGTTAGGCGTCGCAATATCTCCAACTTTAAGGAATTTACAGTCGATTTTCGTCAAAATGAGACGAAAGATCGTGTTTTACGAGTGCCAGGGATTGTTGCGACGCTAAAAGTGAGGTGCACTGTATTTACCGTGTAAAATGGAGTAAGAGGAGCGTTTAAACGTCGAAATATCTCCAACGGGAAGGCAATTACAGTCGATTATGGTCAAAGTATTAAGAATGATCGCTATTTGCGGGCGCCAGAGATATTTTCCACGCTGAAAGTGTAGTGCACTGCGTTCGGCGTGTAAAATGGAGTAAAATGAGCGGTTAAACGTCGAAATGTCTCCAACTTTAAGGAAATTACAGTCGATTTTCGATAAAATGAGACGGAAGATCGTGTTGTAAGAGTGCCAGGGATTGCTGCGACGCTAAAAGTGAGGTGCACTGCATTCGGCGTGTAAAATGGAGTAACATGAGCCGTTAAACGTCGCAATATCTCCAACTTTAAGGAAATTACAGTCGATTTCTTCAAAATAAGTCGAAAGATCGCGATTTGCGAGTGCCAGGAATTGCTGCGGCGCTAAAAGTGAGGTGCACTGCATTCGGCGTGTAAAATGGAGTAAAATGAGCGGTTAAGCGTCGCAATATCTCCAACTTTAAGGAAATTACAGTCGATATCATCAAAATAAGTCGAAAGATCGCGATTTGCGATTGCCAGGAATTGCTGCGGCGCTAAAAGTGTCATGCACTGCATTCGGCGTGTAAAACGGAGTAAAATGAGCCGTTAAACGTCGCACTATCTCAAACTTTAAGGAAATTACAGTCGATTTCGTCAAAATAAGTCGAAAGATCGCGTTTTGCGATTGCCAGGGATTGCTGCGACGCTAAAAGTGTCGTGCACTGCATTCGGCGTGTAAATGGAGTAAAATGAGCGGTTAAACGTCGAAATATCTCCAACTTTAAGGAAATTACAGTCGATTTTCGTCAAAATGAGACGAAAGATCGTGTTTTACGAGTGCCAGGGATTGTTGCGACGCTAAAAGTGAGGTGCACTGTATTTACCGTGTCAAATGGAGTAAGAGGAGTGTTTAAACGTCGAAATATCTCCAACGGGAAGGCAATTACAGTCGATTATGGTCAAAGTATTAAGAATGATCGCTATTTGCGGGCGCCAGAGATATTTTCCTCGCTGAAAGTGTAGTGCACTGCGTTCGGCGTGTAAAATGGAGTAAAATGAGCGGTTAAACGTCGTAATGTCTCCAACTTTAAGGAAATTACAGTCGATTTTCGATAAAATGAGACGGAAGATCGTGTTGTAAGAGTGCCAGGGATTGCTGCGACGCTAAAAGTGAGGTGCACTGCATTCGGCGTGTAAAATGGAGTAACATGAGCCGTTAAACGTCGCAATATCTCCAACTTTAAGGAAATTACAATCGATTTCGTCAAAATAAGTCGACAGATCGCGTTTTGCGATTGCCAGGGATAGCTGCGACGCTAAAAGTGTCGTGCACTGCATTCGGCGTGTAAAATGGAGTAAAATGAGCGGTTAAACGTCGAAATATCTCCAACTTTAAGGAAATTACAGTCGATTTTCGTCAAAATAAGAAGCAAGATCGTGTTTTACGAGTGCCAGGGATTGTTGCGACGCTCAAAGTGAGGTGCACTGCATTCGGCGTGTAACGTGGAGTAAACTGAGTGGTTAAACATCGAAATATCTCCAACGCGAAGGAAATTACAGTCGATTTTCGTCAAAATAAGACGAAAGATCGCGAATTGCGCGCGCCGGGGATTGTTGCGACGCTAAAAGTGAGGTGCACTGTATTTAGCGTGTAAAATGGAGTAAAATGAGCGGTTAAACGTCGAAATATCTCCAATTTTAAGAAAATTACAGTCGATTTCGTCAAAATAAGTCGAAAGATCGCGATTTGCGATTGCCAGGAATTGCCTTACGCTAAAAGTGTCGTGCACTGCATTCGGCGTGTAAAATGGAGTAAAATGAGCGGTTAAACGTCGAAATATCTCCAACTTTAAGGAAATTACAGTCGATTTTCGATAAAATGAGACGGATGATCGTGTTTTACCGGTGCCAGGTATTGTTGCGAAAGCTAAAAGTGAGGTGCACTGCATTCGGCGTGTAAAATGGAGTAAAATGATCCGTTAAACGTCGCAATATCTCCAACTTTAAGGAAATTACAGTCGATTTCATCAAAATAAGTCGAAAGATCGCGATTTGCGATTGCCAGGAATTGCTGCGGCGATAAAAGTGTCATGCACTGCATTCGGCGTGTAAAATCGAGTAAAATGAGCCGTTAAACGTCGCACTATCTCAAACTTTAAGGAAATTGCAGTCGATTTCGTCAAAATAAGTCGAAAGATCGCGTTTTGCGATTGCCAGGGATTGCTGCGACGCTAAAAGTGTCGTGCACTGCATTCGGCGTGTAAATGGAGTAAAATGAGCGGTTAAACGTCGAAATATCTCCAACTTTAAGGAAATTACAGTCGATTTTCGATACAATGAGACGGAAGATCGTGTTTTAAGAGTGCCAGGGATTGCTGCGACGCTAAAAGTGAGGTGCACTGCATTCGGCGTGTAAAATGGAGTAACATGAGTGGTTAAACATCGAAATATCTCCAACTTTAAGGAAATTACAGTCGATTTCGTTAAAATAAGTCGAAAGATCGCGATTTGCGATTGCCAGGAATTGCTGCGGCGCTAAAAGTGTCGTGCACTGCATTCGGCGTGTCAAATGGAGTAAAATGAGCGGTTAAGCGTCGCAATATCTCCAACTTTAAGGAAATTACAGTCGATATCATCAAAATAAGTCGAAAGATCGCGATTTGCGATTGCCAGGAATTGCTGCGGCGCTAAAAGTGAGGTGCACTGCATTCGGCGTGTAAAATGGAGTAATATGAGCCGTTAAACGTCGCAATATCTCCAACTTTAAGGAAATTACAGTCGATTTCTTCAAAATAAGTCGAAAGATCGCGATTTGCGAGTGCCAGGAATTGCTGCGGCGCTAAAAGTGTCGTGCACTGCATTCGGCGTGTAAAATGGAGTAAAATGAGCGATTAAGCGTCGCAATATCTCCAACTTTAAGGAAATTACAGTCGATATCATCCAAATAAGTCGAAAGATCGCGATTTGCGATTGCCAGGGATAGCTGCGACGCTAAAAGTGTCGTGCACTGCATTCGGCGTGTAAAATGGAGTAAAATGAGCGGTTAAACGTCGAAATATCTCCAACTTTAAGGAAATTACAGTCGATTTTCGTCAAAATGAGACGAAAGATCGTGTTTTACGAGTGCCAGGGATTGTTACGACGCTAAAAGTGAGGTGCACTGCATTCGGCGTGTAACATGGAGTAAAATGAGTGGTTAAACATCGAAATATCTCCAACGCGAAGGAAACTACAGTCGATTATCATCAAAGTGTTAAGAATGATCGCTATTTGCGGACGCCAGAGATATTTGCAACGCTGAAAGTGTCGTGCATTGCATTCGGCGTGTAAAATGGAGTAAAATGAGCGGTTAAACGTCGCAATATCTCCAACTTTAAGGAAATTACATTCGATTTCGTCAAAATAAGTCGAAAGATCGCGTTTTGCGATTGCCAGGGATTGCTGCGACGCTAAAAGTGTCGTGCACTGCATTCGGCGTGTAAAATGGAGTAAAATGAGCGGTTAAACGTCGAAATATCTCCAACTTTAAGGAAATTACAGTCGATTTTCGTCAAAATAAGAAGCAAGATCGTGTTTTACGAGTGCCAGGGATTGTTGCGACGCTAAAAGTGAGGTGCACTGTATTTAGCGTGTAAAATGGAGTAAAATGAGCGGTTAAACGTCGAAATATCTCCAATTTTAAGGAAATTACAGTCGATTTCGTCAAAATAAGTCGAAAGATCGCGATTTGCGATTGCCAGGAATTGCCTTACGCTAAAAGTGTCGTGCACTGCATTCGGCGTGTAAAATGGAGTAAAATGAGCGGTTAAACGTCGAAATATCTCCAACTTTAAGGAAATTACAGTCGATTTTCGATAAAATGAGACGGATGATCGTGTTTTACCAGTGCCAGGTATTGTTGCGAAAGCTAAAAGTGAGGTGCACTGCATTCGGCGTGTAAAATGGAGTAAAATGATCCGTTAAACGTCGCAATATCTCCAACTTTAAGGAAATTACAGTCGATTTCATCAAAATAAGTCGAAAGATCGCGATTTGCGATTGCCAGGAATTGCTGCGGCGCTAAAAGTGTCATGCACTGCATTCGGCGTGTAAAATCGAGCAAAATGAGCCGTTAAACGTCGCACTATCTCAAACTTTAAGGAAATTACAGTCGATTTCGTCAAAATAAGTCGAAAGATCGCGTTTTGCGATTGCCAGGGATTGCTGCGACGCTAAAAGTGTCGTGCACTGCATTCGGCGTGTAAATGGAGTAAAATGAGCGGTTAAACGTCGAAATATCTCCAACTTTAAGGAAATTACAGTCGATTTTCGTCAAAATGAGACGAAAGATCGTGTTTTACGAGTGCCAGGGATTGTTGCGAAAGCTAAAAGTGAGGTGCACTGCATTCGGCGTGTAAAATTTAGTAAAATGATCCGTTAAACGTCGCACTATCTCAAACTTTAAGGAAATTACAGTCGATTTTCGTGAAAATCAGACGAATGATCGCGAATTGCGCGCTCCAGGGATTGTTGCGACGCTAAAAGTGAGGTTCTCTGTATTTACCGTGTAAATGGAGTAAGAGGAGCGTTTAAACGTCGAAATATCTCCAACGGGAAAGAAACTACAGTCGATTATCGTGAAAATCAGACAAATGATCGCGAATTGCGCGCTCCAGGGATTGTCGCGACGCTAAAAGTGAGGTGCACTGTATTTACCGTGTAAATGGAGTAAGAGGAGCGTTTAAACGTCGAAATATCTCCAACGGGAAAGAAATTACAGTCGATTATCGTGAAAATCAGACGAATGATCGCGAATTGCGCGCGCCAGGGTTTGTTGCGACGCTAAAAGTGAGGTGCACGGTATTTACCGTGTAAAATGGAGTAAGAGGATCGTTTAAACGTCGAAATATCTCCAACGGGAAGGAAATTACAGTCGATTATGGTCAAAGTATTAAGAGTGATCGCTATTTGCGGGCGCTAGAGATATTTTCCACGCTGAAAGTGCAGTGCACTGCGTTCGGCGTGTAAAATGGAGTAAAATGAGCGGTTAAACGTCGCAATATCTCCAACTTTAAGGAAATTACAGTCGATTTTCGATAAAATGAGACGGATGATCGTGTTTTACCAGTGCCAGGTATTGTTGCGAAAGCTAAAAGTGAGGTGCACTGCATACGGCGTGTAAAATGGAGTAAAATGATCCGTTAAACGTCGCACTATCTCAAACTTTAAGGAAATTACAGTCGATTTCATCAAAATAAGTCGAAAGATCGCGATTTGCGATTGCCAGGAATTGCTGCGGCGCTAAAAGTGTCATGCACTGCATTCGGCGTGTAAAATCGAGTAAAATGAGCCGTTAAACGTCGCACTATCTCAAACTTTAAGGAAATTACAGTCGATTTTCGTGAAAATCAGACGAATGATCGCGAATTGCGCGCTCCAGGGATTGTTGCGACGCTAAAAGTGAGGTTCTCTGTATTTACCGTGTAAATGGAGTAAGAGGAGCGTTTAAACGTCGAAATATCTCCAACGGGAAAGAAACTACAGTCGATTATCGTGAAAATCAGACAAATGATCGCGAATTGCGCGCTCCAGGGATTGTCGCGACGCTAAAAGTGAGGTGCACTGTATTTACCGTGTAAATGGAGTAAGAGGAGCGTTTAAACGTCGAAATATCTCCAACGGGAAAGAAATTACAGTCGATTATCGTGAAAATCAGACGAATGATCGCGAATTGCGCGCGCCAGGGTTTGTTGCGACGCTAAAAGTGAGGTGCACGGTATTTACCGTGTAAAATGGAGTAAGAGGATCGTTTAAACGTCGAAATATCTCCAACGGGAAGGAAATTACAGTCGATTATGGTCAAAGTATTAAGAGTGATCGCTATTTGCGGGCGCTAGAGATATTTTCCACGCTGAAAGTGCAGTGCACTGCGTTCGGCGTGTAAAATGGAGTAAAATGAGCGGTTAAACGTCGCAATATCTCCAACTTTAAGGAAATTACAGTCGATTTCATCAAAATAAGTCGAAAGATCGCGATTTGCGATTGCCAGGAATTGCTGCGGCGCTAAAAGTGTCATGCACTGCATTCGGTGTGTAAAATGGAGTAAAATGAGCCGTTAAACGTCGCACTATCTCAAACTTTAAGGAAATTACAGTCGATTTCGTCAAAATAAGTCGAAAGATCGCGTTTTGCGATTGCCAGGGATTGCTGCGACGCTAAAAGTGTCGTGCACTGCATTCGGCGTGTAAGATGGAGTAAAATGAGCGGTTAAACGTCGAAATATCTCCAACTTTAAGGAAATTACAATCGATTTTCGTCAAAATGAGACGAAAGATCGTGTTTTACGAGTGCCAGGGATTGTTGCGACGCTAACAGTGAGGTGCACTGTATTTACCGTGTAAAATGGAGTAAGACGAGCGTTTAAACGTCGAAATATCTCCAACGGGAAGGCAATTACAGTCGATTATGGTCAAAGTATTAAGAATGATCGCTATTTGCGGGCGCCAGAGATATTTTCCACGCTGAAAGTGTAGTGCACTGCGTTCGGCGTGTAAAATGGAGTAAAATGAGCGGTTAAGCGTCGCAATATCTCCAACTTTAAGGAATTTACAGTCGATTTTCGTCAAAATCAGACGAATGATCGCGAATTGCGCGCGCCAGGGATTGTTGCGACGGTAAAAGTGAGGTGCACTGTATTTACCGTGTAAAATGGAGTAAGAGGAGCGTTTAAACGTCGCAATATCTCCAACTTTAAGGAAATTACAGTCGATTTCGTCAAAATAAGTCGACAGATCGCGTTTTGCGATTGCCAGGGATAGCTGCGACGCTAAAAGTGTCGTGCACTGCATTCGGCGTGTAAAATGGAGTAAAATGAGCGGTTAAACGTCGAAATATCTCCAACTTTAAGGAAATGACAGTCGATTTTCGTCAAAATGAGACGAAATATCGTGTTTTACGAGTGCCAGGGATTGTTACGACGCTAAAAGTGAGGTGCACTGCATTCGGCGTGTAACATGGAGTAAAATGAGTGGTTAAACATCGAAATATATCCAACGCGAAGGAAATTACAGTCGATTTTCGATAAAATGAGACGGAAGATCGTGTTTTAAGAGTGCCAGGGATTGCTGCGACGCTAAAAGTGAGGTGCACTGCATTCGGCGTGTAAAATGGAGTAACATGAGTGGTTAAACATCGAAATATCTCCAACTTTAAGGAAATTACAGTCGATTTCGTTAAAATAAGTCGAAAGATCGCGATTTGCGATTGCCAGGAATTGCTGCGGCGCTAAAAGTGTCGTGCACTGCATTCGGCGTGTCAAATGGAGTAAAATGAGCGGTTAAGCGTCGCAATATCTCCAACTTTAAGGAAATTACAGTCGATATCATCAAAATAAGTCGAAAGATCGCGATTTGCGATTGCCAGGAATTGCTGCGGCGCTAAAAGTGTCATGCACTGCATTCGGCGTGTAAAACGGAGTAAAATGAGCCGTTAAACGTCGCACTATCTCAAACTTTAAGGAAATTGTTACGTATTTATTAGTTTTAAGTCAAGTTAAGATTAAAATTCTGTAAAATTTTTTTTTTTTTTTTTTTTTATTTATTTTTGATTTATTTGTGATTTAGAGTTTAGTCGGAAGGGAAATATTGAAATGATATTATTGTGTATGAAGTATTTATTTGGATTTCCGATTAATACGGTAGTTGCTGCCACCAGAAATAGTCTAAGGACTATTTCAAAAATTTTATTTATTTCAAACGTTACGGGTAGCGTCGACTAGAGTATAATGCTACTGGCAAAACCGATTCCGCTTTTTGGCTAACCTGCTATGTGCAGGGATACTAGCACGGGAGAGGATTAAAGCTGGATACAATATTTGAATGTCAAATTTTTCGTTGCTTGATATGAATTTATTTTTTTTACGTTTTGCCTTCTTCTTCTCTTTTAATTTCGCTATAATAGTTTGTCGTTGGAACCAAAGCTCAGTTTATTTGCCACGATGGATTCTATCACCACGATTTTCTTGCCTTTGAGTTTGATTATCGAGGGTGATTCTAACGATCCTCTCTGTGTGGAACTTGTGTGATTTCGCAAGCCTTGCCCAAAGACGGGCAATATTTTGCCAACAATGGGAGGAGGAATGCGAAGATCGATAGGCGTTTTCGATTATTGAAAACACCGTTTGCACAAGTCAACACAGCGAACGATCCTTCGGTTAAATTTTTAAAGGAAATTGTTCTACTATTTCTCTCTCCTTTTTGTATAATTGCATGCAATGATGGCAAGGAAATTGGTCAATAGAAATGCCGGTATCGCTCTTAATATTCGATCGACGTCAACGATGTATTTAATGGTCCTCTCTGTGCGGGACTTGTGTGATTTCGCAAGCCTTGCCCAAAGACGGGCAATATTTTGCCAACAATGGGAGGAGGAATGCGAAGATCAACGGGTGTTTCAGTAGCTGAAAACACCGTTTGCACAAGCCAACACAGCGAACACCCCCTTTTGTTTAAAGATTAAAATAATGATTCTATCTTCAAACCGTTCACGGAAATAAAACGAGATTGATGATAGGTAATTCTCGAGTGCAACGAAATTATCAGAGAAGAAGGAAATATTTTTAAAATTTATTTTCTTACCTTGAGAAACCAGTGGCGTCGGGTGCCATCACTTCGTCTGCTCTGATGGTCGTTGGTGTTTTAATTTCTGGGTTTATTTCTCGAAACTCGGATATAATTTATTATCAAACTTTTACTTTATTTATTTGTTTCGATACACGGTTTACAAATTACTAACCGAATTAATACCGCAATTACAATGCGCTTTTGTTTAAGCGATGAAATGAAGACTTCAAAATATTTTATTTTTCCTAAGTCGCGACTTTCCTTTCTTGTCTAGACAACTAAAGACCGCCGAAACGCAAAGTGTTATACAAGATTTCTAAACGCACGATATAGCACGGTATAAGACGTTATAATGAACGTATTAATTATACTGCGCGCTGCTCTATGTGCTATGCTTATTTATAATGCCATCCCCACGAGGTGGTGGTTGTGGTGGTGGTCCACTGGGAGTACCCTTCCGTGGGAATCGGGATTTTGCAGTTTTGGCTTCCAGAGATCGTACGTGAGAGAATGTAAGTTTCATATTTCGACTTAGTTCCACTCGGTCCAGTGTTTCTGCTGAGCTAGCGTCTAGGAGACTTGAGACGTTCCATGCTGGTCTTGTCTTTTCCGAGAATCTTCCATGTTTGTACCGTGGGATTTATCTGTGTTTCTTCGGCACGTGCAAGGGCTGGCGGCTGCAGCATCATTATCATTTCGATGTTTGCTCGGGCAACACGCGCGATCCGCTGCTCTCCCACAACAAGGGCCTCCTCCTTCGAATTAGTTTGCGTAAGTTTGATTTAGATAGATATTTGTATATTATGGTTGTTTTCGTGATTTTGATCCTTTTTCCTTTTCTTGTTGTTTCTCTAGGCTTCGGTGATCGACGTTTAAACAATGTTTGCGGAGGCATTTCCATCAGGGGTTCCTATCCAGACTTCTATGGTGCGTACTTTGTCTTATTTTTAATCCGCTTGATTCGTTCTGTTTCGTTTTATTTAAACTATATTGTATTGTTTCAGCGCAAGCGAAAGAGGGATTCCGAAGAACCCATGGGCGATTTGGGAAGGCCCATCAAACGTATGCGGCGCTGTGATGAACCAGAGTGGTCGGAGAGAGTATTCGACATTGATGCCGAGGCCGTGGATTTCTCGTCGGAGTTGAGTTTTGACAATTTTGTTGCTGTTGATGAAAGTTTCTTCGATGCAGAGACCGTCGTGCTGGAGTGGGAGCCCCCTCTGGTTGAAGTCGTTGATACAGATCGTTGTGTAAAAGTTTATTTTCCAAACGAAATTCCTGGAGAGGTTTAGAAGGCACATCTTCGTCACCATGCTTCTGGGAGAAAGGGAATTTCCCCTGTTGTGCGTTATTGGTGTATGCGTGAGTTCAGCGAACTTTATCTTGGAGCTCCTTGCTTCGATTTTGATTTGGTGTAGGTGCTTCGTTGGTTCGTTGTTTGGTGATCGCGTGTTCCTTATTATTATATTTTGTTTTGATGCATTTTGTTTTTTTCTTCTCTTTTTTTTTTTTGTGTGTGTTCAATATATATATATATACTTTTTTTTAAACGTGATAGTGTAAGGTTATTTTATTTAGTTTTTTTTGTTTGTTAAATATATGTGTATTTAATTTTATATTCCCCCCTTTTTTCTTTGTTAATTATATATATATATATTTTTATATTTATATTTGACAATGTAGTTGCGCATAGAATTTATTAAAGAAAAACGTTAACGATGTGTTTTCATGATTTGTTCCTCACGCCTGATTTCCATTAATCCCTAATATTCCTATCACCGTAACGCGTGTTATTGTGTTAGTTGTTCCGAAGTATCGAAGTAATTTTCTATCGCTTGTTTTTCCGCAATTAGAACATTAATATCGTTATTATTACTTTAAAGTGACAATAGTATTGTTGGTGTGAATATATATATATAAATTTAGGTTGTGTGTCATTTTAATATGACTAATGTTTTGTAATTCATCAATAGTGTTTAACTTTATATTTCCCTTTTTTAATTAATTATATATATATATTCATATTTGACAATGTAGTTGCGCATAGAATTTATTAAAGAAAAATGTTAATAATGTGTTTTCATGATTTGTTTCTCGCGTCTGGTTTCCATTAATCCCTAATATCCCTATAACCATAACGCGTGTTCCGATGCGCGTGTAAATCTAACATGGCTGCTCATAAGTGAGGTTATAGTGGCGGGTCTTTAGTTTTGTTTAATATCGAAGTATTTTCTGTCGGTCGTGTTTCCTTATTTTACCGCAATTAGAACATTTGTTTATTAATAGTGTTATTCGTATTACTTTAAAGTGACAATAGTATTGTTCGTGTGAATATACATATATATATATTTATTTATTTATATTGTGTGTGATTTTAATATGATTAATGTTTTGTAATTCTTCGATAGCTTTATTTATTGTTTTGAGTAGTTTATTTTATAGAGTATTTGATAATATAAGACAAACTCATATACACACAATATATATATATGTATATGTATATATTTCTTCTGGCAGTGTAGTATTTATACCAGATGAAATGTTAATTGTTTATTAACTTCATTTAATAAGATAGAACACACACACACGCACGTATATATGTATATAATTTTGGCAGTGTGATTTTCATTTCGATTCTTTAGCGATGTAATGTTGTGTATTTGAGGTTATGTGTCAATTATTTGATTTCATATATACATATATATATCTGGTATTGTGACAACATAGTATTGAAGGTTTTATTTCTAAATTATTGTGTGTTTAATGCGTTTTTACATATTAGTGTTTGATGGTAGAATTTCTGTATGCAAACCTTCAAGTCGTTGCGGTGTCAATTATTTTGAACGTTTGACCTATCGACAGGTTGTTACTTAGTCCCAAGTGTTGCGTTGTGTGTTCTATTTCTTTTGTAGATTATTAGTAGTAATTTAGTTTAGAATATAGGTTATTTATATATATTTTTATATATAGACATGCATGTTTCGTAATGTAGTTCTTATTTTATAACTCTTTACCGGAACGTAGGCTAGTTTTAAGTATGTATCTTAGATTACTGATTTGATTTAATAATATAGAATGCGCACACATATATATATTTCTGACAATGTAAGCTTTATTTTTTTAGTAATATAATATTGTATGTTTTATGTATTAGTTAGATTATTAGTTTTTGATTTCATATACACATATATTTCATAAGTTGATAATATTGTATTTGTTGCATAGTATTGGAGGTACTGTCTCTAATATTTACTAGATTATTACATGTTTGGCATATATGTTTATACTTATATGTAACTGTCCGAGTTGTTGCGGCGTTGATTGATTAAAATATATTTATATATACATATATTCCTAGTGTTTCAATCATTTCCCTTTCTGTAGTTATTCTTATTTCCTGGTTTATTTGTTTGGTTCGTGACTCGTTCAATCCATTAGTTGGTTCTATTTATTTTATTTTATGCTGGTTGAGTTTATATTATATTGAACCATAGGTTTTCAAATGGCAAGTCGGTTATTGGTAGGTTTATTTAGAGTTGTGTGTATATGTATTTCGTTTATTGGTTGGATCTGTTAGTCGCTCTCATTTTGTTAATCCTTCCTTTCGTTTCGTAGTGCCGTGTGTTCGTTTGTGCATCCAAATCCTTATTCGCGTGTTTTGTATAGAGTAGGTTTCTTGTTCTTCTTACGGCACGTGCGGAGCGCGGGACGTGACAAAATTACAGTCGATTTCGTCAAAATAAGTCGAAAGATCGCGTTTTGCGATTGCCAGGGATTGCTGCGACGCTAAAAGTGTCGTGCACTGCATTCGGCGTGTAAATGGTGTAACATGAGCGGTTAAACGTCCAAAATCTCTCCAACTTTAAGGAAATTACAGTCGATTTTCGTCAAAATGAGACGAAAGATCGTGTTTTACGAGTGCTAGGGATTGTTGCGACGCTAAAAGTGAGGTGCACTGTATTTACCGTGTAAAATGGAGTAAGAGGAGCGTTTAAACGTCGAAATATCTCCAACGGGAAGGCAATTACAGTCGATTATGGTCAAAGTATTAAGAATGATCGCTATTTGCGGGCGCCAGAGATATTTTCCACGCTGAAAGTGTAGTGCACTGCGTTCGGCGTGTAAAATGGAGTAAAATGAGCGGTTAAACGTCGAAATGTCTCCAACTTTAAGGAAATTACAGTCGATTTTCGATAAAATGAGACGGAAGATCGTGTTGTAAGAGTGCCAGGGATTGCTGCGACGCTAAAAGTGAGGTGCACTGCATTCGGCGTGTAAAATGGAGTAACATGAGCCGTTAAACGTCGCAATATCTCCAACTTTAAGGAAATTACAGTCGATTTCTTCAAAATAAGTCGAAAGATCGCGATTTGCGAGTGCCAGGAATTGCTGCGGCGCTAAAAGTGTCGTGCACTGCATTCGGCGTGTAAAATGGAGTAAAATGAGCGATTAAGCGTCGCAATATCTCCAACTTTAAGGAAATTACAGTCGATATCATCAAAATAAGTCGAAAGATCGCGATTTGCGATTGCCAGGGATAGCTGCGACGCTAAAAGTGTCGTGCACTGCATTCGGCGTGTAAAATGGAGTAAAATGAGCGGTTAAACGTCGAAATATCTCCAACTTTAAGGAAATTACAGTCGATTTTCGTCAAAATAAGTCGAAAGATCGTGTTTTACGAGTGCCAGGGATTGTTACGACGCTAAAAGTGAGGTGCACTGCATTCGGCGTGTAACATGGAGTAAAATGAGTGGTTAAACATCGAAATATCTCCAACGCGAAGGAAACTACAGTCGATTATCATCAAAGTGTTAAGAATGATCGCTATTTGCGGACGCCAGAGATATTTGCAACGCTGAAAGTGTCGTGCATTGCATTCGGCGTGTAAAATGGAGTAAAATGAGCGGTTAAACGTCGCAATATCTCCAACTTTAAGGAAATTACGGTCGATTTCGTCAAAATAAGTCGAAAGATCGCGTTTTGCGATTGCCAGGGATTGCTGCGACGCGAAAACTGAGGTGCACTGCATTCGGCGTGTAAAATGGAGTAAAATGAGCGGTTAAACGTCGCAATATCTCCAACTTTAAGGAAATTACATTCGATTTCGTCAAAATAAGTCGAAAGATCGCCTTTTGCGATTGCCAGGGATTGCTGCGACGCTAAAAGTGTCGTGCACTGCATTCGGCGTGTAAAATGGAGTAAAATGAGCGGTTAAACGTCGAAATATCTCCAACTTTAAGGAAATTACAGTCGATTTTCGTCAAAATAAGAAGCAAGATCGTGTTTTACGAGTGCCAGGGATTGTTGCGACGCTAAAAGTGAGGTGCACTGTATTTAGCGTGTAAAATGGAGTAAAATGAGCGGTTAAACGTCGAAATATCTCCAATTTTAAGGAAATTACAGTCGATTTCGTCAAAATAAGTCGAAAGATCGCGATTTGCGATTGCCAGGAATTGCCTTACGCTAAAAGTGTCGTGCACTGCATTCGGCGTGTAAAATGGAGTAAAATGAGCGGTTAAACGTCGAAATATCTCCAACTTTAAGGAAATTACAGTCGATTTTCGATAAAATGAGACGGATGATCGTGTTTTACCAGTGCCAGGTATTGTTGCGAAAGCTAAAAGTGAGGTGCACTGCATTCGGCGTGTAAAATGGAGTAAAATGATCCGTTAAACGTCGCAATATCTCCAACTTTAAGGAAATTACAGTCGATTTCATCAAAATAAGTCGAAAGATCGCGATTTGCGATTGCCAGGAATTGCTGCGGCGCTAAAAGTGTCATGCACTGCATTCGGCGTGTAAAATCGAGTAAAATGAGCCGTTAAACGTCGCACTATCTCAAACTTTAAGGAAATTACAGTCGATTTCGTCAAAATAAGTCGAAAGATCGCGTTTTGCGATTGCCAGGGATTGCTGCGACGCTAAAAGTGTCGTGCACTGCATTCGGCGTGTAAATGGAGTAAAATGAGCGGTTAAACGTCGAAATATCTCCAACTTTAAGGAAATTACAGTCGATTTTCGTCAAAATGAGACGAAAGATCGTGTTTTACGAGTGCCAGGGATTGTTGCGAAAGCTAAAAGTGAGGTGCACTGCATTCGGCGTGTAAAATGGAGTAAAATGATCCGTTAAACGTCGCACTATCTCAAACTTTAAGGAAATTACAGTCGATTTTCGTGAAAATCAGACGAATGATCGCGAATTGCGCGCTCCAGGGATTGTTGCGACGCTAAAAGTGAGGTTCTCTGTATTTACCGTGTAAATGGAGTAAGAGGAGCGTTTAAACGTCGAAATATCTCCAACGGGAAAGAAACTACAGTCGATTATCGTGAAAATCAGACGAATGATCGCGAATTGCGCGCTCCAGGGATTGTCGCGACGCTAAAAGTGAGGTGCACTGTATTTACCGTGTAAATGGAGTAAGAGGAGCGTTTAAACGTCGAAATATCTCCAACGGGAAAGAAATTACAGTCGATTATCGTGAAAATCAGACGAATGATCGCGAATTGCGCGCGCCAGGGTTTGTTGCGACGCTAAAAGTGAGGTGCACGGTATTTACCGTGTAAAATGGAGTAAGAGGATCGTTTAAACGTCGAAATATCTCCAACGGGAAGGAAATTACAGTCGATTATGGTCAAAGTATTAAGAGTGATCGCTATTTGCGGGCGCTAGAGATATTTTCCACGCTGAAAGTGCAGTGCACTGCGTTCGGCGTGTAAAATGGAGTAAAATGAGCGGTTAAACGTCGCAATATCTCCAACTTTAAGGAAATTACAGTCGATTTCATCAAAATAAGTCGAAAGATCGCGATTTGCGATTGCCAGGAATTGCTGCGGCGCTAAAAGTGTCATGCACTGCATTCGGTGTGTAAAATGGAGTAAAATGAGCCGTTAAACGTCGCACTATCTCAAACTTTAAGGAAATTACAGTCGATTTCGTCAAAATAAGTCGAAAGATCGCGTTTTGCGATTGCCAGGGATTGCTGCGACGCTAAAAGTGTCGTGCACTGCATTCGGCGTGTAAAATGGAGTAAAATGAGCGGTTAAACGTCGCAATATCTCCAACTTTAAGGAAATTACAGTCGATTTTCGTCAAAATAAGAAGAAAGATCGTGTTTTACGAGTGCCAGGGATTGCTGCGACGCTAAAAGTGAGGTGCACTGCATTCGGCGTGTAAGATGGAGTAAAATGAGCGGTTAAACGTCGAAATATCTCCAACTTTAAGGAAATTACAATCGATTTTCGTCAAAATGAGACGAAAGATCGTGTTTTACGAGTGCCAGGGATTGTTGCGACGCTAACAGTGAGGTGCACTGTATTTACCGTGTAAAATGGAGTAAGAGGAGCGTTTAAACGTCGAAATATCTCCAACGGGAAGGCAATTACAGTCGATTATGGTCAAAGTATTAAGAATGATCGCTATTTGCGGGCGCCAGAGATATTTTCCACGCTGAAAGTGTAGTGCACTGCGTTCGGCGTGTAAAATGGAGTAAAATGAGCGGTTAAGCGTCGAAATATCTCCAACTTTAAGGAATTTACAGTCGATTTTCGTCAAAATCAGACGAATGATCGCGAATTGCGCGCGCCAGGGATTGTTGCGACGGTAAAAGTGAGGTGCACTGTATTTACCGTGTAAAATGGAGTAAGAGGAGCGTTTAAACGTCGCAATATCTCCAACTTTAAGGAAATTACAGTCGATTTCGTCAAAATAAGTCGACAGATCGCGTTTTGCGATTGCCAGGGATAGCTGCGACGCTAAAAGTGTCGTGCACTGCATTCGGCGTGTAAAATGGAGTAAAATGAGCGGTTAAACGTCGAAATATCTCCAACTTTAAGGAAATGACAGTCGATTTTCGTCAAAATGAGACGAAATATCGTGTTTTACGAGTGCCAGGGATTGTTACGACGCTAAAAGTGAGGTGCACTGCATTCGGCGTGTAACATGGAGTAAAATGAGTGGTTAAACATCGAAATATATCCAACGCGAAGGAAATTACAGTCGATTATCATCAAAGTGTTAAGAATGATCGCTATTTGCGGACGCCAGAGATATTTGCGACGCTGGAAGTGTCGTGCATTGCATTCGGCGTGTAAAATGGAGTAAAATGAGCGGTTAAAAGTCGCAATATCTCCAACTTTAAGGAAATTACGGTCGATTTCGTCAAAATAAGTCGAAAGACCGCGTTTTGCGATTGCCAGGGATTGCTGCGACGCGAAAACTGAGGTGCACTGCATTCGGCGTGTAAAATGGAGTAAAATGAGCGGTTAAACGTCGCAATATCTCCAACTTTAAGGAAATTACAGTCGATTTTCGATAAAATGAGACGGAAGATCGTGTTTTAAGAGTGCCAGGGATTGCTGCGACGCTAAAAGTGTCGTGCACTGCATTCGGCGTGTAAAATGGAGTAAAATGAGCGGTTAAGCGTCGCAATATCTCCAACTTTAAGGAATTTACAGTCGATTTTCGTCAAAATGAGACGAAAGATCGTGTTTTACGAGTGCCAGGGATTGTTGCGACGCTAAAAGTGAGGTGCACTGTATTTACCGTGTAAAATGGAGTAAGAGGAGCGTTTAAACGTCGAAATATCTCCAACGGGAAGGCAATTACAGTCGATTATGGTCAAAGTATTAAGAATGATCGCTATTTGCGGGCGCCAGAGATATTTTCCACGCTGAAAGTGTAGTGCACTGCGTTCGGCGTGTGAAATGGAGTAAAATGAGCGGTTAAACGTCGAAATGTCTCCAACTTTAAGGAAATTACAGTCGATTTTCGATAAAATGAGACGGAAGATCGTGTTGTAAGAGTGCCAGGGATTGCTGCGACGCAAAAAGTGAGGTGCACTGCATTCGGCGTGTAAAATGGAGTAACATGAGCCGTTAAACGTCGCAATATCTCCAACTTTAAGGAAATTACAGTCGATTTCTTCAAAATAAGTCGAAAGATCGCGATTTGCGAGTGCCAGGAATTGCTGCGGCGCTAAAAGTGTCGTGCACTGCATTCGGCGTGTAAAATGGAGTAAAATGAGCGGTTAAGCGTCGCAATATCTCCAACTTTAAGGAAATTACAGTCGATATCATCAAAATAAGTCGAAAGATCGCGATTTGCGATTGCCAGGAATTGCTGCGGCGCTAAAAGTGTCATGCACTGCATTCGGCGTGTAAAACGGAGTAAAATGAGCCGTTAAACGTCGCACTATCTCAAACTTTAAGGAAATTACAGTCGATTTCGTCAAAATAAGTCGAAAGATCGCGTTTTGCGATTGCCAGGGATTGCTGCGACGCTAAAAGTGTCGTGCACTGCATTCGGCGTGTAAATGGAGTAAAATGAGCGGTTAAACGTCGAAATATCTCCAACTTTAAGGAAATTACAGTCGATTTTCGTCAAAATGAGACGAAAGATCGTGTTTTACGAGTGCCAGGGATTGTTGCGACGCTAAAGGTGAGGTGCACTGTATTTACCGTGTAAAATGGAGTAAGAGGAGCGTTTAAACGTCGAAATATCTCCAACGGGAAGGCAATTACAGTCGATTATGGTCAAAGTATTAAGAGTGATCGCTATTTGCGGGCGCTAGAGATATTTTCCACGCTGAAAGTGCAGTGCACTGCGTTCGGCGTGTAAAATGGAGTAAAATGAGCGGTTAAACGTCGCAATATCTCCAACTTTAAGGAAATTACAGTCGATTTCATCAAAATAAGTCGAAAGATCGCGATTTGCGATTGCCAGGAATTGCTGCGGCGCTAAAAGTGTCATGCACTGCATTCGGTGTGTAAAATGGAGTAAAATGAGCCGTTAAACGTCGCACTATCTCAAACTTTAAGGAAATTACAGTCGATTTCGTCAAAATAAGTCGAAAGATCGCGTTTTGCGATTGCCAGGGATTGCTGCGACGCTAAAAGTGTCGTGCACTGCATTCGGCGTGTAAATGGAGTAAAATGAGCGGTTAAACGTCGAAATATCTCCAACTTTAAGGAAATTACAGTCGATTTTCGTCAAAATGAGACGAAAGATCGTGTTTTACGAGTGCCAGGGATTGTTGCGACGCTAAAAGTGAGGTGCACTGTATTTACCGTGTAAAATGGAGTAAGAGGAGCGTTTAAACGTCGAAATATCTCCAACGGGAAAGAAATTACAGTCGATTATCGTGAAAATCAGACGAATGATCGCGAATTGCGCGCGCCAGGGTTTGTTGCGACGCTAAAAGTGAGGTGCACGGTATTTACCGTGTAAAATGGAGTAAGAGGAGCGTTTAAACGTCGAAATATCTCCAACGGGAAGGAAATTACAGTCGATTATGGTCAAAGTATTAAGGGTGATCGCTATTTGCGGGCGCTAGAGATATTTTCCACGCTGAAAGTGCAGTGCACTGCGTTCGGCGTGTAAAATGGAATAAAATGAGCGGTTAAACGTCGCAATATCTCCAACTTTAAGGAAATTACAGTCGATTTCATCAAAATAAGTCGAAAGATCGCGATTTGCGATTGCCAGGGATTGCTGCGACGCTAAAAGTGTCGTGCACTGCATTCGGCGTGTAAATGGAGTAAAATGAGCGGTTAAACGTCGAAATATCTCCAATTTTAAGGAAATTACAGTCGATTTCGTCAAAATAAGTCGAAAGATCGCGATTTGCGATTGCCTGGAATTGCTGCGACGCTAAAAGTGTCGTGCACTGCATTCGGCGTGTAAAATGGAGTAAAATGAGCGGTTAAACGTCGAAATGTCTCCAACTTTAAGGAAATTACAGTCGATTTTCGTGAAAATCAGACGAATGATCGCGAATTGCGCGCTCCAGGGATTGTTGCGACGCTAAAAGTGAGGTGCACTGTATTTACCGTGTAAATGGAGTAAGAGGAGCGTTTAAACGTCGAAATATCTCCAACGGGAAAGAAATTACAGTCGATTATCGTGAAAATCAGACGAATGATCGCGAATTGCGCGCTCCAGGGATTGTTGCGACGCTGAAAGTGAGGTGCACTGTATTTACCGTGTAAATGGAGTAAGAGGAGCGTTTAAACGTCGAAATATCTCCAACGGGAAAGAAATTACAGTCGATTATCGTGAAAATCAGACGAATGATCGCGAATTGCGCGCGCCAGGGTTTGTTGCGACGCTAAAAGTGAGGTGCACGGTATTTACCGTGTAAAATGGAGTAAGAGGAGCGTTTAAACGTCGAAATATCTCCAACGGGAAGGCAATTACAGTCGATTATGGTCAAAGTATTAAGAATGATCGCTATTTGCGGGCGCCAGAGATATTTTCCACGCTGAAAGTGTAGTGCACTGCGTTCGGCGTGTAAAATGGAGTAAAATGAGCGGTTAAACGTCGAAATGTCTCCAACTTTAAGGAAATTACAGTCGATTTTCGATAAAATGAGACGGAAGATCGTGTTGTAAGAGTGCCAGGAATTGCTGCGACGCTAAAAGTGAGGTGCACTGCATTCGGCGTGTAAAATGGAGTAACATGAGCCGTTAAACGTCGCAATATCTCCAACTTTAAGGAAATTACAGTCGATTTCGTCAAAATAAGTCGAAAGATCGCGTTTTGCGATTGCCAGGGATTGCTGCGACGCTAAAAGTGTCGTGCACTGCATTCGGCGTGTAAGATGGAGTAAAATGAGCGGTTAAACGTCGAAATATCTCCAACTTTAAGGAAATTACAGTCGATTTTCGTCAAAATGAGACGAAAGATCGTGTTTTACGAGTGCCAGGGATTGTTACGACGCTAAAAGTGAGGTGCACTGCATTCGGCGTGTAACATGGAGTAAACTGAGTGGTTAAACATCGAAATATCTCCAACGCGAAGGAAATTACAGTCGATTTTCGTCAAAATAAGACGAAAGATCGCGAATTGCGCGCGCCGGGGATTGTTGCGACGCTAAAAGTGAAGTGCACTGTATTTAGCGTGTAAAATGGAGTAAAATGAGCGGTTAAACGTCGAAATATCTCCAACTTTAAGGAAATTACAGTCGATTTTCGATAAAATGAGACGGATGATCGTGTTTTACCAGTGCCAGGTATTGGTGCGAAAGCTAAAAGTGAGGTGCACTGCATACGGCGTGTAAAATGGAGTAAAATGATCCGTTAAACGTCGCACTATCTCAAACTTTAAGGAAATTACAGTCGATTTCATCAAAATAAGTCGAAAGATCGCGATTTGCGATTGCCAGGAATTGCTGCGGCGCTAAAAGTGTCATGCACTGCATTCGGCGTGTAAAATCGAGTAAAATGAGCCGTTAAACGTCGCACTATCTCAAACTTTAAGGAAATTACAGTCGATTTCGTCAAAATAAGTCGAAAGATCGCGTTTTGCGATTACCAGGGATTGCTGCGACGCTAAAAGTGTCGTGCACTGCATTCGGCGTGTAAATGGAGTAAAATGAGCGGTTAAACGTCGAAATATCTCCAACTTTAAGGAAATTACAGTCGATTTTCGTCAAAATGAGACGAAAGATCGTGTTTTACGAGTGCCAGGGATTGTTGCGACGCTAAAAGTGAGGTGCACTGTATTTACCGTGTAAAATGGAGTAAGAGGAGCGTTTAAACGTCGAAATATCTCCAACGGGAAGGAAATTACAGTCGATTATGGTCAAAGTATTAAGGGTGATCGCTATTTGCGGGCGCTAGAGATATTTTCCACGCTGAAAGTGCAGTGCACTGCGTTCGGCGTGTAAAATGGAATAACATGAGCGGTTAAACGTCGCAATATCTCCAACTTTAAGGAAATTACAGTCGATTTCATCAAAATAAGTCGAAAGATCGCGATTTGCGATTGCCAGGGATTGCTGCGACGCTAAAAGTGTCGTGCACTGCATTCGGCGTGTAAATGGAGTAAAATGAGCGGTTAAACGTCGAAATATCTCCAATTTTAAGGAAATTACAGTCGATTTCGTCAAAATAAGTCGAAAGATCGCGATTTGCGATTGCCAGGAATTGCTGCGACGCTAAAAGTGTCGTGCACTGCATTCGGCGTGTAAAATGGAGTAAAATGAGCGGTTAAACGTCGAAATGTCTCCAACTTTAAGGAAATTACAGTCGATTTTCGTGAAAATCAGACGAATGATCGCGAATTGCGCGCTCCAGGGATTGTTGCGACGCTAAAAGTGAGGTGCACTGTATTTACCGTGTAAATGGAGTAAGAGGAGCGTTTAAACGTCGAAATATCTCCAACGGGAAAGAAATTACAGTCGATTATCGTGAAAATCAGACGAATGATCGCGAATTGCGCGCTCCAGGGATTGTTGCGACGCTGAAAGTGAGGTGCACTGTATTTACCGTGTAAATGGAGTAAGAGGAGCGTTTAAACGTCGAAATATCTCCAACGGGAAAGAAATTACAGTCGATTATCGTGAAAATCAGACGAATGATCGCGAATTGCGCGCGCCAGGGTTTGTTGCGACGCTAAAAGTGAGGTGCACGGTATTTACCGTGTAAAATGGAGTAAGAGGAGCGTTTAAACGTCGAAATATCTCCAACGGGAAGGCAATTACAGTCGATTATGGTCAAAGTATTAAGGGTGATCGCTATTTGCGGGCGCTAGAGATATTTTCCACGCTGAAAGTGCAGTGCACTGCGTTCGGCGTGTAAAATGGAATAAAATGAGCGGTTAAACGTCGCAATATCTCCAACTTTAAGGAAATTACAGTCGATTTCATCAAAATAAGTCGAAAGATCGCGATTTGCGATTGCCAGGGATTGCTGCGACGCTAAAAGTGTCGTGCACTGCATTCGGCGTGTAAATGGAGTAAAATGAGCGGTTAAACGTCGAAATATCTCCAATTTTAAGGAAATTACAGTCGATTTCGTCAAAATAAGTCGAAAGATCGCGATTGGCGATTGCCAGGAATTGCTGCGACGCTAACAGTGAGGTGCACTGTATTTACCGTGTAAAATGGAGTAAGACGAGCGTTTAAACGTCGAAATATCTCCAACGGGAAGGCAATTACAGTCGATTATGGTCAAAGTATTAAGAATGATCGCTATTTGCGGGCGCCAGAGATATTTTCCACGCTGAAAGTGTAGTGCACTGCGTTCGGCGTGTAAAATGGAGTAAAATGAGCGGTTAAGCGTCGCAATATCTCCAACTTTAAGGAATTTACAGTCGATTTTCGTCAAAATCAGACGAATGATCGCGAATTGCGCGCGCCAGGGATTGTTGCGACGGTAAAAGTGAGGTGCACTGTATTTACCGTGTAAAATGGAGTAAGAGGAGCGTTTAAACGTCGCAATATCTCCAACTTTAAGGAAATTACAGTCGATTTCGTCAAAATAAGTCGACAGATCGCGTTTTGCGATTGCCAGGGATAGCTGCGACGCTAAAAGTGTCGTGCACTGCATTCGGCGTGTAAAATGGAGTAAAATGAGCGGTTAAACGTCGAAATATCTCCAACTTTAAGGAAATGACAGTCGATTTTCGTCAAAATGAGACGAAATATCGTGTTTTACGAGTGCCAGGGATTGTTACGACGCTAAAAGTGAGGTGCACTGCATTCGGCGTGTAACATGGAGTAAAATGAGTGGTTAAACATCGAAATATATCCAACGCGAAGGAAATTACAGTCGATTTTCGATAAAATGAGACGGAAGATCGTGTTTTAAGAGTGCCAGGGATTGCTGCGACGCTAAAAGTGAGGTGCACTGCATTCGGCGTGTAAAATGGAGTAACATGAGTGGTTAAACATCGAAATATCTCCAACTTTAAGGAAATTACAGTCGATTTCGTTAAAATAAGTCGAAAGATCGCGATTTGCGATTGCCAGGAATTGCTGCGGCGCTAAAAGTGTCGTGCACTGCATTCGGCGTGTCAAATGGAGTAAAATGAGCGGTTAAGCGTCGCAATATCTCCAACTTTAAGGAAATTACAGTCGATATCATCAAAATAAGTCGAAAGATCGCGATTTGCGATTGCCAGGAATTGCTGCGGCGCTAAAAGTGTCATGCACTGCATTCGGCGTGTAAAACGGAGTAAAATGAGCCGTTAAACGTCGCACTATCTCAAACTTTAAGGAAATTGTTA
Organism: Bombus sonorus; assembly: GCA_029958995.1. Lineage (NCBI taxonomy): Eukaryota > Metazoa > Arthropoda > Insecta > Hymenoptera > Apidae > Bombus > Bombus sonorus. Next base: position 3,774,762 of record JARWAU010000008.1, on the reverse strand, counting down.
CGTATTTATTAGTTTTAAGTCAAGTTAAGATTAAAATTCTGTAAAATTTTTTTTTTTTTTTTTTTTTATTTATTTTTGATTTATTTGTGATTTAGAGTTTAGTCGGAAGGGAAATATTGAAATGATATTATTGTGTATGAAGTATTTATTTGGATTTCCGATTAATACGGTAGTTGCTGCCACCAGAAATAGTCTAAGGACTATTTCAAAAATTTTATTTATTTCAAACGTTACGGGTAGCGTCGACTAGAGTATAATGCTACTGGCAAAACCGATTCCGCTTTTTGGCTAACCTGCTATGTGCAGGGATACTAGCACGGGAGAGGATTAAAGCTGGATACAATATTTGAATGTCAAATTTTTCGTTGCTTGATATGAATTTATTTTTTTTACGTTTTGCCTTCTTCTTCTCTTTTAATTTCGCTATAATAGTTTGTCGTTGGAACCAAAGCTCAGTTTATTTGCCACGATGGATTCTATCACCACGATTTTCTTGCCTTTGAGTTTGATTATCGAGGGTGATTCTAACGATCCTCTCTGTGTGGAACTTGTGTGATTTCGCAAGCCTTGCCCAAAGACGGGCAATATTTTGCCAACAATGGGAGGAGGAATGCGAAGATCGATAGGCGTTTTCGATTATTGAAAACACCGTTTGCACAAGTCAACACAGCGAACGATCCTTCGGTTAAATTTTTAAAGGAAATTGTTCTACTATTTCTCTCTCCTTTTTGTATAATTGCATGCAATGATGGCAAGGAAATTGGTCAATAGAAATGCCGGTATCGCTCTTAATATTCGATCGACGTCAACGATGTATTTAATGGTCCTCTCTGTGCGGGACTTGTGTGATTTCGCAAGCCTTGCCCAAAGACGGGCAATATTTTGCCAACAATGGGAGGAGGAATGCGAAGATCAACGGGTGTTTCAGTAGCTGAAAACACCGTTTGCACAAGCCAACACAGCGAACACCCCCTTTTGTTTAAAGATTAAAATAATGATTCTATCTTCAAACCGTTCACGGAAATAAAACGAGATTGATGATAGGTAATTCTCGAGTGCAACGAAATTATCAGAGAAGAAGGAAATATTTTTAAAATTTATTTTCTTACCTTGAGAAACCAGTGGCGTCGGGTGCCATCACTTCGTCTGCTCTGATGGTCGTTGGTGTTTTAATTTCTGGGTTTATTTCTCGAAACTCGGATATAATTTATTATCAAACTTTTACTTTATTTATTTGTTTCGATACACGGTTTACAAATTACTAACCGAATTAATACCGCAATTACAATGCGCTTTTGTTTAAGCGATGAAATGAAGACTTCAAAATATTTTATTTTTCCTAAGTCGCGACTTTCCTTTCTTGTCTAGACAACTAAAGACCGCCGAAACGCAAAGTGTTATACAAGATTTCTAAACGCACGATATAGCACGGTATAAGACGTTATAATGAACGTATTAATTATACTGCGCGCTGCTCTATGTGCTATGCTTATTTATAATCCCATCCCCACGAGGTGGTGGTTGTGGTGGTGGTCCACTGGGAGTACCCTTCCGTGGGAATCGGGATTTTGCAGTTTTGGCTTCCAGAGATCGTACGTGAGAGAATGTAAGTTTCATATTTCGACTTAGTTCCACTCGGTCCAGTGTTTCTGCTGAGCTAGCGTCTAGGAGACTTGAGACGTTCCATGCTGGTCTTGTCTTTTCCGAGAATCTTCCATGTTTGTACCGTGGGATTTATCTGTGTTTCTTCGGCACGTGCAAGGGCTGGCGGCTGCAGCATCATTATCATTTCGATGTTTGCTCGGGCAACACGCGCGATCCGCTGCTCTCCCACAACAAGGGCCTCCTCCTTCGAATTAGTTTGCGTAAGTTTGATTTAGATAGATATTTGTATATTATGGTTGTTTTCGTGATTTTGATCCTTTTTCCTTTTCTTGTTGTTTCTCTAGGCTTCGGTGATCGACGTTTAAACAATGTTTGCGGAGGCATTTCCATCAGGGGTTCCTATCCAGACTTCTATGGTGCGTACTTTGTCTTATTTTTAATCCGCTTGATTCGTTCTGTTTCGTTTTATTTAAACTATATTGTATTGTTTCAGCGCAAGCGAAAGAGGGATTCCGAAGAACCCATGGGCGATTTGGGAAGGCCCATCAAACGTATGCGGCGCTGTGATGAACCAGAGTGGTCGGAGAGAGTATTCGACATTGATGCCGAGGCCGTGGATTTCTCGTCGGAGTTGAGTTTTGACAATTTTGTTGCTGTTGATGAAAGTTTCTTCGATGCAGAGACCGTCGTGCTGGAGTGGGAGCCCCCTCTGGTTGAAGTCGTTGATACAGATCGTTGTGTAAAAGTTTATTTTCCAAACGAAATTCCTGGAGAGGTTTAGAAGGCACATCTTCGTCACCATGCTTCTGGGAGAAAGGGAATTTCCCCTGTTGTGCGTTATTGGTGTATGCGTGAGTTCAGCGAACTTTATCTTGGAGCTCCTTGCTTCGATTTTGATTTGGTGTAGGTGCTTCGTTGGTTCGTTGTTTGGTGATCGCGTGTTCCTTATTATTATATTTTGTTTTGATGCATTTTGTTTTTTTCTTCTCTTTTTTTTTTTTGTGTGTGTTCAATATATATATATATACTTTTTTTTAAACGTGATAGTGTAAGGTTATTTTATTTAGTTTTTTTTGTTTGTTAAATATATGTGTATTTAATTTTATATTCCCCCCTTTTTTCTTTGTTAATTATATATATATATATTTTTATATTTATATTTGACAATGTAGTTGCGCATAGAATTTATTAAAGAAAAACGTTAACGATGTGTTTTCATGATTTGTTCCTCACGCCTGATTTCCATTAATCCCTAATATTCCTATCACCGTAACGCGTGTTATTGTGTTAGTTGTTCCGAAGTATCGAAGTAATTTTCTATCGCTTGTTTTTCCGCAATTAGAACATTAATATCGTTATTATTACTTTAAAGTGACAATAGTATTGTTGGTGTGAATATATATATATAAATTTAGGTTGTGTGTCATTTTAATATGACTAATGTTTTGTAATTCATCAATAGTGTTTAACTTTATATTTCCCTTTTTTAATTAATTATATATATATATTCATATTTGACAATGTAGTTGCGCATAGAATTTATTAAAGAAAAATGTTAATAATGTGTTTTCATGATTTGTTTCTCGCGTCTGGTTTCCATTAATCCCTAATATCCCTATAACCATAACGCGTGTTCCGATGCGCGTGTAAATCTAACATGGCTGCTCATAAGTGAGGTTATAGTGGCGGGTCTTTAGTTTTGTTTAATATCGAAGTATTTTCTGTCGGTCGTGTTTCCTTATTTTACCGCAATTAGAACATTTGTTTATTAATAGTGTTATTCGTATTACTTTAAAGTGACAATAGTATTGTTCGTGTGAATATACATATATATATATTTATTTATTTATATTGTGTGTGATTTTAATATGATTAATGTTTTGTAATTCTTCGATAGCTTTATTTATTGTTTTGAGTAGTTTATTTTATAGAGTATTTGATAATATAAGACAAACTCATATACACACAATATATATATATGTATATGTATATATTTCTTCTGGCAGTGTAGTATTTATACCAGATGAAATGTTAATTGTTTATTAACTTCATTTAATAAGATAGAACACACACACACGCACGTATATATGTATATAATTTTGGCAGTGTGATTTTCATTTCGATTCTTTAGCGATGTAATGTTGTGTATTTGAGGTTATGTGTCAATTATTTGATTTCATATATACATATATATATCTGGTATTGTGACAACATAGTATTGAAGGTTTTATTTCTAAATTATTGTGTGTTTAATGCGTTTTTACATATTAGTGTTTGATGGTAGAATTTCTGTATGCAAACCTTCAAGTCGTTGCGGTGTCAATTATTTTGAACGTTTGACCTATCGACAGGTTGTTACTTAGTCCCAAGTGTTGCGTTGTGTGTTCTATTTCTTTTGTAGATTATTAGTAGTAATTTAGTTTAGAATATAGGTTATTTATATATATTTTTATATATAGACATGCATGTTTCGTAATGTAGTTCTTATTTTATAACTCTTTACCGGAACGTAGGCTAGTTTTAAGTATGTATCTTAGATTACTGATTTGATTTAATAATATAGAATGCGCACACATATATATATTTCTGACAATGTAAGCTTTATTTTTTTAGTAATATAATATTGTATGTTTTATGTATTAGTTAGATTATTAGTTTTTGATTTCATATACACATATATTTCATAAGTTGATAATATTGTATTTGTTGCATAGTATTGGAGGTACTGTCTCTAATATTTACTAGATTATTACATGTTTGGCATATATGTTTATACTTATATGTAACTGTCCGAGTTGTTGCGGCGTTGATTGATTAAAATATATTTATATATACATATATTCCTAGTGTTTCAATCATTTCCCTTTCTGTAGTTATTCTTATTTCCTGGTTTATTTGTTTGGTTCGTGACTCGTTCAATCCATTAGTTGGTTCTATTTATTTTATTTTATGCTGGTTGAGTTTATATTATATTGAACCATAGGTTTTCAAATGGCAAGTCGGTTATTGGTAGGTTTATTTAGAGTTGTGTGTATATGTATTTCGTTTATTGGTTGGATCTGTTAGTCGCTCTCATTTTGTTAATCCTTCCTTTCGTTTCGTAGTGCCGTGTGTTCGTTTGTGCATCCAAATCCTTATTCGCGTGTTTTGTATAGAGTAGGTTTCTTGTTCTTCTTACGGCACGTGCGGAGCGCGGGACGTGACAAAATTACAGTCGATTTCGTCAAAATAAGTCGAAAGATCGCGTTTTGCGATTGCCAGGGATTGCTGCGACGCTAAAAGTGTCGTGCACTGCATTCGGCGTGTAAATGGTGTAACATGAGCGGTTAAACGTCCAAAATCTCTCCAACTTTAAGGAAATTACAGTCGATTTTCGTCAAAATGAGACGAAAGATCGTGTTTTACGAGTGCTAGGGATTGTTGCGACGCTAAAAGTGAGGTGCACTGTATTTACCGTGTAAAATGGAGTAAGAGGAGCGTTTAAACGTCGAAATATCTCCAACGGGAAGGCAATTACAGTCGATTATGGTCAAAGTATTAAGAATGATCGCTATTTGCGGGCGCCAGAGATATTTTCCACGCTGAAAGTGTAGTGCACTGCGTTCGGCGTGTAAAATGGAGTAAAATGAGCGGTTAAACGTCGAAATGTCTCCAACTTTAAGGAAATTACAGTCGATTTTCGATAAAATGAGACGGAAGATCGTGTTGTAAGAGTGCCAGGGATTGCTGCGACGCTAAAAGTGAGGTGCACTGCATTCGGCGTGTAAAATGGAGTAACATGAGCCGTTAAACGTCGCAATATCTCCAACTTTAAGGAAATTACAGTCGATTTCTTCAAAATAAGTCGAAAGATCGCGATTTGCGAGTGCCAGGAATTGCTGCGGCGCTAAAAGTGTCGTGCACTGCATTCGGCGTGTAAAATGGAGTAAAATGAGCGATTAAGCGTCGCAATATCTCCAACTTTAAGGAAATTACAGTCGATATCATCAAAATAAGTCGAAAGATCGCGATTTGCGATTGCCAGGGATAGCTGCGACGCTAAAAGTGTCGTGCACTGCATTCGGCGTGTAAAATGGAGTAAAATGAGCGGTTAAACGTCGAAATATCTCCAACTTTAAGGAAATTACAGTCGATTTTCGTCAAAATGAGACGAAAGATCGTGTTTTACGAGTGCCAGGGATTGTTACGACGCTAAAAGTGAGGTGCACTGCATTCGGCGTGTAACATGGAGTAAAATGAGTGGTTAAACATCGAAATATCTCCAACGCGAAGGAAACTACAGTCGATTATCATCAAAGTGTTAAGAATGATCGCTATTTGCGGACGCCAGAGATATTTGCAACGCTGAAAGTGTCGTGCATTGCATTCGGCGTGTAAAATGGAGTAAAATGAGCGGTTAAACGTCGCAATATCTCCAACTTTAAGGAAATTACGGTCGATTTCGTCAAAATAAGTCGAAAGATCGCGTTTTGCGATTGCCAGGGATTGCTGCGACGCGAAAACTGAGGTGCACTGCATTCGGCGTGTAAAATGGAGTAAACTGAGCGGTTAAACGTCGCAATATCTCCAACTTTAAGGAAATTACATTCGATTTCGTCAAAATAAGTCGAAAGATCGCCTTTTGCGATTGCCAGGGATTGCTGCGACGCTAAAAGTGTCGTGCACTGCATTCGGCGTGTAAAATGGAGTAAAATGAGCGGTTAAACGTCGAAATATCTCCAACTTTAAGGAAATTACAGTCGATTTTCGTCAAAATAAGAAGCAAGATCGTGTTTTACGAGTGCCAGGGATTGTTGCGACGCTAAAAGTGAGGTGCACTGTATTTAGCGTGTAAAATGGAGTAAAATGAGCGGTTAAACGTCGAAATATCTCCAATTTTAAGGAAATTACAGTCGATTTCGTCAAAATAAGTCGAAAGATCGCGATTTGCGATTGCCAGGAATTGCCTTACGCTAAAAGTGTCGTGCACTGCATTCGGCGTGTAAAATGGAGTAAAATGAGCGGTTAAACGTCGAAATATCTCCAACTTTAAGGAAATTACAGTCGATTTTCGATAAAATGAGACGGATGATCGTGTTTTACCAGTGCCAGGTATTGTTGCGAAAGCTAAAAGTGAGGTGCACTGCATTCGGCGTGTAAAATGGAGTAAAATGATCCGTTAAACGTCGCAATATCTCCAACTTTAAGGAAATTACAGTCGATTTCATCAAAATAAGTCGAAAGATCGCGATTTGCGATTGCCAGGAATTGCTGCGGCGCTAAAAGTGTCATGCACTGCATTCGGCGTGTAAAATCGAGTAAAATGAGCCGTTAAACGTCGCACTATCTCAAACTTTAAGGAAATTACAGTCGATTTCGTCAAAATAAGTCGAAAGATCGCGTTTTGCGATTGCCAGGGATTGCTGCGACGCTAAAAGTGTCGTGCACTGCATTCGGCGTGTAAATGGAGTAAAATGAGCGGTTAAACGTCGAAATATCTCCAACTTTAAGGAAATTACAGTCGATTTTCGTCAAAATGAGACGAAAGATCGTGTTTTACGAGTGCCAGGGATTGTTGCGAAAGCTAAAAGTGAGGTGCACTGCATTCGGCGTGTAAAATGGAGTAAAATGATCCGTTAAACGTCGCACTATCTCAAACTTTAAGGAAATTACAGTCGATTTTCGTGAAAATCAGACGAATGATCGCGAATTGCGCGCTCCAGGGATTGCTGCGACGCTAAAAGTGAGGTTCTCTGTATTTACCGTGTAAATGGAGTAAGAGGAGCGTTTAAACGTCGAAATATCTCCAACGGGAAAGAAACTACAGTCGATTATCGTGAAAATCAGACGAATGATCGCGAATTGCGCGCTCCAGGGATTGTCGCGACGCTAAAAGTGAGGTGCACTGTATTTACCGTGTAAATGGAGTAAGAGGAGCGTTTAAACGTCGAAATATCTCCAACGGGAAAGAAATTACAGTCGATTATCGTGAAAATCAGACGAATGATCGCGAATTGCGCGCGCCAGGGTTTGTTGCGACGCTAAAAGTGAGGTGCACGGTATTTACCGTGTAAAATGGAGTAAGAGGATCGTTTAAACGTCGAAATATCTCCAACGGGAAGGAAATTACAGTCGATTATGGTCAAAGTATTAAGAGTGATCGCTATTTGCGGGCGCTAGAGATATTTTCCACGCTGAAAGTGCAGTGCACTGCGTTCGGCGTGTAAAATGGAGTAAAATGAGCGGTTAAACGTCGCAATATCTCCAACTTTAAGGAAATTACAGTCGATTTCATCAAAATAAGTCGAAAGATCGCGATTTGCGATTGCCAGGAATTGCTGCGGCGCTAAAAGTGTCATGCACTGCATTCGGTGTGTAAAATGGAGTAAAATGAGCCGTTAAACGTCGCACTATCTCAAACTTTAAGGAAATTACAGTCGATTTCGTCAAAATAAGTCGAAAGATCGCGTTTTGCGATTGCCAGGGATTGCTGCGACGCTAAAAGTGTCGTGCACTGCATTCGGCGTGTAAAATGGAGTAAAATGAGCGGTTAAACGTCGCAATATCTCCAACTTTAAGGAAATTACAGTCGATTTTCGTCAAAATAAGAAGAAAGATCGTGTTTTACGAGTGCCAGGGATTGCTGCGACGCTAAAAGTGAGGTGCACTGCATTCGGCGTGTAAGATGGAGTAAAATGAGCGGTTAAACGTCGAAATATCTCCAACTTTAAGGAAATTACAATCGATTTTCGTCAAAATGAGACGAAAGATCGTGTTTTACGAGTGCCAGGGATTGTTGCGACGCTAACAGTGAGGTGCACTGTATTTACCGTGTAAAATGGAGTAAGAGGAGCGTTTAAACGTCGAAATATCTCCAACGGGAAGGCAATTACAGTCGATTATGGTCAAAGTATTAAGAATGATCGCTATTTGCGGGCGCCAGAGATATTTTCCACGCTGAAAGTGTAGTGCACTGCGTTCGGCGTGTAAAATGGAGTAAAATGAGCGGTTAAGCGTCGAAATATCTCCAACTTTAAGGAATTTACAGTCGATTTTCGTCAAAATCAGACGAATGATCGCGAATTGCGCGCGCCAGGGATTGTTGCGACGGTAAAAGTGAGGTGCACTGTATTTACCGTGTAAAATGGAGTAAGAGGAGCGTTTAAACGTCGCAATATCTCCAACTTTAAGGAAATTACAGTCGATTTCGTCAAAATAAGTCGACAGATCGCGTTTTGCGATTGCCAGGGATAGCTGCGACGCTAAAAGTGTCGTGCACTGCATTCGGCGTGTAAAATGGAGTAAAATGAGCGGTTAAACGTCGAAATATCTCCAACTTTAAGGAAATGACAGTCGATTTTCGTCAAAATGAGACGAAATATCGTGTTTTACGAGTGCCAGGGATTGTTACGACGCTAAAAGTGAGGTGCACTGCATTCGGCGTGTAACATGGAGTAAAATGAGTGGTTAAACATCGAAATATATCCAACGCGAAGGAAATTACAGTCGATTATCATCAAAGTGTTAAGAATGATCGCTATTTGCGGACGCCAGAGATATTTGCGACGCTGGAAGTGTCGTGCATTGCATTCGGCGTGTAAAATGGAGTAAAATGAGCGGTTAAAAGTCGCAATATCTCCAACTTTAAGGAAATTACGGTCGATTTCGTCAAAATAAGTCGAAAGACCGCGTTTTGCGATTGCCAGGGATTGCTGCGACGCGCAAACTGAGGTGCACTGCATTCGGCGTGTAAAATGGAGTAAAATGAGCGGTTAAACGTCGCAATATCTCCAACTTTAAGGAAATTACAGTCGATTTTCGATAAAATGAGACGGAAGATCGTGTTTTAAGAGTGCCAGGGATTGCTGCGACGCTAAAAGTGTCGTGCACTGCATTCGGCGTGTAAAATGGAGTAAAATGAGCGGTTAAGCGTCGCAATATCTCCAACTTTAAGGAATTTACAGTCGATTTTCGTCAAAATGAGACGAAAGATCGTGTTTTACGAGTGCCAGGGATTGTTGCGACGCTAAAAGTGAGGTGCACTGTATTTACCGTGTAAAATGGAGTAAGAGGAGCGTTTAAACGTCGAAATATCTCCAACGGGAAGGCAATTACAGTCGATTATGGTCAAAGTATTAAGAATGATCGCTATTTGCGGGCGCCAGAGATATTTTCCACGCTGAAAGTGTAGTGCACTGCGTTCGGCGTGTGAAATGGAGTAAAATGAGCGGTTAAACGTCGAAATGTCTCCAACTTTAAGGAAATTACAGTCGATTTTCGATAAAATGAGACGGAAGATCGTGTTGTAAGAGTGCCAGGGATTGCTGCGACGCAAAAAGTGAGGTGCACTGCATTCGGCGTGTAAAATGGAGTAACATGAGCCGTTAAACGTCGCAATATCTCCAACTTTAAGGAAATTACAGTCGATTTCTTCAAAATAAGTCGAAAGATCGCGATTTGCGAGTGCCAGGAATTGCTGCGGCGCTAAAAGTGTCGTGCACTGCATTCGGCGTGTAACATGGAGTAAACTGAGTGGTTAAACATCGAAATATCTCCAACGCGAAGGAAATTACAGTCGATTTTCGTCAAAATAAGACGAAAGATCGCGAATTGCGCGCGCCGGGGATTGTTGCGACGCTAAAAGTGAAGTGCACTGTATTTAGCGTGTAAAATGGAGTAAAATGAGCGGTTAAACGTCGAAATATCTCCAACTTTAAGGAAATTACAGTCGATTTTCGATAAAATGAGACGGATGATCGTGTTTTACCAGTGCCAGGTATTGTTGCGAAAGCTAAAAGTGAGGTGCACTGCATACGGCGTGTAAAATGGAGTAAAATGATCCGTTAAACGTCGCACTATCTCAAACTTTAAGGAAATTACAGTCGATTTCATCAAAATAAGTCGAAAGATCGCGATTTGCGATTGCCAGGAATTGCTGCGGCGCTAAAAGTGTCATGCACTGCATTCGGCGTGTAAAATCGAGTAAAATGAGCCGTTAAACGTCGCACTATCTCAAACTTTAAGGAAATTACAGTCGATTTCGTCAAAATAAGTCGAAAGATCGCGTTTTGCGATTACCAGGGATTGCTGCGACGCTAAAAGTGTCGTGCACTGCATTCGGCGTGTAAATGGAGTAAAATGAGCGGTTAAACGTCGAAATATCTCCAACTTTAAGGAAATTACAGTCGATTTTCGTCAAAATGAGACGAAAGATCGTGTTTTACGAGTGCCAGGGATTGTTGCGACGCTAAAAGTGAGGTGCACTGTATTTACCGTGTAAAATGGAGTAAGAGGAGCGTTTAAACGTCGAAATATCTCCAACGGGAAAGAAATTACAGTCGATTATCGTGAAAATCAGACGAATGATCGCGAATTGCGCGCGCCAGGGTTTGTTGCGACGCTAAAAGTGAGGTGCACGGTATTTACCGTGTAAAATGGAGTAAGAGGAGCGTTTAAACGTCGAAATATCTCCAACGGGAAGGAAATTACAGTCGATTATGGTCAAAGTATTAAGGGTGATCGCTATTTGCGGGCGCTAGAGATATTTTCCACGCTGAAAGTGCAGTGCACTGCGTTCGGCGTGTAAAATGGAATAAAATGAGCGGTTAAACGTCGCAATATCTCCAACTTTAAGGAAATTACAGTCGATTTCATCAAAATAAGTCGAAAGATCGCGATTTGCGATTGCCAGGGATTGCTGCGACGCTAAAAGTGTCGTGCACTGCATTCGGCGTGTAAATGGAGTAAAATGAGCGGTTAAACGTCGAAATATCTCCAATTTTAAGGAAATTACAGTCGATTTCGTCAAAATAAGTCGAAAGATCGCGATTTGCGATTGCCAGGAATTGCTGCGACGCTAAAAGTGTCGTGCACTGCATTCGGCGTGTAAAATGGAGTAAAATGAGCGGTTAAACGTCGAAATGTCTCCAACTTTAAGGAAATTACAGTCGATTTTCGTGAAAATCAGACGAATGATCGCGAATTGCGCGCTCCAGGGATTGTTGCGACGCTAAAAGTGAGGTGCACTGTATTTACCGTGTAAATGGAGTAAGAGGAGCGTTTAAACGTCGAAATATCTCCAACGGGAAAGAAATTACAGTCGATTATCGTGAAAATCAGACGAATGATCGCGAATTGCGCGCTCCAGGGATTGTTGCGACGCTGAAAGTGAGGTGCACTGTATTTACCGTGTAAATGGAGTAAGAGGAGCGTTTAAACGTCGAAATATCTCCAACGGGAAAGAAATTACAGTCGATTATCGTGAAAATCAGACGAATGATCGCGAATTGCGCGCGCCAGGGTTTGTTGCGACGCTAAAAGTGAGGTGCGCGGTATTTACCGTGTAAAATGGAGTAAGAGGAGCGTTTAAACGTCGAAATATCTCCAACGGGAAGGAAATTACAGTCGATTATGGTCAAAGTATTAAGAGTGATCGCTATTTGCGGGCGCTAGAGATATTTTCCACGCTGAAAGTGCAGTGCACTGCGTTCGGCGTGTAAAATGGAGTAAAATGAGCGGTTAAACGTCGCAATATCTCCAACTTTAAGGAAATTACAGTCGATTTCATCAAAATAAGTCGAAAGATCGCGATTTGCGATTGCCAGGAATTGCTGCGGCGCTAAAAGTGTCATGCACTGCATTCGGTGTGTAAAATGGAGTAAAATGAGCCGTTAAACGTCGCACTATCTCAAACTTTAAGGAAATTACAGTCGATTTCGTCAAAATAAGTCGAAAGATCGCGTTTTGCGATTGCCAGGGATTGCTGCGACGCTAAAAGTGTCGTGCACTGCATTCGGCGTGTAAAATGGAGTAAAATGAGCGGTTAAACGTCGCAATATCTCCAACTTTAAGGAAATTACAGTCGATTTTCGTCAAAATAAGAAGAAAGATCGTGTTTTACGAGTGCCAGGGATTGCTGCGACGCTAAAAGTGAGGTGCACTGCATTCGGCGTGTAAGATGGAGTAAAATGAGCGGTTAAACGTCGAAATATCTCCAACTTTAAGGAAATTACAATCGATTTTCGTCAAAATGAGACGAAAGATCGTGTTTTACGAGTGCCAGGGATTGTTGCGACGCTAACAGTGAGGTGCACTGTATTTACCGTGTAAAATGGAGTAAGAGGAGCGTTTAAACGTCGAAATATCTCCAACGGGAAGGCAATTACAGTCGATTATGGTCAAAGTATTAAGAATGATCGCTATTTGCGGGCGCCAGAGATATTTTCCACGCTGAAAGTGTAGTGCACTGCGTTCGGCGTGTAAAATGGAGTAAAATGAGCGGTTAAGCGTCGAAATATCTCCAACTTTAAGGAATTTACAGTCGATTTTCGTCAAAATCAGACGAATGATCGCGAATTGCGCGCGCCAGGGATTGTTGCGACGGTAAAAGTGAGGTGCACTGTATTTACCGTGTAAAATGGAGTAAGAGGAGCGTTTAAACGTCGCAATATCTCCAACTTTAAGGAAATTACAGTCGATTTCGTCAAAATAAGTCGACAGATCGCGTTTTGCGATTGCCAGGGATAGCTGCGACGCTAAAAGTGTCGTGCACTGCATTCGGCGTGTAAAATGGAGTAAAATGAGCGGTTAAACGTCGAAATATCTCCAACTTTAAGGAAATGACAGTCGATTTTCGTCAAAATGAGACGAAATATCGTGTTTTACGAGTGCCAGGGATTGTTACGACGCTAAAAGTGAGGTGCACTGCATTCGGCGTGTAACATGGAGTAAAATGAGTGGTTAAACATCGAAATATATCCAACGCGAAGGAAATTACAGTCGATTATCATCAAAGTGTTAAGAATGATCGCTATTTGCGGACGCCAGAGATATTTGCGACGCTGGAAGTGTCGTGCATTGCATTCGGCGTGTAAAATGGAGTAAAATGAGCGGTTAAAAGTCGCAATATCTCCAACTTTAAGGAAATTACGGTCGATTTCGTCAAAATAAGTCGAAAGACCGCGTTTTGCGATTGCCAGGGATTGCTGCGACGCGCAAACTGAGGTGCACTGCATTCGGCGTGTAAAATGGAGTAAAATGAGCGGTTAAACGTCGCAATATCTCCAACTTTAAGGAAATTACAGTCGATTTTCGATAAAATGAGACGGAAGATCGTGTTTTAAGAGTGCCAGGGATTGCTGCGACGCTAAAAGTGTCGTGCACTGCATTCGGCGTGTAAAATGGAGTAAAATGAGCGGTTAAGCGTCGCAATATCTCCAACTTTAAGGAATTTACAGTCGATTTTCGTCAAAATGAGACGAAAGATCGTGTTTTACGAGTGCCAGGGATTGTTGCGACGCTAAAAGTGAGGTGCACTGTATTTACCGTGTAAAATGGAGTAAGAGGAGCGTTTAAACGTCGAAATATCTCCAACGGGAAGGCAATTACAGTCGATTATGGTCAAAGTATTAAGAATGATCGCTATTTGCGGGCGCCAGAGATATTTTCCACGCTGAAAGTGTAGTGCACTGCGTTCGGCGTGTGAAATGGAGTAAAATGAGCGGTTAAACGTCGAAATGTCTCCAACTTTAAGGAAATTACAGTCGATTTTCGATAAAATGAGACGGAAGATCGTGTTGTAAGAGTGCCAGGGATTGCTGCGACGCAAAAAGTGAGGTGCACTGCATTCGGCGTGTAAAATGGAGTAACATGAGCCGTTAAACGTCGCAATATCTCCAACTTTAAGGAAATTACAGTCGATTTCTTCAAAATAAGTCGAAAGATCGCGATTTGCGAGTGCCAGGAATTGCTGCGGCGCTAAAAGTGTCGTGCACTGCATTCGGCGTGTAAAATGGAGTAAAATGAGCGGTTAAGCGTCGCAATATCTCCAACTTTAAGGAAATTACAGTCGATATCATCAAAATAAGTCGAAAGATCGCGATTTGCGATTGCCAGGAATTGCTGCGGCGCTAAAAGTGTCATGCACTGCATTCGGCGTGTAAAACGGAGTAAAATGAGCCGTTAAACGTCGCACTATCTCAAACTTTAAGGAAATTACAGTCGATTTCGTCAAAATAAGTCGAAAGATCGCGTTTTGCGATTGCCAGGGATTGCTGCGACGCTAAAAGTGTCGTGCACTGCATTCGGCGTGTAAATGGAGTAAAATGAGCGGTTAAACGTCGAAATATCTCCAACTTTAAGGAAATTACAGTCGATTTTCGTCAAAATGAGACGAAAGATCGTGTTTTACGAGTGCCAGGGATTGTTGCGACGCTAAAGGTGAGGTGCACTGTATTTACCGTGTAAAATGGAGTAAGAGGAGCGTTTAAACGTCGAAATATCTCCAACGGGAAGGCAATTACAGTCGATTATGGTCCAAGTATTAAGAGTGATCGCTATTTGCGGGCGCTAGAGATATTTTCCACGCTGAAAGTGCAGTGCACTGCGTTCGGCGTGTAAAATGGAGTAAAATGAGCGGTTAAACGTCGCAATATCTCCAACTTTAAGGAAATTACAGTCGATTTCATCAAAATAAGTCGAAAGATCGCGATTTGCGATTGCCAGGAATTGCTGCGGCGCTAAAAGTGTCATGCACTGCATTCGGTGTGTAAAATGGAGTAAAATGAGCCGTTAAACGTCGCACTATCTCAAACTTTAAGGAAATTACAGTCGATTTCGTCAAAATAAGTCGAAAGATCGCGTTTTGCGATTGCCAGGGATTGTTACGACGCTAAAAGTGAGGTGCACTGCATTCGGCGTGTAACATGGAGTAAACTGAGTGGTTAAACATCGAAATATCTCCAACGCGAAGGAAATTACAGTCGATTTTCGTCAAAATAAGACGAAAGATCGCGAATTGCGCGCGCCGGGGATTGTTGCGACGCTAAAAGTGAAGTGCACTGTATTTAGCGTGTAAAATGGAGTAAAATGAGCGGTTAAACGTCGAAATATCTCCAACTTTAAGGAAATTACAGTCGATTTTCGATAAAATGAGACGGATGATCGTGTTTTACCAGTGCCAGGTATTGTTGCGAAAGCTAAAAGTGAGGTGCACTGCATACGGCGTGTAAAATGGAGTAAAATGATCCGTTAAACGTCGCACTATCTCAAACTTTAAGGAAATTACAGTCGATTTCATCAAAATAAGTCGAAAGATCGCGATTTGCGATTGCCAGGAATTGCTGCGGCGCTAAAAGTGTCATGCACTGCATTCGGCGTGTAAAATCGAGTAAAATGAGCCGTTAAACGTCGCACTATCTCAAACTTTAAGGAAATTACAGTCGATTTCGTCAAAATAAGTCGAAAGATCGCGTTTTGCGATTACCAGGGATTGCTGCGACGCTAAAAGTGTCGTGCACTGCATTCGGCGTGTAAATGGAGTAAAATGAGCGGTTAAACGTCGAAATATCTCCAACTTTAAGGAAATTACAGTCGATTTTCGTCAAAATGAGACGAAAGATCGTGTTTTACGAGTGCCAGGGATTGTTGCGACGCTAAAAGTGAGGTGCACTGTATTTACCGTGTAAAATGGAGTAAGAGGAGCGTTTAAACGTCGAAATATCTCCAACGGGAAAGAAATTACAGTCGATTATCGTGAAAATCAGACGAATGATCGCGAATTGCGCGCGCCAGGGTTTGTTGCGACGCTAAAAGTGAGGTGCACGGTATTTACCGTGTAAAATGGAGTAAGAGGAGCGTTTAAACGTCGAAATATCTCCAACGGGAAGGAAATTACAGTCGATTATGGTCAAAGTATTAAGGGTGATCGCTATTTGCGGGCGCTAGAGATATTTTCCACGCTGAAAGTGCAGTGCACTGCGTTCGGCGTGTAAAATGGAATAAAATGAGCGGTTAAACGTCGCAATATCTCCAACTTTAAGGAAATTACAGTCGATTTCATCAAAATAAGTCGAAAGATCGCGATTTGCGATTGCCAGGGATTGCTGCGACGCTAAAAGTGTCGTGCACTGCATTCGGCGTGTAAATGGAGTAAAATGAGCGGTTAAACGTCGAAATATCTCCAATTTTAAGGAAATTACAGTCGATTTCGTCAAAATAAGTCGAAAGATCGCGATTTGCGATTGCCAGGAATTGCTGCGACGCTAAAAGTGTCGTGCACTGCATTCGGCGTGTAAAATGGAGTAAAATGAGCGGTTAAACGTCGAAATGTCTCCAACTTTAAGGAAATTACAGTCGATTTTCGTGAAAATCAGACGAATGATCGCGAATTGCGCGCTCCAGGGATTGTTGCGACGCTAAAAGTGAGGTGCACTGTATTTACCGTGTAAATGGAGTAAGAGGAGCGTTTAAACGTCGAAATATCTCCAACGGGAAAGAAATTACAGTCGATTATCGTGAAAATCAGACGAATGATCGCGAATTGCGCGCTCCAGGGATTGTTGCGACGCTGAAAGTGAGGTGCACTGTATTTACCGTGTAAATGGAGTAAGAGGAGCGTTTAAACGTCGAAATATCTCCAACGGGAAAGAAATTACAGTCGATTATCGTGAAAATCAGACGAATGATCGCGAATTGCGCGCGCCAGGGTTTGTTGCGACGCTAAAAGTGAGGTGCGCGGTATTTACCGTGTAAAATGGAGTAAGAGGAGCGTTTAAACGTCGAAATATCTCCAACGGGAAGGCAATTACAGTCGATTATGGTCAAAGTATTAAGAATGATCGCTATTTGCGGGCGCCAGAGATATTTTCCACGCTGAAAGTGTAGTGCACTGCGTTCGGCGTGTAAAATGGAGTAAAATGAGCGGTTAAACGTCGAAATGTCTCCAACTTTAAGGAAATTACAGTCGATTTTCGATAAAATGAGACGGAAGATCGTGTTGTAAGAGTGCCAGGAATTGCTGCGACGCTAAAAGTGAGGTGCACTGCATTCGGCGTGTAAAATGGAGTAACATGAGCCGTTAAACGTCGCAATATCTCCAACTTTAAGGAAATTACAGTCGATTTCTTCAAAATAAGTCGAAAGATCGCGATTTGCGATTGCCAGGAATTGCTGCGGCGCTAAAAGTGTCGTGCACTGCATTCGGCGTGTAAAATGGAGTAAAATGAGCGGTTAAACGTCGAAATGTCTCCAACTTTAAGGAAATTACAGTCGATTTTCGTGAAAATCAGACGAATGATCGCGAATTGCGCGCTCCAGGGATTGTTGCGACGCTAAAAGTGAGGTGCACTGTATTTACCGTGTAAATGGAGTAAGAGGAGCGTTTAAACGTCGAAATATCTCCAACGGGAAAGAAATTACAGTCGATTATCGTGAAAATCAGACGAATGATCGCGAATTGCGCGCTCCAGGGATTGTTGCGACGCTGAAAGTGAGGTGCACTGTATTTACCGTGTAAATGGAGTAAGAGGAGCGTTTAAACGTCGAAATATCTCCAACGGGAAAGAAATTACAGTCGATTATCGTGAAAATCAGACGAATGATCGCGAATTGCGCGCGCCAGGGTTTGTTGCGACGCTAAAAGTGAGGTGCGCGGTATTTACCGTGTAAAATGGAGTAAGAGGAGCGTTTAAACGTCGAAATATCTCCAACGGGAAGGCAATTACAGTCGATTATGGTCAAAGTATTAAGAATGATCGCTATTTGCGGGCGCCAGAGATATTTTCCACGCTGAAAGTGTAGTGCACTGCGTTCGGCGTGTAAAATGGAGTAAAATGAGCGGTTAAACGTCGAAATGTCTCCAACTTTAAGGAAATTACAGTCGATTTTCGATAAAATGAGACGGAAGATCGTGTTGTAAGAGTGCCAGGAATTGCTGCGACGCTAAAAGTGAGGTGCACTGCATTCGGCGTGTAAAATGGAGTAACATGAGCCGTTAAACGTCGCAATATCTCCAACTTTAAGGAAATTACAGTCGATTTCTTCAAAATAAGTCGAAAGATCGCGATTTGCGATTGCCAGGAATTGCTGCGGCGCTAAAAGTGTCGTGCACTGCATTCGGCGTGTAAAATGGAGTAAAATGAGCGGTTAAGCGTCGCAATATCTCCAACTTTAAGGAATTTACAGTCGATTTTCGTCAAAATCAGACGAATGATCGATAATTGCGCGCGCCAGGGATTGTTGCGACGGTAAAAGTGAGGTGCACTGTATTTACCGTGTAAAATGGAGTAAGAGGAGCGTTTAAACGTCGCAATATCTCCAACTTTAAGGAAATTACAGTCGATTTCGTCAAAATAAGTCGACAGATCGCGTTTTGCTATTGCCAGGGATAGCTGCGACGCTAAAAGTGTCGTGCACTGCATTCGGCGTGTAAAATGGAGTAAAATGAGCGGTTAAACGTCGAAATATCTCCAACTTTAAGGAAATTACAGTCGATTTTCGATAAAATGAGACGGATGATCGTGTTTTACCAGTGCCAGGTATTGTTGCGAAACCTAAAAGTGAGGTGCACTGCATTCGGCGTGTAAAATGGAGTAAAATGATCCGTTAAACGTCGCAATATCTCCAACTTTAAGGAAATTACAGTCGATTTCATCAAAATAAGTCGAAAGATCGCGATTTGGATTGCCAGGAATTGCTGCGGCGCTAAAAGTGTCATGCACTGCATTCGGCGTGTAAAATCGAGTAAAATGAGCCGTTAAACGTCGCACTATCTCAAACTTTAAGGAAATTACAGCCGATTTCGTCAAAATAAGTCGAAAGATCGCGTTTTGCGATTGCCAGGGATTGCTGCGACGCTAAAAGTGTCGTGCACTGCATTCGGCGTGTAAATGGAGTAAGATGAGCGGTTAAACGTCGAAATATCTCCAACTTTAAGGAAATTACAGTCGATTTTCGTCAAAATGAGACGAAAGATCGTGTTTTACGAGTGCCAGGGATTGTTGCGACGCTAAAAGTGAGGTGCACTGTATTTACCGTGTAAAATGGAGTAAGAGGAGCGTTTAAACGTCGAAATATCTCCAACGGGAAAGAAATTACAGTCGATTATCGTGAAAATCAGACGAATGATCGCGAATTGCGCGCGCCAGGGTTTGTTGCGACGCTAAAAGTGAGGTGCACGGTATTTACCGTGTAAAATGGAGTAAGAGGAGCGTTTAAACGTCGAAATATCTCCAACGGGAAGGAAATTACAGTCGATTATGGTCAAAGTATTAAGAGTGATCGCTATTTGCGGGCGCTAGAGATATTTTCCACGCTGAAAGTGCAGTGCACTGCGTTCGGCGTGTAAAATGGAGTAAAATGAGCGGTTAAACGTCGCAATATCTCCAACTTTAAGGAAATTACAGTCGATTTCATCAAAATAAGTCGAAAGATCGCGTTTTGCGATTGCCAGGGATTGCTGCGACGCTAAAAGTGTCGTGCACTGCATTCGGCGTGTAAATGGAGTAAAATGAGCGGTTAAACGTCGAAATATCTCCAATTTTAAGGAAATTACAGTCGATTTCGTCAAAATAAGTCGAAAGATCGCGATTGGCGATTGCCAGGAATTGCTGCGACGCTAAAAGTGTCGTGCTCTGCATTCGGCGTGTAAAATGGAGTAAAATGAGCGGTTAAACGTCGAAATATCTCCAACTTTAAGGAAATTACAGTCGATTTTCGATAAAATGAGACGGAAGATCGTGTTTTACCAGTGCCAGGGATTGTTGCGAAAGCTAAAAGTGAGGTGCACTGCATACGGCGTGTAAACTGGAGTAAAATGATCCGTTAAACGTCGCACTATCTCAAACTTTAAGGAAATTACAGTCGATTTTCGTGAAAATCAGACGAATGATCGCGAATTGCGCGCTCCAGGGATTGCTGCGACGCGAAAACTGAGGTGCACTGCATTCGGCGTGTAAAATGGAGTAAAATGAGCGGTTAAACGTCGCAATATCTCCAACTTTAAGGAAATTACAGTCGATTTTCGATAAAATGAGACGGAAGATCGTGTTTTAAGAGTGCCAGGGATTGCTGCGACGCTAAAAGTGTCGTGCACTGCATTCGGCGTGTAAAATGGAGTAAAATGAGCGGTTAAGCGTCGCAATATCTCCAACTTTAAGGAATTTACAGTCGATTTTCGTCAAAATGAGACGAAAGATCGTGTTTTACGAGTGCCAGGGATTGTTGCGACGCTAAAAGTGAGGTGCACTGTATTTACCGTGTAAAATGGAGTAAGAGGAGCGTTTAAACGTCGAAATATCTCCAACGGGAAGGCAATTACAGTCGATTATGGTCAAAGTATTAAGAATGATCGCTATTTGCGGGCGCCAGAGATATTTTCCACGCTGAAAGTGTAGTGCACTGCGTTCGGCGTGTGAAATGGAGTAAAATGAGCGGTTAAACGTCGAAATGTCTCCAACTTTAAGGAAATTACAGTCGATTTTCGATAAAATGAGACGGAAGATCGTGTTGTAAGAGTGCCAGGGATTGCTGCGACGCAAAAAGTGAGGTGCACTGCATTCGGCGTGTAAAATGGAGTAACATGAGTCGTTAAACGTCGCAATATCTCCAACTTTAAGGAAATTACAGTCGATTTCTTCAAAATAAGTCGAAAGATCGCGATTTGCGAGTGCCAGGAATTGCTGCGGCGCTAAAAGTGTCGTGCACTGCATTCGGCGTGTAAAATGGAGTAAAATGAGCGGTTAAGCGTCGCAATATCTCCAACTTTAAGGAAATTACAGTCGATATCATCAAAATAAGTCGAAAGATCGCGATTTGCGATTGCCAGGAATTGCTGCGGCGCTAAAAGTGTCATGCACTGCATTCGGCGTGTAAAACGGAGTAAAATGAGCCGTTAAACGTCGCACTATCTCAAACTTTAAGGAAATTACAGTCGATTTCGTCAAAATAAGTCGAAAGATCGCGTTTTGCGATTGCCAGGGATTGCTGCGACGCTAAAAGTGTCGTGCACTGCATTCGGCGTGTAAATGGAGTAAAATGAGCGGTTAAACGTCGAAATATCTCCAACTTTAAGGAAATTACAGTCGATTTTCGTCAAAATGAGACGAAAGATCGTGTTTTACGAGTGCCAGGGATTGTTGCGACGCTAAAGGTGAGGTGCACTGTATTTACCGTGTAAAATGGAGTAAGAGGAGCGTTTAAACGTCGAAATATCTCCAACGGGAAGGCAATTACAGTCGATTATGGTCAAAGTATTAAGAGTGATCGCTATTTGCGGGCGCTAGAGATATTTTCCACGCTGAAAGTGCAGTGCACTGCGTTCGGCGTGTAAAATGGAGTAAAATGAGCGGTTAAACGTCGCAATATCTCCAACTTTAAGGAAATTACAGTCGATTTCATCAAAATAAGTCGAAAGATCGCGATTTGCGATTGCCAGGAATTGCTGCGGCGCTAAAAGTGTCATGCACTGCATTCGGTGTGTAAAATGGAGTAAAATGAGCCGTTAAACGTCGCACTATCTCAAACTTTAAGGAAATTACAGTCGATTTCGTCAAAATAAGTCGAAAGATCGCGTTTTGCGATTGCCAGGGATTGCTGCGACGCTAAAAGTGTCGTGCACTGCATTCGGCGTGTAAGATGGAGTAAAATGAGCGGTTAAACGTCGAAATATCTCCAACTTTAAGGAAATTACAGTCGATTTTCGTCAAAATGAGACGAAAGATCGTGTTTTACGAGTGCCAGGGATTGTTACGACGCTAAAAGTGAGGTGCACTGCATTCGGCGTGTAACATGGAGTAAACTGAGTGGTTAAACATCGAAATATCTCCAACGCGAAGGAAATTACAGTCGATTTTCGTCAAAATAAGACGAAAGATCGCGAATTGCGCGCGCCGGGGATTGTTGCGACGCTAAAAGTGAAGTGCACTGTATTTAGCGTGTAAAATGGAGTAAAATGAGCGGTTAAACGTCGAAATATCTCCAACTTTAAGGAAATTACAGTCGATTTTCGATAAAATGAGACGGATGATCGTGTTTTACCAGTGCCAGGTATTGGTGCGAAAGCTAAAAGTGAGGTGCACTGCATACGGCGTGTAAAATGGAGTAAAATGATCCGTTAAACGTCGCACTATCTCAAACTTTAAGGAAATTACAGTCGATTTCATCAAAATAAGTCGAAAGATCGCGATTTGCGATTGCCAGGAATTGCTGCGGCGCTAAAAGTGTCATGCACTGCATTCGGCGTGTAAAATCGAGTAAAATGAGCCGTTAAACGTCGCACTATCTCAAACTTTAAGGAAATTACAGTCGATTTCGTCAAAATAAGTCGAAAGATCGCGTTTTGCGATTACCAGGGATTGCTGCGACGCTAAAAGTGTCGTGCACTGCATTCGGCGTGTAAATGGAGTAAAATGAGCGGTTAAACGTCGAAATATCTCCAACTTTAAGGAAATTACAGTCGATTTTCGTCAAAATGAGACGAAAGATCGTGTTTTACGAGTGCCAGGGATTGTTGCGACGCTAAAAGTGAGGTGCACTGTATTTACCGTGTAAAATGGAGTAAGAGGAGCGTTTAAACGTCGAAATATCTCCAACGGGAAGGAAATTACAGTCGATTATGGTCAAAGTATTAAGGGTGATCGCTATTTGCGGGCGCTAGAGATATTTTCCACGCTGAAAGTGCAGTGCACTGCGTTCGGCGTGTAAAATGGAATAAAATGAGCGGTTAAACGTCGCAATATCTCCAACTTTAAGGAAATTACAGTCGATTTCATCAAAATAAGTCGAAAGATCGCGATTTGCGATTGCCAGGGATTGCTGCGACGCTAAAAGTGTCGTGCACTGCATTCGGCGTGTAAATGGAGTAAAATGAGCGGTTAAACGTCGAAATATCTCCAATTTTAAGGAAATTACAGTCGATTTCGTCAAAATAAGTCGAAAGATCGCGATTTGCGATTGCCAGGAATTGCTGCGACGCTAAAAGTGTCGTGCACTGCATTCGGCGTGTAAAATGGAGTAAAATGAGCGGTTAAACGTCGAAATGTCTCCAACTTTAAGGAAATTACAGTCGATTTTCGTGAAAATCAGACGAATGATCGCGAATTGCGCGCTCCAGGGATTGTTGCGACGCTAAAAGTGAGGTGCACTGTATTTACCGTGTAAATGGAGTAAGAGGAGCGTTTAAACGTCGAAATATCTCCAACGGGAAAGAAATTACAGTCGATTATCGTGAAAATCAGACGAATGATCGCGAATTGCGCGCTCCAGGGATTGTTGCGACGCTGAAAGTGAGGTGCACTGTATTTACCGTGTAAATGGAGTAAGAGGAGCGTTTAAACGTCGAAATATCTCCAACGGGAAAGAAATTACAGTCGATTATCGTGAAAATCAGACGAATGATCGCGAATTGCGCGCGCCAGGGTTTGTTGCGACGCTAAAAGTGAGGTGCACGGTATTTACCGTGTAAAATGGAGTAAGAGGAGCGTTTAAACGTCGAAATATCTCCAACGGGAAGGCAATTACAGTCGATTATGGTCAAAGTATTAAGGGTGATCGCTATTTGCGGGCGCTAGAGATATTTTCCACGCTGAAAGTGCAGTGCACTGCGTTCGGCGTGTAAAATGGAATAAAATGAGCGGTTAAACGTCGCAATATCTCCAACTTTAAGGAAATTACAGTCGATTTCATCAAAATAAGTCGAAAGATCGCGATTTGCGATTGCCAGGGATTGCTGCGACGCTAAAAGTGTCGTGCACTGCATTCGGCGTGTAAATGGAGTAAAATGAGCGGTTAAACGTCGAAATATCTCCAATTTTAAGGAAATTACAGTCGATTTCGTCAAAATAAGTCGAAAGATCGCGATTGGCGATTGCCAGGAATTGCTGCGACGCTAAAAGTGTCGTGCTCTGCATTCGGCGTGTAAAATGGAGTAAAATGAGCGGTTAAACGTCGAAATATCTCCAACTTTAAGGAAATTACAGTCGATTTTCGATAAAATGAGACGGAAGATCGTGTTTTACCAGTGCCAGGGATTGTTGCGAAAGCTAAAAGTGAGGTGCACTGCATACGGCGTGTAAACTGGAGTAAAATGATCCGTTAAACGTCGCACTATCTCAAACTTTAAGGAAATTACAGTCGATTTTCGTGAAAATCAGACGAATGATCGCGAATTGCGCGCTCCAGGGATTGCTGCGACGCGAAAACTGAGGTGCACTGCATTCGGCGTGTAAAATGGAGTAAAATGAGCGGTTAAACGTCGCAATATCTCCAACTTTAAGGAAATTACAGTCGATTTTCGATAAAATGAGACGGAAGATCGTGTTTTAAGAGTGCCAGGGATTGCTGCGACGCTAAAAGTGTCGTGCACTGCATTCGGCGTGTAAAATGGAGTAAAATGAGCGGTTAAGCGTCGCAATATCTCCAACTTTAAGGAATTTACAGTCGATTTTCGTCAAAATGAGACGAAAGATCGTGTTTTACGAGTGCCAGGGATTGTTGCGACGCTAAAAGTGAGGTGCACTGTATTTACCGTGTAAAATGGAGTAAGAGGAGCGTTTAAACGTCGAAATATCTCCAACGGGAAGGCAATTACAGTCGATTATGGTCAAAGTATTAAGAATGATCGCTATTTGCGGGCGCCAGAGATATTTTCCACGCTGAAAGTTTAGTGCACTGCGTTCGGCGTGTGAAATGGAGTAAAATGAGCGGTTAAACGTCGAAATGTCTCCAACTTTAAGGAAATTACAGTCGATTTTCGATAAAATGAGACGGAAGATCGTGTTGTAAGAGTGCCAGGGATTGCTGCGACGCAAAAAGTGAGGTGCACTGCATTCGGCGTGTAAAATGGAGTAACATGAGCCGTTAAACGTCGCAATATCTCCAACTTTAAGGAAATTACAGTCGATTTCTTCAAAATAAGTCGAAAGATCGCGATTTGCGAGTGCCAGGAATTGCTGCGGCGCTAAAAGTGTCGTGCACTGCATTCGGCGTGTAAAATGGAGTAAAATGAGCGGTTAAGCGTCGCAATATCTCCAACTTTAAGGAAATTACAGTCGATATCATCAAAATAAGTCGAAAGATCGCGATTTGCGATTGCCAGGAATTGCTGCGGCGCTAACAGTGTCATGCACTGCATTCGGCGTGTAAAACGGAGTAAAATGAGCCGTTAAACGTCGCACTATCTCAAACTTTAAGGAAATTACAGTCGATTTCGTCAAAATAAGTCGAAAGATCGCGTTTTGCGATTGCCAGGGATTGCTGCGACGCTAAAAGTGTCGTGCACTGCATTCGGCGTGTAAATGGAGTAAAATGAGCGGTTAAACGTCGAAATATCTCCAACTTTAAGGAAATTACAGTCGATTTTCGTCAAAATGAGACGAAAGATCGTGTTTTACGAGTGCCAGGGATTGTTGCGACGCTAAAGGTGAGGTGCACTGTATTTACCGTGTAAAATGGAGTAAGAGGAGCGTTTAAACGTCGAAATATCTCCAACGGGAAGGCAATTACAGTCGATTATGGTCAAAGTATTAAGAGTGATCGCTATTTGCGGGCGCTAGAGATATTTTCCACGCTGAAAGTGCAGTGCACTGCGTTCGGCGTGTAAAATGGAGTAAAATGAGCGGTTAAACGTCGCAATATCTCCAACTTTAAGGAAATTACAGTCGATTTCATCAAAATAAGTCGAAAGATCGCGATTTGCGATTGCCAGGAATTGCTGCGGCGCTAAAAGTGTCATGCACTGCATTCGGTGTGTAAAATGGAGTAAAATGAGCCGTTAAACGTCGCACTATCTCAAACTTTAAGGAAATTACAGTCGATTTCGTCAAAATAAGTCGAAAGATCGCGTTTTGCGATTGCCAGGGATTGCTGCGACGCTAAAAGTGTCGTGCACTGCATTCGGCGTGTAAGATGGAGTAAAATGAGCGGTTAAACGTCGAAATATCTCCAACTTTAAGGAAATTACAGTCGATTTTCGTCAAAATGAGACGAAAGATCGTGTTTTACGAGTGCCAGGGATTGTTACGACGCTAAAAGTGAGGTGCACTGCATTCGGCGTGTAACATGGAGTAAACTGAGTGGTTAAACATCGAAATATCTCCAACGCGAAGGAAATTACAGTCGATTTTCGTCAAAATAAGACGAAAGATCGCGAATTGCGCGCGCCGGGGATTGTTGCGACGCTAAAAGTGAAGTGCACTGTATTTAGCGTGTAAAATGGAGTAAAATGAGCGGTTAAACGTCGAAATATCTCCAACTTTAAGGAAATTACAGTCGATTTTCGATAAAATGAGACGGATGATCGTGTTTTACCAGTGCCAGGTATTGTTGCGAAACCTAAAAGTGAGGTGCACTGCATTCGGCGTGTAAAATGGAGTAAAATGATCCGTTAAACGTCGCAATATCTCCAACTTTAAGGAAATTACAGTCGATTTCATCAAAATAAGTCGAAAGATCGCGATTTGGATTGCCAGGAATTGCTGCGGCGCTAAAAGTGTCATGCACTGCATTCGGCGTGTAAAATCGAGTAAAATGAGCCGTTAAACGTCGCACTATCTCAAACTTTAAGGAAATTACAGTCGATTTCGTCAAAATAAGTCGAAAGATCGCGTTTTGCGATTGCCAGGGATTGCTGCGACGCTAAAAGTGTCGTGCACTGCATTCGGCGTGTAAATGGAGTAAGATGAGCGGTTAAACGTCGAAATATCTCCAACTTTAAGGAAATTACAGTCGATTTTCGTCAAAATGAGACGAAAGATCGTGTTTTACGAGTGCCAGGGATTGTTGCGACGCTAAAAGTGAGGTGCACTGTATTTACCGTGTAAAATGGAGTAAGAGGAGCGTTTAAACGTCGAAATATCTCCAACGGGAAAGAAATTACAGTCGATTATCGTGAAAATCAGACGAATGATCGCGAATTGCGCGCGCCAGGGTTTGTTGCGACGCTAAAAGTGAGGTGCACGGTATTTACCGTGTAAAATGGAGTAAGAGGAGCGTTTAAACGTCGAAATATCTCCAACGGGAAGGAAATTACAGTCGATTATGGTCAAAGTATTAAGAGTGATCGCTATTTGCGGGCGCTAGAGATATTTTCCACGCTGAAAGTGCAGTGCACTGCGTTCGGCGTGTAAAATGGAGTAAAATGAGCGGTTAAACGTCGCAATATCTCCAACTTTAAGGAAATTACAGTCGATTTCATCAAAATAAGTCGAAAGATCGCGTTTTGCGATTGCCAGGGATTGCTGCGACGCTAAAAGTGTCGTGCACTGCATTCGGCGTGTAAATGGAGTAAAATGAGCGGTTAAACGTCGAAATATCTCCAATTTTAAGGAAATTACAGTCGATTTCGTCAAAATAAGTCGAAAGATCGCGATTGGCGATTGCCAGGAATTGCTGCGACGCTAAAAGTGTCGTGCTCTGCATTCGGCGTGTAAAATGGAGTAAAATGAGCGGTTAAACGTCGAAATATCTCCAACTTTAAGGAAATTACAGTCGATTTTCGATAAAATGAGACGGAAGATCGTGTTTTACCAGTGCCAGGGATTGTTGCGAAAGCTAAAAGTGAGGTGCACTGCATACGGCGTGTAAACTGGAGTAAAATGATCCGTTAAACGTCGCACTATCTCAAACTTTAAGGAAATTACAGTCGATTTTCGTGAAAATCAGACGAATGATCGCGAATTGCGCGCTCCAGGGATTGTTGCGACGCTAAAAGTGAGGTGCACTGTATTTACCGTGTAAATGGAGTAAGAGGAGCGTTTAAACGTCGAAATATCTCCAACGGGAAAGAAATTACAGTCGATTATCGTGAAAATCAGACGAATGATCGCGAATTGCGCGCTCCAGGGATTGTTGCGACGCTGAAAGTGAGGTGCACTGTATTTACCGTGTAAATGGAGTAAGAGGAGCGTTTAAACGTCGAAATATCTCCAACGGGAAAGAAATTACAGTCGATTATCGTGAAAATCAGACGAATGATCGCGAATTGCGCGCGCCAGGGTTTGTTGCGACGCTAAAAGTGAAGTGCACGGTATTTACCGTGTAAAATGGAGTAAGAGGAGCGTTTAAACGTCGAAATATCTCCAACGGGAAGGCAATTACAGTCGATTATGGTCAAAGTATTAAGAATGATCGCTATTTGCGGGCGCCAGAGATATTTTCCACGCTGAAAGTGTAGTGCACTGCGTTCGGCGTGTAAAATGGAGTAAAATGAGCGGTTAAACGTCGAAATGTCTCCAACTTTAAAGAAATTACAGTCGATTTTCGATAAAATGAGACGGAAGATCGTGTTGTAAGAGTGCCAGGGATTGCTGCGACGCTAAAAGTGAGGTGCACTGCATTCGGCGTGTAAAATGGAGTAACATGAGCCGTTAAACGTCGCAATATCTCCAACTTTAAGGAAATTACAGTCGATTTCTTCAAAATAAGTCGAAAGATCGCGTTGTGCGATTGCCAGGGATTGCTGCGACGCTAAAAGTGTCGTGCACTGCATTCGGCGTGTAAATGGAGTAAGATGAGCGGTTAAACGTCGAAATATCTCCAACTTTAAGGAAATTACAGTCGATTTTCGTCAAAATGAGACGAAAGATCGTGTTTTACGAGTGCCAGGGATTGTTGCGACGCTAAAAGTGAGGTGCACTGTATTTACCGTGTAAAATGGAGTAAGAGGAGCGTTTAAACGTCGAAATATCTCCAACGGGAAAGAAATTACAGTCGATTATCGTGAAAATCAGACGAATGATCGCGAATTGCGCGCGCCAGGGTTTGTTGCGACGCTAAAAGTGAGGTGCACGGTATTTACCGTGTAAAATGGAGTAAGAGGAGCGTTTAAACGTCGAAATATCTCCAACGGGAAGGAAATTACAGTCGATTATGGTCAAAGTATTAAGAGTGATCGCTATTTGCGGGCGCCAGAGATATTTGCGACGCTGAAAGTGTCGTGCATTGCATTCGGCGTGTAAAATGGAGTAAAATGAGCGGTTAAACGTCGCAATATCTCCAACTTTAAGGAAATTACAGTCGATTTCATCAAAATAAGTCGAAAGATCGCGATTTGCGATTGCCAGGAATTGCTGCGGCGCTAAAAGTGTCATGCACTGCATTCGGCGTGTAAAATGGAGTAAAATGAGCCGTTAAACGTCGCCCTATCTCAAACTTTAAGGAAATTACAGTCGATTTCGTCAAAATAAGTCGAAAGATCGCGTTTTGCGATTGCCAGGGATTGCTGCGACGCTAAAAGTGTCGTGCACTGCATTCGGCGTGTAAATGGAGTAAACTGAGCGGTTAAACGTCGAAATATTTCCAATTTTAAGGAAATTACAGTCGATTTCGTCAAAATAAGTCGAAAGATCGCGATTTGCGATTGCCAGGAATTGCTGCGACGCTAAAAGTGTCGTGCTCTGCATTCGGCGTGTAAAATGGAGTAAAATGAGCGGTTAAACGTCGAAATATCTCCAACTTTAAGGAAATTACAGTCGATTTTCGATAAAATGAGACGGAAGATCGTGTTTTACCAGTGCCAGGGATTGTTGCGAAAGCTAAAAGTGAGGTGCACTGCATACGGCGTGTAAACTGGAGTAAAATGATCCGTTAAACGTCGCACTATCTCAAACTTTAAGGAAATTACAGTCGATTTTCGTGAAAATCAGACGAATGATCGCGAATTGCGCGCTCCAGGGATTGTTGCGACGCTAAAAGTGAGGTGCACTGTATTTACCGTGTAAATGGAGTAAGAGGAGCGTTTAAACGTCGAAATATCTCCAACGGGAAAGAAATTACAGTCGATTTTCGTCCAAATGAGACGAAAGATCGTGTTTTACGAGTGCCAGGGATTGTTGCGACGCTAAAAGTGAGGTGCACTGTATTTACCGTGTAAAATGGAGTAAGAGGAGCGTTTAAACGTCGAAATATCTCCAACGGGAAAGAAATTACAGTCGATTATCGTGAAAATCAGACGAATGATCGCGAATTGCGCGCGCCAGGGTTTGTTGCGACGCTAAAAGTGAGGTGCACGGTATTTACCGTGTAAAATGGAGTAAGAGGAGCGTTTAAACGTCGAAATATCTCCAACGGGAAGGAAATTACAGTCGATTATGGTCAAAGTATTAAGAGTGATCGCTATTTGCGGGCGCCAGAGATATTTGCGACGCTGAAAGTGTCGTGCATTGCATTCGGCGTGTAAAATGGAGTAAAATGAGCGGTTAAACGTCGCAATATCTCCAACTTTAAGGAAATTACAGTCGATTTCATCAAAATAAGTCGAAAGATCGCGATTTGCGATTGCCAGGAATTGCTGCGGCGCTAAAAGTGTCATGCACTGCATTCGGCGTGTAAAATGGAGTAAAATGAGCCGTTAAACGTCGCCCTATCTCAAACTTTAAGGAAATTACAGTCGATTTCGTCAAAATAAGTCGAAAGATCGCGTTTTGCGATTGCCAGGGATTGCTGCGACGCTAAAAGTGTCGTGCACTGCATTCGGCGTGTAAATGGAGTAAACTGAGCGGTTAAACGTCGAAATATTTCCAACTTTAAGGAAATTACAGTCGATTTTCGATAAAATGAGACGGAAGATCGTGTTTTACCAGTGCCAGGTATGTTGCGAAAGCTAAAAGTGAGGTGCACTGCATACGGCGTGTAAACTGGAGTAAAATGATCCGTTAAACGTCGCACTATCTCAAACTTTAAGGAAATTACAGTCGATTTTCGTGAAAATCAGACGAATGATCGCGAATTGCGCGCTCCAGGGATTGTTGCGACGCTAAAAGTGAGGTGCACTGTATTTACCGTGTAAATGGAGTAAGAGGAGCGTTTAAACGTCGAAATATCTCCAACGGGAAAGAAATTACAGTCGATTATCGTGAAAATCAGACGAATGATCGCGAATTGCGCGCTCCAGGGATTGTTGCGACGCTGAAAGTGAGGTGCACTGTATTTACCGTGTAAATGGAGTAAGAGGAGCGTTTAAACGTCGAAATATCTCCAACGGGAAAGAAATTACAGTCGATTATCGTGAAAATCAGACGAATGATCGCGAATTGCGCGCGCCAGGGTTTGTTGCGACGCTAAAAGTGAGGTGCACGGTATTTACCGTGTAAAATGGAGTAAGAGGAGCGTTTAAACGTCGAAATATCTCCAACGGGAAGGAAATTACAGTCGATTATGGTCAAAGTATTAAGAGTGATCGCTATTTGCGGGCGCTAGAGATATTTTCCACGCTGAAAGTGCAGTGCACTGCGTTCGGCGTGTAAAATGGAGTAAAATGAGCGGTTAAACGTCGCAATATCTCCAACTTTAAGGAAATTACAGTCGATTTCATCAAAATAAGTCGAAAGATCGCGTTTTGCGATTGCCAGGGATTGCTGCGACGCTAAAAGTGTCGTGCACTGCATTCGGCGTGTAAATGGAGTAAAATGAGCGGTTAAACGTCGAAATATCTCCAATTTTAAGGAAATTACAGTCGATTTCGTCAAAATAAGTCGAAAGATCGCGATTGGCGATTGCCAGGAATTGCTGCGACGCTAAAAGTGTCGTGCTCTGCATTCGGCGTGTAAAATGGAGTAAAATGAGCGGTTAAACGTCGAAATATCTCCAACTTTAAGGAAATTACAGTCGATTTTCGATAAAATGAGACGGAAGATCGTGTTTTACCAGTGCCAGGGATTGTTGCGAAAGCTAAAAGTGAGGTGCACTGCATACGGCGTGTAAACTGGAGTAAAATGATCCGTTAAACGTCGCACTATCTCAAACTTTAAGGAAATTACAGTCGATTTTCGTGAAAATCAGACGAATGATCGCGAATTGCGCGCTCCAGGGATTGTTGCGACGCTAAAAGTGAGGTGCACTGTATTTACCGTGTAAATGGAGTAAGAGGAGCGTTTAAACGTCGAAATATCTCCAACGGGAAAGAAATTACAGTCGATTATCGTGAAAATCAGACGAATGATCGCGAATTGCGCGCTCCAGGGATTGTTGCGACGCTGAAAGTGAGGTGCACTGTATTTACCGTGTAAATGGAGTAAGAGGAGCGTTTAAACGTCGAAATATCTCCAACGGGAAAGAAATTACAGTCGATTATCGTGAAAATCAGACGAATGATCGCGAATTGCGCGCGCCAGGGTTTGTTGCGACGCTAAAAGTGAAGTGCACGGTATTTACCGTGTAAAATGGAGTAAGAGGAGCGTTTAAACGTCGAAATATCTCCAACGGGAAGGCAATTACAGTCGATTATGGTCAAAGTATTAAGAATGATCGCTATTTGCGGGCGCCAGAGATATTTTCCACGCTGAAAGTGTAGTGCACTGCGTTCGGCGTGTAAAATGGAGTAAAATGAGCGGTTAAACGTCGAAATGTCTCCAACTTTAAAGAAATTACAGTCGATTTTCGATAAAATGAGACGGAAGATCGTGTTGTAAGAGTGCCAGGGATTGCTGCGACGCTAAAAGTGAGGTGCACTGCATTCGGCGTGTAAAATGGAGTAACATGAGCCGTTAAACGTCGCAATATCTCCAACTTTAAGGAAATTACAGTCGATTTCTTCAAAATAAGTCGAAAGATCGCGTTGTGCGATTGCCAGGGATTGCTGCGACGCTAAAAGTGTCGTGCACTGCATTCGGCGTGTAAATGGAGTAAGATGAGCGGTTAAACGTCGAAATATCTCCAACTTTAAGGAAATTACAGTCGATTTTCGTCAAAATGAGACGAAAGATCGTGTTTTACGAGTGCCAGGGATTGTTGCGACGCTAAAAGTGAGGTGCACTGTATTTACCGTGTAAAATGGAGTAAGAGGAGCGTTTAAACGTCGAAATATCTCCAACGGGAAAGAAATTACAGTCGATTATCGTGAAAATCAGACGAATGATCGCGAATTGCGCGCGCCAGGGTTTGTTGCGACGCTAAAAGTGAGGTGCACGGTATTTACCGTGTAAAATGGAGTAAGAGGAGCGTTTAAACGTCGAAATATCTCCAACGGGAAGGAAATTACAGTCGATTATGGTCAAAGTATTAAGAGTGATCGCTATTTGCGGGCGCCAGAGATATTTGCGACGCTGAAAGTGTCGTGCATTGCATTCGGCGTGTAAAATGGAGTAAAATGAGCGGTTAAACGTCGCAATATCTCCAACTTTAAGGAAATTACAGTCGATTTCATCAAAATAAGTCGAAAGATCGCGATTTGCGATTGCCAGGAATTGCTGCGGCGCTAAAAGTGTCATGCACTGCATTCGGCGTGTAAAATGGAGTAAAATGAGCCGTTAAACGTCGCCCTATCTCAAACTTTAAGGAAATTACAGTCGATTTCGTCAAAATAAGTCGAAAGATCGCGTTTTGCGATTGCCAGGGATTGCTGCGACGCTAAAAGTGTCGTGCACTGCATTCGGCGTGTAAATGGAGTAAACTGAGCGGTTAAACGTCGAAATATTTCCAATTTTAAGGAAATTACAGTCGATTTCGTCAAAATAAGTCGAAAGATCGCGATTTGCGATTGCCAGGAATTGCTGCGACGCTAAAAGTGTCGTGCTCTGCATTCGGCGTGTAAAATGGAGTAAAATGAGCGGTTAAACGTCGAAATATCTCCAACTTTAAGGAAATTACAGTCGATTTTCGATAAAATGAGACGGAAGATCGTGTTTTACCAGTGCCAGGGATTGTTGCGAAAGCTAAAAGTGAGGTGCACTGCATACGGCGTGTAAACTGGAGTAAAATGATCCGTTAAACGTCTCACTATCTCAAACTTTAAGGAAATTACAGTCGATTTTCGTGAAAATCAGACGAATGATCGCGAATTGCGCGCTCCAGGGATTGTTGCGACGCTAAAAGTGAGGTGCACTGTATTTACCGTGTAAATGGAGTAAGAGGAGCGTTTAAACGTCGAAATATCTCCAACGGGAAAGAAATTACAGTCGATTATCGTGAAAATCAGACGAATGATCGCGAATTGCGCGCTCCAGGGATTGTTGCGACGCTGAAAGTGAGGTGCACTGTATTTACCGTGTAAATGGAGTAAGAGGAGCGTTTAAACGTCGAAATATCTCCAACGGGAAAGAAATTACAGTCGATTATCGTGAAAATCAGACGAATGATCGCGAATTGCGCGCGCCAGGGTTTGTTGCGACGCTAAAAGTGAAGTGCACGGTATTTACCGTGTAAAATGGAGTAAGAGGAGCGTTTAAACGTCGAAATATCTCCAACGGGAAGGCAATTACAGTCGATTATGGTCAAAGTATTAAGAATGATCGCTATTTGCGGGCGCCAGAGATATTTTCCACGCTGAAAGTGTAGTGCACTGCGTTCGGCGTGTAAAATGGAGTAAAATGAGCGGTTAAACGTCGAAATGTCTCCAACTTTAAAGAAATTACAGTCGATTTTCGATAAAATGAGACGGAAGATCGTGTTGTAAGAGTGCCAGGGATTGCTGCGACGCTAAAAGTGAGGTGCACTGCATTCGGCGTGTAAAATGGAGTAACATGAGCCGTTAAACGTCGCAATATCTCCAACTTTAAGGAAATTACAGTCGATTTCTTCAAAATAAGTCGAAAGATCGCGTTGTGCGATTGCCAGGGATTGCTGCGACGCTAAAAGTGTCGTGCACTGCATTCGGCGTGTAAATGGAGTAAGATGAGCGGTTAAACGTCGAAATATCACCAACTTTAAGGAAATTACAGTCGATTTTCGTCAAAATGAGACGAAAGATCGTGTTTTACGAGTGCCAGGGATTGTTGCGACGCTAAAAGTGAGGTGCACTGTATTTACCGTGTAAAATGGAGTAAGAGGAGCGTTTAAACGTCGAAATATCTCCAACGGGAAAGAAATTACAGTCGATTATCGTGAAAATCAGACGAATGATCGCGAATTGCGCGCGCCAGGGTTTGTTGCGACGCTAAAAGTGAGGTGCACGGTATTTACCGTGTAAAATGGAGTAAGAGGAGCGTTTAAACGTCGAAATATCTCCAACGGGAAGGAAATTACAGTCGATTATGGTCAAAGTATTAAGAGTGATCGCTATTTGCGGGCGCCAGAGATATTTGCGACGCTGAAAGTGTCGTGCATTGCATTCGGCGTGTAAAATGGAGTAAAATGAGCGGTTAAACGTCGCAATATCTCCAACTTTAAGGAAATTACAGTCGATTTCATCAAAATAAGTCGAAAGATCGCGATTTGCGATTGCCAGGAATTGCTGCGGCGCTAAAAGTGTCATGCACTGCATTCGGCGTGTAAAATGGAGTAAAATGAGCCGTTAAACGTCGCCCTATCTCAAACTTTAAGGAAATTACAGTCGATTTCGTCAAAATAAGTCGAAAGATCGCGTTTTGCGATTGCCAGGGATTGCTGCGACGCTAAAAGTGTCGTGCACTGCATTCGGCGTGTAAATGGAGTAAACTGAGCGGTTAAACGTCGAAATATTTCCAACTTTAAGGAAATTACAGTCGATTTTCGATAAAATGAGACGGAAGATCGTGTTTTACCAGTGCCAGGTATGTTGCGAAAGCTAAAAGTGAGGTGCACTGCATACGGCGTGTAAACTGGAGTAAAATGATCCGTTAAACGTCGCACTATCTCAAACTTTAAGGAAATTACAGTCGATTTTCGTGAAAATCAGACGAATGATCGCGAATTGCGCGCTCCAGGGATTGTTGCGACGCTAAAAGTGAGGTGCACTGTATTTACCGTGTAAATGGAGTAAGAGGAGCGTTTAAACGTCGAAATATCTCCAACGGGAAAGAAATTACAGTCGATTATCGTGAAAATCAGACGAATGATCGCGAATTGCGCGCGCCAGGGTTTGTTGCGACGCTAAAAGTGAAGTGCACGGTATTTACCGTGTAAAATGGAGTAAGAGGAGCGTTTAAACGTCGAAATATCTCCAACGGGAAGGCAATTACAGTCGATTATGGTCAAAGTATTAAGAATGATCGCTATTTGCGGGCGCCAGAGATATTTTCCACGCTGAAAGTGTAGTGCACTGCGTTCGGCGTGTAAAATGGAGTAAAATGAGCGGTTAAACGTCGAAATGTCTCCAACTTTAAAGAAATTACAGTCGATTTTCGATAAAATGAGACGGAAGATCGTGTTGTAAGAGTGCCAGGGATTGCTGCGACGCTAAAAGTGAGGTGCACTGCATTCGGCGTGTAAAATGGAGTAACATGAGCCGTTAAACGTCGCAATATCTCCAACTTTAAGGAAATTACAGTCGATTTCTTCAAAATAAGTCGAAAGATCGCGTTGTGCGATTGCCAGGGATTGCTGCGACGCTAAAAGTGTCGTGCACTGCATTCGGCGTGTAAATGGAGTAAGATGAGCGGTTAAACGTCGAAATATCACCAACTTTAAGGAAATTACAGTCGATTTTCGTCAAAATGAGACGAAAGATCGTGTTTTACGAGTGCCAGGGATTGTTGCGACGCTAAAAGTGAGGTGCACTGTATTTACCGTGTAAAATGGAGTAAGAGGAGCGTTTAAACGTCGAAATATCTCCAACGGGAAAGAAATTACAGTCGATTATCGTGAAAATCAGACGAATGATCGCGAATTGCGCGCGCCAGGGTTTGTTGCGACGCTAAAAGTGAGGTGCACGGTATTTACCGTGTAAAATGGAGTAAGAGGAGCGTTTAAACGTCGAAATATCTCCAACGGGAAGGAAATTACAGTCGATTATGGTCAAAGTATTAAGAGTGATCGCTATTTGCGGGCGCCAGAGATATTTGCGACGCTGAAAGTGTCGTGCATTGCATTCGGCGTGTAAAATGGAGTAAAATGAGCGGTTAAACGTCGCAATATCTCCAACTTTAAGGAAATTACAGTCGATTTCATCAAAATAAGTCGAAAGATCGCGATTTGCGATTGCCAGGAATTGCTGCGGCGCTAAAAGTGTCATGCACTGCATTCGGCGTGTAAAATGGAGTAAAATGAGCCGTTAAACGTCGCCCTATCTCAAACTTTAAGGAAATTACAGTCGATTTCGTCAAAATAAGTCGAAAGATCGCGTTTTGCGATTGCCAGGGATTGCTGCGACGCTAAAAGTGTCGTGCACTGCATTCGGCGTGTAAATGGAGTAAACTGAGCGGTTAAACGTCGAAATATTTCCAACTTTAAGGAAATTACAGTCGATTTTCGATAAAATGAGACGGAAGATCGTGTTTTACCAGTGCCAGGTATGTTGCGAAAGCTAAAAGTGAGGTGCACTGCATACGGCGTGTAAACTGGAGTAAAATGATCCGTTAAACGTCGCACTATCTCAAACTTTAAGGAAATTACAGTCGATTTTCGTGAAAATCAGACGAATGATCGCGAATTGCGCGCTCCAGGGATTGTTGCGACGCTAAAAGTGAGGTGCACTGTATTTACCGTGTAAATGGAGTAAGAGGAGCGTTTAAACGTCGAAATATCTCCAACGGGAAAGAAATTACAGTCGATTATCGTGAAAATCAGACGAATGATCGCGAATTGCGCGCTCCAGGGATTGTTGCGACGCTGAAAGTGAGGTGCACTGTATTTACCGTGTAAATGGAGTAAGAGGAGCGTTTAAACGTCGAAATATCTCCAACGGGAAAGAAATTACAGTCGATTATCGTGAAAATCAGACGAATGATCGCGAATTGCGCGCGCCAGGGTTTGTTGCGACGCTAAAAGTGAGGTGCACGGTATTTACCGTGTAAAATGGAGTAAGAGGAGCGTTTAAACGTCGAAATATCTCCAACGGGAAGGCAATTACAGTCGATTATGGTCAAAGTATTAAGAATGATCGCTATTTGCGGGCGCCAGAGATATTTTCCACGCTGAAAGTGTAGTGCACTGCGTTCGGCGTGTAAAATGGAGTAAAATGAGCGGTTAAACGTCGAAATGTCTCCAACTTTAAAGAAATTACAGTCGATTTTCGATAAAATGAGACGGAAGATCGTGTTGTAAGAGTGCCAGGGATTGCTGCGACGCTAAAAGTGAGGTGCACTGCATTCGGCGTGTAAAATGGAGTAACATGAGCCGTTAAACGTCGCAATATCTCCAACTTTAAGGAAATTACAGTCGATTTCTTCAAAATAAGTCGAAAGATCGCGATTTGCGATTGCCAGGAATTGCTGCGGCGCTAAAAGTGTCGCGCACTGCATTCGGCGTGTAAAATGGAGTAAAATGAGCGGTTAAGCGTCGCAATATCTCCAACTTTAAGGAATTTACAGTCGATTTTCGTCAAAATCAGACGAATGATCGCGAATTGCGCGCGCCAGGGATTGTTACGACGGTAAAAGTGAGGTGCACTGTATTTACCGTGTAAAATGGAGTAAGAGGAGCGTTTAAACGTCGCAATATCTCCAACTTTAAGGAAATTACAGTCGATTTCGTCAAAATAAGTCGACAGATCGCGTTTTGCGATTGCCAGGAATTGCTGCGACGCTAAATGTGTCGTGCACTGCATTCGGCGTGTAAATGGAGTAAGATGAGCGGTTAAACGTCGAAATATCTCCAACTTTAAGGAAATTACAGTCGATTTTCGTCAAAATGAGACGAAAGATCGTGTTTTACGAGTGCCAGGGATTGTTGCGACGCTAAAAGTGAGGTGCACTGTATTTACCGTGTAAAATGGAGTAAGAGGAGCGTTTAAACGTCGAAATATCTCCAACGGGAAAGAAATTACAGTCGATTATCGTGAAAATCAGACGAATGATCGCGAATTGCGCGCGCCAGGGTTTGTTGCGACGCTAAAAGTGAGGTGCACGGTATTTACCGTGTAAAATGGAGTAAGAGGAGCGTTTAAACGTCGAAATATCTCCAACGGGAAGGAAATTACAGTCGATTATGGTCAAAGTATTAAGAGTGATCGCTATTTGCGGGCGCTAGAGATATTTTCCACGCTGAAAGTGCAGTGCACTGCGTTCGGCGTGTAAAATGGAGTAAAATGAGCGGTTAAACGTCGCAATATCTCCAACTTTAAGGAAATTACAGTCGATTTCATCAAAATAAGTCGAAATATCGCGATTTGCGATTGCCAGGAATTGCTGCGGCGCTAAAAGTGTCATGCACTGCATTCGGCGTGTAAAATGGAGTAAAATGAGCCGTTAAACGTCGCCCTATCTCAAACTTTAAGGAAATTACAGTCGATTTCGTCAAAATAAGTCGAAAGATCGCGTTTTGCGATTGCCAGGGATTGCTGCGACGCTAAAAGTGTCGTGCACTGCATTCGGCGTGTAAATGGAGTAAAATGAGCGGTTAAACGTCGAAATATCTCCAATTTTAAGGAAATTACAGTCGATTTCGTCAAAATAAGTCGAAAGATCGCGATTTGCGAATGCCAGGAATTGCTGCGACGCTAAAAGTGTCGTGCACTGCATTCGGCGTGTAAAATGGAGTAAAATGAGCGGTTAAACGTCGAAATATCTCCAACTTTAAGGAAATTACAGTCGATTTTCGATAAAATGAGACGGAAGATCGTCTTTTACGAGTGCCAGGGATTGTTGCGACGGTAAAAGTGAGGTGCACTGTATTTACCGTGTAAAATGGAGTAAGAGGAGCGTTTAAACGTCGCAATATCTCCAACTTTAAGGAAATTACAGTCGATTTCGTCAAAATAAGTCGACAGATCGCGTTTTGCGATTGCCAGGAATTGCTGCGACGCTAAATGTGTCGTGCACTGCATTCGGCGTGTAAATGGAGTAAGATGAGCGGTTAAACGTCGAAATATCTCCAACTTTAAGGAAATTACAGTCGATTTTCGTCAAAATGAGACGAAAGATCGTGTTTTACGAGTGCCAGGGATTGTTACGACGCTAAAAGTGAGGTGCACTGCATTCGGCGTGTAACATGGAGTAAAATGAGTGGTTAAACATCGAAATATATCCAACGCGAAGGAAATTACAGTCGATTATCATCAAAGTGTTAAGAATGATCGCTATTTGCGGACGCCAGAGATATTTGCGACGCTGGAAGTGTCGTGCATTGCATTCGGCGTGTAGAATGGAGTAAAATGAGCGGTTAAAAGTCGCAATATCTCCAACTTTAAGGAAATTACGGTCGATTTCGTCAAAATAAGTCGAAAGACCGCGTTTTGCGATTGCCAGGGATTGCTGCGACGCGAAAACTGAGGTGCACTGCATTCGGCGTGTAAAATGGAGTAAAATGAGCGGTTAAACGTCGCAATATCTCCAACTTTAAGGAAATTACAGTCGATTTTCGATAAAATGAGACGGAAGATCGTGTTTTAAGAGTGCCGGGGATTGCTGCGACGCTAAAAGTGTCGTGCACTGCATTCGGCGTGTAAAATGGAGTAAAATGAGCGGTTAAGCGTCGCAATATCTCCTACTTTAAGGAATTTACAGTCGATTTTCGTCAAAATGAGACGAAAGATCGTGTTTTACGAGTGCCAGGGATTGTTGCGACGCTAAAAGTGAGGTGCACTGTATTTACCGTGTAAAATGGAGTAAGAGGAGCGTTTAAACGTCGAAATATCTCCAACGGGAAGGCAATTACAGTCGATTATGGTCAAAGTATTAAGAATGATCGCTATTTGCGGGCGCCAGAGATATTTTCCACGCTGAAAGTGTAGTGCACTGCGTTCGGCGTGTGAAATGGAGTAAAATGAGCGGTTAAACGTCGAAATGTCTCCAACTTTAAGGAAATTACAGTCGATTTTCGATAAAATGAGACGGAAGA
This sequence comes from Bombus sonorus, assembly GCA_029958995.1. Taxonomy (NCBI): domain Eukaryota; kingdom Metazoa; phylum Arthropoda; class Insecta; order Hymenoptera; family Apidae; genus Bombus; species Bombus sonorus. Next base: position 3,733,776 of record JARWAU010000008.1, on the reverse strand, counting down.
TCGTGTTGTAAGAGTGCCAGGGATTGCTGCGACGCTAAAAGTGAGGTGCACTGCATTCGGCGTGTAAAATGGAGTAACATGAGCCGTTAAACGTCGCAATATCTCCAACTTTAAGGAAATTACAGTCGATTTCTTCCAAATAAGTCGAAAGATCGCGATTTGCGAGTGCCAGGAATTGCTGCGGCGCTAAAAGTGTCGTGCACTGCATTCGGCGTGTAAAATGGAGTAAAATGAGCGGTTAAGCGTCGCAATATCTCCAACTTTAAGGAAATTACAGTCGATATCATCAAAATAAGTCGAAAGATCGCGATTTGCGATTGCCAGGAATTGCCTTACGCTAAAAGTGTCGTGCACTGCATTCGGCGTGTAAAATGGAGTAAAATGAGCGGTTAAACGTCGAAATATCTCCAACTTTAAGGAAATTACAGTCGATTTTCGATAAAATGAGACGGATGATCGTGTTTTACCAGTGCCAGGTATTGTTGCGAAAGCTAAAAGTGAGGTGCACTGCATTCGGCGTGTAAAATGGAGTAAAATGATCCGTTAAACGTCGCAATATCTCCAACTTTAAGGAAATTACAGTCGATTTCATCAAAATAAGTCGAAAGATCGCGATTTGCGATTGCCAGGAATTGCTGTGGCGCTAAAAGTGTCATGCACTGCATTCGGCGTGTAAAATCGAGTAAAATGAGCCGTTAAACGTCGCACTATCTCAAACTTTAAGGAAATTACAGTCGATTTCGTCAAAATAAGTCGAAAGATCGCGTTTTGCGATTGCCAGGGATTGCTGCGACGCTAAAAGTGTCGTGCACTGCATTCGGCGTGTAAATGGAGTAAAATGAGCGGTTAAACGTCGAAATATCTCCAACTTTAAGGAAATTACAGTCGATTTTCGTCAAAATGAGACGAAAGATCGTGTTTTACGAGTGCCAGGGATTGTTGCGAAAGCTAAAAGTGAGGTGCACTGCATTCGGCGTGTAAAATGGAGTAAAATGATCCGTTAAACGTCGCACTATCTCAAACTTTAAGGAAATTACAGTCGATTTTCGTGAAAATCAGACGAATGATCGCGAATTGCGCGCTCCAGGGATTGTTGCGACGCTAAAAGTGAGGTTCTCAGTATTTACCGTGTAAATGGAGTAAGAGGAGCGTTTAAACGTCGAAATATCTCCAACGGGAAAGAAACTACAGTCGATTATCGTGAAAATCAGACGAATGATCGCGAATTGCGCGCTCCAGGGATTGTCGCGACGCTAAAAGTGAGGTGCACTGTATTTACCGTGTAAATGGAGTAAGAGGAGCGTTTAAACGTCGAAATATCTCCAACGGGAAAGAAATTACAGTCGATTATCGTGAAAATCAGACGAATGATCGCGAATTGCGCGCGCCAGGGTTTGTTGCGACGCTAAAAGTGAGGTGCACGGTATTTACCGTGTAAAATGGAGTAAGAGGATCGTTTAAACGTCGAAATATCTCCAACGGGAAGGAAATTACAGTCGATTATGGTCAAAGTATTAAGAGTGATCGCTATTTGCGGGCGCTAGAGATATTTTCCACGCTGAAAGTGCAGTGCACTGCGTTCGGCGTGTAAAATGGAGTAAAATGAGCGGTTAAACGTCGCAATATCTCCAACTTTAAGGAAATTACAGTCGATTTCATCAAAATAAGTCGAAAGATCGCGATTTGCGATTGCCAGGAATTGCTGCGGCGCTAAAAGTGTCATGCACTGCATTCGGTGTGTAAAATGGAGTAAAATGAGCCGTTAAACGTCGCACTATCTCAAACTTTAAGGAAATTACAGTCGATTTCGTCAAAATAAGTCGAAAGATCGCGTTTTGCGATTGCCAGAGTCTCATATGGAGCGCGGGACGTGACACCAGGGATTGCTGCGACGCTAAAAGTGTCGTGCACTGCATTCGGCGTGTAAGATGGAGTAAAATGAGCGGTTAAACGTCGAAATATCTCCAACTTTAAGGAAATTACAATCGATTTTCGTCAAAATGAGACGAAAGATCGTGTTTTACGAGTGCCAGGGATTGTTGCGACGCTAACAGTGAGGTGCACTGTATTTACCGTGTAAAATGGAGTAAGAGGAGCGTTTAAACGTCGAAATATCTCCAACGGGAAGGCAATTACAGTCGATTATGGTCAAAGTATTAAGAATGATCGCTATTTGCGGGCGCCAGAGATATTTTCCACGCTGAAAGTGTAGTGCACTGCGTTCGGCGTGTAAAATGGAGTAAAATGAGCGGTTAAGCGTCGCAATATCTCCAACTTTAAGGAATTTACAGTCGATTTTCGTCAAAATCAGACGAATGATCGCGAATTGCGCGCGCCAGGGATTGTTGCGACGGTAAAAGTGAGGTGCACTGTATTTACCGTGTAAAATGGAGTAAGAGGAGCGTTTAAACGTCGCAATATCTCCAACTTTAAGGAAATTACAGTCGATTTCGTCAAAATAAGTCGACAGATCGCGTTTTGCGATTGCCAGGGATAGCTGCGACGCTAAAAGTGTCGTGCACTGCATTCGGCGTGTAAAATGGAGTAAAATGAGCGGTTAAACGTCGAAATATCTCCAACTTTAAGGAAATGACAGTCGATTTTCGTCAAAATGAGACGAAATATCGTGTTTTACGAGTGCCAGGGATTGTTACGACGCTAAAAGTGAGGTGCACTGCATTCGGCGTGTAACATGGAGTAAAATGAGTGGTTAAACATCGAAATATATCCAACGCGAAGGAAATTACAGTCGATTATCATCAAAGTGTTAAGAATGATCGCTATTTGCGGACGCCAGAGATATTTGCGACGCTGGAAGTGTCGTGCATTGCATTCGGCGTGTAAAATGGAGTAAAATGAGCGGTTAAACGTCGCAATATCTCCAACTTTAAGGAAATTACGGTCGATTTCGTCAAAATAAGTCGAAAGACCGCGTTTTGCGATTGCCAGGGATTGCTGCGACGCGAAAACTGAGGTGCACTGCATTCGGCGTGTAAAATGGAGTAAAATGAGCGGTTAAACGTCGCAATATCTCCAACTTTAAGGAAATTACAGTCGATTTTCGATAAAATGAGACGGAAGATCGTGTTTTAAGAGTGCCAGGGATTGCTGCGACGCTAAAAGTGTCGTGCACTGCATTCGGCGTGTAAAATGGAGTAAAATGAGCGGTTAAGCGTCGCAATATCTCCAACTTTAAGGAATTTACAGTCGATTTTCGTCAAAATGAGACGAAAGATCGTGTTTTACGAGTGCCAGGGATTGTTGCGACGCTAAAAGTGAGGTGCACTGTATTTACCGTGTAAAATGGAGTAAGAGGAGCGTTTAAACGTCGAAATATCTCCAACGGGAAGGCAATTACAGTCGATTATGGTCAAAGTATTAAGAATGATCGCTATTTGCGGGCGCCAGAGATATTTTCCACGCTGAAAGTGTAGTGCACTGCGTTCGGCGTGTGAAATGGAGTAAAATGAGCGGTTAAACGTCGAAATGTCTCCAACTTTAAGGAAATTACAGTCGATTTTCGATAAAATGAGACGGAAGATCGTGTTGTAAGAGTGCCAGGGATTGCTGCGACGCTAAAAGTGAGGTGCACTGCATTCGGCGTGTAAAATGGAGTAACATGAGCCGTTAAACGTCGCAATATCTCCAACTTTAAGGAAATTACAGTCGATTTCTTCCAAATAAGTCGAAAGATCGCGATTTGCGAGTGCCAGGAATTGCTGCGGCGCTAAAAGTGTCGTGCACTGCATTCGGCGTGTAAAATGGAGTAAAATGAGCGGTTAAGCGTCGCAATATCTCCAACTTTAAGGAAATTACAGTCGATATCATCAAAATAAGTCGAAAGATCGCGATTTGCGATTGCCAGGAATTGCCTTACGCTAAAAGTGTCGTGCACTGCATTCGGCGTGTAAAATGGAGTAAAATGAGCGGTTAAACGTCGAAATATCTCCAACTTTAAGGAAATTACAGTCGATTTTCGATAAAATGAGACGGATGATCGTGTTTTACCAGTGCCAGGTATTGTTGCGAAAGCTAAAAGTGAGGTGCACTGCATTCGGCGTGTAAAATGGAGTAAAATGATCCGTTAAACGTCGCAATATCTCCAACTTTAAGGAAATTACAGTCGATTTCATCAAAATAAGTCGAAAGATCGCGATTTGCGATTGCCAGGAATTGCTGTGGCGCTAAAAGTGTCATGCACTGCATTCGGCGTGTAAAATCGAGTAAAATGAGCCGTTAAACGTCGCACTATCTCAAACTTTAAGGAAATTACAGTCGATTTCGTCAAAATAAGTCGAAAGATCGCGTTTTGCGATTGCCAGGGATTGCCTTACGCTAAAAGTGTCGTGCACTGCATTCGGCGTGTAAAATGGAGTAAAATGAGCGGTTAAACGTCGAAATATCTCCAACTTTAAGGAAATTACAGTCGATTTTCGATAAAATGAGACGGATGATCGTGTTTTACCAGTGCCAGGTATTGTTGCGAAAGCTAAAAGTGAGGTGCACTGCATTCGGCGTGTAAAATGGAGTAAAATGATCCGTTAAACGTCGCAATATCTCCAACTTTAAGGAAATTACAGTCGATTTCATCAAAATAAGTCGAAAGATCGCGATTTGCGATTGCCAGGAATTGCTGTGGCGCTAAAAGTGTCATGCACTGCATTCGGCGTGTAAAATCGAGTAAAATGAGCCGTTAAACGTCGCACTATCTCAAACTTTAAGGAAATTACAGTCGATTTCGTCAAAATAAGTCGAAAGATCGCGTTTTGCGATTGCCAGGGATTGCTGCGACGCTAAAAGTGTCGTGCACTGCATTCGGCGTGTAAATGGAGTAAAATGAGCGGTTAAACGTCGAAATATCTCCAACTTTAAGGAAATTACAGTCGATTTTCGTCAAAATGAGACGAAAGATCGTGTTTTACGAGTGCCAGGGATTGTTGCGAAAGCTAAAAGTGAGGTGCACTGCATTCGGCGTGTAAAATGGAGTAAAATGATCCGTTAAACGTCGCACTATCTCAAACTTTAAGGAAATTACAGTCGATTTTCGTGAAAATCAGACGAATGATCGCGAATTGCGCGCTCCAGGGATTGTTGCGACGCTAAAAGTGAGGTTCTCAGTATTTACCGTGTAAATGGAGTAAGAGGAGCGTTTAAACGTCGAAATATCTCCAACGGGAAAGAAACTACAGTCGATTATCGTGAAAATCAGACGAATGATCGCGAATTGCGCGCTCCAGGGATTGTCGCGACGCTAAAAGTGAGGTGCACTGTATTTACCGTGTAAATGGAGTAAGAGGAGCGTTTAAACGTCGAAATATCTCCAACGGGAAAGAAATTACAGTCGATTATCGTGAAAATCAGACGAATGATCGCGAATTGCGCGCGCCAGGGTTTGTTGCGACGCTAAAAGTGAGGTGCACGGTATTTACCGTGTAAAATGGAGTAAGAGGATCGTTTAAACGTCGAAATATCTCCAACGGGAAGGAAATTACAGTCGATTATGGTCAAAGTATTAAGAGTGATCGCTATTTGCGGGCGCTAGAGATATTTTCCACGCTGAAAGTGCAGTGCACTGCGTTCGGCGTGTAAAATGGAGTAAAATGAGCGGTTAAACGTCGCAATATCTCCAACTTTAAGGAAATTACAGTCGATTTTCGATAAAATGAGACGGAAGATCGTGTTTTAAGAGTGCCAGGGATTGCTGCGACGCTAAAAGTGTCGTGCACTGCATTCGGCGTGTAAAATGGAGTAAAATGAGCGGTTAAGCGTCGCAATATCTCCAACTTTAAGGAATTTACAGTCGATTTTCGTCAAAATGAGACGAAAGATCGTGTTTTACGAGTGCCAGGGATTGTTGCGACGCTAAAAGTGAGGTGCACTGTATTTACCGTGTAAAATGGAGTAAGAGGAGCGTTTAAACGTCGAAATATCTCCAACGGGAAGGCAATTACAGTCGATTATGGTCAAAGTATTAAGAATGATCGCTATTTGCGGGCGCCAGAGATATTTTCCACGCTGAAAGTGTAGTGCACTGCGTTCGGCGTGTGAAATGGAGTAAAATGAGCGGTTAAACGTCGAAATGTCTCCAACTTTAAGGAAATTACAGTCGATTTTCGATAAAATGAGACGGAAGATCGTGTTGTAAGAGTGCCAGGGATTGCTGCGACGCTAAAAGTGAGGTGCACTGCATTCGGCGTGTAAAATGGAGTAACATGAGCCGTTAAACGTCGCAATATCTCCAACTTTAAGGAAATTACAGTCGATTTCTTCCAAATAAGTCGAAAGATCGCGATTTGCGAGTGCCAGGAATTGCTGCGGCGCTAAAAGTGTCGTGCACTGCATTCGGCGTGTAAAATGGAGTAAAATGAGCGGTTAAGCGTCGCAATATCTCCAACTTTAAGGAAATTACAGTCGATATCATCAAAATAAGTCGAAAGATCGCGATTTGCGATTGCCAGGAATTGCCTTACGCTAAAAGTGTCGTGCACTGCATTCGGCGTGTAAAATGGAGTAAAATGAGCGGTTAAACGTCGAAATATCTCCAACTTTAAGGAAATTACAGTCGATTTTCGATAAAATGAGACGGATGATCGTGTTTTACCAGTGCCAGGTATTGTTGCGAAAGCTAAAAGTGAGGTGCACTGCATTCGGCGTGTAAAATGGAGTAAAATGATCCGTTAAACGTCGCAATATCTCCAACTTTAAGGAAATTACAGTCGATTTCATCAAAATAAGTCGAAAGATCGCGATTTGCGATTGCCAGGAATTGCTGTGGCGCTAAAAGTGTCATGCACTGCATTCGGCGTGTAAAATCGAGTAAAATGAGCCGTTAAACGTCGCACTATCTCAAACTTTAAGGAAATTACAGTCGATTTCGTCAAAATAAGTCGAAAGATCGCGTTTTGCGATTGCCAGGGATTGCTGCGACGCTAAAAGTGTCGTGCACTGCATTCGGCGTGTAAATGGAGTAAAATGAGCGGTTAAACGTCGAAATATCTCCAACTTTAAGGAAATTACAGTCGATTTTCGTCAAAATGAGACGAAAGATCGTGTTTTACGAGTGCCAGGGATTGTTGCGAAAGCTAAAAGTGAGGTGCACTGCATTCGGCGTGTAAAATGGAGTAAAATGATCCGTTAAACGTCGCACTATCTCAAACTTTAAGGAAATTACAGTCGATTTTCGTGAAAATCAGACGAATGATCGCGAATTGCGCGCTCCAGGGATTGTTGCGACGCTAAAAGTGAGGTTCTCAGTATTTACCGTGTAAATGGAGTAAGAGGAGCGTTTAAACGTCGAAATATCTCCAACGGGAAAGAAACTACAGTCGATTATCGTGAAAATCAGACGAATGATCGCGAATTGCGCGCTCCAGGGATTGTCGCGACGCTAAAAGTGAGGTGCACTGTATTTACCGTGTAAATGGAGTAAGAGGAGCGTTTAAACGTCGAAATATCTCCAACGGGAAAGAAATTACAGTCGATTATCGTGAAAATCAGACGAATGATCGCGAATTGCGCGCGCCAGGGTTTGTTGCGACGCTAAAAGTGAGGTGCACGGTATTTACCGTGTAAAATGGAGTAAGAGGATCGTTTAAACGTCGAAATATCTCCAACGGGAAGGAAATTACAGTCGATTATGGTCAAAGTATTAAGAGTGATCGCTATTTGCGGGCGCTAGAGATATTTTCCACGCTGAAAGTGCAGTGCACTGCGTTCGGCGTGTAAAATGGAGTAAAATGAGCGGTTAAACGTCGCAATATCTCCAACTTTAAGGAAATTACAGTCGATTTCATCAAAATAAGTCGAAAGATCGCGATTTGCGATTGCCAGGAATTGCTGCGGCGCTAAAAGTGTCATGCACTGCATTCGGTGTGTAAAATGGAGTAAAATGAGCCGTTAAACGTCGCACTATCTCAAACTTTAAGGAAATTACAGTCGATTTCGTCAAAATAAGTCGAAAGATCGCGTTTTGCGATTGCCAGAGTCTCATATGGAGCGCGGGACGTGACACCAGGGATTGCTGCGACGCTAAAAGTGTCGTGCACTGCATTCGGCGTGTAAGATGGAGTAAAATGAGCGGTTAAACGTCGAAATATCTCCAACTTTAAGGAAATTACAATCGATTTTCGTCAAAATGAGACGAAAGATCGTGTTTTACGAGTGCCAGGGATTGTTGCGACGCTAACAGTGAGGTGCACTGTATTTACCGTGTAAAATGGAGTAAGAGGAGCGTTTAAACGTCGAAATATCTCCAACGGGAAGGCAATTACAGTCGATTATGGTCAAAGTATTAAGAATGATCGCTATTTGCGGGCGCCAGAGATATTTTCCACGCTGAAAGTGTAGTGCACTGCGTTCGGCGTGTAAAATGGAGTAAAATGAGCGGTTAAGCGTCGCAATATCTCCAACTTTAAGGAATTTACAGTCGATTTTCGTCAAAATCAGACGAATGATCGCGAATTGCGCGCGCCAGGGATTGTTGCGACGGTAAAAGTGAGGTGCACTGTATTTACCGTGTAAAATGGAGTAAGAGGAGCGTTTAAACGTCGCAATATCTCCAACTTTAAGGAAATTACAGTCGATTTCGTCAAAATAAGTCGACAGATCGCGTTTTGCGATTGCCAGGGATAGCTGCGACGCTAAAAGTGTCGTGCACTGCATTCGGCGTGTAAATGGAGTAAGATGAGCGGTTAAACGTCGAAATATCTCCAACTTTAAGGAAATTACAGTCGATTTTCGTCAAAATGAGACGAAAGATCGTGTTTTACGAGTGCCAGGGATTGTTACGACGCTAAAAGTGAGGTGCACTGCATTCGGCGTGTAACATGGAGTAAAATGAGTGGTTAAACATCGAAATATATCCAACGCGAAGGAAATTACAGTCGATTATCATCAAAGTGTTAAGAATGATCGCTATTTGCGGACGCCAGAGATATTTGCGACGCTGGAAGTGTCGTGCATTGCATTCGGCGTGTAAAATGGAGTAAAATGAGCGGTTAAAAGTCGCAATATCTCCAACTTTAAGGAAATTACGGTCGATTTCGTCAAAATAAGTCGAAAGACCGCGTTTTGCGATTGCCAGGGATTGCTGCGACGCGAAAACTGAGGTGCACTGCATTCGGCGTGTAAAATGGAGTAAAATGAGCGGTTAAACGTCGCAATATCTCCAACTTTAAGGAAATTACAGTCGATTTTCGATAAAATGAGACGGAAGATCGTGTTTTAAGAGTGCCAGGGATTGCTGCGACGCTAAAAGTGTCGTGCACTGCATTCGGCGTGTAAAATGGAGTAAAATGAGCGGTTAAGCGTCGCAATATCTCCAACTTCAAGGAATTTACAGTCGATTTTCGTCAAAATGAGACGAAAGATCGTGTTTTACGAGTGCCAGGGATTGTTGCGACGCTAAAAGTGAGGTGCACTGTATTTACCGTGTAAAATGGAGTAAGAGGAGCGTTTAAACGTCGAAATATCTCCAACGGGAAGGCAATTACAGTCGATTATGGTCAAAGTATTAAGAATGATCGCTATTTGCGGGCGCCAGAGATATTTTCCACGCTGAAAGTGTAGTGCACTGCGTTCGGCGTGTGAAATGGAGTAAAATGAGCGGTTAAACGTCGAAATGTCTCCAACTTTAAGGAAATTACAGTCGATTTTCGATAAAATGAGACGGAAGATCGTGTTGTAAGAGTGCCAGGGATTGCTGCGACGCTAAAAGTGAGGTGCACTGCATTCGGCGTGTAAAATGGAGTAACATGAGCCGTTAAACGTCGCAATATCTCCAACTTTAAGGAAATTACAGTCGATTTCTTCCAAATAAGTCGAAAGATCGCGATTTGCGAGTGCCAGGAATTGCTGCGGCGCTAAAAGTGTCGTGCACTGCATTCGGCGTGTAAAATGGAGTAAAATGAGCGGTTAAGCGTCGCAATATCTCCAACTTTAAGGAAATTACAGTCGATATCATCAAAATAAGTCGAAAGATCGCGATTTGCGATTGCCAGGAATTGCCTTACGCTAAAAGTGTCGTGCACTGCATTCGGCGTGTAAAATGGAGTAAAATGAGCGGTTAAACGTCGAAATATCTCCAACTTTAAGGAAATTACAGTCGATTTTCGATAAAATGAGACGGATGATCGTGTTTTACCAGTGCCAGGTATTGTTGCGAAAGCTAAAAGTGAGGTGCACTGCATTCGGCGTGTAAAATGGAGTAAAATGATCCGTTAAACGTCGCAATATCTCCAACTTTAAGGAAATTACAGTCGATTTCATCAAAATAAGTCGAAAGATCGCGATTTGCGATTGCCAGGAATTGCTGTGGCGCTAAAAGTGTCATGCACTGCATTCGGCGTGTAAAATCGAGTAAAATGAGCCGTTAAACGTCGCACTATCTCAAACTTTAAGGAAATTACAGTCGATTTCGTCAAAATAAGTCGAAAGATCGCGTTTTGCGATTGCCAGGGATTGCTGCGACGCTAAAAGTGTCGTGCACTGCATTCGGCGTGTAAATGGAGTAAAATGAGCGGTTAAACGTCGAAATATCTCCAACTTTAAGGAAATTACAGTCGATTTTCGTCAAAATGAGACGAAAGATCGTGTTTTACGAGTGCCAGGGATTGTTGCGAAAGCTAAAAGTGAGGTGCACTGCATTCGGCGTGTAAAATGGAGTAAAATGATCCGTTAAACGTCGCACTATCTCAAACTTTAAGGAAATTACAGTCGATTTTCGTGAAAATCAGACGAATGATCGCGAATTGCGCGCTCCAGGGATTGTTGCGACGCTAAAAGTGAGGTTCTCAGTATTTACCGTGTAAATGGAGTAAGAGGAGCGTTTAAACGTCGAAATATCTCCAACGGGAAAGAAACTACAGTCGATTATCGTGAAAATCAGACGAATGATCGCGAATTGCGCGCTCCAGGGATTGTCGCGACGCTAAAAGTGAGGTGCACTGTATTTACCGTGTAAATGGAGTAAGAGGAGCGTTTAAACGTCGAAATATCTCCAACGGGAAAGAAATTACAGTCGATTATCGTGAAAATCAGACGAATGATCGCGAATTGCGCGCGCCAGGGTTTGTTGCGACGCTAAAAGTGAGGTGCACGGTATTTACCGTGTAAAATGGAGTAAGAGGATCGTTTAAACGTCGAAATATCTCCAACGGGAAGGAAATTACAGTCGATTATGGTCAAAGTATTAAGAGTGATCGCTATTTGCGGGCGCTAGAGATATTTTCCACGCTGAAAGTGCAGTGCACTGCGTTCGGCGTGTAAAATGGAGTAAAATGAGCGGTTAAACGTCGCAATATCTCCAACTTTAAGGAAATTACAGTCGATTTCATCAAAATAAGTCGAAAGATCGCGATTTGCGATTGCCAGGAATTGCTGCGGCGCTAAAAGTGTCATGCACTGCATTCGGTGTGTAAAATGGAGTAAAATGAGCCGTTAAACGTCGCACTATCTCAAACTTTAAGGAAATTACAGTCGATTTCGTCAAAATAAGTCGAAAGATCGCGTTTTGCGATTGCCAGAGTCTCATATGGAGCGCGGGACGTGACACCAGGGATTGCTGCGACGCTAAAAGTGTCGTGCACTGCATTCGGCGTGTAAGATGGAGTAAAATGAGCGGTTAAACGTCGAAATATCTCCAACTTTAAGGAAATTACAATCGATTTTCGTCAAAATGAGACGAAAGATCGTGTTTTACGAGTGCCAGGGATTGTTGCGACGCTAACAGTGAGGTGCACTGTATTTACCGTGTAAAATGGAGTAAGAGGAGCGTTTAAACGTCGAAATATCTCCAACGGGAAGGCAATTACAGTCGATTATGGTCAAAGTATTAAGAATGATCGCTATTTGCGGGCGCCAGAGATATTTTCCACGCTGAAAGTGTAGTGCACTGCGTTCGGCGTGTAAAATGGAGTAAAATGAGCGGTTAAGCGTCGCAATATCTCCAACTTTAAGGAATTTACAGTCGATTTTCGTCAAAATCAGACGAATGATCGCGAATTGCGCGCGCCAGGGATTGTTGCGACGGTAAAAGTGAGGTGCACTGTATTTACCGTGTAAAATGGAGTAAGAGGAGCGTTTAAACGTCGCAATATCTCCAACTTTAAGGAAATTACAGTCGATTTCGTCAAAATAAGTCGACAGATCGCGTTTTGCGATTGCCAGGGATAGCTGCGACGCTAAAAGTGTCGTGCACTGCATTCGGCGTGTAAATGGAGTAAGATGAGCGGTTAAACGTCGAAATATCTCCAACTTTAAGGAAATTACAGTCGATTTTCGTCAAAATGAGACGAAAGATCGTGTTTTACGAGTGCCAGGGATTGTTACGACGCTAAAAGTGAGGTGCACTGCATTCGGCGTGTAACATGGAGTAAAATGAGTGGTTAAACATCGAAATATATCCAACGCGAAGGAAATTACAGTCGATTATCATCAAAGTGTTAAGAATGATCGCTATTTGCGGACGCCAGAGATATTTGCGACGCTGGAAGTGTCGTGCATTGCATTCGGCGTGTAAAATGGAGTAAAATGAGCGGTTAAAAGTCGCAATATCTCCAACTTTAAGGAAATTACGGTCGATTTCGTCAAAATAAGTCGAAAGACCGCGTTTTGCGATTGCCAGGGATTGCTGCGACGCGAAAACTGAGGTGCACTGCATTCGGCGTGTAAAATGGAGTAAAATGAGCGGTTAAACGTCGCAATATCTCCAACTTTAAGGAAATTACAGTCGATTTTCGATAAAATGAGACGGAAGATCGTGTTTTAAGAGTGCCAGGGATTGCTGCGACGCTAAAAGTGTCGTGCACTGCATTCGGCGTGTAAAATGGAGTAAAATGAGCGGTTAAGCGTCGCAATATCTCCAACTTCAAGGAATTTACAGTCGATTTTCGTCAAAATGAGACGAAAGATCGTGTTTTACGAGTGCCAGGGATTGTTGCGACGCTAAAAGTGAGGTGCACTGTATTTACCGTGTAAAATGGAGTAAGAGGAGCGTTTAAACGTCGAAATATCTCCAACGGGAAGGCAATTACAGTCGATTATGGTCAAAGTATTAAGAATGATCGCTATTTGCGGGCGCCAGAGATATTTTCCACGCTGAAAGTGTAGTGCACTGCGTTCGGCGTGTGAAATGGAGTAAAATGAGCGGTTAAACGTCGAAATGTCTCCAACTTTAAGGAAATTACAGTCGATTTTCGATAAAATGAGACGGAAGATCGTGTTGTAAGAGTGCCAGGGATTGCTGCGACGCTAAAAGTGAGGTGCACTGCATTCGGCGTGTAAAATGGAGTAACATGAGCCGTTAAACGTCGCAATATCTCCAACTTTAAGGAAATTACAGTCGATTTCTTCCAAATAAGTCGAAAGATCGCGATTTGCGAGTGCCAGGAATTGCTGCGGCGCTAAAAGTGTCGTGCACTGCATTCGGCGTGTAAAATGGAGTAAAATGAGCGGTTAAGCGTCGCAATATCTCCAACTTTAAGGAAATTACAGTCGATATCATCAAAATAAGTCGAAAGATCGCGATTTGCGATTGCCAGGAATTGCCTTACGCTAAAAGTGTCGTGCACTGCATTCGGCGTGTAAAATGGAGTAAAATGAGCGGTTAAACGTCGAAATATCTCCAACTTTAAGGAAATTACAGTCGATTTTCGATAAAATGAGACGGATGATCGTGTTTTACCAGTGCCAGGTATTGTTGCGAAAGCTAAAAGTGAGGTGCACTGCATTCGGCGTGTAAAATGGAGTAAAATGATCCGTTAAACGTCGCAATATCTCCAACTTTAAGGAAATTACAGTCGATTTCATCAAAATAAGTCGAAAGATCGCGATTTGCGATTGCCAGGAATTGCTGTGGCGCTAAAAGTGTCATGCACTGCATTCGGCGTGTAAAATCGAGTAAAATGAGCCGTTAAACGTCGCACTATCTCAAACTTTAAGGAAATTACAGTCGATTTCGTCAAAATAAGTCGAAAGATCGCGTTTTGCGATTGCCAGGGATTGCTGCGACGCTAAAAGTGTCGTGCACTGCATTCGGCGTGTAAATGGAGTAAAATGAGCGGTTAAACGTCGAAATATCTCCAACTTTAAGGAAATTACAGTCGATTTTCGTCAAAATGAGACGAAAGATCGTGTTTTACGAGTGCCAGGGATTGTTGCGAAAGCTAAAAGTGAGGTGCACTGCATTCGGCGTGTAAAATGGAGTAAAATGATCCGTTAAACGTCGCACTATCTCAAACTTTAAGGAAATTACAGTCGATTTTCGTGAAAATCAGACGAATGATCGCGAATTGCGCGCTCCAGGGATTGTTGCGACGCTAAAAGTGAGGTTCTCAGTATTTACCGTGTAAATGGAGTAAGAGGAGCGTTTAAACGTCGAAATATCTCCAACGGGAAAGAAACTACAGTCGATTATCGTGAAAATCAGACGAATGATCGCGAATTGCGCGCTCCAGGGATTGTCGCGACGCTAAAAGTGAGGTGCACTGTATTTACCGTGTAAATGGAGTAAGAGGAGCGTTTAAACGTCGAAATATCTCCAACGGGAAAGAAATTACAGTCGATTATCGTGAAAATCAGACGAATGATCGCGAATTGCGCGCGCCAGGGTTTGTTGCGACGCTAAAAGTGAGGTGCACGGTATTTACCGTGTAAAATGGAGTAAGAGGATCGTTTAAACGTCGAAATATCTCCAACGGGAAGGAAATTACAGTCGATTATGGTCAAAGTATTAAGAGTGATCGCTATTTGCGGGCGCTAGAGATATTTTCCACGCTGAAAGTGCAGTGCACTGCGTTCGGCGTGTAAAATGGAGTAAAATGAGCGGTTAAACGTCGCAATATCTCCAACTTTAAGGAAATTACAGTCGATTTCATCAAAATAAGTCGAAAGATCGCGATTTGCGATTGCCAGGAATTGCTGCGGCGCTAAAAGTGTCATGCACTGCATTCGGTGTGTAAAATGGAGTAAAATGAGCCGTTAAACGTCGCACTATCTCAAACTTTAAGGAAATTACAGTCGATTTCGTCAAAATAAGTCGAAAGATCGCGTTTTGCGATTGCCAGAGTCTCATATGGAGCGCGGGACGTGACACCAGGGATTGCTGCGACGCTAAAAGTGTCGTGCACTGCATTCGGCGTGTAAGATGGAGTAAAATGAGCGGTTAAACGTCGAAATATCTCCAACTTTAAGGAAATTACAATCGATTTTCGTCAAAATGAGACGAAAGATCGTGTTTTACGAGTGCCAGGGATTGTTGCGACGCTAACAGTGAGGTGCACTGTATTTACCGTGTAAAATGGAGTAAGAGGAGCGTTTAAACGTCGAAATATCTCCAACGGGAAGGCAATTACAGTCGATTATGGTCAAAGTATTAAGAATGATCGCTATTTGCGGGCGCCAGAGATATTTTCCACGCTGAAAGTGTAGTGCACTGCGTTCGGCGTGTAAAATGGAGTAAAATGAGCGGTTAAGCGTCGCAATATCTCCAACTTTAAGGAATTTACAGTCGATTTTCGTCAAAATCAGACGAATGATCGCGAATTGCGCGCGCCAGGGATTGTTGCGACGGTAAAAGTGAGGTGCACTGTATTTACCGTGTAAAATGGAGTAAGAGGAGCGTTTAAACGTCGCAATATCTCCAACTTTAAGGAAATTACAGTCGATTTCGTCAAAATAAGTCGACAGATCGCGTTTTGCGATTGCCAGGGATAGCTGCGACGCTAAAAGTGTCGTGCACTGCATTCGGCGTGTAAAATGGAGTAAAATGAGCGGTTAAACGTCGAACTATCTCCAACTTTAAGGAAATGACAGTCGATTTTCGTCAAAATGAGACGAAATATCGTGTTTTACGAGTGCCAGGGATTGTTACGACGCTAAAAGTGAGGTGCACTGCATTCGGCGTGTAACATGGAGTAAAATGAGTGGTTAAACATCGAAATATATCCAACGCGAAGGAAATTACAGTCGATTATCATCAAAGTGTTAAGAATGATCGCTATTTGCGGACGCCAGAGATATTTGCGACGCTGGAAGTGTCGTGCATTGCATTCGGCGTGTAAAATGGAGTAAAATGAGCGGTTAAACGTCGCAATATCTCCAACTTTAAGGAAATTACGGTCGATTTCGTCAAAATAAGTCGAAAGACCGCGTTTTGCGATTGCCAGGGATTGCTGCGACGCGAAAACTGAGGTGCACTGCATTCGGCGTGTAAAATGGAGTAAAATGAGCGGTTAAACGTCGCAATATCTCCAACTTTAAGGAAATTACAGTCGATTTTCGATAAAATGAGACGGAAGATCGTGTTTTAAGAGTGCCAGGGATTGCTGCGACGCTAAAAGTGTCGTGCACTGCATTCGGCGTGTAAAATGGAGTAAAATGAGCGGTTAAGCGTCGCAATATCTCCAACTTTAAGGAATTTACAGTCGATTTTCGTCAAAATGAGACGAAAGATCGTGTTTTACGAGTGCCAGGGATTGTTGCGACGCTAAAAGTGAGGTGCACTGTATTTACCGTGTAAAATGGAGTAAGAGGAGCGTTTAAACGTCGAAATATCTCCAACGGGAAGGCAATTACAGTCGATTATGGTCAAAGTATTAAGAATGATCGCTATTTGCGGGCGCCAGAGATATTTTCCACGCTGAAAGTGTAGTGCACTGCGTTCGGCGTGTGAAATGGAGTAAAATGAGCGGTTAAACGTCGAAATGTCTCCAACTTTAAGGAAATTACAGTCGATTTTCGATAAAATGAGACGGAAGATCGTGTTGTAAGAGTGCCAGGGATTGCTGCGACGCTAAAAGTGAGGTGCACTGCATTCGGCGTGTAAAATGGAGTAACATGAGCCGTTAAACGTCGCAATATCTCCAACTTTAAGGAAATTACAGTCGATTTCTTCCAAATAAGTCGAAAGATCGCGATTTGCGAGTGCCAGGAATTGCTGCGGCGCTAAAAGTGAGGTGCACTGCATTCGGCGTGTAAAATGGAGTAACATGAGCCGTTAAACGTCGCAATATCTCCAACTTTAAGGAAATTACAGTCGATTTCTTCAAAATAAGTCGAAAGATCGCGATTTGCGAGTGCCAGGAATTGCTGCGGCGCTAAAAGTGTCGTGCACTGCATTCGGCGTGTAAAATGGAGTAAAATGAGCGGTTAAGCGTCGCAATATCTCCAACTTTAAGGAAATTACAGTCGATATCATCAAAATAAGTCGAAAGATCGCGATTTGCGATTGCCAGGAATTGCTGCGGCGCTAAAAGTGTCATGCACTGCATTCGGCGTGTAAAACGGAGTAAAATGAGCCGTTAAACGTCGCACTATCTCAAACTTTAAGGAAATTACAGTCGATTTCGTCAAAATAAGTCGAAAGATCGCGTTTTGCGATTGCCAGGGATTGCTGCGACGCTAAAAGTGTCGTGCACTGCATTCGGCGTGTAAATGGAGTAAAATGAGCGGTTAAACGTCGAAATATCTCCAACTTTAAGGAAATTACAGTCGATTTTCGTCAAAATGAGACGAAAGATCGTGTTTTACGAGTGCCAGGGATTGTTGCGACGCTAAAGGTGAGGTGCACTGTATTTACCGTGTAAAATGGAGTAAGAGGAGCGTTTAAACGTCGAAATATCTCCAACGGGAAGGCAATTACAGTCGATTATGGTCAAAGTATTAAGAATGATCGCTATTTGCGGGCGCCAGAGATATTTTCCACGCTGAAAGTGTAGTGCACTGCGTTCGGCGTGTAAAATGGAGTAAAATGAGCGGTTAAACGTCGAAATGTCTCCAACTTTAAGGAAATTACAGTCGATTTTCGATAAAATGAGACGGAAGATCGTGTTGTAAGAGTGCGAGGGATTGCTGCGACGCTACAAGTGAGGTGCACTGCATTCGGCGTGTAAAATGGAGTAACATGAGCCGTTAAACGTCGCAATATCTCCAACTTTAAGGAAATTACAGTCGATTTCGTCAAAATAAGTCGACAGATCGCGTTTTGCGATTGCCAGGGATAGCTGCGACGCTAAAAGTGTCGTGCACTGCATTCGGCGTGTAAAATGGAGTAAAATGAGCGGTTAAACGTCGAAATATCTCCAACTTTAAGGAAATTACAGTCGATTTTCGTCAAAATGAGACGAAAGATCGTGTTTTACGAGTGCCAGGGATTGTTACGACGCTAAAAGTGAGGTGCACTGCATTCGGCGTGTAACATGGAGTAAAATGAGTGGTTAAACATCGAAATATCTCCAACGCGAAGGAAATTACAGTCGATTATCATCAAAGTGTTAAGAATGATCGCTATTTGCGGACGCCAGAGATATTTGCGACGCTGAAAGTGTCGTGCATTGCATTCGGCGTGTAAAATGGAGTAAAATGAGCGGTTAAACGTCGCAATATCTCCAACTTTAAGGAAATTACATTCGATTTCGTCAAAATAAGTCGAAAGATCGCGTTTTGCGATTGCCAGGGATTGCTGCGACGCTAAAAGTGTCGTGCACTGCATTCGGCGTGTAAAATGGAGTAAAATGAGCGGTTAAACGTCGCAATATCTCAAACTTTAAGGAAATTACAGTCGATTTCATCAAAATAAGTCGAAAGATCGCGATTTGCGATTGCCAGGAATTGCTGCGGCGCTAAAAGTGTCATGCACTGCATTCGGCGTGTAAAATCGAGTAAAATGAGCCGTTAAACGTCGCACTATCTCAAACTTTAAGGAAATTACAGTCGATTTCGTCAAAATAAGTCGAAAGATCGCGTTTTGCGATTACCAGGGATTGCTGCGACGCTAAAAGTGTCGTGCACTGCATTCGGCGTGTAAATGGAGTAAAATGAGCGGTTAAACGTCGAAATATCTCCAACTTTAAGGAAATTACAGTCGATTTTCGTCAAAATGAGACGAAAGATCGTGTTTTACGAGTGCCAGGGATTGTTGCGACGCTAAAAGTGAGGTGCACTGTATTTACCGTGTAAAATGGAGTAAGAGGAGCGTTTAAGCGTCGAAATATCTCCAACGGGAAAGAAATTACAGTCGATTATCGTGAAAATCAGACGAATGATCGCGAATTGCGCGCGCCAGGGTTTGTTGCGACGCTAAAAGTGAGGTGCACGGTATTTACCGTGTAAAATGGAGTAAGAGGAGCGTTTAAACGTCGAAATATCTCCAACGGGAAGGAAATTACAGTCGATTATGGTCAAAGTATTAAGGGTGATCGCTATTTGCGGGCGCTAGAGATATTTTCCACGCTGAAAGTGCAGTGCACTGCGTTCGGCGTGTAAAATGGAATAAAATGAGCGGTTAAACGTCGCAATATCTCCAACTTTAAGGAAATTACAGTCGATTTCATCAAAATAAGTCGAAAGATCGCGATTTGCGATTGCCAGGGATTGCTGCGACGCTAAAAGTGTCGTGCACTGCATTCGGCGTGTAAATGGAGTAAAATGAGCGGTTAAACGTCGAAATATCTCCAATTTTAAGGAAATTACAGTCGATTTCGTCAAAATAAGTCGAAAGATCGCGATTTGCGATTGCCAGGAATTGCTGCGACGCTAAAAGTGTCGTGCACTGCATTCGGCGTGTAAAATGGAGTAAAATGAGCGGTTAAACGTCAAATATCTCCAACTTTAAGGAAATTACAGTCGATTTTCGATAAAATGAGACGGAAGATCGTGTTTTACCAGTGCCAGGGATTGTTGCGAAAGCGAAAAGTGAGGTGCACTGCATACGGCGTGTAAAATGGAGTAAAATGATCCGTTAAACGTCACACTATCTCAAACTTTAAGGAAATTACAGTCGATTTTCGTGAAAATCAGACGAATGATCGCGAATTGCGCGCTCCAGGGATTGTTGCGACGCTAAAAGTGAGGTGCACTGTATTTACCGTGTAAATGGAGTAAGAGGAGCGTTTAAACGTCGAAATATCTCCAACGGGAAAGAAATTACAGTCGATTATCGTGAAAATCAGACGAATGATCGCGAATTGCGCGCTCCAGGGATTGTTGCGACGCTGAAAGTGAGGTGCACTGTATTTACCGTGTAAATGGAGTAAGAGGAGCGTTTAAACGTCGAAATATCTCCAACGGGAAAGAAATTACAGTCGATTATCGTGAAAATCAGACGAATGATCGCGAATTGCGCGCGCCAGGGTTTGTTGCGACGCTAAAAGTGAGGTGCACGGTATTTACCGTGTAAAATGGAGTAAGAGGAGCGTTTAAACGTCGAAATATCTCCAACGGGAAGGCAATTACAGTCGATTATGGTCAAAGTATTAAGAATGATCGCTATTTGCGGGCGCCAGAGATATTTTCCACGCTGAAAGTGTAGTGCACTGCGTTCGGCGTGTAAAATGGAGTAAAATGAGCGGTTAAACGTCGAAATGTCTCCAACTTTAAGGAAATTACAGTCGATTTTCGATAAAATGAGACGGAAGATCGTGTTGTAAGAGTGCCAGGGATTGCTGCGACGCTAAAAGTGAGGTGCACTGCATTCGGCGTGTAAAATGGAGTAACATGAGCCGTTAAACGTCGCAATATCTCCAACTTTAAGGAAATTACAGTCGATTTCTTCAAAATAAGTCGAAAGATCGCGATTTGCGATTGCCAGGAATTGCTGCGGCGCTAAAAGTGTCGTGCACTGCATTCGGCGTGTAAAATGGAGTAAAATGAGCGGTTAAGCGTCGCAATATCTCCAACTTTAAGGAATTTACAGTCGATTTTCGTCAAAATCAGACGAATGATCGATAATTGCGCGCGCCAGGGATTGTTGCGACGGTAAAAGTGAGGTGCACTGTATTTACCGTGTCAACTGGAGTAAGAGGAGCGTTTAAACGTCGCAATATCTCCAACTTTAAGGAAATTACAGTCGATTTCGTCAAAATAAGTCGACAGATCGCGTTTTGCTATTGCCAGGGATAGCTGCGACGCTAAAAGTGTCGTGCACTGCATTCGGCGTGTAAAATGGAGTAAAATGAGCGGTTAAACGTCGAAATATCTCCAACTTTAAGGAAATTACAGTCGATTTTCGATAAAATGAGACGGATGATCGTGTTTTACCAGTGCCAGGTATTGTTGCGAAACCTAAAAGTGAGGTGCACTGCATTCGGCGTGTAAAATGGAGTAACATGATCCGTTAAACGTCGCAATATCTCCAACTTTAAGGAAATTACAGTCGATTTCATCAAAATAAGTCGAAAGATCGCGATTTGGATTGCCAGGAATTGCTGCGGCGCTAAAAGTGTCATGCACTGCATTCGGCGTGTAAAATCGAGTAAAATGAGCCGTTAAACGTCGCACTATCTCAAACTTTAAGGAAATTACAGTCGATTTCGTCAAAATAAGTCGAAAGATCGCGTTTTGCGATTGCCAGGGATTGCTGCGACGCTAAAAGTGTCGTGCACTGCATTCGGCGTGTAAATGGAGTAAGATGAGCGGTTAAACGTCGAAATATCTCCAACTTTAAGGAAATTACAGTCGATTTTCGTCAAAATGAGACGAAAGATCGTGTTTTACGAGTGCCAGGGATTGTTGCGACGCTAAAAGTGAGGTGCACTGTATTTACCGTGTAAAATGGAGTAAGAGGAGCGTTTAAACGTCGAAATATCTCCAACGGGAAAGAAATTACAGTCGATTATCGTGAAAATCAGACGAATGATCGCGAATTGCGCGCGCCAGGGTTTGTTGCGACGCTAAAAGTGAGGTGCACGGTATTTACCGTGTAAAATGGAGTAAGAGGAGCGTTTAAACGTCGAAATATCTCCAACGGGAAGGAAATTACAGTCGATTATGGTCAAAGTATTAAGAGTGATCGCTATTTGCGGGCGCTAGAGATATTTTCCACGCTGAAAGTGCAGTGCACTGCGTTCGGCGTGTAAAATGGAGTAAAATGAGCGGTTAAACGTCGCAATATCTCCAACTTTAAGGAAATTACAGTCGATTTCATCAAAATAAGTCGAAAGATCGCGTTTTGCGATTGCCAGGGATTGCTGCGACGCTAAAAGTGTCGTGCACTGCATTCGGCGTGTAAATGGAGTAAAATGAGCGGTTAAACGTCGAAATATCTCCAATTTTAAGGAAATTACAGTCGATTTCGTCAAAATAAGTCGAAAGATCGCGATTTGCGATTGCCAGGAATTGCTGCGACGCTAAAAGTGTCGTGCTCTGCATTCGGCGTGTAAAATGGAGTAAAATGAGCGGTTAAACGTCGAAATATCTCCAACTTTAAGGAAATTACAGTCGATTATCGATAAAATGAGACGGAAGATCGTGTTTTACCAGTGCCAGGGATTGTTGCGAAAGCTAAAAGTGAGGTGCACTGCATACGGCGTGTAAACTGGAGTAAAATGATCCGTTAAACGTCGCACTATCTCAAACTTTAAGGAAATTACAGTCGATTTTCGTGAAAATCAGACGAATGATCGCGAATTGCGCGCTCCAGGGATTGTTGCGACGCTAAAAGTGAGGTGCACTGTATTTACCGTGTAAATGGAGTAAGAGGAGCGTTTAAACGTCGAAATATCTCCAACGGGAAAGAAATTACAGTCGATTATCGTGAAAATCAGACGAATGATCGCGAATTGCGCGCGCCAGGGTTTGTTGCGACGCTAAAAGTGAGGTGCACGGTATTTACCGTGTAAAATGGAGTAAGAGGAGCGTTTAAACGTCGAAATATCTCCAACGGGAAGGCAATTACAGTCGATTATGGTCAAAGTATTAAGAATGATCGCTATTTGCGGGCGCCAGAGATATTTTCCACGCTGAAAGTGTAGTGCACTGCGTTCGGCGTGTAAAATGGAGTAAAATGAGCGGTTAAACGTCGAAATGTCTCCAACTTTAAAGAAATTACAGTCGATTTTCGATAAAATGAGACGGAAGATCGTGTTGTAAGAGTGCCAGGGATTGCTGCGACGCTAAAAGTGAGGTGCACTGCATTCGGCGTGTAAAATGGAGTAACATGAGCCGTTAAACGTCGCAATATCTCCAACTTTAAGGAAATTACAGTCGATTTCTTCAAAATAAGTCGAAAGATCGCGTTGTGCGATTGCCAGGGATTGCTGCGACGCTAAAAGTGTCGTGCACTGCATTCGGCGTGTAAATGGAGTAAGATGAGCGGTTAAACGTCGAAATATCTCCAACTTTAAGGAAATTACAGTCGATTTTCGTCAAAATGAGACGAAAGATCGTGTTTTACGAGTGCCAGGGATTGTTGCGACGCTAAAAGTGAGGTGCACTGTATTTACCGTGTAAAATGGAGTAAGAGGAGCGTTTAAACGTCGAAATATCTCCAACGGGAAAGAAATTACAGTCGATTATCGTGAAAATCAGACGAATGATCGCGAATTGCGCGCGCCAGGGTTTGTTGCGACGCTAAAAGTGAGGTGCACGGTATTTACCGTGTAAAATGGAGTAAGAGGAGCGTTTAAACGTCGAAATATCTCCAACGGGAAGGCAATTACAGTCGATTATGGTCAAAGTATTAAGAATGATCGCTATTTGCGGGCGCCAGAGATATTTTCCACGCTGAAAGTGTAGTGCACTGCGTTCGGCGTGTAAAATGGAGTAAAATGAGCGGTTAAACGTCGAAATGTCTCCAACTTTAAGGAAATTACAGTCGATTTTCGATAAAATGAGACGGAAGATCGTGTTGTAAGAGTGCCAGGGATTGCTGCGACGCTAAAAGTGAGGTGCACTGCATTCGGCGTGTAAAATGGAGTAACATGAGCCGTTAAACGTCGCAATATCTCCAACTTTAAGGAAATTACAGTCGATTTCTTCAAAATAAGTCGAAAGATCGCGATTTGCGATTGCCAGGAATTGCTGCGGCGCTAAAAGTGTCGTGCACTGCATTCGGCGTGTAAAATGGAGTAAAATGAGCGGTTAAGCGTCGCAATATCTCCAACTTTAAGGAATTTACAGTCGATTTTCGTCAAAATCAGACGAATGATCGATAATTGCGCGCGCCAGGGATTGTTGCGACGGTAAAAGTGAGGTGCACTGTATTTACCGTGTAAACTGGAGTAAGAGGAGCGTTTAAACGTCGCAATATCTCCAACTTTAAGGAAATTACAGTCGATTTCGTCAAAATAAGTCGACAGATCGCGTTTTGCTATTGCCAGGGATAGCTGCGACGCTAAAAGTGTCGTGCACTGCATTCGGCGTGTAAAATGGAGTAAAATGAGCGGTTAAACGTCGAAATATCTCCAACTTTAAGGAAATTACAGTCGATTTTCGATAAAATGAGACGGATGATCGTGTTTTACCAGTGCCAGGTATTGTTGCGAAACCTAAAAGTGAGGTGCACTGCATTCGGCGTGTAAAATGGAGTAAAATGATCCGTTAAACGTCGCAATATCTCCAACTTTAAGGAAATTACAGTCGATTTCATCAAAATAAGTCGAAAGATCGCGATTTGGATTGCCAGGAATTGCTGCGGCGCTAAAAGTGTCATGCACTGCATTCGGCGTGTAAAATCGAGTAAAATGAGCCGTTAAACGTCGCACTATCTCAAACTTTAAGGAAATTACAGTCGATTTCGTCAAAATAAGTCGAAAGATCGCGTTTTGCGATTGCCAGGGATTGCTGCGACGCTAAAAGTGTCGTGCACTGCATTCGGCGTGTAAATGGAGTAAGATGAGCGGTTAAACGTCGAAATATCTCCAACTTTAAGGAAATTACAGTCGATTTTCGTCAAAATGAGACGAAAGATCGTGTTTTACGAGTGCCAGGGATTGTTGCGACGCTAAAAGTGAGGTGCACTGTATTTACCGTGTAAAATGGAGTAAGAGGAGCGTTTAAACGTCGAAATATCTCCAACGGGAAAGAAATTACAGTCGATTATCGTGAAAATCAGACGAATGATCGCGAATTGCGCGCGCCAGGGTTTGTTGCGACGCTAAAAGTGAGGTGCACGGTATTTACCGTGTAAAATGGAGTAAGAGGAGCGTTTAAACGTCGAAATATCTCCAACGGGAAGGAAATTACAGTCGATTATGGTCAAAGTATTAAGAGTGATCGCTATTTGCGGGCGCTAGAGATATTTTCCACGCTGAAAGTGCAGTGCACTGCGTTCGGCGTGTAAAATGGAGTAAAATGAGCGGTTAAACGTCGCAATATCTCCAACTTTAAGGAAATTACAGTCGATTTCATCAAAATAAGTCGAAAGATCGCGTTTTGCGATTGCCAGGGATTGCTGCGACGCTAAAAGTGTCGTGCACTGCATTCGGCGTGTAAATGGAGTAAAATGAGCGGTTAAACGTCGAAATATCTCCAATTTTAAGGAAATTACAGTCGATTTCGTCAAAATAAGTCGAAAGATCGCGATTTGCGATTGCCAGGAATTGCTGCGACGCTAAAAGTGTCGTGCTCTGCATTCGGCGTGTAAAATGGAGTAAAATGAGCGGTTAAACGTCGAAATATCTCCAACTTTAAGGAAATTACAGTCGATTTTCGATAAAATGAGACGGAAGATCGTGTTTTACCAGTGCCAGGGATTGTTGCGAAAGCTAAAAGTGAGGTGCACTGCATACGGCGTGTAAACTGGAGTAAAATGATCCGTTAAACGTCGCACTATCTCAAACTTTAAGGAAATTACAGTCGATTTTCGTGAAAATCAGACGAATGATCGCGAATTGCGCGCTCCAGGGATTGTTGCGACGCTAAAAGTGAGGTGCACTGTATTTACCGTGTAAATGGAGTAAGAGGAGCGTTTAAACGTCGAAATATCTCCAACGGGAAAGAAATTACAGTCGATTATCGTGAAAATCAGACGAATGATCGCGAATTGCGCGCTCCAGGGATTGTTGCGACGCTGAAAGTGAGGTGCACTGTATTTACCGTGTAAATGGAGTAAGAGGAGCGTTTAAACGTCGAAATATCTCCAACGGGAAAGAAATTACAGTCGATTATCGTGAAAATCAGACGAATGATCGCGAATTGCGCGCGCCAGGGTTTGTTGCGACGCTAAAAGTGAGGTGCACGGTATTTACCGTGTAAAATGGAGTAAGAGGAGCGTTTAAACGTCGAAATATCTCCAACGGGAAGGCAATTACAGTCGATTATGGTCAAAGTATTAAGAATGATCGCTATTTGCGGGCGCCAGAGATATTTTCCACGCTGAAAGTGTAGTGCACTGCGTTCGGCGTGTAAAATGGAGTAAAATGAGCGGTTAAACGTCGAAATGTCTCCAACTTTAAAGAAATTACAGTCGATTTTCGATAAAATGAGACGGAAGATCGTGTTGTAAGAGTGCCAGGGATTGCTGCGACGCTAAAAGTGAGGTGCACTGCATTCGGCGTGTAAAATGGAGTAACATGAGCCGTTAAACGTCGCAATATCTCCAACTTTAAGGAAATTACAGTCGATTTCTTCAAAATAAGTCGAAAGATCGCGTTGTGCGATTGCCAGGGATTGCTGCGACGCTAAAAGTGTCGTGCACTGCATTCGGCGTGTAAATGGAGTAAGATGAGCGGTTAAACGTCGAAATATCTCCAACTTTAAGGAAATTACAGTCGATTTTCGTCAAAATGAGACGAAAGATCGTGTTTTACGAGTGCCAGGGATTGTTGCGACGCTAAAAGTGAGGTGCACTGTATTTACCGTGTAAAATGGAGTAAGAGGAGCGTTTAAACGTCGAAATATCTCCAACGGGAAAGAAATTACAGTCGATTATCGTGAAAATCAGACGAATGATCGCGAATTGCGCGCGCCAGGGTTTGTTGCGACGCTAAAAGTGAGGTGCACGGTATTTACCGTGTAAAATGGAGTAAGAGGAGCGTTTAAACGTCGAAATATCTCCAACGGGAAGGAAATTACAGTCGATTATGGTCAAAGTATTAAGAGTGATCGCTATTTGCGGGCGCCAGAGATATTTGCGACGCTGAAAGTGTCGTGCATTGCATTCGGCGTGTAAAATGGAGTAAAATGAGCGGTTAAACGTCGCAATATCTCCAACTTTAAGGAAATTACAGTCGATTTCATCAAAATAAGTCGAAAGATCGCGATTTGCGATTGCCAGGAATTGCTGCGGCGCTAAAAGTGTCATGCACTGCATTCGGCGTGTAAAATGGAGTAAAATGAGCCGTTAAACGTCGCCCTATCTCAAACTTTAAGGAAATTACAGTCGATTTCGTCAAAATAAGTCGAAAGATCGCGTTTTGCGATTGCCAGGGATTGCTGCGACGCTAAAAGTGTCGTGCACTGCATTCGGCGTGTAAATGGAGTAAAATGAGCGGTTAAACGTCGAAATACCTCCAATTTTAAGGAAATTACAGTCGATTTCGTCAAAATAAGTCGAAAGATCGCGATTTGCGATTGCCAGGAATTGCTGCGACGCTAAAAGTGTCGTGCTCTGCATTCGGCGTGTAAAATGGAGTAAAATGAGCGGTTAAACGTCGAAATATCTCCAACTTTAAGGAAATTACAGTCGATTTTCGATAAAATGAGACGGAAGATCGTGTTTTACCAGTGCCAGGGATTGTTGCGAAAGCTAAAAGTGAGGTGCACTGCATACGGCGTGTAAACTGGAGTAAAATGATCCGTTAAACGTCGCACTATCTCAAACTTTAAGGAAATTACAGTCGATTTACGTGAAAATCAGACGAATGATCGCGAATTGCGCGCTCCAGGGATTGTTGCGACGCTAAAAGTGAGGTGCACTGTATTTACCGTGTAAATGGAGTAAGAGGAGCGTTTAAACGTCGAAATATCTCCAACGGGAAAGAAATTACAGTCGATTATCGTGAAAATCAGACGAATGATCGCGAATTGCGCGCTCCAGGGATTGTTGCGACGCTGAAAGTGAGGTGCACTGTATTTACCGTGTAAATGGAGTAAGAGGAGCGTTTAAACGTCGAAATATCTCCAACGGGAAAGAAATTACAGTCGATTATCGTGAAAATCAGACGAATGATCGCGAATTGCGCGCGCCAGGGTTTGTTGCGACGCTAAAAGTGAGGTGCACGGTATTTACCGTGTAGAATGGAGTAAGAGGAGCGTTTAAACGTCGAAATATCTCCAACGGGAAGGCAATTACAGTCGATTATGGTCAAAGTATTAAGAATGATCGCTATTTGCGGGCGCCAGAGATATTTTCCACGCTGAAAGTGTAGTGCACTGCGTTCGGCGTGTAAAATGGAGTAAAATGAGCGGTTAAACGTCGAAATGTCTCCAACTTTAAAGAAATTACAGTCGATTTTCGATAAAATGAGACGGAAGATCGTGTTGTAAGAGTGCCAGGGATTGCTGCGACGCTAAAAGTGAGGTGCACTGCATTCGGCGTGTAAAATGGAGTAACATGAGCCGTTAAACGTCGCAATATCTCCAACTTTAAGGAAATTACAGTCGATTTCTTCAAAATAAGTCGAAAGATCGCGATTTGCGATTGCCAGGAATTGCTGCGGCGCTAAAAGTGTCGCGCACTGCATTCGGCGTGTAAAATGGAGTAAAATGAGCGGTTAAGCGTCGCAATATCTCCAACTTTAAGGAATTTACAGTCGATTTTCGTCAAAATCAGACGAATGATCGCGAATTGCGCGCTCCAGGGATTGTTGCGACGCTAAAAGTGAGGTTCTCAGTATTTACCGTGTAAATGGAGTAAGAGGAGCGTTTAAACGTCGAAATATCTCCAACGGGAAAGAAACTACAGTCGATTATCGTGAAAATCAGACGAATGATCGCGAATTGCGCGCTCCAGGGATTGTCGCGACGCTAAAAGTGAGGTGCACTGTATTTACCGTGTAAATGGAGTAAGAGGAGCGTTTAAACGTCGAAATATCTCCAACGGGAAAGAAATTACAGTCGATTATCGTGAAAATCAGACGAATGATCGCGAATTGCGCGCGCCAGGGTTTGTTGCGACGCTAAAAGTGAGGTGCACGGTATTTACCGTGTAAAATGGAGTAAGAGGATCGTTTAAACGTCGAAATATCTCCAACGGGAAGGAAATTACAGTCGATTATGGTCAAAGTATTAAGAGTGATCGCTATTTGCGGGCGCTAGAGATATTTTCCACGCTGAAAGTGCAGTGCACTGCGTTCGGCGTGTAAAATGGAGTAAAATGAGCGGTTAAACGTCGCAATATCTCCAACTTTAAGGAAATTACAGCCGATTTCATCAAAATAAGTCGAAAGATCGCGATTTGCGATTGCCAGGAATTGCTGCGGCGCTAAAAGTGTCATGCACTGCATTCGGTGTGTAAAATGGAGTAAAATGAGCCGTTAAACGTCGCACTATCTCAAACTTTAAGGAAATTACAGTCGATTTCGTCAAAATAAGTCGAAAGATCGCGTTTTGCGATTGCCAGAGTCTCATATGGAGCGCGGGACGTGACACCAGGGATTGCTGCGACGCTAAAAGTGTCGTGCACTGCATTCGGCGTGTAAGATGGAGTAAAATGAGCGGTTAAACGTCGAAATATCTCCAACTTTAAGGAAATTACAATCGATTTTCGTCAAAATGAGACGAAAGATCGTGTTTTACGAGTGCCAGGGATT
The DNA here is from genome assembly GCA_029958995.1 of Bombus sonorus. NCBI lineage: Eukaryota > Metazoa > Arthropoda > Insecta > Hymenoptera > Apidae > Bombus > Bombus sonorus. The sequence goes on along the minus strand of JARWAU010000008.1, from coordinate 3,704,311 downwards.
GTTGCGACGCTAACAGTGAGGTGCGCTGTATTTACCGTGTAAAATGGAGTAAGAGGAGCGTTTAAACGTCGAAATATCTCCAACGGGAAGGCAATTACAGTCGATTATGGTCAAAGTATTAAGAATGATCGCTATTTGCGGGCGCCAGAGATATTTTCCACGCTGAAAGTGTAGTGCACTGCGTTCGGCGTGTAAAATGGAGTAAAATGAGCGGTTAAACGTCGAAATGTCTCCAACTTTAAGGAAATTACAGTCGATTTTCGATAAAATGAGACGGAAGATCGTGTTGTAAGAGTGCCAGGGATTGCTGCGACGCTAAAAGTGAGGTGCACTGCATTCGGCGTGTAAAATGGAGTAACATGAGCCGTTAAACGTCGCAATATCTCCAACTTTAAGGAAATTACAGTCGATTTCGTCAAAATAAGTCGACTGATCGCGTTTTGCGATTGCCAGGGATAGCTGCGACGCTAAAAGTGTCGTGCACTGCATTCGGCGTGTAAAATGGAGTAAAATGAGCGGTTAAACGTCGAAATATCTCCAACTTTAAGGAAATTACAGTCGATTTTCGTCAAAATGAGACGAAAGATCGTGTTTTACGAGTGCCAGGGATTGTTACGACGCTAAAAGTGAGGTGCACTGCATTCGGCGTGTAACATGGAGTAAAATGAGTGGTTAAACATCGAAATATCTCCAACGCGAAGGAAATTACAGTCGATTATCATCAAAGTGTTAAGAATGATCGCTATTTGCGGACGCCAGAGATATTTGCGACGCTGAAAGTGTCGTGCATTGCATTCGGCGTGTAAAATGGAGTAAAATGAGCGGTTAAACGTCGCAATATCTCCAACTTTAAGGAAATTACATTCGATTTCGTCAAAATAAGTCGAAAGATCGCGTTTTGCGATTGCCAGGGATTGCTGCGACGCTAAAAGTGTCGTGCACTGCATTCGGCGTGTAAAATGGAGTAAAATGAGCGGTTAAACGTCGCAATATCTCAAACTTTAAGGAAATTACAGTCGATTTCATCAAAATAAGTCGAAAGATCGCGATTTGCGATTGCCAGGAATTGCTGCGGCGCTAAAAGTGTCATGCACTGCATTCGGCGTGTAAAATCGAGTAAAATGAGCCGTTAAACGTCGCACTATCTCAAACTTTAAGGAAATTACAGTCGATTTCGTCAAAATAAGTCGAAAGATCGCGTTTTGCGATTACCAGGGATTGCTGCGACGCTAAAAGTGTCGTGCACTGCATTCGGCGTGTAAATGGAGTAAAATGAGCGGTTAAACGTCGAAATATCTCCAACTTTAAGGAAATTACAGTCGATTTTCGTCAAAATGAGACGAAAGATCGTGTTTTACGAGTGCCAGGGATTGTTGCGACGCTAAAAGTGAGGTGCACTGTATTTACCGTGTAAAATGGAGTAAGAGGAGCGTTTAAGCGTCGAAATATCTCCAACGGGAAAGAAATTACAGTCGATTATCGTGAAAATCAGACGAATGATCGCGAATTGCGCGCGCCAGGGTTTGTTGCGACGCTAAAAGTGAGGTGCACGGTATTTACCGTGTAAAATGGAGTAAGAGGAGCGTTTAAACGTCGAAATATCTCCAACGGGAAGGAAATTACAGTCGATTATGGTCAAAGTATTAAGGGTGATCGCTATTTGCGGGCGCTAGAGATATTTTCCACGCTGAAAGTGCAGTGCACTGCGTTCGGCGTGTAAAATGGAATAAAATGAGCGGTTAAACGTCGCAATATCTCCAACTTTAAGGAAATTACAGTCGATTTCATCAAAATAAGTCGAAAGATCGCGATTTGCGATTGCCAGGGATTGCTGCGACGCTAAAAGTGTCGTGCACTGCATTCGGCGTGTAAATGGAGTAAAATGAGCGGTTAAACGTCGAAATATCTCCAATTTTAAGGAAATTACAGTCGATTTCGTCAAAATAAGTCGAAAGATCGCGATTTGCGATTGCCAGGAATTGCTGCGACGCTAAAAGTGTCGTGCACTGCATTCGGCGTGTAAAATGGAGTAAAATGAGCGGTTAAACGTCAAATATCTCCAACTTTAAGGAAATTACAGTCGATTTTCGATAAAATGAGACGGAAGATCGTGTTTTACCAGTGCCAGGGATTGTTGCGAAAGCGAAAAGTGAGGTGCACTGCATACGGCGTGTAAAATGGAGTAAAATGATCCGTTAAACGTCACACTATCTCAAACTTTAAGGAAATTACAGTCGATTTTCGTGAAAATCAGACGAATGATCGCGAATTGCGCGCTCCAGGGATTGTTGCGACGCTAAAAGTGAGGTGCACTGTATTTACCGTGTAAATGGAGTAAGAGGAGCGTTTAAACGTCGAAATATCTCCAACGGGAAAGAAATTACAGTCGATTATCGTGAAAATCAGACGAATGATCGCGAATTGCGCGCTCCAGGGATTGTTGCGACGCTGAAAGTGAGGTGCACTGTATTTACCGTGTAAATGGAGTAAGAGGAGCGTTTAAACGTCGAAATATCTCCAACGGGAAAGAAATTACAGTCGATTATCGTGAAAATCAGACGAATGATCGCGAATTGCGCGCGCCAGGGTTTGTTGCGACGCTAAAAGTGAGGTGCACGGTATTTACCGTGTAAAATGGAGTAAGAGGAGCGTTTAAACGTCGAAATATCTCCAACGGGAAGGCAATTACAGTCGATTATGGTCAAAGTATTAAGAATGATCGCTATTTGCGGGCGCCAGAGATATTTTCCACGCTGAAAGTGTAGTGCACTGCGTTCGGCGTGTAAAATGGAGTAAAATGAGCGGTTAAACGTCGAAATGTCTCCAACTTTAAGGAAATTACAGTCGATTTTCGATAAAATGAGACGGAAGATCGTGTTGTAAGAGTGCCAGGGATTGCTGCGACGCTAAAAGTGAGGTGCACTGCATTCGGCGTGTAAAATGGAGTAACATGAGCCGTTAAACGTCGCAATATCTCCAACTTTAAGGAAATTACAGTCGATTTCGTCAAAATAAGTCGACAGATCGCGTTTTGCGATTGCCAGGGATAGCTGCGACGCTAAAAGTGTCGTGCACTGCATTCGGCGTGTAAAATGGAGTAAAATGAGCGGTTAAACGTCGAAATATCTCCAACTTTAAGGAAATTACAGTCGATTTTCGTCAAAATGAGACGAAAGATCGTGTTTTACGAGTGCCAGGGATTGTTACGACGCTAAAAGTGAGGTGCACTGCATTCGGCGTGTAACATGGAGTAAAATGAGTGGTTAAACATCGAAATATCTCCAACGCGAAGGAAATTACAGTCGATTATCATCAAAGTGTTAAGAATGATCGCTATTTGCGGACGCCAGAGATATTTGCGACGCTGAAAGTGTCGTGCATTGCATTCGGCGTGTAAAATGGAGTAAAATGAGCGGTTAAACGTCGCAATATCTCCAACTTTAAGGAAATTACATTCGATTTCGTCAAAATAAGTCGAAAGATCGCGTTTTGCGATTGCCAGGGATTGCTGCGACGCTAAAAGTGTCGTGCACTGCATTCGGCGTGTAAAATGGAGTAAAATGAGCGGTTAAACGTCGCAATATCTCAAACTTTAAGGAAATTACAGTCGATTTCATCAAAATAAGTCGAAAGATCGCGATTTGCGATTGCCAGGAATTGCTGCGGCGCTAAAAGTGTCATGCACTGCATTCGGCGTGTAAAATCGAGTAAAATGAGCCGTTAAACGTCGCACTATCTCAAACTTTAAGGAAATTACAGTCGATTTCGTCAAAATAAGTCGAAAGATCGCGTTTTGCGATTACCAGGGATTGCTGCGACGCTAAAAGTGTCGTGCACTGCATTCGGCGTGTAAATGGAGTAAAATGAGCGGTTAAACGTCGAAATATCTCCAACTTTAAGGAAATTACAGTCGATTTTCGTCAAAATGAGACGAAAGATCGTGTTTTACGAGTGCCAGGGATTGTTGCGACGCTAAAAGTGAGGTGCACTGTATTTACCGTGTAAAATGGAGTAAGAGGAGCGTTTAAGCGTCGAAATATCTCCAACGGGAAAGAAATTACAGTCGATTATCGTGAAAATCAGACGAATGATCGCGAATTGCGCGCGCCAGGGTTTGTTGCGACGCTAAAAGTGAGGTGCACGGTATTTACCGTGTAAAATGGAGTAAGAGGAGCGTTTAAACGTCGAAATATCTCCAACGGGAAGGAAATTACAGTCGATTATGGTCAAAGTATTAAGGGTGATCGCTATTTGCGGGCGCTAGAGATATTTTCCACGCTGAAAGTGCAGTGCACTGCGTTCGGCGTGTAAAATGGAATAAAATGAGCGGTTAAACGTCGCAATATCTCCAACTTTAAGGAAATTACAGTCGATTTCATCAAAATAAGTCGAAAGATCGCGATTTGCGATTGCCAGGGATTGCTGCGACGCTAAAAGTGTCGTGCACTGCATTCGGCGTGTAAATGGAGTAAAATGAGCGGTTAAACGTCGAAATATCTCCAATTTTAAGGAAATTACAGTCGATTTCGTCAAAATAAGTCGAAAGATCGCGATTTGCGATTGCCAGGAATTGCTGCGACGCTAAAAGTGTCGTGCACTGCATTCGGCGTGTAAAATGGAGTAAAATGAGCGGTTAAACGTCAAATATCTCCAACTTTAAGGAAATTACAGTCGATTTTCGATAAAATGAGACGGAAGATCGTGTTTTACCAGTGCCAGGGATTGTTGCGAAAGCGAAAAGTGAGGTGCACTGCATACGGCGTGTAAAATGGAGTAAAATGATCCGTTAAACGTCACACTATCTCAAACTTTAAGGAAATTACAGTCGATTTTCGTGAAAATCAGACGAATGATCGCGAATTGCGCGCTCCAGGGATTGTTGCGACGCTAAAAGTGAGGTGCACTGTATTTACCGTGTAAATGGAGTAAGAGGAGCGTTTAAACGTCGAAATATCTCCAACGGGAAAGAAATTACAGTCGATTATCGTGAAAATCAGACGAATGATCGCGAATTGCGCGCTCCAGGGATTGTTGCGACGCTGAAAGTGAGGTGCACTGTATTTACCGTGTAAATGGAGTAAGAGGAGCGTTTAAACGTCGAAATATCTCCAACGGGAAAGAAATTACAGTCGATTATCGTGAAAATCAGACGAATGATCGCGAATTGCGCGCGCCAGGGTTTGTTGCGACGCTAAAAGTGAGGTGCACGGTATTTACCGTGTAAAATGGAGTAAGAGGAGCGTTTAAACGTCGAAATATCTCCAACGGGAAGGCAATTACAGTCGATTATGGTCAAAGTATTAAGAATGATCGCTATTTGCGGGCGCCAGAGATATTTTCCACGCTGAAAGTGTAGTGCACTGCGTTCGGCGTGTAAAATGGAGTAAAATGAGCGGTTAAACGTCGAAATGTCTCCAACTTTAAGGAAATTACAGTCGATTTTCGATAAAATGAGACGGAAGATCGTGTTGTAAGAGTGCCAGGGATTGCTGCGACGCTAAAAGTGAGGTGCACTGCATTCGGCGTGTAAAATGGAGTAACATGAGCCGTTAAACGTCGCAATATCTCCAACTTTAAGGAAATTACAGTCGATTTCTTCAAAATAAGTCGAAAGATCGCGATTTGCGATTGCCAGGAATTGCTGCGGCGCTAAAAGTGTCGTGCACTGCATTCGGCGTGTAAAATGGAGTAAAATGAGCGGTTAAGCGTCGCAATATCTCCAACTTTAAGGAATTTACAGTCGATTTTCGTCAAAATCAGACGAATGATCGATAATTGCGCGCGCCAGGGATTGTTGCGACGGTAAAAGTGAGGTGCACTGTATTTACCGTGTAAACTGGAGTAAGAGGAGCGTTTAAACGTCGCAATATCTCCAACTTTAAGGAAATTACAGTCGATTTCGTCAAAATAAGTCGACAGATCGCGTTTTGCTATTGCCAGGGATAGCTGCGACGCTAAAAGTGTCGTGCACTGCATTCGGCGTGTAAAATGGAGTAAAATGAGCGGTTAAACGTCGAAATATCTCCAACTTTAAGGAAATTACAGTCGATTTTCGATAAAATGAGACGGATGATCGTGTTTTACCAGTGCCAGGTATTGTTGCGAAACCTAAAAGTGAGGTGCACTGCATTCGGCGTGTAAAATGGAGTAAAATGAGCGGTCAAACGTCGAAATATCTCCAACTTTAAGGAAATTACAGTCGATTTTCGATAAAATGAGACGAAAGATCGTGTTTTACGAGTGCCAGGGATTGTTGCGACGCTAAAAGTGAGGTGCACTGTATTTACCGTGTAAAATGGAGTAAGAGGAGCGTTTAAACGTCGAAATATCTCCAACGGGAAAGAAATTACAGTCGATTATCGTGAAAATCAGACGAATGATCGCGAATTGCGCGCGCCAGGGTTTGTTGCGACGCTAAAAGTGAGGTGCACGGTATTTACCGTGTAAAATGGAGTAAGAGGAGCGTTTAAACGTCGAAATATCTCCAACGGGAAGGAAATTACAGTCGATTATGGTCAAAGTATTAAGAGTGATCGCTATTTGCGGGCGCTAGAGATATTTTCCACGCTGAAAGTGCAGTGCACTGCGTTCGGCGTGTAAAATGGAGTAAAATGAGCGGTTAAACGTCGCAATATCTCCAACTTTAAGGAAATTACAGTCGATTTCATCAAAATAAGTCGAAAGATCGCGTTTTGCGATTGCCAGGGATTGCTGCGACGCTAAAAGTGTCGTGCACTGCATTCGGCGTGTAAATGGAGTAAAATGAGCGGTTAAACGTCGAAATATCTCCAATTTTAAGGAAATTACAGTCGATTTCGTCAAAATAAGTCGAAAGATCGCGATTTGCGATTGCCAGGAATTGCTGCGACGCTAAAAGTGTCGTGCTCTGCATTCGGCGTGTAAAATGGAGTAAAATGAGCGGTTAAACGTCGAAATATCTCCAACTTTAAGGAAATTACAGTCGATTTTCGATAAAATGAGACGGAAGATCGTGTTTTACCAGTGCCAGGGATTGTTGCGAAAGCTAAAAGTGAGGTGCGCTGCATACGGCGTGTAAACTGGAGTAAAATGATCCGTTAAACGTCGCACTATCTCAAACTTTAAGGAAATTACAGTCGATTTTCGATAAAATGAGACGGAAGATCGTGTTTTACCAGTGCCAGGGATTGTTGCGAAAGCTAAAAGTGAGGTGCACTGCATACGGCGTGTAAACTGGAGTAAAATGATCCGTTAAACGTCGCACTATCTCAAACTTTAAGGAAATTACAGTCGATTTACGTGAAAATCAGACGAATGATCGCGAATTGCGCGCTCCAGGGATTGTTGCGACGCTAAAAGTGAGGTGCACTGTATTTACCGTGTAAATGGAGTAAGAGGAGCGTTTAAACGTCGAAATATCTCCAACGGGAAAGAAATTACAGTCGATTATCGTGAAAATCAGACGAATGATCGCGAATTGCGCGCTCCAGGGATTGTTGCGACGCTGAAAGTGAGGTGCACTGTATTTACCGTGTAAATGGAGTAAGAGGAGCGTTTAAACGTCGAAATATCTCCAACGGGAAAGAAATTACAGTCGATTATCGTGAAAATCAGACGAATGATCGCGAATTGCGCGCGCCAGGGTTTGTTGCGACGCTAAAAGTGAGGTGCACGGTATTTACCGTGTAGAATGGAGTAAGAGGAGCGTTTAAACGTCGAAATATCTCCAACGGGAAGGCAATTACAGTCGATTATGGTCAAAGTATTAAGAATGATCGCTATTTGCGGGCGCCAGAAATATTTTCCACGCTGAAAGTGTAGTGCACTGCGTTCGGCGTGTAAAATGGAGTAAAATGAGCGGTTAAACGTCGAAATGTCTCCAACTTTAAAGAAATTACAGTCGATTTTCGATAAAATGAGACGGAAGATCGTGTTGTAAGAGTGCCAGGGATTGCTGCGACGCTAAAAGTGAGGTGCACTGCATTCGGCGTGTAAAATGGAGTAACATGAGCCGTTAAACGTCGCAATATCTCCAACTTTAAGGAAATTACAGTCGATTTCTTCAAAATAAGTCGAAAGATCGCGATTTGCGATTGCCAGGAATTGCTGCGGCGCTAAAAGTGTCGCGCACTGCATTCGGCGTGTAAAATGGAGTAAAATGAGCGGTTAAGCGTCGCAATATCTCCAACTTTAAGGAATTTACAGTCGATTTTCGTCAAAATCAGACGAATGATCGCGAATTGCGCGCGCCAGGGATTGTTACGACGGTAAAAGTGAGGTGCACTGTATTTACCGTGTAAAATGGAGTAAGAGGAGCGTTTAAACGTCGCAATATCTCCAACTTTAAGGAAATTACAGTCGATTTCGTCAAAATAAGTCGACAGATCGCGTTTTGCGATTGCCAGGAATTGCTGCGACGCTAAAAGTGTCGTGCTCTGCATTCGGCGTGTAAAATGGAGTAAAATGAGCGGTTAAACGTCGAAATATCTCCAACTTTAAGGAAATTACAGTCGATTTTCGATAAAATGAGACGGAAGATCGTGTTTTACCAGTGCCAGGGATTGTTGCGAAAGCTAAAAGTGAGGTGCACTGCATACGGCGTGTAAACTGGAGTAAAATGATCCGTTAAACGTCGCACTATCTCAAACTTTAAGGAAATTACAGTCGATTTACGTGAAAATCAGACGAATGATCGCGAATTGCGCGCTCCAGGGATTGTTGCGACGCTAAAAGTGAGGTGCACTGTATTTACCGTGTAAATGGAGTAAGAGGAGCGTTTAAACGTCGAAATATCTCCAACGGGAAAGAAATTACAGTCGATTATCGTGAAAATCAGACGAATGATCGCGAATTGCGCGCTCCAGGGATTGTTGCGACGCTGAAAGTGAGGTGCACTGTATTTACCGTGTAAATGGAGTAAGAGGAGCGTTTAAACGTCGAAATATCTCCAACGGGAAAGAAATTACAGTCGATTATCGTGAAAATCAGACGAATGATCGCGAATTGCGCGCGCCAGGGTTTGTTGCGACGCTAAAAGTGAGGTGCACGGTATTTACCGTGTAAAATGGAGTAAGAGGAGCGTTTAAACGTCGAAATATCTCCAACGGGAAGGCAATTACAGTCGATTATGGTCAAAGTATTAAGAATGATCGCTATTTGCGGGCGCCAGAGATATTTTCCACGCTGAAAGTGTAGTGCACTGCGTTCGGCGTGTAAAATGGAGTAAAATGAGCGGTTAAACGTCGAAATGTCTCCAACTTTAAAGAAATTACAGTCGATTTTCGATAAAATGAGACGGAAGATCGTGTTGTAAGAGTGCCAGGGATTGCTGCGACGCTAAAAGTGAGGTGCACTGCATTCGGCGTGTAAAATGGAGTAACATGAGCCGTTAAACGTCGCAATATCTCCAACTTTAAGGAAATTACAGTCGATTTCTTCAAAATAAGTCGAAAGATCGCGATTTGCGATTGCCAGGAATTGCTGCGGCGCTAAAAGTGTCGCGCACTGCATTCGGCGTGTAAAATGGAGTAAAATGAGCGGTTAAGCGTCGCAATATCTCCAACTTTAAGGAATTTACAGTCGATTTTCGTCAAAATCAGACGAATGATCGCGAATTGCGCGCGCCAGGGATTGTTACGACGGTAAAAGTGAGGTGCACTGTATTTACCGTGTAAAATGGAGTAAGAGGAGCGTTTAAACGTCGCAATATCTCCAACTTTAAGGAAATTACAGTCGATTTCGTCAAAATAAGTCGACAGATCGCGTTTTGCGATTGCCAGGAATTGCTGCGACGCTAAATGTGTCGTGCACTGCATTCGGCGTGTAAATGGAGTAAGACGAGCGGTTAAACGTCGAAATATCTCCAACTTTAAGGAAATTACAGTCGATTTTCGTCAAAATGAGACGAAAGATCGTGTTTTACGAGTGCCAGGGATTGTTGCGACGCTAAAAGTGAGGTGCACTGTATTTACCGTGTAAAATGGAGTAAGAGGAGCGTTTAAACGTCGAAATATCTCCAACGGGAAAGAAATTACAGTCGATTATCGTGAAAATCAGACGAATGATCGCGAATTGCGCGCGCCAGGGTTTGTTGCGACGCTAAAAGTGAGGTGCACGGTATTTACCGTGTAAAATGGAGTAAGAGGAGCGTTTAAACGTCGAAATATCTCCAACGGGAAGGAAATTACAGTCGATTATGGTCAAAGTATTAAGAGTGATCGCTATTTGCGGGCGCTAGAGATATTTTCCACGCTGAAAGTGCAGTGCACTGCGTTCGGCGTGTAAAATGGAGTACAATGAGCGGTTAAACGTCGCAATATCTCCAACTTTAAGGAAATTACAGTCGATTTCATCAAAATAAGTCGAAAGATCGCGATTTGCGATTGCCAGGAATTGCTGCGGCGCTAAAAGTGTCATGCACTGCATTCGGCGTGTAAAATGGAGTAAAATGAGCCGTTAAACGTCGCCCTATCTCAAACTTTAAGGAAATTACAGTCGATTTCGTCAAAATAAGTCGAAAGATCGCGTTTTGCGATTGCCAGGGATTGCTGCGACGCTAAAAGTGTCGTGCACTGCATTCGGCGTGTAAATGGAGTAAAATGAGCGGTTAAACGTCGAAATATCTCCAATTTTAAGGAAATTACAGTCGATTTCGTCAAAATAAGTCGAAAGATCGCGATTTGCGAATGCCAGGAATTGCTGCGACGCTAAAAGTGTCGTGCACTGCATTCGGCGTGTAAAATGGAGTAAAATGAGCGGTTAAACGTCGAAATATCTCCAACTTTAAGGAAATTACAGTCGATTTTCGATAAAATGAGACGGAAGATCGTGTTTTACCAGTGCCAGGGATTGTTGCGAAAGCTAAAAGTGAGGTGCACTGCATACGGCGTGTAAAATGGAGTAAAATGATCCGTTAAACGTCGCACTATCTCAAACTTTAAGGAAATTACAGTCGATTTTCGTGAAAATCAGACGAATGATCGCGAATTGCGCGCTCCAGGGATTGTTGCGACGCTAAAAGTGAGGTGCACTGTATTTACCGTGTAAATGGAGTAAGAGGAGCGTTTAAACGTCGAAATATCTCCAACGGGAAAGAAATTACAGTCGATTATCGTGAAAATCAGACGAATGATCGCGAATTGCGCGCTCCAGGGATTGTTGCGACGCTGAAAGTGAGGTGCACTGTATTTACCGTGAAATGGAGTAAGAGGAGCGTTTAAACGTCGAAATATCTCCAACGGGAAAGAAATTACAGTCGATTATCGTGAAAATCAGACGAATGATCGCGAATTGCGCGCGCCAGGGTTTGTTGCGACGCTAAAAGTGAGGTGCACGGTATTTACCGTGTAAAATGGAGTAAGAGGAGCGTTTAAACGTCGAAATATCTCCAACGGGAAGGCAATTACAGTCGATTATGGTCAAAGTATTAAGAATGATCGCTATTTGCGGGCGCCAGAGATATTTTCCACGCTGAAAGTGTAGTGCACTGCGTTCGGCGTGTAAAATGGAGTAAAATGAGCGGTTAAACGTCGAAATGTCTCCAACTTTAAGGAAATTACAGTCGATTTTCGATAAAATGAGACGGAAGATCGTGTTGTAAGAGTGCCAGGGATTGCTGCGACGCTAAAAGTGAGGTGCACTGCATTCGGCGTGTAAAATGGAGTAACATGAGCCGTTAAACGTCGCAATATCTCCAACTTTAAGGAAATTACAGTCGATTTCTTCAAAATAAGTCGAAAGATCGCGATTTGCGATTGCCAGGAATTGCTGCGGCGCTAAAAGTGTCGTGCACTGCATTCGGCGTGTAAAATGGAGTAAAATGAGCGGTTAAGCGTCGCAATATCTCCAACTTTAAGGAATTTACAGTCGATTTTCGTCAAAATCAGACGAATGATCGCGAATTGCGCGCGCCAGGGATTGTTGCGACGGTAAAAGTGAGGTGCACTGTATTTACCGTGTAAAATGGAGTAAGAGGAGCGTTTAAACGTCGCAATATCTCCAACTTTAAGGAAATTACAGTCGATTTCGTCAAAATAAGTCGACAGATCGCGTTTTGCGATTGCCAGGGATAGCTGCGACGCTAAATGTGTCGTGCACTGCATTCGGCGTGTAAAATGGAGTAAAATGAGCGGTTAAACGTCGAAATATCTCCAACTTTAAGGAAATTACAGTCGATTTTCGTCAAAATGAGACGAAAGATCGTGTTTTACGAGTGCCAGGGATTGTTACGACGCTAAAAGTGAGGTGCACTGCATTCGGCGTGTAACATGGAGTAAAATGAGTGGTTAAACATCGAAATATCTCCAACGCGAAGGAAATTACAGTCGATTATCATCAAAGTGATAAGAATGATCGCTATTTGCGGACGCCAGAGATATTTGCGACGCTGAAAGTGTCGTGCATTGCATTCGGCGTGTAAAATGGAGTAAATGAGCGGTTAAACGTCGCAATATCTCCAACTTTAAGGAAATTACGGTCGATTTCGTCAAAATAAGTCGAAAGATCGCGATTTGCGATTGCCAGGGATTGCTGCGACGCGAAAACTGAGGTGCACTGCATTCGGCGTGTAAAATGTAGTAAAATGAGCGGTTAAACGTCGCAATATCTCCAACTTTAAGGAAATTACATTCGATTTCATCAAAATAAGTCGAAAGATCGCGTTTTGCGATTGCCAGGGATTGCTGCGACGCTAAAAGTGTCGTGCACTGCATTCGGCGTGTAAAATGGAGTAAAATGAGCGGTTAAACGTCGAAATATCTCCAACTTTAAGGAAATTACAGTCGATTTTCGATAAAATGAGACGGAAGATCGTGTTTTACGAGTGACAGGGATTGTTGCGAAAGCTAAAAGTGAGGTGCACTGCATTCGGCGTGTAAAATGCAATAAGAGGAGCGTTTAAACGTCGAAATATCTCCAACGGGAAGGAAATTACAGTCGATTATGGTCAAAGTATTAAGAGTGATCGCTATTTGCGGGCGCTAGAGATATTTTCCACGCTGAAAGTGCAGTGCACTGCGTTCGGCGTGTAAAATGGAGTAAAATGAGCGGTTAAACGTCGCAATATCTCCAACTTTAAGGAAATTACAGTCGATTTCATCAAAATAAGTCGAAAGATCGCGATTTGCGATTGCCAGGAATTGCTGCGGAGCTAAAAGTGTCGTGCACTGCATTCGGCGAGTAAAATGGAGTAAAATGAGCCGTTAAACGTCGCACTATCTCAAACGTTAAGGAAATTACAGTCGATTTCGTCAAAATAAGTCGAAAGATCGCGTTTTGCGATTGCCAGGGATTGCTGCGACGCTAAAAGTGTCGTGCACTGCATTCGGCGTGTAAAATGGAGTAAAATGAGCGGTTAAACGTCGAAATATCTCCCACGCGAAGGAAATTACAGTCGATTATTGTCAAAGTATTAAGAGTGATCGCTATTTGCGGGCGCCAGAGATATTTTCCACGCTGAAAGTTCAGTGCACTGCGTTCGGCGTGTAAAATGGAGTCAAATGAGCGGTTAAACGTCGAAATATCTCCAACTTTAAGGAAATTACAGTCGATTTTCGTCAAAATCAAACGAATGATCGCGAATTGCGAGCGCCAGGGATTGTTGCGACGGTAAAAGTGAGGTGCACTGTATTTACCGTGTAAAATGGAGTAAGAGGAGCGTTTAAACGTCGAAATATCTCCAACGGGAACGAAATTATAGTCTATTATCGTGAAAATCAGACGAATGATCGCGAATTGCGCCCGCCAGGGATTGCTGCGACGCTAACAGTGAGGTGCACTGTATTTACCGTGTAAAATGGAGTAAGAGGAGCGTTTAAACGTCGAAATATCTCCAACGGGAAGGAAATTACAGTCGATTATGTTCAAAGTATTAAGAATGATCGCTATTTGCGGGCGCCAGAGATTATTTTCCACGCTGAAAGTGTATTGCACTGCGTGCGACGTGTAAAATGGAGTAAAATGAGCTGTTAAACGTCGAAATATCTCCAACTTTAAGGAAATTACAGTCGATTTCGTCAAAATAAGTCGAAAGATCGAGTTTTGCGACTGCCCGGGATTGTTGCGACGCTAAAAGTGAGGTGCACTGCATTCGGCGTGTAAAATGGAGTAAAATGAGCGGTTCAGCGTCGCAATATCTCCAACTTTAAGGAAATTACAGTCGATTTGCGTGAAAATCAGACGAATGATCGTGAATTGCGCGCGCCAGGGATTGTTACGACGCTAAAAGTGATGGAGTAAAATGAGTGGTTATACGTCGGAATATCTCCAGCTTTAAGGAAATTACAGTCGATTTTCGTCAAAATAAGACGAAAGATCGTGTTTTACGAGTGCCAGGGATTGTTGCGACGCTAAATGTGAGGTGCACTGCATTCGGCGTGTAACATGGAGTAAAATGAGTGGTTAAACATCGAAATATCTCCAACGCGAAGGAAATTACAGTCGATTATTGTCAAAGTATTAAGAATGATCGCTATTTGCGGGCGCCAGAGATATTTTCCACGCTGAAAGTGCAGTGCACTGCGTTCGGCGTGTAAAATGGAGTAAAATGAGCGGTTAAACGTCGAAATATCTCCAACTTTAAGGAAATTACAGTCGATTTTCGTCAAAATCAAACGAATGATCGCGAATTGCGCGCGCCAGGGATTGTTGCGACGGTAACAGTGAGGTGCACTGTATTTACCGTGTAAAATGGAGTAAGAGGAGCGTTTAAACGTCGAAATATCTCCAACTTTAAGGAAATTACATTCGATTTCATCAAAATAAGTCGAAAGATCGTGTTTTACGAGTGCCAGGAATTGCTGCGGCGCTAAAAGTGTCATGCACTGCATTCGGCGTGTAAAATCGAGTAAAATGAGCCGTTAAACGTCGCACTATCTCAAACTTTAAGGAAATTACAGTCGATTTCGTCAAAATAAGTCGAAAGATCGCGTTTTGCGATTGCCAGGGATTGCTGCGACGCTAAAAGTGTCGTGCACTGCATTCGGCGTGTAAATGGAGTAAAATGAGCGGTTAAACGTCGAAATATCTCCAACTTTAAGGAAATTACAGTCGATTTTCGTCAAAATGAGACGAAAGATCGTGTTTTACGAGTGCGAGGGATTGTTGCGACGCTAAAAGTGAGGTGCACTGTATTTACCGTGTAAAATGGAGTAAGAGGAGCGTTTAAACGTCGAAATATCTCCAACGGGAAGGCAATTACAGTCGATTATGGTCAAAGTATTAAGAATGATCGCTATTTGCGGGCTCCAGAGATATTTTCCACGCTGAAAGTGTAGTGCACTGCGTTCGGCGTGTAAAATGGAGTAAAATAAGCGGTTAAACGTCGAAATGTCTCCAAATTTAAGGAAATTACAGTCGATTTTCGATAAAATGAGACGGAAGATCGTGTTTTAAGAGTGCCAGGGATTGCTGCGACGCTAAAAGTGAGGTGCACTGCATTCGGCGTGTAAAATGGAGTAACATGAGCCGTTAAACGTCGCAATATCTCCAACTTTAAGGAAATTACAGTCGATTTCGTCAAAATAAGTCGAAAGGTCGCGGTTTGCGATTGCCAGGAATTGCTGCGGCGCTAAAAGTGTCGTGCACTGCATTCGGCGTGTAAAATGGAGTGAAATGAGCGGTTAAGCGTCGCAATATCTCCAACTTTAAGGAATTTACAGTCGATTTTCGTCAAAATAAGACGAAAGATCGCGAATTGCGCGCGCCAGGGATTGTTGCGGCGCTAAAAGTGAGGTGCACTGTATTTACCGTGTAAAATGGAGTAAGAGGAGCGTTTAAACGTCGAAATATCTCCAACGGGAAGGCAATTACAGTCGATTATGGTCAAAGTATTAAGAATGATCGCTATTTGCGGGCGCCAGAGATATTTTCCACGCTGAAAGTGTAGTGCACTGCGTTCGGCGTGTAAAATGGAGTAAAATGAGCGGTTAAACGTCGAAATATCTCCAACTTTAAGGAAATTACAGTCGATTTTCGTCAAAATAAGAAGAAAGATCGTGTTTTACGAGTGCCAGGGATTGTTGCGACGCTAAAAGTGAGGTGCACTGCATTCGGCGTGTAACATGGAGTAAACTGAGTGGTTAAACATCGAAATATCTCCAACGCGAAGGAAATTACAGTCGATTATCGTCAAAGTGTTAAGAATGATCGCTTGTTACGTATTTATTAGTTTTAAGTATGTATCTTAGATTACTGATTTGATTTAATAATATAGAATGCGCACACATATATATATTTCTGACAATGTAAGCTTTATTTTTTTTTAGTAATATAATATTGTATGTTTTATGTATTAGTTAGATTATTAGTTTTTGATTTCATATACACATATATTTCATAAGTTGATAATATTGTATTTGTTGCATAGTATTGGAGGTACTGTCTCTAATATTTACTAGATTATTACATGTTTGGCATATATGTTTATACTTATATGTAACTGTCCGAGTTGTTGCGGCGTTGATTGATTAAAATATATTTATATATACATATATTCCTAGTGTTTCAATCATTTCCCTTTCTGTAGTTATTCTTATTTCCTGGTTTATTTGTTTGGTTCGTGACTCGTTCAATCCATTAGTTGGTTCTATTTATTTTATTTTATGCTGGTTGAGTTTATATTATATTGAACCATAGGTTTTCAAATGGCAAGTCGGTTATTGGTAGGTTTATTTAGAGTTGTGTGTATATGTATTTCGTTTATTGGTTGGATCTGTTAGTCGCTCTCATTTTGTTAATCCTTCCTTTCGTTTCGTAGTGCCGTGTGTTCGTTTGTGCATCCAAATCCTTATTCGCGTGTTTTGTATAGAGTAGGTTTCTTGTTCTTCTTACGGCACGTGCGGAGCGCGGGACGTGACACCCCCGCCCTTGGAGTTCAAATTTCCAGAGGAAATTTGACTGATGGTGTCTCTGAGTTCGTTCAAGGCGGATGTAGATGTCGTTGGTTGTTGAGTGACCGCCGGTGTTATCGATATCCCTTGAGGTTGTGCTGTTTGATCATCGATATTTCGTCCTCTTTTGAGGTATAGTAGCAGGTGGGTGACTGAGCCGCATATTGCTCCTAATAGGGCGATTCCACATCCGTAAGTTTCACGTAATTGATATCCGTGTATGACTATATCTATTATCGTCTTGATTAATTTAAATATTACGAGTATTCCAAATATTGCTGCACTGACAGTTCCAAATTCCATGAAACCAGTCCATAAGCTTGATACTGTATTTTTCGCTATTGTGGTTAGTGTGTTTTCGTCCATCATTCCCAGGATGTTTACTGTTCCAGGCACGATCGTTTTTCCTGTCGCTCCTCTGGCCAATGTGTTCAAGACTGCTGTTTTTTCTGCGGGGAACATGACGTGGTCCTGTAGTGCGTCCAGGTCTTTTTGAGTATATATTCCGCTCGTGGCCAATGACGATGGTACTGAATATCGCCACGTTTGGCGCACGTCCGGGCGGAGTTCCTGTGGTGCGATTGCTTCCATGGGCTTTGGTACGAATTTGTGCCAGAGTCCATCGATGTTGTATAACGTAGGCAGTACTGCGCTGCATTCTCTATGGTTTCCGTGTTGTGTTAGGATGTGTGTTTTTGGCATTAGAAATGCGGTGCGATTGCCTTGCCAAACGGGTAGTTCCGAGTAGCATTCTGTTGTATGTCGTATCTTTACTTGCACCGGAATGCATTTGACTATATGGACTGCTTCTCCTGCGATCAGAGCCATGTGTCCTGGGGTTTTGGTTACGGTGTATGCAAATTCGTCGGGCAGTAAGGTTGCTAGGCTTAAAGCATTTTCTATTAGTTTCTTTTGTGTGGTGCATCTTTGTGTCAATATATCGTGGTATAACGTTGTCATTTGTCGTTTAATGTGTTTCTCCACGTATATGAATTTTGAGTTGACATATGCAAATATGTCCAGATTTTCAACTGCTGTCTTGCTTTTGGAAATGAACGTGTTTCCTCTTGTTGTTTCTAACAGGAACAATTTGGGGTGTTCGGTGGATAATAGGGTATATCCACACAGTGGCTGTTCTCCAGTTTTGGTCAGTGCAAATGTTACTTCTTGCGTTGTTAGTGCATAAACTGGTTGTGCTAGTTCCTTGTTGGTTCTTATTTCTTGGATCTTTGTAGCAATTCCTTCGTATAGTACATCGTACTGATCAAATTTGCATGGTGAGGGCGGTTGTGGTTGCCAATAAGTGTATCCGTCCTCAGCGTCTAGACAGTTTCCTTCACTAAAAGTACATATCGTTCCTGATTTCAGTAGAATTTTGTTTGCTTCGATCCGTACTGGCACAACTGCTGATCTTAAACTTATCCTTACTGTGGCTTGTACGACGACTTTTTCCCAGCTCCCGTATGGGTCTACATACTGTGTTCCCTGACAGCTGCCGTCGTCTGTTAACTTGCCGGCTAGGACAATCGACCTTGTTTCTGTTGCGTTGTCCTTTAGACCTACGATAAGGTTTTGTGGTCCGAATGAAAACGTACCGTCTTGGTGCATCCTTGCACATTGTTGGGCAGTCGTTTCGTGGAGATATTCGGCAAATCCGTTATGCACTGCCGACGTGTGGGAGTGCATGCCACAGTAATATATAATTCGAGTTATTTGCACCTTGCATTGCCTTACACTGGTAAATTCAAATTCTGAGAGTTGCAGTAGTTGAATATAGATATCTTGAGTTTCTGTTATCGCAGGCTGTAGGCTGCAGTCCCCAATGGAATTTAGAGAGATGGTGGTGACGTTGAGATGGTTGCCATTGCAGTCGTATCCTACCAGGCCATATGTTATTTTGATGAGGGTAAGTACGATGACCAGGTGATTCATCTTCCTATTAACAATTTGTTAAATTGTTTCTTACTCTCGAGTTTATTTGAAATAAGAATAACTTTTTGTTTTATTTTAGGTTTTACATATAAGTTATCAGTGAAAATTATGAAAGCTACTTGGGTTATAATTATATACATATATGCATACGTATTGGTAAGTAATGAGATATGTTTTATTGTTATAAATATATATGTATATATCATCATAGATATTACAAATATGGCTTGTTTTCGAATATATATATATGTGCGTGTAATGGTAAATATGGCGGCTTATTTATGAGTCATTTGCATTATCAATGGAAGTGAGTGTGTAAATATCGCCTACTTTACAACATGCGTGTATATATATTGGTAGACATAAGTAAAAATCACATGTACAGTTATAAATGTTGTTTGTTCATAGGTGGATAGCATAAGTATTTGCGTAGCATACAAGCACTTCATGGTTCTACGGTGCGGAATGCTATTCCTTCAACTAAAAAGTGTCTTTCGAGGAGAGTCAGATTATTGTAAACAATCATGCATTGGATGCATGATATAGCGGGTTGTAGATCCGCTATGTTTATGTCGCACATACGACAGTGTTTTACACGTGTTCTTGCAGGTATTCCGCATAAGAAATGAGCGGACGGCTCGACACATAGGTCCTGGTCGTCTGGATCTAACTCGTCGAAACAGTCTTGACAAAAATAGCCGTTATCTAAACGGTGGGCGGAGCGTATCAACCGAACACAGAGGCAAGATTGAACATCCTCCGTCTCCTCCACATCGAATGCGGGAACGGGCCCATCTGGGTTCTCTATGCCCGAGTTGATGAACTCGTCGCCCGTTCTGTACATACATATAAAACAGTTAATATATATAAAAATTAAAAAAAAAATTGTTTCGTTCGGACTTGTTTTTTTTTTTTTTTTTTTTGTACGAATACTGTATCCCTGTATATAATATAATATATATAATGTGTTACGATTATGTTAGTTGTTATTTAATATATATATATTTTCCTTATCTCTCTTTGTCTTTCTTTCTCTTTTTTTTTTTCTTTTTTTTTTTTATTATTATTATTATTATTATTAGTACCTAACATTACTATTATGATGCTGTATTACATTGTGTTGGTTATTATTCGTATTGAGGTGTGTATGTATGGGGTGCGCGACGAATTTTTAACATGGCCGCTCACGTGTATCTTTGGTATGGCGTTGATTTAACGTTAACAGTGGTGTATTGTTGAAATAACCAATTAATTATTAATCATTATGATTTATTTAGTGGTGTTTTGTAATATTGTTTTGTGTTTCATGATATTGTGTGTGCAAATACAGTGTACTACTTTAATGTAATAGTCATGACTTGCATCTATATAAGTCTCGTTTAATTTAGTTAATGCTTTGTGTATTGTGTTACCAGTCACTTTCCTGTAACGTAACTTTATTTCTTTGTACTGAGTTCAGTCATGTCTTGTTGTTAACATTTAGTTAGTCTATCTTGATTAATTCCTAACCTATTTCTGTGTTTATCGACCTTTCATATTTTCCCTATTAATTTATTATTGCTTGTGCTTACTATATGTTATTATTTTATGTATGATATGTATTAGTTTCCTTATTAGTGATTAAAATTTATTTATTAGATTAACATTATCTGTGATTCTTCGGATTCTACTCTTTCGATGCTGCGACTCTTACCTGGATCATTCCCACAACATCATCCGATTCTTCGATATGCCTTGGATACTTACTACGGTTGCCTTCAATTGTCTTACATCTGTGGCCTTAAAGGTACTGTTTAATTTATTTAACTTAATACGTGTGCATTACAAAATCCGCTTCTACATGTTAGATACAATACTACGTAGATTGATACATAATGAAATATCCTTTTATTCCGGTTATATGTATTACTAACTCTGAATTAATCTATCATAATTATTTCCTAACCACTTTCTTTACTTATCAGCTATTTTATTTCTTCTTATTAATCTGCGAAATTCATGCATGTACACTTCCTTGTATGGTGATTGATTGTTCACGAGGTAAGTTGCACTTTCACTGTTTTAGTTGTTCGTTGAACTAACACGTTTTACATTCAAACAGTAATTGGAGCACTCGTAATAATCTTCTTTTGCTTTTTCAGGTTTTTGCTGTCTGCGTTATTCGACAAACAGTGTCACGCTTCTGCAGTTTTGTTATAATATTTAGTAATGTTGTATTTTGCATTAAGGCCATTGAAGTTAATTCGTTCGTTTATTTTCAGCTGGCTGTCGTACATGGTGTTCCGCAAACAGGGATCCATAACTTATTTTGCACGTAAACCTTCTTGTATGACGATTACTTGTTCATGAGGTAACTTTCACTTGCACTCTTTTAATTATTTATTGAATCAACACGTTTCATATTCAAACAGTAATTGGAGTACACATAATAAATTTTTCCATTTTCTTTTAGGTTTCCGCTATCTGTATTATTCGACGAACAGTGTCACATCTCCTTTTGATTTAACCACAATATAGTTATAACATTTAGTAACCTCATATTTTGCACTGAAACAATTGAAACTAATTTATTCACTTATTTTAGGTAACTGTCATGCACTACGTTCCACGAACAAGGAATCATAACCTATATTTGCACATACACCTTCTTGTTCACAAGGTAACTTTCACTTTCACTAGTTAATTATTCATTGAGTTAACACATTTTATATTTAAACGATAATTGAGGCACACTTAATAATTTTCCTTTTTTTCTTTTAGGTATCTTTTCGCTATCTGTATTATTCAACGAACAGCACTACAACATACACTACTGCACTACGTTGTCCACTGCAATCACTTCATTCATTGTTTATTTCGATTATGCGCTAGTTTTAACTTGTTTAAGTGCACTGTTCGCGGAATCCCTTTTACTTCAATCTTGACGTTTTGGTTCTGCAAGATTTCTAGCACCTTGTGTGGTCCAGTATATTGATCGGAAAACTTTCCTTTGCTAGGTTCCTTTAGTAGGTATACTAGATCTCCAATTTTGAAATTTTGAGGGTTAATTCGTCTGTCGTAATATTCTTTTGATCTTAGTTTGGATTTTATCAAATTTTCTCTTGCTGTTTGCTGCACGGTGTTGATTTTATCGAACAGGTCTCTGAGATATTCCGCATAAGTTGGTTCCACGTTTTCTACGATTGGTATTTCGCCAGTGGGTTCTCTGGCCAAGTGTCCAAAGACTAATTCATGCGGAGAGAATTTCGTTCCTTCGTGTACAGAGGTGTTATAGGAAAACATGGCTAATTCCACCCATTCGTCCCAATTTCTGGAATTTTCGATATATAACTTGAGATATTCCATCAATACGTGGTGAGATCTTTCGATCGAACCGTTACTTTGTGGATGATATGCCGTCGTAGTATATTGTTTGATGCGGAATCTTTTTGCTACTTTCTTCATTAGTGAGGATGTAAAGTTCCTTCCTTGATCAGTGAGAATAGCTCTCGGTGACCCGAAACGACAAATAAATCGTTTTATAAAAGCGTCCGCTATCTCGGCTGAAGAGATTCCTCCTATTGGAATCCCGATTGAATATTTTGTTAATAGGTCTTGAATTGTTAATATGTATTCGTTTCCTTTTGCTGTCTTTGGTAGTGGACCGACGATATCCATACTAATTTTGTCGAAAGCCCTGCCCGGTGTATCAGTGAGTACCATTGGTTGCTTTGTCTTTATTCTAGTTAACTTTTTCAATTGGCATTCTTTACATGTTCTTACGTATTCCTGGATCTCCTTCTTCATATTTTCCCAATAATAACATTGTCGTATTCTTTGATACGTCTTCGTTACTCCTTTATGTCCTGCTACGGATGATTCGTGTTTTTCTCTTATTATGTTATTTCGTGCTTCCACAGGCGGGGTAATTACTTCCCCAGTGCAAATGGTGATGGTTAAGGTTTTTTCCATAAATATTTCTTTTAATTTTCTGATTGTATGTCGCCAGGGTATCTCTTCTAAATTTCCTTTGCTGATGCTAAAGGAAGTTAACTGTTTTTCATTTACTACATCTAGTAGAGATCTTAGCGAGTTTAATAAATTTTCTGGTGTTATTGGAATATTTCTATTTTCCTTTATCGGTAGGGATATGATGTATTTCCCAGAATCGTAATTCAATCTTGCTTTTTCTAACATTAAATCTTCATAACGAGGCAATTTTCCCGTCTCCTTCATTTCTAATGCTCCTTTATCTATCGCATTCCCATGTACATCTATAAATATTACTCTATGGTCTTTTACTCTCGTAATTGAGTCTCGGGTTTCTGAAATTCTTAATTCCGCGATTATCGTAGGTCTCGTGTCCTTTTCTCGTTGTTGAATTAATTCTGGATTTACAATGGAGGGCTCTTCTTCGCTCGTTGTATCCGTGTCTTCCTTTTCTCGATCGAGCTCGGCTAGTGCTTCGTCAAAATATTTTACGGGTGTTTCTTCTATGGTGAGATGTTTTCGAGTAGAAGGTTTTCCCTGTTTATCGTAATGCGATAATACGCGTGGCTTAGCCTCGAATATCGGAGAGTCCTCGGTCGAGGTATCCAATTGAAATCTTTTTACATGTGGATATCGATCTGGCGAATCTTCTTCTCGTTTCCTGATTGGCAAGCACATCTCTGGCGGATTTCGGGATAATGCATCTGCGTTCGCGTTCGCTCTACCTTCTTTATATTGGATATCAAATTCAAAGTCCGACAATTTCAATTTCCATTTCCAAATTCTCGAGGTGGGATCTTTAATGGAATTCATCCATACTAACGGTTTGTGATCAGTTATTATCGTAAACTTTCTACCATACAGGTATGGTCTGAAATGCATCGTACAGTAAACGATTGCCAGACACTCCTTTTCTATGGTAGAGTAGTTTTGTTCGGCGGAATTCAATAGTCTTGAGGCATATGCAATCGGTAAATCCTTTCCGATTTGCCCTTGACTCAGTACACCGCTTATTGCGTATCCTGATGCGTCTGTAGTAAGGTTAAAGGGTTCAGAAAAGTCTGGATACTGTAAAATGGGTTTTGTCATTAGCGCTGTCTTTAAATTATTGAATGCATTTTCTTGATTTTCTGTCCATTTAAAGGGAGTATCTTTCTTTAATAGTTGTGTCAATGGTTTCGCGACCTTGGAGAAATCGGGTATAAATTTCCTGTAGTATCCTGCTAGTCCCAGAAATTGTTTGATATTTTTCACCCTTTTCGGTCGTGGAAATTTTGATACGGCTTCGATTTTCTTTGGGTCGGGTTTTACGCCATCTTCACTAATTATGTGTCCTAAGTAATTCACCTCGTGTCGTAAAAATTCGCACTTATCAGGCTGTAATCGTAATTTAGCTTTCCTCAGTCTTTCCATTAACTTATTAAATTTAATTTCGTGTTCTTGGAGAGACCTCGAATAAATCACTATGTCATCCAGATAGACGAATAATTCTATTCCTTGCAGACCAGATAACACTGAGTTCATCAAACGTTGAAACGTTGCTGGGGCATTTTTTAATCCAAAGGGCATTCTTTTGAATTGAAAATGTCCGTATGGTGTCGAAAATGCAGTTTTGTGGGCATCTTCCTGTGACATACGGATCTGGTGAAAGCCTGATGCTAAGTCAAACGTGGAAAAATATTTTGCACTTCCTAATTGATCCAATATTTCTGTAATGTTGGGTAGTGGGAAAGCATCGCCGATCGTTTTATCGTTCAACTTTCTATAATCGATAACTAATCTCCAGCGTTTATTTCCTTGCGAATCAGGTTTTTTGGGTACAATCCAAAGCGGAGAGTTATATGGAGATACCGATGGTTCCACTACGTCCGTATCTAGTAATTCTTGAATTTGCCGATTTATCTCTTCTCGATGTACTGGTGGGTATCGATACTGTTTAGTATTAATTGGTATATCATCCGTTGTAATTATTCTATGTTCCAAAACTTCAGTTGCTTCCAATATATCTCCTGGAATATGAAACCTATCTTGATTATTACGAATCAACCTTTTAACATTTTCCGTTTCTTCTTTGTTCAAATGTTCGAGTCGTAGTAATTCAATTATTTTATCGTATCTACTTTCTTTCGATTTTAAAACTGTATTACACGCTGTCCTAGGAAGCGGGGATGGGTTTTCGAATTCCTTAATTACCATTGTCGGTGTTGTAAATTCGTAATTTCTTGAAGTAGTATTTATTACTCTTATGTAACCTTTTCCTTTATGATTCCTCACAACTGCATTACCAAAATAGATTCCTTTGATCGGCTCGATTCTGGGAATAAATCCCTCCTTTATTTCTGGATTTGCGATATTAATTGAACACGTCACTGAACTTCGCTTCGGTATAATTATTTTTTCTCTAGTATCGAAGGGTATATAAATATTTCCCCATTTGACATGCTTTTCCTCGTAATCTAAACGAGCTTTACAACCTGCAAAAAATTCGGATCCTAGGATTCCGTCTTGATCGATTAGCAATGAATCATCAACTACATGAAAATTAACCGGATGGCCCGCAACCTGTATTACCGTCTGCCCTAGGGAGACCAGGCTCGTTGCCGTAATTCCTCGCACTTCGATTGATTCCTTCTCGTCGATGATGGCTGAATCGGGTAAAGCAGGTTTTTTGATAATGTTAATTTCCGATCCAGAGTCTAATAATAAACTCGTCTTGGTTTTTAAATCTGGGGAGACTATTCGCGCAGTTGGAGTCGTTGGGGAATCATTAAATTTTACTGAAATAATTCGGAGAGGTCGTTGTCCGAATCTGAGTCCGACTCTTGGTGATTTTCCTTCGCCGGTTGCTTGCGCTTCACTCTTTCCTTTTTGTCTTGAGATTCCGGATTCTCTGTTTGTGACCTCGTTTGGTTGTGGGATGACTCCCCCACAGTATTTAGTGGTTGTTCGTTCGACCTTACGGTCGGCATTGCGTTCGTTCTGTCTCTCGTTACGGGTGGTGGAGTCGATCTCGCGGGGGCGGCTGCCCTTGTTCTGTTTGTTGCCGTCGGCGCCGGTCTCCTCGATGCCGCCTGTACTCTTGGGCGATTCGGCGTATCGTTCCTTCGTGGCTCGCCCCATTCTCCCGAAGGACGCGTTTGGTTTCCCGACGGTCTCGAATTATAGGGTACGATTAATCCGGCATCTACTCGGGCTTTAAATTTGTAACAGTCTTTCACTAAATGTCCGGGTTTTTTACAATAATTACATGTAATATTTTGTCTCGTAGTATTCGAAAAATTCTGCGAAGGAGGTGCCGATCTTCGATCTTGGATGTTGTTCCTGGCGTAGTTATTATTTGACGGGTTAACGTTATTTCGGTTGTTCCCGGTGTAATTGTTATTAGAAGGACGAGCGTTATTTCGGTTATTCTCGATGTAATTATTATTAGGGGGACGGACGTTGTTTCGGTTGTTATTACTTGAAAATGTCGGACGTTGGTATCGCATTCTGTCGTTTACTTGTTTTAGTTCCCGCGTTGCTTTTACGGCTTGGCGATACGCGTCTTCTAAAGATTGGTACTCGGATAACTTTACTCGTAAATATACTTCGTTCGGGAGTCCCTTAATGAAAGCCTCTCTGGTGTCCCAATCGATCGTATCTTGAACGTCTTGCGATATGGAACCGTATTGACATCTTTCTCCATCAATTATAGCCAA
Source organism: Bombus sonorus (assembly GCA_029958995.1). Lineage (NCBI taxonomy): Eukaryota > Metazoa > Arthropoda > Insecta > Hymenoptera > Apidae > Bombus > Bombus sonorus. The sequence continues at coordinate 3,677,847 of JARWAU010000008.1, read as the reverse complement.
TCTGAGATTTCTGACGCGGTCTATGTAATCTAGTATATTTTCTCCTGGTCGTTGGAATACCGTTCCCAACTCTCCCCTGTATTCGTTAACGGTTTTTCCTGGGCCGAACATATCTTTTAATTTATTCCCGAAATCGTTTAAAGTTACTACCTCATGGTCCTCTACGGCGAGAAACGCGTGTCCGCGAAGTTTATTCATTAGTAATTTTACTAACTGTGGCTCTTGATGCCTAGGAATCATATTTCGCGCTCGCTCGCATGATCTCAAAAACTGGAACACAGACGGTCTGTATCCGTCGAACACTGGTACTGATTCAATCGCGTCCTTTAATTTAATCGGCTGGTAATTATCAGTCAATCTTGTTTCTCGCGGTGTTATCGGTGATACGGGTATTTCGGTATCGTTCGTCTGTCTGCTTACGCGCACGTCTTCTTCTAATTTAATTAGTCTTGAGCTTCTGTCGGTTAATACACGGAAATTTTCGTCCCATGCTTTCAATTTTTCCGTCAACGCCGAAAGCGTATCCTCGCTTAGCGACTCCCGGGCGGTCGACATTTTCCTACTTATTTTTTTTAGTTGATGTTCGTAAGAGCTTTAATCCTCTGCGGAGCGTATCCCACCGCTGCCACCAAAAATTTTAATCTATCTAACTGTGTTACGTATTTATTAGTTTTAAGTCAAGTTAAGATTAAAATTCTGTAAAATTTTTTTTTTTTTATTTATTTTTGATTTATTTGTGATTTAGAGTTTAGTCGGAAGGGAAATATTGAAATGATATTATTGTGTATGAAGTATTTATTTGGATTTCCGATTAATACGGTAGTTGCTGCCACCAGAAATAGTCTAAGGACTATTTCAAAAATTTTATTTATTTCAAACGTTACGGGTAGCGTCGACTAGAGTATAATGCTACTGGCAAAACCGATTCCGCTTTTTGGCTAACCTGCTATGTGCAGGGATACTAGCACGGGAGAGGATTAAAGCTGGATACAATATTTGAATGTCAAATTTTTCGTTGCTTGATATGAATTTATTTTTTTACGTTTTGCCTTCTTCTTCTCTTTTAATTTCGCTATAATAGTTTGTCGTTGGAACCAAAGCTCAGTTTATTTGCCACGATGGATTCTATCACCACGATTTTCTTGCCTTTGAGTTTGATTATCGAGGGTGATTCTAACGATCCTCTCTGTGTGGAACTTGTGTGATTTCGCAAGCCTTGCCCAAAGACGGGCAATATTTTGCCAACAATGGGAGGAGGAATGCGAAGATCGATAGGCGTTTTCGATTATTGAAAACACCGTTTGCACAAGTCAACACAGCGAACGATCCTTCGGTTAAATTTTTAAAGGAAATTGTTCTACTATTTCTCTCTCCTTTTGTATAATTGCATGCAATGATGGCAAGGAAATTGGTCAATAGAAATGCCGGTATCGCTCTTAATATTCGATCGACGTCAACGATGTATTTAATGGTCCTCTCTGTGCGGGACTTGTGTGATTTCGCAAGCCTTGCCCAAAGACGGGCAATATTTTGCCAACAATGGGAGGAGGAATGCGAAGATCAACGGGTGTTTCAGTAGCTGAAAACACCGTTTGCACAAGCCAACACAGCGAACACCCCCTTTTGTTTAAAGTTTAAAATAATGATTCTATCTTCAAACCGTTCACGGAAATAAAACGAGATTGATGATAGGTAATTCTCGAGTGCAACGAAATTATCAGAGAAGAAGGAAATATTTTTAAAATTTATTTTCTTACCTTGAGAAACCAGTGGCGTCGGGTGCCATCACTTCGTCTGCTCTGATGGTCGTTGGTGTTTTAATTTCTGGGTTTATTTCTCGAAACTCGGATATAATTTATTATCAAACTTTTACTTTATTTATTTGTTTCGATACACGGTTTACAAATTACTAACCGAATTAATACCGCAATTACAATGCGCTTTTGTTTAAGCGATGAAATGAAGACTTCAAAATATTTTATTTTTCCTAAGTCGCGACTTTCCTTTCTTGTCTAGACAACTAAAGACCGCCGAAACGCAAAGTGTTATACAAGATTTCTAAACGCACGATATAGCACGGTATAAGACGTTATAATGAACGTATTAATTATACTGCGCGCTGCTCTATGTGCTATGCTTATTTATAATCCCATCCCCACGAGGTGGTGGTTGTGGTGGTGGTCCACTGGGAGTACCCTTCCGTGGGAATCGGGATTTTGCAGTTTTGGCTTCCAGAGATCGTACGTGAGAGAATGTAAGTTTCATATTTCGACTTAGTTCCACGTGTTGCGTTGTGTGTTCTATTTCTTTTGTAGATTATTAGTAGTAATTTAGTTTAGAATATAGGTTATTTATATATATTTTTATATATAGACATGCATGTTTCGTAATGTAGTTCTTATTTTATAACTCTTTACCGGAACGTAGGCTAGTTTTAAGTATGTATCTTAGATTACTGATTTGATTTAATAATATAGAATGCGCACACATATATATATTTCTGACAATGTAAGCTTTATTTTTTTAGTAATATAATATTGTATGTTTTATGTATTAGTTAGATTATTAGTTCTTGATTTCATATACACATATATTTCATAAGTTGATAATATTGTATTTGTTGCATAGTATTGGAGGTACTGTCTCTAATATTTACTAGATTATTACATGTTTGGCATATATGTTTATACTTATATGTAACTGTCCGAGTTGTTGCGGCGTTGATTGATTAAAATATATTTATATATACATATATTCCTAGTGTTTCAATCATTTCCCTTTCTGTAGTTATTCTTATTTCCTGGTTTATTTGTTTGGTTCGTGACTCGTTCAATCCATTAGTTGGTTCTATTTATTTTATTTTATGCTGGTTGAGTTTATATTATATTGAACCATAGGTTTTCAAATGGCAAGTCGGTTATTGGTAGGTTTATTTAGAGTTGTGTGTATATGTATTTCGTTTATTGGTTGGATCTGTTAGTCGCTCTCATTTTGTTAATCCTTCCTTTCGTTTCGTAGTGCCGTGTGTTCGTTTGTGCATCCAAATCCTTATTCGCGTGTTTTGTATAGAGTAGGTTTCTTGTTCTTCTTACGGCACGTGCGGAGCGCGGGACGTGACAGATCTTTCGACTTATTTTGACGAAATCGACTGTAATTTCCTTAAAGTTGGAGATATTTCGACGTTTAACCGCTCATTTTACTCCAGTTTACACGCCGAACGCAGTGCACTACACTTTCAGCGTGGAAAATATCTCTGGCGCCCGCAAGTAGCGGTCATTCTTAATACTTTGACAATAATCGACTGTAATTTCCTTCCCGTTGGAGATATTTCGACGTTTAAACGGTCATCTTACTCCATTTTACACGCTAAATACAGTGCACCGCACTTTTAGCGTCGCAGCAATCCCTGGCACTCTTAAAACACGATCTTTCGTCTCATTTTATCGAAAATCGACTGTAATTTCCTTAAAGTTGGAGATATTTCGACGTTTAACCGCTCATTTTACTCCATTTTACACGCCGAATGCAGTGCACGACACTTTTAGCGTCGCAGCAATTCCTGGCAATCGCAAATCGCGATCTTTCGACTTATTTTGACGAAATCGACTGTAATTTCCTTAAAGTTGGAGATATTTCGACGTTTAACCTCTCATTTTACTCCATTTTACACGGTAAATACAGTGCACCTCACTTTTAGCGTCGCAGCAATCCCTGGCGCGCGCAATTCGCGATCATTAGTCTGATTGTCACGATAATAGACTGTAATTTCCTTCCCGTTGGAGATATTTCGACGTTTAAACGCTCCTCTTACTCCATTTTACACGGTAAATACAGTGCACCTCACTTTTACCGTCGCAACAATCCCTGGCGCACGCACTTCGCGATCATTCGTCTGATTTTGACGAAAATCGACTGTAATTTCCTTAAAGTTGGAGATATTTCGACGTTTAACCGCTCATTTTACTCAATTTTACACGCCGAACGCAGTGCACTGCACTTTCAGCGTGGAAAATATCTCTGGCGCCCGCAAATAGCGATCACTCTTAATACTTTGACCATAATCGACTGTAATTTCCTTCCCGTTGGAGATATTTCGACGTTTAACCGCTCATTTTACTCCATTTACACGCCGAATGCAGTGCTCCTCACTTTTAGCGTCGCAGCAATCACTGGCACTCTTAAAACACGATCTTTCGTCTCATTTTATCGAAAATCGACTGTAATTTCCTTAAAGTTGGAGATATTTCGACGTTTAACCGCTCATTTTACTCCATTTTACACGCCGAATGCAGTGCACGACACTTTTAGCGTCGCAGCAATTCCTGGCAATCGCAAATCGCGATCTTTCGACTTATTTTGACGAAATCGACTGTAATTTCCTTAAAGTTGGAGATACTTCGACGTTTAACCGCTCATTTTACTCCATTTTACACGCCGAACGCAGTGCACTACACTTTCAGCGTGGAAAATATCTCTGGCGCCCGCAAATAGCGATCATTCTTAATACTTTGACAATAATCGACTGTAATTTCCTTCCCGTTGGAGATATTTCGACGTTTAAGCGGTCATCTTACTCCATTTTACACGCTAAATACAGTGCACCGCACTTTTAGCGTCGCAACAATCCCTGGAGCGCGCAATTCGCGATCTTTCGTCTTATTTTGACGAAAATCGACTGTAATTTCCTTAAAGTTGGAGATATTTCGACGTTTAACCGCTCATTTTACTCAATTTTACACGCCGAACGCAGTGCACTACACTTTCAGCGTGGAAAATATCTCTGGCGCCCGCAAATAGCGGTCATTCTTAATACTTTGACAATAATCGACTGTAATTTCCTTCCCGTTGGAGATATTTCGACGTTTAAACGGTCATCTTACACCATTTTACACGCTAAATACAGTGCACCGCACTTTTAGCGTCGCAACAATCCCTGGAGCGCGCAATTCGCGATCTTTCGTCTTATTTTGACGAAAATCGACTGTAATTTCCTTAAAGTTGGAGATATTTCGACGTTTAACCGCTCATTTTACTCCATTTTACACGCCGCATGCAGTGCACGACACTTTTAGTGTCGCAGCTTGCCCTGGCAATCGCAAAACGCGATCTTTCGACTTATTTTGACGAAATCGAATGTAATTTCCTTAAAGTTGGAGATAGTGCGACGTTTAACCGCTCATGTTACTCCATTTTACACGCCGAATGCAGTGCACCTCACTTTTAGCGTCGCAGCAATCCCTGGCGCGCGCAATTCGCGATCATTAGTCTGATTTTCACGATAATAGACTGTAATTTCCTTCCCGTTGGAGATATTTCGACGTTTAAACGCTCCTCTTACTCCATTTTACACGGTAAATACAGTGCACCTCACTTTTAGCGTCGCAACAATCCCTGGAGCGCGCAATTCGCGATCTTTCGTCTTATTTTGACGAAAATCGACTGTAATTTCCTTCCCGTTGGAGATATTTCGACGTTTAACCGCTCATTTTACTCCATTTACACGCCGAATGCAGTGCTCCTCACTTTTAGCGTCGCAGCAATCACTGGAGCGCGCAATTCGGGATCTTTCGTCTTATTTTGACGAAAATCGACTGTAATTTCCTTATAGTTGGAGACATTTCGACGTTTAACCGCTCATTTTACGCCATTTTACACGCTAAATACGGTGCACCTCACTTTTAGCGTCGCAACAATTCCTGGCACTCGTAAAACACGATCTTTCGACTTATTTTGACGAAATCGACTATAATTTCCTTAAAGTTTGAGATAGTGCGACGTTTAACGGCTCATTTTACTCCATTTTACACGCCGAATGTAGTGCACCTCACTTTTAGCGTGGAAAATATCTCTGGCGCCCGCAAATAGCGATCATTCTTAATACTTTGAACATAATCGACTGTAATTTCCTTCCCGTTGGAGATATTTCGACGTTTAAACGCTCCTCTTACTCCATTTTACACGGTAAATACAGTGCACCTCACTTTTAGCGTCGCAGCAATCCCTGGCGCGCGCAATTCGCGATCATTAGTCTGATTTTCACGATAATAGACTGTAATTTCCTTCCCGTTGGAGATATTTCGACGTTTAAACGCTCCTCTTACTCCATTTTACACGGTAAATACAGTGCACCTCACTTTTACCGTCGCAAAAACCCCTGGCGCACGCACTTCGCGATCATTCGTCTGATTTTGACGAAAATCGACTGTAATTTGCTTAAAGTTGGAGATATTTCGACGTTTAACCGCTCATTTTACTCCATTTACACGCCGAATGCAGTGCTCCTCACTTTTAGCGTCGCAGCAAGCCCTGGCACTCTTAAAACACGATCTTTCGTCTCATTTTATCGAAAATCGACTGTAATTTCCTTAAAGTTGGAGATATTTCGACGTTTAACCGCTCATTTTACTCCATTTTACACGCCGAATGCAGTGCACGACACTTTTAGCGTCGCAGCAATTCCTGGCAATCGCAAATCGCGATCTTTCGACTTATTTTGACGAAATCGACTGTAATTTCCTTAAAGTTGGAGATATTTCGACGTTTAACCGCTCATTTTACTCCAGTTTACACGCCGAACGCAGTGCACTACTCTTTCAGCGTGGAAAATATCTCTGGCGCCCGCAAGTAGCGGTCATTCTTAATACTTTGACAATAATCGACTGTAATTTCCTTCCCGTTGGAGATATTTCGACGTTTAAACGGTCATCTTACTCCATTTTACACGCTAAATACAGTGCACCGCACTTTTAGCGTCGCAGCAATCCCTGGCACTCTTAAAACACGATCTTTCGTCTCATTTTATCGAAAATCGACTGTAATTTCCTTAAAGTTGGAGATATTTCGACGTTTAACCGCTCATTTTACTCCATTTTACACGCCGAATGCAGTGCACGACACTTTTAGCGTCGCAGCAATTCCTGGCAATCGCAAATCGCGATCTTTCGACTTATTTTGACGAAATCGACTGTAATTTCCTTAAAGTTGGAGATATTTCGACGTTTAACCTCTCATTTTACTCCATTTTACACGGTAAATACAGTGCACCTCACTTTTAGCGTCGCAGCAATCCCTGGCGCGCGCAATTCGCGATCATTAGTCTGATTTTCACGATAATAGACTGTAATTTCCTTCCCGTTGGAGATATTTCGACGTTTAAACGCTCCTCTTACTCCATTTTACACGGTAAATACAGTGCACCTCACTTTTACCGTCGCAACAATCCCTGGCGCACGCACTTCGCGATCATTCGTCTGATTTTGACGAAAATCGACTGTAATTTCCTTAAAGTTGGAGATATTTCGACGTTTAACCGCTCATTTTACTCAATTTTACACGCCGAACGCAGTGCACTGCACTTTCAGCGTGGAAAATATCTCTGGCGCCCGCAAATAGCGATCACTCTTAATACTTTGACCATAATCGACTGTAATTTCCTTCCCGTTGGAGATATTTCGACGTTTAACCGCTCATTTTACTCCATTTACACGCCGAATGCAGTGCTCCTCACTTTTAGCGTCGCAGCAATCACTGGCACTCTTAAAACACGATCTTTCGTCTCATTTTATCGAAAATCGACTGTAATTTCCTTAAAGTTGGAGATATTTCCACGTTTAACCGCTCATTTTACTCCATTTTACACGCCGAATGCAGTGCACGACACTTTTAGCGTCGCAGCAATTCCTGGCAATCGCAAATCGCGATCTTTCGACTTATTTTGACGAAATCGACTGTAATTTCCTTAAAGTTGGAGATACTTCGACGTTTAACCGCTCATTTTACTCCATTTTACACGCCGAACGCAGTGCACTACACTTTCAGCGTGGAAAATATCTCTGGCGCCCGCAAATAGCGATCATTCTTAATACTTTGACAATAATCGACTGTAATTTCCTTCCCGTTGGAGATATTTCGACGTTTAAGCGGTCATCTTACTCCATTTTACACGCTAAATACAGTGCACCGCACTTTTAGCGTCGCAACAATCCCTGGAGCGCGCAATTCGCGATCTTTCGTCTTATTTTGACGAAAATCGACTGTAATTTCCTTAAAGTTGGAGATATTTCGACGTTTAACCGCTCATTTTACTCAATTTTACACGCCGAACGCAGTGCACTACACTTTCAGCGTGGAAAATATCTCTGGCGCCCGCAAATAGCGGTCATTCTTAATACTTTGACAATAATCGACTGTAATTTCCTTCCCGTTGGAGATATTTCGACGTTTAAACGGTCATCTTACACCATTTTACACGCTAAATACAGTGCACCGCACTTTTAGCGTCGCAACAATCCCTGGAGCGCGCAATTCGCGATCTTTCGTCTTATTTTGACGAAAATCGACTGTAATTTCCTTAAAGTTGGAGATATTTCGACGTTTAACCGCTCATTTTACTCCATTTTACACGCCGCATGCAGTGCACGACACTTTTAGTGTCGCAGCTTGCCCTGGCAATCGCAAAACGCGATCTTTCGACTTATTTTGACGAAATCGAATGTAATTTCCTTAAAGTTGGAGATAGTGCGACGTTTAACCGCTCATGTTACTCCATTTTACACGCCGAATGCAGTGCACCTCACTTTTAGCGTCGCAGCAATCCCTGGCGCGCGCAATTCGCGATCATTAGTCTGATTTTCACGATAATAGACTGTAATTTCCTTCCCGTTGGAGATATTTCGACGTTTAAACGCTCCTCTTACTCCATTTTACACGGTAAATACAGTGCACCTCACTTTTAGCGTCGCAACAATCCCTGGAGCGCGCAATTCGCGATCTTTCGTCTTATTTTGACGAAAATCGACTGTAATTTCCTTCCCGTTGGAGATATTTCGACGTTTAACCGCTCATTTTACTCCATTTACACGCCGAATGCAGTGCTCCTCACTTTTAGCGTCGCAGCAATCACTGGAGCGCGCAATTCGGGATCTTTCGTCTTATTTTGACGAAAATCGACTGTAATTTCCTTATAGTTGGAGATATTTCGACGTTTAACCGCTCATTTTACGCCATTTTACACGCTAAATACGGTGCACCTCACTTTTAGCGTCGCAACAATTCCTGGCACTCGTAAAACACGATCTTTCGACTTATTTTGACGAAATCGACTATAATTTCCTTAAAGTTTGAGATAGTGCGACGTTTAACGGCTCATTTTACTCCATTTTACACGCCGAATGTAGTGCACCTCACTTTTAGCGTGGAAAATATCTCTGGCGCCCGCAAATAGCGATCATTCTTAATACTTTGAACATAATCGACTGTAATTTCCTTCCCGTTGGAGATATTTCGACGTTTAAACGCTCCTCTTACTCCATTTTACACGGTAAATACAGTGCACCTCACTTTTAGCGTCGCAGCAATCCCTGGCGCGCGCAATTCGCGATCATTAGTCTGATTTTCACGATAATAGACTGTAATTTCCTTCCCGTTGGAGATATTTCGACGTTTAAACGCTCCTCTTACTCCATTTTACACGGTAAATACAGTGCACCTCACTTTTACCGTCGCAACAACCCCTGGCGCACGCACTTCGCGATCATTCGTCTGATTTTGACGAAAATCGACTGTAATTTGCTTAAAGTTGGAGATATTTCGACGTTTAACCGCTCATTTTACTCCATTTACACGCCGAATGCAGTGCTCCTCACTTTTAGCGTCGCAGCAAGCCCTGGCACTCTTAAAACACGATCTTTCGTCTCATTTTATCGAAAATCGACTGTAATTTCCTTAAAGTTGGAGATATTTCGACGTTTAACCGCTCATTTTACTCCATTTTACACGCCGAATGCAGTGCACGACACTTTTAGCGTCGCAGCAATTCCTGGCAATCGCAAATCGCGATCTTTCGACTTATTTTGACGAAATCGACTGTAATTTCCTTAAAGTTGGAGATATTTCGACGTTTAACCGCTCATTTTACTCCAGTTTACACGCCGAACGCAGTGCACTACTCTTTCAGCGTGGAAAATATCTCTGGCGCCCGCAAGTAGCGGTCATTCTTAATACTTTGACAATAATCGACTGTAATTTCCTTCCCGTTGGAGATATTTCGACGTTTAAACGGTCATCTTACTCCATTTTACACGCTAAATACAGTGCACCGCACTTTTAGCGTCGCAGCAATCCCTGGCACTCTTAAAACACGATCTTTCGTCTCATTTTATCGAAAATCGACTGTAATTTCCTTAAAGTTGGAGATATTTCGACGTTTAACCGCTCATTTTACTCCATTTTACACGCCGAATGCAGTGCACGACACTTTTAGCGTCGCAGCAATTCCTGGCAATCGCAAATCGCGATCTTTCGACTTATTTTGACGAAATCGACTGTAATTTCCTTAAAGTTGGAGATATTTCGACGTTTAACCTCTCATTTTACTCCATTTTACACGGTAAATACAGTGCACCTCACTTTTAGCGTCGCAGCAATCCCTGGCGCGCGCAATTCGCGATCATTAGTCTGATTTTCACGATAATAGACTGTAATTTCCTTCCCGTTGGAGATATTTCGACGTTTAAACGCTCCTCTTACTCCATTTTACACGGTAAATACAGTGCACCTCACTTTTACCGTCGCAACAATCCCTGGCGCACGCACTTCGCGATCATTCGTCTGATTTTGACGAAATCGACTGTACTTTCCTTAAAGTTTGAGATAGTGCGACGTTTAACGGCTCATTTTACTCCATTTTACACGCCGAATGCAGCGCACCTCACTTTTAGCGTCGCAACAATCCCTGGCACTCGTAAAACATGATCTTTCGTCTCATTTTGACGAAAATCGACTGTAATTTCCTTAAAGTTGGAGATAATTCGACGTTTAACCGCTCATTTTACTCCATTTTACACGCCGAACGCAGTGCACTACACTTTCAGCGTGGAAAATATTTCTGGCGCCCGCAAATAGCGATCATTCTTAACACTTTGACGACAATCGACTGTAATTTCCTTCGCGTTGGAGATATTTCGATGTTTAACCACTCATATTACTCCATGGTACACGCCGAATGCAGTGCACCTCACTTTTAGCGTCGCAACACTGCCTGGCACTCGTAAAACACGATCTTTCTTCTTATTTTGACGAAAATCGACTGTAATTTCCTTAAAGTTGGAGATATTTCGACGTTTAACCGCTCATTTTACTCCAGTTTACACGCCGAATGCAGTGCACCTCACTTTTAGCGTCGCAACAATTCCTGGCACTCGTAAAACACGATCTTTCGACTTATTTTGACGAAATCGACTATAATTTCCTTAAAGTTTGAGATAGTGCGACGTTTAACGGCTCATTTTACTCCATTTTACACGCCGAATGCAGTGCACCTCACTTTTAGCGTGGAAAATATCTCTGGCGCCCGCAAATAGCGATCATTCTTAATACTTTGAACATAATCGACTGTAATTTCCTTCCCGTTGGAGATATTTCGACGTTTAAACGCTCCTCTTACTCCATTTTACACGGTAAATACAGTGCACCTCACTTTTAGCGTCGCAGCAATCCCTGGCGCGCGCAATTCGCGATCATTAGTCTGATTTTCACGATAATAGACTGTAATTTCCTTCCCGTTGGAGATATTTCGACGTTTAAACGCTCCTCTTACTCCATTTTACACGGTAAATACAGTGCACCTCACTTTTACCGTCGCAACAATCCCTGGCGCACGCACTTCGCGATCATTCGTCTGATTTTGACGAAAATCGACTGTAATTTCCTTAAAGTTGGAGATATTTCGACGTTTAACCGCTCATTTTACTCCAGTTTACACGCCGAATGCAGTGCACCTCACTTTTAGCGTCGCAACAATTCCTGGCACTCGTAAAACACGATCTTTCGACTTATTTTGACGAAATCGACTATAATTTCCTTAAAGTTTGAGATAGTGCGACGTTTAACGGCTCATTTTACTCAATTTTACACGCCGAACGCAGTGCACTGCACTTTCAGCGTGGAAAATATCTCTGGCGCCCGCAAATAGCGATCACTCTTAATACTTTGACCATAATCGACTGTAATTTCCTTCCCGTTGGAGATATTTCGACGTTTAACCGCTCATTTTACTCCATTTTACACGCCGAATGCAGTGCACGACACTTTTAGCGTCGCAGCAATTCCTGGCAATCGCAAATCGCGATCTTTCGACTTATTTTGACGAAATCGACTGTAATTTCCTTAAAGTTGGAGATACTTCGACGTTTAACCGCTCATTTTACTCCATTTTACACGCCGAACGCAGTGCACTACACTTTCAGCGTGGAAAATATCTCTGGCGCCCGCAAATAGCGATCATTCTTAATACTTTGACAATAATCGACTGTAATTTCCTTCCCGTTGGAGATATTTCGACGTTTAAGCGGTCATCTTACTCCATTTTACACGCTAAATACAGTGCACCGCACTTTTAGCGTCGCAACAATCCCTGGAGCGCGCAATTCGCGATCTTTCGTCTTATTTTGACGAAAATCGACTGTAATTTCCTTAAAGTTGGAGATATTTCGACGTTTAACCGCTCATTTTACTCAATTTTACACGCCGAACGCAGTGCACTACACTTTCAGCGTGGAAAATATCTCTGGCGCCCGCAAATAGCGGTCATTCTTAATACTTTGACAATAATCGACTGTAATTTCCTTCCCGTTGGAGATATTTCGACGTTTAAACGGTCATCTTACACCATTTTACACGCTAAATACAGTGCACCGCACTTTTAGCGGCGCAACAATCCCTGGAGCGCGCAATTCGCGATCTTTCGTCTTATTTTGACGAAAATCGACTGTAATTTCCTTGAAGTTGGAGATATTTCGACGTTTAACCGCTCATTTTACTCCATTTTACACGCCGAATGCAGTGCACGACACTTTTAGTGTCGCAGCTTTCCCTGGCAATCGCAAAACGCGATCTTTCGACTTATTTTGACGAAATCGAATGTAATTTCCTTAAAGTTGGAGATAGTGCGACGTTTATCCGCTCATGTTACTCCATTTTACACGCCGAATGCAGTGCACCTCACTTTTAGCGTCGCAGCAATCCCTGGCAATCGCAAAACGCGATCTTTCGACTTATTTTGACGAAATCGACCGTAATTTCCTTAAAGTTGGAGATATTGCGAAGTCTAACCGCTCATTTTACTCCATTTTACACGCCGAATGCAATGCACGACACTTTCAGCGTCGCAAATATCTCTGGCGCCCGCAAATAGCGATCATTCTTAATACTTTGACCATAATCGACTGTAATTGCCTTCCCGTTGGAGATATTTCGACGTTTAACCGCTCATTTTACTCCATTTTACACGCCGAATGCAGTGCACGACACTTTGAGCGTCGCAGCAATCCCTGGCAATCGCAAAACGCGATCTTTCGGCTTATTTTGTCGAAATCGACTGTAATTTCCTTAAAGTTTGAGATAGTGCGACGTTTAACGGCTCATTTTACTCCATTTTACACGCCGAATGCAGCGCACGACACTTTGAGCGTCGCAGCAATCCCTGGCAATCGCAAAACGCGATCTTTCGACTTATTTTGTCGAAATCGACTGTACTTTCCTTAAAGTTTGAGATAGTGCGACGTTTAACGGCTCATTTTACTCCATTTTACACGCCGAATGCAGCGCACCTCACTTTTAGCGTCGCAACAATCCCTGGCACTCGTAAAACATGATCTTTCGTCTCATTTTGACGAAAATCGACTGTAATTTCCTTAAAGTTGGAGATAATTCGACGTTTAACCGCTCATTTTACTCCATTTTACACGCCGAACGCAGTGCACTACACTTTCAGCGTGGAAAATATTTCTGGCGCCCGCAAATAGCGATCATTCTTAACACTTTGACGACAATCGACTGTAATTTCCTTCGCGTTGGAGATATTTCGATGTTTAACCACTCATATTACTCCATGGTACACGCCGAATGCAGTGCACCTCACTTTTAGCGTCGCAACAATCCCTGGCACTCGTAAAACACGATCTTTCTTCTTATTTTGACGAAAATCGACTGTAATTTCCTTAAAGTTGGAGATATTTCGACGTTTAACCGCTCATTTTACTCCATTTTACACGCCGAATGCAGTGCACGACACTTTTAGTGTCGCAGCTTTCCCTGGCAATCGCAAAACGCGATCTTTCGACTTATTTTGACGAAATCGAATGTAATTTCCTTAAAGTTGGAGATAGTGCGACGTTTAACCGCTCATGTTACTCCATTTTACACGCCGAATGCAGTGCACCTCACTTTTAGCGTCGCAGCAATCCCTGGCAATCGCAAAACGCGATCTTTCGACTTATTTTGACGAAATCGACCGTAATTTCCTTAAAGTTGGAGATATTGCGAAGTCTAACCGCTCATTTTACTCCATTGTACACGCCGAATGCAATGCACGACACTTTCAGCGTCGCAAATATCTCTGGCGCCCGCAAATAGCGATCATTCTTAATACTTTGACCATAATCGACTGTAATTGCCTTCCCGTTGGAGATATTTCGACGTTTAACCGCTCATTTTACTCCATTTTACACGCCGAATGCAGTGCACGACACTTTGAGCGTCGCAGCAATCCCTGGCAATCGCAAAACGCGATCTTTCGGCTTATTTTGTCGAAATCGACTGTAATTTCCTTAAAGTTTGAGATAGTGCGACGTTTAACGGCTCATTTTACTCCATTTTACACGCCGAATGCAGCGCACGACACTTTGAGCGTCGCAGCAATCCCTGGCAATCGCAAAGCGCGATCTTTCGACTTATTTTGTCGAAATCGACTGTACTTTCCTTAAAGTTTGAGATAGTGCGACGTTTAACGGCTCATTTTACTCCATTTTACACGCCGAATGCAGCGCACCTCACTTTTAGCGTCGCAACAATCCCTGGCACTCGTAAAACATGATCTTTCGTCTCATTTTGACGAAAATCGACTGTAATTTCCTTAAAGTTGGAGATAATTCGACGTTTAACCGCTCATTTTACTCCATTTTACACGCCGAACGCAGTGCACTACACTTTCAGCGTGGAAAATATTTCTGGCGCCCGCAAATAGCGATCATTCTTAACACTTTGACGACAATCGACTGTAATTTCCTTCGCGTTGGAGATATTTCGATGTTTAACCACTCATATTACTCCATGGTACACGCCGAATGCAGTGCACCTCACTTTTAGCGTCGCAACAATCCCTGGCACTCGTAAAACACGATCTTTCTTCTTATTTTGACGAAAATCGACTGTAATTTCCTTAAAGTTGGAGATATTTCGACGTTTAACCGCTCATTTTACTCCAGTTTACACGCCGAATGCAGTGCACCTCACTTTTAGCGTCGCAACAATTCCTGGCACTCGTAAAACACGATCTTTCGACTTATTTTGACGAAATCGACTATAATTTCCTTAAAGTTTGAGATAGTGCGACGTTTAACGGCTCATTTTACTCCATTTTACACGCCGAATGCAGTGCACCTCACTTTTAGCGTGGAAAATATCTCTGGCGCCCGCAAATAGCGATCATTCTTAATACTTTGAACATAATCGACTGTAATTTCCTTCCCGTTGGAGATATTTCGACGTTTAAACGCTCCTCTTACTCCATTTTACACGGTAAATACAGTGCACCTCACTTTTAGCGTCGCAGCAATCCCTGGCGCGCGCAATTCGCGATCATTAGTCTGATTTTCACGATAATAGACTGTAATTTCCTTCCCGTTGGAGATATTTCGACGTTTAAACGCTCCTCTTACTCCATTTTACACGGTAAATACAGTGCACCTCACTTTTACCGTCGCAACAATCCCTGGCGCACGCACTTCGCGATCATTCGTCTGATTTTGACGAAAATCGACTGTAATTTCCTTAAAGTTGGAGATATTTCGACGTTTAACCGCTCATTTTACTCAATTTTACACGCCGAACGCAGTGCACTGCACTTTCAGCGTGGAAAATATCTCTGGCACCCGCAAATAGCGATCACTCTTAATACTTTGACCATAATCGACTGTAATTTCCTTCCCGTTGGAGATATTTCGACGGTGCAACGAAATTGTCAGAGAAGAAGGAAATTTTTTTTTTTAATATTAATTTTCTTACCTTGAGAAACCAGTGGCGTCGGGTGTCATCACTTCGTCTGCTCTGATGGTCGTCGGTGTTTTTATTTCTGGGTTTATTTCTCGAAACTCGGATATAATTTATTATCAAACTTTTACTTTATTTATTTATTTCGATACATGGTTTACAAGTTACCAACCGAATTAATACCGCAATTACAATGCGCTTTTGTTTAAGTGATGAAATGAAGACTTCAAAAATAATTTATTTTTCTAAGTCGCAACTTTCCCTTCTTGTCTGGACAACTAAAGACCGCCGAAACGCAAAGTGTTATACAAAATTTCTAAACGCACGATATAGCACGGTATAAGACGTTATAATGAACGTATTAATTATGAGCGTATCAATAATACAGAACGTATTAAAACGTATTAATGGATACTTTAATAAAAATGAACGTTATAAAAACAAGCGTATTAAGGACCACGGAATAATAGTGAGCACGTAACAATAATGAGCGTATTAATTATACTGCGCGTATTAATTATACTGCGCTGCTCTATGTTGCTATGCTTATTTATAATGCCATCCCCACGAGGTGGTGGTGGTGGTGGTGGTCCACTGGGGGTACCCTTCCGTGGGAATCGGGATTTTGCAGTTTTGGGCTTCCAGAATCGTACGTAACAGAATGTAAGTTCCATATCTCGACTTAGTTCCCATCGGTCCAGTGTTTCTGCTGAGCTAGCGTCTAGGAGACTTGAGGCGTTCCATGCTGGTCTAGTCTCTTCGAGAATCTTCCACGCTTGTACCGTGGGACCTATCTGTGCTTCTTCGGCACGTGCAAGGGCAAACGTTCTATGCTGGTCTAGACTCTTCGAGAAGCTTCCACGTTTGTACCGTGGGAATTACCTGTGTTTCTTATTATTATATTTTTGTTTTGATGCATTTTTTTTTTTTTTGTGTTCAATATATATATATATATATACATTTTAAACGTGATATATATATTTTTTTTTTTATGTTTGTTAAATATATGTGTATTTATTTAATTTTGTATTTCCCCCTTTTTTTTAATTAATTATATATATATATATTCATATTTGACAATGTTGTTGCGCATAGAATTTATTAAAGAAAAATGTTAATAATGTGTTTTCATGATTTGTTTCTCGCGCCTGGTTTCCATTAATCCCTAATATCCCTATAACCATATCGCGTGTTATTGCGCGTGTAAATCTAACATGGCTGCTCATAAGTGAGGTTATAGTGGCGGGTCTTTAGTTTTGTTTGATATCGAAGTAATTTTCTATCGCTTGTCTTTCCGCATTTTACCGCAATTGGAACATTAATATCGTTATTATGATTACTTTAAAGTGACAATAGTATTGTTGGTGTGAATATATATATATATATTTATATTGTGTGTCATTTTAATATGACTAATGTTTTGTAATTCTTCGATAGTGTTTAACTTTATATTTCCCTTTTTTAATTAATTATATATATATATATTCATATTTGACAATGTTGTTGCGCATAGAATTTATTAAAGAAAAATGTTAATAATGTGTTTTCACGATTGTTTCTCGCGCCTGGTTTCCATTAATCCCTAATATCCCTATAACCATAACGCGTGTTATTGCGCGTGTAAATCTAACATGGCTACTCATAAATGTCATTAGTGAGGTTATAGTGCCGGTTCTTTAGTTTTGTTTAATATCGAAGTATTTTCTGTCGGTCGTGTTTCCTTATTTTACCGCAATTAGAACATTTGTTTATTAATAGTGTTATTAGTATTACTTTAAAGTGACAATAGTATTGTTCGTGTGAATATACATATATATATATTTATTTATTTATATTGTGTGTGATTTTAATATGATTAATGTTTTGTAATTCTTCGATAGCTTTATTTATTGTTTTGAGTAGTTTATTTTATAGAGTGTTTGATAATATAAGACAAACTCATATACACACAATATATATATATATGTATATGTATATATTTCTTCTGGCAGTGTAGTATTTATACCAGATGAAATGTTAATTGTTTATTAACTTCATTTAATAAGATAGAACACACACACACGCACGTATATATGTATATAATTTGGCAGTGCGATTTTCATTTAGATTCTTTAGCGATGTAATATTGTGTATTTGAGGTTATGTGTCAATTATTTGATTTCATATATACATATATATATCTGGTATTGTGACAACATAGTATAGAAGGTTTTATTTCTAAATTATTGTGTGTTTAATGCGTTTTTACATATTAGTGTTTGATAGTAGAATTTCTGTATGCAAATCTTTAAGTCGTTGCGGTGTTAATTATTTTGAACGTTTGACCTATCGACAGGTTGTTACTTAGTCCCAAGTGTTGCGTTGTGTGTTCTATTTCTTTTGTAGATTATTAGTAGTAATTTAGTTTAGAATATAGGTTATTTATATATATTTTTATATATAGACATGCATGTTTCGTAATGTAGTTCTTATTTTATAACTCTTTACCGGAACGTAGGCTAGTTTTAAGTATGTATCTTAGATTACTGATTTGATTTAATAATATAGAATGCGCACACATATATATATTTCTGACAATGTAAGCTTTATTTTTTTAGTAATATAATATTGTATGTTTTATGTATTAGTTAGATTATTAGTTCTTGATTTCATATACACATATATTTCATAAGTTGATAATATTGTATTTGTTGCATAGTATTGGAGGTACTGTCTCTAATATTTACTAGATTATTACATGTTTGGCATATATGTTTATACTTATATGTAACTGTCCGAGTTGTTGCGGCGTTGATTGATTAAAATATATTTATATATATATATACATATATTCTTAGTGTTTCAATCATTTCCCTTTCTGTAGTTATTCTTATTTCCTGGTTTATTTGTTTGGTTTGTGACTCGTTCAATCCATTAGTTGGTTCTATTTATTTTATTTTATACTGGTTGAGTTTATATTATATTGAACCATAGGCTTTCAAATGGCAAGTCGGTTGTTGGTAGGTTTATTTTGAGTTGTGTATTTTGTATACATATATATATATGTATTTTGTTTATTGGTTGGATCTATTAGTCGTCCTCATTTTGTTAATCCTTCCTTTCGTTTCGTAGTGCCGTGTGTTCGTTTGTGCATCCAAATCCTTATTCGCGTGTTTTGTATAGAGTAGTTTTCTTGTTCTTGTTACGGCACGTGCGGAGCGCGGGACGTGACACTCCATTTTACACGCCGAACGCAGTGCACTACACTTTCAGCGTGGAAAATATTTCTGGCGCCCGCAAATAGCGATCATTCTTAACACTTTGACGACAATCGACTGTAATTTCCTTCGCGTTGGAGATATTTCGATGTTTAACCACTCATATTACTCCATGGTACACGCCGAATGCAGTGCACCTCACTTTTAGCGTCGCAACAATCCCTGGCACTCGTAAAACACGATCTTTCTTCTTATTTTGACGAAAATCGACTGTAATTTCCTTAAAGTTGGAGATATTTCGACGTTTAACCGCTCATTTTACTCCAGTTTACACGCCGAATGCAGTGCACCTCACTTTTAGCGTCGCAACAATTCCTGGCACTCGTAAAACACGATCTTTCGACTTATTTTGACGAAATCGACTATAATTTCCTTAAAGTTTGAGATAGTGCGACGTTTAACGGCTCATTTTACTCCATTTTACACGCCGAATGCAGTGCACCTCACTTTTAGCGTGGAAAATATCTCTGGCGCCCGCAAATAGCGATCATTCTTAATACTTTGAACATAATCGACTGTAATTTCCTTCCCGTTGGAGATATTTCGACGTTTAAACGCTCCTCTTACTCCATTTTACACGGTAAATACAGTGCACCTCACTTTTAGCGTCGCAGCAATCCCTGGCGCGCGCAATTCGCGATCATTAGTCTGATTTTCACGATAATAGACTGTAATTTCCTTCCCGTTGGAGATATTTCGACGTTTAAACGCTCCTCTTACTCCATTTTACACGCCGAATGCAGTGCACCTCACTTTTAGCGTGGAAAATATCTCTGGCGCCCGCAAATAGCGATCATTCTTAATACTTTGAACATAATCGACTGTAATTTCCTTCCCGTTGGAGATATTTCGACGTTTAAACGCTCCTCTTACTCCATTTTACACGGTAAATACAGTGCACCTCACTTTTAGCGTCGCAGCAATCCCTGGCGCGCGCAATTCGCGATCATTAGTCTGATTTTCACGATAATAGACTGTAATTTCCTTCCCGTTGGAGATATTTCGACGTTTAAACGCTCCTCTTACTCCATTTTACACGGTAAATACAGTGCACCTCACTTTTACCGTCGCAACAATCCCTGGCGCACGCACTTCGCGATCATTCGTCTGATTTTGACGAAAATCGACTGTAATTTCCTTAAAGTTGGAGATATTTCGACGTTTAACCGCTCATTTTACTCAATTTTACACGCCGAACGCAGTGCACTACACTTTCAGCGTGGAAAATATCTCTGGCGCCCGCAAATAGCGGTCATTCTTAATACTTTGACAATAATCGACTGTAATTTCCTTCCCGTTGGAGATATTTCGACGTTTAAACGGTCATCTTACTCCATTTTACACGCTAAATACAGTGCACCGCACTTTTAGCGTCGCAACAATCCCTCGAGCGCGCAATTCGCGATCTTTCGTCCTATTTTGACGAAAATCGACTGTAATTTCCTTAAAGTTGGAGATATTTCGACGTTTAACCGCTCATTTTACTCCATTTTACACGCTAAATACGGTGCACCTCACTTTTAGCGTCGCAACAATCCCTGGCGCACGCAATTCGCGATCTTTCGTCTTATTTTGACGAAAATTGACTGTAATTTCCTTAAAGTTTGAGATAGTGCGACGTTTAACGGCTCATTTTACTCCATTTTACACGCCGAACGCAGTGCACTACACTTTCAGCGTGGAAAATATCTCTGGCGCCCGCAAATAGCGATCATTCTTAATACTTTGACAATAATCGACTGTAATTTCCTTCCCGTTGGAGATATTTCGACGTTTAAACGGTCATCTTACTCCATTTTACACGCTAAATACAGTGCACCGCACTTTTAGCGTCGCAACAATCCCTGGAGCGCGCAATTCGCGATCTTTCGTCTTATTTTGACGAAAATCGACAGTAATTTCCTTCAAGTTGGAGATATTTCGACGTTTAACCGCTCATTTTACTCAATTTTACACGCCGAACGCAGTGCACTACACTTTCAGCGTGGAAAATATCTCTGGCGCCCGCAAATAGCGGTCATTCTTAATACTTTGACAATAATCGACTGTAATTTCCTTCCCGTTGGAGATATTTCGACGTTTAAACGGTCATCTTACTCCATTTTACACGCTAAATACAGTGCACCGCACTTTTAGCGTCGCAACAATCCCTGGAGCGCGCAATTCGCGATCTTTCGTCTTATTTTGACGAAAATCGACTGTAATTTCCTTAAAGTTGGAGATATTTCGACGTTTAACCGCTCATTTTACTCCATTTTACACGCTAAATACGGTGCACCTCACTTTTAGCGTCGCAACAATCCCTGGCGCACGCAATTCGCGATCTTTCGTCTTATTTTGACGAAAATTGACTGTAATTTCCTTAAAGTTGGAGA
This sequence comes from Bombus sonorus, assembly GCA_029958995.1. Taxonomy (NCBI): domain Eukaryota; kingdom Metazoa; phylum Arthropoda; class Insecta; order Hymenoptera; family Apidae; genus Bombus; species Bombus sonorus. The sequence goes on along the minus strand of JARWAU010000008.1, from coordinate 3,656,168 downwards.
TATTTCGACGTTTAACCGCTCATTTTACTCCATTTTACACGCCGAATGCAGTGCACCTCACTTTTAGCGTCGCAACAATTCCTGGCACTCGTAAAACACGATCTGTCGACTTATTTTGACGAAATCGACTATAATTTCCTTAAAGTTTGAGATATTGCCACATGTAACCGCTCATTTTACTCCATTTTACACGCCGAATGCAATGCACGACACTTTCAGCGTCGCAAATATCTCTGGCGCCCGCAAATAGCGATCATTCTTAACACTTTGACGATAATCGACTGTAATTTCCTTCGCGTTGGAGATATTTCGATGTTTAACCACTCATTTTACTCCATGTTACACGCCGAATGCAGTGCACCTCACTTTTAGCGTCGCAACAATCCCTGGCACTCGTAAAACACGATCTTTCGTCTCATTTTGACGAAAATCGACTGTAATTTCCTTAAAGTTGGAGATAGTGCGACGTTTAACCGCTCATGTTACTCCATTTTACACGCCGAATGCAGTGCACCTCACTTTTAGCGTCGCAACAATCCCTGGCACTCGTAAAACATGATCTTTCGTCTCATTTTGACGAAAATCGACTGTAATTTCCTTAAAGTTGGAGATATTTCGACGTTTAACCGCTCATTTTACTCCATTTTACACGCCGACCGCAGTGCACTACACTTTCAGCGTGGAAAATATTTCTGGCGCCCGCAAATAGCGATCATTCTTAACACTTTGACGACAATCGACTGTAATTTCCTTCGCGTTGGAGATATTTCGATGTTTAACCACTCATATTACTGCATGGTACACGCCGAATGCAGTGCACCTCACTTTTAGCGTGGAAAATATCTCTGGCGCCCGCAAATAGCGATCATTCTTAATACTTTGAACATAATCGACTGTAATTTCCTTCCCGTTGGAGATATTTCGACGTTTAAACGCTCCTCTTACTCCATTTTACACGGTAAATACAGTGCACCTCACTTTTAGCGTCGCAGCAATCCCTGGCGCGCGCAATTCGCGATCATTAGTCTGATTTTCACGATAATAGACTGTAATTTCCTTCCCGTTGGAGATATTTCGACGTTTAAACGCTCCTCTTACTCCATTTTACACGGTAAATACAGTGCACCTCACTTTTACCGTCGCAACAATCCCTGGCGCACGCACTTCGCGATCATTCGTCTGATTTTGACGAAAATCGACTGTAATTTCCTTAAAGTTGGAGATCTTTCGACGTTTAACCGCTCATTTTACTCAATTTTACACGCCGAACGCAGTGCACTGCACTTTCAGCGTGGAAAATATCTCTGGCGCCCGCAAATAGCGATCACTCTTAATACTTTGACCATAATCGACTGTAATTTCCTTCCCGTTGGAGATATTTCGACGTTTAAACGGTCATCTTACTCCATTTTACACGCTAAATACAGTGCACCGCACTTTTAGCGTCGCAACAATCCCTGGAGCGCGCAATTCGCGATCTTTCGTCTTATTTTGACGAAAATCGACTGTAATTTCCTTAAAGTTGGAGATATTTCGACGTTTAACCGCTCATTTTACTCAATTTTACACGCCGAACGCAGTGCACTACACTTTCAGCGTGGAAAATATATCTGTCGCCCGCAAATAGCGGTCATTCTTAATACTTTGACAATAATCGACTGTAATTTCCTTCCCGTTGGAGATATTTCGACGTTTAACCGGTCATCTTACTCCATTTGACACGCTAAATACAGTGCACCGCACTTTTAGCGTCGCAACAATCCCTGGAGCGCGCAATTCGCGATCTTTCGTCTTATTTTGACGAAAATCGACTGTAATTTCCTTAAAGTTGGAGATATTTCGACGTTTAACCGCTCATTTTACTCCATTTTACACGCTAAATACGGTGCACCTCACTTTTAGCGTCGCAACAATCCCTGGCGCACGCAATTCGCGATCTTTCGTCTTATTTTGCCGAAACTTGACTGTAATTTCCTTAAAGTTGGAGATATTTCGACGTTTAACCGCTCATTTTACTCCATTTTACACGCCGAATGCAGTGCACCTCACTTTTAGCGTCGCAACAATTCCTGGCACTCGTAAAACACGATCTTTCGACTTATTTTGACGAAATCGACTATAATTTCCTTAAAGTTTGAGATATTGCCACATGTAACCGCTCCTCTTACTCCATTTTACACGCCGAATGCAATGCACGACACTTTCAGCGTCGCAAATATCTCTGGCGCCCGCAAATAGCGATCATTCGTCTGATTTTGACGAAAATCGACTGTAATTTCCTTAAAGTTGGAGATATTTCGACGTTTAACCGCTCATTTTACTCAATTTTACACGCCGAACGCAGTGCACTGCACTTTCAGCGTGGAAAATATCTCTGGCGCCCGCAAATAGCGATCACTCTTAATACTTTGACCATAATCGACTGTAATTTCCTTCCCGTTGGAGATATTTCGACGTTTAAACGGTCATCTTACTCCATTTTACACGCTAAATACAGTGCACCGCACTTTTAGCGTCGCAACAATCCCTGGAGCGCGCAATTCGCGATCTTTCGTCTTATTTTGACGAAAATCGACTGTAATTTCCTTAAAGTTGGAGATATTTCGACGTTTAACCGCTCATTTTACTCAATTTTACACGCCGAACGCAGTGCACTACACTTTCAGCGTGGAAAATATATCTGTCGCCCGCAAATAGCGGTCATTCTTAATACTTTGACAATAATCGACTGTAATTTCCTTCCCGTTGGAGATATTTCGACGTTTAACCGGTCATCTTACTCCACTTTACACGCTAAATACAGTGCTCCGCACTTTTAGCGTCGCAACAATCCCTGGAGCGCGCAATTCGCGATCGTTCGTCTTATTTTGACGAAAATCTACTGTAATTTCCTTAAAGTTGGAGATATTTCGACGTTTAACCGCTCATTTTACTCCATTTTACACGCTAAATACGGTGCACCTCACTTTTAGCGTCGCAACAATCCCTGGCGCACGCAATTCGCGATCTTTCGTCTTATTTTGCCGAAAATTGACTGTAATTTCCTTAAAGTTGGAGATATTTCGACGTTTAACCGCTCATTTTACTCCATTTTACACGCCGAATGCAGTGCATCTCACTTTTAGCGTCGCAACAATTCCTGGCACTCGTAAAACACGATCTTTCGACTTATTTTGACGAAATCGACTATAATTTCCTTAAAGTTTGAGATATTGCCACATGTAACCGCTCATTTTACTCCATTTTACACGCCGAATGCAATGCACGACACTTTCAGCGTCGCAAATATCTCTGGCGCCCGCAAATAGCGATCATTCTTAACACTTTGACGATAATCGACTGTAATTTCCTTCGCGTTGGAGATATTTCGATGTTTAACCACTCATTTTACTCCATGTTACACGCCGAATGCAGTGCACCTCACTTTTAGCGTCGCAACAATCCCTGGCACTCGTAAAACACGATCTTTCGTCTCATTTTGACGAAAATCGACTGTAATTTCCTTAAAGTTGGAGATATTTCGACGTTTAACCGCTCATTTTACTCCATTTTACACGCCGAATGCAGTGCACGACACTTTTAGTGTCGCAGCTTTCCCTGGCAATCGCAAAACGCGATCTTTCGACTTATTGTGACGAAATCGAATGTAATTTCCTTAAAGTTGGAGATAGTGCGACGTTTAACCGCTCATGTTACTCCATTTTACACGCCGAATGCAGTGCACCTCACTTTTAGCGTCGCAGCAATCCCTGGCAATCGCAAAACGCGATCTTTCGACTTATTTTGACGAAATCGACCGTAATTTCCATAAAGTTGGAGATATTGCGACGTTTAACCGCTCATTTTACTCCATTTTACACGCCGAATGCAATGCACGACACTTTCAGCGTCGCAAATATCTCTGGCGCCCGCAAATAGCGATCATTCTTAATACTTTGACCATAATCGACTGTAATTGCCTTCCCGTTGGAGATATTTCGATGTTTAACCGCTCATTTTACTCCATTTTACACGCCGAATGCAGTGCACGACACTTTGAGCGTCGCAGCAATCCCTGGCAATCGCAAAACGCGATCTTTCGACTTATTTTGACGAAATCGACTGTAATTTCCTTAAAGTTTGAGATAGTGCGACGTTTAACGGCTCATTTTACTCCATTTTACACGCCGAATGCAGCGCACCTCACTTTTAGCGTCGCAACAATCCCTGGCACTCGTAAAACATGATCTTTCGTCTCATTTTGACGAAAATCGACTGTAATTTCCTTAAAGTTGGAGATATTTCGACGTTTAACGGCTCATTTTACTCCATTTTACACGCCGAATGCAGCGCACCTCACTTTTAGCGTCGCAACAATCCCTGGCACTCGTAAAACATGATCTTTCGTCTCATTTTGACGAAAATCGACTGTAATTTCCTTAAAGTTGGAGATATTTCGACGTTTAACCGCTCATTTTACTCCAGTTTACACGCCGCATGCAGTGCACCTCACTTTTAGCGTCGCAACAATTCCTGGCACTCGTAAAACACGATCTTTCGACTTATTTTGACGAAATCGACTATAATTTCCTTTAAGTTTGAGATAGTGCGACGTTTAACGGCTCATTTTACTCCATTTTACACGCCGAATGCAGTGCACCTCACTTTTAGCGTGGAAAATATCTCTGGCGCCCGCAAATAGCGATCATTCTTAATACTTTGAACATAATCGACTGTAATTTCCTTCCCGTTGGAGATATTTCGACGTTTAAACGCTCCTATTACTCCATTTTACACGGTAAATACAGTGCACCTCACTTTTAGCGTCGCAGCAATCCCTGGCGCGCGCAATTCGCGATCATTAGTCTGATTTTCACGATAATAGACTGTAATTTCCTTCCCGTTGGAGATATTTCGACGTTTAAACGCTCCTCTTACTCCATTTTACACGGTAAATACAGTGCACCTCAATTTTACCGTCGCAACAATCCCTGGCGCACGCACTTCGCGATCATTCGTCTGATTTTGACGAAAATCGACTGTAATTTCCTTAAAGGTGGAGATATTTCGACGTTTAACCGCTCATTTTACTCAATTTTACACGCCGAACGCAGTGCACTGCACTTTCAGCGTGGAAAATATCTCTGGCGCCCGCAAATAGCGATCACTCTTAATACTTTGACCATAATCGACTGTAATTTCCTTCCCGTTGGAGATATTTCGACGTTTAACCGCTCATTTTACTCCATTTTACACGCCGAATGCAATGCACGACACTTTCAGCGTTGCAAATATCTCTGGCGTCCGCAAATAGCGATCATTCTTAACACTTTGATGATAATCGACTGTAGTTTCCTTCGCGTTGGAGATATTTCGATGTTTAACCACTCATTTTACTCCATGTTACACGCCGAATGCAGTGCACCTCACTTTTAGCGTCGTAACAATCCCTGGCACTCGTAAAACACGATCTTTCGTCTCATTTTGACGAAAATCGACTGTAATTTCCTTAAAGTTGGAGATATTTCGACGTTTAACCGCTAATTTTACTCCATTTTACACGCCGAATGCAGTGCACGACACTTTTAGCGTCGCAGCTATCCCTGGCAATCGCAAATCGCGATCTTTCGACTTATTTTGATGATATCGACTGTAGTTTCCTTCGCGTTGGAGATATTTCGATGTTTAACCACTCATTTTACTCCATGTTACACGCCGAATGCAGTGCACCTCACTTTTAGCGTCGTAACTATCCCTGGCACTCGTAAAACACGATCTTTCGTCTCATTTTGACGAAAATCGACTGTAATTTCCTTAAAGTTGGAGATATTTCGATGTTTAACCACTCATTTTACTCCATGTTACACGCCGAATGCAGTGCTCCTCACTTTTAGCGTCGCAGCAATCCCTGGCACTCTTAAAACACGATCTTTCGTCTCATTTTATCGAAAATCGACTGTAATTTCCTTAAAGTTGGAGATATTTCGACGTTTAACCGCTCATTTTACTCCATTTTACACGCCGAATGCAGTGCACGACACTTTTAGCGTCGCAGCAACTCCTGGCAATCGCAAATAGCGATCTTTCGACTTATTTTGACGAAATCGACTGTCATTTCCTTAAAGTTGGAGATATTTCGACGTTTAACCGCTCATTTTACTCCATTTTACACGCCGAACGCAGTGCACTACACTTTCAGCGTGGAAAATATCTCTGGCGCCCGCAAATAGCGATCGTTCTTAATACTTTGACAATAATCGACTGTAATTTCCTTCCCGTTGGAGATATTTCGACGTTTAAACGGTCCTCTTACTCCATTTTACACGCTAAATACAGTGCACCGCACTTTTAGCGTCGCAACAATCCCTGGAGCGCGCAATGCGCGATCTTTCGTCTTATTTTGACGAAAATCGACTGTAATTTCCTTCCCGTTGGAGATATTTCGACGTTTAAACGCTCCTCTTACTCCATTTTACACGGTAAATACAGTGCACCTCACTTTTACCGTCGCAACAATCCCTGGCGCACGCACTTCGCGATCATTCGTCTGATTTTGACGAAAATCGACTGTAATTTCCTTAAAGTTGGAGATATTTCGACGTTTAACCGCTCATTTTACTCAATTTTACACGCCGAACGCAGTGCACTGCACTTTCAGCGTGGAAAATATCTCTGGCGCCCGCAAATAGCGATCACTCTTAATACTTTGACCATAATCGACTGTAATTTCCTTCCCGTTGGAGATATTTCGACGTTTAAACGGTCATCTTACTCCATTTTAAACGCTAAATACAGTGCACCGCACTTTTAGCGCCGCAACAATCCCTGGAGCGCGCAATTCGCGATCTTTCGTCTTATTTTGACGAAATCGACTATAATTTCCTTAAAGTTTGAGATATTGCCACATGTAACCGCTCATTTTACTCCATTTTACACGCCGAATGCAATGCACGACACTTTCAGCGTCGCAAATATCTCTGGCGCCCGCAAATAGCGATCATTCTTAACACTTTGACAATAATCGACTGTAATTTCCTTCGCGTTGGAGATATTTCGATGTTTAACCACTCATTTTACTCCATGTTACACGGTAAATACAGTGCACCTCACTTTTAGCGTGGAAAATATCTCTGGCGCCCGCAAATAGCGATCATTCTTAATACTTTGAACATAATCGACTGTAATTTCCTTCCCGTTGGAGATATTTCGACGTTTAAACGGTCCTCTTACTCCATTTTACACGCTAAATACAGTGCACCGCACTTTTAGCGTCGCAACAATCCCTGGAGCGCGCAATGCGCGATCTTTCGTCTTATTTTGACGAAAATCGACTGTAATTTCCTTAAAGTTGGAGATATTTCGACGTTTAACCGCTCATTTTACTCAATTTTACACGCCGAACGCAGTGCACTACACTGTCAGCGTGGAAAATATCTCTGGCGCCCGCAAATAGCGGTCATTCTTAATACTTTGACAATAATCGACTGTAATTTCCTTCCCGTTGGAGATATTTCGACGTTTAAACGGTCATCTTACTCCATTTTACACGCTAAATACAGTGCACCGCACTTTTAGCGTCGCAACAATCCCTGGAGCGCGCAATTCGCGATCTTTCGTCTGATTTTGACGAAAATCGACTGTAATTTCCTTAAAGTTGGAGATATTTCGACGTTTAACCGCTCATTTTACTCAATTTTACACGCCGAACGCAGTGCACTGCACTTTCAGCGTGGAAAATATCTCTGGCGCCCGCAAATAGCGATCACTCTTAATACTTTGACCATAATCGACTGTAATTTCCTTCCCGTTGGAGATATTTCGACGTTTAAACGGTCATCTTACTCCATTTTACACGCTAAATACAGTGCACCGCACTTTTAGCGTCGCAACAATCCCTGGAGCGCGCAATTCGCGATCTTTCGTCTTATTTTGACGAAAATCGACTGTAATTTCCTTAAAGTTGGAGATATTTCGACGTTTAACCGCTCATTTTACTCAATTTTACACGCCGAACGCAGTGCACTACACTTTCAGCGTGGAAAATATATCTGTCGCCCGCAAATAGCGGTCATTCTTAATACTTTGACAATAATCGACTGTAATTTCCTTCCCGTTGGAGATATTTCGACGTTTAACCGGTCATCTTACTCCACTTTACACGCTAAATACAGTGCTCCGCACTTTTAGCGTCGCAACAATCCCTGGAGCGCGCAATTCGCGATCGTTCGTCTTATTTTGACGAAAATCTACTGTAATTTCCTTAAAGTTGGAGATATTTCGACGTTTAACCGCTCATTTTACTCCATTTTACACGCTAAATACGGTGCACCTCACTTTTAGCGTCGCAACAATCCCTGGCGCACGCAATTCGCGATCTTTCGTCTTATTTTGCCGAAAATTGACTGTAATTTCCTTAAAGTTGGAGATATTTCGACGTTTAACCGCTCATTTTACTCCATTTTACACGCCGAATGCAGTGCATCTCACTTTTAGCGTCGCAACAATTCCTGGCACTCGTAAAACACGATCTTTCGACTTATTTTGACGAAATCGACTATAATTTCCTTAAAGTTTGAGATATTGCCACATGTAACCGCTCATTTTACTCCATTTTACACGCCGAATGCAATGCACGACACTTTCAGCGTCGCAAATATCTCTGGCGCCCGCAAATAGCGATCATTCTTAACACTTTGACGATAATCGACTGTAATTTCCTTCGCGTTGGAGATATTTCGATGTTTAACCACTCATTTTACTCCATGTTACACGCCGAATGCAGTGCACCTCACTTTTAGCGTCGCAACAATCCCTGGCACTCGTAAAACACGATCTTTCGTCTCATTTTGACGAAAATCGACTGTAATTTCCTTAAAGTTGGAGATATTTCGACGTTTAACCGCTCATTTTACTCCATTTTACACGCCGAATGCAGTGCACGACACTTTTAGTGTCGCAGCTTTCCCTGGCAATCGCAAAACGCGATCTTTCGACTTATTGTGACGAAATCGAATGTAATTTCCTTAAAGTTGGAGATAGTGCGACGTTTAACCGCTCATGTTACTCCATTTTACACGCCGAATGCAGTGCACCTCACTTTTAGCGTCGCAGCAATCCCTGGCAATCGCAAAACGCGATCTTTCGACTTATTTTGACGAAATCGACCGTAATTTCCATAAAGTTGGAGATATTGCGACGTTTAACCGCTCATTTTACTCCATTTTACACGCCGAATGCAATGCACGACACTTTCAGCGTCGCAAATATCTCTGGCGCCCGCAAATAGCGATCATTCTTAATACTTTGACCATAATCGACTGTAATTGCCTTCCCGTTGGAGATATTTCGATGTTTAACCGCTCATTTTACTCCATTTTACACGCCGAATGCAGTGCACGACACTTTGAGCGTCGCAGCAATCCCTGGCAATCGCAAAACGCGATCTTTCGACTTATTTTGACGAAATCGACTGTAATTTCCTTAAAGTTTGAGATAGTGCGACGTTTAACGGCTCATTTTACTCCATTTTACACGCCGAATGCAGCGCACCTCACTTTTAGCGTCGCAACAATCCCTGGCACTCGTAAAACATGATCTTTCGTCTCATTTTGACGAAAATCGACTGTAATTTCCTTAAAGTTGGAGATATTTCGACGTTTAACGGCTCATTTTACTCCATTTTACACGCCGAATGCAGCGCACCTCACTTTTAGCGTCGCAACAATCCCTGGCACTCGTAAAACATGATCTTTCGTCTCATTTTGACGAAAATCGACTGTAATTTCCTTAAAGTTGGAGATATTTCGACGTTTAACCGCTCATTTTACTCCAGTTTACACGCCGCATGCAGTGCACCTCACTTTTAGCGTCGCAACAATTCCTGGCACTCGTAAAACACGATCTTTCGACTTATTTTGACGAAATCGACTATAATTTCCTTTAAGTTTGAGATAGTGCGACGTTTAACGGCTCATTTTACTCCATTTTACACGCCGAATGCAGTGCACCTCACTTTTAGCGTGGAAAATATCTCTGGCGCCCGCAAATAGCGATCATTCTTAATACTTTGAACATAATCGACTGTAATTTCCTTCCCGTTGGAGATATTTCGACGTTTAAACGCTCCTATTACTCCATTTTACACGGTAAATACAGTGCACCTCACTTTTAGCGTCGCAGCAATCCCTGGCGCGCGCAATTCGCGATCATTAGTCTGATTTTCACGATAATAGACTGTAATTTCCTTCCCGTTGGAGATATTTCGACGTTTAAACGCTCCTCTTACTCCATTTTACACGGTAAATACAGTGCACCTCAATTTTACCGTCGCAACAATCCCTGGCGCACGCACTTCGCGATCATTCGTCTGATTTTGACGAAAATCGACTGTAATTTCCTTAAAGGTGGAGATATTTCGACGTTTAACCGCTCATTTTACTCAATTTTACACGCCGAACGCAGTGCACTGCACTTTCAGCGTGGAAAATATCTCTGGCGCCCGCAAATAGCGATCACTCTTAATACTTTGACCATAATCGACTGTAATTTCCTTCCCGTTGGAGATATTTCGACGTTTAACCGCTCATTTTACTCCATTTTACACGCCGCATGCAATGCACGACACTTTCAGCGTTGCAAATATCTCTGGCGTCCGCAAATAGCGATCATTCTTAACACTTTGATGATAATCGACTGTAGTTTCCTTCGCGTTGGAGATATTTCGATGTTTAACCACTCATTTTACTCCATGTTACACGCCGAATGCAGTGCACCTCACTTTTAGCGTCGTAACAATCCCTGGCACTCGTAAAACACGATCTTTCGTCTCATTTTGACGAAAATCGACTGTAATTTCCTTAAAGTTGGAGATATTTCGACGTTTAACCGCTCATTTTACTCCATTTTACACGCCGAATGCAGTGCACGACACTTTTAGCGTCGCAGCTATCCCTGGCAATCGCAAATCGCGATCTTTCGACTTATTTTGATGATATCGACTGTAGTTTCCTTCGCGTTGGAGATATTTCGATGTTTAACCACTCATTTTACTCCATGTTACACGCCGAATGCAGTGCACCTCACTTTTAGCGTCGTAACTATCCCTGGCACTCGTAAAACACGATCTTTCGTCTCATTTTGACGAAAATCGACTGTAATTTCCTTAAAGTTGGAGATATTTCGATGTTTAACCACTCATTTTACTCCATGTTACACGCCGAATGCAGTGCTCCTCACTTTTAGCGTCGCAGCAATCCCTGGCACTCTTAAAACACGATCTTTCGTCTCATTTTATCGAAAATCGACTGTAATTTCCTTAAAGTTGGAGATATTTCGACGTTTAACCGCTCATTTTACTCCATTTTACACGCCGAATGCAGTGCACGACACTTTTAGCGTCGCAGCAACTCCTGGCAATCGCAAATAGCGATCTTTCGACTTATTTTGACGAAATCGACTGTCATTTCCTTAAAGTTGGAGATATTTCGACGTTTAACCGCTCATTTTACTCCATTTTACACGCCGAACGCAGTGCACTACACTTTCAGCGTGGAAAATATCTCTGGCGCCCGCAAATAGCGATCGTTCTTAATACTTTGACAATAATCGACTGTAATTTCCTTCCCGTTGGAGATATTTCGACGTTTAAACGGTCCTCTTACTCCATTTTACACGCTAAATACAGTGCACCGCACTTTTAGCGTCGCAACAATCCCTGGAGCGCGCAATGCGCGATCTTTCGTCTTATTTTGACGAAAATCGACTGTAATTTCCTTCCCGTTGGAGATATTTCGACGTTTAAACGCTCCTCTTACTCCATTTTACACGGTAAATACAGTGCACCTCACTTTTACCGTCGCAACAATCCCTGGCGCACGCACTTCGCGATCATTCGTCTGATTTTGACGAAAATCGACTGTAATTTCCTTAAAGTTGGAGATATTTCGACGTTTAACCGCTCATTTTACTCAATTTTACACGCCGAACGCAGTGCACTGCACTTTCAGCGTGGAAAATATCTCTGGCGCCCGCAAATAGCGATCACTCTTAATACTTTGACCATAATCGACTGTAATTTCCTTCCCGTTGGAGATATTTCGACGTTTAAACGGTCATCTTACTCCATTTTAAACGCTAAATACAGTGCACCGCACTTTTAGCGCCGCAACAATCCCTGGAGCGCGCAATTCGCGATCTTTCGTCTTATTTTGACGAAATCGACTATAATTTCCTTAAAGTTTGAGATATTGCCACATGTAACCGCTCATTTTACTCCATTTTACACGCCGAATGCAATGCACGACACTTTCAGCGTCGCAAATATCTCTGGCGCCCGCAAATAGCGATCATTCTTAACACTTTGACAATAATCGACTGTAATTTCCTTCGCGTTGGAGATATTTCGATGTTTAACCACTCATTTTACTCCATGTTACACGGTAAATACAGTGCACCTCACTTTTAGCGTGGAAAATATCTCTGGCGCCCGCAAATAGCGATCATTCTTAATACTTTGAACATAATCGACTGTAATTTCCTTCCCGTTGGAGATATTTCGACGTTTAAACGGTCCTCTTACTCCATTTTACACGCTAAATACAGTGCACCGCACTTTTAGCGTCGCAACAATCCCTGGAGCGCGCAATGCGCGATCTTTCGTCTTATTTTGACGAAAATCGACTGTAATTTCCTTAAAGTTGGAGATATTTCGACGTTTAACCGCTCATTTTACTCAATTTTACACGCCGAACGCAGTGCACTACACTGTCAGCGTGGAAAATATCTCTGGCGCCCGCAAATAGCGGTCATTCTTAATACTTTGACAATAATCGACTGTAATTTCCTTCCCGTTGGAGATATTTCGACGTTTAAACGGTCATCTTACTCCATTTTACACGCTAAATACAGTGCACCGCACTTTTAGCGTCGCAACAATCCCTGGAGCGCGCAATTCGCGATCTTTCGTCTTATTTTGACGAAAATCGACTGTAATTTCCTTAAAGTTGGAGATATTTCGACGTTTAACCGCTCATTTTACTCCATTTTACACGCTAAATACGGTGCACCTCACTTTTAGCGTCGCAACAATCCCTGGCGCACGCAATTCGCGATCTTTCGTCTTATTTTGACGAAAATTGACTGTAATTTCCTTAAAGTTGGAGATATTTCGACGTTTAACCGCTCATTTTACTCCATTTTACACGCCGAATGCAGTGCACCTCACTTTTAGCGTCGCAACAATTCCTGGCACTCGTAAAACACGATCTGTCGACTTATTTTGACGAAATCGACTATAATTTCCTTAAAGTTTGAGATATTGCCACATGTAACCGCTCATTTTACTCCATTTTACACGCCGAATGCAGTGCACCTCACTTTTAGCGTCGCAGCAATCCCTGGCAATCGCAAAACGCGATCTTTCGACTTATTTTGACGAAATCGACCGTAATTTCCTTAAAGTTGGAGATATTGCGACGTTTAACCGCTCATTTTACTCCATTTTACACGCCGAATGCAATGCACGACACTTTCAGCGTCGCAAATATCTCTGGCGCCCGCAAATAGCGATCATTCTTAACACTTTGAGGATAATCGACTGTAATTTCCTTCGCGTTGGAGATATTTCGATGTTTAACCACTCATTTTACTCCATGTTACACGCCGAATGCAGTGCACCTCACTTTTAGCGTCGTAACTATCCCTGGCACTCGTAAAACACGATCTTTCGTCTCATTTTGACGAAAATCGACTGTAATTTCCTTAAAGTTGGAGATATTTCGATGTTTAACCACTCATTTTACTCCATGTTACACGCCGAATGCAGTGCTCCTCACTTTTAGCGTCGCAGCAATCCCTGGCACTCTTAAAACACGATCTTTCGTCTCATTTTATCGAAAATCGACTGTAATTTCCTTAAAGTTGGAGATATTTCGACGTTTAACCGCTCATTTTACTCCATTTTACACGCCGAATGCAGTGCACGACACTTTTAGCGTCGCAGCAACTGCTGGCAATCGCAAATAGCGATCTTTCGACTTATTTTGACGAAATCGACTGTCATTTCCTTAAAGTTGGAGATATTTCGACGTTTAACCGCTCATTTTACTCCATTTTACACGCCGAACGCAGTGCACTACACTTTCAGCGTGGAAAATATCTCTGGCGCCCGCAAATAGCGATCGTTCTTAATACTTTGACAATAATCGACTGTAATTTCCTTCCCGTTGGAGATATTTCGACGTTTAAACGGTCCTCTTACTCCATTTTACACGCTAAATACAGTGCACCGCACTTTTAGCGTCGCAACAATCCCTGGAGCGCGCAATGCGCGATCTTTCGTCTTATTTTGACGAAAATCGACTGTAATTTCCTTCCCGTTGGAGATATTTCGACGTTTAAACGCTCCTCTTACTCCATTTTACACGGTAAATACAGTGCACCTCACTTTTACCGTCGCAACAATCCCTGGCGCACGCACTTCGCGATCATTCGTCTGATTTTGACGAAAATCGACTGTAATTTCCTTAAAGTTGGAGATATTTCGACGTTTAACCGCTCATTTTACTCAATTTTACACGCCGAACGCAGTGCACTGCACTTTCAGCGTGGAAAATATCTCTGGCGCCCGCAAATAGCGATCACTCTTAATACTTTGACCATAATCGACTGTAATTTCCTTCCCGTTGGAGATATTTCGACGTTTAAACGGTCATCTTACTCCATTTTAAACGCTAAATACAGTGCACCGCACTTTTAGCGCCGCAACAATCCCTGGAGCGCGCAATTCGCGATCTTTCGTCTTATTTTGACGAAATCGACTATAATTTCCTTAAAGTTTGAGATATTGCCACATGTAACCGCTCATTTTACTCCATTTTACACGCCGAATGCAATGCACGACACTTTCAGCGTCGCAAATATCTCTGGCGCCCGCAAATAGCGATCATTCTTAACACTTTGACAATAATCGACTGTAATTTCCTTCGCGTTGGAGATATTTCGATGTTTAACCACTCATTTTACTCCATGTTACACGGTAAATACAGTGCACCTCACTTTTAGCGTGGAAAATATCTCTGGCGCCCGCAAATAGCGATCATTCTTAATACTTTGAACATAATCGACTGTAATTTCCTTCCCGTTGGAGATATTTCGACGTTTAAACGGTCCTCTTACTCCATTTTACACGCTAAATACAGTGCACCGCACTTTTAGCGTCGCAACAATCCCTGGAGCGCGCAATGCGCGATCTTTCGTCTTATTTTGACGAAAATCGACTGTAATTTCCTTAAAGTTGGAGATATTTCGACGTTTAACCGCTCATTTTACTCAATTTTACACGCCGAACGCAGTGCACTACACTGTCAGCGTGGAAAATATCTCTGGCGCCCGCAAATAGCGGTCATTCTTAATACTTTGACAATAATCGACTGTAATTTCCTTCCCGTTGGAGATATTTCGACGTTTAAACGGTCATCTTACTCCATTTTACACGCTAAATACAGTGCACCGCACTTTTAGCGTCGCAACAATCCCTGGAGCGCGCAATTCGCGATCTTTCGTCTTATTTTGACGAAAATCGACTGTAATTTCCTTAAAGTTGGAGATATTTCGACGTTTA
Organism: Bombus sonorus; assembly: GCA_029958995.1. NCBI lineage: Eukaryota > Metazoa > Arthropoda > Insecta > Hymenoptera > Apidae > Bombus > Bombus sonorus. The sequence goes on along the minus strand of JARWAU010000008.1, from coordinate 3,640,570 downwards.
ACCGCTCATTTTACTCCATTTTACACGCCGAATGCAGTGCACCTCACTTTTAGCGTCGCAACAATTCCTGGCACTCGTAAAACACGATCTGTCGACTTATTTTGACGAAATCGACTATAATTTCCTTAAAGTTTGAGATATTGCCACATGTAACCGCTCATTTTACTCCATTTTACACGCCGAATGCAGTGCACCTCACTTTTAGCGTCGCAGCAATCCCTGGCAATCGCAAAACGCGATCTTTCGACTTATTTTGACGAAATCGACCGTAATTTCCTTAAAGTTGGAGATATTGCGACGTTTAACCGCTCATTTTACTCCATTTTACACGCCGAATGCAATGCACGACACTTTCAGCGTCGCAAATATCTCTGGCGCCCGCAAATAGCGATCATTCTTAACACTTTGAGGATAATCGACTGTAATTTCCTTCGCGTTGGAGATATTTCGATGTTTAACCACTCATTTTACTCCATGTTACACGCCGAATGCTGTGCACCTCACTTTTAGTGTCGCAGCTTTCCCTGGCAATCGCAAAACGCGATCTTTCGACTTATTTTGACGAAATCGAATGTAATTTCCTTAAAATTGGAGATAGTGCGACGTTTAACCGCTCATGTTACTCCATTTTACACGCCGAATGCAGTGCACCTAACTTTTAGCGTCGCAGCAATCCCTGGCAATCGCAAAACGCGATCTTTCGACTTATTTTGACGAAATCGACCATAATTTCCTTAAAGTTGGAGACATTGCGACGTTTAACCGCTCATTTTACTCCATTTTACACGCCGAATGCAATGCACGACACTTTCAGCGTCGCAAATATCTCTGGCGCCCGCAAATAGCGATCATTCTTAATACTTTGACCATAATCGACTGTAATTGCCTTCTCGTTGGAGATATTTCGACGTTTAACCGCTCATTTTACTCCATTTTACACGCCGAATGCAGCGCACCTCACTTTTAGCGTCGCAACAATCCCTGGCACTCGTAAAACATGATCTGTCGTCTCATTTTGACGAAAATCGACTGTAATTTCCTTAAAGTTGGAGATATTTCGACGTTTAACCGCTCATTTTACTCCATTTTACACGCCGAATGCAGTGCACCTCACTTTTAGCGTCGCAACAATCCCTGGCGCACGCAATTCGCGATCTTTCGTCTTATTTTGACGAAAATTGACTGTAATTTCCTTAAAGTTGGAGATATTTCGACGTTTAACCGCTCATTTTACTCCATTTTACACGCCGAATGCAATGCACGACGCTTTCAGCGTCGCAAATATCTCTGGCGCCCGCAAATAGCGATCATTCTTAACACTTTGACGATAATCGACTGTAATTTCCTTCGCGTTGGAGATATTTCGATGTTTAACCACTCATTTTACTCCATGTTACACGCCGAATGCAGTGCACCTCACTTTTAGCGTCGCAACAATCCCTGGCACTCGTAAAACACGATCTTTCGTCTCATTTTGACGAAAATCGACTGTAATTTCCTTAAAGTTGGAGATATTTCGACGTTTAACCGCTCATTTTACTCCATTGTACACGCCGAATGCAGTGCACGACACTTGTAGTGTCGCAGCTTTCCCTGGCAATCGCAAAACGCGATCTTTCGACTTATTTTGACGAAATCGACTCTAATTTCCTTAAAGTTTGAGATAGTGCGACGTTTAACGGCTCATTTTACTCCATTTTACACGCCGAATGCAGCGCACCTCACTTTTAGCGTCGCAACAATCCCTGGAGCGCGCAATTCGCGATCTTTCGTCTTATTTTGACGAAAATCGACTGTAATTTCCTTAAAGTTGGAGATATTTCGACGTTTAACCGCTCATTTTACTCCATTTTACACGCTAAATACGGTGCACCTCACTTTTAGCGTCGCAACAATCCCTGGCGCACGCAATTCGCGATCTTTCGTCTTATTTTGACGAAAATTGACTGTAATTTCCTTAAAGTTGGAGATATTTCGACGTTTAACCGCTCATTTTACTCCATTTTACACGCCGAATGCAATGCACGACACTTTCAGCGTCGCAAATATCTCTGGCGCCCGCAAATAGCGATCATTCTTAATACTTTGACCATAATCGACTGTAATTGCCTTCTCGTTGGAGATATTTCGACGTTTAACCGCTCATTTTACTCCATTTTACACGCCGAATGCAGCGCACCTCACTTTTAGCGTCGCAACAATCCCTGGCACTCGTAAAACATGATCTGTCGTCTCATTTTGACGAAAATCGACTGTAATTTCTTTCCCGTTGGAGATATTTCGACGTTTAAACGCTCCTCTTACTCCATTTACACGGTAAATACAGTGCACCTCACTTTCAGCGTCGCAACAATCCCTGGAGCGCGCAATTCGCGATCATTCGTCTGATTTTGACGAAAATTGACTGTAATTTCCTCAAAGTTCTAGATATTTCGACGTTTAACCGCTCATTTTACTCCATTTTACACGCCGAATGCAATGCACGACGCTTTCAGCGTCGCAAATATCTCTGGCGCCCGCAAATAGCGATCATTCTTAACACTTTGACGATAATCGACTGTAATTTCCTTCGCGTTGGAGATATTTCGATGTTTAACCACTCATTTTACTCCATGTTACACGCCGAATGCAGTGCACCTCACTTTTAGCGTCGCAACAATCCCTGGCACTCGTAAAACACGATCTTTCGTCTCATTTTGACGAAAATCGACTGTAATTTCCTTAAAGTTGGAGATATTTCGACGTTTAACCGCTCATTTTACTCCATTGTACACGCCGAATGCTGTGCACCTCACTTTTAGTGTCGCAGCTTTCCCTGGCAATCGCAAAACGCGATCTTTCGACTTATTTTGACGAAATCGAATGTAATTTCCTTAAAGTTGGAGATAGTGCGACGTTTAACCGCTCATGTTACTCCATTTTACACGCCGAATGCAGTGCACCTCACTTTTAGCGTCGCAGCAATCCCTGGCAATCGCAAAACGCGATCTTTCGATTTATTTTGACGAAATCGACCGTAATTTCCTTAAAGTTGGAGACATTGCGACGTTTAACCGCTCATTTTACTCCATTTTACACGCCGAATGCAATGCACGACACTTTCAGCGTCGCAAATATCTCTGGCGCCCGCAAATAGCGATCATTCTTAACACTTTGACGATAATCGACTGTAATTTCCTTCTCGTTGGAGATATTTCGACGTTTAACCGCTCATTTTACTCCATTTTACACGCCGAATGCAGTGCACCTCACTTTTAGCGTCGCAACAATCCCTGGCGCACGCAATTCGCGATCTTTCGTCTTATTTTGACGAAAATTGACTGTAATTTCCTTAAAGTTGGAGATATTTCGACGTTTAACCGCTCATTTTACTCCATTTTACACGCCGAATGCAATGCACGACGCTTTCAGCGTCGCAAATATCTCTGGCGCCCGCAAATAGCGATCATTCTTAACACTTTGACGATAATCGACTGTAATTTCCTTCGCGTTGGAGATATTTCGATGTTTAACCACTCATTTTACTCCATGTTACACGCCGAATGCAGTGCACCTCACTTTTAGCGTCGCAACAATCCCTCGCACTCGTAAAACACGATCTTTCGTCTCATTTTGACGAAAATCGACTGTAATTTCCTTAAAGTTGGAGATATTTCGACGTTTAACCGCTCATTTTACTCCATTGTACACGCCGATTGCAGTGCACGACACTTGTAGTGTCGCAGCTTTCCCTGGCAATCGCAAAACGCGATCTTTCGACTTATTTTGACGAAATCGACTCTAATTTCCTTAAAGTTTGAGATAGTGCGACGTTTAACGGCTCATTTTACTCCATTTTACACGCCGAATGCAGCGCACCTCACTTTTAGCGTCGCAACAATCCCTGGAGCGCGCAATTCGCGATCTTTCGTCTTATTTTGACGAAAATCGACTGTAATTTCCTTAAAGTTGGAGATATTTCGACGTTTAACCGCTCATTTTACTCCATTTTACACGCCAAATACGGTGCACCTCACTTTTAGCGTCGCAACAATCCCTGGCGCACGCAATTCGCGATCTTTCGTCTTATTTTGACGAAAATTGACTGTAATTTCCTTAAAGTTGGAGATATTTCGACGTTTAACCGCTCATTTTACTCCATTTTACACGCCGAATGCAATGCACGACACTTTCAGCGTCGCAAATATCTCTGGCGCCCGCAAATAGCGATCATTCTTAATACTTTGACCATAATCGACTGTAATTGCCTTCTCGTTGGAGATATTTCGACGTTTAACCGCTCATTTTACTCCATTTTACACGCCGAATGCAGCGCACCTCACTTTTAGCGTCGCAACAATCCCTGGCACTCGTAAAACATGATCTGTCGTCTCATTTTGACGAAAATCGACTGTAATTTCCTTAAAGTTGGAGATATTTCGACGTTTAACCGCTCATTTTACTCCATTTTACACGCCGAATGCAGTGCACCTCACTTTTAGCGTCGCAACAATCCCTGGCGCACGCAATTCGCGATCTTTCGTCTTATTTTGACGAAAATTGACTGTAATTTCCCTAAAGTTGGAGATATTTCGACGTTTAACCGCTCATTTTACTGCATTTTACACGCCGAATGCAATGCACGACGCTTTCAGCGTCGCAAATATCTCTGGCGCCCGCAAATAGCGATCATTCTTAACACTTTGACGATAATCGACTGTAATTTCCTTCGCGTTGGAGATATTTCGATGTTTAACCACTCATTTTACTCCATGTTACACGCCGCATGCAGTGCACCTCACTTTTAGCGTCGCAACAATCCCTGGCACTCGTAAAACACGATCTTTCGTCTCATTTTGACGAAAATCGACTGTAATTTCCTTAAAGTTGGAGATATTTCGACGTTTAACCGCTCATTTTACTCCATTGTACACGCCGAATGCAATGCACGACGCTTTCAGCGTCGCAAATATCTCTGGCGCCCGCAAATAGCGATCATTCTTAACACTTTGACGAAAATTGACTGTAATTTCCTTAAAGTTGGAGATATTTCGACGTTTAACCGCTCATTTTACTCCATTTTACACGCCGAATGCAATGCACGACGCTTTCAGCGTCGCAAATATCTCTGGCGCCCGCAAATAGCGATCATTCTTAACACTTTGACGATAATCGACTGTAATTTCCTTCGCGTTGGAGATATTTCGATGTTTAACCACTCATTTTACTCCATGTTACACGCCGAATGCAGTGCACCTCACTTTTAGCGTCGCAACAATCCCTGGCACTCGTAAAACACGATCTTTCGTCTCATTTTGACGAAAATCGACTGTAATTTCCTTAAAGTTGGAGATATTTCGACGTTTAACCGCTCATTTTACTCCATTTTACACGCCGAACGCAGTGCACTACACTTTCAGCGTGGAAAATATTTCTGGCGCCCGCAAATAGCGATCATTCATAACACTTTGACGACAATCGACTGTAATTTCCTTCGCGTTGGAGATATTTCGATGTTTAACCACTCATATTACTTCATGGTACACGCCGAATGCAGTGCACCTCACTTTTAGCGTCGCAACAATCCCTGGTACTCGTAAAACACGATCTTTCTTCTTATTTTGACGAAAATCGACTGTAATTTCCTTAAAGTTGGAGATATTTCGACGTTTAACCGCTCATTTTACTCCAGTTTACACGCCGAATGCAGTGCACCTCACTTTTAGCGTCGCAACAATTCCTGGCACTCGTAAAACACGATCTTTCGACTTATTTTGACGAAATCGACTATAATTTCCTTAAAGTGTGAGATAGTGCGACGTTTAACGGCTCATTTTACTCCATTTTACACGCCGAATGCAGTGCACCTCACTTTTAGCGTGGAAAATATCTCTGGCGCCCGCAAATAGCGATCATTCTTAATACTTTGAACATAATCGACTGTAATTTCCTTCCCGTTGGAGATATTTCGACGTTTAAACGCTCCTCTTACTCCATTTTACACGGTAAATACAGTGCACCTCACTTTTAGCGTCGCAGCAATCCCTGGAGCGCGCAATTCGCGATCATTAGTCTGATTTTCACGATAATAGACTGTAATTTCCTTCCCGTTGGAGATATTTCGACGTTTAACCGCTCATTTTACTCCATTTTACACGGTAAATACAGTGCACCTCACTTTTACCGTCGCAACAATCCCTGGCGCACGCACTTCGCGATCATTCGTCTGATTTTGACGAAAATCGACTGTAATTTCCTTAAAGTTGGAGATATTTCGACGTTTAACCGCTCATTTTACTCAATTTTACACGCCGAACGCAGTGCACTGCACTTTCAGCGTGGAAAATATCTCTGGCGCCCGCAAATAGCGATCACTCTTAATACTTTGACCATAATCGACTGTAATTTCCTTCCCGTTGGAGATATTTCGACGTTTAACCGCTCATTTTACTCCATTTACACGCCGAATGCAGTGCTCCTCACTTTTAGCGTCGTAGCAATCCCTGGCACTCTTAAAACACGATCTTTCGTCCCATTTTATCGAAAATCGACTGTAATTTCCTTAAAGTTGGAGATATTTCGACGTTTAACCGCTCATTTTACTCCATTTTACACGCCGAATGCAGTGCACGACACTTTTAGCGTCGCAGCAATTCCTGGCAATCGCAAATCGCGATCTTTCGACTTATTTTGACGAAATCGACTGTAATTTCCTTAAAGTTGGAGATATTTCGACGTTTAACCGCTCATTTTACTCCATTTTACACGCCGAACGCAGTGCACTACACTTTCAGCGTGGAAAATATCTCTGGCGCCCGCAAATAGCGATCATTCTTAATACTTTGACAATAATCGACTGTAATTTCCTTCCCGTTGGAGATATTTCGACGTTTAACGGCTCATTTTACTCCATTTTACACGCCGAATGCAGCGCACCTCACTTTTAGCGTCGCAACAATCCGTGGCACTCGTAAAACATGATCTTTCGTCTCATTTTGACGAAAATCGACTGTAATTTCCTTAAAGTTGGAGATATTTCGACGTTTAACCGCTCATTTTACTCCATTTTACACGCCGAAAGCAGTGCACTACACTTTCAGCGTGGAAAATATTTCTGGCGCCCGCAAATAGCGATCATTCTTAATACTTTGACCATAATCGACTGTAATTGCCTTCCCGTTGGAGATATTGCGACGTTTAAACGCTCCTCTTACTCCATTTTACACGGTAAATACAGTGCACCTCACTTTTAGCGTCGCAACAATCCCTGGCACTCGTAAAACACGATCTTTCGTCTCATTTTGACGAAAATCGACTGTAATTTCCTTAAAGTTGGAGATATTTCGACGTTTAACCGCTCATTTTACTCCATTTACACGCCGAATGCGGTGCACGACACTTTCAGCGTCGCAGCAATCCCTGGCAATCGCAAAACGCGATCTTTCGACTTATTTTGACGAAATCGAATGTAATTTCCTTAAAGTTGGAGATATTGCGACGTTTAGCCGCTCATTTTACTCCATTTTACACGCCGAATGCAGCGCACCTCACTTTTAGCGTCGCAGCAATCCCTGGCAATCGCAAAACGCGATCTTTCGACTTATTTTTACGAAATCGACTGTAATTTCCTTAAAGTTTGAGATATTGCCACATGTAACCGCTCATTTTACTCCATTTTACACGCCGAATGCAATGCACGACACTTTCAGCGTCGCAAATATCTCTGGCGCCCGCAAATAGCGATCATTCTTAATACTTTGACCATAATCGACTGTAATTGCCTTCCCGTTGGAGATATTTCGACGTTTAACCGCTCATTTTACTCCATTTTACACGCCGAATGCAGTGCACGACACTTTTAGCGTCGCAGCAATCCCTGGCAATCGCAAAACGCGATCTTTCGACTTATTTTGACGAAATCGACTGTAATTTCCTTAAAGTTTGAGATAGTGCGACGTTTAACGGCTCATTTTACTCCATTTTACACGCCGAATGCAGCGCACCTCACTTTTAGCGTCGCAACAATCCCTGGCACTCGTAAAACATGATCTTTCGTCTCATTTTGACGAAAATCGACTGTAATTTCCTTAAAGTTGGAGATATTTCGACGTTTAACTGCTCATTTTACTCCATTTTACACGCCGAACGCAGTGCACTACACTTTCAGCGTGGAAAATATTTCTGGCGCCCGCAAATAGCGATCATTCTTAATACTTTGACCATAATCGACTGTAATTGCCTTCCCGTTGGAGATATTTCGACGTTTAAACGCTCCTCTTACTCCATTTTACACGGTAAATACAGTGCACCTCACTTTTAGCGTCGCAACAATCCCTGGCACTCGTAAAACACGATCTTTCGTCTCATTTTGACGAAAATCGACTGTAATTGCCTTAAAGTTGGAGATATTTCGACGTTTAACCGCTCATTTTACTCCATTTACACGCCGAATGCGGTGCACGACACTTTTAGCGTCGCAGCAATCCCTGGCAATCGCAAAACGCGATCTTTCGACTTATTTTGACGAAATCGACTGTAATTTCCTTAAAGTTGGAGATATTTCGACGTTTAACCGCTCATTTTACTCCATTTTACACGCCGAATGCAATGCACGACACTTTCAGCGTCGCAAATATCTCTGGCGCCCGCAAATAGCGATCATTCTTAATACTTTGACCATAATCGACTGTAATTGCCTTCCCGTTGGAGATATTTCGACGTTTAGCCGCTCATTTTACTCCATTTTACACGCCGAATGCAGTGCACGACACTTTTAGCGTCGCAGCAATCCCTGGCAATCGCAAAACGCTATCTTTCGACTTATTTTGACGAAATCGACTGTAATTTCCTTAAAGTTTGAGATAGTGCGACGTTTAACGGCTCATTTTACTCCATTTTACACGCCGAATGCAGCGCACCTCACTTTTAGCGTCGCAACAATCCCTGGCACTCGTAAAACATGATCTTTCGTCTCATTTTGACGAAAATCGACTGTAATTTCCTTAAAGTTGGAGATATTTCGACGTTTAACTGCTCATTTTACTCCATTTTACACGCCGAACGCAGTGCACTACACTTTCAGCGTGGAAAATATTTCTGGCGCCCGCAAATAGCGATCATTCTTAATACTTTGACCATAATCGACTGTAATTGCCTTCCCGTTGGAGATATTTCGACGTTTAAACGCTCCTCTTACTCCATTTTACACGGTAAATACAGTGCACCTCACTTTTAGCGTCGCAACAATCCCTGGCACTCGTAAAACACGATCTTTCGTCTCATTTTGACGAAAATCGACTGTAATTTCCTTAAAGTTGGAGATATTTCGACGTTTAACCGCTCATTTTACTCCATTTTACACGCCGAATGCAGTGCACGACACTTTTAGCGTCGCAGCAATCCCTGGTAATCGCAAAACGCGATCCTTCGACTTATTTTGACGAAATCGACTGTAATTTCCTTAAAGTTGGAGATGTTTCGACGTTTAACCGCTCATTTTACTCCATTTTACACGCCGAACGCAGTGCACTACACTTTCAGCGTGGAAAATATTTCTGGCGCCCGCAAATAGCGATCATTCTTAATACTTTGACCATAATCGACTGTAATTGCCTTCCCGTTGGAGATATTTCGACGTTTAAACGCTCCTCTTACACCATTTTACACGGTAAATACAGTGCACCTCACTTTTAGCGTCGCAACAATCCCTGACGCTCGCAAATCGCGATCATTCGTCTGATTTTCACGAAAATCGACTGTAATTTCCTTAAAGTTGGAGATATTTCGATGTTTAACCACTCATTTTACTCCATGTTACACGCCGAATGCAGTGCACCTCACTGTTAGCGTCGCAACTATCCCTGGCACTCGTAAAACACGATCTTTCGTCTTATTTTGACGAAAATCGACTGTAATTTCCTTAACGTTGGAGATATTTCGACGTTTAAACGGTCATTTTACTTCATTTTACATGCCCAATGCAGTGCACGACACTTTCAGCGTCGCAAATATCTCAGGCGCCCGCAAATAGCGATCATTCCTAACACTTTGACAATAATCGACTGTAATTGCCTTCGCGTTGGAGATATTTCGATGTTTAACCACTCATTTTACTCCATGTTACACGCCGAATGCAGTGCACCTCACTTTTAGCGTCGCTACACTCCCTGGCACTCGTAAAACACGATCTTTCGTCTTATGTTGACGAAAATCGACTGTAATTTCCTTAAAGTTGGAGAAATTTCGACGTTTAATCGCTAATTGTACTCCATTTTACAGGCCAAATGCAGTGCACGACAATTTCAGCGTCGATACAATTCCTGACGCTCGCAAATCGCGATCATTGGTCAAATGTTGACGAAAATCGACTGCAATTTCCTTGATGTTGGAGATATTTCGACGTTTAAACGGGCATTTTATTTCATTTTACACGCCGAATGCAGTGCACCTCACTTTCTGCGTCGCAACAATCCCTGGCGCGCGCAATGCGCGATCATTCGTCTGATTTTCACGAAAATCCACTGTAATTTCCTTAAAGTTGGAGATATTGCGACGCTTAACCGCTCAGTTTACTCCATTTTACACGCCGAATGCAGTGCACGATACTTTTAGCGTCGCAGCAATTCCTGGCAATCGCAAATCGCGATCCTTCGACTTATTTTGACGAAATCGACTGTAATTTCCTTACAGTTGGAGATATTTCGACGTTTAACCGCTCATTTTACTCCATTTTACACGCCGAACGCAGTGCACTACACTTTCAGCGTGGCAAATATCTCTGGCGCCCGCAAATAGCGATCATTCTTAATACTTTGACCATAATCGACTGTAATTTCCTTCCCGTTGGCGATATTTCGACGTTTAAACGCTCATGTTACTCCATTTTACACGCTCAATACAGTGCACCTCACTGTTAGCGTCGCAACAATCCCTGGCGCGCGCAATTCGCGATCTTTCATCTTATTTTGACGAAAATCGACTGTAATTTCCTTAAAGTTGGAGATATTTCGACGTTTAACCGCTCATTTTACTCCATTTTACACGCCGAATGCAGTGCACGACACTTTTAGGGTCGCAGCAATCCCTGGCACTCGTAAAACACGATCTGTCGTCTTATTTTGACGAAAATCGACTGTCATTTCCTTACAGTTGGAGATATTTCGACGTTTAAACGGTCATTTTACTTCATTTTACATGCCGAATGCAGTGCACGACACTTTCAGCGTGGCAAATATCTCTGGCGCCCGCAAATAGCGATCATTCTTAATACTTTGACCATAATCGACTGTAATTTCCTTCCCGTTGGCGATATTTCGACGTTTAAACGCTCATGTTACTCCATTTTACACGCTCAATACAGTGCACCTCACTGTTAGCGTCGCAACAATCCCTGGCGCGCGCAATTCGCGATCTTTCGTCTTATTTTGACGAAAATCGACTGTAATTGCCTTAACGTTGGAGATATTTCGACGTTTAAACGGTCATTTTACTTCATTTTACATGCCCAATGCAGTGCACGACACTTTCAGCGTCGCAAATATCTCAGGCGCCCGCAAATAGCGATCATTCTTAACACTTTCACGATAATCGACTGTAATTTCCTTAAAGTTGGAGATATTTCGATGTTTAACCACTCAGTTTACTCCATGTTACACGCCGAATGCAGTGCACCTCACTTTTAGCGTCGCAACAATCCCTGGCACTCGTAAAACACGATCTTTCGTCTTATGTTGACGAAAATCGACTGTAATTTCCTTAAAGTTAGAGAAATTTCGACGTTTAATCGCTAATTGTACTCCATTTTACAGGCCAAATGCAGTGCACGTCAATTTCAGCGTCGATACAATCCCTGACGCTCGCAAATCGCGATCATTGGTCAAATGTTGACGAAAATCGACTGTAATTTCCTTGATGTTGGAGATATTTCGACGTTTAAACGGGCATTTTATTTCATTTTACACGCCGAATGCAGTGCACGACACTTTCAGCGACACAAATATCTCTGGCGCCCGCAAATAGCGATCATTCTTAACACTTTCACGATAATCGACTGTAATTTCCTTAAAGTTGGAGATACTTCGACGTATAACCACTCATTTTACTCTGTCACTTTTAGCGTCGCAACAATCCCTGGCGCGCGCAATTCGCGATCTTTCGTCTTATTTTGACGAAAATCGACTGTAATTTCCTTAAAGTTGGAGATATTTCGACGTTTAAGCGCTTGTTACGTATTTATTAGTTTTAGGTCAAGTTAAGATTAAAATTCTGTAAAACATTTTTTTTTTTTTTATTTATTTTTGATTTATTTGTGATTTTTTTTTTATTCAGAGTTTAGTCGGAAGGGAAATATTGAAATGATACTATTGTGTATGAAATATTTATTTGGATTTCCGATTAATACGGTAGTTGCTGCCACCAGAAATAGTCTAAGGACTATTTCAAAAATTTTATTTATTTCAAACGTTACGGGTAGCGTCGACTAGAGTATAATGCTACTGGCAAAACCGATTCCGCTTTTCGGCTAACCTGCTATGTGCAGGGATACTAGCACGGGAGAGGATTAAAGCTGGATACAATATTTGAATGTCAAATTTTTCGTTGCTTGATATGAATTTATTTTTTACGTTTTGCCTTCTTCTTCTCTTTTAATTTCGCTATAATAGTTTGTCGTTGGAACCAAAGCTCAGTTTATTTGCCACGATGGATTCTATCACCACGATTTTCTTGCCTTTGGGTTTGATTATCGAGGGTGATTCTAACAATCCTCTCTGTGTGGAACTTGTGTGATTTCGCAAGCCTTGCCCAAAGACGGGCAATATTTTGCCAACAATGGGAGGAGGAATGCGTAGATCGATAGGCGTTTTCGATTATCGAAAACACCGTTTGCACAAGTCAACACAGCGAACGATCCTTCGGTTAAATTTTCAAAGGAAATTGTTCTACTATTTCTCTCTCTCTTTTTTTTATAATTGCATGCAATGATGGCAAGGAAATCGGTCAACAGAAATGCCGGTATCGCTCTTAATTTTCGATCGACGTCAACGATGTATTTAATGGTCCTCTCTGTGCGGGACTTGTGTGATTTCGCAAGCCTTGCCCAAAGACGGGCAATATTTTGCCAACAATGGGAGGAGGAATGCGAAGATCAACGGGTGTTTCAGTAGCTGAAAACACCGTTTGCACAAGCCAACACAGCGAACACCCCCTTTGTAAAAGTTTAAAATAGTGATTCTACCTTCAAACCGTTCACGGAAATAAAACGAGATTGATGATAGGTAATTCTCGAGTGCAACGAAATTATCAGAGAAGAAGGAAATATTTTTAAAATTTATTTTCTTACCTTGAGAAACCAGTGGCGTCGTGTGCCATCACTTCGTCTGCTCTGATGGTCGTCGGTGTTTTTATTTCTGGGTTTATTTCTCGAAACTCGGATATAATTTATTATCAAACGTTTACTTTATTTATTTATTTCGATACACGGTTTACAAATTACTAACCGAATTAATACCGCAATTACAATGCGCTTTTGTTTAAGCGATGAAATGAAGACTTCAAAGATATTTTTTTTTTCTAAGTCTCGACTTTCCTTTCTTGCCTGGACAACTAAAGACCGCCGAAACGCAAAGTGTTATACAAAATTTCTAAACGCACGATATAGCACGGTATAAAACGTTATAATGAACGTATTAATTATGAGCGTATTAATAATACTGAACGTATTAAAACGTATTAATGGACACTTTAATAAAAAATGAACGTTATAAAAACGAGCGTATTAATGACCACGGAATAATAATGAGCACGTAACAATAATGAGAGTATTAATTATACTGCGCGTATTAATTATACTGAGCGCTGCTCTATGTGCTGTGCTTATTTATAATGCCATCCCCACGAGGTGGTGGTGGTGGTGGTGGTCCACTGGGGGTACCCTTCCGTGGGAATCGGGATTTTGCAGTTTTGGGCTTCCAGAATCATACGTGACAGAATGTAAGTTCCATATCTCGACTTAGTTCCCATCGGTCCAGTGTTTCTGCTGAGCTAGCGTCTAGGAGACTTGAGGCGTTCCATGCTGGTCTAGTCTCTTCGAGAATCTTCCACGCTTGTACCGTGGGACCTATCTGTGTTTCTTCGGCACGTCCAAGGGCAAACGTTCTATGCTGGTCTAGACTCTTCGAGAAGCTTCCACGTTTGTACCGTGGGAACTACCTGTGTCTCTTCGGCACGTGCAAGGGCAAACGTTCTATGCTGGTCTAGACTCTTCGAGAAGCTTCCACGTTTGTACCGTGGGAACTACCTGTGTCTCTTCGGCACGTGCAAGGGCAAACGTTCTATGCTGGTCTAGACTCTTCGAGAAGCTTCCACGTTTGTACCGTGGGAACTACCTGTGTCTCTTCGGCGCGTGCAAGGGCTGCTACATATATATATGCAGCATCATTATGATTTAATGTTTGCTCGGGCAACACGCGCGATCCGCTGCTCTCCCACAACAAGGGCATCCTCCCTCGAGTTAGTTTGCGTAAGTTTGATTTAGATAGATATTTGTATATTATGGTTGTTTTCGTGATTTTGATCCTTTTTCTTTTTCTTGTTGTTTCTCTAGGCTTCGGTGATCGACGTTTAAACAATGTTTGCGGAGGCATTTCCATCAGGGGTTCCTATCCAGACTTCTATGGTGCGTACTTTGTCTTATTTTTAATCCGCTTGATTCGTTCTGTTTCGTTTTATTTAAACTATATTGTGTTGTTTCAGCGCAAGCGAAAGAGGGATTCCGAAGAACCCATGGGCGATTCGGGAAGGCCCATCAAACGTATGCGGCGCTGTGATGAACCAGAGTGGTCGGAGAGAATATTCGACATTGATGCCGAGGCCGTGGATTTCCCGTCGGAGTTGAATTTTGACAATTTTGTTGCTGTTGATGAAAGTTTCTTCGATGCAGAGACCGTCGTGTTGGAGTGGGAGCCCCCTCTGGTTGAAGTCGTTGATACAGATCGTTGTGTAAAAGTTTATTTTCCAAACGAAATTCCTGGAGAGGTTTTGGAGGCACATCTTCGTCACCATGCTTCTGGGAGAAAGGGAATTTCCCCTGTTGTGCGTTATTGGTGTATGCGTGAGTTCAGCGAAATTTATCCTGGAGCTCCTTGCTTCGATTTTGATTTGGTGTAGGTGCTTCGTTGGTTCGTTGTTTGGTGATCGCGTGTTCCTTATTATTATATTTTGTTCTGATGCATTTTGTTTTTTCTTCTCTTTTTTTTTGTGTGTGTTCAATATATATATATATATATATACTTTTTAAACGTGATAGTGTAAGGTTATTTTATTTTTTTCTTTTGTTTGTTAAATATATGTGTATTTAATTTTATATTCCCCCCTTTTTTCTTTGTTAATTATATATATATATTTTTATATTTATATTTGACAATGTAGTTGCGCATAGAATTTATTAAAGAAAAATGTTAACGATGTGTTTTCATGATTTGTTCCTCACGCCTGATTTCCATTAATCCCTAATATTCCTATCACCGTAACGCGTGTTATTGTGTTAGTTGTTCCGAAGTATCGAAGTAATTTTCTATCGCTTGTTTTTCCGCAATTAGAACATTAATATCGTTATTATTACTTTAAAGTGACAATAGTATTGTTGGTGTGAATATATATATATATATATTTAGATTGCGTGTCATTTTAATATGACTAATGTTTTGTAATTCTTCAATAGTGTTTAACTTTATATTTCCCTTTTTTTTTAATTAATTATATATATATATATATTCATATTTGACAATGTTGTTGCGCATAGAATTTATTAAAGAAAAATGTTAATAATGTGTTTTCACGATTTGTTTCTCGCGCCTGGTTTCCATTAATCCCTAATATCCCTATAACCATAACGCGTGTTATTGCGCGTGTAAATCTAACATGGCTACTCATAAATGTCATTAGTGAGGTTATAGTGCCTGTTCTTTAGTTTTGTTTAATATCGAAGTATTTTCTGTCGGTCGTGTTTCCTTATTTTACCGCAATTAGAACATTTGTTTATTAATAGTGTTATTAGTATTACTTTAAAGTGACAATAGTATTGTTCGTGTGAATATACATATATATATATTTATTTATTTATATTGTGTGTGATTTTAATATGATTAATGTTTTGTAATTCTTCCATAGCTTTATTTGTTGTTTTGAGTAGTTTATTTTATAGAGTGTTTGATAATATAAGACAAACTCATATACACACATTATATATATATATATGTATATGTATATATTTCTTCTGGCAGTGTAGTATTTATACCAGATGAAATGTTAATTGTTTATTAACTTCATTTAATAAGATAGAACACACACACACGCACGTATATATGTATATAATTTTGGCAGTGTGATTTTCATTTCGATTCTTTAGCGATGTAATGTTGTGTATTTGAGGTTATGTGTCAATTATTTGATTGCATATATACATATATATATCTGGTATTGTGACAACATAGTATTGAAGGTTTTATTTCTAAATTATTGTGTGTTTAATGCGTTTTTACATATTAGAGTTTAATGGTAGAATTTCTGTATGCAAACCTTCAAGTCGTTGCGGTGTCAATTATTTTGAACGCTTGACCTATCGACAGGTTGTTACTTAGTCTCTAGTGTTGCGTTGTGTGTTCTATTTCTTTTGTAGATTATTAGTAGTAATTTAGTTTAGAATATAGATTATTTATATATATTTTTATATATAGACATGCATGTTTCGTAATGTAGTTTTTATTTTATAACTCTTTACCGGAACGTAGGCTAGTTTTAAGTATGTATCTTAGATTACTGATTTGATTTAATAATATAGAATGCGCACACATATATATATTTCTGACAATGTTATCTTTATTTCTTTAATAATATAATATTGTATGTTTTATGTATTCGTTAGACTATTAGTTTTTGATTTCATATACACATATATTTCATAAGTTGATAATATTGTATTTGTTGCGTAGTATTGGAGGTACTGTCTCTAATATTTACTAAATTATTACATGTTTGGCATATATGTTTATACTTATATGTAACTGTCCGAGTTGTTTCGGCGTTGATTGATTAAAATATATTTATATATATACATATATTCCTAGTGTTTCAATCATTTCCCTTTCTGTAGTTATTCTTATTTCCTGGTTTATTTGTTTGGTTC
Organism: Bombus sonorus; assembly: GCA_029958995.1. Lineage (NCBI taxonomy): Eukaryota > Metazoa > Arthropoda > Insecta > Hymenoptera > Apidae > Bombus > Bombus sonorus. The sequence goes on along the minus strand of JARWAU010000008.1, from coordinate 3,623,409 downwards.
GTGACTCGTTCAATCCATTAGTTCGTTCTATTTATTTTATTTTATACTGGTTGAGTTTATATTATATTGAACCATAGGCTTTCAAATGGCAAGTCGGTTATTGGTAGGTTTATTTTGAGTTGTGTGTATATGTATTTTGTTTATTGGTTGGATCTATTAGTCGCCCTCATTTTGTTAATCCTTCCTTTCGTTTCGTAGAGCCGTGTGTTCGTTTGTGCATCCAAATCCTTATTCGCGTGTTTTGTATAGAGTAGTTTTCTTGTTCTTGTTACGGCACGTGCGGAGCGCGGGACGTGACAATTGAACCATAGGTTTTCAAATGGCAAGTCGGTTATTGGTAGGTTTATTTAGAGTTGTGTGTACATGTATTTCGTTTATTGGTTGGATCTGTTAGTCGCCCTCATTTTGTCAATCCTTCCTTTCGTTTCGCAGTGCCGTGTGTTCGTTCGTGCATTCAAATCCTTATGCGCGCGTTTTGTATAGAGAAGTTTTCTTGTTCTTGTTACGGCACGTGCGGAGCGCGGGACGTGACACAAGCTAAATACAGTGCACCTCACTTTTAGCGTCGCCACAATCCCTGGCGCGCGCAAATCGCGATCATTGGTCAAATGTTGACGAAAATGGACTGTGATTTCCTTAAAGTTGGAGATATTTCGACGTTTAAACGGGCATTTTACTTCATTTTACACGCCGAATGCAGTGCACGACACTTTCAGAGTCGAAAATATCTCTGGCGCTCGCAAATAGCGATCATTCTTAATACTTTGACCATAATCGACTGTAATTTCCTTCTCGTTGGCGATATTTCGACGTTTAAACGCTCATCTTACTCCCTTTTACACGCTAAATACAGTGCACCTCACTTTTAGCGTCGCCACAATCCCTGGCGTGCGCAATTCGCGATCTTTCGTCTTATTTTGACGAAAATCGACTGTCATTTCCTTAAAGTTGGAGATATTTCGACGTTTAACCGCTCATTTTACTTCATTTTACACGCCGAATGCAGTGCACGACACTTTCAGCGTCGCAAATATCTCTGGCGCCCGCAAATAGCGATCATTCGTAACACTTTGACGATAATCGACTGTAATTTCCTTCGCGTTGGAGATATTTCGATGTTTAACCACTCATTTTACTCCATGTTACACGCTAAATACAGTGCACCTCACTTTTAGCGTCGCAACAATCCCTGGCACTCGTAAAACACGATCTTTCGTCTTACTTTTACGAAAATCGACTGTAATTTCCTTAAAGTTGGAGATAGTTCGACGTTTAACCACTCATTTTACTCCATGTTACACGCCGAATGCAGTGCACGACACTTTTAGTGTCGCAGCAATCCCTGGCAATCGCAAAACGCGATCTTTCGACTTATTTCGACGATATCGACTGTAATTTCCATAAAGTTGGAGATATTTCGACGTTTAACCGTTCATTTTACTCCATTTTACACGCTAAATACAGTGCACCTCACGTGTAGCGTCGCAACAATCCCTGTCGCGCGCAATTCCCGATCATTCGTCTGATTTTCACGAAAATCGACTGTCATTTCCTTAAAGTTCGAGATATTTCGACGTTTAACCACTCATTTTACTCCATCACTTGAAGCGTCGCAACAATCCCTGGCGCGCGCAATTCCCGATCATTCGTTTGATTTTCACGAAAATCGACTGTCATTTCCTTAATGTTGGAGATATTTCGACGTTTAACCACTCATTTTACTCCATTTTACACGCCGAATGCAGTGCACCTCACTTTGAGCGTCGCAGCAATTCCTGGCAATCGCAAAACGCGACCTTTCGTCTTATTTTGACGAAATCGACTGTAATTTCCTTAAAGTTGGAGATATTTCGACGTTTAAACGGGCATTTTACTTCATGTTACACGACGAATGCAGTGCACGACACTTTCAGCGTCGCAAATATCTCTGGCGCCCGCAAATGGCGATCATTCTTAACACTTTGACGATAATCGACTGTAATTTCCTTCGCGTTGGAGCTATTTCGACGTTTAACCACTCATTTTACTCCATCACTTGAAGCGTCGCAACAATCCCTGGCGCGCCCAATTCGCGATCATTCGTCTTATTTCGACGAAAATCGACTGTAATTTCCTTAAAGTTGGAGATATTACGACTTTCAACCGCTCATTTTACTCCAGTTTACACGCCGAATGCAGTGTACGCCACTTGTAGCGTCGCAACAATCCCCGGCAATCGCAAAACGCGATCTTGCGCCTTATTTTGACGCAAATCGACTGTAATTTCCTTAAAGTTCTAGATATTTCGACGTTTAAACGCTAATTGTACTCCATTTTACACGCCAAATGTAATGCGCGACAATTTCAGCGTCGATACGATCCCTGACGCTCGCAACTCGCGATCATTCGTCAAATGTTGACGACAATCGACTGTAATTTCCTTGAAGTTGGAGATATTTCGACGTTTAAACGGGCATTTTACTTCATTTTACACGCCGAACGCAGTGCACGACACTTTCAGCGTCGAACATATCTCTGGCGCCCGCAAATAGCGATCATTCTTAATACTTTGACGATAATCGACTGTAATTTCCTTCCCGTTGGAGATATTTCGAAGTTTAAACGCTCCTCTTACTCCATTTTACACGGTAAATACAGTGTACCTCACTTTTAGCGTCGCAACAATCCCTGGCGCGCGCAATTCACGATCATTCGTCTTATTTTGACGACAATCGACTGTAATTTCCTTAAAGTTGGAGATATTTCGACGTTTAACCGCTCATTTTACTCCATTTTACACGCCGAATGCAGTGCATGACACTTTTAGCGTCGCAGCAATCCCTGGCAATCGCAAAACGCGATCTTTCGACTTATTTTGACGAAATCGACTGTAATTTCCTTCCCGTTGGCGATATTGCGACGCTTAACCGCTCATTTTACTCCATTTTACACGCCGAATTCAGTGCACGACACTTTTAGCGTCGCAGCAATCCCTGGCAATCGCAAAACGCGATCTTTCGACTTATTTTGACGAAATCGACTGTAATTTCCTTCTCGTTGGCGATATTGCGACGTTTAAACACTAATTGTACTCCATTTTACAGGCCAATTGCACTGCGCGACAATTTCAGCGTCGATACAATCCCTGACGTTCGCAAATCGCGATCATTCGTCTGATTTTCACGAAAATCGACAGTAATTTCCTTAAAGTTGGAGATATTGTGACGTTTAACCGCTCATTTTACTCCATTTTACACGCCGAATGCAATGCACGACACTTTTAGCGTCGCAACAATCCCTGGCGCCCGCAATTCGCGATCTTTCGTCTTATATTGACGAAAATCGACTGTAATTTCCTCAAAGTTGGAGATATTTCGACGTTTAACCGCTCATTTTACTCCATTGTACACGCCGAATGCAGTGCACGACACTTTTAGCGTCGCAGCAATCCCTGGCAATCGCAACACGCGATCTTTCGACTTATTTTGACGAAATCGACTGTAAATTCCGTAAAGTTGGAGATATTGCGACGTTTAACCGCTAATTGTACTCCATATTACACGCCGAACACAGTGCACGACACTCTCAGCGTCGAAAATATCTCTGGCGCCCGCAAATAGCGATCATTCGTAACACTTTGACGATAATCGACTGTAATTTCCTTCGCGTTGGAGATATTTCGACGTTTAACCGCTCATTTTACTCCATTTTACACGCCGAATGCAGTGCACGACACTTTTAGCATCGCAGCAATCCCTGGCAATCGCAAAACGCGATCTTTCGACTTATTTTGACGAAATCGACTGTAATTTCCTTCCCGTTGGCGATATTGCGACGCTTAACCGCTCATTTTACTCCATTTTACACGCCGAATTCAGTGCACGACACTTTTAGCGTCGCAGCAATCCCTGGCAATCGCAAAACGCGATCTTTCGACTTATTTTGACGAAATCGACTGTAATTTCCTTCTCGTTGGCGATATTGCGACGTTTAAACACTAATTGTACTCCATTTTACAGGCCAATTGCACTGCGCGACAATTTCAGCGTCGATACAATCCCTGACGTTCGCAAATCGCGATCATTCGTCTGATTTTCACGAAAATCGACAGTAATTTCCTTAAAGTTGGAGATATTGTGACGTTTAACCGCTCATTTTACTCCATTTTACACGCCGAATGCAATGCACGACACTTTTAGCGTCGCAACAATCCCTGGCGCCCGCAATTCGCGATCTTTCGTCTTATATTGACGAAAATCGACTGTAATTTCCTCAAAGTTGGAGATATTTCGACGTTTAACCGCTCATTTTACTCCATTGTACACGCCGAATGCAGTGCACGACACTTTTAGCGTCGCAGCAATCCCTGGCAATCGCAACACGCGATCTTTCGACTTATTTTGACGAAATCGACTGTAAATTCCGTAAAGTTGGAGATATTGCGACGTTTAACCGCTAATTGTACTCCATATTACACGCCGAACACAGTGCACGACACTCTCAGCGTCGAAAATATCTCTGGCGCCCGCAAATAGCGATCATTCGTAACACTTTGACGATAATCGACTGTAATTTCCTTCGCGTTGGAGATATTTCGACGTTTAACCGCTCATTTTACTCCATTTTACACGCCGAATGCAGTGCACGACACTTTTAGCATCGCAGCAATCCCTGGCAATCGCAAAACGCGATCTTTTGACTTATTTTGACGAAATCGACTGTAAATTCCGTAAAGTTGGAGATATTGCGACGTTTAACCGCTCATTTTACTCCATTTTACACGCCGAATGCAATGCACGACACTTTTAGCGTCGCAACAATCCCTGGCGCGCGCAATTCGCGATCTTTCGTCTTATTTTGACGAAAATCGACTGTAATTTCCTTAAAGTTGGAGATATTGCGACGTTTAAACGGGCATTTTACTTCATTTTACACGCCGAACGCAGTGCGCGACACTTTCAGCGTCGCAACAGTCCCTGGCGCTCGCAAAACACGATCCTTCGTCTGATTGTCACAGAAATCGACAGTAATTTCCTTCCCGTATAAGATATTTCGATGTTTAAACGCTAACTGTACTCCATTTTACACGCCAAATGCAATGCACGACAACTTCAGCGTCGATACATTCCCTGACGCTCGCAACTCGCGATCATTGGTCAAATGTTGACGAAAATGAACTGTAATTTCCTTAATGTTGGAGATATTTCGACGTTTAAACGGGCAGTTTACTTCATCTTACACGCCGAATGCAGTGCACGACACTTTCAGCGTCGCAAATATCTCTGGCGCCCGCAAATAGCGATCATTCGTAACACTTTGACGATAATCGACTGTAATTTCCTTCGCGTTGGAGATATTTCGATGTTTAACCACTCATTTTACTCCATTTTACACGGTAAATACAGTGCACCTCACTTTTAGCGTCGCAACAATCCCTGGCGCGCGCAATTCGCGATCATTCGTCTGATTTTCACGAAAATCGACTGTAATTTCCTTAAAGTTGGTGATATTGCGACGCTTAACCGCTCATTTTACTCCATTTTACACGCCGAATGCAGTGCACGACACTTTTAGCGTCGCAGCAATTCCTGGTCTTACGAATATCAACTAAAAAATAAGTAGGAAAATGTCGACCGCCCGGGATTCGCTAAGCGAAGATACGCTTTTGGCGTTGACGGAAAAATTGAAAGCGTGGGACGAAAATTTCCGTGTATTGACCGACATAAGCTCAAGACTAATTAAATTAGAAGAAGACGTGCGCGTAAGCAGACAGACGAACGAGACCGAAATACCCGTATCACCGATAACACCGCGAGAAACAAGATTGACTGATAATTACCAGCCGATTAAATTAAAGGACGCGATTGAATCAGTACCAGTGTTCGACGGATACCGACCGTCTGTGTTCCAATTTTTGAGATCATGCGAGCGAGCGCGAAATATGATTCCTAGGCATCAAGAGCCACAGTTAGTAAAATTACTAATGAATAAACTTCGCGGACACGCGTTTCTCGCCGTAGAGGACCATGAGGTAGTGACTTTAAACGATTTCGGGAATAAACTAAAAGATATGTTCGGCCCAGGAAAAACCGTTAACGAATACAGGGGAGAGTTGGGAACGGTATTCCAACGACCAGGAGAAAATATACTAGATTACATAGACCGCGTCAGAAATCTCAGATTGGCTATAATTGATGGAGAAAGATGTCAATACGGTTCCATATCGCAAGACGTTCAAGACACGATCGATTGGGACACCAGAGAGGCTTTCGTTAAGGGACTCCCGAACGAAGTATATTTACGAGTAAAGTTATCCGAGTACCAATCTTCAGAAGACGCGTATCGCCAAGCCGTAAAAGCAACGCGGGAACTAAAACAAGTAAACGACAGAATGCGATACCAACGTCCGACATTCTCAAGTAATAACAACCGAAACAACGTTCGTCCCCCTAATAATAATTACATCGAGAATAACCGAAATAACGCTCGTCCTTCTAATAACAATTACACCGGGAACAACCGAAATAACGTTAACCCGTCAAATAATAACTACGCCAGGAACAACATCCAAGATCGAAGATCGGCACCTCCTTCGCAGAATTTTTCGAATACTACGAGACAATATATCACATGTAATTATTGTAAAAAACCCGGACATTTAGTGAAAGACTGTTACAAATTTAAAGCCCGAGTAGATGCCGGATTAATCGTACCCTATAATTCGAGACCGTCGGGAAACCAAATGCGTCCTTCGGGAGAATGGGGCGAGCCACGAAGGAACGATACGCCGAATCGCCCAAGAGTACAGGCGGCAACCAGGAGACCGGTGCCGACGGCAACAAACAGAACAAGGGCAGCCGCCCCCGCGAGATCGACTCCACCACCCGTAACGAGAGACAGAGCGAACGCAATGCCGACCGTAAGGTCGAACGAACAACCACTAAATACTGTGGGGGAGTCATCCCACAACCAAACGAGGCCACAAACGGAGAATCCGGAATCTCAAGACAAAAAGGAAAGAGTGAAGCGCAAGCAACCGGCGAAGGAAAATCACCAAGAGTCGGACTCAGATTCGGACAACGAGCTCTCCGAATTATTTCAGTAAAATTTAATGATTCCCCAACGACTCCAACTGCGCGAATAGTCTCCCCAGATTTAAAAACCAAGACGAGTTTATTATTAGACTCTGGATCGGAAATTAACATTATCAAAAAACCTGCTTTACCCGATTCAGCCATCATCGACGAGAAGGAATCAATCGAAGTGCGAGGAATTACGGCAACGAGCCTGGTCTCCCTAGGGCAGACGGTAATACAGGTTGCGGGCCATCCGGTTAATTTTCATGTAGTTGATGATTCATTGCTAATCGATCAAGACGGAATCCTAGGATCCGAATTTTTTGCAGGTTGTAAAGCTCGTTTAGATTACGAGGAAAAGCATGTCAAATGGGGAAATATTTATATACCCTTCGATACTAGAGAAAAAATAATTATACCGAAGCGAAGTTCAGTAACGTGTTCAATTAATATCGCAAATCCAGAGATAAAAGAGGGATTTATTCCCAGAATCGAGCCGATCAAAGGAATCTATTTTGGTAATGCAGTTGTGAGGAATCATAAAGGAAAAGGTTACATAAGAGTAATAAATACTACTTCAAGAAATTACGAATTTACAACACCGACAATGGTAATTAAGGAATTCGAAAACCCATCCCCGCTTCCTAGGACAGCGTGTAATACAGTTTTAAAATCGAAAGAAAGTAGATACGATAAAATAATTGAATTACTACGACTCGAACATTTGAACAAAGAAGAAACGGAAAATGTTAAAAGGCGGATTCGCAATAATCAAGATAGGTTTCATATTCCAGGAGATATATTGGAAGCAACTGAAGTTTTGGAACATAGAATAATCACAACGGATGATATACCAATTAATACTAAACAGTATCGATACCCACCAGTACATCGAGAAGAGATAAATCGGCAAATTCAAGAATTACTAGATACGGACGTAGTGGAACCATCGGTATCTCCATATAACTCTCCGCTTTGGATTGTACCCAAAAAACCTGATTCGCAAGGAAATAAACGCTGGAGATTAGTTATCGATTATAGAAAGTTGAACGATAAAACGATCGGCGATGCTTTCCCACTACCCAACATTACAGAAATATTGGATCAATTAGGAAGTGCAAAATATTTTTCCACGTTTGACTTAGCATCAGGCTTTCACCAGATCCGTATGTCACAGGAAGATGCCCACAAAACTGCATTTTCGACACCATACGGACATTTTCAATTCAAAAGAATGCCCTTTGGATTAAAAAATGCCCCAGCAACGTTTCAACGTTTGATGAACTCAGTGTTATCTGGTCTGCAAGGAATAGAATTATTCGTCTATCTGGATGACATAGTGATTTATTCGAGGTCTCTCCAAGAACACGAAATTAAATTTAATAAGTTAATGGAAAGACTGAGGAAAGCTAAATTACGACTACAGCCTGATAAGTGCGAATTTTTACGACACGAGGTGAATTACTTAGGACACATAATTAGTGAAGATGGCGTAAAACCCGACCCAAAGAAAATCGAAGCCGTATCAAAATTTCCACGACCGAAAAGGGTGAAAAATATCAAACAATTTCTGGGACTAGCAGGATACTACAGAAAATTTATACCCGATTTCTCCAAGGTCGCGAAACCATTGACACAACTATTAAAGAAAGATACTCCCTTTAAATGGACAGAAAATCAAGAAAATGCATTCAATAATTCAATAAGACAGCGCTAATGACAAAACCCATTTTACAGTATCCAGACTTTTCTGAACCCTTTAACCTTACTACAGACGCATCAGGATACGCAATAAGCGGTGTACTGAGTCAAGGGCCAATCGGAAAGGATTTACCGATTGCATATGCCTCAAGACTATTAAATTCCGCCGAACAAAACTACTCTACCATAGAAAAGGAGTGTCTGGCAATCGTTTACTGTACGATGCATTTCAGACCATACCTGTATGCTAGAAAGTTTACGATAATAACTGATCACAAACCGTTAGTATGGATGAATTCCATTAAAGATCCCACCGCTGCCACCAAAAATTTAATCTATCTAACTGTGTTACGTATTTATTAGTTTTAAGTCAAGTTAAGATTAAAATTCTGTAAAAATTTTTTTTTTTATTTATTTTTGATTTATTTGTGATTTAGAGTTTAGTCGGAAGGGAAATATTGAAATGATATTATTGTGTATGAAGTATTTATTTGGATTTCCGATTAATACGGTAGTTGCTGCCACCAGAAATAGTCTAAGGACTATTTCAAAATTTTTATTTTTTTCAAACGTTACGGGTAGCGTCGACTAGAGTATAATGCTACTGGCAAAACCGATTCCGCTTTTCGGCTAACCTGCTATGTGCAGGGATACTAGCACGGGAGAGGATTAAAGCTGGATACAATATTTGAATGTCAAATTTTTCGTTGCTTGATATGAATTTATTTTTTACGTTTGCCTTCTTCTTCTCTTTTAATTTCGCTATAATAGTTCGTCGTTGGAACCAAAGCTCAGTTTATTTGCCACGATGGATTCTATCACCACGATTTTCTTGCCTTTGGGTTTGATTATCGAGGGTGATTCTAACGATCCTCTCTGTGTGGAACTTGTGTGATTTCGCAAGCCTTGCCCAAAGACGGGCAATATTTTGCCAACAATGGGAGGAGGAATGCGAAGATCGATAGGCGTTTTCGATTATCGAAAACACCGTTTGCACAAGTCAACACAGCGAACGATCCTTCGGTTAAATTTTCAAAGGAAATTGTTCTACTATTTCTCTCTCTCTTTTTTTTATAATTGCATGCAATGATGGCAAGGAAATCGGTCAACAGAAATGCCGGTATCGCTCTTAATTTTCGATCGACGTCAACGATGTATTTAATGGTCCTCTCTGTGCGGGACTTGTGTGATTTCGCAAGCCTTGCCCAAAGACGGGCAATATTTTGCCAACAATGGGAGGAGGAATGCGAAGATCAACGGGTGTTTCAGTAGCTGAAAACACCGTTTGCACAAGCCAACACAGCGAACACCCCCTTTTGTTTAAAGTTTAAAATAATGATTCTATCTTCAAACCGTTCACGGAAATAAAACGAGATTGATGATAGGTAATTCTCGAGTGCAACGAAATTATCAGAGAAGAAGGAAATATTTTTAAAATTTATTTTCTTACCTTGAGAAACCAGTGGCGTCGGGTGCCATCACTTCGTCTGCTCTGATGGTCGTTGGTGTTTTAATTTCTGGGTTTATTTCTCGAAACTCGGATATAATTTATTATCAAACTTTTACTTTATTTATTTATTTCAATACACGGTTTACAAATTACTAACCGAATTAATACCGCAATTACAATGCGCTTTTGTTTAAGTGATGAAATGAAGACTTCAAAAATATTTTATTTTTCTAAGTCGCAACTTTCCCTTCTTGTCTGGACAACTAAAGACCGCCGAAACGCAAAGTGTTATACAAAATTTCTAAACGCACGATATAGCACGGTATAAGACGTTATAATGAACGTATTAATTATGAGCGTATCAATAATACAGAACGTATTAAAACGTATTAATGGATACTTTAATAAAAATGAACGTTATAAAAACAAGCGTATTAAGGACCACGGAATAATAGTGAGCACGTAACAATAATGAGCGTATTAATTATACTGCGCGTATTAATTATACTGCGCGTATTAATTATACTGCGCGTATTAATTATACTGCCGCTGCTCTATGTGCTATGCTTATTTATAATGCCATCCCCACGAGGTGGTGGTGGTGGTGGTGGTCCACTGGGGTACCCTTCCGTGGGAATCGGGATTTTGCAGTTTTGGGCTTCCAGAATCGTACGTGACAGAATGTAAGTTCCATATCTCGACTTAGTTCCCATCGGTCCAGTGTTTCTGCTGAGCTAGCGTCTAGGAGATTTGAGGCGTTCCATGCTGGTCTAGTCTCTTCGAGAATCTTCCACGCTTGTACCGTGGGACCTATCTGTGCTTCTTCGGCACGTGCAAGGGCAAACGTTCTATGCTGGTGTAGACTCTTCGAGAAGCTTCCACGTTTGTACCGTGGGAACTACCTGTGTCTCTTCGGCGCGTGCAAGGGCTGGCGACTGCAGCATCATTATGATTTTGATGTTTGCTCGGGCAACACGCGCGATTCGCTGCTCTCCCACAACAAGGGCCTCCTCCTTCGAGTTAGTTTGCGTAAGTTTGATTTAGATAGATATTTGCATATTATGGTTATTTTCGTGATTTTGATCCTTTTTCCTTTTCTTGTTGTTTCTCTAGGCTTCGGTGATCGACGTTTAAACAATGTTTGCGGAGGCATTTCCATCAGGGGTTCCTATCCAGACTTCTATGGTGCGTAATTTGTCTTATTTTTAATCCGCTTGATTCGTTCTGTTTCGTTTTATTTAAACTATATTGTGTTGTTTCAGCGCAAGCGAAAGAGGGATTCCGAAGAACCCACGGGCGATTCGGGAAGGCCCATCAAACGTATGCGGCGCTGTGATGAACCAGAGTGGTCGGAGAGAATATTCGACATTGATGCCGAGGCCGTGGGTTTCCCGTCGGAGTTGAGTTTTGACAATTTTGTTGCTGTTGATGAAAGATTCTTCGATGCAGAGACCGTCGTGTTGGAGTGGGAGCCCCCTCTGGTTGAAGTCGTTGATACAGATCGTTGTGTAAAAGTTTATTTTCCAAACGAAATTCCTGAAGAGGTTTTGGAGGCACGTCTTCGTCACCATGCTTCTGGGAGAAAGGGAATTTCCCCTGTTGTGCGTTATTGGTGTATGCGTGAGTTCAGCGAACTTTATCCTGGAGCTCCTTGCTTCGATTTTGATTTGGTGTAGGTGCTTCGTTGGTTCGTTGTTTGGTGATCGCGTGTTCCTTATTATTATATTTTGTTTTGATGCATTTTGTTTTTTTCTTCTCTTTTTTTTGTGTGTGTTCAATATATATATATATACTTTTTTTTTTTAAACGTGATAGTGTAAGGTTATTTTATTTAGTTCTTTTTGTTTGTTAAATATATGTGTATTTAATTTTATATTCCCCCCTTTTTCTTTGTTAATTATATATATATATATTTTTATATTTATATTTGACAATGTAGTTGCGCATAGAATTAAAGAAAAATGTTAACGATGTGTTTTCATGATTTGTTCCTCACTCCTGATTTCCATTAATCCCTAATATTCCTATCACCGTAACGCGTGTTATTGTGTTAGTTGTTCCGAAGTACCGAAGTAATTTTCTATCGCTTGTTTTTCCGCAATTAGAACATTAATATCGTTATTATTATTACTTTAAAGTGACAATAGTATTGTTGGTGTGAATATATATATATATATATTTATATTGTGTGTCATTTTAATATGACTAATGTTTTGTAAGTCATCGATAGTGTTTAATTTTATATTTCCCCCTTTTTTGTTTTAATTATATATATATTCATATTTGACAATGTAGTTGCGCATAGAATTTATTAAAGAAAAATGTTAATAATGTGTTTTCACGATTTGTTTCTCGCGCCTGGTTTCCATTAATCCCTAATATCCCTATAACCATAACGCGTGTTATTGCGCGTGTAAATCTAACATGGCTACTCATAAATGTCATTAGTGAGGTTATAGTGCCGGTTCTTTAGTTTTGTTTAATATCGAAGTATTTTCTGTCGGTCGTGTTTCCTTATTTTACCGCAATTAGAACATTTGTTTATTAATAGTGTTATTAGTATTACTTTAAAGTGACAATAGTATTGTTCGTGTGAATATACATATATATATATTTATTTATTTATATTGTGTGTGATTTTAATATGATTAATGTTTTGTAATTCTTCGATAGCTTTATTTATTGTTTTGAGTAGTTTATTTTATAGAGTGTTTGATAATATAAGACAAACTCATATACACACAATATATATATATATGTATATGTATATATTTCTTCTGGCAGTGTAGTATTTATACCAGATGAAATGTTAATTGTTTATTAACTTCATTTAATAAGATAGAACACACACACACGCACGTATATATGTATATAATTTGGCAGTGCGATTTTCATTTAGATTCTTTAGCGATGTAATATTGTGTATTTGAGGTTATGTGTCAATTATTTGATTTCATATATACATATATATATCTGGTATTGTGACAACATAGTATTGAAGGTTTTATTTCTAAATTATTGTGTGTTTAATGCGTTTTTACATATTAGTGTTTGATAGTAGAATTTCTGTATGCAAATCTTTAAGTCGTTGCGGTGTTAATTATTTTGAACGTTTGACCTATCGACAGGTTGTTACTTAGTCCCAAGTGTTGCGTTGTGTGTTCTATTTCTTTTGTAGATTATTAGTAGTAATTTAGTTTAGAATATAGGTTATTTATATATATTTTTATATATAGACATGCATGTTTCGTAATGTAGTTCTTATTTTATAACTCTTTACCGGAACGTAGGCTAGTTTTAAGTATGTATCTTAGATTACTGATTTGATTTAATAATATAGAATGCGCACACATATATATATTTCTGACAATGTAACCTTTATTTTTTTAATAATATAATATTGTATGTTTTATGTATTAGTTAGATTATTAGTTTTTGATTTCATATACACATATATTTCATAAGTTGATAATATTGTATTTGTTGCATAGTATTGGAGGTACTGTCTCTAATATTTACTAGATTATTACATGTTTGGCATATATGTTTATACTTATATGTAACTGTCCGAGTTGTTGCGGCGTTGATTGATTAAAATATATTTATATATATATACATATATTCTTAGTGTTTCAATCATTTCCCTTTCTGTAGTTATTCTTATTTCCTGGTTTATTTGTTTGGTTTGTGACTCGTTCAATCCATTAGTTGGTTCTATTTATTTTATTTTATACTGGTTGAGTTTATATTATATTGAACCATAGGCTTTCAAATGGCAAGTCGGTTATTGGTAGGTTTATTTTGAGTTGTGTGTATATGTATTTTGTTTATTGGTTGGATCTATTAGTCGCCCTCATTTTGTTAATCCTTCCTTTCGTTTCGTAGTGCCGTGTGTTCGTTTTTGCATCCAAATCCTTATTCGCGTGTTTTGTATAGAGTAGTTTTCTTGTTCTTCTTATGGCACGTGCGGAGCGCGGGACGTGACACTGTAATTTCCTTAAAGTTGGAGATATTTCGACGTTTAACCGCTCATTTTACTCCATTTTACACGCCGAATGCAGTGCACCTCACTTTTAGCGTGGAAAATATCTCTGGCGCCCGCAAATAGCGATCATTCTTAATACTTTGACCATAATCGACTGTAATTGCCTTCCCGTTGGAGATATTTCGACGTTTAACCGCTCATTTTACTCCATTTTACACGGTAAATACAGTGCACCTCACTTTTAGCGTCGCAACAATCCCTGGCACTCGTAAAACACGATCTTTCGTCTCATTTTGACGAAAATCGGCTGTAATTTCCTTAAAGTTGGAAATATTTCGACGTTTAACCGCTCATTTTACTCCATTTGACACGCCGAATGCAGTGCACGACACTTTTAGCGTCGCAGCAATCCCTGGCAATCGCAAAACGCGATCCTTCGACTTATTTTGACGAAATCGACTGTAATTTCCTTAAAGTTTGAGATAGTGCGACGTTTAACGGCTCATTTTACTCCATTTTACACGCCGAATGCAGCGCACGACACTTTCAGCGTCGCAAATATCTCTGGCGCCCGCAAATAGCGATCATTCTTAACACTTTGACGATAATCGACTGTAATTGCCTTCCCGTTGGAGATATTTCGACGTTTAACCGCTCATTTTACTCCATTTTACACGGTAAATACAGTGCACCTCACTTTTAGCGTCGCAACAATCCCTGGCACTCGTAAAACACGATCTTTCGTCTCATTTTGACGAAAATCGACTGTAATTTCCTTAAAGTTGGAGATATTGCGACGTTTAACCGCTCATTTTACTCCATTTTACACGCCGAATGCAATGAACGACACTTTCAGCGTCGCAAATATCTCTGGCGCCCGCAAAAGGCGATCATTCTTAATACTTTGAACATAATCGACTGTAATTGCCTTCCCGTTGGAGATATTTCGACGTTTAACCGCTCATTTTACTCCATTTTACACGGTAAATACAGTGCACCTCACTTTTAGCGTCGCAACAATCCCTGGCACTCGTAAAACACGATCTTTCGTCTCATTTTGACGAAAATCGACTGTAATTTCCTTAAAGTTGGAGATATTTCGACGTTTAACCGCTCATTTTACTCCATTTTACACGCCGAATGCAGTGCACGACACTTTTAGCGTCGCAGCAATCCCTGGCAATCGCAAAACGCGATCCTTCGACTTCTTTTGACGAAATCGACTGTAATTTCCTTAAAGTTTGAGATAGTGCGACGTTTAACGGCTCATTTTACTCCATTTCACACGCCGAATGCAGCGCACGACACTTTCAGCGTCGCAAATATCTCTGGCGCCCGCAAATAGCGATCATTCTTAACACTTTGACGATAATCGACTGTAATTTCCTTCGCGTTGGAGATATTTCGATGTTTAACCACTCATTTTACTCCATGTTACACGCCGAATGCAGTGCACCTCACTTTTAGCGTCGCAACAATCCCTGGCACTCGTAAAACGCGATCTTTCGTCTCATTTTGACGAAAATCGACTGTAATTTCCTTCGCGTTGGAGATATTTCGATGTTTAACCACTCATTTTACTCCATGTTACACGCCGAATGCAGTGCACCTCACTTTTAGCGTCGCAGCAATCCCTGGCAATCGCAAAACGCGATCTTTCGACTTACTTTGACGAAATCGAATGTAATTTCCTTAAAGTTGGAGATATTGCGACGTTTAGCCGCTCATTTTACTCCATTTGACACGCCGAATGCAGCGCACCTCACTTTTAGCGTCGCAGCAATCCCTGGCAATCGCAAAACGCGATCTTTCGACTTATTTTTACGAAATCGACTGTAATTTCCTTAAAGTTTGAGATATTGCCACATGTAACCGCTCATTTTACTCCATTTTACACGCCGAATGCAATGCACGACACTTCCAGCGTCGCAAATATCTCTGGCGCCCGCAAATAGCGATCATTCTTAATACTTTGACCATAATCGACTGTAATTGCCTTCCCGTTGGAGATATTTCGACGTTTAACCGCTCATTTTACTCCATTTACACGCCGAATGCGGTGCACGACACTTTTAGCGTCGCAGCAATCCCTGGCAATCGCAAAACGCGATCTTTCGACTTATTTTGACGAAATCGACTGTAATTTCCTTAACGTTTGAGATAGTGCGACGTTTAACGGCTCATTTTACTCCATTTTACTCGCCGAATGCAGTGCACGACACTTTTAGCTCCGCAGCAATTCCTGGCAATCGCAAATCGCGATCTTTCGACTTATTTTGATGAAATCGACTGTAATTTCCTTAAAGTTGGAGATATTGCGACGTTTAACCGCTCATTTTACTCCATTTTACACGCCGAACGCAGTGCACTGCACTTTCAGCGTGGAAAATATCTCTAGCGCCCGCAAATAGCGATCATTCTTAATACTTTGACCATAATCGACTGTAATTTCCTTCCCGTTGGAGATATTTCGACGTTTAAACGCTCCTCTTATTCCATTTTACACACCGAATGCAGTGCACCTCACTTTTAGCTTTCGCAACAATCCCTGTCACTCGTAAAACACGATCTTCCGTCTCATTTTATCGAAAATCGACTGTAATTTCCTTAAAGTTGGAGATATTTCGACGTTTAACCGCTCATTTTACTCCATTTTACACGCCGAATGCAGTGCACGACACTTTTAGCGTCGCAGCAATCCCTGGTAATCGCAAAACGCGATCCTTCGACTTATTTTGACGAAATCGACTGTAATTTCCTTCCCGTTGGAGATATTTCGACGTTTAAACGCTCCTCTCACTCCATTTTACACGGTCAATACAGTGCACCTCACTTTTACCGTCGCAACAATCCCTGGCGCACGCACTTCGCGATCATTCGTCTGATTTTGACGAAAATCGACTGTAATTTCCTTAAAGTTGGAGATATTTCGACGTTTAACCGCTCATTTTACTCAATTTTACACGCCGAACGCAGTGCACTGCACTTTCATCGTGGAAAATATCTCTGGCGCCCGCAAATAGCGATCACTCTTAATACTTTGACCATAATCGACTGTAATTGCCTTCCCGTTGGAGATATTTCGACGTTTAACCGCTCATTTTACTCCATGTTACACGCCGAATGCAGTGCACCTCACTTTTAGCGTCGCAACAATCCCTGGCACTCGTTAAATACGATCTTTCGTCTCATTTTGACGAAAATCGACTGTAATTTCCTTAAAGTTGGAGATATTTCGACGTTTAACCGCTCATATTACTCCATTTTACACGCCGAATGCAGTGCACGACACTTTTAGCGTCGCAGCAATCTCTGGCAATCGCCAAACGCGATCTTTCGACTTATTTTGACGAAATCGACCGTAATTTCCTTAGAGTTGGAGATATTGCGACGTTTAACCGCTCATTTTACTCCATTTTACACGCCGACTGCAGTGCACCTCACTATTATCGTCGCAACAATCCCTGGCAAACGCAAATCGCGATCATTGGTCAAATGTTGACGCAAATCGACTGTAACTTCCTTAAAGGTCGATATATTTCGACGTTTAACCGCGCATTTGACTTCTTATTACACGCCGAATGCAGTGCACGACACTTTTAGCGTCACAACAATCCCTGGCACTCACACAACGCGATCTTTCGTCATATTTTGACGAAAATCGACTGTAATTTCCTTACAGTTGGAGCTATTTCGACGTTTTACAGCTTATTTTGATCTATTTTACACGCCGAATGCAGTGCACGACACTTTTAGCATCGCAACAATCCCTGGCAATCGCAAATCGCGATCTTTCGTCTTAGTTTGACGGAAATCCACTGCAATTTCCATCACGTTGGTGATATTTCGACGTTTAAACGATCATTTTACTCCATTTTACACGCTAAATACAGTGCATCTCACTTTTAGCGTCGAAACAATTTCTGACGCTCGCAAATCGCGATCATTGGACAAATGTTGACGAAAATCGACTGTAATTTCCTTACAGTGGGAGATATTTCGATGTTTAACCACTCATTTTACTCCATGTTACACGCCGAATGCAGTGCACGACACTTTCAGCGTCGCAACAATCCCTGGCACTCGCAAAACGCGATCTTTCGTCTTATTTTGACGAAAAGCGACAGTAGTTGCCTTAAAGTTGGAGATATTTCGACGTTTAACCGCTCATTTTACTCCATTTTACACGCCGAATGCAGTGCACCTCACTTTTAGCGTCGCAACTATTCCTGGCACTCGCAAAACGCGATCTTTCGTCTTATTTTGACGAAAAGCGACAGTAGTTGCCTTAAAGTTGGAGATATTTCGACGTTTAACCGCTCATTTTACTCCATTTTACACGCCGAATGCAGTGCACCTCACTTTTAGCGTCGAATCAGTTCCTGACGCTCGCAAATAGCGATCATTGGACAAATGTTGACGAAAATCGACGGTTATTTCCTTCCCGTTGGAGATATTTCGACGTTTAACCGCTCATTTTACTCCATTTTACACGCCGACTGCAGTGCACCTCACTTTTATCGTCGCAACAATCCCTGGCAATCGCAAATCGCGATCATTGGTCAAATGTTGACGAAAATCGACTGTAACTTCCTTAAAGGTGGATATATTTCGACGTTTAACCGCGCATTTGACTTCTTATTACACGCCGAATGCAGTGCACGACACTTTTAGCGTCGCAACAATCCCTGGCACTCACAAAACGCGATCTTTCGTCATATTTTGACGAAAATCGACTGTAATTTCCTTACAGTTGGAGCTATTTCGATGTTTTACAGCTTATTTTGATCTATTTTACACGCCGAATGCAGTGCACGACACTTTTAGCGTCGCAACAATCCCTGGCAATCGCAAATCGCGATCTTTCGTCTTAGTTTGACGGAAATCCACTGCAATTTCCATCCCGTTGGTGATATTTCGACGTTTAAACGCTCATTTTACTCCATTTGACACGCTAAATACAGTGAACTGCAATTTCAGCGTCGAAACAATCCCTGCAATTCGCAAAACACGATCTTTCGTCTTATTTTGACGAAAATCGACTGTAATTTCCTTACAGTTGGAGATATTTCGTCGTTTTACAGCTCATTTTAATCCATTTTACACGCCGAATGCAGTGCACGCCACTTTTATCATAGCACCAATCCTCGGCAATCGCAACTCGCGATCGTTCGTCTTATTTTGACGAAAATCCACTGTAATTTCCATCCCGTTGGTGATATTTCGACGTTTAAACGCTCATTTTACTCCATTTTACACGCTAAATACAGTGCATCTCACTTTTAGCGTCGAAACAATTTCTGACGCTCGCAAATCGCGATCATTGGACAAATGTTGACGAAAATCGACTGTAATTTCCTTACAGTGGGAGATATTTCGACGTTTAACCGCTCCTTTTACTCCATTTTACACGCCGAATGCAGTGCAACTCACTTTTAGCGTCGAAACAATTCCTGACGCTCGCAAATCGCGATCATTGGTCAAATGTTGACGAAAATCGACTGTAATTTCCTTACAGTTGGAGATATTTCGACGTTTTACAGCTCATTTTACACCATTTTACACGCCGAATGCAGTGCACGCCACTTTCCGCGTCGAAACAATCCCTGGCACTCGTAAAACACGATCTTTCGTCTTATTTTGACGAAAAGCGGCTGTAATTTCCTTAAAGTTGGAGATATTTCGACGTTTAACCGCTCATTTTACTCCATGTTACACGCCGAATGCAGTGCACCTCACTTTTAGCGTCGCAACAATCCCTGGCACTCGCAAAACGCGACCTTTCGTCTTATTTTGACGAAAATCGACAGTAGTTGCCTTAAAGTTGGAGATATTTCAACGTTTAAACGCTCATTTTACTCCATTTGACACGCTAAATACAGTGAACTGCAATTTCAGCGTCGAAACAATCCCTGCAATTCGCAAAACACGATCTTTCGTCTTATTTTGACGAAAATCGACTGTAATTTCCTTACAGTTGGAGATATTTCGACGGTTAACCGCTCATTTTACTTCATTTGACACGCCGAATGCAGTGCACGCCACTTTTAGCGTCGCAACAATCCCTGGCACACGCAAAACGCGATCTTTCGGCTTATTTTGACGAAAATCGACAGTTGTTGCCTTATAGTTGGATATATTTCGACGTTTAACCGCGCATTTGACTTCTTATTACACGCCGAATGCAGAGCACGACACTTTTAGCGTCGCAACAATCCCTGGCACTCACAAAACGCGATCTTTCGTCATATTTTGACGAAAATCGACTGTAATTTCCTTATAGTTGGAGATATTTCGACGGTTAACCGCTCATTTTACTCCATGTTACACGCCGAATGCAGTGCACCTCACTTTTAGCGTCGCAACAATCCCCGGCACTCGCAAACCGCGATCTTTCGTCTTATTGTAACGACAATCGACAGTAGTTGACTTAAAGTTGGAGATATTTCAACGTTTAACCGCTCAATTTACTCCATTTTACACGCCGAATGCAATGCACGACAGTTTCAGCGTCGCAAATATCTCTGGCGCCCGCAAATAGCGATCATTCTCAATACTTTGACGATAATCGAATGTAATTTCCTTAGCGTTGGAGATATTTCGACGGTTAACCGCTCATTTTACTCCATTTGACACTCCGAATGCAGTGCACGCCACTTTTAGCGTTGCAACAATCCCTGGCACACGCAAAACGCGATCTTTCGTCTTATTTTGACGAAAATCGACAGTAGTTGCCTTATAGTTGGAGATATTTCGACGTTTAACCGCTCATTTTACTCCATTTTACACGCCGAATGCAATGCACGACACTTTCAGCGTCGCAACAATCCCTGGCACTCGTAAAACACGATCTGTCGTCTTATTTTGACGAAAATCGACTGTAATTTCCTTAAAGTTGGAGATATTTCGACGTTTAACCGC
Source organism: Bombus sonorus (assembly GCA_029958995.1). Classification (NCBI taxonomy): domain Eukaryota; kingdom Metazoa; phylum Arthropoda; class Insecta; order Hymenoptera; family Apidae; genus Bombus; species Bombus sonorus. The sequence continues at coordinate 3,602,297 of JARWAU010000008.1, read as the reverse complement.
TCATTTTACTTCATTTTGCACGCCAAACGCAGTGCACGACACTTTCAGCGTTGCAAATATCTCTGGCTCCCGCAAATAGCAATCATTCTTAAAACTTTGACGATAATCGACTGTAATTTCCTTCGCGTTGGAGATATTTCGACGTTTAACCGCTCATTTTACTTCATTTGACACGCCGAATGCAGTGCACGCCACTTTTAGCGTCGCAACAATCCCTGGCACACGCAAAACGCGATCTTTCGGCTTATTTTGACGAAAATCGACAGTAGTTGCCTTATAGTTGGAGATATTTCGACGTTTAACCGCTCATTTTACTCCATTTTACACGCCGAATGCAATGCACGACACTTTCAGCGTCGCAAATATCTCTGGCGCCCGCAAATAGCGATCATTCTCAATACTTTGACGATAATCGAATGTAATTTCCTTAGCGTTGGAGATATTTCGACGGTTAACCGCTCATTGTACTCCATTTGACACGCCGAATGCAGTGCACGCCACTTTTAGCGTCGCAACAATCCCGGGCACACGCAAAACGCGAACTTTCGTCTTATTTTGACGAAAATCGACAGTAGTTGCCTTATAGTTGGAGATATTTCGACGGTTAACCGCTCATTTTACTTCATTTGACACGCCGAATGCAGTGCACGACACTTTCAGCGTCGCAACAATCCCTGGCACACGCAAAACGCGATCTTTCGGCTTATTTTGACGAAAATCGACAGTAGTTGCCTTATAGTTGGATATATTTCGACGGTTAACCGCTCATTTTACTCCATGTTACACGCCGAATGCAGTGCACCTCACGTTTAGCGTCGCAACAATTCCTGGCACTCGCAAAACGCGATCTTTCGTCTTATTTTGACGAAAATCGACAGTAGTTGCTTTAAAGTTGGAGATATTTCAACGTTTAACCGCTCATTTTACTCCATTTTACACACCGCATGCAGTGCACGCCACTTTCTGCGTCGAATCAATTCCTGACGCTCGCAAATAGCGATCATTGGACAAATGTTGACGAAAATCGACGGTTATTTCCTTCCCGTTGGAGATATTTCGACGTTTAACCGCTCATTTTACTCCATTTTTCACTCCGACTGCAGTGCACCTCACTTTTATCGTCGCAACAATCCCTGGCAATCGCAAATCGCGATCATTGGTCAAATGTTGACGAAAATCGACTGTAACTTCCTTAAAGGTGGATATATTTCGTCGTTTAACCGCGCATTTGACTTCTTATTACACGCCGAATGCAGTGCACGACACTTTTAGCGTCGCAACAATCCCTGGCACTCACAAAACGCGATCTTTCGTCATATTTTGACGAAAATCGACTGTAATTTCCTTATAGTTGGAGATATTTCGACGGTTAACCGCTCATTTTACTCCATGTTACACGCCGAATGCAGTGCACCTCACTTTTAGCGTCGCAACAATCCCCGGCACTCGCAAAACGCGATCTTTCGTCTTATTGTGACGACAATCGACAGTAGTTGACTTAAAGTTGGAAATATTTCGACGTTTAACCGCTCAATTTACTTCATTTTACACGCCGAATGCAATGCACGATAGTTTCAGCGTCGCAAATATCTCTGGCGCCCGCAAATAGCGATCATTCTCAATACTTTGACGATAATCGAATGTAATTTCCTTAGCGTTAGAGATATTTCGACGGTTAACCGCTCATTTTACTCCATTTGACACGCCGAATGCAGTGCACGCCACTTTTAGCGTCGCAACAATCCCTGGCACACGCAAAACACGATCTGTCGTCTTATTTTGACGAAAATCGACTGTAATTTCCTTAAAGTTGGTGATATTTCGACGTTTAACCGCTCATTTTACTTCATTTTGCACGCCAAACGCAGTGCACGACACTTTCAGCGTCGCAAATATCTCTGGCGCCCGCAAATAGCGATCATTCTCAATACTTTGACGATAATCGACTGTCATTTCCTTCGCGTTGGAGATATTTCGACGGTTAACCGCTCATTTTACTTCATTTGACACGCCGAATGCAGTGCACGCCACTTTTAGCGTCGCAACAATCCCTGGCACACGCAAAACGCGATCTTTCGGCTTATTTGGACGAAAATCGACAGTAGTTGCCTTATAGTTGGAGATATTTCGACGTTTAACCGCTCATTTAACTCCATTTTACACGCCGAATGCAATGCACGACACTTTCAGCGTCGCAAATATCTCTGGCGCCCGCAAATAGCGATCATTCTCAATACTTTGACGATAATCGAATGTAATTTCCTTAGCGTTGGAGATATTTCGAAGGTTAACCGCTCATTGTAATCCATTTGACACGCCGAATGCAGTGCACGCCACTTTTAGCGTCGCAACAATCCCTGGCACACGCAAAACGCGATCTTTCGTCTTATTTTGACGAAAATCGACAGTAGTTGCCTTATAGTTGGAGATATTTCGACGTTTAACCGCTCATTTTACTTCATTTTGCACGCCAAACGCAGTGCACGACACTTTCAGAGTCGCAAATATCTCTGGCGCCCGCAAATAGCGATCATTCTCAATACTTTGACGATAATCGACTGTAATTTCCTTCGCGTTGGAGATATTTCGACGGTTAACCGCTCATTTTACTTCATTTGACACGCCGAATGCAGTGCACTCCACTTTTAGCGTCGCAACAATCCCTGGCACACGCAAAACGCGATCTTTCGGCTTATTTTGACGAAAATCGACAGTAGTTGCCTTATAGTTGGATATATTTCGACGGTTAACCGCTCATTTTACTCCATGTTACACGCCGAATGCAGTGCACCTCACTTTTAGCGTCGCAACAATTCCTGGCACTCGCAAAACGCGATCTTTCGTCTTATTTTGACGAAAATCGACAGTAGTTGCCTTAAAGTTGGAGATATTTCAACGTTTAACCGCTCATTTTACTCCATTTTACACACCGCATGCAGTGCACGCCACTTTCTGCGTCGAATCAATTCCTGACGCTCGCAAATAGCGATCATTGGACAAATGTTGACGAAAATCGACGGTTATTTCCTTCCCGTTGGAGATATTTCGACGTTTAACCGCTCATTTTACTCCATTTTACACGCCGACTGCAGTGCACCTCACTTTTATCGTCGCAACAATCCCTGGCAATCGCAAATCGCGATCATTGGTCAAATGTTGACGAAAATCGACTGTAACTTCCTTAAAGGTGGATATATTTCGTCGTTCAACCGCGCATTTGACTTCTTATTACACGCCGAATGCAGTGCACGACACTTTTAGCGTCGCAACAATCCCTGGCACTCACAAAACGCGATCTCTCGTCATATTTTGACGAAAATCGACTGTAATTTCCTTATAGTTGGAGATATTTCGACGGTTAACCGCTCATTTTACTCCATGTTACACGCCGAATGCAGTGCACCTCACTTTTAGCGTCGCCACAATCCCCGGCACTCGCAAAACGCGATCTTTCGTCTTATTGTGACGACAATCGACAGTAGTTGACTTAAAGTTGGAGATATTTCGACGTTTCACCGCTCAATTTACTTCATTTTGCACGCCGAATGCAATGCACGACAGTTTCAGCGTCGCAAATATCTCTGGCGCCCGCAAATAGCGATCATTCTCAATACTTTGACGATAATCGAATGTAATTTCCTTAGCGTTAGAGATATTTCGACGGTTAACCGCTCATTTTACTCCATTTGACACGCCGAATGCAGTGCACGCCACTTTTAGCGTCGCAACAATCCCTGGCACACGCAAAACGCGATCTTGCGTCTTATTTTGACGAAAATCGACAGTAGTTGCCTTATAGTTGGAGATATTTCGACGTTTAACCGCTCATTTTACTCCATTGTACACGCCGAATGCAATGCACGACACTTTCAGCGTCGCAACAATCCCTGGCACTCGTAAAACACAATCTTTCGTCTTATTTTGACGAAAAGCGGCTGTCATTTCCTTCGCGTTGGAGATATTTCGACGGTTAACCGCTCATTTTACTCCATGTTACACGCCGAATGCAGTGCACCTCACTTTTAGCGTCGCAACAATCCCTGGCACTCGCAAAACGCGATCTTTCGTCTTATTTTGACGAAAATCGACAGTAGTTGCCTTAAAGTTGGAGATATTTCAACGTTTAACCGCTCCTTTTACTCCATTTTACTCGCCGAATGCAGTGCAACTCACTTTTAGCGTCGAAACAATTCCTGACGCTCGCAAATCACGATCATTGGTCAAATGTTGACGCAAATCGACTGTAATTTCCTTACAGTTGGAGATATTTCGACGTTTTACAGCTCATTTTACTCCCTTTTACACGCCGAATGCAGTGCACGCCACTTTCCGCGTCGAAACAATCCCTGGCACTCGTAAAACACGATCTTTCGTCTTATTTTGACGAAAATGGACAGTAGTTGCCTTATAGTTGGAGATATTTCGATGTTTAACCACTCATTTTACTCCATGTTACACGCCGAATGCAGTGCACGACACTTTCAGCGTCGCAACAATCCCTGGCACTCGCAAAACGCGATCTTTCGTCTTATTTTGACGAAAAGCGACAGTAGTTGCCTTAAAGTTGGAGATATTTCGATGTTTAACCGCTCATTGTACTCCATTTTACACGCCGAATGCAGTGCACCTCACTTTTAGCGTCGCAACAATCCCCGGCACTCGCAAAACGCGATCTTTCGACTTATTGTGACGACAATCGACAGTAGTTGACTTAAAGTTGGAGATATTTCGACGTTTAACCGCTCATTGTACTCCATTTTACACGCCGACTGCAGTGCACCTCACTTTTATCGTCGCAACAATCCCTGGCAATCGCAAATCGCGATCATTGGTCAAATGTTGACGAAAATCGACTGTAACTTCCTTAAAGGTGGATATATTTCGTCGTTTAACCGCTCATTTGACTTCTTATTACACGCCGAATGCAGTGCACGACACTTTTAGCGTCGCAACAATCACTGGCACACGCAAAACGCGATCTTTCGGCTTATTTTGACGAAAATCGACAGTAGTTGCCTTATAGTTGGAGATATTTCGACGTTTAACCGCTCATTTTACTCCATTTTACACGCCGAATGCAATGCACGACACTTTCAGCATCGCAACAATCCCTGGCACACGCAAAACGCGATCTTTCGGCTTATTTTGACGAAAATCGACAGTAGTTGCCTTATAGTTGGAGATATTTCGACGTTTAACCGCTCATTTTACTCCATTTTACACGCCGAATGCAATGCACGACACTTTCAGCGTCGCAACAATCCCTGGCACTCGTAAAACACGATCTTTCGTCTTAGTATGACGAAAATCGACTGTAATTTCCTTAAAGTTGGAGATATTTCGACGTTTAACCGCTCATTTTACTTCATTTTGCACGCCAAACGCAGTGCACGACACTTTCGGCGTTGCAAATATCTCTGGCTCCCGCAAATAGCAATCATTCTTAATACTTTGACGATAATCGACTGTAATTTCCTTCGCGTTGGAGATATTTCGACGTTTAACCGCTCATTTTACTCCATTTTACACGCCGAATGCAATGCACGACACTTTCAGCGTCGCAACAATCCCTGGCACTCGTAAAACACAATCTTTCGTCTTATTTTGACGAAAAGCGGCTGTAATTTCCTCAAAGTTGTAGATATGTCGATGTTTAACCACTCATTTTACTCCATGTTACACGCCGAATGCAGTGCACCTCACTTTTAGCGTCGCAACAATCCCTGGCACTCGCAAAACGCGATGTTTCGTCTTATTTTGACGAAAATCGACAGTAGTTGCCTTAAAGTTGGAGATATTTCAACGTTTAACCGCTCCTTTTACTCCATTTTACACGCCGAATGCAGTGCAACTCACTTTTAGCGTCGAAACAATTCCTGACGCTCGCAAATCGCGATCATTGGTCAAATGTTGACGAAAATCGACTGTAATTTCCTTACAGTTGGAGATATTTCGACGTTTTACAGCTCATTTTACTCCATTTTACACGCCGAATGCAGTGCACGCCACTTTCCGCGTCGACAGAATCCCTGGCACTCGTAAAACACGATCTTTCGTCTTATTTTGACGAAAATCGACTGTAATTTCCTTAAAGTTGGAGATATTTCGATGTTTAACCACTCATTTTACTCCATGTTACACGCCGAATGCAGTGCACGACACTTTCAGCGTCGCAACAATCCCTGGCACTCGCAAAACGCGATCTTTCGTCTTATTTTGACGAAAAGCGACAGTAGTTGCCTTAAAGTTGGAGATATTTCGACGTTTAACCGCTCATTTTACTCCATTTTACACGCCGAATGCAATGCACGACAGTTTCAGCGTCGCAAATATCTCTGGCGCCCGCAAATAGCGATCATTCTCAATACTTTGACGATAATCGACTGTAATTTCCTTAGCGTTGGAGATATTTCGACGGTTAACCGCTCATTTTACTCCATTTGACACGCCGAATGCAGTGCACGCCTCTTTTAGCGTCGCAACAATCCCTGGCACACGCAAAACGCGATCTTTCGTCTTATTTTGACGAAAATCGACAGTAGTTGCCTTATAGTTGGAGATATTTCGACGTTTAACCGCTCATTTTACTCCAGTTTACACGCCGAATGCAATGCACGACACTTCCAGCGTCGCAACAATCCCTGGCACTCGAAAAACACGATCTGTCGTCTTATTTTGACGAAAATCGACTGTAATTTCCTTAAAGTTGGAGATATTTCGACGTTTAACCGCTCAATTTACTCCATTTTACACGCCGAATGCAATGCACGCCACTTTTAGTGTCGCAACAATCCCTGGCACACGCAAAACGCGATCTTTCGTCTTATTTTGACGAAAATCGACAGTAGTTGCCTTATAGTTGGAGATATTTCGACGTTTAACCGCTCATTTTACGTCATTTTGCACGCCAAACGCAGTGCACGACACTTTCAGCGTCGCAAATATCTCTGGCGCCCGCAAATAGCGATCATTCTCAATACTTTGACGATAATCGACTGTAATTGCCTTCGCGTTGGAGATATTTCGACGGTTAACCGCTCATTTTACTTCATTTGACACGCCGAATGCAGTGCACGCCACTTTTAGTGTCGCAACAATCCCTGGCACACGCAAAACGCGATCTTTCGTCTTATTTTGACGAAAATCGACAGTAGTTGCCTTATAGTTGGAGATATTTCGATGTTTAACCACTCATTTTACTCCATGTTACACGCCGAATGCAGTGCACGACACTTTCAGCGTCGCAACAATCCCTGGCACTCGCAAAACGCGATCTTTCGGCTTATTTTGACGAAAATCGACAGTAGTTGCCTTATAGTTGGAGATATTTCGACGGTTAACCGCTCATTTTACTCCATGTTACACGCCGAATGCAGTGCACCTCACTTTTAGCGTCGCAACAATTCCTGGCACTCGCAAAACGCGATCTTTCGTCTTATTTTGACGAAAATCGACAGTAGTTGCCTTAAAGTTGGAGATATTTCAACGTTTAACCGCTCATTTTACTCCATTTGACACGCCAAATGCAGTGCACGCCACTTTTAGCGTCGCAACAATCCCTGGCACACGCAAAACGCGATCTTTCGTCTTATTTTGACGAAAATCGACAGTAGTTGCCTTATAGTTGGAGATATTTCGATGTTTAACCACTCATTTTACTCCATGTTACACGCCGAATGCAGTGCACGACACTTTCAGCGTCGCAACAATCCCTGGCACTCGCAAAACGCGATCTTTCGTCTTATTTTGACGAAAAGCGACAGTAGTTGCCTTAAAGTTGGAGATATTTCGACGTTTAACCGCTCATTTTACTCCATTTTACACGCCGAATGCAGTGCACCTCACTTGTAGCGTCGCAACAATCCCCGGCACTCGCAAAACGCGATCTTTCGTCTTAGTTTGACGGAAATCCACTGCAATTTCCATCCCGTTGGTGATATTTCGACGTTTAAACGCTCATTTTACTCCATTTGACACGCTAAATACAGTGAACTGCAATTTCAGCGTCGAAACAATCCCTGCAATTCGCAAAACACGATCTTTCGTCTTATTTTGATGAAAATCGACTGTAATTTCCTTACAGTTGGAGATATTTCGTCGTTTTACAGCTCATTTTAATCCATTTTACACGCCGAATGCAGTGCACGCCACTTTTATCATAGCAACAATCCTCGGCAATCGCAACTCGCGATCGTTCGTCTTATTTTGACGAGAATCCACTGTAATTTCCATCCCGTTGGTGATATTTCGACGTTTAGACGCTCATTTTACTCCATTTTACACGCTAAATACAGTGCATCTCACTTTTAGCGTCGAAACAATTTCTGACGCTCGCAAATCGCGATCATTGGACAAATGTTGACGAAAATCGACTGTAATTTCCTTACAGTGGGAGATATTTCGACGTTTAACCGCTCCTTTTACTCCATTTTACACGCCGAATGCAGTGCAACTCACTTTTAGCGTCGAAACAATTCCTGACGCTCGCAAACCGCGATCATTGGTCAAATGTTGACGAAAATCGACTGTAATTTCCTTACAGTTGGAGATATTTCGACGTTTTACAGCTCATTTTACTCCATTTTACACGCCGAATGCAGTGCACGCCACTTTCCGCATCGAAACAATCCCTGGCACTCGTAAAACACGATCTTTCGTCTTATTTTGACGAAAATCGACTGTAATTTCCTTAAAGTTGGAGATATTTCGATGTTTAACCACTCATTTTACTCCATGTTACACGCCGAATGCAGTGCGCGACACTTTCAGCGTCGCAACAATCCCTGGCACTCGCAAAACGCGATCTTTCGTCTTATTTTGACGAAAAGCGACAGTTGTTGCCTTAAAGTTGGAGATATTTCGACGTTTAACCGCTCATTTTACTCCATTTTACACGCCGAATGCAGTGCACCTCACTTTTAGCGTCGCAACAATCCCCGGCACTCGCGAAACGCGATCTTTCGTCTTATTGTGACGACAATCGACAGTAGTTGACTTAAAGTTGGAGATATTTCGACGTTTAACCGCTCAATTTACTCCATTTTACACGCCGAATGCAATGCACGACAGTTTCAGCGTCGCAAATATCTCTGGCGCCCGCAAATAGCGATCATTCTCAATACTTTGACGATAATTGAATGTAATTTCCTTAGCGTTGGAGATATTTCGACGGTTAACCGCTCATTTTACTTCATTTGACACGCCGAATGCAGTGCACGCCACTTTTAGCGTCGCAACAATCCCTGGCACACGCAAAACGCGATCTTTCGGCTTATTTTGACGAAAATCGACAGTAGTTGCCTTATAGTTGGAGATATTTCGACGTTTAACCGCTCAGTTTACTCCATTTTACACGCCGAATGCAATGCACGACACTTTCAGCGTCGCAACAATCCCTGGCACTCGTAAAACACAATCTTTCGTCTTATTTTGACGAAAAGCGGCTGTAATTTCCTTAAAGTTGGAGATATTTCGATGTTTAACCACTCATTTTACTCCATGTTACACGCCGAATGCAGTGCACCTCACTTTTAGCGTCGCAACAATCCCTGGCACTCGCAAAACGCGATCTTTCTTCTTATTTTGACGAAAATCGACAGTAGTTGCCTTAAAGTTGGAGATATTTCAACGTTTAACCGCTCCTTTTACTCCATTTTACACGCCGAATGCAGTGAAACTCACTTTTAGCGTCGAAACAATTCCTGACGCTCGCAAATCGCGATCATTGGTCAAATGTTGACGCAAATCATCTGTAATTTCCTTACAGTTGGAGATATTTCGACGTTTTACAGCTCATTTTACTCCATTTTACACGTCGAATGCAGTGCACGCCACTTTCCGCGTCGAAACAATCCCTGGCACTCGTAAAACACGATCTTTCGTCTTATTTTGACGAAAATCGACAGTAGTTGCCTTATAGTTGGAGATATTTCGACGTTTAACCGCTCATTTTACTCCATTTTACACGCCGAATGCAATGCACGACAGTTTCAGCGTCGCAAATATCTCTGGCTCCCGCAAATAGCGATCATTCTCAATACTTTGACGATAATCGAATGTAATTTCCTTAGCGTTGGAGATATTTCGACGGTTAACCGCTCATTTTACTCCATTTGACACGCCGAATGCAGTGCACGCCACGTTTAGCGTCGCAACAATCCCTGGCACACGCAAAACGCGATCTTTCGTCTTATTTTGACGAAAATCGACAGTAGTTGCCTTATAGTTGGAGATATTTCGACGGTTAACCGCTCATTTTACTCCATTTGACACGCCGAATGCAGTGCACGCCACGTTTAGCGTCGCAACAATCCCTGGCACACGCAAAACGCGATCTTTCGTCTTATTTTGACGAAAATCGACAGTAGTTGCCTTATAGTTGGAGATATTTCGACGTTTAACCGCTCATTTTACTTCATTTTACACGCCGAATGCAATGCACGACACTTCCAGCGTCGCAACAATCCCTGGCACTCGAAAAACACGATCTGTCGTCTTATTTTGACGAAAATCGACTGTAATTTCCTTAAAGTTGGAGATATTTCGACGTTTAACCGCTCAATTTACTCCATTTTACACGCCGAATGCAATGCACGACAGTTTCAGCGTCGCAAATATCTCTGGCTCCCGCAAATAGCGATCATTCTCAATACTTTGACGATAATCGAATGTAATTTCCTTAGCGTTGGAGATATTTCGACGGTTAACCGCTCATTTTACTCCATTTGACACGCCGAATGCAGTGCACGCCACGTTTAGCGTCGCAACAATTCCTGGCACTCGCAAAACGCGATCTTTCGTCTTATTTTGACGAAAATCGACAGTAGTTGCCTTAAAGTTGGAGATATTTCAACGTTTAACCGCTCATTTTACTCCATTTGACACGCCAAATGCAGTGCACGCCACTTTTAGCGTCGCAACAATCCCTGGCACACGCAAAACGCGATCTTTCGTCTTATTTTGACGAAAATCGACAGTAGTTGCCTTATAGTTGGAGATATTTCGATGTTTAACCACTCATTTTACTCCATGTTACACGCCGAATGCAGTGCACGACACTTTCAGCGTCGCAACAATCCCTGGCACTCGCAAAACGCGATCTTTCGTCTTATTTTGACGAAAAGCGACAGTAGTTGCCTTAAAGTTGGAGATATTTCGACGTTTAACCGCTCATTTTACTCCATTTTACACGCCGAATGCAGTGCACCTCACTTGTAGCGTCGCAACAATCCCCGGCACTCGCAAAACGCGATCTTTCGTCTTAGTTTGACGGAAATCCACTGCAATTTCCATCCCGTTGGTGATATTTCGACGTTTAAACGCTCCTTTTACTCCATTTGACACGCTAAATACAGTGAACTGCAATTTCAGCGTCGAAACAATCCCTGCAATTCGCAAAACACGATCTTTCGTCTTATTTTGATGAAAATCGACTGTAATTTCCTTACAGTTGGAGATATTTCGTCGTTTTACAGCTCATTTTAATCCATTTTACACGCCGAATGCAGTGCACGCCACTTTTATCATAGCAACAATCCTCGGCAATCGCAACTCGCGATCGTTCGTCTTATTTTGACGAGAATCCACTGTAATTTCCATCCCGTTGGTGATATTTCGACGTTTAGACGCTCATTTTATTCCATTTTACACGCTAAATACAGTGCATCTCACTTTTAGCGTCGAAACAATTTCTGACGCTCGCAAATCGCGATCATTGGACAAATGTTGACGAAAATCGACTGTAATTTCCTTACAGTGGGAGATATTTCGACGTTTAACCGCTCCTTTTACTCCATTTTACACGCCGAATGCAGTGCAACTCACTTTTAGCGTCGAAACAATTCCTGACGCTCGCAAACCGCGATCATTGGTCAAATGTTGACGAAAATCGACTGTAATTTCCTTACAGTTGGAGATATTTCGACGTTTTACAGCTCATTTTACTCCATTTTACACGCCGAATGCAGTGCACGCCACTTTCCGCGTCGACACAATCCCTGGCACTCGTAAAACACGATCTTTCGTCTTATTTTGACGAAAATCGACTGTAATTTCCTTAAAGTTGGAGATATTTCGATGTTTAACCACTCATTTTACTCCATGTTACACGCCGAATGCAGTGCACGACACTTTCAGCGTCGCAACAATCCCTGGCACTCGCAAAACGCGATCTTTCGTCTTATTTTGACGAAAAGCGACAGTTGTTGCCTTAAAGTTGGAGATATTTCGACGTTTAACCGCTCATTTTACTCCATTTTACACGCCGAATGCAGTGCACCTCACTTTTAGCGTCGCAACAATCCCCGGCACTCGCGAAACGCGATCTTTCGTCTTATTGTGACGACAATCGACAGTAGTTGACTTAAAGTTGGAGATATTTCGACGTTTAACCGCTCAATTTACTCCATTTTACACGCCGAATGCAATGCACGACAGTTTCAGCGTCGCAAATATCTCTGGCGCCCGCAAATAGCGATCATTCTCAATACTTTGACGATAATCGAATGTAATTTCCTTAGCGTTGGAGATATTTCGACGGTTAACCGCTCATTTTACTCCATTTGACACGCCGAATGCAGTGCACGCCACGTTTAGCGTCGCAACAATCCCTGGCACACGCAAAACGCGATCTTTCGTCTTATTTTGACGAAAATCGACAGTAGTTGCCTTATAGTTGGAGATATTTCGACGGTTAACCGCTCATTTTACTCCATTTGACACGCCGAATGCAGTGCACGCCACGTTTAGCGTCGCAACAATCCCTGGCACACGCAAAACGCGATCTTTCGTCTTATTTTGACGAAAATCGACAGTAGTTGCCTTATAGTTGGAGATATTTCGACGTTTAACCGCTCATTTTACTTCATTTTACACGCCGAATGCAATGCACGACACTTCCAGCGTCGCAACAATCCCTGGCACTCGAAAAACACGATCTGTCGTCTTATTTTGACGAAAATCGACTGTAATTTCCTTAAAGTTGGAGATATTTCGACGTTTAACCGCTCAATTTACTCCATTTTACACGCCGAATGCAATGCACGACAGTTTCAGCGTCGCAAATATCTCTGGCTCCCGCAAATAGCGATCATTCTCAATACTTTGACGATAATCGAATGTAATTTCCTTAGCGTTGGAGATATTTCGACGGTTAACCGCTCATTTTACTCCATTTGACACGCCGAATGCAGTGCACGCCACGTTTAGCGTCGCAACAATTCCTGGCACTCGCAAAACGCGATCTTTCGTCTTATTTTGACGAAAATCGACAGTAGTTGCCTTAAAGTTGGAGATATTTCAACGTTTAACCGCTCATTTTACTCCATTTGACACGCCAAATGCAGTGCACGCCACTTTTAGCGTCGCAACAATCCCTGGCACACGCAAAATGCGATCTTTCGTCTTATTTTGACGAAAATCGACAGTAGTTGCCTTATAGTTGGAGATATTTCGATGTTTAACCACTCATTTTACTCCATGTTACACGCCGAATGCAGTGCACGACACTTTCAGCGTCGCAACAATCCCTGGCACTCGCAAAACGCGATCTTTCGTCTTATTTTGACGAAAAGCGACAGTAGTTGCCTTAAAGTTGGAGATATTTCGACGTTTAACCGCTCATTTTACTCCATTTTACACGCCGAATGCAGTGCACCTCACTTGTAGCGTCGCAACAATCCCCGGCACTCGCAAAAGGCGATCTTTCGTCTTATTTTGACGGAAATCCACTGCAATTTCCATCCCGTTGGTGATATTTCGACGTTTAAACGCTCCTTTTACTCCATTTGACACGCTAAATACAGTGAACTGCAATTTCAGCGTCGAAACAATCCCTGCAATTCGCAAAACACGATCTTTCGTCTTATTTTGATGAAAATCGACTGTAATTTCCTTACAGTTGGAGATATTTCGTCGTTTTACAGCTCATTTTAATCCATTTTACACGCCGAATGCAGTGCACGCCACTTTTATCATAGCAACAATCCTCGGCAATCGCAACTCGCGATCGTTCGTCTTATTTTGACGAGAATCCACTGTAATTTCCATCCCGTTGGTGATATTTCGACGTTTAGACGCTCATTTTATTCCATTTTACACGCTAAATACAGTGCATCTCACTTTTAGCGTCGAAACAATTTCTGACGCTCGCAAATCGCGATCATTGGACAAATGTTGACGAAAATCGACTGTAATTTCCTTACAGTGGGAGATATTTCGACGTTTAACCGCTCCTTTTACTCCATTTTACACGCCGAATGCAGTGCAACTCACTTTTAGCGTCGAAACAATTCCTGACGCTCGCAAACCGCGATCATTGGTCAAATGTTGACGAAAATCGACTGTAATTTCCTTACAGTTGGAGATATTTCGACGTTTTACAGCTCATTTTACTCCATTTTACACGCCGAATGCAGTGCACGCCACTTTCCGCGTCGACACAATCCCTGGCACTCGTAAAACACGATCTTTCGTCTTATTTTGACGAAAATCGACTGTAATTTCCTTAAAGTTGGAGATATTTCGATGTTTAACCACTCATTTTACTCCATGTTACACGCCGAATGCAGTGCACGACACTTTCAGCGTCGCAACAATCCCTGGCACTCGCAAAACGCGATCTTTCGTCTTATTTTGACGAAAAGCGACAGTTGTTGCCTTAAAGTTGGAGATATTTCGACGTTTAACCGCTCATTTTACTCCATTTTACACGCCGAATGCAGTGCACCTCACTTTTAGCGTCGCAACAATCCCCGGCACTCGCGAAACGCGATCTTTCGTCTTATTGTGACGACAATCGACAGTAGTTGACTTAAAGTTGGAGATATTTCGACGTTTAACCGCTCAATTTACTCCATTTTACACGCCGAATGCAATGCACGACAGTTTCAGCGTCGCAAATATCTCTGGCGCCCGCAAATAGCGATCATTCTCAATACTTTGACGATAATCGAATGTAATTTCCTTAGCGTTGGAGATATTTCGACGGTTAACCGCTCATTTTACTTCATTTGACACGCCGAATGCAGTGCACGCCACTTTTAGCGTCGCAACAATCCCTGGCACACGCAAAACGCGATCTTTCGGCTTATTTTGACGAAAATCGACAGTAGTTGCCTTATAGTTGGAGATATTTCGACGTTTAACCGCTCAGTTTACTCCATTTTACACGCCGAATGCAATGCACGACACTTTCAGCGTCGCAACAATCCCTGGCACTCGTAAAACACAATCTTTCGTCTTATTTTGACGAAAAGCGGCTGTAATTTCCTTAAAGTTGGAGATATTTCGATGTTTAACCACTCATTTTACTCCATGTTACACGCCGAATGCAGTGCACCTCACTTTTAGCGTCGCAACAATCCCTGGCACTCGCAAAACGCGATCTTTCTTCTTATTTTGACGAAAATCGACAGTAGTTGCCTTAAAGTTGGAGATATTTCAACGCTTAACCGCTCCTTTTACTCCATTTTACACGCCGAATGCAGTGCAACTCACTTTTAGCGTCGAAACAATTCCTGACGCTCGCAAATCGCGATCATTGGTCAAATGTTGACGAAAATCATCTGTAATTTCCTTACAGTTGGAGATATTTCGACGTTTTACAGCTCATTTTACTCCATTTTACACGTCGAATGCAGTGCACGCCACTTTCCGCGTCGAAACAATCCCTGGCACTCGTAAAACACGATCTTTCGTCTTATTTTGACGAAAATCGACAGTAGTTGCCTTATAGTTGGAGATATTTCGACGTTTAACCGCTCATTTTACTCCATTTTACACGCCGAATGCAATGCACGACAGTTTCAGCGTCGCAAATATCTCTGGCTCCCGCAAATAGCGATCATTCGCAATACTTTGACGATAATCGAATGTAATTTCCTTAGCGTTGGAGATATTTCGACGGTTAACCGCTCAGTTTACTCCATTTGACACGCCGAATGCAGTGCACGCCACGTTTAGCGTCGCAACAATACCTGGCACACGCATTACGCGATCTTTCGTCTTATTTTGACGAAAATCGACAGTAGTTGCCTTATAGTTGGAGATATTTCGACGGTTAACCGCTCATTTTACTCCATTTGACACGCCGAATGCAGTGCACGCCACGTTTAGCGTCGCAACAATCCCTGGCACACGCAAAACGCGATCTTTCGTCTTATTTTGACGAAAATCGACAGTAGTTGCCTTATAGTTGGAGATATTTCGACGTTTAACCGCTCATTTTACTTCATTTTACACGCCGAATGCAATGCACGACAGTTTCAGCGTCGCAAATATCTCTGGCTCCCGCAAATAGCGATCATTCTCAATACTTTGACGATAATCGAATGTAATTTCCTTAGCGTTGGAGATATTTCGACGGTTAACCGCTCATTTTACTCCATTTGACACGCCGAATGCAGTGCACGCCACGTTTAGCGTCGCAACAATTCCTGGCACTCGCAAAACGCGATCTTTCGTCTTATTTTGACGAAAATCGACAGTAGTTGCCTTAAAGTTGGAGATATTTCAACGTTTAACCGCTCATTTTACTCCATTTGACACGCCAAATGCAGTGCACGCCACTTTTAGCGTCGCAACAATCCCTGGCACACGCAAAACGCGATCTTTCGTCTTATTTTGACGAAAATCGACAGTAGTTGCCTTATAGTTGGAGATATTTCGATGTTTAACCACTCATTTTACTCCATGTTACACGCCGAATGCAGTGCACGACACTTTCAGCGTCGCAACAATCCCTGGCACTCGCAAAACGCGATCTTGCGTCTTATTTTGACGAAAAGCGACAGTAGTTGCCTTAAAGTTGGAGATATTTCGACGTTTAACCGCTCATTTTACTCCATTTTACACGCCGAATGCAGTGCACCTCACTTGTAGCGTCGCAACAATCCCCGGCACTCGCAAAACGCGATCTTTCGTCTTAGTTTGACGGAAATCCACTGCAATTTCCATCCCGTTGGTGATATTTCGACGTTTAGACGCTCATTTTACTCCATTTTACACGCTAAATACAGTGCATCTCACTTTTAGCGTCGAAACAATTTCTGACGCTCGCAAATCGCGATCATTGGACAAATGTTGACGAAAATCGACTGTAATTTCCTTACAGTGGGAGATATTTCGACGTATAACCGCTCCTTTTACTCCATTTTACACGCCGAATGCAGTGCAACTCACTTTTAGCGTCGAAACAATTCCTGACGCCCGCAAACCGCGATCATTGGTCAAATGTTGACGAAAATCGACTGTAATTTCCTTACAGTTGGAGATATTTCGACGTTTTACAGCTCATTTTACTCCATTTTACACGCCGAATGCAGTGCACGCCACTTTCCGCGTCGAAACAATCCCTGGCACTCGTAAAACACGATCTTTCGTCTTATTTTGACGAAAATCGACTGTAATTTCCTTAAAGTTGGAGATATTTCGATGTTTAACCACTCATTTTACTCCATGTTACACACCGAATGCAGTGCACGACACTTTCAGCGTCGCAACAATCCCTGGCACTCGCCAAACGCGATCTTTCGTCTTATTTTGACGAAAAGCGACAGTTGTTGCCTTAAAGTTGGAGATATTTCGACGTTTAACCGCTCATTTTACTCCATTTTACACGCCGAATGCAGTGCACCTCACTGTTAGCGTCGCAACAATCCCCGGCACTCGCGAAACGCGATCTTTCGTCTTATTGTGACGACAATCGACAGTAGTTGACTTAAAGTTGGAGATATTTCGACGTTTAACCGCTCAATTTACTCCATTTTACACGCCGAATGCAATGCACGACAGTTTCAGCGTCGCAAATATCTCTGGCGCCCGCAAATAGCGATCATTCTCAATACTTTGACGATAATCGAATGTAATTTCCTTAGCGTTGGAGATATTTCGACGGTTAACCGCTCATTTTACTTCATTTGACACGCCGAATGCAGTGCACGCCACTTTTAGCGTCGCAACAATCCCTGGCACACGCAAAACGCGATCATTCGGCTTATTTTGACGAAAATCGACAGTAGTTGCCTTATAGTTGGAGATATTTCGACGTTTAACCGCTCAGTTTACTCCATTTTACACGCCGAATGCAATGCACGACACTTTCAGCGTCGCAACAATCCCTGGCACTCGTAAAACACAATCTTTCGTCTTATTTTGACGAAAAGCGGCTGTAATTCCCTTAAAGTTGGAGATATTTCGATGTTTAACCACTCATTTTACTCCATGTTACACGCCGAATGCAGTGCACCTCACTTTTAGCGTCGCAACAATCCCTGGCACTCGCAAAACGCGATCTTTCGTCTTATTTTGACGAAAATCGACAGTAGTTGCCTTAAAGTTGGAGATATTTCAACGTTTAACCGCTCCTTTTACTCCATTTTACACGCCGAATGCAGTGCAACTCACTTTTAGCGTCGAAACAATTCCTGACGCTCGCAAATCGCGATCATTGGTCAAATGTTGACGAAAATCATCTGTAATTTCCTTACAGTTGGAGATATTTCGACGTTTTACAGCTCATTTCACTCCATTTTACACGTCGAATGCAGTGCACGCCACTTTCCGCGTCGAAACAATCCCTGGCACTCGTAAAACACGATCTTTCGTCTTATTTTGACGAAAATCGACTGTAATTTCCTTCGCGTTGGAGATATTTCGACGTTTAACCGCTCATTTTACTTCATTTGACACGCCGAATGCAGTGCACGACACTTTTAGCGTCGCAACAATCGCTGGCACTCGTAAAACACGATCTGTCGTCTTATTTTGACGAAAATCGACTGTAATTTCCTTAAAGTGGGAGATATTTCGACGTTTAACCGCTCATTTTACTTCATTTTGCACGCCAAACGCAGTGCACGACACTTTCAGCGTCGCAAATATCTCTGGCGCCCGCAAATAGCGATCATTCTCAATACTTTGACGATAATCGACTGTAATTTCCTTCGCGTTGGAGATATTTCGACGGTTAACCGCTCATTTTACTTCATTTGACACGCCGAATGCTGTGCACGCCACTTTTAGCGTCGCAACAATCCCTGGCACACGCAAAACACGATCTTTCGTCTTATTTTGACGAAAATCGACTGTAATTTCCTTAAAGTTGGAGATATTTCGATGTTTAACCACTCATTTTACTCCATGTTACACGCCGAATGCAGTGCACGACACTTTCAGCGTCGCAACAATCCCTGGCACTCGCAAAACGCGATCTTTCGTCTTATTTTGACGAAAAGCGACAGTTGTTGCCTTAAAGTTGGAGATATTTCCACGTTTAACCGCTCATTTTACTCCATTTTACACGCCGAATGCAGTGCACCTCACTTTTAGCGTCGCAACAATCCCCGGCACTCGCGAAACGCGATCTTTCGTCTTATTGTGACGACAATCGACAGTAGTTGACTTAAAGTTGGAGATATTTCGACGTTTAACCGCTCAATTTACTCCATTTTACACGCCGAATGCAATGCACGACAGTTTCAGCGTCGCAAATATCTCTGGCGCCCGCAAATAGCGATCATTCTCAATACTTTGACGATAATCGAATGTAATTGCCTTAGCGTTGGAGATATTTCGACGGTTAACCGCTCATTTTACTTCATTTGACACGCCGAATGCAGTGCTCGCCACTTTTAGCGTCGCAACAATCCCTGGCACACGCAAAACGCGATCTTTCGGCTTATTTTGACGAAAATCGACAGTAGCTGCCTTATAGTTGGAGATATTTCGACGTTTAACCGCTCAGTTTACTCCATTTTACACGCCGAATGCAATGCACGACACTTTCAGCGTCGCAACAATCCCTGGCACTCGTAAAACACAATCTTTCGTCTTATTTTGACGAAAAGCGGCTGTAATTTCCTTAAAGTTGGAGATATTTCGATGTTTAACCACTCATTTTACTCCATGTTACACGCCGAATGCAGCGCACCTCACTTTTAGCGTCGCAACAATCCCTGGCACTCGCAAAACGCGATCTTTCGTCTTATTTTGACGAAAATCGACAGTAGTTGCCTTAAAGTTGGAGATATTTCAACGTTTAACCGCTCCTTTTACTCCATTTTACACGCTGAATGCAATGCACGACACTTTCAGCGTCGCAACAATCCCTGGCATTCGTAAAACACGATCTTTCGTCTTATTTTGACGAAAATCGACTGTAATTTCCTTAAAGTTGGAGATATTTCGACGTTTAACCGCTCATTTGACTTCATTTTGCACGCCAAACGCAGTGCACGACACTTTCAGCGTCGCAAATATCTCTGGCGCCCTCAAATAGCGATCATTCTCAATACTTTGACGATAATCGACTGTAAATTCCTTCGCGTTGGAGATATTTCGACGGTTAACCGCTCATTGTACTCCATTTGACACGCCGAATGCAGTGCACGCCACTTTTAGCGTCGCAACAATCCCTGGCACACGCAAAACACGATCTTTCGTCTTATTTTGACGAAAATCGACTGTAATTTCCTTAAAGTTGGAGATATTTCGATGTTTAACCACTCATTTTACTCCATGTTACACGTCGAATGCAGTGCACGACACTTTCAGCGTCGCAACAATCCCTGGCACTCGCAAAACGCGATCTTTCGTCTTATTTTGACGAAAAGCGACAGTTGTTGCCTTAAAGTTGGAGATATTTCGACGTTTAACCGCTCATTTTACTCCATTTTACACGCCGAATGCAGTGCACCTCACTTTTAGCGTCGCAACAATCCCCGGCACTCGCGAAACGCGATCTTTCGTCTTATTGTGACGACAATCGACAGTAGTTGACTTAAAGTTGGAGATATTTCGACGTTTAACCGCTCAATTTACTCCATTTTACACGCCGAATGCAATGCACGACAGTTTCAGCGTCGCAAATATCTCTGGCGCCCGCAAATAGCGATCATTCTCAATACTTTGACGATAATCGAATGTAATTTCCTTAGCGTTGGAGATATTTCGACGGTTAACCGCTCATTTTACTTCATTTGACACGCCGAATGCAGTGCTCGCCACTTTTAGCGTCGCAACAATCCCTGGCACACGCAAAACGCGATCTTTCGGCTTATTTTGACGAAAATCGACAGTAGCTGCCTTATAGTTGGAGATATTTCGACGTTTAACCGCTCAGTTTACTCCATTTTACACGCCGAATGCAATGCACGACACTTTCAGCGTCGCAACAATCCCTGGCACTCGTAAAACACAATCTTTCGTCTTATTTTGACGAAAAGCGGCTGTAATTTCCTTAAAGTTGGAGATATTTCGATGTTTAACCACTCATTTTACTCCATGTTACACGCCGAATGCAGCGCACCTCACTTTTAGCGTCGCAACAATCCCTGGCACTCGCAAAACGCGATCTTTCGTCTTATTTTGACGAAAATCGACAGTAGTTGCCTTAAAGTTGGAGATATTTCAACGTTTAACCGCTCCTTTTACTCCATTTTACACGCTGAATGCAATGCACGACACTTTCAGCGTCGCAACAATCCCTGGCATTCGTAAAACACGATCTTTCGTCTTATTTTGACGAAAATCGACTGTAATTTCCTTAAAGTTGGAGATATTTCGACGTTTAACCGCTCATTTGACTTCATTTTGCACGCCAAACGCAGTGCACGACACTTTCAGCGTCGCAAATATCTCTGGCGCCCTCAAATAGCGATCATTCTCAATACTTTGACGATAATCGACTGTAAATTCCTTCGCGTTGGAGATATTTCGACGGTTAACCGCTCATTGTACTCCATTTGACACGCCGAATGCAGTGCACGCCACTTTTAGCGTCGCAACAATCCCTGGCACACGCAAAACACGATCTTTCGTCTTATTTTGACGAAAATCGACTGTAATTTCCTTAAAGTTGGAGATATTTCGATGTTTAACCACTCATTTTACTCCATGTTACACGTCGAATGCAGTGCACGACACTTTCAGCGTCGCAACAATCCCTGGCACTCGCAAAACGCGATCTTTCGTCTTATTTTGACGAAAAGCGACAGTTGTTGCCTTAAAGTTGGAGATATTTCGACGTTTAACCGCTCATTTTACTCCATTTTACACGCCGAATGCAGTGCACCTCACTTTTAGCGTCGCAACAATCCCCGGCACTCGCGAAACGCGATCTTTCGTCTTATTGTGACGACAATCGACAGTAGTTGACTTAAAGTTGGAGATATTTCGACGTTTAACCGCTCAATTTACTCCATTTTACACGCCGAATGCAATGCACGACAGTTTCAGCGTCGCAAATATCTCTGGCGCCCGCAAATAGCGATCATTCTCAATACTTTGACGATAATCGAATGTAAATTCCTTCGCGTTGGAGATATTTCGACGGTTAACCGCTCATTGTACTTCATTTGACACGCCGAATGCAGTGCTCGCCACTTTTAGCGTCGCAACAATCCCTGGCACACGCAAAACGCGATCTTTCGGCTTATTTTGACGAAAATCGACAGTAGCTGCCTTATAGTTGGAGATATTTCGACGTTTAACCGCTCAGTTTACTCCATTTTACACGCCGAATGCAATGCACGACACTTTCAGCGTCGCAACAATCCCTGGCACTCGTAAAACACAATCTTTCGTCTTATTTTGACGAAAAGCGGCTGTAATTTCCTTAAAGTTGGAGATATTTCGATGTTTAACCACTCATTTTACTCCATGTTACACGCCGAATGCGGCGCACCTCACTTTTAGCGTCGCAACAATCCCTGGCACTCGCAAAACGCGATCTTTCGTCTTATTTTGACGAAAATCGACAGTAGTTGCCTTAAAGTTGGAGATATTTCAACGTTTAACCGCTCCTTTTACTCCATTTTACACGCTGAATGCAATGCACGACACTTTCAGCGTCGCAACAATCCCTGGCATTCGTAAAACACGATCTTTCGTCTTATTTTGACGAAAATCGACTGTAATTTCCTTAAAGTTGGAGATATTTCGACGTTTAACCGCTCATTTGACTTCATTTTGCACGCCAAACGCAGTGCACGACACTTTCAGCGTCGCAAATATCTCTGGCGCCCTCAAATAGCGATCATTCTCAATACTTTGACGATAATCGACTGTAAATTCCTTCGCGTTGGAGATATTTCGACGGTTAACCGCTCATTGTACTCCATTTGACACGCCGAATGCAGTGCACGCCACTTTTAGCGTCGCAACAATCCCTGGCACACGCAAAACACGATCTTTCGTCTTATTTTGACGAAAATCGACTGTAATTTCCTTAAAGTTGGAGATATTTCGATGTTTAACCACTCATTTTACTCCATGTTACACGTCGAATGCAGTGCACGACACTTTCAGCGTCGCAACAATCCCTGGCACTCGCAAAACGCGATCTTTCGTCTTATTTTGACGAAAAGCGACAGTTGTTGCCTTAAAGTTGGAGATATTTCGACGTTTAACCGCTCATTTTACTCCATTTTACACGCCGAATGCAGTGCACCTCACTTTTAGCGTCGCAACAATCCCCGGCACTCGCGAAACGCGATCTTTCGTCTTATTGTGACGACAATCGACAGTAGTTGACTTAAAGTTGGAGATATTTCGACGTTTAACCGCTCAATTTACTCCATTTTACACGCCGAATGCAATGCACGACAGTTTCAGCGTCGCAAATATCTCTGGCGCCCGCAAATAGCGATCATTCTCAATACTTTGACGATAATCGAATGTAATTTCCTTAGCGTTGGAGATATTTCGACGGTTAACCGCTCATTTTACTTCATTTGACACGCCGAATGCAGTGCTCGCCACTTTTAGCGTCGCAACAATCCCTGGCACACGCAAAACGCGATCTTTCGGCTTATTTTGACGAAAATCGACAGTAGCTGCCTTATAGTTGGAGATATTTCGACGTTTAACCGCTCAGTTTACTCCATTTTACACGCCGAATGCAATGCACGACACTTTCAGCGTCGCAACAATCCCTGGCACTCGTAAAACACAATCTTTCGTCTTATTTTGACGAAAAGCGGCTGTAATTTCCTTAAAGTTGGAGATATTTCGATGTTTAACCACTCATTTTACTCCATGTTACACGCCGAATGCAGCGCACCTCACTTTTAGCGTCGCAACAATCCCTGGCACTCGCAAAACGCGATCTTTCGTCTTATTTTGACGAAAATCGACAGTAGTTGCCTTAAAGTTGGAGATATTTCAACGTTTAACCGCTCCTTTTACTCCATTTTACACGCTGAATGCAATGCACGACACTTTCAGCGTCGCAACAATCCCTGGCATTCGTAAAACACGATCTTTCGTCTTATTTTGACGAAAATCGACTGTAATTTCCTTAAAGTTGGAGATATTTCGACGTTTAACCGCTCATTTGACTTCATTTTGCACGCCAAACGCAGTGCACGACACTTTCAGCGTCGCAAATATCTCTGGCGCCCTCAAATAGCGATCATTCTCAATACTTTGACGATAATCGACTGTAAATTCCTTCGCGTTGGAGATATTTCGACGGTTAACCGCTCATTGTACTCCATTTGACACGCCGAATGCAGTGCACGCCACTTTTAGCGTCGCAACAATCCCTGGCACACGCAAAACACGATCTTTCGTCTTATTTTGACGAAAATCGACTGTAATTTCCTTAAAGTTGGAGATATTTCGATGTTTAACCACTCATTTTACTCCATGTTACACGTCGAATGCAGTGCACGACACTTTCAGCGTCGCAACAATCCCTGGCACTCGCAAAACGCGATCTTTCGTCTTATTTTGACGAAAAGCGACAGTTGTTGCCTTAAAGTTGGAGATATTTCGACGTTTAACCGCTCATTTTACTCCATTTTACACGCCGAATGCAGTGCACCTCACTTTTAGCGTCGCAACAATCCCCGGCACTCGCGAAACGCGATCTTTCGTCTTATTGTGACGACAATCGACAGTAGTTGACTTAAAGTTGGAGATATTTCGACGTTTAACCGCTCAATTTACTCCATTTTACACGCCGAATGCAATGCACGACAGTTTCAGCGTCGCAAATATCTCTGGCGCCCGCAAATAGCGATCATTCTCAATACTTTGACGATAATCGAATGTAAATTCCTTCGCGTTGGAGATATTTCGACGGTTAACCGCTCATTGTACTTCATTTGACACGCCGAATGCAGTGCTCGCCACTTTTAGCGTCGCAACAATCCCTGGCACACGCAAAACGCGATCTTTCGGCTTATTTTGACGAAAATCGACAGTAGCTGCCTTATAGTTGGAGATATTTCGACGTTTAACCGCTCAGTTTACTCCATTTTACACGCCGAATGCAATGCACGACACTTTCAGCGTCGCAACAATCCCTGGCACTCGTAAAACACAATCTTTCGTCTTATTTTGACGAAAAGCGGCTGTAATTTCCTTAAAGTTGGAGATATTTCGATGTTTAACCACTCATTTTACTCCATGTTACACGCCGAATGCGGCGCACCTCACTTTTAGCGTCGCAACAATCCCTGGCACTCGCAAAACGCGATCTTTCGTCTTATTTTGACGAAAATCGACAGTAGTTGCCTTAAAGTTGGAGATATTTCAACGTTTAACCGCTCCTTTTACTCCATTTTACACGCTGAATGCAATGCACGACACTTTCAGCGTCGCAACAATCCCTGGCATTCGTAAAACACGATCTTTCGTCTTATTTTGACGAAAATCGACTGTAATTTCCTTAAAGTTGGAGATATTTCGACGTTTAACCGCTCATTTGACTTCATTTTGCACGCCAAACGCAGTGCACGACACTTTCAGCGTCGCAAATATCTCTGGCGCCCTCAAATAGCGATCATTCTCAATACTTTGACGATAATCGACTGTAAATTCCTTCGCGTTGGAGATATTTCGACGGTTAACCGCTCATTGTACTCCATTTGACACGCCGAATGCAGTGCACGCCACTTTTAGCGTCGCAACAATCCCTGGCACACGCAAAACACGATCTTTCGTCTTATTTTGACGAAAATCGACTGTAATTTCCTTAAAGTTGGAGATATTTCGATGTTTAACCACTCATTTTACTCCATGTTACACGTCGAATGCAGTGCACGACACTTTCAGCGTCGCAACAATCCCTGGCACTCGCAAAACGCGATCTTTCGTCTTATTTTGACGAAAAGCGACAGTTGTTGCCTTAAAGTTGGAGATATTTCGACGTTTAACCGCTCATTTTACTCCATTTTACACGCCGAATGCAGTGCACCTCACTTTTAGCGTCGCAACAATCCCCGGCACTCGCGAAACGCGATCTTTCGTCTTATTGTGACGACAATCGACAGTAGTTGACTTAAAGTTGGAGATATTTCGACGTTTAACCGCTCAATTTACTCCATTTTACACGCCGAATGCAATGCACGACAGTTTCAGCGTCGCAAATATCTCTGGCGCCCGCAAATAGCGATCATTCTCAATACTTTGACGATAATCGAATGTAATTTCCTTAGCGTTGGAGATATTTCGACGGTTAACCGCTCATTTTACTTCATTTGACACGCCGAATGCAGTGCTCGCCACTTTTAGCGTCGCAACAATCCCTGGCACACGCAAAACGCGATCTTTCGGCTTATTTTGACGAAAATCGACAGTAGCTGCCTTATAGTTGGAGATATTTCGACGTTTAACCGCTCAGTTTACTCCATTTTACACGCCGAATGCAATGCACGACACTTTCAGCGTCGCAACAATCCCTGGCACTCGTAAAACACAATCTTTCGTCTTATTTTGACGAAAAGCGGCTGTAATTTCCTTAAAGTTGGAGATATTTCGATGTTTAACCACTCATTTTACTCCATGTTACACGCCGAATGCAGCGCACCTCACTTTTAGCGTCGCAACAATCCCTGGCACTCGCAAAACGCGATCTTTCGTCTTATTTTGACGAAAATCGACAGTAGTTGCCTTAAAGTTGGAGATATTTCAACGTTTAACCGCTCCTTTTACTCCATTTTACACGCTGAATGCAATGCACGACACTTTCAGCGTCGCAACAATCCCTGGCATTCGTAAAACACGATCTTTCGTCTTATTTTGACGAAAATCGACTGTAATTTCCTTAAAGTTGGAGATATTTCGACGTTTAACCGCTCATTTGACTTCATTTTGCACGCCAAACGCAGTGCACGACACTTTCAGCGTCGCAAATATCTCTGGCGCCCTCAAATAGCGATCATTCTCAATACTTTGACGATAATCGACTGTAAATTCCTTCGCGTTGGAGATATTTCGACGGTTAACCGCTCATTGTACTCCATTTGACACGCCGAATGCAGTGCACGCCACTTTTAGCGTCGCAACAATCCCTGGCACACGCAAAACACGATCTTTCGTCTTATTTTGACGAAAATCGACTGTAATTTCCTTAAAGTTGGAGATATTTCGATGTTTAACCACTCATTTTACTCCATGTTACACGTCGAATGCAGTGCACGACACTTTCAGCGTCGCAACAATCCCTGGCACTCGCAAAACGCGATCTTTCGTCTTATTTTGACGAAAAGCGACAGTTGTTGCCTTAAAGTTGGAGATATTTCGACGTTTAACCGCTCATTTTACTCCATTTTACACGCCGAATGCAGTGCACCTCACTTTTAGCGTCGCAACAATCCCCGGCACTCGCGAAACGCGATCTTTCGTCTTATTGTGACGACAATCGACAGTAGTTGACTTAAAGTTGGAGATATTTCGACGTTTAACCGCTCAATTTACTCCATTTTACACGCCGAATGCAATGCACGACAGTTTCAGCGTCGCAAATATCTCTGGCGCCCGCAAATAGCGATCATTCTCAATACTTTGACGATAATCGAATGTAAATTCCTTCGCGTTGGAGATATTTCGACGGTTAACCGCTCATTGTACTTCATTTGACACGCCGAATGCAGTGCTCGCCACTTTTAGCGTCGCAACAATCCCTGGCACACGCAAAACGCGATCTTTCGGCTTATTTTGACGAAAATCGACAGTAGCTGCCTTATAGTTGGAGATATTTCGACGTTTAACCGCTCAGTTTACTCCATTTTACACGCCGAATGCAATGCACGACACTTTCAGCGTCGCAACAATCCCTGGCACTCGTAAAACACAATCTTTCGTCTTATTTTGACGAAAAGCGGCTGTAATTTCCTTAAAGTTGGAGATATTTCGATGTTTAACCACTCATTTTACTCCATGTTACACGCCGAATGCGGCGCACCTCACTTTTAGCGTCGCAACAATCCCTGGCACTCGCAAAACGCGATCTTTCGTCTTATTTTGACGAAAATCGACAGTAGTTGCCTTAAAGTTGGAGATATTTCAACGTTTAACCGCTCCTTTTACTCCATTTTACACGCTGAATGCAATGCACGACACTTTCAGCGTCGCAACAATCCCTGGCATTCGTAAAACACGATCTTTCGTCTTATTTTGACGAAAATCGACTGTAATTTCCTTAAAGTTGGAGATATTTCGACGTTTAACCGCTCATTTGACTTCATTTTGCACGCCAAACGCAGTGCACGACACTTTCAGCGTCGCAAATATCTCTGGCGCCCTCAAATAGCGATCATTCTCAATACTTTGACGATAATCGACTGTAAATTCCTTCGCGTTGGAGATATTTCGACGGTTAACCGCTCATTGTACTCCATTTGACACGCCGAATGCAGTGCACGCCACTTTTAGCGTCGCAACAATCCCTGGCACACGCAAAACACGATCTTTCGTCTTATTTTGACGAAAATCGACTGTAATTTCCTTAAAGTTGGAGATATTTCGATGTTTAACCACTCATTTTACTCCATGTTACACGTCGAATGCAGTGCACGACACTTTCAGCGTCGCAACAATCCCTGGCACTCGCAAAACGCGATCTTTCGTCTTATTTTGACGAAAAGCGACAGTTGTTGCCTTAAAGTTGGAGATATTTCGACGTTTAACCGCTCATTTTACTCCATTTTACACGCCGAATGCAGTGCACCTCACTTTTAGCGTCGCAACAATCCCCGGCACTCGCGAAACGCGATCTTTCGTCTTATTGTGACGACAATCGACAGTAGTTGACTTAAAGTTGGAGATATTTCGACGTTTAACCGCTCAATTTACTCCATTTTACACGCCGAATGCAATGCACGACAGTTTCAGCGTCGCAAATATCTCTGGCGCCCGCAAATAGCGATCATTCTCAATACTTTGACGATAATCGAATGTAATTTCCTTAGCGTTGGAGATATTTCGACGGTTAACCGCTCATTTTACTTCATTTGACACGCCGAATGCAGTGCACGCCACTTTTAGCGTCGCAACAATCCCTGGCACACGCAAAACGCGATCTTTCGGCTTATTTTGACGAAAATCGACAGTAGCTGCCTTATAGTTGGAGATATTTCGACGTTTAACCGCTCAGTTTACTCCATTTTACACGCCGAATGCAATGCACGACACTTTCAGCGTCGCAACAATCCCTGGCACTCGTAAAACACATTCTTTCGTCTTATTTTGACGAAAAGCGGCTGTAATTTCCTTAAAGTTGGAGATATTTCGATGTTTAACCACTCATTTTACTCCATGTTACACGCCGAATGCAGTGCACCTCACTTTTAGCGTCGCAACAATCCCTGGCACTCGCAAAACGCGATCTTTCGTCTTATTTTGACGAAAATCGACAGTAGTTGCCTTCAAGTTGGAGATATTTCAACGTTTAACCGCTCCTTTTACTCCATTTTACACGCCGAATGCAGTGCAACTCACTTTTAGCGTCGAAACAATTCCTGACGCTCGCAAATCGCGATCATTGGTCAAATGTTGACGAAAATCATCTGTAATTTCCTTACAGTTGGAGATATTTCGACGTTTTACAGCTCATTTTACTCCATTTTACACGTCGAATGCAGTGCACGCCACTTTCCGCGTCGAAACAATCCCTGGCACTCGTAAAACACGATCTTTCGTCTTATTTTAACGAAAATCGACTGTAATTTCCTTCGCGTTGGAGATATTTCGACGTTTAACCGCTCATTTTACTTCATTTGACACGCCGAATGCAGTGCACGACACTTTTAGCGTCGCAACAATCGCTGGCACTCGTAAAACACGATCTGTCGTCTTATTTTGACGAAAATCGACTGTAATTTCCTTAAAGTTGGAGATATTTCGACGTTTAACCGCTCATTTTACTTCATTTTGCACGCCAATCGCAGTGCACGACACTTTCAGCGTCGCAAATATCTCTGGCGCCCGCAAATAGCGATCATTCTCAATACTTTGACGATAATCGACTGTAATTTCCTTCGCGTTGGAGATATTTCGACGGTTAACCGCTCATTTTACTTCATTTGACACGCCGAATGCTGTGCACGCCACTTTTAGCGTCGCAACAATCCCTGGCACACGCAAAACGCGATCTTTCGGCTTATTTTGACGAAAATCGACAGTAGTTGCCTTATAGTTGGAGATATTTCGACGTTTAACCGCTCATTTTACTCCATTTTACACGCCGAATGCAATGCACGACACTTTCAGCGTCGCAACAATCCCTGGCACTCGTAAAACACGATCTTTCGTCTTATTTTGACGAAAATCGACTGTAATTTCCTTAAAGTTGGAGATATTTCGACGTTTAACCGCTCATTTTACTTCATTTTGCACGCCAAACGCAGTGCACGACACTTTCGGCGTTGCAAATATCTCTGGCTCCCGCAAATAGCAATCATTCTTAATACTTTGACGATAATCGACTGTAATTTCCTTCGCGTTGGAGATATTTCGACGTTTAACCGCTCATTTTACTCCATTTTACACGCCGAATGCAATGCACGACACTTTCAGCGTCGCAACAATCCCTGGCACTCGTAAAACACAATCTTTCGTCTTATTTTGACGAAAAGCGGCTGTAATTTCCTCAAAGTTGTAGATATGTCGATGTTTAACCACTCATTTTACTCCATGTTACACGCCGAATGCAGTGCACCTCACTTTTAGCGTCGCAACAATCCCTGGCACTCGCAAAACGCGATGTTTCGTCTTATTTTGACGAAAATCGACAGTAGTTGCCTTAAAGTTGGAGATATTTCAACGTTTAACCGCTCCTTTTACTCCATTTTACACGCCGAATGCAGTGCAACTCACTTTTAGCGTCGAAACAATTCCTGACGCTCGCAAATCGCGATCATTGGTCAAATGTTGACGAAAATCGACTGTAATTTCCTTACAGTTGGAGATATTTCGACGTTTTACAGCTCATTTTACTCCATTTTACACGCCGAATGCAGTGCACGCCACTTTCCGCGTCGAAAGAATCCCTGGCACTCGTAAAACACGATCTTTCGTCTTATTTTGACGAAAATCGACTGTAATTTCCTTAAAGTTGGAGATATTTCGATGTTTAACCACTCATTTTACTCCATGTTACACGCCGAATGCAGTGCACGACACTTTCAGCGTCGCAACAATCCCTGGCACTCGCAAAACGCGATCTTTCGTCTTATTTTGACGAAAAGCGACAGTAGTTGCCTTAAAGTTGGAGATATTTCGACGTTTAACCGCTCATTTTACTCCATTTTACACGCCGAATGCAATGCACGACAGTTTCAGCGTCGCAAATATCTCTGGCGCCCGCAAATAGCGATCATTCTCAATACTTTGACGATAATCGACTGTAATTTCCTTAGCGTTGGAGATATTTCGACGGTTAACCGCTCATTTTACTCCATTTGACACGCCGAATGCAGTGCACGCCACTTTTAGCGTCGCAACAATCCCTGGCACACGCAAAACGCGATCTTTCGTCTTATTTTGACGAAAATCGACAGTAGTTGCCTTATAGTTGGAGATATTTCGACGTTTAACCGCTCATTTTACTCCAGTTTACACGCCGAATGCAATGCACGACACTTCCAGCGTCGCAACAATCCCTGGCACTCGAAAAACACGATCTGTCGTCTTATTTTGACGAAAATCGACTGTAATTTCCTTAAAGTTGGAGATATTTCGACGTTTAACCGCTCAATTTACTCCATTTTACACGCCGAATGCAATGCACGCCACTTTTAGTGTCGCAACAATCCCTGGCACACGCAAAACGCGATCTTTCGTCTTATTTTGACGAAAATCGACAGTAGTTGCCTTATAGTTGGAGATATTTCGACGTTTAACCGCTCATTTTACTTCATTTTGCACGCCAAACGCAGTGCACGACACTTTCAGCGTCGCAAATATCTCTGGCGCCCGCAAATAGCGATCATTCTCAATACTTTGACGATAATCGACTGTAATTGCCTTCGCGTTGGAGATATTTCGACGGTTAACCGCTCATTTTACTTCATTTGACACGCCGAATGCAGTGCACGCCACTTTTAGTGTCGCAACAATCCCTGGCACACGCAAAACGCGATCTTTCGTCTTATTTTGACGAAAATCGACAGTAGTTGCCTTATAGTTGGAGATATTTCGATGTTTAACCACTCATTTTACTCCATGTTACACGCCGAATGCAGTGCACGACACTTTCAGCGTCGCAACAATCCCTGGCACTCGCAAAACGCGATCTTTCGGCTTATTTTGACGAAAATCGACAGTAGTTGCCTTATAGTTGGAGATATTTCGACGGTTAACCGCTCATTTTACTCCATGTTACACGCCGAATGCAGTGCACCTCACTTTTAGCGTCGCAACAATTCCTGGCACTCGCAAAACGCGATCTTTCGTCTTATTTTGACGAAAATCGACAGTAGTTGCCTTAAAGTTGGAGATATTTCAACGTTTAACCGCTCATTTTACTCCATTTGACACGCCAAATGCAGTGCACGCCACTTTTAGCGTCGCAACAATCCCTGGCACACGCAAAACGCGATCTTTCGTCTTATTTTGACGAAAATCGACAGTAGTTGCCTTATAGTTGGAGATATTTCGATGTTTAACCACTCATTTTACTCCATGTTACACGCCGAATGCAGTGCACGACACTTTCAGCGTCGCAACAATCCCTGGCACTCGCAAAACGCGATCTTTCGTCTTATTTTGACGCAAAGCGACAGTAGTTGCCTTAAAGTTGGAGATATTTCGACGTTTAACCGCTCATTTTACTCCATTTTACACGCCGAATGCAGTGCACCTCACTTGTAGCGTCGCAACAATCCCCGGCACTCGCAAAACGCGATCTTTCGTCTTAGTTTGACGGAAATCCACTGCAATTTCCATCCCGTTGGTGATATTTCGACGTTTAAACGCTCATTTTACTCCATTTGACACGCTAAATACAGTGAACTGCAATTTCAGCGTCGAAACAATCCCTGCAATTCGCAAAACACGATCTTTCGTCTTATTTTGATGAAAATCGACTGTAATTTCCTTACAGTTGGAGATATTTCGTCGTTTTACAGCTCATTTTAATCCATTTTACACGCCGAATGCAGTGCACGCCACTTTTATCATAGCAACAATCCTCGGCAATCGCAACTCGCGATCGTTCGTCTTATTTTGACGAGAATCCACTGTAATTTCCATCCCGTTGGTGATATTTCGACGTTTAGACGCTCATTTTACTCCATTTTACACGCTAAATACAGTGCATCTCACTTTTAGCGTCGAAACAATTTCTGACGCTCGCAAATCGCGATCATTGGACAAATGTTGACGAAAATCGACTGTAATTTCCTTACAGTGGGAGATATTTCGACGTTTAACCGCTCCTTTTACTCCATTTTACACGCCGAATGCAGTGCAACTCACTTTTAGCGTCGAAACAATTCCTGACGCTCGCAAACCGCGATCATTGGTCAAATGTTGACGAAAATCGACTGTAATTTCCTTACAGTTGGAGATATTTCGACGTTTTACAGCTCATTTTACTCCATTTTACACGCCGAATGCAGTGCACGCCACTTTCCGCGTCGAAACAATCCCTGGCACTCGTAAAACACGATCTTTCGTCTTATTTTGACGAAAATCGACTGTAATTTCCTTAAAGTTGGAGATATTTCGATGTTTAACCACTCATTTTACTCCATGTTACACGCCGAATGCAGTGCACGACACTTTCAGCGTCGCAACAATCCCTGGCACTCGCAAAACGCGATCTTTCGTCTTATTTTGACGAAAAGCGACAGTTGTTGCCTTAAAGTTGGAGATATTTCGACGTTTAACCACTCATTTTACTCCATGTTACACACCGAATGCAGTGCACGACACTTTCAGCGTCGCAACAATCCCTGGCACTCGCCAAACGCGATCTTTCGTCTTATTTTGACGAAAAGCGACAGTTGTTGCCTTAAAGTTGGAGATATTTCGACGTTTAACCGCTCATTTTACTCCATTTTACACGCCGAATGCAGTGCACCTCACTGTTAGCGTCGCAACAATCCCCGGCACTCGCGAAACGCGATCTTTCGTCTTATTGTGACGACAATCGACAGTAGTTGACTTAAAGTTGGAGATATTTCGACGTTTAACCGCTCAATTTACTCCATTTTACACGCCGAATGCAATGCACGACAGTTTCAGCGTCGCAAATATCTCTGGCGCCCGCAAATAGCGATCATTCTCAATACTTTGACGATAATCGAATGTAATTTCCTTAGCGTTGGAGATATTTCGACGGTTAACCGCTCATTTTACTTCATTTGACACGCCGAATGCAGTGCACGCCACTTTTAGCGTCGCAACAATCCCTGGCACACGCAAAACGCGATCTTTCGGCTTATTTTGACGAAAATCGACAGTAGTTGCCTTATAGTTGGAGATATTTCGACGTTTAACCGCTCAGTTTACTCCATTTTACACGCCGAATGCAATGCACGACACTTTCAGCGTCGCAACAATCCCTGGCACTCGTAAAACACAATCTTTCGTCTTATTTTGACGAAAAGCGGCTGTAATTTCCTTAAAGTTGGAGATATTTCGACGGTTAACCGCTCAATTTACTCCATTTTACACGCCGAATGCAATGCACGACACTTTCAGCGTCGCAAATATCTCTGGCGCCCGCAAATAGCGATCATTCTCAATACTTTGACGATAATCGAATGTAATTTCCTTAGCGTTGGAGATATTTCGACGTTTAGACGCTCATTTTACTCCATTTTACACGCTAAATACAGTGCATCTCACTTTTAGCGTCGAAACAATTTCTGACGCTCGCAAATCGCGATCATTGGACAAATGTTGACGAAAATCGACTGTAATTTCCTTACAGTGGGAGATATTTCGACGTTTAACCGCTCCTTTTACTCCATTTTACACGCCGAATGCAGTGCAACTCACTTTTAGCGTCGAAACAATTCCTGACGCTCGCAAACCGCGATCATTGGTCAAATGTTGACGAAAATCGACTGTAATTTCCTTACAGTTGGAGATATTTCGACGTTTTACAGCTCATTTTACTCCATTTTACACGCCGAATGCAGTGCACGCCACTTTCCGCGTCGAAACAATCCCTGGCACTCGTAAAACACGATCTTTCGTCTTATTTTGACGAAAATCGACTGTAATTTCCTTAAAGTTGGAGATATTTCGATGTTTAACCACTCATTTTACTCCATGTTACACGCCGAATGCAGTGCACGACACTTTCAGCGTCGCAACAATCCCTGGCACTCGCAAAACGCGATCTTTCGTCTTATTTTGACGAAAAGCGACAGTTGTTGCCTTAAAGTTGGAGATATTTCGACGTTTAACCGCTCATTTTACTCCATTTTACACGCCGAATGCAGTGCACCTCACTTTTAGCGTCGCAACAATCCCCGGCACTCGCGAAACGCGATCTTTCGTCTTATTGTGACGACAATCGACAGTAGTTGACTTAAAGTTGGAGATATTTCGACGTTTAACCGCTCAATTTACTCCATTTTACACGCCGAATGCAATGCACGACAGTTTCAGCGTCGCAAATATCTCTGGCGCCCGCAAATAGCGATCATTCTCAATACTTTGACGATAATCGAATGTAATTTCCTTAGCGTTGGAGATATTTCGACGGTTAACCGCTCATTTTACTTCATTTGACACGCCGAATGCAGTGCACGCCACTTTTAGCGTCGCAACAATCCCTGGCACACGCAAAACGCGATCTTTCGGCTTATTTTGACGAAAATCGACAGTAGTTGCCTTATAGTTGGAGATATTTCGACGTTTAACCGCTCAGTTTACTCCATTTTACACGCCGAATGCAATGCACGACACTTTCAGCGTCGCAACAATCCCTGGCACTCGTACAACACAATCTTTCGTCTTATTTTGACGAAAAGCGGCTGTAATTTCCTTAAAGTTGGAGATATTTCGATGTTTAACCACTCATTTTACTCCATGTTACACGCCGAATGCAGTGCACCTCACTTTTAGCGTCGCAACAATCCCTGGCACTCGCAAAACGCGATCTTTCTTCTTATTTTGACGAAAATCGACAGTAGTTGCCTTAAAGTTGGAGATATTTCAACGTTTAACCGCTCCTTTTACTCCATTTTACACGCCGAATGCAGTGCAACTCACTTTTAGCGTCGAAACAATTCCTGACGCTCGCAAATCGCGATCATTGGTCAAATGTTGACGAAAATCATCTGTAATTTCCTTACAGTTGGAGATATTTCGACGTTTTACAGCTCATTTTACTCCATTTTACACGTCGAATGCAGTGCACGCCACTTTCCGCGTCGAAACAATCCCTGGCACTCGTAAAACACGATCTTTCGTCTTATTTTGACGAAAATCGACAGTAGTTGCCTTATAGTTGGAGATATTTCGACGTTTAACCGCTCATTTTACTCCATTTTACACGCCGAATGCAATGCACGACAGTTTCAGCGTCGCAAATATCTCTGGCTCCCGCAAATAGCGGTCATTCGCAATACTTTGACGATAATCGAATGTAATTTCCTTAGCGTTGGAGATATTTCGACGGTTAACCGCTCAGTTTACTCCATTTGACACGCCGAATGCAGTGCACGCCACGTTTAGCGTCGCAACAATCCCTGGCACACGCATTACGCGATCTTTCGTCTTATTTTGACGAAAATCGACAGTAGTTGCCTTATAGTTGGAGATATTTCGACGGTTAACCGCTCATTTTACTCCATTTGACACGCCGAATGCAGTGCACGCCACGTTTAGCGTCGCAACAATCCCTGGCACACGCAAAACGCGATCTTTCGTCTTATTTTGACGAAAATCGACAGTAGTTGCCTTATAGTTGGAGATATTTCGACGTTTAACCGCTCATTTTACTTCATTTTACACGCCGAATGCAATGCACGACACTTCCAGCGTCGCAACAATCCCTGGCACTCGAAAAACACGATCTGTCGTCTTATTTTGACGAAAATCGACTGTAATTTCCTTAAAGTTGGAGATATTTCGACGTTTAACCGCTCAATTTACTCCATTTTACACGCCGAATGCAATGCACGACAGTTTCAGCGTCGCAAATATCTCTGGCTCCCGCAAAGAGCGATCATTCTCAATACTTTGACGATAATCGAATGTAATTTCCTTAGCGTTGGAGATATTTCGATGTTTAACCACTCATTTTACTCCATGTTACACGCCGAATGCAGTGCACGACACTTTCAGCGTCGCAACAATCCCTGGCACTCGCAAAACGCGATCTTTCGTCTTATTTTGACGAAAAGCGACAGTTGTTGCCTTAAAGTTGGAGATATTTCGACGTTTAACCGCTCCATTTACTCCATTTTACACGCCGAATGCAATGCACGACACTTTCAGCGTCGCAAATATCTCTGGCGCCCGCAAATAGCGATCATTCTCAATACTTTGACGATAATCGAATGTAATTTCCTTAGCGTTGGAGATATTTCGATGTTTAACCACTCATTTTACTCCATGTTACACGCCGAATGCAGTGCACGACACTTTCAGCGTCGCAACAATCCCTGGCACTCGCCAAACGCGATCTTGCGTCTTATTTTGACGAAAAGCGACAGTAGTTGCCTTAAAGTTGGAGATATTTCGACGTTTAACCGCTCATTTTACTCCATTTTACACGCCGAATGCAGCGCACCTCACTTGTAGCGTCGCAACAATCCCCGGCACTCGCAAAACGCGATCTTTCGTCTTAGTTTGACGGAAATCCACTGCAATTTCCATCCCGTTGGTGATATTTCGACGTTTAGACGCTCATTTTACTCCATTTTACACGCTAAATACAGTGCATCTCACTTTTAGCGTCGAAACAATTTCTGACGCTCGCAAATCGCGATCATTGGACAAATGTTGACGAAAATCGACTGTAATTTCCTTACAGTGGGAGATATTTCGACGTTTAACCGCTCCTTTTACTCCATTTTACACGCCGAATGCAGTGCAACTCACTTTTAGCGTCGAAACAATTCCTGACGCCCGCAAACCGCGATCATTGGTCAAATGTTGACGAAAATCGACTGTAATTTCCTTACAGTTGGAGATATTTCGACGTTTTACAGCTCATTTTACTCCATTTTACACGCCGAATGCAGTGCACGCCACTTTCCGCGTCGAAACAATCCCTGGCACTCGTAAAACACGATCTTTCGTCTTATTTTGACGAAAATCGACTGTAATTTCCTTAAAGTTGGAGATATTTCGATGTTTAACCACTCATTTTACTCCATGTTACACGCCGAATGCAGTGCACGACACTTTCAGCGTCGCAACAATCCCTGGCACTCGCAAAACGCGATCTTTCGTCTTATTTTGACGAAAAGCGACAGTTGTTGCCTTAAAGTTGGAGATATTTCGACGTTTAACCGCTCAATTTACTCCATTTTACACGCCGAATGCAATGCACGACACTTTCAGCGTCGCAAATATCTCTGGCGCCCGCAAATAGCGATCATTCTCAATACTTTGACGATAATCGAATGTAATTTCCTTAGCGTTGGAGATATTTCGACGGTTAACCGCTCATTTTACTTCATTTGACACGCCGAATGCAGTGCACGCCACTTTTAGCGTCGCAACAATCCCTGGCACACGCAAAACGCGATCTTTCGGCTTATTTTGACGAAAATCGACAGTAGTTGCCTTATAGTTGGAGATATTTCGACGTTTAACCGCTCAGTTTACTCCATTTTACACGCCGAATGCAATGCACGACACTTTCAGCGTCGCAACAATCCCTGGCACTCGTAAAACACAATCTTTCGTCTTATTTTGACGAAAAGCGGCTGTAATTCCCTTAAAGTTGGAGATATTTCGATGTTTAACCACTCATTTTACTCCATGTTACACGCCGAATGCAGTGCACCTCACTTTTAGCGTCGCAACAATCCCTGGCACTCGCAAAACGCGATCTTTCGTCTTATTTTGACGAAAATCGACAGTAGTTGCCTTAAAGTTGGAGATATTTCAACGTTTAACCGCTCCTTTTACTCCATTTTACACGCCGAATGCAGTGCAACTCACTTTTAGCGTCGAAACAATTCCTGACGCTCGCAAATCGCGATCATTGGTCAAATGTTGACGAAAATCATCTGTAATTTCCTTACAGTTGGAGATATTTCGACGTTTTACAGCTCATTTTACTCCATTTTACACGTCGAATGCAGTGCACGCCACTTTCCGCGTCGAAACAATCCCTGGCACTCGTAAAACACGATCTTTCGTCTTATTTTGACGAAAATCGACTGTAATTTCCTTCGCGTTGGAGATATTTCGACGTTTAACCGCTCATTTTACTTCATTTGACACGCCGAATGCAGTGCACGACACTTTTAGCGTCGCAACAATCGCTGGCACTCGTAAAACACGATCTGTCGTCTTATTTTGACGAAAATCGACTGTAATTTCCTTAAAGTGGGAGATATTTCGACGTTTAACCGCTCATTTTACTTCATTTTGCACGCCAAACGCAGTGCACGACACTTTCAGCGTCGCAAATATCTCTGGCGCCCGCAAATAGCGATCATTCTCAATACTTTGACGATAATCGACTGTAATTTCCTTCGCGTTGGAGATATTTCGACGGTTAACCGCTCATTTTACTTCATTTGACACGCCGAATGCTGTGCACGCCACTTTTAGCGTCGCAACAATCCCTGGCACACGCAAAACACGATCTTTCGTCTTATTTTGACGAAAATCGACTGTAATTTCCTTAAAGTTGGAGATATTTCGATGTTTAACCACTCATTTTACTCCATGTTACACGCCGAATGCAGTGCACGACACTTTCAGCGTCGCAACAATCCCTGGCACTCGCAAAACGCGATCTTTCGTCTTATTTTGACGAAAAGCGACAGTTGTTGCCTTAAAGTTGGAGATATTTCCACGTTTAACCGCTCATTTTACTCCATTTTACACGCCGAATGCAGTGCACCTCACTCTTAGCGTCGCAACAATCCCCGGCACTCGCGAAACGCGATCTTTCGTCTTATTGTGACGACAATCGACAGTAGTTGACTTAAAGTTGGAGATATTTCGACGTTTAACCGCTCAATTTACTCCATTTTACACGCCGAATGCAATGCACGACAGTTTCAGCGTCGCAAATATCTCTGGCGCCCGCAAATAGCGATCATTCTCAATACTTTGACGATAATCGAATGTAATTTCCTTAGCGTTGGAGATATTTCGACGGTTAACCGCTCATTTTACTTCATTTGACACGCCGAATGCAGTGCTCGCCACTTTTAGCGTCGCAACAATCCCTGGCACACGCAAAACGC
The DNA here is from genome assembly GCA_029958995.1 of Bombus sonorus. Classification (NCBI taxonomy): domain Eukaryota; kingdom Metazoa; phylum Arthropoda; class Insecta; order Hymenoptera; family Apidae; genus Bombus; species Bombus sonorus. The sequence continues at coordinate 3,561,672 of JARWAU010000008.1, read as the reverse complement.
GATCTTTCGGCTTATTTTGACGAAAATCGACAGTAGCTGCCTTATAGTTGGAGATATTTCGACGTTTAACCGCTCAGTTTACTCCATTTTACACGCCGAATGCAATGCACGACACTTTCAGCGTCGCAACAATCCCTGGCACTCGTAAAACACAATCTTTCGTCTTATTTTGACGAAAAGCGGCTGTAATTTCCTTAAAGTTGGAGATATTTCGATGTTTAACCACTCATTTTACTCCATGTTACACGCCGAATGCAGCGCACCTCACTTTTAGCGTCGCAACAATCCCTGGCACTCGCACAACGCGATCTTTCGTCTTATTTTGACGAAAATCGACAGTAGTTGCCTTAAAGTTGGAGATATTTCAACGTTTAACCGCTCCTTTTACTCCATTTTACACGCTGAATGCAATGCACGACACTTTCAGCGTCGCAACAATCCCTGGCATTCGTAAAACACGATCTTTCGTCTTATTTTGACGAAAATCGACTGTAATTTCCTTAAAGTTGGAGATATTTCGACGTTTAACCGCTCATTTTACTTCATTTTGCACGCCAAACGCAGTGCACGACACTTTCAGCGTCGCAAATATCTCTGGCGCCCTCAAATAGCGATCATTCTCAATACTTTGACGATAATCGACTGTAAATTCCTTCGCGTTGGAGATATTTCGACGGTTAACCGCTCATTGTACTCCATTTGACACGCCGAATGCAGTGCACGCCACTTTTAGCGTCGCAACAATCCCTGGCACACGCAAAACACGATCTTTCGTCTTATTTTGACGAAAATCGACTGTAATTTCCTTAAAGTTGGAGATATTTCGATGTTTAACCACTCATTTTACTCCATGTTACACGTCGAATGCAGTGCACGACACTTTCAGCGTCGCAACAATCCCTGGCACTCGCAAAACGCGATCTTTCGTCTTATTTTGACGAAAAGCGACAGTTGTTGCCTTAAAGTTGGAGATATTTCGACGTTTAACCGCTCATTTTACTCCATTTTACACGCCGAATGCAGTGCACCTCACTTTTAGCGTCGCAACAATCCCCGGCACTCGCGAAACGCGATCTTTCGTCTTATTGTGACGACAATCGACAGTAGTTGACTTAAAGTTGGAGATATTTCGACGTTTAACCGCTCAATTTACTCCATTTTACACGCCGAATGCAATGCACGACAGTTTCAGCGTCGCAAATATCTCTGGCGCCCGCAAATAGCGATCATTCTCAATACTTTGACGATAATCGAATGTAATTTCCTTAGCGTTGGAGATATTTCGACGGTTAACCGCTCATTTTACTTCATTTGACACGCCGAATGCAGTGCACGCCACTTTTAGCGTCGCAACAATCCCTGGCACACGCAAAACGCGATCTTTCGGCTTATTTTGACGAAAATCGACAGTAGCTGCCTTATAGTTGGAGATATGTCGACGTTTAACCGCTCAGTTTACTCCATTTTACACGCCGAATGCAATGCACGACACTTTCAGCGTCGCAACAATCCCTGGCACTCGTAAAACACAATCTTTCGTCTTATTTTGACGAAAAGCGGCTGTAATTCCCTTAAAGTTGGAGATATTTCGATGTTTAACCACTCATTTTACTCCATGTTACACGCCGAATGCAGTGCACCTCACTTTTAGCGTCGCAACAATCCCTGGCACTCGCAAAACGCGATCTTTCGTCTTATTTTGACGAAAATCGACAGTAGTTGCCTTAAAGTTGGAGATATTTCAACGTTTAACCGCTCCTTTTACTCCATTTTACACGCCGAATGCAGTGCAACTCACTTTTAGCGTCGAAACAATTCCTGACGCTCGCAAATCGCGATCATTGGTCAAATGTTGACGAAAATCATCTGTAATTTCCTTACAGTTGGAGATATTTCGACGTTTTACAGCTCATTTTACTCCATTTTACACGTCGAATGCAGTGCACGCCACTTTCCGCGTCGAAACAATCCCTGGCACTCGTAAAACACGATCTTTCGTCTTATTTTAACGAAAATCGACTGTAATTTCCTTCGCGTTGGAGATATTTCGACGTTTAACCGCTCATTTTACTTCATTTGACACGCCGAATGCAGTGCACGACACTTTTAGCGTCGCAACAATCGCTGGCACTCGTAAAACACGATCTGTCGTCTTATTTTGACGAAAATCGACTGTAATTTCCTTAAAGTTGGAGATATTTCGACGTTTAACCGCTCATTTTACTTCATTTTGCACGCCAATCGCAGTGCACGACACTTTCAGCGTCGCAAATATCTCTGGCGCCCGCAAATAGCGATCATTCTCAATACTTTGACGATAATCGACTGTAATTTCCTTCGCGTTGGAGATATTTCGACGGTTAACCGCTCATTTTACTTCATTTGACACGCCGAATGCTGTGCACGCCACTTTTAGCGTCGCAACAATCCCTGGCACACGCAAAACGCGATCTTTCGGCTTATTTTGACGAAAATCGACAGTAGTTGCCTTATAGTTGGAGATATTTCGACGTTTAACCGCTCATTTTACTCCATTTTACACGCTGAATGCAATGCACGACACTTTCAGCGTCGCAACAATCCCTGGCATTCGTAAAACACGATCTTTCGTCTTATTTTGACGAAAATCGACAGTAGTTGCCTTATAGTTGGAGATATTTCGACGTTTAACCGCTCATTTTACTCCATTTTACACGCCGAATGCAATGCACGACACTTTCAGCGTCGCAACAATCCGTGGCACTCGTAAAACACAATCTTTCGTCTTATTTTGACGAAAAGCGGCTGTAATTTCCTTAAAGTTGGAGATATTTCGATGTTTAACCACTCATTTTACTCCATGTTACACGCCGAATGCAGTGCACCTCACTTTTAGCGTCGCAACAATCCCTGGCACTCGCAAAACGCGATCTTTCGTCTTATTTTGACGAAAATCGACAGTAGTTGCCTTAAAGTTGGAGATATTTCAACGTTTAACCGCTCATTTTACTCCATTTCACACACCGCATGCAGTGCACCTCACTTTTATCGTCGCAACAATCCCTGGCAATCGCAAATCGCGATCATTGGTCAAATGTGGACGAAAATCGACTGTAACTTCCTTAAAGGTGGATATATTTCGACGTTTAACCGCGCATTTTACTCCAGTTTACACGCCGACTGCAGTGCACCTCACTTTTATCGTCGCAACAATCCCTGGCAATCGCAAATCGCGATCATTGGTCAAATGTGGACGAAAATCGACTGTAACTTCCTTAAAGGTGGATATATTTCGACGTTTAACCGCGCATTTGACTTCTTATTACACGCCGAATGCAGTGCACGACACTTTTAGCGTCGCAACAATCCCTGGCACTCACAAAACGCGATCTTTCGTCATATTTTGACGAAAATCGATTGTAATTTCCTTACAGTTGGAGATATTTCGACGTTTTACAGCTCATTTGGATCTATTTTACACGCCGAATGCCGTGCACGACACTTTTAGCGTCGCAACAATCCCTGGCAGGCGCAATTCGCGATCATTGGTCAAATGTTGACGAAAATCGTCTGTAATGTACTTCGCGTTGGAGATATTTCGACGTTTAAACGCTCATTTTACTCCATTTTACAGGCCGAAAGCAGTGAAGAATAGTTTCAGCGTCGCAACAATCCCTGGCGCGCGAAAATCGCGATCATTGGTCAAATGTTGACGAAAATCGACTGTAATTTCCTTCCCGTTGGAGATATTTCGACGTTTAAACGCTCATTTTGCTCCATTTTACACGCCGAATGCTGTTCACGTCACTTTTAGCGTCGAAAATATCCCTGGCGCTCGCAAAACGCGATCTTTCGTCTTATTTTGACGAAAATCGTCTGTAATGTACTTCGCGTTGGAGATATTTCGACGTTTAAACGCTCATTTTACTCCATTTTACAGGCCGAAAGCAGTGAAGAATAGTTGCAGCGTCGCAACAATCCCTGGCGCGCGAAAATCGCGATCATTGGTCAAATGTTGACGAAAATCGACTGTCATTTTCTTCCCGTTGGAGATATTTCGACGTTTAAACGCTCATTTTACTCCATTTTACACGCCGAATGCTGTTCACGTCACTTTTAGCGTCGAAAATATCCCTGGCGCTCGCTACACGCAATCTTTCGTCTTATTTTGACGAAAATCGACTGTAATTTCCTTAAAGTTGGACATGTTTCGACGTTTAAACGCGCATTTTACTTCATTTTACACGCCGAATGCAGTGAACAACAGTTTCAGCGTCGAATCAATCCCTGGCGCTCTCAAAACGCGATCTTTCGTCTTATTTTGACGAAAATCGTCTGTAATGTACTTCGCGTTGGAGATATTTCGACGTTTAAACGCTCATTTTACTCCATTTTACAGGCCGAAAGCAGTGAAGAATAGTTTCAGCGTCGCAACAATCCCTGGCGCGCGAAAATCGCGATCATTGGTCAAATGTTGACGAAAATCGACTGTCATTTCCTTCCCGTTGGAGATATTTCGACGTTTAAACGCTCATTTTACTCCATTTTACACGCCGAATGCTGTTCACGTCACTTTTAGCGTCGAAAATATCCCTGGCGCTCGCAAAACGCGATCTTTCGTCTTATTTTGACGAAAATCGTCTGTAATGTACTTCGCGTTGGAGATATTTCGACGTTTAAACGCTCATTTTACTCCATTTTAACGCCAAATGCAGTGGACGACACCTTCAGCGTCGAAAGTATCTCTGGCGCTCGCTAATCGCGATCATTGGTCAAATTTTGACGAAAATCGACTGTAATTTCCTTACCGTTGGAGATATTTCGACATTTAAACGCTCATTTTACTCCATTTTACATGCCGAATGCAGTGCATGACACTGTCAGCTTCGAAAATATTTCTGGCGCTCGCAAATCGCGATCATTCTTCAAATTTTGACGAAAATCGACTGTAATTTCCTTACCGTTGGAGATATTTCGACATTTAAACGCTCATTTTACTCCATTTTACAGGCCGAAAGCAGTGAAGGATAGTTTCAGCGTCGAAACTATCCCTGGCGCTCGCACAACGCGATCTTTCGTCTGATTTTACGAAAATCGACTGTATTTTTATGCCTGGGGACTCCACAATGATGATATTTAATACGGGGGTCAGACAGCTTCCGTCGTCTTGCTTCATGGCCTGCCGATGGAGTTCTTGATGAAGGCGTCAGCCTCTTCTTCGCGTAATGAAAAGCGTTCATTTCCGCCGCAAATTGATCCATAGTCTTCACGTAGCTTGTAAGCGCTATCTTCTCGACACGCTCGTCGCGCAAACTCAGGTGATAAAGAACGGCGGCGTTGACTATTTCACTTGTTATCAAATGTTCCCACCTTGCTCCAAGGAGAGAGCGGAGACGCATACCATAGGCTCCCGTAGATTCATCCTCCAGCTGAGGTTCGGCCAGCATCTTCATTAACGCTGAGGTTGCCGTCTCTTTCCCACCGAAACGCGCAAGGAATTGATCTTTAAACTTTGCCCAAGTGAAGTCTGCGACGAACGGTATATGCGTGAGCCACTGCGCGGCAGTGCCCTTCAGCGCACGGCTTACGAGAAGTAATTCGTTATTTTTAATGGGCCTTTCCTCCATGAGCCGACTGGCGGTTAAGCACCATGCGGCTGGATCGACGCCTGCGTTATCAGGAATAAATTCTGGTAAGGATACTTCCTTTGGTTCCACGCTCACCCTTTGTCCTCTGGATTGGTTCATGATGGCTATGAGCTGGTCCAACGTTATACACGGCGGCGATCCCACTTCTGATGTCGGAGTAGAATTGTTTGAGTTTTGATTATGGGCGTGTAAAGAATCTTCGCCTGGATTGTTCATTGTTGTTTCACAATCAAGATAACGTTTATTAACGCAAATACAGAAGAAATAAGTCTGAACAATAACAATGGTAACTAGACGCTGATGACAATGACCTTAGATTCGATATAGCGAATCCACGGCCTACGGGACAACTGATCTACTTTACTTCTAAGTCGAACTCGACTTACTCCTTGTGATGCAAGGATCGCTTGATTAACTCTTTACTAAGACGTAGAGTATTCACTGATCGTACAAACACAAAAGGTATCTAACCAGTACAACTGTGAGAAAAGGAATGCCTCTCCGTCGCGACGACGCTGCAGAGGAAAACTATGGTGGGATGTGCCTAAGGGCACGAGGTCATAGGATTCGTTAAAGAAAACCTCCGCTCGGAGGGTGAGGGAAATAGACGTTGCTGTTAATTGGTTAAACTCCATGTTGGTGGTTAGAAAAGGATGCTAGCCGCTCTCGAGAGAGAGCTCCTAGCGGGAAACGTCGTACGTGAGGAAAGCAGATCTCACGTATCTTGCCGCAATAGGTGACAGATATACGGGCTGATATAATAAAGACTGTTTTCCAATCTAAAGGACTTTAGTTAACCAGATCCTAAGATCTGTAACGGTTTCTCAGGCTATCTGAACATAAACTGCGAATGATGCGTCGGCATCTGGCGACCATCTCACCCAAAGAATGGGGTCTGTGTGTGGCCGCTGAAATGTTTCATTGTCAAGTGCCGGTACGGCCAATTCTTTAAAGGAAAGCTATGTAACTTCGTATCTCTGTTAGGTGGAACGTTCATCCCGTGACCGTGGCTACACTCGGCGACCGGTCGTCGCCTCGAGCCCAAGCTCATTGTCTCAAGTTTCGAACGACTGTGTTTGGGTTATTTTGTAAATGCTATTGAGGTTTTCCAAGTAATTCCAACGGGTGGCCCCGTTGTCCTTTCATCTCCGACATATATATATATGTATATTGTAACTTTCCGTCAATTAATAAACTAACATATTTGTACTAGAAGCACGAAAATATGTTAAATAAAACCGATCAATAAACCAACAAATATGTACGTATATAAAATATAAGATATGTACTGTTAAATAAAACCGATTAATAAACCGTATGGAACACGCGAATAACGCGAGCTGCGAACCGACCGAAATTGAGAATAGGAACTATTATGTACGACGTAGTAGCGAAGGGAAATAAATGGAACAACAGGGTACATACTTTACTTAGTTAACAAACATGGAAAAATAAATTACATAGAAATTATATCATTAGAATTAACTAACAATCTAAATAATATATACGTGCTTCACTTAGTTAATAAATATGAGAAATATAAGTACATAAAATTATACGAAATTATATTGCCAAGACTAGCCAATAATCTAATTAATGTAAAGAATTCTATACATACTTTACTTAGTTAACAAATATGGAAAAATAAATTACATAGAAATTATATCATTAAAACTAACTAACAATCTACATAATATATACGCGCTTCACTTAGTTAATAAATATGAGAAATATAAGTACATAAAATTATACGAAATTATACTGCCAAGACTAGCCAATAATCTAATTAATGTAAAGAATTCTATACATACTTTACTTAGTTAACAAATATGGAAAATTATTAAAAATAAATTACATAGAAATTATATCATTAAAACTAACTAACAATCTACATAATATATACGTGCTTCACTTAGTTAATAAACATGAGAAAAATAAATACATGAAACTACATAGAAATTATATCATTAAGATTAACTAGCAATCTAAATAAAACAAAAAATTATATACGAAATTACACGAAAATTGCACCATTAAGACTAACTAGCAATCCTAATCTTATAAAGAATTATGTACGAAATTAGATCATTAGGACTGATTAACAATCTAAACAACATGAAGAATTACATACGTGCATTATGAAAATTACATTACGGACTATATATATATGAAATTCACATTGTTAACCGGACAATTAGAAATTTAACGAATATAAAGAAATGCGTATGTATACATATTATGGAACATGTAAAATATACGAATTTCACATTTACATTATTAAACGGGACCAACTAGTGATCTAACCAGCAGGAAAATCTTCTACCTTCGTTCTTGCTTACGGCCCTTTACACCCGCATCGCTTGCGCCTGTTTCCTCCTCTTGCGCTAGAAGAAAACACAAGGAAATGGATGGAGGAAAACAAATACCAACCAAGGACCGAGCAAAGAATAAACTTAGAAAATTACATGCCTTTACAATTGGAGTAGATACCGAAGACAAAGACGCCTCCATGCCCATAATTGAAGAAAACCGGAACGCACACCAAAACAATAGTTAATCCACTTAGCAAGAAAAAAAAACAAATAAAAATATATAACAAACATATAAATATTCAATAAAAGACTTTAACGAAGAGCACAAAACAATACGTGCTGCATGATCGAGAGTCAACGGAACAATGGGATAGTCGCCGACACGCGCCACTCTGCACGGGCGACCACCCCACCACGACTCCTCCTACCAACACCCTGCGCAAGAATCAGGTGACACTTCACACACAGCAAAACCAAGGACACACATACCAGCGGTATCTTGAGCGTTCCCACTGGCATCAGCATGAAAGGCTCTAGAAACATCCCAGACGAAACCTCAGCAAGAAGATGCATACCCGAGGTATCTCTGAAGTTCCCACTAGCATCAACATCGAAGGTCCCAGACGAAACTTCAGCAAATTACGGAATCCACATTTTATCACGTACGATAGGTGGCAAACTTGGACAACCCCGCTCAGAGTTCAATGGGAACAAATTGTCACGTGACTATTATTCCATGGTAGATATAAATATACATAGCACCTTAAGCGAGCAGCCAGTAATTATTGTTAGTCCGTCAAGCCAGTAATTATTGTTAGTGCGTCAAGCCAGTAATTATTGTTAGTCCGTCAAGCCAGTAATTATTGTCAGTCCGTCAAGCAATTAGTTTTGTCAGTCCGCTAATAAATCAGTTAAAAAAGTTAGTCCGAAAAAGTTCCAACACGTGAGTTCGTAATCGAAATCACCCACAAGAGTATAACTCTAAGGTTGTTCATCCGTTAATCGAAACATTGTAGTTCGTTGCCAATCAATTGCTAACAAGTTAGTCTTAATCGCAATCGAGACAACTAAGAATCCATAAATAATAATTGCGCTGATTGTAAAGTTGAAACAAGTTGTGAAGTGCGACCTAACGACAAATTTTTTTTTTTTATTTATTATTTGTCAAATTTTACAATTTGTCCAGAAGGACATTTGGTAAAATGTTATAGCTTAAAGAATAATGGAATATAACAAAAAAAAATATAAAAATAAAAAATAAAAAATAAAAATATAGCATGTGGATGGTTACCCCCAGCGGGGTTCCATCTTTTAGGTTCCTATTGCATTTCTATTTCGAGGTCTGCGGGATGCTTCCTCTTCAGTCTTCTTTTTATTTTTGACTTGTTTGCTTCAGCCACCAGCTGGTTTGGGTGTGCTGCAAGTCTTTCTTTGTACCTTTTTACGTGCCTGGCGATTTCCTCTTTTATTGCAGGAATTTTTAGGTCTTTTCGTATGTCTTCATTTCTGACGTACCATGGGGCGTTGACTATTGCCCTTAATATTTTTGCTTGCTCTGTTTCCATTTTGTTTATGTGACTCATTGCTGCCGTCCCCCATAGTGGGACTCCGTATGTCCAGATTGGTTTGATTATTGCTTTATATATGTTTAGCTTGTTCATTGTGCTCAACTTGGATTTTCTATTGATCAACCAGTACATCTGCTTCCTTTTTGCACTTATTCTGATTATTATTGCTTTTATATGTTGCTTCCATGTAAGGTGTGCGTCTAGATGTATTCCCAGATACTTGACTTGCTTTGTTTGTGCTATGTGGGCGCCGTTCAGTTGGATATCTGGCGTTTTTCCTTTTCTAAGTGTAAATGTTATGTGGTTGTACTTGCTGGTGTTCACTTTTATTTGTTTGTTTTGCAGCCATTTTTCTATTTTTCTAATGTGTTCTTGTAGTAGTGCGGCAGCCGTTTCTGGATTTGCATGTCTCACTATTATGGCCGTATCGTCCGCAAACGTCAGTGTTTTGCTGATGGCAGTTGTTGGTATATCTGCCGTGTACAATGTGAATAATATGGGTCCTAAGACACTTCCTTGCGGTACTCCTGCCTTGATATCCTTGATTTCGGAGTATGCATCTTTTATTTTTACCACGAAGGTTCTGTTATTTAGGTACGATTTGATTAGCTTGTAGATTTGTTCTGGAAATTGCTTTTTGATTGTTTGGAGAAGTTTTTCATGGTTAACTTTGTCGAATGCTTTTTCGATATCCATAAAGAGTGCTGTGCAGTATTGTTTTGTTTCAAGCGCCTGTAAAATTTCATTGACGAGTCTATGCGTTTGTTCTATTGTGGAGTGTTTATTCCTGATATCCAAATTGATGGTTCGGTATTAGTTTTTCTTTTTCTATTGTTGGTTTTAAGCGGATATATATTATTTTCTCTAATAATTTGGAAAACGCAGGTAGTAATAATATCGGCCTGTAGGATGCAGTTAAATGTGGGTTTTTGTTTGGTTTGGGTAACATTACTATCTGTGCTATTTTCCATAGTGTAGGAAAGTACTGTATTCTTAGAATTGCGTTAAATATTATCGTTGTTAGTCTTATTGCCTTTGGGGGAAGGTTTTTTAAGATTTTCCCATTGATCAAGTCAAATCCTGGTGCTTTACTTGTCTTTGTTGCCTCAATTAAGTTTGTAACTTCTTGCGCTGTTGTGCCGAGTATGGTGCAGCGTTTATCAGTTGTGTTGCTGGCATTTTCCACTTCTTCGTTTGTTTGCCATCCAGGGATGCTGTTATTAATTTCATACGGCGAAAATATATTTTGTAGGTGCTTTGAGAATTCTTCTGCCTGTTCTTCGTTGGTTCTGGCCCATATGTTGTCCATTTTCCTGATTGCTGGGATTGTTTTTATTGTTTTCTTAATTTTGTTAGTGACTTTCCATAGGGAGTAGTCGGTATTCTCATGCGCGGATAGTGATTCGATGAATTTTGAGAATTCGTTATTATGATGTTCCCTTATTTTATTCTTTAGTTCCTTTGCAAGTTTATTTAGGTTTTTCTTGTTTTCTCGTGTTCTCTGTTTTTGCCATTTTGCTTTCGCTTTTCTTTTTTTCCTGATTTTGTCTAGGATGTCCTGCGGAATAATTTTTGATTTCCTGCTATTTGTTTCATAGGTGGTGGTTGCCCACGCTGCTTCCTGTATGATTTCTGTCAAAGTTGCTACTGCCTGCTCAATGTGTTCAGGTGTTTTCAACGGGATATTGCAGTTGATTTTGTTTTCGATTAGCTCTTTGAAAGTTTGCCAGTTGGTGGTTTTATTGCAAAGTGACTCTGACTTGTTATAAAGTAGTGGTTTGCTTGTATATTCTATTATAATTGGTGTATGGTCGGAGTTAAGTTCGAGGCTGGTTGCTATTTTTAATTTGCTTACATTTAGCCCTTTTGTTACTGCAAAATCCAACAGGTCAGGTATTTTATTGAGGTCTGTCGGCCAGTAAGTTGGTTTTCCTGTAGATAGTACATTGAGGTTGCTGCTTCTGATGTATTTTTCTAATGTTCTACCTCTCGGCGTGCTAATTCTCGAACCCCATAATGTGTGCTTTGCATTAAAGTCTCCTGCCGCTATATATTTGTCGCCTAAGGATTGGAAGTACTGTTCCCATTTTTTTAGTGTCATTTTGTGTCTCGGAGGTACATATACTGCTGACATCTGGAAGTAATTGTCATTGGTTTGTATTGTGACAGTGGTTGCTTGTAGGTGTTCTTGATTTGTTTGACTATGTAAGTGATGCTTGATGTCATTTTTTATTATTACTGCAGTTCCTCCATGTGCTTTACCTGAGGGATGTTTGGTATCGTATATGGTGTAGTACGGTATTTTCATGTAGTTTTTCATAGTGAAATGTGTTTCTGAGACAAGTAGTATATCAATATTATTTTTATACAAAAATATTTTAGTTTCGTGGGCTCGCTGTTGCAAGCCATTGGAGTTCCAGACTGCTATTTTCAAAATATCCATCTCTATTTTTTACTTAGCAAGTTAGTGAGTAGTTGTAACATGATTGTTGTTTGTTGTGCTTGTTGTCTTAGTACTGTGTTTAGCACACTTACCATTTTTCCTAACGTTTCCATACTTTTAGTGGTTTGTTTGAGCATTTCTTCGATGTTATTGTTTTGATTCTGATTGTTTGCAAGCGTTGCTTTGCTATTGTTTTTAGTTACTTGTGCGTAGCTTCGGTTACCTTGGGGATCTATGTTTCTGTTTATAGCGTTTAGTTCGTATTGTGCTTTCAATGTTGTTTCATTATCCGTTATACTTTGTTGTGGTTGATGGTTATTGTATGATCTGTTGCGAAGTGGAGGAAACAGTTTACGTTGTATTTGTTTCCTTATTTCACATCCTTTGTAGCTGGCTGGGTGGTTTCCGTTACAATTATAGCATTTAACTTCTCCTATTTTTCCTGTGTATGGGCAGTGTATTGTTAGGTGATTTTTTGCACATTTAACACATGCCGGGCTTCTGTTGCAGTAATTTTTTGTGTGTCCGTATTGTTGACACCGCATGCATTGTGGTATATCTTTTTTGTAGCGTGGTGGTTCCACTGTTACAATTGTATTTAATATTTTTTTGATTTCATAAATTTCCTTGTTATTGGTTCTGGGTTCAAGTTCTATTAAGAATAATGGCAATGGTTGCTTCGTATCGTATCTTGTCATATTGTTTATTGCTCTTGTTTCATGGCCAATTTTTCCTAATTCTTCGCTTAATTTTTTTGTGTTAGTTTTTGGATGTAAACCTCTTATAACTATTTTATAGCTCCTTTCTGTTTTGAGTTGGTACGTGTGGTATATAGCATTTTTTTCCTTTAGTTCATTTATCACTTTCCTGTAAACTTCTGGTGTGTTTGTTTGAACTTTTACTTGTTCTAATTTTGTTTGTTTTATTGTGTAGTTATCCTTCCCGACTACATTGTTTAGTTGATCAATAAGCGGGTCTATTATTTGAGCCTCGACAAATATTGGTGATGGTTTTGATATGTAAGGTGATCTATTTGTGGTTTTGCTTGTCGGATCATTGTCTATTTCTTCCGTTAGTGAGCTGAAGGAGTTTCTTAAAGGTAATTCTTGCAGCCATCGCTGCTTTTCTGTACCTGGGTTTCCTGCAGCATTTGTGCCTAGAATTATTTTACGTTTTTTGCTAGTCTTTGCTAGCTTCCAGTTTTCGTCCTGGTAACTTATTTCGTTTTCGTGTCTGCACTCCTCCTGTCTCCACTGCTCTTCCATTTCTTCTGTTTCCATATCGTTTTGGTTGTTATTATTTTGCTGTTGTTGCTGTAAGCTTGGTAAATCTGACGACCGTTTTATAAAATATTTTTCTCCTTTGGTTGCAATCTTGATTGTTGATAACTGCTGCTGCATTGTTTGTCACTATCACTATTCGTAGCACTTCTCTGAATCACTTGACTGGAGCACACGTTTTCTTACACACATCTGTTCGCCTCGGTTGCCCGAGCGACACTGTCTTCGAGTAAGGTGATTGCCAGATGTCTATACATCCTCAAAGTATGTTTTCAGCTAAGGACCTAAGGATCCGCTATAAATTGATAGGTTCGATATTTAATTGATTCACACAGATTTAGTTTTGTATACTCTGTATTTCACCACCATGTACAGTCATTATAACACACCGGATACTCTCTGATAATTAACACGTGACGGACGCGAAAATGAAAGAGCGTCGTTAGTAGTCGTACCAATTCTGCATGTAGGACGACTCCGCAGCCGCGTCGATCCTTCTCTCTTCGAGTAGAAGGTCGGACTTCATCGCCCTCGAGGTCAGATCCTTATCAATCTTCGTTACTCTGAAGTACGTCGAGTAATTTGGATCTGTCGTGAGGCCGGCCAAAAGGAAACACGCCACCATATGATCTTCAATTTTTATACCGGCTTTGGATAACTTGTCACACAGGGCTTGAATCCTCCCTCAGTACGCGGAGATATCCATGCTAGGGGTCTTCTCGATAGTGCCCAGTTCCCGCATGCATAAAACAGTGTCCATCGATGTTGATCTCCCATAAATATCTTTCAGTGTCTTTCAGCACTCCTTCGTTGTTTTTAGAGCGCTGATGTCCGTAAGATATTCGAGGCGAACATGCCGGAAAATGTAAGCACGTGCTTTGTTATCCATTTTAACATACTCGGGTCTTAGCCTTTCTGCTGGTATTAAACCAGGTTCCACCGCATCCCAAGAACACAAGAAAACCATCGTAACTTCCGTCATCGCCTTCCAATAGTCATAGTTGTCCTTATTGATCGGATTCATGTCTTTGTCCACATCATTCATCTTCTCCTGGTCAACCATGGCGTGGTATCTTTTCGGATAATTACAGAAAACAAAAATACTCAACAAATAAATACCTTCACTGTCGTAGTTTACTGCCCTGGGCCCATAACCTGTTATTGAATAGATTTTGGAGTTTGGTATTTATTGATTCACTTAGATTTAGTTTTTACGTTCTGCATTTCACCACCAAGTACGACCATGTGACACACAGGATATACTTAGATAATTAACATGTGGTCGACGTCTAAGACAAAGGAGCGTCGTAAGAGGTCGTACCAACTTCGCAGGAACTTTTTTTTTTCGTGGGAAAATCCTCATGGACGACTGGCCGTCCTGGTGATCTTCCTGACGCATATCAGGGGTGTCCCGGTTCCTTTCTTTAGATTTGCTACCGCAACACTCCTTAGTTGTCGTCTCCCTTTGTTGTTGTGGGAAGCCTCCTGGTTGAGGTTGGCAGCAAGGGAGGGGGACCACCTCCCCCCTAGTGCCGCATTCCCTGGGCCGTCGTGCAAGTCTGAGGGGGAGCCCAGACCCTCCTCAGTCTGACGGCTTCTTCGTCGCGCTCTTCTATGATGGCGGTAGTGGTGGTGCCGCAGTCGCGCGGCATCGTATCTGTTCTCTTCGGCGAGCCACTCTGACGGGGTCGCCTCTCTTCTCCCTGTTCTTCTCCGCCCGCTTCTTCGCTAGCATTACTTGCTCGCAGTAGTTGCGGACGGCGGCTAACTCCTGTTGGCCCCTCGTCATGGCCTCTATGATTGCTTAAGGGCTAGCCTATCGCCGATGGTGAGACGTAGTATGCGGCGCGGTTCTTCCCACGCTGGACAGCGCTCCAGTGTGTGTTGTGCCGTATCTTCTTCCTCTTGGCAGTGGTGACAGATTGACGTCACCTCCCTTTGAATTCTTAGCAGGTACTCCCCGAACACGCCGTGGCCGGTGAGTACTTGCGTCATCCTGAATGTGAGTGGGACTCCTCCGTGGTCCCTCCAGGCCTCCCAGTTGGGAAGGATGGCACGAACGGTTCGGTGCGGCCGCGTAGTGTCTTCCTCCAGCAATTGGGAGCGCCACTTTTCCCATAACCTTCGCTTTGCCTCCCTCCGGACGTCCTGAACCTGCCGGTCACAGTTGGTGGGCTGCGCTTCCCCGTCGTCCGAGTCCGGATTCCTCAGGTGATCGTACACCTGTTGGAATGCGAGGGCTTGTAGTTCGAACGGAGGTGACGCGGCTAGCACGGATACCGACGCATGGGATATCGTTCTGTATCCCCTTGCTATGCGTATAGCGGTCGTCCTGTGTAGCCTCCACAGTAAGGTCAGGCTGCGGCGGTTGGCCATTAGATCTCCGGCCCATATGGGAGCCCCGTAGAGGACCCGTGATCGAATCACTCCCTCATATAGGCGGCGCACTCCGGTTCCCGCTCCTCCGATGATCGGCAGTAAACCGCACAGGGCGTTGGCTGCTGCCGTTCGCATGTAGGAACTAGTGATCATAACAACTTAATATTTTCCTCAATACAACTGCAGATAGTTAGGTAGCGGATAATGAATTTTGATTTTGATGGATGAGACTAAAGTTGTAAACTCGTCGATAACTATTTTTTTTTATTTATTTAAATTTTTACAATTTGTCCAGAAGTACATTTAGTAAAATATTACATCTTAGTGAATAAAAAAAAAAAAAAAATATAAAAATATAGCATATGGGTGGCTACCCCCAGCGGGGTACCATCGTCGTGTTTGCTAGGTTATATCCTTTGTGAGGTCTGTTGGGTGTTTCATTTTTGGCCTTCTTTCAATGTTTGTTGTGTTGATCGTTTCCGCTGCCAGCCGCTTCGGGTGCGTTGCTATTCTTTCTCTGTACCCTCTTGCAAGTCTGCTAATCTCCTCCTTGACCGTTGGTATTTCCAGGTATTTCCAAATGTCCTCGTTCGTACCATGGGGCGTTTACTATCGTTCTAAGAATTTTAGCTTATATTGTCTCAATTTTGCTTATATGGCTCATTGCTGCTATTCGCCATAGTGGAATTCCGTACGTCCAGATTGGTTTCATGATTGTTTTGTATATTTTTAATTTGTTGTCTGTGCTTAATTGGGATTTTTGACTTGTTAGCCAGTGCATTTATCTCCTTGCTGTCTGTATTTTGTCTGTTATTGATTTGATAAGCTGTTTCCATGTGAATTGTGTATCTATGTAGAGTCCTAGGTATTTGACTTGCCTTGTTTGTATTATTTGCGTGCCGTTCAGGAAGATGTTTGGTGGTATCTGTTTTCGCAGTGTGAATGTGATGTGGTTGCATTTATTAGGGTTAGCTTTAATTTGTTTAGCTGTAGCCACTTTTCTATTTTTGTGATATGTTTTTGTAATATTGTGACTGCTGTTACAGGGTTAGTGTGACTGACTAGTACAGCTGTATCGTCCGCGAATGTCAGTATTTTGCTATTGGTAGTTGTTGGTATGTTGGCCGTGTATAGTGTGTATAGTATTGGTCCTAAGACGCTTCTTCGCGGAACCCCTGCCTTAATGTCTTTGTCTTCGGAGTATGCGTCTTTCATTTTTATTACGAAGGTTCTCCTGCTTAGATATGATTTTATTAATTGGTATATTTTCTCCGGGAATTGTTTCTTGATTGTTTACAGTAGGCTTTCGTGGTTTATTTTATCAAAAGCTTTCCCTATGTCCATTAAGAGGGCTACACAATATTGTTTGTTTTCTAGTGCTAGTATTATTTCATTGACGAGCCTGTGCATTTGCTCTATAGTGGAATGTTTGTTTCTGAATCCGAATTGGTGGTCTGGTATTAATTTTTCCTTCTCTATCATTGGTTTTAGTCGGGCGTATATTATTTTTTTTAGTATTTTGGAAAGCACGGGAAGTAGTGAAATTGGTCTACAGGATGCTGTTTGGTGTAGGTCTTTGCCTGGTTTAGGTAACATTATGACCTGTGCTATTTTCCATGGTTTAGGATAGTATCGGATTCTTAGTATTGCATTGTAAATTATGGTTATTAGTCGTATCGCTTTTGGAGGAAGGTTTTTCAAGATTTTACCATTGATTAGATCGATTCCAGGTGCTTTATTGGTTTTTGTTTTTTCGATTATGTTTCTAATTTCTTGTGCTGTTGTTTTAGGTATAGTGTATTGCCTGTCAGTTGCGGAACTAGTGGTTGGCGCATTCTCGTCCATATGACAATTGAGGTTGCCGTTATTGATGTTATGTGGTGTAAATGTGTTGCATAGATGTTTGGAAAATTCTTCAGCTTGCTCTTCGTTGAGCATGTGTTGTCTGCTTTTCTGATTGCTGGGGCTAATTTTATTGTCTTCTTTATCTTTTTTTGTGGCTTTCCATAGCGAGTAGTTGTAGCTCTCGTGTGTAGATAGTGACTCTATGAACTTTGTGAACTCGTTGTTATTGTGTTCTTTTATTTAGTTTTTATTTCTTTTGCAGGTTTGTTTAGGTGTTTTTTGTTTTCTTTTGTTCTATGTTTTTGCCATTTTGCTTTCGCTTTTCTTTTTTCTCTAATTTTTTCGAGGATATCTGGCGGAATTATTTTTGTTTGTCTAATGGTTGATTCAGGTAAAGTGGTTGCCCTTGCTGCTTCTTGTATAGTTTCTGTAAGTGTTGTTACTGCTTGTTCGATGTGTTCAGGTGTTTTCAATGGGATGTTGCAGTTGATTTTGCTCTCGATTATTTCTTTGAATGTTTGGCATTTGGTAGATTTATTGCATAGTATCTCTGAGTTTTTGTAAAGTATTGGCTTGTTTCTGTATGTAATTATTATGGGCATATGGTCGGAGCTAAGCTCGAGGCTGGGTGCTATATTTATTTTATTTCCATTTAGTCCCTTTCTAACTGCAAAATCAAGTAGGTTAGGGATTTTGCTCGGGTCTGTCGGCCAATATGTCGGTCTTCCTGTGGATAATAAATTTAGGTTATTTTTTTAAATGTATTTTTCCCGGATTCTACCTCGAGGTGTAGTGATTCTTGATCCCCATAGTGTATGCTTTGAGTTGTAGTCTTCCGCTGCGATATACTTGTCGCCTAATTGTTGATAGTACTCTTCCCACATTTGTGCTGTAATTTTGTGTCGCGGTAGTACATATACTGCTGACAGCTGTAAATGGTTGCTGCTAGATTGTACAGTAACGGTGGTTCCTTGTAAATATTCCTTACTAACTTGGCTGTGTAGGTGGTGCTTGATATCATTTCTCATTATTACTGCGATCCCTCCGTGTGCTTTTCCTGAGGGATGCTTGGTATCATATATGGTGTAGTAAGGTAGTAATATGTCGATGTTGTTGTGATACAGGAATGTTTTGGTTTCTACGGCCCTTTGTTGTAGGCCGTTAGAGTTCCAGGCTGCTATTTTAAGCATGTCCATGTTTTATTTTTTGCTTAACATGTTTGTAAGAAGTTGTAACATGGTTGTGATTTGTTACGTTTGCTGTCTGAGAACTGCATTTTGTTCGCTTATCATTTTTGTTAGCATTTCAGTGTTTTTGATGGATTGCTTTAGCAGTTCTTTGATTTCTGTAGCGTCATTGATGTTATTGTTCTGGTTTTGGTTGTCTAAGGGTGTTGTTTGTTTGGTTACTTGCGCGTAGTTTCGGCTACCAGAGGTGTTGGTATTATTGTGGTTGATATTCATTACGTGCTGTACGTTTGTTGATGTCTCAGTTTCTGCGCTGTCCTGTTGTGTGTGATAGTTATCGTATGTCCTGCTTCGAATAGGCAGATAGAGTTTGCGTTGAAGTTGTTTTCTGACTATACAGCCTTTGTAGGTAGCTGGGTGGTTTCCACTGCAATTGTAGCACTTTACATCGTTTATTTTTTCCTTGTATGGGCAGTTCATTGTTAGATGCCTTTTTACGCATTTGATACACACCGGGTTTCTGTTGCAGTAGTTTTTTGTATGTCATATTGTTGACACCGTATACATTGTAGTATGTCTTTTTTTTGTCTGGGTGGTTCGACTGTAATTATTGTGTTTAGAACTTTTTTAATTTCGAAAATTTCCTTGTTGTTTTTAGATTCAAGTTCTATTAGAAATGGCGGTAGTGGTTGTTTCGTATCATATCTGGTTATGTTATTTATTGATCTTACCTGGTGTCCGATTTTGGCTAGTTCCTCACATATGTTACTTGTATTTGTCTTTGGGTGTAATCCTCTGATTACTGCTTTGTAACTTTTATCAGTTTTAAGCCGGTAAGTATGGTTCCCGGCGTTTTTTTCTTTTAGCACTTTTACCACTTTTCTGTAGGTTTCTGGGGTGTTGGTTAGCACTTTTACCTGTTCCAGTTTTAATTGTTTAATGCAGTAATTTTCTTTGCCTGCCATCATGTTTAGCAGTTCGATGAGGGGGTCTATTATCTGGGCATCTATGTAGATTGGTGGTGGTTTGGCGTTGTGTGTTTTTGGTTTTTCAGTTGGGTCTGATTCCTTCTCTTGTGACAGTGCGCTGAAGGAGTTTTGGAGTGGAATTTCTTGGAGCCATTGTTGCCTTTCTGTTTCTACAGCCCTCCTAACATTTGTGTTTGATGTTATTTTTCGTTTTTTGCTAGGAGTTACAACCTTCCAGCTTTCATTTTGGTGTGGTAGATCGATGTTGATGTTATTCCTCTCGTCATTCATTTGTGTAGTTTCTATTTCTGTTTCCTTTATAACTGAGCAATCATGCTCTTTGAGTTTGGGTTTGTTGTATTTACAGCACTGTTTATAACATATGTTTCGCCGTTGTTTAATAGCCTAATAGGTGGTATTTGTTGCATTGTTTTCCCCACTTGTCGCACTTACGGAGGCACTGATTCACACGTCCGCTTAACTCAACTGCTCGGGCAGAACTGACGATAACTATTTGCTCGAGAATGAGGTAGTCACTATGCCTTTATACGCCCCCTCCCCTCTATTGTCTGTTTCCGTAGCCACAGCGTTTTCTAATTGCGTCACGTTGACACCGAAAAATAGCAATTTCTTCTCCTTTCGTAACAGGCTATCCTGCCTTCCCGAACAATAGCGTATGTGACGTAGTATTTCTGTCTATTTCCCCTTAAAGTTAGATAACGTTAGAGTTTTTACGAGGATTAAGGAGCTAAATTTGATAAACCTCTAAGTTTAAGCGGTATATACTGGATGTACTGCTGAAATCTGTGAAAATTTATCGCCAGTTTTTAACAACTGATATACAGAAATATATAAGGTTTTATTAAAAAATAAATTACGAAAATATTTAAATCTTGAAAAGGGACCATGAAGAAAGAATGTTTCGCAACATAATAAGCTGTCCTCTCGAGTCAAACAAATCGTTCCTTAAGCATTTTCTCGTGTTACTAGTAGTGACGCAGATATATTGCTTTATAACAGAGTAACCGAGGTTGGAAAAATATGCAAAATATACAAAAATATTATATGTAAGAAACATAATCTTGTTTTGCTTATAGCCGCAGTAGATTTGATCCGCATTCCTCGTTTGGAATTCGATGACGTTTTGCGGTCTCCTTTAAAAAGAGAGTGGGACATATTGCAGGATGCGTTAGTACATTTCAATTATTTTAAATGTTGGGATGAAGAAACAATACGAGAATGTTGTATTCTCAGTAAATTAAAGGATTTTCAACCTGATGAGGTATAAAATTACATTACATAAAATAATACTCATAAAATTAATATCACAGAAAAATAAAAATTAAGTATTCTCACATTTGTTATATTACATTAGTAACTAAAGACTTAATAAATGCTCGCGATGGGACAATGCTAATACAACAACGAAATTTTGTATTTCCAGTTCTTTCGTAATAAAGATTTCATTATCGCACTAGTGAGGTTTTTCTGATTAAAACGAGGCTAAATACAATATTATTATAAAATTTAATTATGTTAATTTGGTTTATAGTTCTTTCTTCATTCATAAGATAATTCAAACATCAAAGATATATCTTTTTCTTTATGATAGTTTCTGCAAATTTTTCGTTAAATACTATTGAAGCGGAATAAGTGTAAATATAATGACAAAATAATTATTTAAGGTTTTGTTAGGTGATGGTAAAGGAATGGTGAATCATGTCCATTTTCTATTAGAAGGTGAATGTCGTCTGATAGAACACATGATTGTTCGTAAAACACATTCTGTTTATGGAACTCAATACGAATTATACGATCCTGAAAAAGATAATGCAAAGAAGGAACCCAGATTATTAAAGAGCTTAGAAATGGCTACAAAGATGGACGAATTAGAATACGAATATGAAACTACCAAAGTATGCTTTATATACTTGTAATACCTAATAATAGTGATAAATGTAATTTGCAATAATATACAGGGAATAGGACTAAATTTTGTATTTTTTATTTTATTCTTATTTTACTTACTTGTATTTTAGTTCTAGAGTCTACTATAAGAAGACTGTTAAAGACTCAATTCCTGTCAAAACATTTTTTTCTTACAACAGACAATTTATCAGTACTTCGCATTTGTAGATTAAAATCGGACTTCTGTATAATGTAATAATATATGTATAATAATACCGAATGTATTTCATACTATAACTTATCACCTAATTCTAAAGGCAAATGACATGGACGAGGCTATCGACGGAAGTCGAGATCTTATAGATTATACACAACTCTTATTATCATCGAAAGCAACTGATAGGAGAATGGATTTTGAACGTTCAAGCGTCATTACAACTACATTATTAGATGTTGTAAGTACGACATCGGCAAATACTATTATATCTTCATATTATTTAAGGCAAAGAATGCAGGAAAGGTAGTTGAATATAAGTACAGTCAGTTACAAAAATCTACATTCGTACGTTCTTTATATATAACGTATTATAAAAAAATGGTACCTCTACGAATGGTAGCTTTTTTGGTATATTAAAACACAATTTAACTACTTTTATCTTCTTCATTAAGAAAAAGAAAGTGAAAAGATATAAAATATTAGAAGTAAAATATATTGGCATTGAAAAAATTCATGGTTTTGCCATTTCTAATGTAATTTTATCTCAAAATTTTTATAAATTTTCTTTTGATTTTTTTATTCCTTTTTAGAAATTTAGTAATTTCATTGATATGTAAATACCGTGACTGACTGTAAATAGAAAATTTATAAATTGGACATTGATCTTGACAACATATAAATTTACAGATGAATGAATGGCAAAAAATTACGGATGTAGCAGAAATGTTAATGAGAGAACCTTCATCAACCTCTCAGCAACATTATCCGACTGACGTACGTACAATATTTATGCAAATTTGTACGTTTAACAGGGGTGCGTGTTTCGGCTTAGGTAATATTTTACTAAATTTATTTGTCTAAGAATATTTTTAACAAAAATTATTTCTATAATAAAATATTGTTACCTATGAATTAGGAGAAAATATGGTTAATCGAAGGATAGTAGCTACTTCGTCCGTAAGATGTTTTTTGGTTCCGCGGTATTGGTTGAGAATTCATAATCGTGCAAATATTTGGGAACGCGTAAAGTTGTTCTTGGATTCCAAATTTCCTACTGAGGGGCGATTATTCGAAAAATTCGTAACAAATCGCAGGTATGTCATTTCTCGTTATTAAATGCAAATTTTTATATATTTAAGAAAAATTTATAGATGAAAGGGCTTTAACTTCTTCAAATTGCATTCCTAAAAATATAAATTTGCATTAAAATCCACTGTCTACTTATTATTATATACTTTATTTATTCGTTTCTTTACCAGGATTATAAGATATCTTCCATATTGTATTCCTTTATATTTATTTCCTACATCGAAAATTTTGGAAATAAGTATAGCTTTGTTAATTCTGAAATTTCGAATACGTATCAGATGTCGTTTTAGGCAGTAGAACTTTAATTGCACGTAGTATCATCCAAATATCGTATATTTAATCAAAGTAATTTCCATATCATTCAATATATTTTTCAACGACTATTTTGATATTTGATATTTTAATTGTTATAATTTCTTCAGTCATACATTCCTTTAGAATAATTTATGCATTAAAATATTGCTTAGGTGAAATTGGGAATGTCTTTAACCTTCCACAAATGCTAAATTTATATTTCTCTAAATCGTATGGCACCTTTTTCAAATTTAAATTGATAAAAAGAATTACATAAGTGTTCCGATTATATATATATCCTTAATGTTAAAATATATGTGTGTTATAGTAAATTTCTCCTTCTTTAATATGGCTGATTATTAATTAACGATAGGACAATATTTAACGAATAATATTGGCGCGTCAAATTCAATCTTCAAAGAAATGACGTTTCATATGCATCAATTTAATACATATAGGATGTCCTGTAGTTGGTAATATAATTAAAAGAATATAACAAATTCAGTAAAAAAACGCAGAATACAATTTTTTCATACGAAGCTTTGTTTTTTAATTAACTTTAAATATTTCACTGATAATCTGATTTTTCTTAACTCAAAAACGAACGCATATAGTTTCATGAAATACTTTTCAAATTAATAGTTTGTAAATTTCTAATACACACATGTATATGTCGAGTTCTCATTAGGGTTATGGGCGTGTAACGAATCTTCACTTGAATTAGCCATCGTCGTTATACAATCGAGGTAATGTTGATTACTACAAGTGTGAGTATTACAGAATTGATAAGTAACAGCGCTGATTGGCCACTCGAGATACTAATGTCAATGGTCTTATGTTCGATAACGAATCCACGATCAACGGGGTAGCAAATTTACATACTTCCAAAGTCTAAGTCGAACTCAACTTACTTGTTCACAGTACAAGTATTACTCAACTAACTCCTCGTTAAAACGTAAGTATTCACTGATCGTAAAGACGCTGTGTAACTCGCTGATAAGATCGTACGTTCCTTTTTTTTTTTTTTTTTTGCTTGGTAGACAATTTACAATCAATTCTTATTGAGAATTATAAGTATTTTGGCATGGTACTGTAACTTGGATTATAAGAGTCTATAGTATATTTGATTTTAGTTGAATCTAATGCTTCAATCTAAAGGATATTGTCTTTTCAGTTTGCGGATCTAATCCGTCGTGTCCAATAATTGGGTAACTAATGGGTTTTGGTGGTAGTTAACTCTTGTATTATATCTGTTAGTGAATTTGGATATTTCTTCATTAATTGCGGGTATCTTAAGATCGCGGTGTATTGTTTCGTTGGTAACATACCAAGGTGCATCTATTAAGGACCTTAGAGTTTTTGATTGGAATCGTTGGACAATTTCTATGTTGGAGTTGCTCGCTGTTCCCCATAGTTGGATCCCATAGGTCCAAACAGGTTTTAATATAGCTTTATATAGCATTATTTTATTCTGCATGTTTAAGTTCTGCCAATGAGCCAGTAGAATTTTTTAGTTTTGTTTTCAGTTCTTTGGATTTACCTACGATGTGCCGTTTCCATGTCATTCTTCTGTCCAAAATCATGCCCAGATATCTGACTGTATCTTTGTTTAGAATTAAAATTTATGGTCATCTGTCGGCAGGATTGTTTTCGCAGCGTGACAGTTATATGACTGGATTTATTTTCATTTATTTTGAAGCGCCATTTGTGGAACCATTTTTCCATATAGTCGAGACCTCGCTGGAGAGTTGAGGAGGCAATTATCGGGTCTGAGTGGGATACTAATAAAGCTGTATCAACAGCAAAGGTCGCTGTGGTTATCTCTGTTAAGGTTGGTAAATCGGCAGTGTAGATGGTGAACAGCAGAGGTCCGAGGACACTGTCTTAGAGTATGCTAGCTTCTATTGGGAATGTTGCGGTTTCTAAAAGTCCTTCATCTCACGCTTTGTCAAACGCCTGCTGAATGTCCAGGAATACCGCAGAGCAGTATTTTTTCTTTTCTAAATGTTAAGGTTATTTGATGTATGTGGAATCAAAGAAACGCGTGGGTAAATTGTAAGGTATTGTAAGTATATATATATTGTGAATATTAAAGTACAAAGTGTGGAATACAATGTAAGTTGGTCCAGATCCGCACGCTAGCAATGTTACCCTGAGACTAAAAGATCCCTGAAACCAACGTCGCACATGTACCGCTTATGGTCTGTCATCGACGCATTCTTTTGTCTATGCGCTATCGATGGCCTCAGCGCTTGAGAAAACCGAAGATCAGATGTAGAGTTTTCTTAGAAGTGGCGATCACTTCAACACTAAATCTTGACTGATTTTATGAGTTAGACGATGAATTTGCTCTATCGTAGAATATTGCTTCCGAAAGCCAAATTGATAATCCGGCATTATTTTCGAATCCTCTAAGAGTAGGAGGAGCCTTTTTGTTAGCATCTTCTCAAATAGTTTGGACAAGGTGGGGAGAAGACTAATTGGGCGATAAGAGCTAGTTTCGTGTATTGGTTTTTCACGTTTAGAGATAAGGGTAATTAATGATATTTTCCAGGACTTAGGATAGTATTCAAGGTGAAGAATTCCATTAAAGATAGAAGTGATGAGAGCAATCTCTTTTTTGGGAAACTCCTTCATAGCTTTGTTACTCATCTGATCATGTCCCGATATTTTGCTAAATGTAAGCAAATTAAAAATAGCAACCAGCCTCGAACTTAACTCCGACCATACACCAATTATAATAGAATATACAAGCAAACCACTACTTTATAACAAGTCAGAGTCGCTTTGCAATAAAACCACCAACTGGCAAACTTTCAAAGAGCTAATCGAAAACAAAATCAACTGCAATATCCCGTTGAAAACACCTGAACACATTGAGCAGGCAGTAGCAACTTTGACAGAAATAATACAGGAAGCAGCGTGGGCAACCACAACCTATGAAACAAATAGCAGGCAATCAAAAATTATTCCGCAGGACATCCTAGACAAAATCAGGGAAAAAAGAAAAGCGAAAGCAAAATGGCAAAAACAGAGAACACGAGAAAACAAGAAAAACCTAAATAAACTTGCAAAGGAATTAAAGAATAAAATAAGGGAACATCATAATAACGAATTCTCAAAATTCATCGAATCACTATCCGCGCATGAGAATACCGACTACTCCCTATGGAAAGTTACTAACAAAATTAAGAAAACAATAAAAACAATCCCAGCAATCAGAAAAATGGACAACACATGGGCCAACGAAGAACAGACAGAAGAATTCTCAAAGCACCTACAAAATATATTTTCGCCGTATGAAATTAATAACAGCATCCTTGGATGGCAAACAAAGGAAGAAGTGGAAAATGCCAGCAACACAACTGATAAACGCTGCACCATACTCGGCACAACAGCGCAAGAAGTTACAAACTTAATTGAGGCAACAAAGACAAGTAAAGCACCAGGATTTGATTTGATCAATGGGAAAATCTTAAAAAACCTTCCCCCAAAGGCAATAAGACTAACAACGATAATATTTAACGCAATTCTAAGAATACAGTACTTTCCTACACTATGGAAAATAGCACAGATAGTAATGTTACCGAAATCAAACAAAAACCCACATCTAACTGCATCCTACAGGTCGATATCATTACTACCTGCGTTTTCCAAATTATTAGAGAAAATAATATATAACTGCTTAAAACCAACAATAGAAAAAGAAAAACTAATACCGAACCATCAATTTGGATTCAGGAATAAACATTCCACAATAGAACAAATGCATAGACTCGTCAATGAAATCTTACAGTCGCTTGAAACAAAACAATACTGCACAGCACGCTTTATGGATATCGAAAAAGCATTCGACAAAGTTAACCATGAAAAACTTCTTCAAACAATCAAAAAGCAATTTCCAGAACAAATCTACAAACTATTCAAATCTTACTTAAACAACAGAACCTTTGTAGTAAAAATAAATGATGCATACTCTGAAAATAAGGATATCAAGGCAGGAGTACCGTAAGAAAGTGTCTTAGGACCAATATTATACACACTATACACGGCAGATATACCAACAACTGCCAACAGCAAAACACTGACGTTTGCGGACGATACGGCCATACTAGTGAGGCATGCAAATCTAGAAACGGCCGCCGCACTACTACAAGAACACATTACAAAAATAGAAAAATGGCTGCAAAACAAGCAAATAAAAGCGAACACCAGCAAGTGCAACCATATAACATTTACACTTAGAAAAGGAAAAACACCAGATATCCAACTGAACGGCGCCCACATAGCACAAACAAAGCAAGTCAAATATCTAGGAATACATTTAGACGCACACCTTACATGGAAGCAACATATAAAAGCAATAATAAACAGAATAAGTGCAAAAAGGAAGCAGATGTACTGGTTGATCAATAGAAAATCGAAGCTGAGCACAATGAACAAGCTAAACATATACAAAGCAATAATCAAACCAATCTGGACATACGGAGTCCCACTATGGGGGACGGCAGCAATGAGTCACATAAACAAAATAGAAACAGAGCAAGCAAAAATATTAAGGACAATAGTCAACGCCCCATGGTACGTCAGAAATGAAGACATACGAAAAGACCTAAAAATTCCTGCAATAAAAGAGGAAATCGCCAGGCACGCAAAAAGGTACAAAGAAAGACTTGCAGCACACCCAAACCAGCTGGTTGCTGAAGCAAACAAGTCAAAAATAAAAAGAAGACTGAAGAGGAAGCATCCCGCAGACCTCGAAATAGAAATGCAATAGGAACCTAGAAGATGGAACCCCGCTGGGGGTAACCATCCACATGCTATATTTTATTATATTTTTATTTTTATATTTTTTTTTTTTGTTTGTTTCATTCATCTATTGTATAAGCTATAATATTTTACCAAATGTCCTTCTGGACAAATTGTAAAATTTACTATCAACAAATAAAAAAAAAAAAAAAAAAAAAAAATTTACCCAAGCAGAGAGGAACTCCTTAAACATATTCGCTCTTCGTTTTCGTTCCCAGCGCCTTACACCCGCACGGCACTCGCGCTTCCTCGAAACATTTTTATTAAATCTCTTTCTATTTTTCCTCTTCTTATGCTAGTAAATCACCAAAGACCACCAAAAACGGGAGACAAACCTAAAATAAAATTACTTACTTGCACGACCGGATCGGAAACCAAAGGAGTCGGTTTGCACTCATGATCAGGAAAAACTCGAAATAACAATTAAATAAACTCATGAAAATACTCGAACACTTAAAAAAATTATGCTAAAGAACACAGAGAGATGCGTGTTAGAATCAGCCGAACAATAAGATGCCCACTGATACGCGCAGCCTTGCGGGAGCTCTCCCCACCACAATATACAGTACAATACGCAGATAACGAAAGTTGAGAGGCTACGACCTTCTCACACAGCATCATTAGTGACAAACGACTGGCACGCACCGAGGAATCAAGTATCGATATCAGCAGAGATAACCACGTGTTCTGCAGAGTACGACCTATCATCAGCTGAAACTAATACTTTTGAAAGTTACACCGGCAGAAACGAAGATTGTCACACGCTCAAGAAGGCCACACGCTCAGAAACAGTAATAAGATAGGCTAGACATCCTGCATGCCACAGCCATCGAAACAATAACCAAATAGTAACGGAATAACCACCTCTGAGATACACCAGACAACCTCTCCAGAGAGACTAAAACCTCAGTATAAAAACCCTCCCAAATAAGCACTCGACATCAGTCTGTTGTAACACTTTGAGCCGTCATTCTGTTGGGTTTGTATAATAAATTCTATTACCATATACAAAGTTCAATTCCTTCACCTTATTTGTGAAACATTCGAACCGCGACGCGAGGAGATTGACATCAACCACACTCAATCCACATCAGAAACCAGGCCACACACCGCAGAAAAAATGGCAGCCAGATGTCTACACATCCTTACCCTCAATAGTCTTAGGGGCCCACCAGAAATCTTGGCATTTTCATAGTTAAGGTCCTTCAGACCAAACAAGCATCTTTTATTTCAAGTGTCCTTTACATTTATTGTTTACTACGGAAAAATACGGGAAAGTTGGTTTTTCTCACGTTCGGTATCTTCCGTTAGCAACTTTCTCTCCAGGGCGGCTAAGACCCTTCCTAGTCTACTAACCTTCTTATTATCCAATCAAAAGTAATGTCTATTGCCCTCACTTTCCTAGCCAAAATTGTTCTTAATGAATCAGCTCATCTCGTATTCTTAAACACACCCATCACTAGCTTTCCTCCGCCACAACATCGTCATTAAACTTCACTTATTCTCTATCTTTAGAATAGTCAACACCTCTTTACCGAGTTTCTACCCTTAGACCAGTCGTGTACTTAACTTATATACGCACCAGTGTAACTAGCTTCTCTATAAAGTTGTTGGAGTAAACTGTGATTTATACGTATCAATTCAGTGTATATTCAATTGTGCTTATTAAATTCATAATAATGTTTGATAAAAAGAAAGTTAATAGTTGTGTTACGGCTCAACCCTCTTGTTTTTATAACTTAAGTCTCAAGTTTACGTGACAAGATCCCTGGCGATCTATCATTTTCGTGATTTCTTGTATCTCCTACGTGACAATGACAATATCGCTTCATAAGTAGATTCCTAAGCTATTTATATATAATCTTAGTTTATGAAGTGTAGAATGATACCCCCTCAAATGGCTATAAGATCTTTTGATCTCATATTAGTCCGTCATCACGGATCAGACTGCGTCTTCGGGGTTAGTCCGAACTTGACAGTCGTCGTGGCAATAATAATATTACTTTCAAAGTTTGTGAGCTCTATAAGCATGGGATGTGGTAATGAAATCAATCCAAGTGAAGATGAATTTAATTTTTCATTGTTAAACAACGAAATTATCTCTATTCATAAAGCACTTAATGATAGAGAGGCGGAAAGCAGTGATGAAGTAAGAGGTGTAAGAAGCTATTTTTGGCGGTTTAGAGATATATTCAATTAATTCTTATATTCTTTATAATTGAATAAAAAAAACAAAGAAACGAACGAAGTATGTAAAAACTTTAGCTGAACAATTGCGGAGAGATTTTCGCCAGACTCGTGATCGAGCTTCTATCTCTAGTTTTTATGAAATCCGATTATGAATGGAAAGCTACATGTTATTGTAACAGGAATTGAAAAGGATTGTAAAGTTTACCCTCAACGAAATAATTCTGGCGAAAAACATCAAACAATATATTATTGTGATACTTGCACAAACAAGCCAAGGATCTTGGCGATTATTTTATAAAATACCATACGAAGAAACAATATATACAAGAAACAATATTTAACAAATTTACTTCTTTCAGATGTAAGGGTACATAAAATATTAAAATATAATAGTTTTATACGTTAATTTGTATATGAAATCATTTCAAATTAACTGTAAGAAATTCACCAAGTATACGAAAAATAGTCTCGAGTTGCCGAAACAAAAAGTCCTCAACTGTAAAGGATTATTACAGTCCTCGTGAAATTTCAAAATGTTTCGTGTAACACATAATATATTTATTTACGGTTTCTATAAGTGCTTAAATACTTTTGTGAGTATAGTAATAACTATATAGGCACACTATATGTTGCATAAAAAACAAACATCCAAAGTATTATGACGGTAACAAACGTTAAGTACATAATTGTTGTTCATATATTTCATCTAAAATTCAATAAGAATAAGTGATTTTTTTCAACAGTATGTATAATCTCATACGAGAAACTTATGCAATAGAACTTGTTCACCCACATTGATTTTAATATTACCTTTCAAAGTTCAATATATAGGCATAGATTACAAAAATGTATTACAAATAAAATTTATGCAATTGATATATATTGAAACGTCGGGGAAAAACATCTGTCATATAAATAAAATTCCTTTTTCTTCTTCTAATATCGATTATATAAGCTAAACATAAGTTTAGAAAGTCAATATCGCTCAAACATGTAATCTTTATAACTAAACATTATTATTACAGTCTTTTACAGAACCTAGCAAACTGAACACTTGACCTTACATAGAGTATTAGATCTTGAGCCTAATCTCTAGAACGTAAATTTGTTATAGATTTAAAAATGTTAGAGTTATAAATACATTTCATAATAAAAAAATTCATGCATACTGATTCAAAAATTATTATTATAAATGCGAGTCGATAATTATTACATCAATAAGTAATTATAATACAGTCACAATGTACACAGTATGTATTTTATATGTATTTCAGAAAGTAAATATTTATTTAGAATTACTACATGAGTTTAATTAAATTATTTGTAAATCATATTTATAATAACCACAAAGATTATTCATTTATTAGAAGTTTGAAAATCAGTACTTGTAGAGGATCTATTTACTATATAATATATATTTATAATTTTAACATATTAAAGCTCTGGCAAACTTAATATCTTAATACCATCACTGATGCAGTAATTCGAATATGTTCCTTAAAGTATAAACATTAATGTAATAATTATTACCAACTCGCATTTATGATAACCATAAATGAATAATATGCCAATATTAAGACTAATCATTCCGATTCCTTAGTGGCGTCAATGGTTTATGTGGAGAAGAAATAGGTGTCGCAAAAGTGTTCTGTGAAATTCCTAACATGTTCTCTTTTCCTTTACTATGCACGCGTTTTTCTTCTGCTCTCAATTTTTCTATCATCTTGTGCTGCTGTTCTATTGTCCTCATCTTCGCATATAAATCCTAAAAACAATTTACATTTTATCACATTTATTTTACAATCAATCAATATATATTACATAAGTATTTAAGTACTTATGTATATAAGTTAATACTTGCAACTAGGAGAAGCAAAAACAAAATAATTAGACCAATGCAAATGAAATCGAATAATACCATTTATGCAATAGAAATAATTTATTTATATACATTTACTATTCTCAGTCAATATATACATATTCTCTCCTATTGTTTAAACAAATAATTTGGGCACACTAATTAATGAATACCTAAACGACAAAGTGCTAGCATAATTCATACAAAATTATGATATATCATTTATGCAAAATAAAAGAAGCTAAATAGTTTGTCAAATTGTGTACATTATAGCAATGAATAAACATTTATTAATAATAACGCACACAAAAATAAACAGTGAGATGAATTAACATACTATAAATATAAACAGAAAATTTAATATTTTCATTAAATAATTTAACAATCAATATTTATTTCAATGTTCAATGTTTGTAATATTAAAAGATATTACTACTATTATGATAAGGATATAAATTCAACATGCAATATAAAATGATCACAATGCCAAGACAGATAGTTAAACGCACCTGTTCGAGTTGATTGATTTTATCTTTCAGTTGAGATACATGTTTAATTCTTTGCCTGTGATTATGATGACCAACAACTTCAGCGTATTTTTCATGGATTTCTTGATAATCTTTTAGAAGTTGCTCATTATATTTGGAAAGCTTTTTCACTTCACTAAACAGACAAAAATAAATTTATTATTTTATAACTTCCTTAGATTATTCTTATTTTTAGAGGAGAAAACAACGTACTCTTCAGCTGCTTCTCGACGGGATTTTTCTTCTTCAAGTTTTTCTATAATCGTTTTTTCTAAACTTCTCCATCTGTTCTGTTCTTCTTCGAGTAATTCATTACGTTTCTACACAGATACAATATTTTTGAATAAATTACATATATGTTACAAAATACAACAATTACTTTTTAGATATAAAACATAAAAAAAAGATGATCGATTACCGGTATCTGGCTATCCTTTTCTTCAAGACATTTAATTTTATCAGAAAGTTCTCCTATTTTCAGACTTGCCTGTAAAAATAGTAAAAATAATTAAATTCATATATTTTATTATGTAAAAAGGAAGCATTAATATAGCAATTTCGAGAGCATACTTCATTTAAGGTAACTTTATGAACTTCTGATTGATGCTCTAATAATTTATTTAAGTCTTCTATTGCTGTTTCACGTTCTTTCAACTGTTCGTTAAATTTGTTGTTTAGCATATCCACTCGAGAAATTTCGAGTTCTTGAGCATCGTTTCTTTCTTCCAATTTAAGCAGCATACTTTGTGCTTCAGCAAGATGGTTAGCCATTTCTTGAAGCTGATTTTTCATCTAAAATTCGAAATGAGATGATGAAGTGATTTACTTTCCTCTTTGAACAATTAATCACATTATATCTAAATAATTATTACAATTCTCAAATTTTTCACTTGTTAAAATTTTTAATACTTTTGAAGCAAAAATAGAAAATAAAGAGCACCTCAATATTTTGAGCGGTCTTCGCATCATTTTCAGCTTGTAATTTCGCAACTTGTCTGGTTGCTATTTTTTTTAAGTCATCGATTTTAGCTTCGAATACAGATTTTAATGATTCCAATTCGCTTAAACTTTCAGCTTCGAGTTGATCGACCAATCCCTTTTTA
The DNA here is from genome assembly GCA_029958995.1 of Bombus sonorus. Taxonomy (NCBI): domain Eukaryota; kingdom Metazoa; phylum Arthropoda; class Insecta; order Hymenoptera; family Apidae; genus Bombus; species Bombus sonorus. Next base: position 3,528,068 of record JARWAU010000008.1, on the reverse strand, counting down.
GCGTCTAATTGATCCATCAAAACATGCACTTGTTCATGTACTATTTGAGAGTTGTTGCGCATAATACTCAGTAAATCACGATGTTCGTTTATGCAATCTTCACCACGTTTTAATTCATGCTGCAATCTTTCCACTTCAGCATTACTTTGAGCCAAACGTTTAGTTAAGGCAGCAACTGATGCTTGATTTTCAGCCATTATAACTTCGAATCTAAATAAAATTTCGTACATGTATACATGTATACATGTATACATGTGTGTACATATATATAAGTACCTATTTCTAAAAATACATATAGTTCTTTCTGTGAAAAATGATGTACCTCTTTCGTCTAGCTACCATCTCTGCTGCCTCTGCTCGGATTTGATCTTTCAGAGCTCTTAATTCATCTTTCTTTTCTGCTAGTTCAGTTTCTGCTCGATCTAATTCCATTTGTAAGCTTTGGCCAAAACTTTCCTAAATTCGTTTAATCAATTATTACAAACTGGTACTTTGAAATATTATCTTTATTTTTTATTACGTTTTACAACCCACCTGAGTTTCTGCAGAGTTCTTTAATTCTTCCAGAGTTGCGGAAAGTCTATTAATTTCAGCATCTTTAATCGCCAGTTTTTCGTCTAATGCCGTTCGTTCCATTTCTACTCGCGCTAGACACGCTTTATACCTTTCCGCGGTAAGTCGCATTTCTTCCTCTACAGCAATCTTTGCCTCTCTGATCATAGCATTTATCTAGATTAATAAATTCATTTTAAAAACTATATGCATACGTTCTTGCAAAAGAGCATAAAATATTCGGCAAACATCACAGAAACTGGAAGAGAGAATACAAAAAAGAAATAGTGTCCACAATAAAAATTCTTTCAGTATAACTCTTTTTCTTCTTGGTATAGTAAAAAAGAATTTTTATTGAACGATTTTTTATTGGGTGTTAGAAGAAAGTACTCAGTCAGTGATGTTTTTTATTTTACGCACGTGTGACCCGCTTACTTTCGCGTCACTATCAGCAATCACTCTTTTTACTCTTTCCTCACATTCGGTACGGCAAGCTGCCAATGTTTCTCTCGTAACAGCTTCTGCATTTGCCACTAATTTATCGGCATGTTGTTTAATTCGTTTCGTTTCTTCTTCGATCTTTTTTCCCGCAGCTTCTTTTGCTTCTGATACTTCTTTGTCTCTTGCTATCGTTAGCTACGCAAAAAATTAATATATGTTATTTCACAAAAAGATTATTATATAACGATTATTATATATTATATATATTATATAATAATTTATGTTTCGAATTAAAATATACAAAAAAAAAGATAAAACAACATATGAATATACATTTTCTATCTCTTTTATATAATTCAATCTTGCATCCTCCAATTGCTGTTTCAGTTTATATTTTTCTTCATCATGAAGTTTTATTATATCACCTAATTCTTCCTGATGTTTTTTCAAAATAAGAGTGTGTTTTCTATGTGAATCTTCTAATTCTTGATGCGCCTCACGTAAACGATTATTAACCTGAATTAAAATAAAAAGTAGGAAGTTAAGAAAATGTTTCTATTATTATTCAAACAGGTAAAAATTTTAATATTTACATCTTTAGAAAGATTTTGAACGTTTTCCAATTCTTTTTTAAGAAAATTATTTTGTTCGTCAATATCTTTTACTTTAGCTTCAATTTCTATCCTACGCGATATTTCAAATTCGTTTTCATTGATAAGGATCATTTTTTCTTTTTCAAAATCGAGTTTCAATTTATTAGTTTCTTCTTCATATTTATATCTAAGATCACCCACTTCTTTCGAAAAATTTTCAACAACTTTTTCATATTCACCCTTTAGTTCGTCTAATTCACATTGAAGGGCAGATAGTTGTCCTTGCAGTTCAAGAACTACATTTTGTCGCTTTTGCAACTTTAACTCCAACTTATCACGTTCCTCCATTAAATCATTAACACATGAATTAAGTTTGGCCTTTTCTTGTTCCAGCAAGCCAACTTCATATTTGTGACTTACTGTTATCTCTTCTAATTTTATTGTTAGTTCTTCAATTTGTATTTCAAGAGATTGAACCTATAAAGAACAAATTTTAAAAATTGTGATAGAATTACAATGTTTCCAAATCATTTTAATTCTTCGAAATAAACAAGTATTTACTCTTTTCACGTTTGTGTGTTTTTTATCTGCCAATTCAGATTCTAACGCTGCTATTCTTTTCGAGAAATCCGCGATACGATTTCTAAGATCACCTTCCATAGCTTTTCTTGCTCCAATTTCGCGTTCTTTCTCCTCTGAAACTTCCAAAAGCTGAAAACGAAGGCGCTTCACTTCGGTTTGATGTTTTTCATCGTAACCATTTAAAATTTCTTGTTGCAATTTAGCCTGGATGCAGGAGTCGTTAATAAAATATTTGTTAGAAATAAAATTATACTTCTTGTTAGAAAGTATTTTACAACCATTATTTCTATATCCTTTCGGTGTTGCTCCTCTACTTCTGTTTGTTTTTTATGCAACTCGTCGAGTTGCAATTCTAATTTCTGCACTTCCTCCTTCATGTCCTCGATGTGCTTCTCAAGCTCTTGTATTGTCCTGTCTTTGTTGGAACATTCTACTTGAAGATCAGCGAGTTGATGCTCAGAATCGTACTTCAATTTTTGGTCGTTAGCAGTAATAAGCCCACGTGACTTCACTTTTGAACTTGATCTTGTTTGGTCTCGATTGTGTTTTCGTGGTGGTTGTGGCTGAAAATACATATTGTTACTGATATTAAAATATTTTCTAGAAAAAACATATATATTTTTTCATAATTCATTAACTCTCTGTAAGTTGCGGTATATCCAAGAGATACAGTAATTTGTGCCATAGTGCAAAGTTTTACATAAAAAGCATATGAATATATGAAAAAAATGTAAATTTATTAAAACATACATTCCAACTATATATGCATTTGTTGTGAAAGAAATATAAAATATGAACAATTAAATAATAATTCTGTACATATCTCTCAGATCAACTGCATCCCTTGCAAGATCAATAAAATTTTTTACATCCAATTAATTTCTATTTCGCACCGTTCTAAAAGTAATTGCCACATTGCTTGCATTTTTAGTGCACACTGATACATTGCACTCTGCACTGGCAACGCTTTTGTTGTCATGAAATCTCTCTGACTTTTCAATAACAAAACCTTTTACTTTACTATCTAATTTTGGATCATATGCCCCTGGTGGAGGTACATCATCTGTAACAATTATTTCTTTTAAAATATAAATTAAGAAAAGAAGATATATATATATATATTGACTACAATAAGTATTTGTACATCGTTATATTTATTATAGCATATATATACTAATAATATATACTAATATAATAATTATTACACACTAATTAATTACATTCAAGTATATTAAATTTTTCATTTACTAACACTTACATATGATTACAAAAAATCGATACTGTGGAAATGAAATAGAGGACCTACTAAAACATTCCATTGGAAAATAAGCGTATGTACAAATACTAATTGTAGTCACTGTATAAAATATATTTTTTGAAAGCTTCGTATTAAATAATTTCATAAAAAAATATTTAATGAAATGGGATTCTATAGGTATATTCTTGTTTCTGCTTTCCTGTTATTGTTCATGTATTCATAGAGTGTAAAAGAATCATTTGTGATGATCACAATGATATAAACACTTTTGGACACTCATATATCGGAGCCTAGGGAAACTGTCCGACAACTGAATCGTAAATAGTCGTAAAAAATTCAACATGGAAGACATGAAGGTTTTCGTTCTGAGCATGCATGACACTTTACTCATCTCTGTTTGTCTCGCAAGAATGCGTACTACTTTGTTATTAACCTTCCATGTTAATTTTTCATGACTAGACACGACTCAATTTTCGAATAGTTTTCTCTAGCAAGTATTGAGACCTTCTTATATGACTGTGGTCATGACGAAAAATTTGTTTACATCCTATATGGGTATAAGGATATATGACTTATGAGAGTATTTGAATATTTACTATAAAAAACTTTCATGTATGTATATATATGTATTATGTGCGTTATATAAAACATTTTAAAATTTCACTAATCCTATAATGAAACACAATTGTCATGATTACACTGATAAAATCTTAAATTTATCTAAAAATGTACAGTAATATGCTATTTATATGAATCTGTTGGTGAATACACAAGTTTATATGGCCAAATTATACATATAATAGAACTCTACTTAATTCTCTCCACTTTGTATAATTTATCACTCGGTTAATCAGAATTCACATTTGCATAAATGGATCCAAATATTTGCTTATAAATACATGTTTTATATGTAGAGGATAGAATGATAAATAAAATTATGAAATTAAATTAATTTAATTAATTAATTATTGAAATAATAAAAAGAATGCAAAATTCAATCAAAATATAAATTTAGAAATAATAAAAAAAACTGTAAGTAATAAAAGCATTGAGAAAAATCATTTGGCTAAATATAGATAAACAAATACATGTTAGGCATTATATAATCAAAGTAACACTTAGCAATTGTTAAGATAATAGAAGCACGATTGAAGTTCAGTTAATCAGGCACTAAATAAAATTTTGTTCATATAAGTAGAATTCATATAAACTTACTATGTACAAACATGTATTTGGTACCTATTACAAACATATATTTATATATACACCATGAAGAGTCACTTTAAACATATAAGACACTTATTAATATAATCATTAATTGACTGCTTACATACTCTTTTGTGATTCCTACCACATATATATGCACTGAATATCTTGTAACTTGTACATATGTTTTAAGATTTATTTCAAACATTACCAATACAGCAATGACAGTCAAATATTACTGAAGTTCTAATAAAAATTCATGTGTCATGTAAAGTTTTTATAAGTACTCAAATATTTGGATAAGCTACTATAAGTGAAATGATAAATATCAATAAATTTGAATAAATAATTGTATAAAAATGAAATTCATTTAATTAATTTCCAAACATTTTTAGTTGATTTCATTATATATTGTGAGAAGTGGAAGGAGTAGTAACACAACTAACGTTGGTAAAAAGAATTCCCGTTTCGGTAGGTGTTAGTTTACATGGAGTAAGCGCAAATGAAAGACAGCTGTTTCTAAATGCAAGAAACATGCTCTATGAGATCATCGAATTACCAGGTGTTCCCTCTAACGTCCAAATCACCCCTTCTTTCATAGTTGCGTAACGAAATCGATCTTGTATCATACGCCTCTTATCCCTCTCTCTCTTATTCTTGCATGCAACACTTAATTTTAAGAATTAAATGGCTTCTGACGTCTCATCTTACATTCGTTTTTATTAAGATAATTTAGTGAATTTATTTTTAATTATTATAAAATTAATATTATACATATACATATTTGCATCAGTAATGCGCGCACACCTTGTAGCAGAAAAAAGTTTGAAACCACTACCTTTCTGATAAATTATCGCGCTATGTTGTACATAATAAATAACTAATTGTCCGCAATTATTCGTTATTGAACTCCACTTTATTATAGCCTACTAAATTTCGATACATCAGAAAATAACATTTTTTTTAAATATACTGTCCATACTTGTACTGTTCGCGTGCTTCAGTGAAAACAATTCCCAGTTCCCGATTCTTACAATTGGGCATTGGATTCTTCCGAAACGTACGTCCTTTAATGACAAAATCATGAAGACACCTTCAAAGAGTTCTTTCACAAATGTTCAGAACATTAGTAGCATAAATTTCATTTTAAAAATCAGTAGCAGTTCGAAAATTAATCTTTTCGGATAACCGATGGATGCAATGGTCCATCTTTACAGTAATTTTTTGATTCATTCTAATAGCATCCATTTCTTTTCTAAAATTTTTAGGTATTGTTTGTTGTTATTATAAATTTAATATGTCATGTTAAATAGACTTTATTATTATTGGATAAATTCGTAGCATTGCTGTATTTGAATGTTCGTCTTAATGTTTGAACGTTCGCAGCAAATACAGCATCAAATTGTTTCATACCCATTCTTTCAAATACTGTTCATGTTTTAAAAGTCTTGTGGCCGTTCGTAGATAAATTTTGAGTGTATATGTAATTGTAAGGACAACTTTGAACTGTAGGTCATTTAGAAACTATAATATAATGCAATAATCTATCAGAAAAGTAGTCTTAAACTTTTGTCCAGTACCGATATATATATATATATTTATTTTTTGGCTCCACAGCCTAGAAAAAGGATATATCATTAATAATTCTATAATAATTAAACGATCGATCGTTCATTATTTTTGTTATGAGATTTTTCTGCTACTATATGTTAAGTTATATTTACAATAACATATATTTATAATTTAAGTTACGTAAAAGATAGAAATAAATAATGAGTTTAATTTTACTATTGACTTCGTTCGAGAAAATCAAGTGTTAACTAACAAAATTCTGCTAATATCCAGTGAATAAAAATTAATTTTTGAAAATGATATATAAAACACTGTTATAATATACATATATTACTATATAATATATAATATATAAAAATATTATCAAGCTTCTATTTTTATTACTATAAAATAAGATATAATTTATTATTTACATAAATTCATATATAAATGCATAATACAAGTAATATTTAATACTTTGACAACTATTTCTCAAGTAAAAGACTCATAATTTAGAAGAAAAATTGTTTTCCAATACTGAAACATAATAGAATTTATTATATTGTAATGTCATATTATATTTATACTATAAAAATTATATTATATTTGTTAAAAATATGTACACTACATACATTATACTGTACTTTCTGATAAGTAAACTTATTTTGTTAATTATAATTAACTATACTAGTTAACAATAAAGGATATATGACAACTAGAACCAATATATATATAGGTATGTACTTCTACATATAAATAAATAATATTTCATATTGATATTAATATTTTCTAACATATCTTCAATTTACTTCCCGCCAAATACATATTGTGTAAATATAAAAATTACACAACATTTGGTAATTTCGAAAAAGTAGGGAGGTAATGAAAACAACAAATTTATAAAATAATAACATTACTATCATTTTACATATATAAGAGAACATACATTATAATGGGCAATAAATGAAAATAGAGTTATAGAGATATATGTTTACTTACTTTCGAATTCATTAAATCTTTGGATTCTGGCTTTTGAAAATGACATTGTGAAATGTTTTTAACGTATTTTGACAACAGAACACAACAAGAAACTAACAATTTTGAAAATAATGTTAATACTTATCACTGATTTTAGTACGGAGAAAACACTATTCACGGTGTTCGTTACACCACTTCCCTCTTTGAACTGTAATCTTTGAATGAGAAGGAAAGGCACTAGTCACGACATTAACTTCCTAGTCGGATTCAAACATTTCTTCACTCCACCGGTCCTTCTGATTTGAAATAACGGTTACACAAGTTGAACAATAGTAAAATGACGAATCAACGGACATGTGTTATGTAACTGACCAATCAGATAATAGATACATTTCTGCTATGAACCAATCCCGTACCAAAAACTTAGATTATTAGAAGATAAATTTAATGACAATTTACTGACAACATTTAAATGACAATTTATTATATATATATATAAGTTGAATATATAATCAACTAACATATACAATTACAAATTTATATTTTAAACTACTTTATTATGATTACAATTAATGTTTATAACATTATATGTTATTTGTGATATCTAAAACATTTGGAATTTTTAAAAGAAAATTAAAAATTAAATTGTAATTTTATACTAGGATATCAAAATTTAAAGTTCAAGAATTTTTGTATACGCTCCTGACATGTTACATAAAAACTTAAAATATAGAATGTATGATTTTAAAAATTATTATACAATGTATATATAAAATAAAAAATAAATTTATAAAAAAATATTTGGTTAGTGTAAATAATAAAGTTTTGGTTTATTTATTTGGATAAAATTTGCCACGTTGTATTGCATAGACCAATAAGATTCGTACATTATCTGCTGTAACGTGCTGTGGTAGAAGATCATTTTTATTTGTACTATATTAATTTATGCTGTTTGTAATGGATTTTAAAACAAGTATTGTACTGTTGGGACTTATTTTAAGTTTAAATTATGTTTATGGCCAATACAGGATGAAAAACGTGAGAATTTAATTACTTTATTACAATTGTTATACATATGGAAATGACAAATTAATTTTTCAATTTCTTAAATTCTTTAACAATTCACTTTAACAATTTTACGCAATATACAAGTTTTCAACATAACAAAAATATGTTTAATCTTCAATCACTCAAAATTTACTTAAATTTTAGTTGTTTTATATTTAATATAAGTAAAATAATATATTTCAGACTCCTAGCTCTTCATTGTCAGACCGAGTACAGCAGTTATCAGAATTAGCTCTCACAAGACCTGTGATTAAGTTCAATGGGGCAAAATTTAAAGAATATGTTAAAACTACACCAAGAAATTATTCTGTTGTTGTAATGTTTACAGCTATGGCACCTCAAAGACAATGCCACATATGCAGGTAATTTTAATATTAACTTATCTTCAAACTTTACTACATTTAGTGTTAATTAGCCTTTTTATGTTTTTATTTTGTCAGGCATGCAAACGATGAATTTGTAATAGTAGCGAATTCATTCAGATATCAATCTCATTCAAAGAAGTTGTTCTTTGCATCTGTAGATTTTGATGAAGGATCTGATGTTTTTCAAATGGTATGTAATACATCTATGCTTATACAGGTTATTCAAGAAGAAAACTAAATAAATTTCATAGTATATTTGATAGGTTACTCTGAATCATAAAAATTATATATGTTAATAGAAACAAGGACCAATACTTAAAGGACTTATAATACTTATAGTATTCATTAAGAAGAATAAAAAATATCTAATCAGTCTCCTTTCGATAGTAATGCTTTTAGCACAAAATCGATTTTTATTATTTATTAGGCTTCCATATCATAATCATATTTCACTTCTGACATAGAAGAATTGGAAATATTAGTTCAAGATTGTAATAAGGTTGTATACAAGATTATTAACATCAATGAAGATTACTTCATAAACTCAAACTGTGGTAATTGATAATGTAACAAAGTGAACAACAATTATTTCAAAAGAACATGAACCAAGTCTCAGTATATATGACCTTGATTCAGAATAATTTATTAAACACATGGTGGAATTTTTGCCTATGACATACTATGTATATAGGAATATAATACGTGAGAAATAAAAGTAAATGTATTTACAATAGATGCGATTAAATACTGCACCAGTATATATGCATTTTCCACCAAAAGGCAAACCAAAACCTGCAGATACTATGGACATTCAAAGAGTAGGATTTGCAGCGGAAGCAATTGCAAAGTGGATATCTGAACGTACTGATATTCAGGTATTTATATATATATGTACGAGTATTTAATCAGTAAGAATCATATTAACATGTTCAAGGTGTGTTATAGATTAGAGTACTTAGACCACCGAACTATTCTGGCACAGTGGCAATAATAATGTTGCTAGTACTTATTGGAGGATTTTTATACCTGAGGCGTAACAATTTAAATTTCATTTATAATAAAACAATATGGGGTCTTGGTGCATTGGTAATAGTCATGGTATAAATATATTCATTGAAATGACAATTTATCTTCTAATGTTTTTTTAAAACAGTTCTTTACGCTTACAATGATATCTGGACAAATGTGGAATCATATTAGAGGTCCACCTTTCATACATAGATTACCCAGTGGAAACGTAGCTTACATACATGCTTCTTCTCAAGGCCAATTTATTTTAGAAACATACATTGTTATGATTTTGAGTATCCTTTTTATTAAGGTGTATAAGTGATTCATAAAATAAATTTTAATCTAGTTTAACCCTTAGGCATTTGTTGAACAAATATAGTATTATATATGGAGCTTAATCAAGTAATACAAAAATCAAAGTTTTTACTAAATCATCAAACATTTTCTATTTTGAAAAAATGTTGGTCATAAAGCTATATTAAATTTCAATAAGGTCTATTTCTTTTATTTCATAAAGGATTAATGCCAAAATTGATTTGTCTTTTCTTAAATCATAAATATTCGACAGTGAAATGTTATGGTTTGTGTACTATACAGTTGTTATGACCTTACCATGACTTTCTCAATGCATAGATATATAGCTAATATTTTTCTTAACGAAATGTAATAAGATGGAGCAGTGGTATTGGGTATGATATTAATGACTGAAGCCGCTTCACGTAAAGGTGATGTAAAAAAGCGACGAATATTCGCAGCAATAGGCATTGGATTAGTCGCTATCTTCTTTAGTTTGCTGTTATCACTATTTAGGATCAAAGTACAGGGCTATCCGTACAGGTAAATAAAATATTTTTTAATTTGTATTTTATTCTTAATTGATAAAATATTTTCATGTTGGTGTATATTAATATATTTATAAAAACATTAATTATTGTGATGCATGCAAAAATTCTGAATAAATATATCAATATACTCCACTTTTTATATTTTTCTAAGAATTACTATTATCTCGTATCTCAGAGAGGATTAAATTATTTGTTTCAGCTTACTGTTCAAATGAAAGAATAAATAAATATATAAGAAGTCAATATTTGTATATATTGCAAAGAAAATTTCTCACTTATTTGTCAAGATTAAAAATTAGGATACAAATAATAAATAAATACTTTAGCTTTAATTATTGTTAAAGTGTTGTATTTTAATCATAATTTACATTTGTTTGTACGTAATGTAAAATAAATTAATATTTAAAATCATATTATTTGTTTTATTATTGTCTTAAGTCACATCAATTATGCAAGATCATTAGCGGCTGGAGATATTATGAGGGTATAACATGTGAGAACTATGAGAAAATAGTGATGGTGTAGACTTACAGGTTTATGTGGACTTAGAATTACCAGAGCCACACTGAAGTAGGCATATATTGCTTAATATAATTTATTTCAAATGTTATATAAACATATACATCATTAAGAAGACATAACTATTTCACTCCTTCCATTTAATTATAGTATTGCTTTGTAAATATAATTAAGATTTCTATAATAACATTATATGTATAATAAAAAGAATTTTGTCATACTTAAAAAATGTAAGGAAGTAGAATTCTTCGCGACATTGGATAATTTTTAAATGTTTGTATATACCATTTGTGAGTCAGTACAGCAGTAACAGTCTAAAATAAAAGAAAGAAATTATTAATTCAAAGTTACATACATACTTTAAAAATGTTATATAATATTTTTACCTGATTAATTATGACCCAAAGTGTAATATAATGAAAATTAGTACTTTGCCATAAGATAATAGAAAGTAGTATATAAATAATTATCTCTGTAAATTGCAATGCGCCTGATATATACTCAAACAGACCACCATGTGGTATTTTATATGCTGTGGAAGTAATTTTTCTATCTTTATTATATCGTAAGTTACTAAGAATAAAATTTGTCCTGAGTTGTACATATGATGATAGTACAAAAATAATAGCACATATTAGTTGTAAATATGTAATTCTTCTCCAGGAAAAATTTCCTTCTGAACCTATATGAGGAACATGCAGCTTTAAAAGAAATTGGGCTCAATTGATTAAAAATAAATTTTAATCTGATATTTATAAGTGTTGAATTACCTTCAACAAAACCATTAGATTCACCTATGATACATACCAAAGTTCCTATGTAATGTATGTATCCCATTAAGTAATGGCTAATATTCATCGTATTATCACTAAAGATATTTACAAAATATGTTTCATAAAATCGTTTCCAGCAGTGTAAAGTTAAAAGTAGAGTTGCTATAAATGTACTTTCTGATGATACTGCAAAACATTTGTTAAACAAAATGCTTACTAATAAAAGATAATTTTTATTAGCTTTTTACGCCTAATTTTTACGCCTAATGATCTACGCCTAAATACTTCATCGTCATTCATATACCAATATACATATTTCTTTTAATCAAGTCAATTGTCGAATTTATTTCTCTTTCAATTTTCGGCAATTTATTTTCGAGCACTTATCCAGACTTTAATAAATAAGTTTAAAATTCAATAGCATCTAAGTATTTACCTAGTGCTTGTCTGAATGATCCCAAACATATATTTAATATCCATATAACATTTTTGGGACTATTGCCCGTCCAGAAAAATTTACAAATTACTAAATATAAGATATAACTTGAAACTGGTGCAGCCAAAACATAAAAATGTTTAAACCATCTACAATGTTATAAATGATTACTTTTCAAAAATATTGTAATTAACTAATAATATATTGATGAATTTGTTGAAAAGCTATTTTCCCAGTTGATGGGATTTTAATGGAACTTCTTTTAATCACTTTGTTGTGACGTACATATAAGAAGAAAGATAATATGCAAATGCATCCGTATATTAATATTGTTCATGAATATGCTAACAATATTTCTTTCTTAATTAAATTACCAATATTTAAATATCATAAATGTATATAATGTGCTCAATTTAGCTGACGCCTATTAATATCAACAGTACTTTATTTTTTCTTAAAATCAATAGAGTTCTTTTTTATTATTTCTCTTGTTATATATATGTCACAACAAAATGATTAAAAAGTGTTCTGTTCAAATCCATGGGTTTTTCAACAAAGTGGCCAATATATTAATTAATTAATGTATAATATTATTATTACTCACTTTTTAGGTACTTCTGCATTTTTAATTATTGATTGATAAGTAATAGAATATTTACCATACCGAAAAGAACGAGTTATTAAAATGGGCAGGTAGGCTTCCATATAAATGATCAATAGTCCAACAATACCCGTAAATAACGAAGCAGAAATAAATATAATAAGTATAATATTCACTTGCATTTTATTTTAATTCTTACTGACAAAGTAAATGTAACACTGTTTATATTCTGATACGTCTGCTGCTACTTATTTGCTCCACTGAACCCACTTTTATACAAGTTAATAGACTAGAACAAAGTACATATGTATATTTATACATATATAAGTATGATGGTAACTATATACATATGTATGTATTATTGTTATCTAATCAACATTTTATAGCTATGTAATGTAATGGAACTGTTTGAATATTTATCGTATGTACAGGGAGTACAGGGAGTATCGGTAGGTATATTAGGAGCATTTATTGTTTTTGTGGCATTCCCATTAATCTCAGAAGAAATTGTTTAAAACAAACGATCAGTGTCGATTTGATTACAAGCTACAATAAAAAAATTTGCTTGATTTTTGCAAATCACACTATATATTCTTAATTTGATAGAGTTATAGTTGACTCCAAAATGAATTCAATGATTCTACTAAACTATGATTTTCACATTATCTTGAGTTCAGAAATTTTGACTTCTATGATTATAAACGTCAATATGGAAACTTATTTTATTTATTCATATCTTTTATTTTTTTTATTTCTTGATTTTTCATTCATTCACAGATCTATTGGAAGCGTTACATATTTAATGTGCTTGATTCAGAATCGTATCTTAATTATACGGCAGACATACGGATGAAAAATAATACCTGCTACATTTGCGAGATAATCTTTGCCTCGCATGACAACGCCATCGAAGATTCAGGAACTACAAAACTAGACAACGATAGGAAATGTTCTTGTATTTAAAGGGTTATGTATTTAACTTAGAAGTAACTTAATTACCCGTGTTCGCGAAAACATGTGGGTATGGCAATAATGTAACATATACGCTTGCAGTGTTGTTAGAAATTTAATTACCCGAGAAGGCAGAGCGGTTTAGATGTCGACGAAGAGGTTTAAATTTGACGTCACATAAAGAGAACACGATCCCTGAGAAAACGAGTCTCACGTTTTCACCTTCGGATAAAAAGAAGACAGATGTACTGGCTAACTAGTCAAAATTCTAAACTCAGCATGGAAAATAAATTAAAAATTTACAGAACGACAATAAAAACAACTTGGACGTACGGAATTGGTATTCCACTATGGGGGACAGTAGTAATGAGCCACATAAATAAACTAGGGTCGCTACAATCGAAGATACTGAGCACAATAGTCAATGCCCCATGGTATGTCAGAAACAAAGATATACGCAAAGACCTAAAAATACCAACGGTTATAGAAGAAATCGTCAGGTACGCAGAAAAATAGAAGGAAAGGACGGCAACACATCCAGCTGGTTGCTGAAGCGAGCAAAACTCTGATATAAAAAAGATTAAAGAGAAAACACCTCACTGACCTCACTAAAGAAATAAAATAAACAAACTCGAAGATGATATCCCGCTTAACCAACCACATGTTATTTAGCAATTAAGCTAGAAAAATTTACCAAATGTCCAGCTGGACAAATTGTAAAGTACAAATTAAATAATAAAAAAGAAAAAAAAAAGACGTTTTCACCTTACAATTTCATATTTCTGCGTGTTTCAGAAACCTAGAAGGAAGCGTGCGTACTCAGTTCTGTATCCACATTTCTTTTTAAATGACTGATATCTTGAATTATGCTTACATAAAATGTAACTAGAATGTTGCTTTTTTTTAATTAAAAATTACATTCAATTGTAATACTTATTAGCGAATTACAATACAATGAAATCGTATACGTTCTAATAATCTTCGAGATCCTTCCTATAGTTCGTTGGTTAATTTTCATTTTTTATGTATTAAACATTTTCTTGCAGATAGTACTTCAAAATTTATTAACGATAACTTTCTACAAATTCACCGTTTTTATCCGATTTTGGATCTGCTGTGAATAAATTGGAATCCGAACTGACTAGCGTAGTATATACCATGTGCAAACCGAAAACAGCGGGAGTAGAAAAGAAAGTGTGATGAATGTGTGTACATAGAGTTGCGAACATGCAACTAAGGGCGTGCAGCTAACTTGGCTCATGTGAATTTACTAAATACTGTTTATTTTACACCTTTACGCTTGATTAATTAATCTTATCAGAATACATCGACTGTAAGAACAAAGGACAAGGAAAGCAATTGAGACACAATAAGACACCTCATACGATTCATATTTAACAAATCAATTTAAAAAAGTAGAAATTAATTCATCCTCGTGTTACAGTGTACCGTGTGTACAGAGTGCCTAAGTTTCGGACTAGTCGGTAAACGACAGAAGCTGTGTATGTTAGGGATGAAATTGATCGATCGAAGCAGGCCCCGGTGTGCCGCGTAAATTGTTCCAACGAGAACGCAGTTATTTATAAATGGCCAAAATAAGAAAAATAAAGCTTCTATATATTTTTTATTTCATCGATATAACGTTTTTTTTATTGAATTGTTGAGATTCTTACGATCAAAATGATACCGAATATGACTATAGACGCGAAAGGAGGACGGTTCAGTTAGCTGCATAGAAGAAAATGTGTAGGTTAGTTTGGATATGATGTTCTACGATTGAATTGAATACTGATGGTACATTTGTCATTTAATGATACGTTCGGCTTCCTATCGCTCTAACATTAACTAATGTCGTTTGCCAAGTAGTCCGAAGAAACTCAGACACTGTAGCACGAGGATTAAATTAATTTCAATTCTTTCGAACTGCTCTAAATATGAATTCTATGAAGTGTCTTGTTGTATCTCAATTACTCTATTTGTTTCTTATTTTTACATTCGTCGTATTCACAGTAGAACGACTTAAAATAAGGTAATGGCGGTAAATTTGTTGAGAGTTATCGTTAACAAATTTTGAAATACGACGTAGGAGAAGATGTTTAATATGTTAAAAATGAAAATTACTAATCTCGATGTTTATGAGAATGTGGATAATTTCATCGTAATTTGCTAATAACTCTAGCAACTGAATACAATTCTAAATAAAAAAAAACATTGTCATTAAATTTCAGGTAAGCATAACCCAAAATATCAGTTATAAAAAAAAGAATTAAGTTATATATAAGAATAAAGTACGCTTGTTTACTTCGAAGCTTCGAGCGTGCACAAGGGCATGAAATCGTCGGGCGAAAACGGCTCACTTTTTCACTGATTATCATCGTGTCTCCTTATTGTGACGTCATATTTAAAGTAACAAAACCGTTCTGGTATTCTTGCCTAATTGTACTTCTAGCAACAACTCATAGATGGCGAGCGATATTTGACTGTGTAGTAAGCGCATATGTTACACTGTTGTCAATTTCATATATAGATAACCCTAGTAGATAACCCTATATATGTCAATGAAAATAAATCGAAGCCTATCTTGTCTTCACCCTATGTAAAGGCACATGTCGTCCAGTTAAATCCAGTGGTGTGGAAGTTTCCTCGAATTGTTAGTTAAATATCTCGAAATGACATTAAACAGAAGATTGACATAGAAAAAGCGCAAAGAAACTAAACGCAATAAGCTCAAAATAAAAGTAAAGAAGATATATTGGTTGATAGGAAGATATTTCAAATGAAAACTTGAAAATAAAGTGCTGAAATATCAGATGATCAGTACGAACGTATCAGCAAGCAAATCAAATATTGAAATACAACAAAGATTCCAATCAATTGAAAATTTTACAAATCATATGTAACACCCATTGATATATAACCAACGAAGATATACTAGATAACTAGATAACTATAGATAAGTAGATACAGCAAACGTCATGTTAAACGTTAAGCAAATAACAAGGCACAAAAAGTTACTAGCCGCAGAGTTAACATATCCCAAAAAGCGTGTGTTCAGATTAAAATGACATAATCTGCTAGATCTGGCAAATTTCCTTTTTTGAACATAAGTACAATAAATCATTAAGACAGGATTTAACTTGTTACTATATGCCACGAAATAAAGACAACAAATTCTTAAGAGGAATTGATTGTAAATATCTTAAGATAAGATAAAAAAAAAAATGTATTATCTAAAGTTAGTGTCCTACTTGTCCATTATAGCATACTATGCAAAACGGTATATTATTATTGTTGAATTTATTTACTATATAATTTCATTTGTTTCATAAAATAATTTTTTAATAGCGACTAATCAATAATTTATAGGGACTACTTTAATAGGGACAGAGAAACTATACGTGATCATTACAGAGGAGCTCAAGAACGAATCTGCGATTTTATTCCAGTTTTTTGCAAAACTTAAAGAGTTATTTGGTCAATAATGTTTCACAAGACACGATGATTTAAAGGATTGCGTAAGACGATGATTATGGGAACTAGCGGCGAAATCGTCTGATGAAGATATACAAAAATTCGTATAATGTTACGATAAATGTATAGTAGTATGTATACTAAAGTTACAAATCAAAAAATCTTTTTAAAATGCATTTTTATTATTGTTATTTCAAAGCAGATATTACTTTTTGGGACTCGTACATAATACCATTTGCAAAAATCAAGGTAACCTAGACTCTTTATTGAAAAAGCAATCTTTTCGTAAAGTTATTGGAAATGCTATAAAAATGATGAGTACTCTAAGACTATACATTATACACTTCGTATAAAAATTGATGATTTTTCACTATGTCGTAAAGCTTTTTAGAGTTTGAACAACTTTTTGCTATACATATAATTATAGACTTGACTTCAGAAACTTCCGAGACATTTGCAAAAAACTGCAGGTACCACTGTAGTGTATTTCTGCTTGTAATTGTGCGTCTATTTGACCGCATACGTCAGTTTGGTTGCCGCTTATCTTCTGTTTGTAACTGTGAGTCCGACGAATATAAAGGACCCGTGCACAATGTATACATCCGAGGATGCAACAAATGTTTATTATAATTCACTTAAAACGTTGGCGCCGGCGCGACCCACCGGTGGGTCAGACGTGTCTGTCCCGAGGGGCGGCGATAGGTCACACATATATTTCACAAAATAGGTATAAAATAGGTTTATATTATCTTATCTCAACATTATAAGTAGACATGCAATAGTAAAAACATAACAATTCAATATTTTAAACTTAACATAATTATTTCCTTTCATCATGCAATTTTTTAAAACAAGTTAGGCGGAGTGTCGGCTGGCTCTTACAACAATCACAATATGTTATTTTTTTGGTTCTTTTCGCGGCATACTTTTTACCTTTTTTTCTAGAAATGCGTTTACAACTTTCTTTACACCGCCGTTTCGTTTTGCTCGCGGGCTCTTGGTACGACTGCAGAAAATGTGGGCAGTACTTCATTTTCACTTAGCATCTCTTCTCTGGTGGGGATTCACTAATATTTAAAAGGTGATAAATAATTTCTTCACGAAATTTTAAAATTTTGATACTTTTAGTACCCTATCTTCTATGTACATACCACGCATTTATGAGGCAAGTCCCACATATTAATTCCATTACAATTTTTTATGTCATTTTATGGTTCTGCGCAAACAACTATAATAGGATGCCATCTAATCGGATAGATCAATCCCCTTTTTAGAATTATTATAAGAAAAAAAAAAAAGACAGTGTCTGGCTTTAATTTACTATTTTCCCCCTGAACAATAACACACCTATGATTTTTAGAAGTAGCTAGCATACATACTGACCTTTTGTCAGTCTATTTTACGTAACTTAACAAGATTTTCGTCGTGCATGTTCCTTACCCGCGCCGTTGTTATCCGACGGACATACATGATTATTCTTTTTTGCTGTACGGAATTGAAAACTTTGTTGATTTGCGCTATGAAGGTTTCTTATAGAAAAATGTTCACAGAATTGCGTGCAATGGTCATAATTCGCGTCAGACCTCTACTTTTTGAGAAAAATCGAAAACAGTACAAAATTAGGGCCAAAGCTGGTCGCGTTAGCTTTACTTAACATTTATAGATATATGCAAATTGATATTGACAAACTATTGTATATCAATATATTAGTTGAAGTCCACGGAATTTATTGAACCCAACAGGAATCGTATAGCCTTTGTAATTTTGTTATAAATTGAGGTCAATTGCGGTCGTGTCGAACAATCTAATATGACCCACCGCCGTCCCACGAAGCAGACAGTGAATTTGGGCGTCGCCCCACGGAGAAAACCATGAAAATTGGCGTCGGTGTCAACGTGTTAAGATGAAAATCATCAATAATTGGGTTTGGGGTAGATCTTTAAATCTATTTTAATATCATTTTATGTCGTTTGCATATAATAATAACAAATTAATCATAAAAATAATAGGCAAATGAATAATTGATATTATTTTACGAGATAAAGTAATCATTATTATTTTATGCGTTTTGAGATATTGATAAGTATTGTCGGACGCTACGAGGCGGCCGGATTGGAAAATTTATTCTAATCATAAAATTAATACATTGATTATATTTATTTTTAATTGAATTTAATTGAAATAGACATTTCTTGCAGTCTCTCATATACATTGTGCACAGGATTTTTACGCCCGTTCAAACTTCGGTTACAAACAGAAGATAAACGGCCGGCGACTAAATTGGCGCATATAATACCATGTATATACTGTATATACTGTAGTGATATCAGCAGTTCTTTACGAATGCTTGGAAATTAAACGGGACCGGTGGTTATGTGTATAAGGGAAAATTCACAAGGTTAATTTTTATAACATATTCAGAAGTTATCGACGTTGGGGAGTACGGAACAGTCCTATAAGATTACTAAATTTTTAATTAATTGATATATTTAAAGGTATATGTCCGCTACTGTATGTATCTAAAATATATTGTTATATGTTTCCGAAATCTCAAGGAAAAATATTTTAAGCATAATACATATATATATGTGAATTAAAAGTTTTATTTCAATTAAATATTTATAGACAAATATAATTAATTTTGATCACATTACAGCACGGATTACATTACAGTTCCTTACAAAACACGCATAATATTTCACATGCATAAAAAGGTAACAGATTTTTACATTAAAATAAATACGTTTCTTTTCAGTACAACTTTAAGACATTCAATCGAATCAAGTGCGTACTTTTCGATAACAATGCAAATTTATATGATTCCGAATGGATGTGTTTCGGATTGAAATTTTACTTTAGGAAACACAAAATTATAGTCTTTTTTTGTGTCATTTATTAATTTTCGACCTTTAACTTCAGGAATGTAGCGGTTCAAGAGTTAGCCGCATCTAAAATTGAGCGTTTTTAACGTAATTTACACTCTGAGTTACTTCGCTATTTTGTCTTCTATTTGACAATGAGTCATAATTCATTCAATGAGTGGAATCGCTGGTTCTATAAAAATGCACCTGAATGTGTTATATTATTCAAGTTCCAGGTTAAATGATACGCATTTGTGCCAAATCGAAGTTTTAAAGAATTGTTATCTGAATGATTGTATAATTTTATAAAATGTATTACAATACATAATATGAATATCATTATAATACTTAACATATTGTTATGTTAATTAGACATTCCATATACTTAAATGTTTCTTATGAATTTTTACTTGTTATATTAACATAAGGATGGAAATTTCTAGTAAATTTCTTAAAAACGGCTCTAATTTTAGACAAGGAAAAAAATCGATGTCACGAACATTTTTGAATTATATTGATATTTTAAATTTATCATAAACATGAACTTCTATCCTGAAAATTAAACAATCATTTTGCAAAAAATCAGGTAAATCTCGTATTCGCACAAATTCTGTATAACCAAAACTGCGCTTATTGAGTTCACATATTGGTTTTCTAAATGCTTCAAGATCTGGTCTTGATGAAGTTATTTCTCGTATATCTTTCTCCCGATTATCTGGGTGAACCAAAACAAAGTACATTGTTCCATTGAATGGCCAATCTAGACCATCATCATTTTCTGACTTCATTATATGCAGAAGGAGTGACAAAGATTCAGGATCTTTAGAAGATATATTAATTCTAGCACAAATCTTGTAACCATTAGGGCTCGTATAAAAGCCAGGACTATAAAACATTTTTAACGAATCATTCATCATGGTTTCAAGTTTCTCATGAAAACAATGTAATCTCCAAATATAAACTCCATTACAACTACGTAAAGATATTTCTTCCTGGCTAAATCGTAAAGAAGTTTGCAAAGTTGTGAGTTGAGTTTTGTAATTAGAAATGGTTATAGATAGTTCCTTGTTTTCTTGTTCCAGCACCACTATCCTTTCATATAAATTCCTAATAGAGGATAATATATTTAATCACAATAAAGTATTTAACATGTCCTATAGAAATTTTTTATACAATAGCATGCAAAAAGAATTTACTTTAATAAGTGTTGCCATTCTAGTGGTGGTTCATTTTTTTCTATAGAAGTTGTATTTTTTGGTGGAGGATCCCATAATTTAGATTCTGCAGCTATAGCATTAACGTTATTTTTTGAAACAGATAGTTGTGTTAATATGTTCAGGATCATCTATGAAATAGATGGAAAGTCATTACTATATTGTAACAAAATTTGATTGTATTAAATAAAATAAACTAACAATTAAATGGATATTTATATTTCCTTCTAAATGTGCATGTAAATCCTCTTCAGTATGAAAAGTTTTCATGCAACCAACATTCTTAAAGGAACAATAGACAGTTTGTGAATCTGCCAGACTTCTTTTATACGAGCATCCATTTATATGTGCTTCCATATCCATTGGGGACATTTTAATCTCACAGCCAAATTGTTGGTAGAGACAAGGTATACGTTGTTGTGATATCTCTCTGCTTGTATATAAATCTCTGAATAAATCATTTTCAGATTTTAAACTTTTACTATCAACTGGACAACAAGCACCTTCTTTTCTAAAATATAAAAATCGGATTCATAAATGTAAAATATAAATATAATATGTTATATGTATATATACATATTTATGCATGTTACTTTATAACATCTTGAAATATAACTTACTGAAGCCACGTGTATATACATTGCGAACAAAATTTATGACCACAAGATGTTAAAACTGGATCACGCAGCCAAGTTAAACAAATAGGACACTCGAATCTAGGTTCAAGGTATTCTTTCAAAGCATCACCACACTTCATATAATAGTTCAGTTACCAGAATAAATGAAACATAATAGGAGTGTTAACACAAAATGGAAAGCAAAGCCTTTTGAGATATACATTGTAATAGCAATGCAACAAAATCAGTTTTTTACAGTTTTTAACAACAGAGAAAATGAAATGAAGTAAATATTACTAATATCTATAAGTTTAAATTCAATAAATATAAATGCACATACGTACGACAATATTTTCTTCAGCTATCTTAACATGATCTTTAAAATTGTCCGACTTGGCCATTTTATCTGTAAGAATTTATAATTTACTATATACACAATAATTATAATCTGTAATGTGATACAATTTTATCAGCATAAAAATATATCAGCAAATATGTTATTACTTGCAATTATTAAATTGTAAAAGCAATGTAATTTATTTGCAACTATGAATAGTGAAGTTTATACAAGGTATTTCAATTAAATTAAATATCCAAATTATTCTTTCTGCTATTAAAGGTAACAAACAATTTGCTAAAAACTTTAATGGTTTTAAGGCGTGTATTTGATAATATTTGCTTCTTTATAATGCAATGTTATTAGTTAGTAACAAGACAAATTCAATAAATGAATATACCATAATATTGAAGTGATCTTGTACAAGTAAAATGAATTTAAATAGATACAATACAAAATTGGTAAATTAGCATATTTTGTTACATGTTCGACAGATCAATAAATTTCTACAGAAAGCCGTGTATGTAACTCTACCATTAATTAATATTAATATATATAATATATAATAATATATATATAATTATAATTAATTAATATATATGGTATATAACAACGCATTTCATCATTAACAAATAATCTTTAAAATGATTTTAGGGACACGTTTTTATCATGATCAAGGTAATAATACATTGCATCTTATAAGGAAATAACCCAAAAATTTTCAATCTTTAATTTTGTTATGTATTTTTACATTTATATGTGAAATAGTAATTGTTCCTTATGTGATAAAGAACAAACTATTCCACATTTAAAATTGTATTAGGAGATAATTTATCTTTCTTTTCTCCAAAGATTTTTGATTTGTAATTTATGATATTTGGCTAGTAATATTGGTTTAATTGTAAGAGTCCAAATGCGTGCTTTAAATCTATTTAAATTGCCCTTAATCATCTCTTTTCATCTTTAACAGCAACAGAAATAGTTTAAATATCCGATTCAAGTGAGGTACTCTGTATGAAACAATTGCATTGTATATGTATATGTATGTATAATAATTTCTATGTACACATATTTTGAGATATAACATTATGAAGATACCTACAACTATTGTAAAAGATGATATATTTTCTTCTCTCTTTATAATACAATTTTTTCAAAGGTATTTAAGAGTTTGTGGGATTTGTAGCCATTTTTAATTAAATTATGAGTCACTTTTTATAACATGAACATGAGAAAAGCACTTCGATTATATAAATTCGTATCATTAGAGAGGAAATGGGTGTACTTTTATGATTCTGGTTGTTTCTGGGCTAGTGCTGCACCATACGGTCAAGTGCTAAAGGTGGCACATGCAAGCATATACAAGAACCTATAAAAGTATGAACCTGTCCTGTTGAGTTGCACGCTAGCATAGACAAGAACCTATTGAGTTTCGCGCTACAAGAACCTATTTTAATTTTACGGTCTATGGAAAAGTTCATATCTGCTTATTTGTCCGAGATAGACAAGTATGAGAATAACAAAATCATATAATAATTAAACTAATTGTAAGTTGCCTAAGAAAGAGAAATTAATTATTTATTATATTTTTTTAGAGAAGAAAAGAGAATATTTTCTTTCAAACGATAATAGATCAATGGAGCGATGCAATAATTTTAATATACCATACACCATACAACATTTTCCATAAACCATTTAGATTCAATATCAACTCTGCATGTTAATCGTACTGGCATGAATATTTTTTCATCGTCGCATGGAACTATTATACATATCTTTAGTAAGTACGATCGTGTTTGTTAAGACCAATTTAACGACCTTGCGCATGAGGTCATTTACTGTTGTAAAATGTTATAAATTCGTGAATTCCTAAACAATCAAGTGAGCCAAAGTCCTAGCTAGTAGCTATTAGCTACTTTATTATTATTTATTAGCTACTATATTAGCTATTAGTAGCTATTATTAGGATCGTAGCTCGTATGTATTCGCGATGCCTTCCGCGAGCTCGTCGTTTTTCAATTTATTGACGATTTCAGAGATTTGGGGATCGCGACGCTGTTCCGCTAGAAGCCAATCCTTTGAAATTTCGGCGAGATTAATCCTCTTTTCCTTGATCTCGCTAATAGGGGTAGGGTCGACGTCGACAGGGTTACGCGAGAGGAAATCTACATGCGCTTACCTTCTCGGTACATGATGTCGAACGTAAAAGTCTGTAGATAGGCCCACCACCTATAAACCCGGTCACTCAAATTCACTTTATTGCGGGCTGCCTTCAACGAATTGCAGTCAGCAACAACTAGAAATTCCCGTCCGTGCAGATAGTGGCGAAAGTATTTAATGGCGTTTACAACTGCCAGCGTCTCTAATTCATAAGAATGATACCTGGATTCCGCGGGACTCGTTCTTTTACTATAGTATTCTACTACCCGGTTTTTGCCGTCAATTTTATGCATTAAAATTGCCCCATATCCGTCCGAACTAGCGTCCGTATGTAGTTCGATCGGGTAATTCGAGTTGAATATTAAAACACCGGCTCATTCGTTAGGATGGAAATTATTTTTTGTCTTATACTTTCGTGCCTATCTGTACAAATTAAGTTTTTACTACCGGAAGTAAGCGCGTACAGCGGTTTCATTACTTGCGAAAATTTAGGTATGAATTTTCTAAAGTAGGAGGCTAAACCTATGAATTGCCTCAGTTGAGTGACAGCTTGTACTTTACCAGGGTTGGGGCGAACCTCTCCGTTGTGGATCACATACCCGAGATAAAGTACCGACGTCTTTAGGAAGGAGCATTTGGAAAAATTGAAGGAGAACCCGGCGTTTACGAGGGTATTTAATACGATGTACAATCTATCCAGGGCTTCGTCTACCGATTCGGCAATAATTAAGACGTCATCTAGGTAAACGACGACGTAAAAGTATGCGAGGTCGCCCAAGGCGTTTAGAATGGCCCTCTGGAAAACGGACGGTGCATTGTTCAATCCGAACGGCATCGTTAGGTACTCGTACTGACCATCAGGGGTGACAAACGCTGTGTACTCCGTCGAACTGGGGTGAATGGGGATTTGATGAAACCCGCTGGCCATGTCCAGGCTAACGAAGTATTTCGCCTTTTGTAATCTCGCGATTTGGTCTGCAATAAGGGGTAGGGGATACCGGTCCGCGACCGTATTTTTATTTAGTTCCCGGAAATCCACACACAACCTATCCGAACCGTCCTTCTTCTTTACGAGTAGTATAGGGCTTGCGAACGGTGAGTTGCTAGGCCTTATGATTTCCGCTCTAATTAATTCGCCTATTCGCTCGCGTACTATGCCTCGCTCCGCCTCGCTTAGTGTATAGGGACTTCTTTGTACAGTGATGTTAGGGTCGATCAAACGTATTTTCAACTGTCCTGTCCTTACACGTCTACGCGGTAACCCCGTAATGAACGAACTCATAAATTCTTCGAGAATAGAAACCAATCGGTCTCTATCCTCGCCGAGCGCCTCAGTGTCGAGTGTGTTAATATCAATTTCGTTTTCGACGGTTTTGTTACAACTGTTGACGGTCTTTGCCCTGCTAATAGTGAGACTATTTCGAGAAATATCTATGTTAAAACCTTGGTTTAGGATCTCGCGGCGTATCATGATGTCGCACTCTAGATAGCTGTCATCGAGGATATGGAAAGTTATCTCCAACGCAAAATCGTTGATGCGCATGTCACGTAATTTTTAAAGTGAAAGCACAAGATTCAGTGTGGAATCAAGCTTATTTTTCACAGTTAGGTTTTTGCTACAAAAAGATCGGAAGAAGAACTGTTCGGTCCTGGCTCGTACCATCAAGGAAGAAAGCTCGGTATGGGTGTGCCCTTTTGAACTCAGAACGCGGATTCGTCGTCCGCACTTTTCGGTAGAAAAGTGCGGGTAATGATCCGCGATGCCCATTGGTTGATAAATGACAAAGAAAACCAGATATGAGCATCCTTGTTCATGGGAAAAGTCTGTTATCTCGCCAGACACCCGCTTTCTCCGTAGTAGTTAAGAGCGTGCAACAAATATGCGGACCATCTGTAAACCGAAAAGAGAAATGAAACTGAACAGATTTGGTTTACGGTGTCTGCTTAGGCCTGTTGAGGGTTAGCGTTAACAATGGATAGCTCTTAAGGTCCAGACTAGGAGGAATCTCGCAAGGACCATCGCATCTGGCGTAGCATGTGCTAAACAGAAATTTGATCCGTGATACGCACTATGGACGAAACTTGCGATGTACAGTTAATGCGATTGTTTCCTATCCCTCTCATCACTACTACATCGGTCGTTCTTTTGCCGGAAAATTTCGAAGCTATGGACTCTCTAATTAGCGAACATTCGGCTCCAGAATCGAAACAAAATGAAAACGACTCACTCAGGTGACTTAGTTTATCCGTTGGAGACTTCACCACGCAGGAGTTGACTCGACGTTCGTTATCAGAATCGCAGTTCGTTTTCCGTAGTAACGGCGCGATATGGCCCTCCACACGGCACTTGAAACAGGACACTTTGGATGATACAGCTGGTCGGCTTTTCTACGGGCGTCGTGTAGTCTCCTGTCTCTCGGTCTTCATCCTTGTACGGCACTCCGCTATTTTATGCCCGGGGACTCCGCAATAATGACACTTAATCCGGGGGTCGGACAGCTTCCGTCGTTTTGCTTCGGGGCCTGCCGATGGAGTTCTTGACGAAGGCGTCAGCCTCTTCTTTGCGTAATGAAAAGCGTTCATTTCCGCCGCAAATTGATCCAGAGTCTTCACGTCGCTTGTAAGCGCTATCTTCTCGACACGCTCGTCGCGCAAACTCAGGTGATAAAGAACGGCGGCGTTGACTATTTCACTTGTTATCAAATGTTCCCACCTTGCTCCAAGGAGAGAGCGGAGACGCATACCATAGGCTCCCGTAGATTCATCCTCCAGCTGAGGTTCGGCCAGCATCTTCATTAACGCTGAGGTTGCCGTCTCTTTCCCACCGAAACGCGCAAGGAATTGATCTTTAAACTTTGCCCAAGTGAAGTCTGCGACGAACGGTATATGCGTGAGCCACTGCGCGGCAGTGCCCTTCAGCGCACGGCTTACGAGAAGTAATTCGTTATTTTTAATGGGCCTTTCCTCCATGAGCCGACTGGCGGTTAAGCACCATGCGGCTGGATCGGCGCCTGCGTTTTCAGGATTAAATTCTGGTAAGGATACTTCCTTCGCTTCCACGCTCACCCTTTGTCCTCTTGATTGGTTCATGATGGCCATAGCCATAGCCACAGCTCATAGCTGGTCCAACGTTATAGACAGCGACGATCCCACTTCTGATGTCGGGTTTGAGTTGTTGGGGCTTGGGTTATGGGCGTGTAAAGAATCTTCGCCTGGGTTGTTCATTGTTGTTGCACAATCAAGACAGCGTTTATTATCACGGATACAGATGAAATAAGATCGACCAGTGACCGCGGTAACTAGACGCTAATGGCAATGACCTTAGGTTCGATATAGCGAATCCACGGTCCACGGGCTTACTCTTTATTAAACTCAGAATAGAATTTCTATGCACAAAAGTATCGCTCGCTATGACGCTCTTTATATTGCTCTCTAGACGATGTGTCACTCACCAAGGAGATAACAAGAATAATTGACTGATGGAAACTTTCCTCTCCTTACGATTGCGTTAGCTTTGTTTAACGTTGGCCCGGGATACCAACAAAACTGCTGCAGTTGCTAGGCAGACCCGCGTAGCTGCGACATTGCTCTTGCCCGGGGTTTGATTGTTAATACAACGTGTGTCTCATAATATTGCTACTTCTCTGTTAGGTGAAACGTTCATCCCGTGACCGCGGCTACGCTCGGCGACCGGTTGTCGCCTCAAGCTTAAGCTCATTGTCTCAAGTTTCGAATGACTGTGTCTGGGTTATTCTGTGAATGCTATTTAGGTTTTTTCAAGTAATTCCAACGGGTGACCCCGTTGTCCTTTCATCTCCGACATATAATATATATATATATATATATAATAGTATATAATGATAGTATATAATATTTGATAAATAGAGACTATGACATATCACATGTTACACCACACGTGTGACATCACATCCGAAATCTAACAGTTTTTAGTGTATTTTAGAGACACAATTCAAATTCATACAGATAAAAGTCTAGTACACATTGAAAATTGTCGGCAGATGTGCATTCACAGTCAATCTATATATGTCGGTCCCGTTATATGATGTGATTTATGACCCAGGATTTGCTATTGTGGCAAGGAAAGACGAAAATAGAAAATTTGAAAATATATGCTGTTTGTCGAAATAGCGTTGTCACGTCTCGCGCTTCACACGAGCCGTAACGTGAGAGAGAAAAGGAATCCGCCATCACTCGCGAGTAGTGCAAGCCACAACTATAGGCAAATAGAATTAGGAACAGAAAGCTTAAGGGAAACAAAGGATATGACGCGTTTTTTTAATATCGCAATAAATTAACGAACAAATACACAACAACATTATTGAACAAAATTAAAAGATGACCTAAGAATATTGAAATCGAAACAAGGAATAATGAGACATCCGCCGACGCGCACCGCCTTGCGTGCCCTCTCTCTATCATAATATCGAGTACGATGAGCAGACAGCGAGAGTTGAGAGATCACGATCTTCTCACACAGTATCAGCGAAAACAAGCAACTATCATGTGCTCAGGGGCAATATCATATACCACTGTAAGAGAAATTAAATCCTCCGAACCCTAGAAGGACAGCCTTTTACTTGTTGTTAGACTACAAAAGATCATGTGTAACAGGTCTCTTGTGTCCGGCGCTTGTACATCATAAATTTGCGCAAGCATCAAAGAATTTTTCCTCGGATCGCACCTTCGCGAAGAGCCTTCTTTCGAGAGCAAGGAAAGTCTTCGCCTGTCTTCATCAATGAACGATCGCCGTTTGAACGGAATCACTCATTTATCAACCACGTAGAACATATTATTGTATTCGCCTTTCGTACACTTCGTCTAACCAATATATATGGAACAATATATATACATATCTATATATATGTAAACAAGAAAAACCTTTTCGTGTGGTACTACGCAAAATCTACCACTCAGCTAACTTAGATGAACTGAAACTTGAACTCTTAAATCATGGCCATGAAGTAACCAACATTAGCAATATAAGATACAGAATCACAAAAAACCCGCTATCCTTATTCTTTATCGACCTAAAGCAAAAACCAAACAACAAGGAAGCCTGTAGTATCAATCGTTTAATGAACTCGGTAGTAAAAATTGAACCACCTTTTTTTTTATAAAAGAGATAGTTCAATGCAAAAGGTGCCAAAGGTACGGTCACACGCAAAAATATTGCAACCACAACCACCGCTGCGTTAAATGTGCAGGTATTCACCCTACAGATCAGTACACTAAATCTTCAGAAACCCCAGCGAAATGTATCCTTTGTCAAGGAGAGCATCCTGCGAACTATAAAGGTTGCACAGCCTACAAGACTTTGTATAATAATAAGTACCCCAAACCCAGAGTTAAGGACCTAACCAACCAAGCACTTAATCCACAAAAATTCACTACCCCTTCAATCTCTTACGCACAGACAGTTCAAGAAAATCAAAGCAGACCGAAAATCCATAGTGCTCAACCACAAATTAGTGTTCCCAGTTCACAAAACACGGATAACTTCAACTGGCTTGAAAAATTAACCGCGAAACAAACAGAGCAAATTAATAACGTGCTATCATTACTTACAATCATCGTGGACAAATTAACACGCTCCGACGTAAAATAAAACCAATACGCATAGTTCTTTGGAATGCTAACGGTCTAGCTCAGCATAAATATGAACTAGAACTCATCCTAAAACAACAAAACATTGACATAATGCTCATATCTGAAACTCACTTCACCGATAAAAATTATCTGAAAATAAATAATTATAACTTTTACCATACCCAATATCCCAGTGGAAAGACCCACGGTGGCACCGGAATTATCATCAAGACCAGCATAAAACACTATGAGCTTCCATCATTCCAGAAGGACTATCTCCAAGCCACAAACGTAGCGATAGAAGATTGGCATGGTCCAATCACTACATTAGCAGTATATTGTCCGCCTAGACATTCTATTTCCACAGAAAACTTCGATAAATTCCTCGAAGACCTGAGCAGTAGATTCATAACTGGAGGAGACTATAACGCTAAACATACGCAATGGGGTAGCAGACTTACCACAGTAAGAGACAAAAATCTTTTGAAATTCATAAATGCCAACAGACTTAACTACCTCAGTACAAACAAACCCACTTACTGGTCCACTGACACTAACAAACTACCTGACTTATCAGACTTCTTTATAACTAAAAACATCTCACCGAGATACATCCAAATCAACTTTTCGATGGAACTTTCGTCAGATCATTCACCCTTCATAGCAACAATAAACTCAACAATTACCGAAAACCAATCTAATGGTTTTAATCATAACCAACTCACAAATTGGAAGCTCTTTAGGAAAGTATTCAATCATTCAACATCAGCCTCAATAACCCTAAAACCAAAAGAAGATACAGAAGAAGCAGCCACGGAATATTTAAACACCAGCATAATAAACGCGATCCGTTCTTCCACCCCTACTGGTTGGTTGGAAGTGGTTTATCAATAAACATGAATACCCCCATTACATATTAATAAAAGTCGCAGAAAAACGTAGACTTAGAAGAGTATGGCGAAGTCATAGAACGCCTGAAGACAAGCGTAAGCTAAATAACGCAACAAGAAAACTAACCAAAATCATTAAAAATTATAAAAATGATTGTTTCCAAAAATATCTTGCTAATCTGTCTCCCACAGCTGACTCCAACTACTCACTATGGAAGGCATCCAGGAAACTCACTCGTCCTCCGCAAATAATCCCTCCAATTCGCTGTCCGCAAGGTAGATGGGCGCGTAGCCCTATACGAAAAGCCAATTTGTTTGCAAACCACCTAACTAATGTCTTCAAACCGTATTTCTTCACTATTGCCGCCGAAATAATGGAGTACTTGCAAACTTTTTCTTAGACTTTTTCAAGTATGTCTGTTGGAATTATTTTTGTTTGCCTATTATTTGGTTCATAAATAGTAGTTGGCCATGCTGCTTCTTGTATAATTTCGGTCAATATTGTTACCGCCTGTTCGATGTGTTCAGGTGATTTTAGTGGAATATTGTAGTTGATTTTGCTTTCGATTAGTTCTTTAAATGTTTGCTATTTGGTGGTTTTATTGCAAAGCGATTCTGGTTTACTATAGAGTATTGGTTATTTGGTAACTGCCGTTATTTTGTATTGTAATGGTGGTTGCTTGAACGTGCTCCTGACTTATTTGCCTATGTAAGTGATGTTTGATATCGTTTCTTATTATCACTACGGCCCCTCCGTGTGATTTTCCTGAGGGATGTGTAACGGTACCAATTACTTCTCCACTAATGTTTGGTATCATAGATGGTGTAATATGGTATTTTCATGTGGAAGCTGTGCTTCAGTGAAAGTGCAGCAAGCAGTGAATGTAGGTGGACAAATCGGCAACGAACAATGCCAAATGGTTAAAACTCCAAAATGCAACAATAAATACCGCTAATCAAAATAACAAACAATGATGAAATATACTATATAAATAAAGCTACAAATACGTTAAGCAGAAAACAATCAATTAACAAAGAACAGGAAAGCTTACCTATAAAAGGAATGGAAACGTTGCAAAAGCAAGAAGAAAACAGCTATAATGATGAACTATCATGTCAAGATGAACATCGGAAGCTAGCAACAGCACATTAAAAGCATAAAATAATACCAGGCACAAGCATTATGAAAATATCAAATACAGAGAAGCAACGGTGGCTACAAGACATCCCGCTCCGAAACTCATTCAGTTTACTGATAGAAGAGGTCGATACGATTGGTAAATAAATTCTACGTTTTGGCTAATCCGCTATGTACGGGAGTACTAGCAGGGGAAGGATTAAAGTTTTGGAATAAATAAATCTTTTCGATATCCTCTTAACTGGTGATTTATTTGAGTTATTTAGTTATAAGTTTAGTAACAAGGTTATATTATTAATTCTGTATGCAAGTTATGAAACGAGAATAATAGTTATTATCTTAACTACTGGCGATGGAGCTTTAAATTAACGGAGAAAAATAGATTTCTGTTTGTCCTATGATTAATCCTGATTCCTTTAAAACTTTCTCTTCCTCACTTTTAATTTCGGCGACTAATTAATGTTTAAATCAATATTCTACACGTTTCTTACTGTTATGGTCTTTGCTTCTATGATTCCTTTTTGCCCCTGACATTTAACATGAAAAAAGATTATTAGTAACAATAACACTCTTCGTGGAAACCAGTGTGACTTCACAAATCTTGCCCAAAGATGAACAGATATTTCTGCTAACAGTGGGAGGAGAAGTGTGAAAACTAGTAAGCATCTTCAATTATTGAAGGCACCGTAATCCGCACGATTCTTTCGGTCGTGACGGATCACTGATTACAATAGCGAATAACCGTTTACTCTTACTACCTTGAATTTAAAACGTAAGAAACAAGAATAAATATTTCAAAACAGTAGATTATTCATGACGGTGCTTTCTGTGGATAACCTATGTGGTTTCGCAAGTTTTGCCCAAAGAATTTGTTTTTTTTTTTTTTATTTTATTTAGTAGATTACTTACAATCAATTCTCATACAGAATTTTAGGTAAATTATTTTGGCGTAGTACTGTAACATGGATCATAAAAGTTTATAGTATGTTTGATTCTAGTTGAATCTAATGCTTCAATCTAAGGGGTATTGCCTTTTTAGTCTGCGGATCTGATCCGTCGTGTCGAGTAATTAGGTAACTAATGAGTTTTGGTAGTTATTAATTCTTATATTATATCTGTTTCTGAACTTAATTATTTCTTCTTTGACTGTGGGTACCTTAAGATCGCGGTGTATTGTTTCGTTGGTAACATACCAAGGTGCATCTATTAAGGATCTTAGAGTTTTTTATTGGAATCGTTGGACAATTTCTATGTTGGAGTTGCTCGCTGTTCCCCATAGTTGGATCCCATAGGTTCAAACAGATTTTAATATGGATTTGTATAGCATTATTTTACTCTGCATGTTTAAGTTGGAGCGTCTACCAATGAGCTAGCAGAATTTTTTTAGTTTTGTTTTCAGTTCTTTGGATTTATCTACGATGTGCCGTTTCCATATCATTCTTCGGTCTAGAATCATGCCCAGATATCTGACTGAATCTTTGTTCGGTATTGGAATATTATTTATGGTCACCTGCAGGCAGGATTGTTTTCGCAGTGTGGAAGTTACATGACTGGATTTATTTTCATTTATTTTGAAGCGCCATTTGTGGAACCATTCTTCTATAGAGTGGAGGCCTCGCTGGAGAGTTGAGGAGACAATTATCGGATCTGAGTGGGATGTTAATAAGGCTGTGTCATCAGCAAATGTCGCTGTGGTTATCTCTGTTAAGGTTGGTAAGACGGCAGTGTAGATGGTGAGCTGATATCACTGACCCTGGACGTCTCCGAAGAACTGGCGATGGAAGTCAGGATGAGCTCGGCAGCGGACGTCAATGCTGAAGTCACACGGCAGATCACCGAGATAATACGGGTTGCGAAGACATCTTCCAACCTAAAAGGTACCTACGTGAAGGCGCTAAAGGACGCGGCGGGCTAAATAACCACCGCGTGGCAGCACCAAGCGTTGCAGAACATGGGGCCAGAGCAAAACAGCGGCACCGCAGTGGCGAAGCTTGCGGACGCCAGGATGACTGCGCTGGAAAAGGAGAATGCAGCCCTTCGCCAAGAGCTATCGCGAAGGACTGCCTGCGCGCACGAATGCCCATGGTGTAGAGGCTCGGCTTCCGAGTCTGACCGTCCTCCGTGCGAGGGCAAGAGCGTGAATGCGCGCCCCGCTGACCTGGTGAGGGGGGTTGAGGAGATCAGACCCTCCATATTAAGGGCGATAGAAAAGCGCTTCGGGGGCCATCTATTAAATAACCCCGAAACACGGCAGAGAATGACGGAGCACCCCGGTACAAGTCGCTACACCACCGCTGCCGAGAAACCACTAACACCTCCCCTGAGGAAACAGGAGGGGGAAGAGTGGAAAGTGGTGGCTTCCAAAAGTGCGAGAAGGAAGGAGGCCAAGGAGAGGATGGCAACTGACGTCCGAAACGGCGAAAAAAGGGGGAAGGACTGCGGCGCCAACACCGCCGGCGAGGCGGCAGCCAACGCAGCAACCCCAGGAAAGGACGACGGGACTACCCAAACCGAGCAGCGTCGCAGCTGCAATGAAAACAGGACCGACGTCGGCATCGAGGATGGCCACGCTCCCTCGCATACAGCGAACGTCTGCGGTGACCCTTACGCTCAGCGAGGGAGCAAAAACGACATATGCCGAAATAATAACCCAGACCCTCCTCAGTCTTACCGCTCCTCCTTTTCTATGACGGCGGTAGTGGTGGTGCCGCGGTCTCGCGGCGTCTTATCGGTTCTCTTCGGCGAACCACTCTGACGGGGTCGCCTCTCTTCTCTCTGTTCTTCTCCGCCCGCACCTTCGCTAGCATTACTTGCTCGGAGTAGTTGCGGTCGGCGGCTAATTCCTGTTGGCCCCTCGTCATGGCTTCTATGACCGCTTCAGGGGCTAGCCTATCGCCGATGGTGAGGCGTAGTACGCGGCGTGGTTCTTCCCACGCTGGGCAGCGCTCCAGTGTGTGTTGTACCGTGTCTTCCTCCTCTTGGCAGTGGTGACTGATGGACGTCACCTCTCTTTGAATTTTTCCCCGAACACGCCGTGGCCGGTGAGTACTTGCGTCATCCTGAATGTGAGTGGGACTCCTCCGCGGTCCCTCCAGGCCTCCCAGTTGGGAAGGATGGCTCGGACGGCTCGGTGCGACCGCGTGGTGTCTTCCTCCAGCAATTGGGAGCGCCACCTTTCCCATATCCTTCGCTTTGCCTCCCTCCGCATGTCTTGAACCGGCCGGTCACAGTTGGTGGGCTGCGTTCCCCCATCGCCCCAGCTCTGATCCCTCAGGTGATCGTACACCTATTGGAGTGCGAGGGCTTGTAGTTCGAACGGAGGTGACGCAGCTAGTACGAATGCCGATGCATGGGATATCGTTCTATATCCCCTTGCTATGCGGATAGCGGTCGTCCTGTGTAGCCTCCGCAGCAAGGTCAGGCTGCTGCGGTTGGGCTTTAGATCTCCGGCCCATATGGGAGTCCCGTAGAGGACTCGCGATCGAATCACTCCGTCATTTAGGCGACGCACTCCGGTTCCCGCTCCTCCGATGTTCGGCAGTAAACCGCACAGGGCGTTGGCTGCTGCCGTCACTTTCGGGACCAGCAGATCGAAATGTGGACCGAACGTCCATCTGTTGTCAATGGAGAGACCCAGATACCTCATCTGGGATCTCACCGGGACTTCCTCTCCGTCAATGTCCACGCAGAGTTCAGTAGGGGGGGGGGGGCTCCTCTAGTGCGATGGTCGAAGAACCCCAGTGCCTCTGACTTGGTCGGCGATACGTTCAGGCCCAGTCTCCGGATGGTGCGCACTGCGCAAGCCACGGCGGTCTCCGCGAGCCTCTGTGTCTCGTACCACCCGCGGCCCCCGGCCAGGACCAAGGTGTCGTCTGCATAGCACACCATATGTCCGTGCCCGGTGACATGGGGCATCGGAGGACTGAGTCATATGCCGTGATCCACAGAATGGGTCCCAATACCGACCCTTGCGGGACCCCACAGTCGACCGGTCTATTTTTCTCTCCGTTCCTACCGGTGTACGCTATCCATCGATCGTTGAGGTACGAGCGGATGAGGCGTACTAGGTACGGCGGTACCCTGAAACGCTCCAGCACCTCCATTATCCCGTCCCAAGGAAAGATATTGAAGGCGTTTGTGACGTCCAGGGAGACCGCTAGTGCCACTCCTTTCCGGGAGACCATGGCTTCCGTCGTTGCTCTCACCCGCTTCACCGCGTCCATCGTCGATCGACCTCGCCGAAATCCAAATTGGCCGTTCCGTCATATGGACCTCCAGACAGGCGGCAATTATTCTTTCGAATAGTTTGCCCACCTCGTCCAAAAGGCATATTGGCCTATACGCGGAAGGCGAGTCTAAAGGGTGTCCTTCCTTGCTCAGTAGGATCAACCTCGCCATTCTCCATGCCCGGGGGTATACTCCTTCTCTCAGGCATCTGGTGAACAGGCTTTGCAGACGGGGAGCCAGGGTCTTCATTGACTCTGTCCAGACCCGGTTTGGGATTCCGTCCGGTCTCGATGTTACGTTGCCGCGGGATGCCATCCTTTTGGTTGCCGCGAAGAGCTCCTCTTGGGTGACTCGTAACTCTTCGCTCCACTTCATGGTCTCGCTGAGGTGGGAGGATGGTGTCCGCCTCGTGTTGCCGTTGTCCTTGTTGTCCCGCCGCCGTGGGAACAAAGTTCCGATGACATTGGCGAGCAACACTGGTTCCATGTTTGCGGTCAATGGGGGGGGGGAGGCTGGTGGTCTCAGCTTCTTCGTGACCAGTCGGTAGGGCCGCCCCCACGGATCGGATTCGACCGACTCGACCAGTTCCATCCAGGACCGGGCTTTCGCGTTCTGGATTTCCTGCTGGAGAGCGCGTCTCTTCTCCCTGTAGCCCTTGTAGCAGCAGGAGATCTCCTCTTTGTCACGTCTCCGCTTGCGCCTAGCCCTTTGGAGTCTTCTCCGGGACAGCGCGCATTCTCTTCGGAGTTCCGCGATCTCCTCTGTCCACCAGTAGGCGCAGCGATTGCGTGCTCCGCCGCCGGATGGAGCGCGGCATCAAGGCGTCGCAAGCTACGTTCATGTCCCTTTGCAGGCTTTCCGCTTCCTCGTCGATGCCGCCTTCTTGTGTTGCCCGCGCATCCCAGCTCCACGCGGATACGGCGACCGCCGCCTGGAGCAGGTGTCTGTCCCTTTCCTTCAATCGCCATCTTGGAGTTGGCGGTGGACGGGAACGGCTTGGACCTCGGGTGTTGCTGCGGTCCTGTCCTGTGGACGCAGTCTCCGAGGTAAGCTCCATCATTATGTATAGGTGGTCGGACAGTGTCTCGACCTCCTCGGCCACTCTCCAATTGCGTATCCATCGGTACAGGCTGGCAGTAGTCCACGTGACGTTTACCACAGAGGATCCTCTCCATCCTACGCACGTGCTCGTTGAGCCCCTGTTGGTTAGCAAGAGCCCGAGGCCCGCGGCCCAGTCGGACAACATCCTTCCCCGTGCGTTTGTACGGGTGTCTCCCCACTGCGAGGAACGGGCGTTGAAGTCCGTATGAGCACCTGGCGGGAGCGGCATCTTCTTCTCATGCAGTTGCTCACTCCGTCTAGGAAGTCTCCGTACGCGTCCAGGCCGCTGTTGGGGGAGACGTAGACGCCCACCACCGCTATCCCGGCCCACTAGACCGTGACGTATCCGTTGCCACGATCTAGCAGGGCGCCGGGAGTGCTCGACGTCATTGTCGTCATCCATCCGATGGCCGTTGACCCTTCCAAGTCCCCGACCCAATTGGGGGAGTCGGGGACGCTATATGGCTCTGCTACCACAACGACCTCGCTCTCTCGGATGATCTGGAAGAGCAGGTCTGGCGCTCGCCTCGATCTTCCTAGGTTGTCCTGGAGTATGCGCTTGATTTTGGAGTATGAAGCCAACTTCATAACCTCCCCCCGGCTATCTGCCGCTGTTGCTGCTGCTGCTGGTGTTACTTCTTTGGCGGCGACGGCGGTGGCAGGGCATCCCTGTGTTCCTTCCGTGGCGGCTGGTTCGCGGAAGGGTGTTTTTTTCCTGGTCAACCTTCTTGTCTTTGGCGGCGTGCATGCCGTCCCTCCCATCCTATGGTTGGCGGGTGCTCCGAGCGATTCGCACAGGGGGCATCTGCATGCGGAGGCGGGACATTCTCTTGCACGGTGTCCGCTTCCGCCGCACCTGTAGCACAGGTGCTCTCGTTCCGCAGTGGACACGCATGTGGCTCGTACGTGTCCTAGCTCTAGGCATTTGTAGCATTGGAGCGACCTCTTTGGGATCGCGATGACTCCCGCAGTGGACCATCCCAAGGCTACTTTCCCTGCCTGGGCCAATTTGCGGGCTCCGGCCACCGGGCACTTTACATACGCCGCCTCGAGGCCGCTTCTGGAGGCTACGATCTCCCCCACTTGTATTTACGCAACTCCGCACTCTGCCGCCAGGGCCAACGCTTGTCGCAGTTCCTCCTTCTCTATCGAGATGTCGATCCCAACTATCTTCAGCTCCACCGTCCTTGTAAGAGATGCCACTTTGACCGCGGTCGGGACTAGCACATTCGTTAGGTGCGTCGCCAGTTGCTTTCTCCCATCTTTTCTCACCGGGCACCTTAATTATTATCACGCCCGTCACGGCCTTCCTCATTCCTATCGACTTAACGCCAATCTCCGTGAGGGGGATGCTCCGTCTGGCCGTGGCTATTATTTCGGCATATGTCGTTTTTGCTCCCTCGCTGAGCGTAAGGGTCACCGCAGACGGTGGCTGTATGCGAGGGAGCGTGGCCATCCTCGATGCCGACGTCGGTCCTGTTTTCATTGCAGCTGCGCCGCTGCTCGGTTTGGGTAGTCCCGTCGTCCTTTCCTGGGGTTGCTGCGTTGGCTGCCGCCTCGCCGGCGGTGTTGGGTCCGTAGTCCTTCCCCCTTTTTTCGCCGTTTCGGACGTCAGTTGCCATCCTCTCCTTGGCCTCCTTCCTTCTCGCGCTTTTGGAAGCCACCACTTTCCACTCAGTGTCGCTCGGGCAACCGAGGCGAACAGATGTGTGTAAGCAAAAGTGTGCTCCAGTCAAGTGATTCAGAGAAGTGCTACGAATAATGATAGTGACAAACAATGCAGCAGCAGTTATCAACAATCAAGATTGCAACCAAAGGAGAAAAATATTTTATAAAACGGTCGTCAGATTTACCAAGCTTAGAGCAACAACAGCAAAATAATAACAACCAAAACGATATGGAAACAGAAGAAATGGAAGAGCAGTGGAGACAGGAGGAGTGCAGACACGAAAACGAAATAAGTTACCAGGACGAAAACTGGAAGCTAGCAAAGACTAGCAAAAAACGTAAAATAATTCTAGGCACAAATGCTGCAGAAAACCCAGGTACAGAAAAGCAGCGATGGCTGCAAGAATTACCTTTAAGAAACTGCTTCAGCTCACTAACGGAAGAAATAGACAATGACCCGACAAGCAAAACCACAAATAGATCACCTTACATATCAAAACCACCACCAATATTTGTTGAGGCTCAAATAATAGACCCGCTTATTGATCAACTAAACAATATAGTCGGGAAGGATAACTACACAATAAAACAAACAAAATTAGAACAAGTAAAAGTTCAAACAAACACACCAGAAGTTTACAGGAAAGTGATAAATGAACTAAAGGAACAAAATGCTATATACCACACGTACCAACTCAAAACAGAAAGGAGCTATAAAATAGTTATAAGAGGTTTACATCCAAAAACTAACACAAAAAAATTAAGCGAAGAATTAGGAAAAATTGGCCATGAAACAAGAGCAATAAACAATATGACAAGATACGATACGAAGCAACCATTGCCATTATTCTTAATAGAACTTGAACCCAGAACCAATAACAAGGAAATTTACGAAATCAAAAAAATA
This sequence comes from Bombus sonorus, assembly GCA_029958995.1. Lineage (NCBI taxonomy): Eukaryota > Metazoa > Arthropoda > Insecta > Hymenoptera > Apidae > Bombus > Bombus sonorus. Next base: position 3,488,140 of record JARWAU010000008.1, on the reverse strand, counting down.
CTAAATACAATTGTAACAGTGGAACCACCACGCTACAAAAAAGATATACCACAATGCATGCGGTGTCAACAATACGGACACACAAAAAATTACTGCAACAGAAGCCCGGCATGTGTTAAATGTGCAAAAAATCACCTAACAATACACTGCCCATACACAGGAAAAATAGGAGAAGTTAAATGCTATAATTGTAACGGAAACCACCCAGCCAGCTACAAAGGATGTGAAATAAGGAAACAAACACAACGTAAACTGTTTCCTCCACTTCGCAACAGATCATACAATAACCATCAACCACAACAAAGTATAACGGATAATGAAACAACATTGAAAGCACAATACGAACTAAACGCTATAAACAGAAACATAGATCCCCAAGGTAACCGAAGCTACGCACAAGTAACTAAAAACAATAGCAAAGCAACGCTTGCAAACAATCAGAATCAAAACAATAACATCGAAGAAATGCTCAAACAAACCACTAAAAGTATGGAAACGTTAGGAAAAATGGTAAGTGTGCTAAACACAGTACTAAGACAACAAGCACAACAAACAACAATCATGTTACAACTACTCACTAACTTGCTAAGTAAAAAATAGAGATGGATATTTTGAAAATAGCAGTCTGGAACTCCAATGGCTTGCAACAGCGAGCCCACGAAACTAAAATATTTTTGTATAAAAATAATATTGATATACTACTTGTCTCAGAAACACATTTCACTATGAAAAACTACATGAAAATACCGTACTACACCATATACGATACCAAACATCCCTCAGGTAAAGCACATGGAGGAACTGCAGTAATAATAAAAAATGACATCAAGCATCACTTACATAGTCAAACAAATCAAGAACACCTACAAGCAACCACTGTCACAATACAAACCAATGACAATTACTTCCAGATGTCAGCAGTATATGTACCTCCGAGACACAAAATGACACTAAAAAAATGGGAACAGTACTTCCAATCCTTAGGCGACAAATATATAGCGGCAGGAGACTTTAATGCAAAGCACACATTATGGGGTTCGAGAATTAGCACGCCGAGAGGTAGAACATTAGAAAAATACATCAGAAGCAGCAACCTCAATGTACTATCTACAGGAAAACCAACGTACTGGCCGACAGACCTCAATAAAATACCTGACCTGTTGGATTTTGCAGTAACAAAATATTTTGCTAAATGTAAGCAAATTAAAAATAGCAACCAGCCTCGAACTTAACTCCGACCATACACCAATTATAATAGAATATACAAGCAAACCACTACTTTATAACAAGTCAGAGTCACTTTGCAATAAAACCACCAACTGGCAAACTTTCAAAGAGCTAATCGAAAACAAAATCAACTGCAATATCCCGTTGAAAACACCTGAACACATTGAGCAGGCAGTAGCAACTTTGACAGAAATGATACAGGAAGCAGCGTGGGCAACCACCACCTATGAAACAAATAGCAGGAAATCAAAAATTATTCCGCAGGACATCCTAGACAAAATCAGGGAAAAAAGAAAAGCGAAAGCAAAATGGCAGAAACAGAGAACACGAGAAAACAAGAAAAACCTAAATAAACTTGCAAAGGAATTAAAGAATAAAATAAGGGAACATCATAATAACGAATTCTCAAAATTCATCGAATCACTATCCGCGCATGAGAATACCGACTACTCCCTATAGAAAATCACTAACAAAATTAAGAAAACAATAGAAACAATCCCAGCAATCAGGAAAATGGACAACACATGGGCCAACGAAGAACAGACAGAAGAATTCTCAAAGCACCTACAAAATATATTTTCGCCGTATGAAATTAATAACAGCATCCTTGGATGGCAAACAAAGGAAGAAGTGGAAAATGCCAGCAACACAACTGATAAACGCTGCACCATACTCAGCATAATAGCGCAAGAAGTTACAAACTTAATTGAGGCAACAAAGACAAGTAAAGCACCAGGATTTGATTTGATCAATGGGAAAATCTTAAAAAACCTTCCCCCAAAGGCAATAAGACTAACAACGATAATATTTAACGCAATTCTAAGAATACAGTACTTTCCTACACTATGGAAAATAGCACAGATAGTAATGTTACCCAAACCAAACAAAAACCCACATTTAACCGCTTCCTACAGGCCGATATCATTACTACCTGCGTTTTCCAAATTATTAGAGAAAATAATATATAACCGCTTAAAACCATCAATAGAAAAAGAAAAACTAATACCGAACCATCAATTTGGATTCAGGAATAAACATTCCACAATAGAACAAACGCATAGACTCGTCAATGAAATCTTACAGGCGCTTGAAACAAAACAATACTGCACAGCACTCTTTATGGATATCGAAAAAGCATTCGACAAAGTTAACCATGAAAAACTTCTCCAAACAATCAAAAAGCAATTTCCAGAACAAATCTACAAGCTAATCAAATCGTACCTAAATAACAGAACCTTCGTGGTAAAAATAAAAGATGCATACTCCGAAATCAAGGATATCAAGGCAGGAATACCGCAAGGAAGTGTCTTAGGACCCATATTATACACATTGTACACGGCAGATATACCAACAACTGCCAACAGCAAAACACTGACGTTTGCGGACGATACGGCCATAATAGTGAGACATGCAAATCCAGAAACGGCTGCCGCACTACTACAAGAACACATTAGAAAAATAGAAAAATGGCTGCAAAACAAACAAATAAAAGTGAACACCAGCAAATGCAACCACATAACATTTACACTTAGGAAAGGAAAAACGCCAGATATCCAACTGAACGGCGCCCACATAGCACAAACAAAGCAAGTCAAGTATCTGGGAATACATCTAGACGCACACCTTACATGGAAGCAACATATAAAAGCAATAATAAACAGAATAAGTGCAAAAAGGAAGCAGATGTACTAGTTGATCAATAGAAAATCCAAGTTGAGCACAATGAACAAGCTAAACATATATAAAACAATAATCAAACCAATCTGGACATACGGAGTTTCACTATGGGGGACGGCAGCAATGAGTCACATAAACAAAATGGAAACACAGCAAGCAAAAATACTAAGGGCAATAGTCAACGCTCCATGGTACGTCAGAAATGAAGACATACGAAAAGACCTAAAAATTCCTGCAATAAAAGAGGAAATCGCCAGGCACGTAAAAAGGTACAAAGAAAGACTTGCAGCACACCCAAACCAGCTGGTGGCTGAAGCAAACAAGTCAAAAATAAAAAGAAGACTGAAGAGGAAGCATCCCGCAGACCTCGAAATAGAAATGCAATAGGAACCTAGAAGAAGGAACCCCGCTGGGGGTAACCATCCACATGCTAAATTTTAATAGATTTTTATTTTTATATTTTTTTTTTGTTTATCGTATAAGCTATAATATTTTACCAAATGTCCTTCCGGACAAATTGTAAAATTTTACTAACAACAAATAAAAAAATAAAAAAAAAAAAACAAAAAAAACCACTTTCCACTCTTCCCCCTCCTGTTTCCTCAGGGGAGGTGTTAGTGGTTTCTCGGCAGCGGTGGTGTAGCGACTTGTACCGGGGTGCTCCGTCATTCTCTGCCGTGTTTCGGGGTTATTTAATAGATGGCCCCCGAAGCGCTTTTCTATCGCCCTTAATATGGAGGGTCTGATCTCCTCAACCCCCCTCACCAGGTCAGCGGGGCGCGCATTCACGCTCTTGCCCTCGCACGGAGGACGGTCAGACTCGGAAGCCGAGCCTCTACACCATGGGCATTCGTGCGCGCAGGCAGTCCTTCGCGATAGCTCTTGGCGAAGGGCTGCATTCTCCTTTTCCAGCGCAGTCATCCTGGCGTCCGCAAGCTTCGCCACTGCGGTGCCGCTGTTTTGCTCTGGCCCCATGTTCTGCAACGCTTGGTGCTGCCACGCGGTGGTTATTTAGCCCGCCGCGTCCTTTAGCGCCTTCACGTAGGTACCTTTTAGGTTGGAAGATGTCTTCGCAACCCGTATTATCTCGGTGATCTGCCGTGTGACTTCAGCATTGACGTCCGCTGCCGAGCTCATCCTGACTTCCATCGCCAGTTCTTCGGAGACGTCCAGGGTCAGTGATATCAGCTCACCATCTACACTGCCGTCTTACCAACCTTAACAGAGATAACCACAGCGACATTTGCTGATGACACAGCCTTATTAACATCCCACTCAGATCCGATAATTGTCTCCTCAACTCTCCAGCGAGGCCTCCACTCTATAGAAGAATGGTTCCACAAATGGCGCTTCAAAATAAATGAAAATAAATCCAGTCATGTAACTTCCACACTGCGAAAACAATCCTGCCTGCAGGTGACCATAAATAATATTCCAATACCGAACAAAGATTCAGTCAGATATCTGGGCATGATTCTAGACCGAAGAATGATATGGAAACGGCACATCGTAGATAAATCCAAAGAACTGAAAACAAAACTAAAAAAATTCTGCTAGCTCATTGGTAGACGCTCCAACTTAAACATGCAGAGTAAAATAATGCTATACAAATCCATATTAAAATCTGTTTGAACCTATGGGATCCAACTATGGGGAACAGCGAGCAACTCCAACATAGAAATTGTCCAACGATTCCAATAAAAAACTCTAAGATCCTTAATAGATGCACCTTGGTATGTTACCAACGAAACAATACACCGCGATCTTAAGGTACCCACAGTCAAAGAAGAAATAATTAAGTTCAGAAACAGATATAATATAAGAATTAATAACTACCAAAACTCATTAGTTACCTAATTACTCGACACGACGGATCAGATCCGCAGACTAAAAAGGCAATACCCCTTAGATTGAAGCATTAGATTCAACTAGAATCAAACATACTATAAACTTTTATGATCCATGTTACAGTACTACGCCAAAATAATTTACCTAAAATTCTGTATGAGAATTGATTGTAAGTAATCTACTAAATAAAATAAAAAAAAAAAAAACAAATTCTTTGGGCAAAACTTGCGAAACCACATAGGTTATCCACAGAAAGCACCGTCATGAATAATCTACTGTTTTGAAATATTTATTCTTGTTTCTTACGTTTTAAATTCAAGGTAGTAAGAGTAAACGGTTATTCGCTATTGTAATCAGTGATCCGTCACGACCGAAAGAATCGTGCGGATTACGGTGCCTTCAATAATTGAAGATGCTTACTAGTTTTCACACTTCTCCTCCCACTGTTAGCAGAAATATCTGTTCATCTTTGGGCAAGATTTGTGAAGTCACACTGGTTTCCACGAAGAGTGTTATTGTTACTAATAATCTTTTTTCATGTTAAATGTCAGGGGCAAAAAGGAATCATAGAAGCAAAGACCATAACAGTAAGAAACGTGTAGAATATTGATTTAAACATTAATTAGTCGCCGAAATTAAAAGTGAGGAAGAGAAAGTTTTAAAGGAATCAGGATTAATCATAGGACAAACAGAAATCTATTTTTCTCCGTTAATTTAAAGCTCCATCGCCAGTAGTTAAGATAATAACTATTATTCTCGTTTCATAACTTGCATACAGAATTAATAATATAACCTTGTTACTAAACTTATAACTAAATAACTCAAATAAATCACCAGTTAAGAGGATATCGAAAAGATTTATTTATTCCAAAACTTTAATCCTTCCCCTGCTAGTACTCCCGTACATAGCGGATTAGCCAAAACGTAGAATTTATTTACCAATCGTATCGACCTCTTCTATCAGTAAACTGAATGAGTTTCGGAGCGGGATGTCTTGTAGCCACCGTTGCTTCTCTGTATTTGATATTTTCATAATGCTTGTGCCTGGTATTATTTTATGCTTTTAATGTGCTGTTGCTAGCTTCCGATGTTCATCTTGACATGATAGTTCATCATTATAGCTGTTTTCTTCTTGCTTTTGCAACGTTTCCATTCCTTTTATAGGTAAGCTTTCCTGTTCTTTGTTAATTGATTGTTTTCTGCTTAACGTATTTGTAGCTTTATTTATATAGTATATTTCATCATTGTTTGTTATTTTGATTAGCGGTATTTATTGTTGCATTTTGGAGTTTTAACCATTTGGCATTGTTCGTTGCCGATTTGTCCACCTACATTCACTGCTTGCTGCACTTTCACTGAAGCACAGCTTCCACATGAAAATACCATATTACACCATCTATGATACCAAACATTAGTGGAGAAGTAATTGGTACCGTTACACATCCCTCAGGAAAATCACACGGAGGGGCCGTAGTGATAATAAGAAACGATATCAAACATCACTTACATAGGCAAATAAGTCAGGAGCACGTTCAAGCAACCACCATTACAATACAAAATAACGGCAGTTACCAAATAACCAATACTCTATAGTAAACCAGAATCGCTTTGCAATAAAACCACCAAATAGCAAACATTTAAAGAACTAATCGAAAGCAAAATCAACTACAATATTCCACTAAAATCACCTGAACACATCGAACAGGCGGTAACAATATTGACCGAAATTATACAAGAAGCAGCATGGCCAACTACTATTTATGAACCAAATAATAGGCAAACAAAAATAATTCCAACAGACATACTTGAAAAAGTCTAAGAAAAAGTTTGCAAGTACTCCATTATTTCGGCGGCAATAGTGAAGAAATACGGTTTGAAGACATTAGTTAGGTGGTTTGCAAACAAATTGGCTTTTCGTATAGGGCTACGCGCCCATCTACCTTGCGGACAGCGAATTGGAGGGATTATTTGCGGAGGACGAGTGAGTTTCCTGGATGCCTTCCATAGTGAGTAGTTGGAGTCAGCTGTGGGAGACAGATTAGCAAGATATTTTTGGAAACAATCATTTTTATAATTTTTAATGATTTTGGTTAGTTTTCTTGTTGCGTTATTTAGCTTACGCTTGTCTTCAGGCGTTCTATGACTTCGCCATACTCTTCTAAGTCTACGTTTTTCTGCGACTTTTATTAATATGTAATGGGGGTATTCATGTTTATTGATAAACCACTTCCAACCAACCAGTAGGGGTGGAAGAACGGATCGCGTTTATTATGCTGGTGTTTAAATATTCCGTGGCTGCTTCTTCTGTATCTTCTTTTGGTTTTAGGGTTATTGAGGCTGATGTTGAATGATTGAATACTTTCCTAAAGAGCTTCCAATTTGTGAGTTGGTTATGATTAAAACCATTAGATTGGTTTTCGGTAATTGTTGAGTTTATTGTTGCTATGAAGGGTGAATGATCTGACGAAAGTTCCATCGAAAAGTTGATTTGGATGTATCTCGGTGAGATGTTTTTAGTTATAAAGAAGTCTGATAAGTCAGGTAGTTTGTTAGTGTCAGTGGACCAGTAAGTGGGTTTGTTTGTACTGAGGTAGTTAAGTCTGTTGGCATTTATGAATTTCAAAAGATTTTTGTCTCTTACTGTGGTAAGTCTGCTACCCCATTGCGTATGTTTAGCGTTATAGTCTCCTCCAGTTATGAATCTACTGCTCAGGTCTTCGAGGAATTTATCGAAGTTTTCTGTGGAAATAGAATGTCTAGGCGGACAATATACTGCTAATGTAGTGATTGGACCATGCCAATCTTCTATCGCTACGTTTGTGGCTTGGAGATAGTCCTTCTGGAATGATGGAAGCTCATAGTGTTTTATGCTGGTCTTGATGATAATTCCGGTGCCACCGTGGGTCTTTCCACTGGGATATTGGGTATGGTAAAAGTTATAATCATTTATTTTCAGATAATTTTTATCGGTGAAGTGAGTTTCAGATATGAGCATTATGTCAATGTTTTGTTGTTTTAGGATGAGTTCTAGTTCATATTTATGCTGAGCTAGACCGTTAGCATTCCAAAGAACTATGCGTATTGGTTTTATTTTACGTCGGAGCGTGTTAATTTGTCCACGATGATTGTAAGTAATGATAGCACGTTATTAATTTGCTCTGTTTGTTTCGCGGTTAATTTTTCAAGCCAGTTGAAGTTATCCGTGTTTTGTGAACTGGGAACACTAATTTGTGGTTGAGCACTATGGATTTTCGGTCTGCTTTGATTTTCTTGAACTGTCTGTGCGTAAGAGATTGAAGGGGTAGTGAATTTTTGTGGATTAAGTGCTTGGTTGGTTAGGTCCTTAACTCTGGGTTTGGGGTACTTATTATTATACAAAGTCTTGTAGGCTGTGCAACCTTTATAGTTCGCAGGATGCTCTCCTTGACAAAGGATACATTTCGCTGGGGTTTCTGAAGATTTAGTGTACTGATCTGTAGGGTGAATACCTGCACATTTAACGCAGCGGTGGTTGTGGTTGCAATATTTTTGCGTGTGACCGTACCTTTGGCACCTTTTGCATTGAACTATCTCTTTTATAAAAAAAAAGGTGGTTCAATTTTTACTACCGAGTTCATTAAACGATTGATACTACAGGCTTCCTTGTTGTTTGGTTTTTGCTTTAGGTCGATAAAGAATAAGGATAGCGGGTTTTTTGTGATTCTGTATCTTATATTGCTAATGTTGGTTACTTCATGGCCATGATTTAAGAGTTCAAGTTTCAGTTCATCTAAGTTAGCTGAGTGGTAGATTTTGCGTAGTACCACACGAAAAGGTTTTTCTTGTTTACATATATATAGATATGTATATATATTGTTCCATATATATTGGTTAGACGAAGTGTACGAAAGGCGAATACAATAATATGTTCTACGTGGTTGATAAATGAGTGATTCCGTTCAAACGGCGATCGTTCATTGATGAAGACAGGCGAAGACTTTCCTTGCTCTCGAAAGAAGGCTCTTCGCGAAGGTGCGATCCGAGGAAAAATTCTTTGATGCTTGCGCAAATTTATGATGTACAAGCGCCGGACACAAGAGACCTGTTACACATGATCTTTTGTAGTCTAACAACAAGTAAAAGGCTGTCCTTCTAGGGTTCGGAGGATTTAATTTCTCTTACAGTAGTATATGTAAATTCGGCCAGTCGCGGGGAGACGCATTCACGAGGAGACGCGTCAACGGTAGTCGTAAATTCCCGTTACGATTGTATCAATCGACACCACGAGCAAATCGATCCCCGTATTTCTTTTGGGATAATAGGGGTAGTGCAGTTGGAATAAAACTGTAGTCTACAGTTTTATTAATATATATATTTATTTCTATTTTGCACGGATACACACTCTCATACACAAGCGAAGTCGGTGAATTTGATTACTTAGACGGAACGTAGAGTTAATATGATGCCCGATTATCGTACGAACAGTTGACTTGACTGTCGCGAGGGCTTGAAGAGCCAGAGGAACCCGGGAGATGTGTGGCACAGACTGGCCTAGACTCGACTCACAGTTCGTTCTTTCGCCATGTCAGGAGTGGGAGACTTTCTACCGTCTTAGGTAGTGGATGATATTGTTTTTTGGGATGAAGTCCCTTTTTTCTTTGTATACACATCCGCTCATTTCGTATGGCAGATACCTGTTTTATTCGTGATTGTCACCAGCACGTAATAAATTCCAGGTAGTGGTGAATAGCCCGCTGTAAACGTAAAGTACTTTTTGGGACTCTACGTCCCGTAATTTTAGTGCAGACCAATTGACCCATCTATATACGTTAGACATTAAACTATCATTAGGGTATATGGTGGGTCCTTGGGTCTGTAGAAGGTCATGAGGGCCGTTGACAGTCAGGTAATAAGGGCTGATTTGCTATTGCCCCTGATCTAAACTAACGACGGTAATATTAGAAATCGTCAAGTCCTTTGGATCCACAGTCAGTACATATATACTCATCACATGTTATGCACTGCGTAGTACGAAGCACACTATCTTCATTTAAGTGACTTATACCATATTTCTAGTGATGATGTACTCAAATGTCATTTTCGTTATTATTTTTTCTAAGTTTATTGATTTATTTCTTTAACTGCTTTCGTTCATCGATTTTTATATTTTAATCGTTATTATCAAACGTTTAAAGACAGCAACACATATGTATTAAAAAGTAGAATGTAGTTTTTTCAGTAGACGATATTTTACATGATGATTTTGCTTCATATGACAATGTTCTAAAACACACGAACATGATTTTACAATTAAATGCGCAGAAAGAAATGATCATTAACAAGTTTTGAGATATAAAGCAAATAGGTACTATTTATATATTTCTTTATGTAACTTATCTACTCATTAATAAAATACTGCGTGCAATACATTTTCTAAAATTGTCGAGTAAAATTGGAACGCTTGAAAACACAAGAAACTTAATAATTTATTGCAGTGTACGTGTTTTGTAATAAATTTTTGCTGACGCACACTTGGACATGGTGGAAATAGTCGCCAGTTTTTTTCAATTAATACGAAGATAAAGATGATCCGTAAACTTCTATACAGGTTTTCCCAATATTGTAGTTAAAAAAGAGAAATTCTAAATACATTGCTATTTTGATGACTAGGAACTGCGTATCTTGTTAATAAATTGACTGAAAAGTTTTTTGAGCAAACTTTCTGTGTACGTGCAGTGAATTCGCAGAAGTATTCAAATTAATTAAATCTATAATAGTTCCCGATAAATAAAGTTAAATGAAATATTACATGAGTTGTATCTCCTCCCATCGACTTTTGACTTTCAACAATTAGATACAAGTGATGGCCATTCGTTATCACAATGCTGTCATGGTTCCATGTTTGTATGCTGATTGTCCGATAATGAAAATGATAATCTTGGGTTATCGGGTGCTGCCTACTTTTCCGATAATTACAATGGTCAAAGATACAGCTCAAGCAAGCTCGAAGACAAATGGTCGATCGCTGTCAAGTCATTTACGGCTGTTTCGTTCAACATCGGTGAAAGTTTAACGAGGAGGAAGCGTTTTTTTACATTACACCGTTTATCAAGAGAAATTAAGAAGATTGTAAGTTATTTTCTATAATATATCGTATAATAATATTATTATATTAGTTAGTGATGTTAATTATGCAAAGAATAGCAGACAAATAGCATGGGTTGCGAAACATTTTTTTTTTTTCAAATGATTCAACTTCTCTGTGTTTATTCCTTCAAGTCGTGTTGAGATATCAGAATCGTTCCGCAGATAAGAAAACTGCTAAAAACAGTATGCGGTATGATAAGTGGTACGACGAAGAAGAGAAGATTGATCTTTAGAGGAAATATTGTTACATAAATTAACTCGTTTAGATGATAAGATTTCATGTTAATCGGTCTATTTAGTTTATTCTTTTCTAATATTTCAGTACGCTAAATAAAATGTCTTGACAATAACTTTGCCAGTAGTTAGTATCAGAATAGTATACCGATTTGTGAATTGTACAAATTAATAATGAATGAATTAGCAAACTATAAATTTAGATTATCCATTAAAAGATATGGTAATAATATATTTTACTACCTACTATTGTATTTACTACATATCTAACGTGTCTTAATTAAATGAGATCAACTAAATGTCTGCCTCTTATGTGAAGAGATAAATGTAACGGTGGAAGGAATTTTTTCGCGAGATTTTCATATGTAAAATTAAAATATGAAAAATGAGTTCTATTGATATTTATACATTCAGAGTGAATTATATAAAACAAACATTAATAATAGTAGGTAAGTTTTTAAAATTACAAGGAATCGATTTCCATATAAATGTAACGCACTACTGTTGCTCTCTTTTAAAGTTAGGAAATGTTAGGTTAGGTTATTAGTTAGGCAAAGTTAGGAAATATGCACAGAAAAGAAAAAAGAAACTTTTGAAACACGTCGAAACTAAAGAGGCCAATTAAGTTTTTTTTAAATATTTTAAAGTCATACATATCAATATGTCTTTATGCATTGGCCGATGTTTTCCTTTGTTCCGTGTAGGAAAGTATTAAGTTTTTCACGCCAGAAAATCAGCTCTGAGATATTCATTATTATTGTTGTTTTATTTCAAAAGTATATCAGCGACAACACATTTTCTTAACGATATTATGGCCTATAACTCGTCGTTATTTAGCCTTACCATAATTTACGAGTAGGATGAGGCATCGATGGGGACCTCGAACAGAATGCTTGAGTGAATGTTTAGAAAATCGATAGTTGACAACTCGAAATCGCTAAGCTGTGAGGTGAAAGATAGTTTGCTGGTGGCAAGCGATCTGCTAACTATTTTGACTTGAGTGTTTGTTTCTGAATCCAAATTGGTGATCTGATATTAATTTTTCTTCCTCTATTGAGAATTTAAAATGGGCACGATTTTGGGAATTCTAGTTAGTACTAAGCTCTCGGCGAGTTTTCTGCTGTCTACCTGAGAGTAGAAATTTACCAAGGTACTCTCAAATGGGCACACAATTGGACAATAAGATCACCAATTTGGATTGAGAAACAAACAATCCACGATCGAGGAAATGCACAGGCTCGTCAAACGAAATTTTACTAGCAATAGAAACAATACTGTACAGCCCTCTTCGTGGACATCGAGAAAGCATTTTACCTCTTATAAACAATCAAAAAACATTTCCTGGAACAAATCCACCACTTACTCAAATTATACCTAAGCAACAGAACCTTCGTAGAAAAAATAAAGGACATATATTCTGAAGTTAAAGAGATCAATGCAGGGGTACCGCAAGGAAGCATCTTAGGACCAATATTATACACACTACACATGGCCGACCTACCAACAACTACCAACAGCAAAATATTGATATTCGCAGACGACACGACCGTATTAGTCAGGCACGCTACTACAAGAGCATATCACAAAAATAGAAAAATGGCTACAAGGAAAACAAATAAAAGTAAATCCGAGTAAATGCAACCATATTACATTTACACTACGAAAACGGAAACTACCAATATCCAATGGAATAGCACGCACATAACACAAAGAAGGCAAGTTAAATACCTAGGACTCCACTTAGGCACACAACTTACATGGAAGCAACATACTAAATTAATTATAGACAAAATATGGATAAAAAGAAGACAGATGTACTGGCTAACTAGTCGAAATTCTAAACTCAGCATGTAAAATAAACTAAAAATTTACAAGACGATAATAAAACCAATTTGGACGTACGGAATACCACTATGGGGGACAGCAGCAATATAGACACACAATGTTATATAAATAAACTAGAGTCGCTACAATCGAAGATACTCAGAACAATAGTCAACGCCCCATGGTATGTCAAAAACGAAGATATACGCAAAGACCTAAAAATACCAACGGTTAAAGAAGAAATCGGCAGGTACGTAAAAAAATACAAAGAAAGAACGACGACACATCCAAACCAGCTGGCTGTTGAAGCGAGCAAAATTCTCATATAAAGACTAAAGAGAAAACACTCCATCGACCTCACTAAAGAAATAAAATAAAATTCGAATATAGCTGGGAGTAGCTATCTATATGTTAGTTAGCAGTAAAGCTAGAAAAATTTACCGAATGTCCAGCTGGACAAATCGTAAAGTACAAATTAAATAAAAAAAAAAAAAATTCGACAGTATTCTCGAGAGAAACTACCAAAAGAAACTCTCAAATGAATACTTACAATTAGCATAACGCTTGCAAAGGTCAGTGGATAACGAGTTAGAGTAACTTTGATGAAGACGCATTAAGACGACAATAGCGATCAGAGGAGCGGACATTTCAGAGCTGAAAAGCTATTACTACGACCGGATGTTGGTAACTAACTCTTTGACGACCTATTCTAAAGTTTGTTGCGGAATTGTATACATATTGTGTTATTTCAATGTATAGAACGTTTAAAGTGGTAGAGACATGCTGAAACATGTGATTAATGATAGTAATGCGAAGTTCAAAAGGTACTTATAAATACAATCAAATCTAATACCCAAGGTTCGTTCTAAATATAAAACCTCGATAGAAAATTTTCTATCAATTGTTTTATCTACCAAATATTACGCATTCTGTGTAATGTTGTACTTTCTAATTTTCTATAGTTAAATGCATAAAAATCCGCAGTCTATTCACAAGAAATAATAGTTCATTCATTGTACTTGCCAAATATTCGATCTACAAACTGTTTTCGAATCATGGAACAGGAACTTGAAGGTTTAGATAAGTATTTTGATATTCGAACGAATCGAGCCATTACAAGTAAGTATATGTAAGTACATTACAAATGTAAACGTATCGCAGAAGAACTGCATGTAATTAAATCATGAAGTTGTGGATCTTATACGATATGTTGTTTTTATAGAACTTATTAATTTTCATTCGGTATCAAGCTAAAATAGATTAATTTTTACGATATTGATATTGAATAGTGGATAGGTCTGATTTCTGATTATTAGAATGTGTCATTATCTAAAAATCTTTTCTAATACAATAATAATATCAAAGTAATGAAAATAGTTTTTGAAAGAATATTTACACATAAACATGTTTAGTGTTCGAAATGTATGAACGAGGAACGATATATTCGATGTATGACGAAGCATCAAGATTATATCTTGAAATATTTAAGTGGACAAGGCTTTTTCTTTCCAGTTCTTTCATTTTTGAACCATAAGTCACATCAATTTTTTTTAAATGGTAGACAATTCGAGCAATTAAGATAACGAATAGCAGACAGTCCGACATTAATGCAGATAATGATATTTAAATGTGAATATATGTATAGCAGCAAGAAGAAATACATATAGTAGATAGTAAAATATATTGTTCTGATGTACGTCTTATGTCTTTTAAGTATGTATGTATGTTTAAGTATGTATTGTTCTTATGTCTTTTAAGATGAACATTAAATTTGATTTAATGATTAATCTGATAATTCTAATTTCATGAGAAAATAATCATTCATCATTAATTTGTACACTTTGTTGAAATGCAAATGCTATTTACAAATTGACCAAAATGTCCAAATGTTTATGGATGTTCCAAGTACGAAAACAGTAATTTTCACGCCAAATTATAGGGTAATTAGGGCGGAAAGGTTAACTAAACTAGTATCGAAGGTCAACACGTAAACGGGCGATTTGTCAATAGTAGAATGGAGTAGAACCTCGTTTATCTGTATGGATTGGGGACAAGGCATTTCGAATAGCCGAATATGTAGTTCCTAAAATAATGGCTCACTATATCTAAAGCACTCATTCCAATTCTTCTTATTATATACATAATATTCCTCTTCAAATATTAAAATCTCTAAATCTCTGAAAGTATTTTGAATAAAAACAGATAATGATATATATTAGTATATTCGTTATAAGAATATTTGATTGTACATGTATGTATTGGGTCGCCTGGGAAGTTCGTTCCAATTTACATTTCGATTCCGATTTGATATACATTTATGGGACTATATAAGTGCCATTTTGTTTCACAACCTTTCTCCATTTTTCACGCAACTTGAATATTCCATCCTTCCACAACCTCTCAGGTTTTTCGGCGAAAAACTTTTCAATATGATCTTTCATGTCGACCAAATTCCTTAAGAATCGGAACGAATTTTCCGGACGATCCAATAAAATTGAAATTACTCTCGATTGTAGTTCGGATAATAAAGGCTCAGCATTAACTCTTGTTCGTATCGTTGATACGACGCGACCGTTATCTGCAGGTATATAAATAAGGTTTTATCGTATTGTATTGTATTGTACAGAATGCATATCCTACTCAGTAATTTGGAAAAAATAACTTTCGACAAGTCATAATCTAAACATTCCTCTCTAAACGTGTCATTCCTACTAAACATGCGTAAAAGACGCATACATCTACACATAATGTTTATATTCTTGATTCTCTACGTCGTTTAAATGAATTTCCTGTAATTTTTATCTATACGTCACACTATCAATGATTGTATTATGGAATGCAGTATCAGTAAAATACTACATTTTTACATTAAATACGAAATGCATCAAAAACGGTTTGAATTTCTTTTTCCAAAAATTGTGAGCTAACGATTCTATTATCTTTTGTTAATTTTATTATGCGTAATACATCGTTATTTCTATTTAATTTTTACGTGTCTTATTATTATTTTTTTCAATATCATTATTGTTATGTTTATATATCGGTGATTTAAAAGATTAGTCATGTATAGTATTTATGAAAACACATGAAGTATATTTGATTATTTTGGATTGGATTTCTGATATAAAGCGTAGTTCCTTTCTAATTGATTTATGTATATATTTATTTCGCTTTAAAGAAATATGAGATACTTTAATATAGAATAAAATTTCTTTGTAATTACATACAATAATTATTTAGAAAACGGTGTACTTTGTGAATTTCAATGACTTTAAGATCTTTTGTGAACAAGTATAAAATCAACATCCGGAGTAGCTTGATTTAGATATGTATACATATCCGTATGGTAACCGCTGGAATTCTATTTTGAAGATATTTTTAATACAAAAATAATTTTATGTTGAATAAACATTGATCAAATTTTGATCAAGATGTTGTCGATATTTAAATTGCTATAATTCCACGAAAAGGAATAGTACAACAGACTACCTAGACTCATTTTAATGGGCAAAACCCCTATTTTCATACCCTTGAGCTTTTATAAAAGTCTCTTTTTGTTGTAAAACGATGTGAGAAATTTATTTGTTAGTTATTTAAGCTAGTTAAAAATATCAGTTTGTATTTCTCTATTACTATCGTTTTTTCTTTTTTCTTTTTGTCCTTTCTTTATTGACGTAATTAGGGCCACCATGAAAGGATTATATTTCTGTATTACAACATATTTATTGTATATTCTTTGTTACGAAAATGTTCTTATTATTTTATTTGTAAAATTCTTAGATACTTTAGATTCCTTTAGATGAAGGAATATGTGATCATAATATCAACAAAGATTTAATAGAAAGTAAAGAAAATTAAGTGGAAGAATCAAAGAATTGTGAAAAAGGCCTAACAGTATAGAGTATTACCGAAAAAAACTGAAAATACAAGTTTCCGTAATCAAGCAAGTATGTATGATATTAATATAAGCTATAATAAAAAATCATACAGGATTCGAATATAATTAAAATATAAGTATCCTGATAACGAACCAAGATGCAAGACTAATACAAGAAAAAAATTATAGCTCTAAGGATTCAGTAAAATCTCATATGTGTAGCACTAATTTATTAGATCTAACAATGTATTTGTAAATGTAATAAAAATTCTATGAAGAAGTCAAATATAACGATAATAATTGAAAAAAATGTATAAATAAAAAAGCGATCGAGCTCTATATGTCTCGCTATTCAAGCATACTCATTAGCCATGCAGATATAAAGTAACTTACGGAAGTATGTATTTGGAGATTTATAAAAACTTTTTACGGGTATGTTATGTCTTTGACACAAAATATTGTGAAATTCTATCAGTAGACTGCGGATTTTTATGCATTTATGGAAAATTTAAAGTCTACATATATATAAACATCTACAAAGTACCCAAAGTAAAGCACTTGTTATGATATTTAAAGAATTATATAAATCTCGATGTTTAGATCATATTTCTTTGGTTTTACTTATTTATAATAATTTGAATTCGCATAAATATCCGAGGAATATTAATGAAATTTCAGAAAACTTTGTATAATATATATATTTCATATATCCATAAAAGTTTCTATAGCAAATACTCAAATGCTTTCACAAGTCATTATATGAATACATGTATAGTCAGTTATGAAAGCTTACCTTATTTATCAAAAACTAAAAATGCGCTTCACCACAAAATTATTTACACTTGCATATCAATATTATTATTATTAATTTATTTCGTAGAAAAGTTACAAAAATTAAAATGTTTAATTCACAAAATTCTTCAGATAAAATTACATTAGACATTATAAAATCTTTAATTTTTTCAGTATTAAGGAGATTGTAAGTACATTATTGAGTCTTACTTAGGGAAGGGTGGGGCTATAGATATTAATATAATACATATTAAGCCTATTACTTTTACGATTTCATATTGATATGATATGTATATGTAGTTTTTGTAACGTTGTATTTTATATTTTTCTTCTTTCTTTTATCTTAATAAATGCGAAAACGAATGAATTGTGTATGAATGAATGAATGATAATGTCTCAAAATGCCTAAGAAATATTGTAGAACTAAAGTTTTTACCATAGCATTTTATATTTAAGTACACAAGTGTACGTAAAGGGGCGAAATGTTTGTGACTGTTCACATGAAAGCTCTCCGATTATCTCTCAGAGAATAGATGGGCAAATAATTTGCCGATAGAAATGATTGGCAAAATGACTAACCACGTTTGTACGAACCATTGAACCCATTGAATATACATAGAATGACTCACGAAAGTATTTGGTTATTTAGTATAGAAAACTTTCATGAGTACATTGGTATGTGTGACGTGCAAAATTTTTTAAAATTTCATAATATATATATTCATAAAACTTTTTATGGGAAGTTTAAATCAAGGATCATAACAATTATAATCCAAATTAAAGAGTACCTGGAAACTAGTTTCCTTAAAAACAATGTGAAAAATTAGAATGAATGGCGTTTTCAATTATAGGAATATAGGAATATTAGAAACGTATTAAAAATGAATTATGTCTTACTTTCGACATATTAATTATTTCGAGATATCAGTAATGCTAATAAAAATCAACGACGGCCAAAAATTACCAAAAAAATATTCTGTCATCGACAATAATTGGTGGTAAGCTTATATTAAAATAAACTTTAACTATTTATAATGGTTATTTGTAACCAGAATATTTAAAAATTATTAATTTGTACCTAGTTATTTAATTTGTCGAGAAACCTTTTTAAGATTTAGTGATCACTATCTTCCATCTAATAAAAACTTAACCTTCTTTCAGAAACTTTTCCAGTAAGAATTTCAAAAATAACTAATTACACTATTCAACACGTCTCTAATTTTGTAAGCTTCAATAGACGATTCTTGTAGACCTGTGGGATAAACACGAATCTGCAAACCGTTTTTTTTTTTTTTTTTCTTGGAATCTACAGTTTTCGAAAAAATCAATTTTGAAAAAAATTGCAAATTTTCAACTTTGGACATGTTTTGTGCTGTTAGAGTGGCAGTTACCGAGTTGCGATTGGGAGGAAAAAATTTTATGGACTCTTTTGAACAAAATGATATGTATTGTTAATGCATTATAAACATTTAAATATGTTCAAATAATGATCAATGCGAAAAGGGCACCTAATATGCACCTAGCACTAGCCAGTGATAGATAAGATACTTTGGTTCAGGAAATCATCAAGAAAAACTAAAAAATCATGTTTTGATTCTAACGTGTATGTTTTGATTTCTAAAGTGTAAAAACGAAGAAGTTTGACAAAACACGTGGCGACGGCAATGGTTCTCAATTTCGGCGGTTAAGGACCGTGCGCGTTTATCGGTTCCGTTAGGCCGAACGGCGGGCGAGACATACGCCAACATTGAGTACCATTGCTGTTGTCACTTGTTTCGTCAAACTGCTTTGCTTTTATATTGGGAACAAAACATGATTTTCTAGTTTTGCTTGATACTTTTCGTAACGAAAATATCTACTCTATAGCGTATTATGATTAGATTTTCTGCTAGAACTTTTGGAATAAATTGGGAAATGTAAGCAAAAAATGGCGCGTTTTAGTAGTCTGCATCATTTTTTCGTTCTAAATGCAATTGCATAGCTTTTACTCTACAAGCGCAAAATTGAAAATTTGCTATTTTTTTCAAAATTAATTTTTTCGAAAACCGTAGATTCCAAGAAAAAAATGTGTTGCAGATTTGTGTTATCTCACAAAAGTGTACGAAAATCATTTACTGAAGGTTACAAAATCGAAAAGAAGTTCAAATTTATTGAACAGTATTGTTTTGATCCTTAATTAAGATCAAATAAATTATTTCTTAATAATTTTCTATTTTAGTTAACTTTCTAATAGAATAATAAATAATTTGTATTTTGATTTATATTTTACATATTTTACATATTTACATTTTCAAGTTATAAACGATATATCCGAAGTATATACAATTGGTTCAAATAAATAATTTCGTGAGTCACAATATATTGTCACGTACC
Source organism: Bombus sonorus (assembly GCA_029958995.1). Taxonomy (NCBI): domain Eukaryota; kingdom Metazoa; phylum Arthropoda; class Insecta; order Hymenoptera; family Apidae; genus Bombus; species Bombus sonorus. The sequence continues at coordinate 3,468,162 of JARWAU010000008.1, read as the reverse complement.
CATCTATCCAATGCTACACCATTATGAATATTTCATCTGGTGAATCTTTTCATTCTCGTCTTCTCGCTCGTGAGGTTACTTGGCCCCAGGAAAAAAGCAATAACCTCATTGAAGTAGGAATACAGTGGTTCTTTCCGTTCAAGTTCGTTATCACAACGGAGCGTACGTCACAAAGCATAACAAGCTGTGTGGTTCGAGGGGACAGAAGTGGTGGAGTGCTTGATCGACTCGATTGAAGGCGACGGTAAATCTTTATTTCGTGTGGATTTGCGGAGTGTCGAGTTGTCATATTGTAGAAGAATCCTTGATTATCCGAACTAGTCGTGATACACATTCTTTAGATAATCGAATAATTTTGTTTCGTATGATTTATATATATTTCGAACAATTTTATAATATCACATATAATATATAACATAACATTATAAACATTAAAATAAACACTAATTATAACATAATATTAAATAAAATAAAATTATATTTCCTAATACTATAATAGTTTTAATATATATTAAGTGAGAGTAAAAATGTTTAGATTTAAATGTATCAATGTATCTGTGCATTCTTTATTTTCATTTCTCAATCTTTCTCATTTCGGACCACGTCCAAATATTTCATTAATTGACGTTTCGATAATTAATGTTTCATTTGAAGCCAATCTGTCAAACCATCTGAAGACAACTCGACCACGTGGCTTTGGCAACGCGTCGTGTTTTATGTTTTTCTTTCGGTATCGCGCGTATGACGAGTGTGACGACCACATCCGTCGACTGTGTCGTTTGTAGTCGTGATAGATGCACATTTCTGTCACTTACCGCGAATAATCGAGAGTTTTAAAGAATTTCTGAACACCAAACATATTTTGGAGATATTGAAAAGGAATATTAGAATCGTTTGTTTAAATAAGTGTAGTCTGTGTATAATGGAGTGTATGAATGTAGTGTATGCGTATAGTGAGTAAAGAAATCATTCGAATCGAACGGCAGTTTGTCTTCCTTGCTAATTTTTTTTTTTTTTTTTTATTTAATTTGTACTTTACAATTTGTCCAGCTGGACATTCGATAAATTTTTCTAACTTAATTGCTAAATAACATGTAGATGGCTACCCCCAGTGGGATACCATCTTCGAGTTTGACTATTTTATTTCTTTAGTGAAGTCAGTGGGGTATTTTCTTTTTAGTCTTCTTTCTATGAGAGTTTTGCTCGCTTCAGCAGCCAGCTGATTTGGATGTATTGCCGTTCTTTCCTTGTATTTTTCTGCATAGCTGCTGATTTCTTCTTATCGTACAGGCATCTCCTTGTTAAAATTTATTACATAAATGGATTTTTATCATTTATTATTATCCTACAAAAAGCTGTATTTTCTACTCTCGGTAATTACCTTCAACATCTAGAATGTCCAATTGTGATTTACACGTTTACAATATTTCTATCACTGTTGTAAATACTTTTCTGTTATGTAGTTTACTGTATATCTGATTTACTTCTATTTAGAAAAGCCATAATTTTCCTTCTTTATGCAGTTTGACAATAACTTTCCATTCAGGCTTGCTTGTTTGCGTTTCTTCTTCATGATTCTTAAATATAAATATAGATACACGTTAAATTTTCATTTCTATTTGCTGTCAAATCCTGTTAAAAGCATATTGGAAATCATTTATTTATATTTAAGACTTTGACTAAATACATGTTTGTAAATTATGTACTCTAAAACACAATGTTCAAATACTCCAGTTACATAATATTTGTACTTAATTGTAACCTGTAATAAATGTTGTGTAGTTTGTTTAGGTGTAGATGAACTTCTCCTAACTTTATGTATATTTAAATGTACATATTGAATGTATATATGCTAGTATAAGCACAATTTGTTTTTAACAACTCACAATCCACGTATACGTATTAGAATATACATATATTAGTATAGTGATAGTTTTATCAAAACAATGTTATTGGATTATAAGAAAAATTCAATTCCAAACAATGGTGTCACGATAATCAAATTCTACTGCATTCACCAAACCTCTGAAATGTAATTTTATATTACTATATGTACAGACAACATTCTAAAAATTAGGAACACTCTAAGCGAATTTTCTATTTTTGTCTTCCGTAGCTGAAGAGGTTGAATATTTTGTTTTAGAGTGAATTGCAAGTTAGTTTTCGTAATTTTTACAAACATCACAATTAAAAAAGATTCTGTATAAATTTTCGATTACAATCGAATTTTCGTGACACTTTATAAACATAAATTATTATGAGGATTATATATAAATTCTCGTTTATAAGCTTTCAATTTGTGTAAATGAAAAAAATTCGATATTTTATTGTATAATAAATTGAAAGTGTCTGCGAATTTTCATTTGAAATCGTTTTGTATAAAAACTAAAAAAATTAAATATTTCAATCTGACAAGTATTGAAAGTGAATTTTTGTGATTTTTATAAACATTTATTATTTATTGTGGACTTTTTTACAAATAACATTTGGGACTTCATCGAGTTTGTATTATTTTTTACTAAATACTAAATACTCGTACATCTTAAAGTTATGAAAGATTGCTCGAACAGAGCTTCAATTATTGTTCATGACGCAATGTTATCGTGACTATGGGTAACATGAAATAACATCCTCTAATACGTGCGGATTATCCATTTAACTCGGAACCCACGCTCGCCAGAATATATCACATGAAAATGGCAACAGTGTAACATGTACGCTTACTACACAGTCAAATGTCGTTCGCCATCTATAAACTGTTAGTAGAAGTAGAATTAGGCGAGAACATAAGGCCGTTTGGGTGTTGCCGAAGGATTTTAAATTTATTATAATAAACAGAAGACGGTCACCTAAAATATAATTACAATGTAATTTTTTTTTTTAATACAATGAAACGGTTCACATTTTTATAGACATTGAGCTTCTTTTTTTATTTCGTTGGCTAACTTTCATTTTTAATGTTTAAGCATTTTCCTCCACCCGGTACTTCAAAATTGACGATAACTTTCTACAACTTGACCAGTTTTACCTGATTTTTGATCACTTTGTTGTGAATATATCGAATGTAACAATAAGGGACAAGGAAAGCAATTGAGATACAATAAGACTCTTCACAGAATTCATATTTAAAGACTAGTTTAGAAAAATAAAAATTAATTTAACTCTTGTACTGCAGTGCCTGGATCCCTTCGGACTAGTCGATAAATGACAAAAGTTGTGTATGTTAGAGAGGAAACATATGTTGAGATTTTTACGGTCAAAATAATACGGAACATGGCTATCTTCCAAGGACGGACGACTCGGTCAACTACACAGGAAACAGTATCTAGGTTCGTTCGGAGATAAAATTCTGAGATTACATTAAATATCGATGTTAAATCTGTTTTAGAGATACGCTTGGCTTCTTATTATTCTAACATAAACAACTTCCGTTCTTTGCCGATTTATCCAAAGGGATCCAGACATTGCAGTGCAAGAGTTAAATTAATTTCTATTTTTCTAAACTGGTCTTTAAATATGAATTCTGTGAAGTGTCTTATTGTATCTTAATGAATGTGCCTGTTATGTCAAAGTACTTTGTTTACAATGTTATTTTTATTTAAGCGATTTTAACATTGATTACGAAAAATATTTGCACACCATTATGTTTATTATATTAAATTAATTAGATCGAAATATGTTAAATTTCGTATTATTTAGTAGTATTTTCATATGACTACAAGCATTTAATATTATAAAAATGAAATGTGTATGGAGATAAAAATGCTCTTCATAGGAAAATAAAAATAATATAATATCTTTATTATATTTTATAATCATGTAACTATGTAGTTTTGAGATATAATAATGAAAAATGTTAGAAATACGAACTCTTTTTTAAATAGATTACTGTGTTAACGAAACGAAAATAATAAATAAATATAACAATCTAAAATCTAACGGTAACAATTCAGGACTCCGCGGTGCCCAAGGAATGGGTTTGTAAGTGCCCAACCAATGTTCATTAAACGTTTATGATTTGATACCATACCAAACAAGGTTGTTTATTTCTGTAGGCCGTTTACTACGCTCTTTCTGTGATATGGATATGATTTACATTTTTCTTGTTGATGCTCACCATTTCGAAATGTGTAATTTGATCGAATTAAAATAATTTTTAACGATAATATTTCTTTCGATGAAGCCGAGATTTCAAGATTCAGGATCATTTCAAAGTCATAGCATAGTAGGTTGTTGAACTCGTCTTAAGATCAGCTACAACAATATGTAGTAGAAAGTACATAGCTTTATTTTAAAAAGTCAAGATGAGCTTGACAAAAACAAATATTATCAAAACAATTTTTTGGAAATTTCTTCTATTGAAATTTGTAGCCAATTAACTAAAGCTAATTAACAAAATTTATATCAAAATGATAAATCAAAAAATTTTTTCCCAGATTATTAGAAGTGCTTGAAAAATCGTAGCGATGCGACAGTTACTTATATCGAGTATTATATACATATAATTTGTATTATGATGCTCAATATAGGTACACATTTAGCAAAGATCACAAAAGTGTTTAAACAATCAATTATTTTAATAAACTGCATTATTTAGCAGGATGTTTGACATTTGTCCTATATATGTATACTCAAGATAGATATTCATGTTGTATTCTAAATTTTTGTTAAATATTTGTTTGCGATAAATATCTCGTAACTTTCAATGTTGAAATTGCACATGTTCAAATTGGTTGTAATAGCAGTGTAATAGTGATAATCGCGATTAGACTACGAATATTTATTTATTTATAGAAAATGTCAAGGTGCAAAAATTTGCCGAATACACATATAGTAAAAAGTATCTAAATATCTGATATATCTATAGCTAAAGCTATATAATATAATATTTTGTCGGAGAAATTAATCTCTATTTACCTTATATTCTTTTATTAAGTTCTCAAAGTATGAATTTGCCTAAATATCCGTAATCTGCCCATTATAGTATTAATGAAATTTCAAAATATTCTATATGATACACATAATATAAACACAAAACAAACATGATAAGTGTTGAAATACTTTTGTGAGGCAGTGTATGTGAGGCAGTGAGGTGATTCAAATATGTAATCCTATTTTATTATAAGTAGGTATATTATAGTATGTTGTTTTATAGTATATTGTAATATTATAAGTGTATATATAAGTATTATAAGTGTATATATAAGTATATTATAAGTATATATATATAAGTATATTTTTAGGTATACTTATATATATACTTATACTATATATATAATATATTATATATATAGTGTATTATAAGTATAATATTTTATTAGTGTGGATATTCATGCAAATACAAATTTTTCTGATCACAATTTAAAAAGATAGAACCTAAGCAGAAATTTGTTTTACTATTAAATATTATAATGAGTATCATTTATACTTTGGATATTTTATACAGGGTATTCCATAACGGGAACAAACTATAGCTATGATATGGTAAAAGATAGACAACATTTCATTAGGCAAAATCAAATGGTTGCGAATAATGTGAATGGCCTAATGTTCATTCCGAAAGCGGAGACGTTTTGAATATTAAAGAACTATTTCTATCTCTCAAATAGAACTAACTTTTTCTTACATTGATCAATGGATCTTTGTACTCTGTATAAAAAAGTATTAAGGCATATGTATAATCTGTATATTTTTGCATATCCTATATGTAGATTTCGCGAATTTTTGCATTCAAATATTACATAATTGCACAAAAATGCAATTTTTCTCTAATTATAAGAGAAAGTAATAGAACAACGATATCCTATCTCTTAGCAGATAGAACCGTGGAATTGTGGTTCTTCTATATGTACGTGTGCAGTATCTGGGATAAAGTAGGAACTATGTGGCTTTGCTGCAGGATCATGGCCGTGAAAGAATGGTTCAGAAGACTGCAGCCCGTCCAATTGTACCTGATTCTGTTTTTCACCACCGCTTTCTTTATCGTCGAAATGGTCGCCAGTCATGTGACTCATTCGCTCACGTTACTCCTCAATGCCTATCACATGCTATGCAACATTATAGCACTTGTTGGTTGTATCGCCTCCATCAAGGTAAGTTTCACCATAAATTATCCAACTTATCAAACTATTCCTTTTGACGATCATCAACTATCAACTATAATTAAGAAAATTTCATATAAACAACAAACATATCGTGTATATGAAATGTTCTTTCTCCTAAGTTTGAATTGATTTTTGATTTGAGTTTGCCGCGTCAATGTTATCCATTAAATTCTGTTGCAATGTTTATCAATTGTATTAAGGAACAAGAGATTTATTACAATAATGAATGATAATGGAAATGATATATGACATATATAGACTGTGGATTTTTATACAATTATGAGAAATTCGAACATCCAAAAAATGCACAAAATACACGTAATATACAAAAATGTATAATGCTAATAAATTACACATACACGTACAGTAATCTCTATAGCATTTAATAGATAAAACGATTTTCTATGTATCCTCTATGTATCCTAAATTATATTTGTGAAAATACGAATTTACATAAGTATTCGCAGTCTAATGATATGTATTCGATGTTAAGAAGGATTATGACGAAGTATCGAAACTTCAATATTGATTTTATAATATTCGTATTAATTTTATTCTATTTCTTTGTTCCATTGGAACGATGTTCTCTTATATTCTTATCATTTTTGGGAATATTTGTACGCTTGAAAAAGACATTTTTTTCTGTTTTATGAATATGTAACATACTAAATTCTACGTTTTAGAATATTATTTGATTCGACGATAATAATTTTCTATAGTCTTTTGTACTTTTAAACATATTATTATGTTGTTACTTTTACATTCTGAATAACTCATTTTTTTTCTATTCTTTATCATATATAATCTATTTTAATAATTTTTTCATTTTTCTTATTTATCAAATCGGTAACATTTTGAATTTGTTGTAAAAACTTAACATGTGTTTGTACCATTGGATTGATGCTTCAGAAATGTGTTATCTCGTTATCAGAAAAAAGAAAAACACTAAAAGATTTTGATTTCAAAGAAGTTGATTAATTTTATCATAGCATGATGATGCACATGATTTTTCGATCTTCAAACTTTCTTAAAAAATTTTTTTCTTATTTATATTTACAATTTACTTCATTTGTTATACTAATTAATTAATAATAATTTTTAATAATCATAAATTTCGTTAGCGTATAACTTATAATGTTTCATTAAAACAAAAATAAACCTAGTTGGTAAATATTATTAAACAAAACACGTGTATTCATCACTCATGTTATATCATAAAAAATTATCTACTGATTGTTGCAATTAAGTTAATTAGGTAATGTATGTTTAAAAAATAATAGTAGATTAGTTATAATTAGACTGCAGGTGTTTATGCGTTATGCTTTCATAGAAAACATAAAGGTTCAAAACTTTGCAAAATGAACATGACATCGCAAAAAATATCCAAAGGTAATTGACATAATTTTATTTATTTTAATAAGGAATAAGAAGAATAAAAATGCAAAAGAAAATTTTTTTGTCCTTATGAGTTAGTTAAAATTTCGTGATCTGTGCTTTACAGCAAAACTCAACAAAATGTTTCTCTTCCCATATAACTTGCTTCTACAATTATCAAACTTTTTTATGAGATAGCATAAGTAAATATAGGTATTCCCTTTAATAATATTTCATTATAAATTAAACAGATATAGCTTCACTTTCTATTTTCGTTGTAACAAAATATTACAAATTATACACTAAAAAAAATTCAGAATTACTTGAAATTATAAATACCATTAAAAAATATACTACAAAAATAAATAGTTAATATAAAATATGGAAAAAATTATAAGTAGAAAGGGAACAACGATTAAAACAAACTGAATAAACGATAAAAAATCGTGTGTCATAAATATAATTGCCTAAAGTTGACTGGTAATTGGTCAAAACCGCTTACGCTAAGCATTCCAGAATGAAATGTCTGAAATTGATATAGTTTGTTTTTCGTTTAATATAATATCTAGTATAAACATGCGTAGAGTACATAGTTACAATAGACGAGAGTAGATTGTGTTATCGTTATCATTTCCCGTGATGATAAAAATCTTAATTTGTATTCAATTAAAGTTAATCGTACATATGCATGTTATCTACTTTGTAAAACAAGTCTTACAAAACTGAATAACGTACACGATGAATTTATTTGTTTAAGAAAGCATAAATTAGATTTCAAATGTTTATAATTCAGAGCACAATTATTTACAACTATATAAACTAATTAGAAATAAATTAATGTTAGTGATTTATCATTATAAAAAGTAATAGTTCTATAACAATAAGTTATAGAATTCATATCAATTTCATATTTCTATTATTATATTTTAATCAACAGATAATATCATTTATTGATAGCTCATTTGCTCTTTCGGGCCTTGAGGGGCTTTGGTTTTACATCCTTATATTTGCTTTTATTGGTAAATCGCTTACATATAACTCTAAAACATAGTAGTAATTTAACATAACCTATATACGTCTACATATAGTAAATATAATTGTTTGTCTTGAGACCTAAATCATTTATGGTCTTATTCGCCATTTATTCCTATTATTTTTAGTATCGCATTGTACAGCACTCCTTTCCTTTGTATGGTTCTTTCTTTATCAGTTATTTTAACTCATTCTCTATCTTCTTCGTATGCTTCCTCTCCATACTTTCCTACCCTCTCTACTCCTTTTCCCTTTTCTTTATTTTCCTATTTATTTTCTTTATCCAGCCCTTTCTTGAACCGCATTTCTCTAATACATATTCTCTCTCCTTCTCTTCTTTCTGTCTTCATTTCCTTGCATCTACTTCTTCAGTACTCTACAATTTCTTTTTCTCTCTCGTACAGTCTATACCTTCTTCCTATCTCTTTCAAACTAAAATTTGTTTCCTTACTCTTCGTTTGCATGTCGCCACTAGTTTTTGGTTCTTTGTTTCCTCCTTCTTAGATGATTAGTCTGAAGTAGTTATTGCCCTTATTAGTTATTGTAAATGCGACAATTATTATTAATAAAAATAAACAATAATGAGAAAGAACTTTGTATTGAATTTTATTTCAAAAGTATCTTAAAATATTTTTTTATTCAGTATGAATATTTATTATTTTTTATTTAATTTATAAAGAATAATAATTAATTTAAGTATTAACATATTTCTTTTTTGTAGTATAGTCATCGTCAAAGCAGCATCAGTCACAGTGAAAATAGTGTTTCCAGTTCCTTACGAAATTCAGTAATTTGTATAAATGGCGATGAACGCGGTTCTACGACATCTTTATCGACGAAAACAAAGGTAAAAATAAAATAATTCAATTTGTAATCAGGTCGTTCTTGCTTTGAAAATTTAATACAGAAATATATACAACACACCGAAAAGCTTGCAAACAAAGATTTCAAAAGTGAGATTGGAACAGTGATTAAAAATAAATATTTGGTTTGTTAAATTATTAAAAGAATAAATTATTCGATGATTTCCAAAACAACTTTTGATTTTATCAAGATTTTTTTTTAAAAGGATGGTTATGTAATCACGTTAAAAATATAAATATGACAAAGATGTATCTACGAAGAATACAATGAATTAAAGAAAATTAATTTTCTCAAAATATTAGTGAATCTATTCCATTTTAGAATTCAAAGCTCCAATTATTATTCCCTATCATTTTAAACATTATTAAAATATTATTTAGATCTTAGTCTTTCATGACGATTGGATGATATATTTATGGTTTTCCAGATTTTGATCGTGTTCTTAATCGTCTGTCTCACTTTGTGCTGGAAGAAACTGTTTCAGACCTTATCGTTTAATTTCCTGTTCTGGCGTTCACCTGTAACAACTGTTACAGATCTATTCCAAAGAAGTGAATTGTAATGTTGGCGAGACATCGGAGTCGGCACAAACTATAACACATAATTAAAAGCACGATCGAAACTTGAAGAACTATTCATTAAATTATATTTAAAAAACACGTGAAAGAACAAAAAATTTATTTTTCAGCAATCACGATCGGATAGGAGGATGAAGAATACATTTGGCTGGGCGAGAATAGATATCGTTACGATGCTTATTTGTTGCGTTTTTCTCGCGTCTTTTTGCTTTTCTTTGTTGGTCGAAGCTTTACAAACCCTGGTGCATATAGATCATTTGGATGAAATGCACCATCCAATGCCTGTTCTCACAATTGGCGCGTGTGGCATCCTCCTTAATGCTTTTTGTTACATACTAATTGGAGGATACACCTTCAATCAGGGTCTTGTTCTCCACGTTACAATGAATGGAGATGTGATACTACGACGGTATGTAATATTTTAACTGCATGTCATATGATAACACTGTTCAACACGTACCTAATTTTGCAAACTTCAGTAGACGATTCTTGTAGACCTGTGGGATAAACACGAATCTGCAAACCGCTTTTTTTTTCTTGGAATCTATAGTTTTCGAAAAAATCAATTTTGAAAAAAATTGCAAATTTTCAACTTTGAATATGTTTTGTGCTGTTAGAGTAGCAGCTACCGAATTGCGCTTAGAATGAAAATATTCTGTGGATTCTTTTGAACAAAATGATATATATTGTTAATGCATTATAAACATTTAAATATGTTTAAATAATGGTCAATGCAGAAAGGGCGCCTAATACGCACCCAATATTAGCCCGTGATAGATAAGATATTTTGGTTCAGGAAATCATCAAGAAAAACTAGAAAATTATGTTTTGATCCTAACCTAAAAGTGTAAAAACGAAGAAGTTTGACAAAACACGTGGCGACGGCAATGGTACTCAATTTCGGCGGTTAAGGACCGTGCGCGTTTATCGGTTCCATTAGACCGAACGGCGGGCGAGACATACGCCAACATTGAGTACCATTGCTGTTGTCACTTGTTTCGTCAAATTGCTTTGCTTTTACATTGGGAACAAAACATGATTTTCTAGTTTTGCTTGGTACTTTTCGTAACGAAAATATCTACTCTATAGCGTATTATGGTTAGATTTTTTGCTAGAACTTTTGGAATAAATTGGGAAATGTAAGCAAGAAATGGCGCATTTTAGTAGAGTCTACATCATTTTTTCGTCCCAAATGCAATTGTATAGCTTTTACTCTACAAGCGCAAAATATCTCCAAAGTTGAAAATTTGCAATTTTTTTCAAAATTGATTTTTTCGAAAATTGTAGATTCTAAGAAAAAAACGTGTTGCATATTTGTGTTTAGCTTACAAAAGTGTGGAGGAATCATCTATTGAAGATTATAAAATCGAAAAAACAGTAAAATTTATTGAACAGTATAATTAGACTGCATATGTTTACGTAAATGCATGTTTTTACACAGTAGAATTCAAATAAAAAAATGAAAATAGATTAACAAACTATAAATTTAAATTTTCTACTAAAGAAAGTAGCAATTATATATTTCATTATTTATTATATTGCTGTCATATATGTCGGGTTGGCGTTAGGACTTGGGTTAGGAGCGTGTAATGAATCTTTACCTGGATTATTTATCGTTGTCGCACAATCGAAGTAGCGTTTACTAACACAGGTATAGATGTTACAAGATTGATAAGTGGCCGCGGTAACTAGACGCTAATGACAATGACCTTAGGTTCGATATGATGAATCCACGGTCCACGGGATAACGGATATACTTCAAAGTCTAAGTCGGACTCGACTTACTCCTCTCAATACAAGGATCGCTTGACTAACTCTTTATTGAGACGTGGATTATCCACCGATCGTACAAACACACTAGCTATCTGGTTAATGAGACTGCAAGAAAGGGAATGACTTTCCGTCACGACGACACTGCACGAGATCATTGGATTCGTCGAGGAAAGCCTCCGCTCGGAGGGTGAGGGAAATAGACGTTGCTGTTAATTTCTATGTTGGTGGTTAGAAAAGGATGCTAGCCGCCCTTGAGAGAGAGTTCCTAGCGGGAAGTGTCGTACGTGAGGAAAGCAGATCTCCCGTATCTTCCCGCAATAGGTGACAGATTTACGGGCTGATAGAATAAAGACTGTTTGTTAATCTGAAGGACTTTAGTTAACTAAATCCTAAGATTTGTAGCGGTTCCTCAGGCTATCTGAACATAAACTGTGAATGATGCATCGGCATCTGGCGATCATCTTACCCAAAGAATGGGGTCTATGCGTGGCGAGTCACGGGGCCGTTGGAATGTTTTATTGTCAAGTGTCGGTACGGCCAATTCTTTAAAGGAAAGCTATGCAACTTCATATCTCTGTTAGGTGGAACGTTCATCCCGTGACCGTGGCTACACTCCGACAACCGATTGTCGCCTTGAGCCTAAGCTCATTGTCTCAAGTTTCGAATGACTGTGTTTGGGTTATTTTGTAAGTGCTACAATATTGATGTTTTCCTAGTAATTCCAACGGTGGAGGGGGGGGGGTGTCCTTTCATCTCCGACATATACATTTACTATTTAAATGTTATGTAAGTTATATTAGAGTCAGAAGTCTTTCCATAAGTTTAGAAGAGGTCCCTTAATTTGATTTATAATTAAAAAATTAAAAAGTGATCAAGGTAAAGCACTTGTCAGTAGCAAAATAATTCTACAAGTGTATAAGTAAAAGTAATTTGTATACATCGTAATATTTTATTACACCTTTTTCTTATGATTATGAAAAGTAAAATCATTGTATTTCGAAAATATATATTATATTCTTTCGAAAAGATTTTATTTTTTGCTTTAGATTTATTTGTCCATATAGAATTATATACTTCTTAGTTATGAAGGACGCTATACATATATAAATATATATAGACATATACTATAGAAATAGATTTATTGTGAACAATATAGTATTCGAAACTTTTGAGCATTTGTGTACGTCATCGAACTCTTCAATGCTTGATAGAGAACTTAGAAAAAATATATTATGACCGAACTGTAAATTTCTTTGCATTTATGGAGAAATCCAAAAATGCACGAAATACGCAAAAATACATGAAACATCCTGTGTGTAATATTTGTTATGATACAGTGGATAAAATAAATTTCCGTCTGGGTTCCATTTTTTAAACTATGTTCATAAAAATATGAATATGCATTAATATCTGCACTCTAATTATGATTTTACTAGATACATATATTTTCTTGGTTAATCCAAATTCAAAAGAAATATTGAAGATTTCCGAAACTAACAACAAGATATGCGTTGTCTATTTTTAGAAACAGTTCGCAGCAAGCGAAAGAAGGTGAAGAACAGTTATCTTCGCAAACTAGGCGAAGTCCTTTGGGTATACCAAAAAGCCAAGGTCTACGAGAAACGTGTCGTGATGCTTTGGGCTGTGTTTTTGTTATTCTCGTGTCCATTTTAGTATATTTTACCGATTCTAACGTGGCCAAATACATCGATCCGCTTTTCGCAATTATTTCAGCCATTTCACTTTTCGCACTTAGCTATTCATATAGTAAGTATTAAAATGTAAATAAAGAATTACCGAAAAGATGTTAGATTGGTAATATTAGATATAATAAATATTTCCAAATGAAACTTTATTTGCACATAGCTTTTTCGAAAGGAAATATTTTGGTTCTATGTTCGACTTATCGTTGAAATGGGTAAAAATTACGCGATTATAAGGCATTTAGTCCGATTCTGATTAACATGATTTTGATCATCCTGCTTATTTGAACAGAGAAAGAAATAGATTTCTAATTAGAATAAGTGTGATTGTGCGCGCGCGCGCGCGTGTGTGTGTATGAAGCAAAATGAAAAATAAATATCGAAAATTTAAAAAATTAAAAATTTAGAAGCAGTACTTTGAAGTTTGAGTATCAAACAGAATTTTTTTATTTTCTCGCGTTTCATGACAAGGATAAAGGAATAAGAAATAGTTGTTGAGATACTTCAGTTACAACATAGAATTGGGTGTAGTAATTATATTACATTAACTATCGTGATTGATTCAACTGATTAATTCAATTTTTATTCCATTCAAAATTAATCCAATTTCTAGCAAAGCACTTTTTAATTTAATCATGACATGCGTGCAAATTGTTATTATAGTGAAGGAATCTGGACTGATACTGCTGCAAACAATCCCTAATCACATAAATATTGATTCTCTTAAGAGGGAATTACTAGAAGCTTTTCCTGGTATCGTGAACGTGCACGACTTACATGTTTGGCAATTAACAGGGCAGAAGATAATCTCTACGGTTCACATCATATTCTTGGATCCAATGGTGAGTTTCCTGCAATGATGGGTTCAAGTAGATCGCAAGTAGATTCGAACACTAACCAATAACTGCTACTTTTTCAAGTTTTAAACTTGAACCTAAATGTGAAAGATTCGAATCCCCTACGAGTACTTTGGCTGGTACTGAATAAAAAAAAGTACTCTCATGTACAGTCAAACGCTACTCGAATAGGCCCAAAACTATACCAGCACTTTGTCAGAAATTCCCCGTTCGCTTAAATTCATTTTCCCGGTTTGTTACAAATGCAAACGTTCAAATAAAATTTATAAGAATCTTATTTATTGCCTATAATTTCTAGGAAATTTGTCTAGTTAAAAGAATTTAATGAAATTCTAATAAAGCCTAGTAATGCCTTTTTGACTTTCATGATTTCTTACTACTTGTAATTTGTTCGAACATCGAAGTGGTTATAAGTAGATTTTTGGAAGGTGCAAGTAGTCCTTTCAAGCTTCGAAATCAATTTGCGACGATCCAATATTTGACAAGCACCTTACTTACAATGGACGAACTATTATAAAATCGCGACATTGTGCATCTTTAATAATAAAAACACGAGTAGAAACACGGGTATCATACCTCGTAAGCAGTTAATGCACGGATATCTGAGGAATTTTTGAGATCATTTTTTTCGGAAGCGAAACCTGAAATGAAAAAATATTCTTCATTTCTCGATTTATTTTTGCATGTAAAACCACCCCCCGTTCGGTTGTATCATGATTTTGAGGACGCTCTGCATGTTGCTAGTAGTATTCAATTCTATGGAGCAAAGTCTTAGTATTGGATTTGATTCGGATGAATTGGTCCATATCCGAATTCGATCCCATCATTAGTTTACCGCATTTAGTGGGTGTATTGAATAAAGAATAACACTGTTGCACAGGTTTATGCCAGTATTACCGATGAAGTAACAGCCTTTTTTATACAGATAGGAATAACTCAAGTTACAATACAGCCGGAATTTTATAAGGTATGTAAGCAAATATTTTTAAATAGGCGTGAATTGTAAAAAAGAATATTAAGAAATCAAACTTGTATAAATATAATGTAAAATGTAAATTGATATTAGATATCTACAAGATTATATATTATATCCATATATATGTTAAAATTACGATAATTCGGCATATTTGTGACTTTCATAGTGCCAAATTATTAATCCAGTTATTGAACTACACATAAATGTTGAATTTTCGTGGTTAAGTGAAAAAAATCATTCTCTTACGGATTGTTCGACACTTACGGTTCATATTTTGAGTTGTGTCATTTTCGACAACTATTTGTTAATGGTTGTAGTTTATAGCACTTTTGACGAATTATTATGATTTTTATTAGCCAAAAACATAAAGAGCGATATTCAGAAAATAGTCCCAAGGAATTATGATAATTTTTAGTATGGATATTTTGAATAAAATATTTTACATCGAATGTTTATTATATTGTCAAAAATAGCTATGTAAGTTTGTACGTTGATAATGAACGTTTTTATTCTTGCGATGATAAATGATTATTGTTTGTTTCCGGAAAATATATTTCTTTCTTGATGAAATTTTCTATTAAATATTTTTGTTTCGTATTTCTTATCGATTAATCTTACCATATAGTAAAAGTTTTCAAGTATTATCGTAACTTAAGATAATATATATATATACTAAAATTAAAAAGTGACACAATTATAGTAGAAATATCATTTCACAAAAATGTCGTAACTTAAAATAATTAAGATTTAGGTATTTGAGATTACTGAAAGATCATTAAGAGTGCCACAACTCCATACAATGTTGATTTTTATAGATTCAGAATGAATAAAAAGAAAATGCCATTCCCATTTTATGTGTGTGAGCATTATATTTTTTTCTTCTATAAATCTGATTAACAAAATATTGTCGTTTTATCTTATGTTCATTGTTACGATATGTTAAATACTCAAGCAATTAACACTAAAGTAAAAAACAAAAAGAATCTTCTTTACCTTATTTTCCTTATTTTATTAATTCTTAATTTAACAGTTGAGACCAAATACGGAAAAAGCCGGTTGCTTAATACGTTGTCGTGGCGAGCACTGCAGTTCATCTCAATGCTGCTCCAAAGAAAAATTCATCGAAGAATCTTGTTCAGACTTATCAACCAAACAACAGGCACAATCCATAAACAAGAAACTAGAAGAAAAGCAAATTATTCCAGCTTCCACAAACATCGATCTAAAAAGTTTTACTATCTATGACGAAGAAGGTTCAAAATCATGTCAATCGAACGAAAATCTGCCTGACGGAAGTTCGTGTCACCAGAGAGATGAAACTACATACAATAACAAAGATAAAGCGATTGATAACAGTCTTTATGCGATAAATGTAGTAAATGTTAACGATGGAAATTATGTTTCGTGTATTACGAGTCACGATGAACAGAATTTAGAGATAGTATCTTAACTTTTAATTCTGTTGGAATCTGCGAATTTTCATATTTCAATTGTACTCTCATATTGATAAATAATTAATGTAAAATTGAATGAGAAATCCTGCACATCGATCTGTGTATTTTGTCCAAACTGAAGACATTTTTTAACGTTAGAAATATAATTCGGTCGAGAATAACTGGAAGAATGTACACCACGGGATTAATTGATATATTGAATTTTTAATTGTATGAATTTTTAATTAAATTAATTTAATAAAATTTAATTTAATATAGATAACTATGATAAAATAATTAAGTTAATTGTATATTTTACATTCTTAATGATGAATATTAATACGAGTAATAAATTAGAATGGAATTAAAAATTTAAAAATGAGATGATCTAATTTTAAACCATTATGGCCCTAATGACCCAATGTTAACAATCAAGGTTGATTTTCAAACGAGTTATATATAGAGGTGCGAGGAAGTTTCCAGCGAAATAGATCTCATTCTACGTTCCAGAAACAATATTTTAATAAATTTTACTAGTCTTCCCCAAAAGTTTGTAGCGTTTCTGATAATAATCGATATTAAGTTTTGCTTTATATTTCAATAGAATAAAAGAGGGTTATTTACAGTGGTTGAAAAAAGTATTTGCATACATTTTCATTTTTCATTTATCAATATGAACAGAAAGACTGGAAACTAGTACTAAAGAGGCACTTAGAAGCCACTGATTATGTATTTTCATAAACTGAAAAGTACCAGGAATATTATAATAATGTAATGTTGTTATAAATATTATTTGTTTAAATTTAACTTGGAATGTACCATTATTTATATGATATCTCTGTATACATTCAAATAAATTTATGAAATGAAGTCACTTTTTTTCACTAATCATTTATCCAAGTAATGAAGTTCTTAAATCTGCAAAAATTGCAATCGATTAGTTTATCTTTTGAGAGACAAACTTCAAGTATCCTAATGACTTGATATAATTTACATTGACATATTTACGATATGTTTGTATCTAAGCATAACGACATCTTTATTGTTGAAAATTACCAAACTGCTATTTATTGTACATTTATACAAAGCAGCCCATCTGTATCATTGTTGTATCAGTACATATTACGCACTTATTGCATATTATGCAATATTATGTGCATATATAAATTATTATTAATGTGCATTTATGTGCAGATTATGTATCTTATGTAATTATGTATCAATTTTCTTTTTCATAAATGTAACTAAACAGATATGTGACAAAAAAGATTTTTTTTATGTAATAAATATTATAATGAGTACTATATGTATATGTATGTTTTAAATATTATGTGTATTCTGTGCATTTATGAATCCCCAAATTTTTCATAAATGAATAAAAATGTGAAGTTGTTGCGTGCGAAACGCTACCAACTATGATAGTTGGAAATATCTTGACAAGGACATACAGTGGTTGTTTAGGGTTAGGTTGGGGTTAGGCTTACTCGGGGAGCACGAGGCAAGTATGGGTTCTCAGAGTGTAGGACCACGCCCTGAGAAATCCCGATGAATCTGATATTCTCTTATAGCTAAGCGGTGGCTGGTCGATGCCTAAGCGCCTATCAGTCCGCCGATCCGGCGCGGAGAATTTCGGAGAAGTTGGTGGGCCCACACCTGTCAAGACCACTCATCTTACCTTCTTGTGGGGCTCCCTGTCACCCCGCGCCGACTTGGTCCGACGCGGGGTGCGAAACAGTGAGTGGCATCGGGACTGGAACTTTCGTTGATGACCAGGCCAACACATATAAAATAAAATATGATGGACATGACGAAGATAACAACAAATAAAGTTTACGGTGCAGGGGAGAGATACCCCAGTACCGGCGCAGCCGTGGGTTGTAAAGCGGGCCCCGTTGCGTCGTCATCGAGCAACCGTGGCCGTCCGGGAGTGGACCACCAGGCCCCCGGACGCGTTCAGGCGTCTGGTGAAGAAGAGAGGCAACCGATGAGGTCCCGGGGAATGCCAGAGGGACATAAGGTAACTATTAACAACCCGGGACCTTCTCGTGATGGGCGGCTGTTGCGGCGCCGCGGCGGCCGAGGGGGGAGGTTCGATGACGAAATGTCGTCGTGTTTTTCCTCTTCGACAATTACGAGTGCGCCCGGTAAGCGGACATATAGGAGGACTACCGGGCAAACAGACCACACCGCCACCGCCATTGGCGAGGGCGCCGGACGTAGAGGATCTCAGGGTAGCACGACCACGGGGGATTCGGGCCCCGCGCTATTGCCCGCTGTCGGTAAGAGGAAGAGGAGGAGAGCGGGATGCGGGGCGGATACCGATACCGACACAGACACAGGGGCCGCCTCCGCCATCGATCCTCGGCCGCTGGAGACGGTGGCGGAGCTGTCGGACGAGGGTGGGCTTCACGACCGTTGATTTCGGGGCGGAGATTATGAGGGAGATGGAGGAGATCGAAAGGATCGCCTCCGTCTCCAGTAACGTGAAGGGCGCACTCGTGAGGCGGTTGAGGTTGGCCTCACGGAGGGTGAGAGCGTCAAACGCTGAGTTCCAGCAGCGTACAGTAGACACCTCCGCTGCCGCCTCGACGGTGGCTGGTCTCTGCCGCCTCCGTATCCGCGACGGCGGTGTTGGCGATGACGACATGCAGATGGATGAATCCGGGAGAACCGATAAGGACGTGGGATCGAACAACGGTCAAGAACAAGCGGACGCCGCGTATCTACGGGAGAGGGTGCGCTCTCTGGAGAGTGAGGTCAGTCGTCTCCAGGAGACGGTGGAACGGCTGACCGAGAGAAGTACAAACCGGATAGGGCAAGCGGTGGCGACCGCCACAACAAGGAGGGCAAAACGAAAGGCCCCTGAGGCCCCAACGGGGGAGACTATGGGACCCCCTCCCCCACCTCCCCCGCACTCATGGCTGGCGTCACGCCGTCTCTGCTGTTCCGATCGGACGGGGAGCGATGAAACAGCAGTAGGAAAGGGACCGATAGGACTCGGAAGCCTCAAGGCTCTATTCTTCCGCAAGTTGGAGGAATGGTGGCGTGTGATAGCATATAAGAATGGTTGAAGTGATCGATACTTCTAAGAAAACTCTACATCTGGTCTTCAGCTTTCACAAGCGTCGATGTCATCGATAGCGCATAGACAAAAGAATGCGTCGACGACAGACCATAAGCGGCACACGTGCGACGCTGGCTTCGGCGTTCTTTTAGTCTCAGAGTAACATTGCTAGCGTGCGGATCTGGACCAGCTTACATATATTCCACACTTTGTACTTTACATTCAGAATAAATTATATATTTACAATACCTTGCAATTTACCAACGCGTTTCTTTAATTCCACATCCATCGTATAACCTTAACAGAATTCAATCCCCCCTGACACTGATACTGCCGCAAAAACCGTGCCACCATGGTTGCGGCCAGCGAGAGGCACCTCGCGCTCAACTGCCGAGTCATCGAGCAGAAGGCTTCGTTACCGTCGCGAGAAGAAGAAGGGAGGGGGGGAGCAAGGCGAAAGGGCAAGTGGCTAGAAGCGCAACGCCTTCCAACGATCCACGCGCCGTCGGGGAACGTAAGAGTCGTGGAACAGTCGTCGTCGTCGTTGCCGTTGTCATCACGGCAAACAGTGATCTCGGCATCCGGAAAGGTGGATTGCAACAATAACTATAAGGGACCAAAGGCGAGGACGGTCGCCCAGGTGGCCGCCCGGCCACCAGCGCCCCTCCACACGGGGAAAGAACCCGCGGAGGGAGCGGGAGTTAAGAACAATGACAGGATGAAAGGGCGAAACGCTGATGGGCGAGACGCGCATAAAACAAATATGCCTGGCCTTCCCCGCCCCCCAACGGTGCGTAGCGTTGGCGCTCACTGTGAGGGATGGCTACGGTTTTACGTATAAGAACGCGATGTCGGTGGTCAGGAGAGAGATCAAGCTCTCTGACCTTGGCATCTCCGAGATTAGACCGAGGAGAGCGGTTACGGGTGGTCTCATATTCGAGATCGCGGACCAGGACGCTAGCAGCAAAGCGTCTGGTCGAAAAGATGGCGGGTGCTCTTCGAGACATCCCCGCCAAGGTCACCGTACCGCGGAAGACGGCGGAGTTGAGGGTGACTGGGCTGGAGGATTCAATCATCCCGGAGGAGGTGACAGTCGCCGTCGCCGAGGAAGGGAACTGCCAGACCGTGGGAGTTATACGCGCGGCTCCTCGGAGCCTCGACGCGTTGCCCGCTGACAGCGGCAAGGAAAATCGGCGGCAGCAGCGGCGGGGGAAGAGACACTCCACCAGGAGGCAACCTCCACATACGATGGTCAGCGGCGAGGGTCTCCCCTCTCCCGGCACGCCAACTCCAAGTGCTACAAGTGCCTGGAGACGGGCCACGTGCGCCGGGATTGCTCGTCAGCGCTTGACCGGTCGGATCGTTGCTACCGGTGCGGCATGGAAGGGCATCGTGCAAGGGACTGCCTGGCACGGGTACCTAAATGCCCGGTATGCGCGGACTTGGGACTGTCCGCGCCGCACCGGTTGGGATCTCCAGCGTGTAAGCCACCCGCCTGCAGGGGGGGGGGACCGTACAAGAGATAAGGCCCGCTTTTGACGAAGGCGATGACGCAACGGCGAGTAAAGAGACGAAGCCGTTGACCGGCCCCACGGAGGCGCTAGAAGAGACAAAGAGGAGATCGGTCGTGACGACCGCGAGGGGAACAGCCCGGAGGAGGAGGTCATGGAAACGGAGCCTTCCCCGACGTAAACGAAAGGAGAAGAAGTGGACGACACTCGCTCCTGCAGTGCAATCTCAACCACTCCTGCCAGGCTCAGGACTTAATGCTCCAGAGCCTGGTGGAGCGGAGGATCGGCCTGGCAGTGGTGACGGAGCCGTATAGCATCCCAGATGCGTCACGAGGCGCTGGGGACCTGCTCGGTTCGGTCGCCATACTCTGGACCGGGGTCGCGGGGAACCCCTCCTGCGCGATGATCGAGCAAGGACAGAGCTTTGTGGCCGTGAAATGGGGTGACCTGGCCGTGGTCGGCGTCTATGTGTTGCCTAACGTCAGCCGGGTGGAATACGCCTCCTTCCTGGACGGACTCGCGGCTTGCGTGAGGCGTCTGGGCGCCTATCTGTCGCTGATTCTCGGGGACTTCAACGCTCCCTCCACGGCGTGGGAGACAATGTACGTCGCGGAAGCACCTAAGTGCCTAATGAACCCTCAATATCCCAACGGTCCTTTCGCCGAATGTTCGAGAACGCCTAACAAACATGTGGATAGTGGGGATATTGAGGGATGACAAAGAAAAAAAATCAGATTCAGCCGAAAGTCAAGTTGTAAGAGCTTCAGTCTTGAAAAGTTGCGCCTAGAGTTTAAAAGTAAATTGTAGCCAGTGAAAAACAAGTGTTAAGAAATAAATTCTCTTTTTTTTACTTTTTATTTTTATCTTTTATTTACGTCTTCGATTCTCTTTTTTATTTTATGTGACATGTGACCGTTACGATTTGATTAATCGATGCTACAAATCGATCGATCCCTTATTTCTTTTGGGATAATAAAGGTGGTTGAATGAATATAACTCTGATCTTAACAGGTTATATAATATATTTAAAAGATCTGACAACTTCAGTGTGATACAATGTTATGTATGGAATGACAAACTACGAATGAGTACGACCTAAGACTCCTTTCGTGTTGGCGGATGTAATGAAATATCTTCGTTTGATGAATTGTCTTTGACTTGATGAAATGTGATGACTTCTGTTCCTCGAATTGTCTTTTAACTCGCACCGGTGTTAACTAACTGTTCGCTCTTATGTTATTACGGAGGAAAGTTCGGTATGGGTGTGCCCTTTGAACGAAGGACTCGGATTCGTTGTTCCCATTTTTCGTCAGGAAAGTGTGGGTAACGATCTACAATGCCCATTGGTTAAAAGCCTCCTACCAACGTGGCTTGTGGGTGACCTTGTTCATGGGAAAAACCAGCTTTTCCATTAGGCAATATTTGCTTTTCCCATTAGGTAACTACCCGCTTTCTCGGTGATTTTTAAGAGCGACTAATAAACCCAAGGACTGTTTTAAGTATCAGCCATAAACAGAAAATACAGGATTGAAGATTCCGTTAAAAAGATTCTGTTTATGGTGGTTGCTTAGGTTTATTAAGGGTCAGAATTACGATGCGTTGGCCTTTGATGGTCATTTCATGAAGGACGGCGTACGGACGGTCTCACGCGACGTAATAAATAGCACATATAACAGATGTTTATACAAATTTCATACAGGCACCGCGATTGTCCCATCCGCCGGTAGATTTTTCTACAGAAAAATCACATACAGTATGTGAAATTGATATTTCACCTCAATGAGTCGTAATTCACGATTCAGAAAGTTCGAAAAAGAGCAAAAAACGATCGTTATCCAATTCGGGATCTGATGGAAGAACAGGACCTAAACGCAAGGACGAACATATCCGCAAAATGAAGTGGTTGGTGAACTGATTGGATCGTCGATCGTAATTACAAGTACTACAACTTCGTAAATTTCTGATTCATTAAAGGATGATTCAGCTGTCTGCACATGGGTGAGACGTACTAATGATTGGCGGAATAATTGATTGTAACGGTCGATCGGTATTATTGAGACTGATCACGACTTGTTGTTAAATCGTGATAGATATATGCACAGCGGTCATGAAAACGTGGATGGAGATGTAAAAGGAAATGATTCAGTTCTTTAGTAAAATTATTTAAGGGGACTGTGAAGAGTATTGTTTAAAAAATTCAAGTAATCGTGGAAATTCGATATTATGATTTGAGACGAGGCTTTAATCGGTATGGCAATCGATAGGATTGATAACGATAAAATCGAGCTGGCTATGTAGCCTGGTCAACAAGTAGTCGCCAACGAAACATATTCATATACAATGTCGATACTGACGAGCAGACCCAATGCAAACGAATATCAGCATACATAAGAAACGTATAAATCACGTTTGATTACGGTCGTGAAAATAAGTAGATAGAATAAAAACGTATACAGTATAAAATAATATAAAATAAATAATATAATTATAAAATAATAGTATAAAAACGTAAAAAAAATTTTCCGTCGAACAGTACAATGAAAGGATCTTGTAGCGTGAAACCACAGCGAATATACCTCGTTTGTGATGGAACTAAATAGGTTCTTGTATATGCTAGCGTGGAATACTTTCAGCACTTGGCCACACGGTGTAGCACCTATACTGTGGAATAGCTAAACTTACGGGCGTGAGTACTCTCATTTCCTCTCTATGTATATCAAAGACACTATTGAAATCAGAAGAATCACGGAATGTATGTTATCTGATTATCGTGAAAGTTTAAAATCTAAAATATAGGTTTGAATGAATAATATTGAATGAACTAATATTAGCAGTAATGAATTTTTCTACTTCTGAATATGAAGCCTATATCTTTTTCTTGCAATAAATACAGTTTAAATATTGAAATTGCTTTCTTATTGTTACGAACCCTTCAATTGTTAAAAATTATTTCTGCCAACATACTTATGTCCTGTATATTACTTTCCTCCAAACCTTTCCCAAGATTTTTTACACTCTATATTTTCTCCCTTGAAATGTTTGAAAGAAAATATATAATGTAGATAAATATAGTGGATAAATTTTCAATATCAATATATTCATAAATGAAGTTTCATACAATAAAATGTTTGAACAATTAACACAAGTTGCACTAATTCATAGGTGGCAATTACGTTGACCCCTAAATACATTACAATATGAGTTTAATAGATTATGCTATTACCATTGATAGATAGATGACCAGAAATAATCGCAATGTTAAATGTTTTATACAAAGTGGATGAATATTTGATATGCTTAATGCCCAGGGAAATTATGAAATCATTTTCTAACATTCTCAATTTGATGAAATCAGAAATAGAAATGCTATTTTAGTGATACTAAGTTTATTTTACTTAAAACATCCTTTAAACTTGAAATAGTTATAGTGTCTGTGTTTTGTATTCGTATAATTAGTGGACTTTTAAACATTTATGGGAAATTTAAAAGTATAAAAATGAATTCACATAATATGCAAAAATGTATAAAATACACAATATTACTCCTTATAATATTTAGCAAATGATAGATAGATCATTCTAACTAAAGATGAAAAACGATAGATTTAAAAAGATAAAAAACATACTATGTAGAAGTATTTGTATACTTATCTTTACAGGTTCAAATTTGAAAACGGAATAACATCGTTATTTATTATTATCATCGTTAAAAAATGACAATTAGTAAAAAGCTATTGAGAAAAAATTAATTTTTATTTAAACAGAAGAATACATCATTACATTTTGAAGAGATTTTTTAAAAAATTAAATGGTTAAAGAATATTAATTTTTAAGTGTTCTAGTTAGAAATAACTATTATATGTAATATAAACATTATATAATAACAACTTTTAGTTACCGGTATTCATTATCGATGATGGAAATTGTTTTTAGTTATCATAACCATTATTACCAGCTTACTTACCATATTCGCTATTCATATTAATCAGTATGAATAAATGGAAATTTATTTGCTTACCAGTAATCATTATCGACGATGAGAACTTCTTTCTTACTATAGACCGATTTAAGTAATAATGGTATAGAAGATAGAATTCTCTATCCAACAAGTACGGTGGAACTCCCTGTAACATGGCAGACATGTTCTGCTTTATGCGAAGTTTTAATATTATATGGGATCCACAGCGCAAGAAGTAAAATAAATTTTGAAGCAACATAGCTAATTCTGTATACAAATAATCTCACATAATAGGTGAAATGTTTCTTTTCGTAAAAAGGTTAATACGTATGTATGATCTTTGTGTCGAATTCAAAAATCTTTGTGTCAAAAAAAAAAAAAAAAAATTTGCTTGTCAAGAATGAGTCAATTTTGAAAACAAGCACAGAAAGCAAGAACAATAAATCAATTATTACCTTGTATGTTTAAGGCAATAATATGCTTCTGCGCTTCTAGAATTTATCATCGCGTAAACATATACAAAGCCTTTTAAAGCAATTTTGCAATCGCATTACACGAACACCGCGCTAAGCGGTATTCTATTATATGTAATTGCTTTTAACGCATAAGGAATAGAGTAGAGCAGCAAAAAGTATTCACATATATCTTTATATCTTTTATCAATATTTTTTGTAGCCACTGCATATCTATTGACGAAAAATATTCACTTTGGACACTTTAAAAACAACTTGACACTAAAAATATTTCATCGGATCAAGCAGCGCGAACATTAGTAAATATTAAAAAGAATGTGTGTACGTAGACCTACACATCAAAGTGTTTGAATAAAAATTCTGTGTACCATAAATAAACACCTTTATATATTTTTGGTGAAATTAAATAACTGATATTTATGCTTAGTCCTGAAAGCCCACATTACTCTATATATACCTATCAAATTATATGTACCTGATTTACCAAAGAAATTAGAAACACACTTTGTTACAAAATTATTTATGCTTACGTGGCAACATCTTTATTACTATACACATTATTACTAATGTTTCTAAAAAGACATTAAAATATTTACTTCATGAAATTCTTGAGATAAAATTATGCTAGAAATTACAAAACTTTCAATATTTCTAATGCCAAGAAAATTTCAGAGTATTGTTG
Organism: Bombus sonorus; assembly: GCA_029958995.1. Taxonomy (NCBI): domain Eukaryota; kingdom Metazoa; phylum Arthropoda; class Insecta; order Hymenoptera; family Apidae; genus Bombus; species Bombus sonorus. Next base: position 3,441,781 of record JARWAU010000008.1, on the reverse strand, counting down.
ATGTTTACGTAAGGGGAGGGGGGTTAAGCATAAAATTATGATATAATATTAAGCCTACTATTTTTATAATTTCGTGCAGATATAACAGATGTATGTAATTTTTATAATGTCGTAATTTATATCTTTTACTTAATGAAACTGAAAGTAAATAAATTACATTATATTTTAACAATGTTATATCTTAATCTGTCAAATAAATTCGTAAAGCTAACGTTTTTATTATAATATATTTGAGGAGTGCATATAGACTTTTGTGATTGATGGTAGATATATCAAATAAAACACTAAATATATTTATTCAATCAAATAATTTATTTTCCAAGTATATTATTATCGAAATAATTTTATTTAAGATAAAGGAACAAATCAAATAACAAATAAAGTCAACATTTCAATTTGAAAAATTATTTAAATGAAAGCTTGTTTTGATAATACTCAATCTTGGTAGAAATCGTCATTGGCGACTTCAGAGCTTCGATTCACGCGATTAACTTTGATCATTAGAGCAAATGAAGGAGAAGAACGTCGCCTCCTGTATGATGTCGTCACCGATAACTCAGAGAACGAGGAATCGGTCGGGGTGGGGCCTTGTTCATGGAATCGTGGACGTGCGTAACCCGTTCGTTCGCTCGGTTCTTCAGTGAGAAAGCGCGCGTGGAATGCTTTAGTCGTGTAGTATCGTGTATTCGTTCCGACGAATGTTTCCATGTGAATGAGGTTGCCTTAATATATAAGTGCTTCTTTACAAAAATATGAAATGATAGGAGAAAGAGAAAAAGAGAGTATAGAGTAAATAAATAAGACGGTGCACAGTGTGATAATAAATAGAGAAGATGAAAATAGTACAAGTTTCAAGATCAATCGTGTTACTCATCGTTGTCCTCATACTGCATCGAGGTAAATGCTGTTTTGCCTGTCATCTATATTCTCCTGGTGATCGATTCGTTGTTCAGTGAGGTATCATAATCACGTGGCCACCATTGAGTCACGCTTGTGAAAACAGGTTACTGTTACATGCCACATGTCGACGTAACTTCAATCGCATACCTGTGGGCCTTACTGCACAATAATTTACTACATTACTACACAAGGTGTTTCAATAATCATAGTACAATCGGTAAAAACGTAATTCTACGTGAAAAAATTAAGTGAAAATATAGAATAACATTTTTTCATACGGCATGTTTTCGACGCTTTGTTTTCGATAAAATCAAATTTGGAAATTTCTTTGTTATATCTGAACTTATCTAATTAAATACCGGCTGGAGATAAGTAAACAATCAGCAGAAGATCATTCTACGAAAAAGAATAAGTGAAAAATAACATTTTTCTCTTTAAGATTTCATTTCCAAGAAAATAGTATTTGAACATGCTTAGTTAAGAATTGGCTTTGCAAATAACTTTTCAAATTTCATTTGTTCAAAAACGAAGTGTTCTATGAAAAAATTTTATTTTATATTTTCGACTTACTTTTCCACATAAAATCGCCTCCTTGTCAATTGTACCATTATTACTGGGACATTGATTATCATTGATAGGACACTGTACAATTAATAAAAACTAGATCGCGGATATTTGTGACATTTCATAAGTCTTATGAATACGACTAGGGAAATGGAAGTTAAATAGAGATTTGTTGATTTAAAATATAACAGTAGTAAAAGAATCATTTATTAACTTGTTTGAAACGCAATTGAAGTATAAATTATTTAATGAGAAGTTATTACTTTACAAATAAATATAACAAATATGTTATAGCAAATATGTAAGATCATGTAATAGAACAACCTTGATCATGCGAACTAGTCACAACTTATTCTGTTCTGATAATCAAATAACTTTGTTAATCTTTCATATGAGAGATCATTTATTTTCAATTACTCGATTATTTGTTTTTGTTTATTTATTGTACAGTCGTACTTATTTAGAGTTATTTCTTTAGGGAATTATTATTATATTCTATAGGAGTTATTATTAATATTATTTTCTTTTTATTTCGTTATACATACCGTTTCGTTTGTTTGGATATTTGGATTCTGTGATATTGAGTAAATTTTTTATATACCAGTATCACCTTTTAGGTTCAAATGTTGATTGATTTCCTTTTTCGAATGTAATACAAATTTTAATGAAACTCTTGTAAGTGTTCAAGTTTTGTTAAGTTAGATTTTATCCAAGATACTCTTTCCCCGTATTCTGCCTTTCCTCGTATTCAGATTTATAGTTAAGAAACAATTGTAGGAGAATTGAAAAATAAAACTTTAATCATATATATATATATATATATATATATATATATATATATATATATATATATATATATAGGTTTTTTCAGTTCTGTTTTTAACTTTACCAATATAACAAAGATAGTCGAGTCTCATACTCACAACCGCGCTAATGAAGTTTCAAAATGTTTCATACAACATAATATATTCATAAAGGATATTTAAAACCGCAAATATTTTTATAAACCTGTTTATACTATAATGTAAAATATCATTTATACAAATCTGTTGGGGATAAGCAGATTCGTATAACCAGGTCATTCGTACATTGTATGTATGTAGTACAAGTTCACTTAATTTTCCCTTCTTATAACATCTGTGATTTTTCGGACAGCTAATAGAGTTTACGTTCATATAAATGGATTCCACCGAACATTTGCTCATAAATGTACATATAATAATGTTTCGAACCTTATGATTTTGGAAATGAATTTGTGAACACACATAATCGTATAATTAATTAATACCACGTGATATAAATATAAATAAATAAATAAATAAAAATTAATTCGAGTAATAAAAAATATCGAGAAAAATCATTTCGATACATATAAATAGACACAAATACATTGCATTCGTTCATGTAATTGGTATGAGTGATACTCGGCAGTTCAGATAATAAAGATTCAGTCAGCGTTCAGTTATTCAGGCATTAATTGTAAATTAAATAAAATTTAATATAAACCAAGTTCTACTGTATATAAAGACAAACCGATCTAAAAAAACGTTTGAAACCACTATCGCATGAATCATACAGTATTTTGAAATGTTTTTTTCTGATTCGCAGATATACTAGTTTCGATTTGACTCTCTCGTACTTGAAACAGGAGAACTGTGGATAGAAACGTGTAGATAATGCGTAGCAATCATGCAAATTACATACGAGAAGCATTTGAACATTATCTGTTTCTTAATGAATCATCAAACTCGTGACGCTTTGCACGTTACAATAGGCAATAAATCAATGATATAATTTACGAAACGATAACTTTCTGAGATTATCATTTGATTATTGGAAATGTTTTAGTAAACATCTTTCAGTGGCATTTTCGTATAATGTAATTGGGACGTTCAATATTTCTTTTGACTAAATATTTACAATTAATGAGAAATGTTAAAGATATCCCTAGATATATTCGTTTTCATTGTTACATAGAAAGTGACATTATACAGAAAATGATTTGTGCATTCTACATGAATCATGTAGAAGCTATATTGACTAACTCGAAAATTGGAAAGTAGAGCGATTATATCCCATTATTACAAGCATTATTTCTTCAACTTGTCTTGAAATTTACTGTTATTTATACCACTATATTATTAATAATATTTCATATTAATATTAATAATCATGTTATTTATAAATGAAATTATAGAAATTACCATATTTATTTTTTAAGAATTAAATATAATTAAATATATGTACACTCCTGTTGATTGATCCCGAGTATGGGACACCTATTATTTTCATTCGAATTGTGATAATTAATCGAAATTATCAAGAAAATCATTAATCGATCAGAATTTCATATTCATGCAAAATTGCAATCCGGAACACATAACAAAAGTTTGTTAAAACCATTTGCAAAACCTGCAACAATGTAGTAATTAATTACTGAACCACATATTTTCCTGGCCTATTTAAAAAATTTGAAATAAATTAGATAGGGAACGCGAAAGAGTCTATAGAAACCTAAATTTGTATTATAAAACCATTCATAACATGCGTAGAATCAAATAACAAAAAATAGAATAATACGAATATCAAAATTAATCGAAATATATTATTATGTATAGCGATCAAAAACCGTAAAAGATATAGAAAAGGAAAGAAATTAATTTTATCCTACCAAGTTCTAATGAGATTATTAAACATAATGTGGAAAGATCTTTATGAGAAAAAAAGCCAATCTTTTAATTCTGTTTCAAAGAATTGTATTAATTAATGAAGGCTGTACTTTATGTGAAATATATTCTTTAGAAAAAAAGAAAATAAAAGTTAAGAATAATTATTTCAAAAAGTGCCACCATTTCAGATATCGATAATTTTTTAATATGTTATTGGAGGCATCTGAACAACTTTTTCGTATACACGAAATATGTCGTATTGTTAGTTTTCGCAAAAAATTGTCGGTACAGCCACAGTGAATTCTGGCTATAATTCTGCGTCCATGACAGCGTATGCGTTAAATATTGAGTGGGGTTAGGCAGCATCACAGTGTGATGACCAGATAAAATAACGCTTAATCCGAATTTAATTCTTATCATTTGTTTATAGTTTATATAAGTTGGATCGTCCGCCGTCACGGACATTATTTGTAAACAATTATAAGCAGAATTCATTGTAGTGATACCGTCAGTTTTTTGCAAAAATTTCGGAATCTAAGAGTCCGACGATAACACGTAAAGGAAGAAGTTGTTCAAAATGTTGATTTTTGTAATATATTAAAAAATCATCGAAATCCAAGATGATAGCAGCTTTCAAAATAATTACCCTAGAATATATCAATATAATTGAGAAAAGGAATTGACGATTAGAAGAAAGTAAATGAAAATTTCTTATAGCTTGTGGTTATAATAATTTATGGTTTACTATTATATAAATAATTTGCTATAAACATTTTTTATATATAATTACTGCTATAACAGCTTTTTCTAAAAAAAACTATATTAAAAAATGAACAATCTGCATTGGCGTGGAATAATTTCAATTGAAAGATACCATCGAACATACAAATATTAAAAATATGCAAAAAGTTGTCCATTATGATCAAATAAAGGTTACGAGTACCAAATTGTAACTTTCTTTTACAAATGGTCGAAGTGTATTAAATATGTCAAATTATAGTTTGATTAATATTATTTTCAGGCAACATATAAATATTAAATGTTTTATTAAGCCATTTCATCTACAACATACACTCACTCGTAAACATGTTCATCTACATGTACATCTACAACATGTACTTATAAAGTGGTTGGTTGTAAATATCTCCAAAGAAAGAAGTTGTGACCAATATTGTAAACTACTCTTTTCATTTAGGTCGAAATAATAGTTTCACAGCAATCAATTACGATGTTTCATTGGAATACATCATGTATCCGAATGAAAATTGACAAATTTATCATTTGGGTCTAAATGACGATGTGAAATGATCGTGTGCAACGTAAAGGATAAAATTTATTATTGATATCCAGTCGTGTGAAAGAAGCATTAAAAAAACGATATCTATTGACATGAATTTGTGAAACTAGCGATGAGTGATTACATCAAGTTCAATATGTACTTGTAAATCTGAATACTTATAAATCTCAAGATTCACTTCATATAGCTTAAATATTATGTCACAAGTAGTTTGCAGATTTTTATGTATTTTTTGAATAATTTACAAATACTAAATGCAACATTTAGAAAAATTAAACATGAAAAAATTAGGCTAAAAAAGAAAAAAAAATTATTGGAACAAAATGGATCGTACATATTCAATAAAATAATATAAAAATAAAATGTTGTACAACTATTACTTCCTAATAAAACGAAAGAAACTTTTGGGACCACTTAATACATTCGATATACAGTAATTTGTTCAAAATATTGAACATAGTTTGGAGTAATGTCTATAAAAACAGTACTTTTGTCCATGAAATGTCGAGTATTAGGTAACGGAAATCATAATAGTAATTATTTGAAAATGGCATAAAACAGGCCATTATCAAATAATTAATAAGATAAAGTAGCTGAATTTAAAATACGAAAAATAAGTTAACAAAATTGACATCACAATCTAGAATCCAGAATATGCTTACTTTGTACATTTTGATGATGGTTAATTGCGGAAAAGAATAATTTTGTTGTTATTCGATCAGAAAAATTGGCCATCTAAATTCATTCGTGAAAAGTGGCATATTCCAAAATATATTAACAGCTTATACTTATGCTAATACTGAAATAATATTAGTTGAAATGGAACTTCTTTCTGTCTAACTGAAATACGAAAAAAACGATGCAATTTAAATTTATGAACAAAGACGTGTTTATAACGAGAACAGTTACATAAGTTCGAAACTACGAGTTCCTTATCAGAAATTCTCCATTCGCTTAAAATCGCTTTTCTGAACTATCTTCTTAAATAGTGACAAGAGCAAACGTTCAATAAAATTGATCCCATTTATCGTTTGTAATTCTATATAATTTTGCTAAATTTATTAAAACATTTCAATGAAATGGTTATGAATGGTTATGAAATGGTTTCCGAATTCTCGCGATTGATATTTGCAAGAGATTTGATTTGTTCGATTATTGAAATAATTATTGAAGTAGAACTTTAATATTTGCGAGATTGAAACTAAGTGTGTGAACATTTTGTAAATATATACTTAGCAAGTATAATACAACACCTTATTTTCCGATCAAACGTCTCTTTAACAGTTTCTACATTTTATTTTCATATTATCAAATTTTTATAATCATGTACAAGTATTATTATATGATAGGAAAATGTGTGCCAATCCCTTTTCAAGCTATTATATATCTATGAAGCGAATCTTGTGTATTGGATTTCAATTTATTAGTATCTATATATGAATATTGTATATTAAACTTGAACACGTCACTAGTAATAAAACGTTTTTGTGGGATATAGCACAGTTTCATTCGAATTAGATAAAACGATATCATTTTCACTGTTTTTCAACATTTTTTACAAATATTAATATTTCTATCAATTTTAATTTTGACTTATATTACTTTTACTTACAATATGTTCTATACAATATGTTCTTAAGGGACCTAATATAATCGATAATATTGTCAATATCAGCAAATATTAAATGTTATTTAAGATAAAATAATAAAGAAAATAATAAATGGAATAAACATTTTTATTTCAACAATTATATGGATAGAAGTTGATCTGACGTGTTGATAATTATTCGGATTTTTTGTTTATTCAGTCGATGGTAATCTGTGTGTCCAAACAACAGAAAGGCACTATATATCTTATGCTATTTAATCTGCGAGAGGCCATTCGTTTTTCTCCGTTCTTTATCATTAGTAGGTTGAACAGTTCTTATCAAGACTTCTCAATATACAACAATTCCCACGACTTGTGTCCACACAAAATTCATGTTTTACATTATTTTCTGCGTTACCTTAATTTCATTTAATCGACTTAATTTGACAAAAACAATACATATCTCTCTTTTAAATTTGCTGTTTATTTAATAAATTATTAGTTTGAGATTCTATTATTACTGGTTATTATCAGTGTAAAAACTTTTAAGGCAAAAGTTGTATAAATTAAATTTGTTTGAATGAAATATTCTAATAATTGTTTATTATTAAACAAAATGGTTGCAAACGATTATTTAAATAATATGTCATTTTACCTGGCTATACACATAACTTCGCAATAATTATACGTTTAATTTATTTGAAAAACTATTAGAAGGTCTACTTTTCTACGATGTGTCTCACTTTTTTCATAAGCATAATGGTACACCTAAAAGTGCAGTGGCATCTTTTAAGATAAAAATCTATAATTCATATTCGATATCTACTTTATATTAGATTTCTCTTGTCTTAAAACAACTACTTACAAGGATTTAATTTTAATTTTGTACATGTATAAGCACTTTTGCGGTACATACATTAAATTTGGCGACATAAGCCTTTTACCCTATAAGGCGAGAAAAATTCGAGCAAGCTATCAAACTTGAACATGTTTGAACTCTGGAACCTTACTTTTGCTATTTCATGTTTATTATGGAGTCATTAAATACATACAATTTTGATTACACAGTTTGCTTCATAAGTTAAAAAGCTATAGACCTAAAATCTTAAGTATGCGGTTTTTTTATGGATTTCCTATACGTATTTTATGAAAAATATAGTGCACCTTGATAAAAAATAATTATTTCCTAAGTCGTTCGTTCTGAATATCTAAGTATTATTATCCCAATAGCTTTTTACGTAGAATATTTCAAGTAAATGATATACACAGAAGTAAATATGCATTTCTGTTTAAAAATTTACACTTTTCAAGTGCACTACTGCGTTTGTAAAAGAAGGTATTTCAGTTATTTGAATCACTCTATATAACATAAAATAAGTGATATGTATATACTCTGTATATTCTACAAATCATAAGATAAAAAGTGCACTTGGAAATTATTACACTCGAACATCAAAGACGTCTTTTAATATTTCATTACTAAGATTGATTCACCTATGTTATCACGATATAATGTAAAGATACACGCATATTTCTTCTTCTGGTAATAAACAAAAATTATACAGGTATTGTAAAGAATATCATCGATAGCAAAGAATGTATTTTGCCTAATAATATCTATCTATTGAAGAATAACTTTTCCAAAAACGTTTTTCTCGTTAGCGTTCACTTGTGATTTATTTATTCACTTTTCTGATGGAACGAGTCTGTTGGTTGATAATGTGGCTGCGTTATCAGAAGAGGAAAGAAAGGACTTCCTCCCAAGAGACGGTTGTACATATATGCGCAGAACCGAACTCGCCTGGTACATGTGCGTTTTTACTGTTTTTATGTAATAAAAGGATACCAGCAAGAATGGAGTGGAACCGATTATCCGCAGGACATTGTGGCTAAAAAAACCGGCTTCGTTTTGAAATATTTGTTACTCATCTTGCTAGGTTTCAGAATTGGATAATTAAATGAAACATTTCTACAAATAAAAATGCGTTGTTATTCGAATGTGACTTACGAAAGTATTTGAAAATTTATTATTAGTACAGAAAATATTGGTAATTATTCGGAATAGGAGCGAAATATATTTTAAAATGAACATTTTAAACAACTTTTTCCTATACATATAATCGCCGCTCGGTTTTATTTTATAAATTATAAAGCAATTATATTTAATATGTATATACTATGTGTATCGCTCAACAATTTATTTTATAAATAAAATGTTGTAAATGTATTTGTTATATTTTTGACCAATTGAAGATCAGAATAAAGTGCAACATTCCATGTATGTAATAACTGATGCATTGAAAATTATTTCACGCTAGAGTTGCGACTAGACCGGATATCTACTACTCTGGACCTTATCAGCTTACAACCCATTGGTTTTTCTTTTTCATTTATACAATATTAAAAATAATTATCTCGTGAATGAGTTAAGTTTAGATTTAGCTATATAAAAATGTGGCCACTTATTGCTCAATCAAGATTAATCGCAACCTAAATTTAACTAAAGCCTTTTGTGAATACCTTGGAATCTTGATAACCTTGTTCACTTTGATAATCTATGTCTAAATCATTGAAATTAGTAATGATGTTCCTGTTCCGAATAATTATGATTAACAAGGGATTCATTTGGATAATATTATTTTAGACAAATATTTTTCGGAAAATCCGAGAAGTGTTCGACTCCGGTTGTTAAATCTATGTACGTACAGGAAAACTTTGCCGGGAACAAACAGGTTCCTATAATATAATATAATTAAAAGTTGCATATAATTAAAAGTTCACTTAATTCTTTTTACTATCTATGGTTTTTCGTTCAGATAATATATATGGGATATAGATGGGATCATGTCACCAATCGAAATTTATATAAAAATAAACTCCTGTTATATATATATATATATATATTGGTGAAATTTTGGACGAATTGGACGAAATGCGTAACAGTGTTGCGCATCTTATAACTTTGAATATGAATTTGCGCACGTGTAGTTACGAATCGTGTAGTTAATTCAACTTTATGGTTTATTAAGTTTGTAACAAAGATATAATATTGGGAAATGGATTTGGACAATTGATACAATATATTAACATGAAATTAATTAAATGCTTTTTGAAGAATAGAATGATAAATGACATATGTACAATATAAGATTGAACTAATTTTAATACATTGAAATGATAAAAAAAATGGAAATAATAGATGTATGGGAAAAAATCATTTGACTAAATATTATATAAACGTAAATAATATGTTTATGAAATTGAAGTAACGTTCGATAGTTGTTTAGATAACAAAAACTCAGTTAGAGTTCAGTTAATCAAAGACTATGTAAGTAAAGCTTCGTTTATATAGAGTTTATATAAACGGAGTTATATTACTTATTTGCTTTTTCGATAAATTTAGGATTTAACGTAGAAAATTTTTTATTTTTTATTTTTTTTTTTATTAGCAAGATCAACAGAGGATGACATAACTACGATAATGGAAGCTGACGATTTTCTTATAAACGAAAACGACCCTTTAGAGATTAAGTGCACCGGTCACGAAAGGATTTCTTTCATTTATCCTCAAGACTTAAGAAACGCGGTAAGTTTATAAAAAATAACCGATGTAATAGTACCACTTCTAGGAACAAACTTCCGAGTAAACGCTATGGTTTTAAACTATCTAAAGATATTGAAGTGTCTCAAATGTGAAATGTTATAATTAGACCGCGAACTTTTATACATTTATGGAAGATTTGCAGGTGAAAAAATGCATTGAATATACATAACATGTAAAAATATATACAATATAAAAGATTCTATCCAATATCTTAATTTCTTCAACTACAATGTTATTTTTTTTGTTTCTCCTGTCTCGTAATTCTATCATTCTTTTTATTCTTCCCAACTTTTGCATTTAGCTCGCCTTCTCATCTTCTTCTATCTTCCTTTTTATCCTTCTTTCCAAATTTTCTAGCTTCTATCTAATGATTTTATTATTATTGTGACCATCTTTCTTCTCGATTTCAGTCTCTTGTTTTCGAATTGTTTAATTATATCTAACATCTCTTTTCCCTCATTTTCCAACGATCTTTTCATTTTCTTTCTCTCTCGTCGTCTGTTTCTACTCCCACTTCCATTAAAATTCGCTTTTATTCACGTTCTGTTCTTACACACTATTCACATCATACGCTCTTTAACCATGTCCGATTATTTCTTTCGTATTTGCTTCACAATATTAAACCTACTACGATATTTAGCTTTCCCTTATGTGTTTTATATTTATATCATAACATTATACACCTGTAAAATTTTAATAAACTGTAAAAACTTTAATATTTTTAGTTTATTTAGAACCATTGTATTGATGTATATTTATATTGGTTTTGTAGGCTAACTTCCTTTTCATGGCTGAAAAGCAGGAAAATAAAGTTATCTATTTATCCATATTTATGATAAACTGTATTTGCCGTATAATTTTCGACATAATCTATATTTCATGAATTAAAATCCTATATACAATACATATTGAATCTTACTAATTTTACCTTATAATGGTGAATTTATTAAATTTCATTTTCATAATATAATAAAATTGTAACAATTTTTAACAGAATCTACATACATACTATTATTTAATACATTATTTAATACATTATTTTATACTTATTTAATACATTAGGAATTTATGCATATATTGAACTTTAATTATATATTGATTTCATTATACCTATTATACCTATAACAAAATTGTATGTTCTTATCTTCAGTTTATTAAATTCCATTTTTATGATAATATTAAAATTGTATTTATTACGTTAAAATTCTTTATTGTTAGAAATAGTAACACCATAATCACTAATTATTTTTAATCTGGTAATAGATCGTCACTTCGCCAGTGCATGCACAAGAACACATCGAGCACGGAATTTATATGTACGTATTCCAGCGACGTGAAACTGTTCATGGAGATACAGGGTTATATGGTTGCCCTGGAAATACTTTACAAGTTACCTCACATCCTAACTTTAACACATCTAAAAGCATGATATATGTTTACGTTCAGTGTAAGTGGATTTTTAAATGTTTTTTACCTAAACTATCATCATAAACAAATAGTGGGTTGTTCGGAAAATTCGTAGCGTTTTTTACGATTCCTATACATATGGAAAACACGTACAAAACTCTATGATATATGATTCTAGGGCCCCATAAGCGTTTAATTTATCCTTTGAAGATCCGTTTGAAACTTTATCAATATAATCGTGATAGTTGAATAAGAAATGTTAATAAAATCCCAATATTCTTTCCGATACACGTATATATATTTGAAATATATGATCTATATATATATACTAATAATAATTACTAATATAGTTATAATAGTCGAGTCTCGTTGAGTGTTATCGACTGTTGATGAAATTCCAAAATGTTTTGTATAACATACATGATATATTCAAAAAAGATTTCTATAAATGTTAAAATATATTTGTGAGCAACTGTATGTTTACTATTTTTACAATATTTGAATGACGCGACGATGAAATGATTACACGGTTTGGGCTAATTTTAACCGATTTTAACTAAATCGAGATAAATTTGTAATTTATGTGATTATAATATGTTAATTTAGTAATGACTGTTCCAGCTACTACAAATGTGTTCGTAGAAGCGAATACCTTTGCTTCACTACATGCAGCAGTCGGTGGGTCCGCCGTGATACCATGCAGACCAACGTCACCCAATTTCACAGTCCAAGTCTTCTTAAACGAGATGGTAAGTTTATTCATATGCGTTTATTATTAATACCTTTCATTCAAATAGTAATAGTAACAATATTAGACAAATATACCGGAGCGAACACTCTTATTTGTCTTTTGCAAAAAAATTAATCATATTATTCTACAAAGAACATTTATATCTCCCCTTGATCAGATCTACTAGAATACAATACATTCAACTATACTTATATAATACTTGAAATATTTATATGTAGTTAAAGTCAAATACAGCAAAAAGTATTGGGGAGGTTTACTTTTATGTGTGATAAATACATATTTTTTCTAATGATAATTGGGAACATAAAAAAACCTGTAAAAACTACGTAGATAAGTAAAGCCGTTCATCACATTTTCTCCATTACTAATTAAAAGAACAGATGATTTTCGTTTTCGTATTCAGTTCAAAGGAGGTCATGTTTGTATGTCCTGGCCAGTCTTGGAGCACAACCGTACAAAGTCGCCATGTAAAACATTGTATATTGTACTCCGCTGGTCCATAAACTGCCGTCTAATCTTTTGGCATTAACCATTAAAAAACCAAAAATTGATGAACAAAAAAGAAAAACTAAAAAAAAATATGTCTAGAAAAAATAATAACGAAAATAACATTTGATTATATTATCACGAGAAATATAGTGTAAGCCACTTTAACGAAGATTGTGTACATCGTATAAGATACGATGGATAGGCATGTGCATATGATAACTGCACTGTGAATTCGAAAAATTTGACTTTTAATATTGCCGTTATTAGTTTAGATCGGGGGAAATTATTTGTATAATGTCATCATTTTAGCCAGTCCATGGATCAAAATTAGAAAAAGAGGAGATTTCGTTTTATCGTCAATTTGAGTACTATGTTTGAACTTTTGACTCCTATTTTTGTTACTTCTATGCTTATTATGAAGGCATTTAATACATACAATCTTGATTAAACAATTTACTTTATAAATTAGAAAGTTATCAACCTAAAATCTTAAGTACATGGTTTTGCACGGATTTTCCGCACTTGAAATATTTATATGGTATTAAAACCAAGTGCAACAAATACAGTGAAAATTTTCAAGATGTTTTATTTTTATAATACATATTATAGTGTTAGTTAAAAATTAAAAATTAATGGAATGTAGTTCCAAAATTACGCTTTAAATTATAAAATAAATCAATGAATAAAATTAAAATAAAACTTAATCATGAATAAAATCTTTAACAGAGATACGTAATTAGGAGACATTCAGATATGTAAATGGATCGGGCAGAAATATCGGATTGATAAATTTGAATATTAATAATATAAAAATATAAATAAATATTCATTGTATCATTTATAATTGTTGTATTAAAATCGAATTCATTGTGCAGCCCGTGGAGCAAACAAATTTCAATCCGAGAATTGGTCTCACATTGACAAATATCACGTTAAAAGACAGTGGATACTTCAAATGCGTAATAGACCAAGCAGATGTGGCCCATGAAATCACATATTTCTTCTTAGTGCAGCGTAAGTATACTTCACAAAAAATGTTAATTTAACTCTCATCGTTTATATAAAGACATAAAAAATAACATCTAAAGCCTTAAATCTTATTCTACCTATTTATTGAGAGAATTAAGATATACTATTCTAGTACATAGAGAACGTTTGTAATTTTTATAATTGACAAAACTTCTATTTATTGCAAATAATATGTTTAATAATCATAAAAATAACGATCTAAGGAAAATTGTATATTTTACGAATATTTGTGTCAGGGCAATATCGAACAATGTTTATATTTTAAATTCTCTTAATTGTGTTAGGTCTTAAAATCAATTCTTTTGGCACAAGATAGATTAGTATGTTAAAAAATACGATTGTAAGAAAACGTATGTTACCTTCATATGATCTCTGCACCTGCAACTACAAGAAGAAACACGTCTAAAATTCTGTTCCTATCTGAATCATTTTTATACCGACTTTGGAAAAGAAGGAAGGTATCTAGATTCGACATCTTGTGTGTATATATATATATATATATTTTTTTTTTCTTTTTTCCTTTTTATGTATGTTTGTTACAACTACTCCGAAATGTCTTAACCAGTCCGAAGTGATTCTTTTTGCACGTTGTAGAATATATTATCTGCTTAGTCCCGTTAAAAAATTTTCTTTCGATTTGATCGTTTTAAGTGATTTTTTTTAACTAATATTTTTGCTTTTTTCCGGAACGGCTTAACCAATCAAGATGATTCTTTTTGCTTCTCGTAGGGCATGTTCTCCCACTGGTCCACTTATAAAACCTTTTTGCGTTTGTTTTTCGCGAACTATTTTTTTTTTTTTTTTGCAAGTCCAATTTTTATGTATGCCCATCGATTACTCAGGATTGGATTGAGTTATCAGAATGAAACCGTTTGTATCTTCTAGGGGTAATTCACAGATCGGTCCTGTTTGCAAAATTTCTCCAATTTATTCATTGTTAACTATTGTTATTGCAAAGAATTTGTTGTTTACCAATTTCATTTACGTATGTTCAGTGATTTTTCTACAATTGTTAAGCTGATATCGAGATGATTCCAAGGCAGCAACCTGGCCAAGCGCTTTGAAATTGCGCTTTTTAATATAGGCTTCAACTCGTATTTTCCGTCGTAGGAATCATATTTCCATTTCTAATTGTATAACATCAGAAATTGTAACGATTGGACCTTAAGTTAATGACAAGCTTGCTGTAGATATAATTTCATTAACTTTTACACCATTAATACAATGAGCGTATTTTGTATCCGCACAGATACAAGCAGTATATTTCGGTCACTGCCGTATTTCAGTGTCAATTCGGCCACTACTGAAACATGTTTCTGATCATTTTATGTTATAATATACTGTAATTTAGTATAATTAAATATAAACTTGTTGAAATTTTATGGTATGGCGCTTGAGTGGTTTATATATATATTTTTGTATATTACGTGCATTTTTACACTTTTAAATGTTTTACAAATACATAAAAATCCGTATTCTACTCACAACAGTGCTATGGACATTCCAAAAAATTTAACACATATAACATATTTGTAAAAAGTGTCTACTGTAGAGGCTCACAATTAGTCTAGATTTTTATCGGCGATCGGCCCTTTATGAACTGCCCGTCACACCTGAATCGGATTCGGTGATCCTTATCGATACTTGAAACACAGAAGCAAAAGCCAGATCCTCCAGAAAAGCTATGGCAGCTTGATAAAGCCACACGTGTTGTTAATTATAGATTGATGAAATACATTTTCAGGTATTCCTTGCATTTCTCGTATGGTATATGAATCTTTTATTTATACATAATTGTTGAGTATGAGTAGATTCACATTTTCTATTGTTTCGAAAAAAAAAAAACGAATATACTTTATATAAAAAGAATTGATTTTAGGATGTACAATGGCAAGCATTATACAAAAGTCAACTTAATTTAGTTTATAATTATTACGTGAAATAAAAATCTGAAAACTATATTTATAAAGTCTAATATTTACACTGCTTCAAAGTAAGATAAATACAAGATGACTTATTCGAAGTGATACACGCAACTGTCTCCTGAACTCTAAACTATACGTTATGCAAAAATATGTATTGAAGTAAAATGTACTTTATTTCGAGGGAGATGTCTTGTGATGAGTACAAATTTTATTTAGGTGGACGTGCCTTCCAGATTTCAAGGTGATCTTATTTTTTTTAATGCAACTACTTGCGTATTTTTATTCAGTAAGTGCGTAGCTCATGCCATGACAAATTTATCGACCTATAATATGATGGTGTAGAACACCAGGCCATTTATTGTCAGTCGAAATTTACCTTCGTTTAATGTCCACAAATGTTCCTTATTTTTTGTATTCGAAATAATAAGCTCGGACATGAATGCATTCATTTATTCTATCCCTAAAAGATAGTTGTGCCCTCTGCAATATTGCAGAAGTAATTTGTTAACAAGTATCCATTCCAATATTATACGACTTTTTCATTTTATCAGGGATAGTGGTCCCTTGCCGATAAGTTTCTCTTATGAAACTTCAAAAGAAAAATTCTGCTGATATCAAATCCGGAGATCTTGGTGAGAAGTGTGCCCTGCTCCCTCTTTGTATCCAACTACCAGGGAACATATTGTTCAATTAGACATCGTAAATTGAATTGATATCGAAACCAAGAACACGTACTGCTAGTCACGATAATACTGATTCCTCCGAAGCAATTGTAACATAAACTTTGGTAAACGAAATCTTGGAGACGTTTAACAAAGGAAAGTTTTGAACGGCAATAGATGACCCTGAATAACCTTGGAACACCAACATAGTTAATTCGAGTCGATGAATTCGTCACTGAATGGGGTATACGCCTATCTGTGTTTTTATTACATTATGCTTCTATTTATGTTTTTACACACAGTTTCATTCAAAAAAACATATTTCACCTTGAAATTTGGAAGGCACATCCACCTAGATAAGATTTGTGACCATCACGAAACGTTCGATCCCCTGCGAAATAAAGTAAGTTTTACTTGAAACACTCTTTTGTATAACGAATAGTTTAGAATTTAGGAGATAATTGCGCATATCGCTTTAAATGGATCATTCTATATATTTTGAGAGTCTACATTATAGAGAAAAGCAAAAATTTATCGCAAACAATTTGTTGAATTTATGATTAAATTTTGAAGTTCGACACTATATATTAATTTTAATATCTTTAATTTAAATTATATTTTTTATATTAAATTAATTGAAAAATTCGCATTGATTGTAGTTAAGCCAGAATTGCTTGCTCCAGTAATTATAGAAGACACTTTGCGTCACGTAACACGAGGACAAACTCTACATGTAAATTGCACGACAACTGTTGCAGCAGACTTGACTTATGGTTTAATTTGGAGTACACCACAAGTGGTTCGGAAACAATTTATTTATCTTTATTATAGAGGCTGTTTTGTAACTGGTATACAACTAAAAAAAAAATATGATTCTTCTATGTGGTGAAAAAATACGTTGAAAATATAAAACAAAATTTTTTCATACGAAACTTTTTTTTTCAGAAAATTGACTTTAAAAGTTGTTGAAAACATTTTCTATTCTATTCAATGCTCCATTTTGTTCCCTATATTGACAAAAATTTATATGAACACTCTGTAATGCTCTCAGCATGCAGTGTTCTGTTGATTTATTTTATCAAACAATCCTTTTTTTGAATGATATTTGGAATTTACAAATATACGATTAATTTTCTATGACCCCATAAATTACGGATAAATCGAAATGTAATAATTTTACATCGTGCAATCATCATAAAATTGATTTATAGAAACCAATATGCAATATTAGAACTGGTGTTTCCAATTGACAAAATTTACAGAACTAGTTTATTATTTAATAAGTTGTTTATCTTGATTACCTATTTAATTTCTTAATTGGAAGTCAGGCTAAGAAGACTGCTAAAATGATAGAAAAAGTTATGATGTTAATACAATCCGTGATATTTAATTACATTCATATTATTTTACAAATAGAAAAAGAATTTTATTTTTAAATATAAAATTTTTTATATAAAATATAAAAAGCTATTCTATTTAGTTGTATACTTTCTATTACACGATACAATAAACACAAATATATGTAGAGATATTAATCAATTCAACAATTCATTATTCATTCAATAATTAAGAAAAATATTTAATGAGAATATATCGAAAACATCTTGTACGTGAATCTTCACACAAGCAATGCCTCGTATGAAAAGATTGTATTCCATATTTTTGACTAATTTTTTTACAACCAGATTCACCCTTCCGTACTGTTTTACTGTAAATCATGAAACTTCCTGTATAATTTTAATTGTCATAGAAAATAAATTTCATGTATAATTTTAGAGCAACAGGATAAATACTACTAGTTATACTAAAAAGTCTGGTCCAGTTGCACACACAACCACCGAATTGATCATAAAAGATGTTAGAGATGAGGACGAAGGGTGGTATGAATGCATTATCAAATCCTTTTATGACTTTAACAAAACGAGAAAGTACATCAAGGTTCATGGTAAGTTTCACTTTAAATAATTCTCCAATTATAAGATTTTGTATAAAATATTGTTTTGTACATAATATTGTCTTTCCTTAAAATAAGTTATTTTTATTTTTTAACGTTTGCAGTATTCTTCTACTTTTTAAATATAGTATTCAAGTCAAGTTCGTCATTAATTTAATTTCAATTTTTATTTTTATTTCTATAATTAATTTAATTTAATTACAATTATGCCACTAAGTATAATGTGAAAAACACAGTGGAAGATATAACAAGTCAAATTTCATGCTTTTTGTAGAAAATTCTATATATTTTTAAAAATTCGATATATTTCGAATCAATTTTCATTCGCTGTCTCCTTATTTGATTTTCCGATTATATATGTGCTTTTGCTGGCCTCACGAATATTTTGTTTATGTTATTCAATTACACCGTCAAACAAATTTCAAATTCTTTTCATCGTTCCGATTGCTATTAAGTATTTTTTACTTTTCATGGTATTTTTACCACTCTGATTATAAATCATTTTCCCATTGCGTCTAGATTTGAGAAATTTGATCTTTAACTAAATTCATACTTTTTAAATTTAAACAGATTATCTCAGATAATCTATAAAAGATACTATCTACTATAAAAGATATTCCATTCCTGCTTGCGTCGGAAAATTCTGTAGTCTTTTCCGAATATGTTGATAGTTTTCGGTACACCAGGAATGTTTAAACGATCATTAAAGATGGAGAGACACCAATTTTTACGGATACTTTCCAATTTAACTCAAAAAGTAAGAGCTCGATGTTCCATCAAGCGCGATATAGGTGAGACTTTGAGCTTTGGCTTTGATTTTGCGTATTATTGTCGATATTTCGCATCCGCGGAGCTATTTAGCTTTCTGGTCGGATGCATGTTTCCTTGGGCATTTTTTAAAGGTAAAAGCTTGCTCTATCGTGGTTCGATTTTACGCTAGATTCTTACTTTTTAAGATAAATTGAAAAATATTCCAAAAAATCGACGTCTCCCCACATTTAAGGACTGTTTAAACATATTCAAACATTTATAATGTATTAAAAACTGATATCTGAGTACTTAGGAAAGTGTACAGAATTTTTCGACACAAACTGAAATAAAATATCTTTTATAGTTACGGCACAAAATTTGTTTAAATTTGAAAAATACGAATTCTTTTTACAATCAAATTTGAGAAAAACTACTTGCAGATTCGTAATAATCAGTAGTGGGCTGTTGAATAATGTTATTAATCACGCTTTAGATTGCTTGGAATACGAGATAAAACTATTTTTGATTTCTCCTTAAATTTATTAAATATCAAAAGTTTTAATAAATGTGGCTGAAAGAATTCAATATACAGATATGTGTAGCATAGTGGATTCATTCTCATATACGATTCATGATACAAAAGATAAATGAAATTTGAATACAATCTTTTACTTTTAATTGCCAAATATATATCTTATGTAGCGTTTAGCTTTTGTACCAAAAACTATTCCGGATATTCATTTTTAGATCCAGAAAACAAATTTATCAACCTAACAGCGCAGGATGCGAACAGACATTATCAACGTCGAGAAGGTGATAGTGTACAATGGGTTGTACACGTGCATGCCTATCCAGAACCTATTCTTAAATGGTAACAAGTTTTAGCTTAATGGATCACTATTGATAACATCCAAACATATTTCTTCCAAATAGCAATGTTCAAATAGAAAAAATGAAATATGAGAAACATTTTTTTGATGTTATGCGTGGATAGATATATATGCATGCATGCGCGCGCGCCTTTGTGTATGTATTTACATATATAATTACTCACACAAGTAGCTTTTATACAAATCGTAGTTAGCAAGCTGCAACTATTTTCTTAATATATTTAAGGAAATAACATCTAATCAGTACACATAACCAGTATTCTATTATATTAGATGCATTCTATGCATTTTTGTATCTTTAAAACTTCCATAAATGCACAAAAATCCACGATTTAATAATAATGAGACTAATTTTTTATAGAACCAAACTATATTTAAAAGGATATCTAACGTTGTCTTTGGAAATATATTAATGATTTTAGCACTAGAATTAAATGGCACGCATTATAGAACTACAGAAGATTAAAGTATTAAAGTTGTATAAAAGAAATTAAACCGTAAGGAATAGGAAAGTTTATAATGCAGTAAAAATGTAATTTTGTAATTTATAAAACTTATACAAAGGCATAGTCGCCTTGGTCGTTTTAACCACTTTTATAGCTTTCCTATTGATAATCCTATTGATAACTACGACTCGTCTCAATTTCTTATAATACTTTAGAATACTTTAGAATAACATATTGTCATTTTCCCCTCTATTCAGTATTTATTTGATGTTTGTTATTCATTTGTCATAGTGCTAACAATCACAAAACAAAATTATTCCAATTCCTTCCAATCATTTCAATAAATGCTAGACATATCTGAGCTAATTAGCGTACTATAAAAATTAATTTCGACAAAATTTCACACATTATCAATATAATTTTCCTCCATAAATGTTTATTTAAAATATTACTTATATATATATAGTTGCTTAAGAATTTACGTTACTATAGATAATAATTTTTTAGAAACGTCATTTTCACAGGCTTGGACAATTATTCAATATTTCATTGCATTATTAGAATGAATATTAATGTGCACAATGATATTTAAATTTTTTAGTATAATTTGAACATTTGCCAGGTTAAATACAAAAGGAGAAGAGATCATAGGAGCTTCGCATGACTCAGATAGACCGAAGTACGTAATAAAATTGACACCTAACCATACAATTCTGAAGATTAACCATTTAAATATCGAAGATATGGGAGAATATTCTCTTCAGGCTGTCAACCAAGATAAATTCGAAATGATGAATTTTACGCTCGACGTAATAGGTATGTCAACTCAAAGGATAAGCATATTTTTTGAGTGGTAAAGAAGTGATGTAGTAATAATTAAGAGAAATACTCTTCAATCACAATATCATGTTCAATTATGTCATATACTTATAATGTTTGTTTCATTGAGTTCGAATATTTCTCGTACGATTGATGGCCCGTCTAGCTTACTTGATAAGTATATATTCGATTTTCATAAGCTAGTTCGAAACGAATACTTGCAAATTTTGAAAAACTACTTATAACGAATTCAATATTCGAACGATTTGAACTTCTCTTTCTTCCGAAATGTTTATAGAGGGCTCAAATATAATCGATGAACCTTATTATTCAATTTTATATTTTTTTAAACTACAGTTCTACATAATCTATTTCTCTACATAACTAGCCCCTACATTTATGCATTTATCATATCTGTTCACGAGCTTTAAAATCCCGTTGTTGCAATTCTCCATTGCCACTCTATTGAACTACCAATAATTGAATGTGAACTTCAATTCGTTATCATCTTTAAAATGTCTCCCATTCAAAATTCTTTAAGCTTAAGAGAGTGGTGAAAATCCCCCATCAAGAACTGCTCAAAAAAGCTCCATCCTTACTTACTGAATTACTTTTGTAATATTAATAAATCAAAAAGATAGAAATTATAGGTGATAGATTTCATTTGTACGATTTTATAATCTTTAATTAAATAAGAGAATCTACAATTTGTATAATTTCCTTATATAAAATATCATTTGTTTTATTACTAAACTTGTTACTATACTATGGAAAAGTTTTTTTTTTCATTCTATGAGCATTTTCAATCTTTAAACAGTTTAAACTGAATAAGTGTATAATTTTTGTTTAGCAAGATCTGCAAAAGAAGTTAACCCTCTATATTGATATCTTTTTCAGTGAAACCAGTCCCAATGTTGAAGGTAGAGCCTTATTATGCTCCTAATCAAACAGTAGAAATTTCCTGTGATGTGGCAACCTATCCAGCACCAAACATTACGTGGAGTTACATGAGATGTCCTTATTATCCTTCTTATGAAGACGCGAGCATCATAGAATTACAGGTACATAATAACTTCTTTGAACTGATGTACTATCCTAAGAATTTGGACAAAATCGAATATTTCTTTTTTAATTACTTAATTATCTTTCATGCTTAAAATAATAGACAGAATAAATTTATGCAAAAAATCGTTAGATTCTAGTTATAAAACAAGCGCAATCGGATTTTGCAACCGAATCGATGTATTTGTTGAGCATAGATATTTTCTTTAAATTGTAGGAATTCTTTCTGCGTTGTCGATTTGTCGGTTTCTGTAATATATTTATTATTGTAATTATTGTATTATTTCTCAATATTTCTCAATATATCTTGTTTGATAAACTTGCTTTTGCTCAACTTTTACACATTATTTCACCGTCTGATTTAATAAATTAAATAGACTTTATATGCAAAAGTAACGATCTATGACACTCTTTTAGAAAAATAAATAACTAAATAATTAAACAAAATGAACGAGCCAAATAGTAATAATAATTAAACGCACTTATTACACAATTTAATAGAATTACTTTGAGTAGTAATTAATTCTTCGTCGTAAGAGTTCAAAACAAGAGTTCTCTTAATTTCGTATAGAATAAGACGGAAAGCGGAATGAATACCAGGTTTCGCTCAACTGCGAGGGTGACTATTGAAATGAGCGGCCATCTTACTTGCACCGCGTGTAACCTTATTGGATGCGAGTCTCAAGTTGAAACTATATTGGTTTCCGGTATGTAATCTTTGCTCAAATGATAATTCTCATTGAGTTGTAATTTTATTTATGCGATCACTAAATATATGCCCATGATATTTGACCTGCTTACTATAATTTATTCTAATAATTCTCACGTCTGCTAAATGTTATTAATTGTTGCCTGTGTTAGTATAAAACAACAACAAAATTAATACAATATATAAGATATTTATTTTTCCTTAATTTTATTACAAATTACAGTAATTATAATATAATAGTAATAGTAATTATATTATAACATATACCTGTTAACATATACCCAACTTTGCAATAAAATGTTAAACGATGTAATAGCCAGACTGAGGATTTTTATATACATTAAATATACAATATATATATGCGCATAAAATATGCAACATATGTTTGATATAAATTTAACATATCGAATATTATTTACGATGCAATATCTAGTATGTATAGCTTATTTTATAACAAATTACAAGTACTTTGCTCAAATTTGTATTTATTGACTAGTCATTCATTTTTATGTAAAATGTAACGTTCATTTATGTTACAAATATTGGTTTATAACAGAATTTAAGAAATTTTTTTGTACATTTGCTTCTTGTTCACCATACAATTCAGAATGGCGGACGCAATAATTTAATTAAATTGAATTATACTATTTCAGAACACAATGGTCTATTTTTGACGTTAACTATATATTGCTGTTATTAACAGCACTTAACACAATCATAATAAATTAGATCAACCTGATGAAATAAATATGACACGCAATATGCAGTATGTCTTTGCATATGTTTTTAAATATAAATATGTATTGCACAAAGGATGAAAAATAAAAAATATATTTTTATAATCTTCTATTAGCACAATAAATTTCTATTTAGATCTCTTTTCTCTACTTGCATTTTATAAAAGTATGTATTTGTATGAACATCCGCGGTCTAATTATAATTGATTTATTAAAAATCCTGGGTACTATCGGGTTAAACACTGTGTATTATTCGAACTTGTCTTTCCTGTTTTCATAATTTTATTTCTATTTAACTTATTTTTTCAACTTTGTATCTAAAATTCTATTTTAAAACCATAGATGGAAGGGGTGGTTTCGGCATAATAAATACGACAGATCCAGTGGTTGAAGGTGACGATCTGGAACTGATTTGTGCAGCTTCTATTTACAATTACACGGATAATTTCGAATGGAAATACTCGGATGACAGTCCCATCGAGCTAAATATTAAGTGTCTTTGATTTTAATCGTACTTTAACAAAAAGAGCGTTCTTTGGATATTTGTCCATTAACCAATCGCTTTTTAAATGTTTAGCCAGGACAACGATCAGACGAGCCAAAACTCGATTTACTTATCGTTCCATTTTGAAGATAAGAAATGTGACAAAAGATGACTCAATGATATACATATGTCATAATAAAGAGGAAATGGATTACTTTCTTCAAGTACACGGTAAATATTTTATATTATAATGAAAAAGATATACCATCGTCTTTATAGATACTTTATAAATACAATATGATTAGAACCATAAAATTTTTTATTGCTATTTTATATTTTATTTTCAAAATTATAGTACAATGAAAAAAAACGGTTTCCTGTTGTTGATTCTGTATTTCTTGACATGATTGTATCAAATAATTATAATCTGCAAAAAAGTGTAACTAATTGTAAGTGACACAGAATATTGCTAAAACTAGAAATATGTGTATCACATATGTGTATCATTCTAAGATTCCAATATTAAATGAATATAGCTTGGACCTTGAGGTCACATAAGGTCACTGAATCTAAGTGTTTTTGTAAGACCAATTGTTTAATTTCAATTTTTGCTCTCTTGCTTATGTTTGTTAAAATTGACCATTGTTTTCATCGATATCTGTCAGTTATATATGATTCCCCCAAGTAAGGATCAGAAGCCGAAATTATATTACAGAATTTTATTCCAAGTATAATGTACACTTCGAACATTTACCACAATTTGAAATTTTATATTACCACCGTAATCAGACTGTGGGGCACGACTGTCGTGATTATATTAATAAAAACTCTAAAAATATATATGAAAATTACAAGATATATTTCACAAAAAACCTCAAAAATATTGAAACAACATTCAGTGAGATCATTTTTAATATTTCTTACTTACTTACTTTCTTCTTGTAATATTGTAATATATCTTGTAAGTTCTACATAAAATATCAGATTCGTTTCAAATTGTATCAATATGATAATAGAGTCTTATAATAGTTCTAATGAAGTTCCTAGTTTTAAGTAACACACATAAATGTTCATATTCATGTTGCCATATTATATTATATTCATATTTATATTCATAAAAGGTGTCTACAAATACTATTGTGAGCCTGTTTATTTATAATAACGCAAAAGTGTTCAAATAGTTTTGAACAGTAGTGTACATATTAGTAATGAGTTGAAGTACGTTGCATATAGACTTGAACATTGGTCAATCAGATTCAAATCCTCCACAAGTATAAAACAGATAGTAATACTTTCAAATATACTAAATGCGACAGATTCGACCTCTCTACGAATATTTTGGCTGTTATCCAAATGAAAAAAGTAAACTCAAGTAGAATCGAACACTGCTGGAATAGATCGAAGCTTTACGGGCACTTTATATTAATTCAAGCGCAACCGTTTAAATCAAATTCATGGGAATCCTGTTGATCGTTTATAATCCTATAGAATTTTCTTTAATTTATTGGAAGAATCAATGAAATAACAATTCCTCTCTGGTATTATTGAAGTAGTTGTACATAGATTTTCGAAACTTACGAATACTTATTTCGAGGTTCGAAACAGGCTAAGAAGGATCGACTACGAAACATTATATTCAAGTAGTATTCGATCACTATGAAGCAAATCTTGGATATTTGATTTGATTCGTCACTATTTCATCATTAGTATGTACATATAGAGGATCCCAAAATATTTGAATATCTACAGGCAATTTTTCTCGGTATGTTATATAAAGGATTTTAGCGTTAGAGAGTTCCGTTTTCTCGGGTCAAGTAAATACGTAAATAAATCTCTCGAATGCTAATGCTTGAATAATTAGATTTTTTATTTAAGGTTTTCTTTCTCTTTCTTTTTATAGACGCAGTATCACCTTACATAATAGAAACTAATTTGAATGAAACTGGAATTATAGTCGATGTTAGCAACCAAGGTCACAACGAATTAGTACTGCACTGTTTTGTAGGTGGAATGCCTAAACCATTAGTCACTTGGTATAGAGTAAGTGGCTGATAATTTGTTACTAAAAATTACTGAATAAAAAAAGTTGTTCATACTCAGAGAGGTTTATTAATCAATATACTGTCCTATATCGTGTTAGATGGATTTGTTACAAGTATTATTACACTGAAGCATAGTGTGACGTTTCAACCTCGTGAATTTTAATGTGACTTTTTCAAATATCTTTTTTGATATAATTCTTATAATTATTATATTATTATGCTTTCTATAATGTACTTTATATATAATATACATTATTATACAATATAATTTTTATTATATATATAATAATACAATATATTATTTAATAATTATTATATATTCTTTATAGGACGATGTACCATTAAAAATAAGCGAGCAATTCATGTACATCCGTGACCACCAAGAGTTGCATATTAATTATCTTCAGGATAATGACAGTGGGGTGTACGCGTGTAAAGCAAAGAATCGATTGGGATTAGTCCAGTCCACCATAACAATAACAGTGAAAGGTAATTTATCATATCATAACATAACAAATGCTCGATCTTTTTTAACGATTCAACTATGCTTCAACATCCTAACATTCTTGTTTGATGTTGCACTCTGCATAGAATAATCATGTTGTATGAGATGCTAATAATTTTCTGGAAAACGGGACTTGTAGCAAAAAAAAATTTTATTCTGCATTTTTCTGGCAACTGACCGCTTCTGTCTAATCGAAAATTATCCAAATGCACTATATTTTACAAGTTTTCAAGCTCGATCTTTTTATAAAATGGAGCTTTCAAAGCAATTTCGTTATTATCTTATTTCGTATCATAGAATCAACCTGACTTTTACCTACCACGAATTTACGCCCATGGTGTACATCTATAGTTCATATATAATAAATTTAATATAGCATAAGAATAAGAAAATAAGATATACTTTAGGTTTAGTCAAAAAAAGTATTAAAAATGAAAGAATGACTGAAATCCTATATGGGTTTATTGAGTTTGCGAAAAGATAGTATAGATAGTATGAATTAATAACACTACACAACAAAATAAGTGGAAAGAATATACCTTATTCTTTTTATTACTTATGCACACATGGTATCGAATTATGATAATTATAACTGAAGATATTAGTTTTTAGTACTAACTAGTTTAGTATCAATTAATTGTACAGCTTTCGTATTGTTTGATGAATATAAGTTATATCGTCGTAGAATCCGTAGAATCTGTGAATATACACAATACATTTCGCTATTTGTTGTGGCACTAACAATAAGATAAATGGTTTGTCTTAAAATAGACGTAGATCATTCAAAAACTGATCATAAGCAAATTCGGTGACGTACAAGGTAAATTGTTTACAAGTCACAACAGTGGAATCGTCGATTTAAATTAAACTTTTTCTGATGATTTTAGACAAGAAAGTAAGTCAACCAATATCCGTTTAATTTTTGGCAATATGTATTATCTATAAAGATATTTAACGTTTAATTTTCTGATGTTTAAATATACGTAATTATTTAGTGCTACCATAACAGCTGTGGTATATTATAGACTTTTTTAAATTAGAGAATTCAATTATCTAACGATAATAGTAGATACTATTAATAGGTAATTATTCGGAATAGGGGCATATATTGTCAAAGTCAACATAGAATATATAACCATCGTTCGACTCTAGTGTTCGAGTTATAAAACAACTTATGTTTAATGTTATATGTACAGGGTATTTAAAAGTTATATGTCATTAGTAATATGGCTTTGACAAATGCTTTCCAGTCGGTGGAGATCTGTTAAAGAAGATTCCGGAAAATTGACCTTGACTTTGCTTCGTGTGGTGTTCGTCACATCCATTTTTAATCAATAAAAAATCTGAATAAAACACAACATTCCATATATCAATCTATTCATCGAAAATTATTTCACACTAGCATTGGCTACTACTGTACCCCAATTTATAATTCGTTGATTGTTACTTTTTATTTATACAACAATATATGAAAATAATGATCCACTCACTAATATTTCTCTCTCCCTCTTTCATCAGAAAGTTTAACAGATCTAATATGAGGTAAATACAAAAGAAATAATCAAAATATTCATTTATTATCAAGAAAATACTTACCAGATAAAATATGTATTAGTTGGAAAAGAATATCTGGTAGGCAGAAATTTTGGAAAGTAGTTTACGTTCATGGCACAAATAATCTCATAAGAATCTGTCAAGTTTCATTACTTGAATGTTTGGCAATAACAGAATCGAAAAATCGTAAAATATTAATTTAAGTTTGCCAGGACTTACATCGGTCAAATACTGTCTTTCAACTAATATTTAGTTTATTCTCCATTTTCTACTAGACAATAAATGAAAGTCATCATTACTTTTCTTGTAGTTATATCAGACTAATTTAATTTTCCTATGTATTTTGTATCCATATCATAACATGTTACATCTGTCAAACTTTAGCTTTTATAGTTAACTTAGTATTACTGAGTTTGCTTGAAAATTTATTTCAAAAGATAGTATACAATTTATTTATTCAGAAATATTAGAAATTAGGGTTTCCAATGATTTCTATTCTAAATGATAAGTTTATTAATAGATGGATCTATTTACAATGGATTAAAGAGGAAACGATGAACTGTGTGCTATAACTAAGACAACTAAATAGATAATTCACAACTCACAACTAGTACTTTACAACCCATAGCAACTTGGCAACTCAACTCTCAACTCCTCACAACTCGACTCTTAGTTAACGACTGCTGATTTCGTCTTTATCCCTTAAGAAGCATCCTTTTGTCTTTTCTCATATCACGTACGTGTTCCGTAACCGTTCGCGATCATGATCACGTACGCTTTCTTCCGCGGAACTATTCAACTGAAGGATCGACGACACATTGAAGTTTCCTGACCCTTTCGGCCTGTCGGCACTTAGGCTTCCTTGCAACATTGTTTATAGTTCATTAGATTCAGCTAGAATCAAACAGATGATAATCACTTATTATACATGATATAGTGCCACGCCAGAATAATTTACTTATAATTCTCAATGAGAATTAATTGTAAAATTCTTTAAAGAAAAAAAAAAAAGAAAAATTGTTTATAGTTCACCCGATATTTTTTAGACAATTTGTCCACGATACTACAGAAGTACATGTATATATGTATTGTATATAACAATTTCCAAATAGTAGCAACTTGAAACTGTACATTAACACTAGAACTAGCAAAGTGGTTAAAACAATCAATTCAGAACTTTTCATAAAAATTTTGTAAATATTTTATGAAATGTATAGATAGAAATTTATCTCTACTAATCTCGGCTAATTCTCATATTTATAAAACTGCAAAAGAAATATACTTTTGTCATAATTGGAAATACCTACAAGATAATTGCAAATATTTCAGATAATTGTGTTATTTCTTTCATCTTCTTGTTCATGAAAAAATACCAGAATTAGTAATGACTCTATCTTCTAAAAATTATAGGGAAAGAACTTCCTATGGGGTTGATCGTGCTTATCGTTGTTTTATTGATCATAGTGGTGACTCTGTTAACCTGCTTCACAATCAAAATTCGTCGTGAAAGGGTAAGTCTATATTATTGAATATTAATTAGTAGTCTGCAAATGCTTATAAAATTGTAGGAAATTAGAATGTGAAAAATATATGTGAATAAACAGAATGATCGAGGTAAAGTAATTATAATATCTAAAAGGTGGGAGAGATCTGTATCTAAGTTCCATTTCTTTGATCACGTTTCTAAACGTATAAATTTGTATATAGATCAAGTATTCTATTAATGTTATAAAATATCCTGATATTATGAAATACAGTAGAATCTTGAATATCGAGTCGATTAGAATTAGTCATGCCACAAATTGTTTGAATTATCGAATAATTTTCTTTTTATATAAGTGAAAATCGTTTATTTTTTTTCAACTATTTTACAAATATTAATATAATATCTCCAAATAAAAATTTAACAATTTCTCTCACTTCTTAGTTTTGTTTTCCAATGTTTCTTACAAAGGACTATACTCAAATTCTTCATTAATCGATCTTCCGATAATAACCAATTGTTGCCTTAATATGTATTTAAATAACTACTATTATATCATTTCCTACATTTCCATATTTTAGATCATGAGAAAGGAATTAATGGAATCAGGATTGATGCATTTCGAAGAAGGAGCAGTAGAATGTTTAAATCCAGAGTTAACAGTAGATGATCAAGCAGAATTGCTTCCTTACGACAAGAAATGGGAATTTCCTCGAGAAAAATTAAAATTAGGTGAGGAATCTCAACATATATATAATTGACTTAAACATATATTACATCTCATAAATGTCTAAAAGTTCTTAATTTTTATGTGTTATCTAATATATTTTTATGCTGAGAAACAATTTACCCCCCCCCCGAAAAATGTATTCATTAGAAAAGAAAGCGATAAGAAACTAGTTTATCTTTGATTCATAATTCATTCATTAGTTATAAGAACGTCATTGACTTTTTATGAGAAAATTTTTGAGTTACTACTCCCCTATAGCGAAACAATTCGAGTGCAAAGATTTAATAATCCACGAACTAAAGACAGATTAAAAATACGCAGATGTGTGAACACACACATACTTGCTCGAATGAGAAATATCGAATGTCGGTGATTGCCCTTAAAAGTGCTGTTCCGTTCTGTGGAGATTTCCCGCATTCTCGAATCGTTTTAGAGAGAAATCGTTTAGAGAAATCGTTTTGTAAGAGTTCGGAGTTGTATAGTACGGGAGATACCTATCTACACATATATGCACATTTATTTTGACATTTTATTTAAATATATTTAAATATATGCACATTTATTTTAACATTTATGCACATATAAAATAGATAAAACATATAAAATAGGTATAGTAGTAAATTTAATACATTAAATATCATTTACGATGTAATATTTAACAATATTTGTGCAATTGTTCTGGTACATATACATATAATTTGTGTTATAATAAATTACAAACACTCTGTCCAAATTTACAAACTTTAAACTCGTATAGCTCGTTTATCCTTTCAAATATTCGTTTTTTTATAAAGTTTAAGAAAATTTCCCATACATTTATATCTTGTTCATCATATGATTCACATTACAAATAATGATGCGATAAATCATAACGATTTATCCGAATTGGAAATACAAACTACTACTTCTTACATTTAATCACTCAATATTGCAAATACACTATTTAGCGTGGTTTACACTTGATGTCGATTACATATTATTATTGTTAGCACTTTACGCATTTCCGATAAATTAAATTAATTTGATGAATGAAATGAATATATTGCATAAGTAAATGCTATGTAATATATCTTTGCATACGTTTTTAAACATAAATATGCGAAACATACGCATTATTCAAAGAATACAATATGAAAAACACATTTTTATAATCTTCTAATCATACAATAAATTTTTATCGAGGTTCCATCTCTATTTACATTCTATAAAAATATATTATTATATAATTTACATTCTTATATTAATTACAGTACAATAATTACATTTTTACATCAAATATATGAACATTCACAACAGTCTAATTATAAAACATGTACTCTACTGCTGTGTTATAGCAAAAAAGAAAACAATATTGCGAAGAAGGTGAAACGTTTATTATATAAATTTTGAACATTCCAGACGTAAACCGTAGTTATAAAATTTTAATTAGTTCGACATATGCGCTTCATCATGATTCTCTCACCCGACGAGTAAAATTGTATAATTAATAGTAAAACACATTGTATATCTTTGTAAATATTTAAAATTCCAAGTAAATATAAAAAATTTTTTCGAAATTCTGCATTGAAATCTATAACGTATTGAATATTAAATACTGATGGATGAATCCATTTTACTCAAATATTATGATTTTATAAATTGTATACAGTATCCTAGAATAGGTGGGAAATATTTTAGGAGTGACTTCAGCACATCAAAACAATAAAAAAGATTCATATAAACACATATCCATTTGACATGGTTTTCATAATTTTCTTGGAGAAAGATATATATATATATATATATATATGTGTGTGTGTGTGTGTGTGTGTGCCGGGTTAACATTATGATTAAGATTAGGGGCGTGTAATGAATCTTCACTGGAACTAGCCATAGTTGTTATACAATCGAGGTAATGTTGATTAGCACAAGTGTATTACAGAATCGACAAGTAACCGCGGTAATTAGACACTCGAGATACTAATGACAATGGTCTTAGGTTCGATAACGACCCACGGTCAACGGGGTAGCAA
The DNA here is from genome assembly GCA_029958995.1 of Bombus sonorus. Classification (NCBI taxonomy): domain Eukaryota; kingdom Metazoa; phylum Arthropoda; class Insecta; order Hymenoptera; family Apidae; genus Bombus; species Bombus sonorus. Next base: position 3,408,719 of record JARWAU010000008.1, on the reverse strand, counting down.
ATATATTTTTCTCTAAGGTCTATGTTTGGATCTTGGTTAAAATAAAACATGGAGTATTTCACTGATCATTAAAAAGCGTTGTCTCCTCGCTAATGAGATCATACCCAGAGAATGCGTTATCCGTCGCAGTGATGCTGCAGAGGAAAACTATAATGGGGTGTGTTGTCTAAGGACACGAGAGATCATCGGATTCGTTGAAGAAATCGTTCGCTCGGAAAGTGAGGAAAATGGACGACGTTAATGTTAATTGGTTAATTTCTATATGTTGGTGTTAGAAAAGGATGCTAATCGCCCTTGAGACAAAGTTACTAGCGGGAAGCATCGTTCGTGAGAAAAGCAGATTTCCCGTTTTTTCTTATGGGAAGTATCTTCCTACTACGGGGTAGTAGGTGATAAGATATTTATGAGGGGGGGGGTTTGTTAGAATAAAGATTGTCCATTTGAAGAACCTTAAAAGTTCACTAAAATCGTAAGGATTTATTATGTCGATCCTCAGGCTAGTTGAACTTGTACTGTGGAGATGCATCGACATCTAGCAATCATCTTACGCAAAGAAGAGTGGTTGATGGTCTGTGTGCGGCGGAGCTACGGAGCAGAAAGACCATTGGAATTGTTTACTGTTAAGTGTCGCTACAACTATTTCTTTTTAAGGAGGAAACTATACAATTACTCTATACCTTCTGTTAGGATAAAGTTAAAAACGTTCAATTCCGTGACCGCGGCTACGTTAGGCGACTAGTTTGTCGCCGCGAGCCTGTGGTCGGGGTCACCATTATTGTGGCGATTAAGCCGTGAGATAGTTATCCTTGCTGGTTGTTGATGATGTTCGTCGCTGTTGGGGTACTGCTGCATTTTCTTCTAATTTATGTATCAAGGAAGAAAAATATCGGATTCCGGTCGCCAGGATTCGAACGAACCCGCGTTCCGAACGTTTGTAACCAAAGGCGCTAACCACTGCGCTATCGTCGTCCAGTCCTAGTTGATGTCGAGTGGCGGTATTCGTTGTCCAGTGCCGCCACAAACCCAAACTCATTATCGCAGATCTCGGACAATTATAGTCGGGTTCCTTATAAGATTAAAGTGTTACGGATATTCCTAAGAATTGCAAAGGGGAGGCCCGGTGTACTTTCATCTCCGACATATATATATATAATAATCTATTGCTCAGGTCTTCGAGGAATTTATCGAAGTTTTCTGTGGAAATACAATGTCTAGGCGGACAATATACTGCTGATGTGGTGATTGGACCATGCCAATCTTCTATCACTACGTTTGTGGCTTGGAGGTAGTCCTTCTGGAATGATGGAAGCTCATAGTGTTTTATGCTGGTCTTGATGATAATTCCTGTGCCGCCGTGGGTCTTTCCACTGGATGTTGAGATGGTAAAAGTTATAATCATTTATTTTCAGGTAATTTTTATCGATGAACTGAGTTTCAGATATAAGCATTATGTCAATTTCTTGTTGTTTTAGGAAGAGTTCTAGTTCGTATTTATCCTGAGCTAGACCGTTAGCATTCCAAAGAGCTATGTGTATTGGTTTTATTTCACGTCGGGGCATGTTAATTTGTCCACGATGATTGTAAAAAATGATAGCAAGTTATTAATTTGCTCTGTTTGTTTCATGATTAATTTTTCAAGTCTATCGAAGTTATCCGTGTCTTGTGAACTGGGAACACTAATTTGTGGTTGAGCACTATGGATTTTCGGTCTGCTTTGATTTCCTTGAACTGTCTGTGCGTAAGAGATTGAAGGGGTAGTGAATTTTTGTGGATTAAGTGCTTGTTTGGTTAGGTCCTTAACTCTGGGTTTGGGGTACTTATTATTATACAAAGTCTTGTAGGCTGTGCAACCTTTATAGTTCGCAGGATGCTCTCCTTGACAGAGGATGCACTTCGCTGGGGTTTCTGAAGATTTAGTGCACTGATCTATAGGGTGAATACCTGCATATTTAACGCAGCGATGGTTGTGGTTGCAATATTTTTGCGTGTGGCCGTACCTTTGGCAGCTTTTGCATTGAACTATTTCTTTTTTTATAAAAGATGGTTCAATTTTTATTATCGAATTCATTAAACGATTGATATTATAGGCTTCTTTGTTATTTGGTTTTTGCTTTAAGTCGATAAAGAATAAGGATAGCGTTTTTTGTGATTCTATATCTTATATTGCTAATGTTGGTTACTTCATAGCCATGATTTAAGAGTTCAAGTTTCAGTTCATCTAAGTTAGCTGAGTGGTGGATGTTGCGTAGTACCACACGAAAAGGTCTTTCTTGTTTCAGTTGATATGTGTGGATTTGTTTGCATTCAGGGTTTTTAGTAACTTTGTTTGGTTTCTGTAGGAGTCTGGATTGGCCGACAGGATTTTAACCTGATTGTTTTTAATTTTTAGTATATAATCCTCTTTGTAAATATCTTTCTCGATGGACTTTATCATTGTTTGAATGTCAATAACATCATCAATGAAGATTGGTGGGGGAGGAGGACTTTCTTGTGTGTGTTGAATTGTTAATGTTTCAACTATGTCCATATTATTGTCTGTAAATTCTAATATTGCGAATCTGTTGTGAATGGTTGTGTGTCTTGTTGTCGGTTCACTCTGACTAGTATTTAAATTTTTTTTTTTGACTGAATCAAACTTACGTTATTTGATGCTGTTGGTGTGGTTTGAAAGGTGGGTGATATTATCCTTTTGCCACGGAGAAGGTAGAACGGAGCGGTTATAGTTTTGTTCGTGAGGGCATGATCTGGTTACTAGGGTCATCTTCGAGCTAGTTAATTCAAATTAAAATAATTAGTCGAGAAGCTATGATTTGAATTAGAGATTTGAAGTGTTGGATTTTCCACGAGTAAGTTTAGAAAACACTTGGCTTGTTTCTGTTTCAACTCACTTTCGACGGAGGGTCGTCACTTATTGCGAACTTCACTAGGCACTAGACGCACGTGTGCACACTACGACAGTAGAAAGAAAACTGAACTTTAAACTTGAAAAAATTTTGAAAAATCTTGTAAAATCCTGAAAACCCTTCCCCCAAAAGCAATACGTTTAATCACAATTATATTCAATGCAATTTTACGAATCCAATACTTTCCTAATCTATGGAAGCTAGCACAGATCATATATGTTACCTAACACGTTGACTGCCACGCGTGTTTTGAAGGAAATCTCCGTCAGGTCACGCGTGTCGCAGTACCAAGCGTTCTCTGCTAGATACTCCCATCAATATTTTAGTAATGCGAGTCGCTCAAGTGGAGGTCTCAAGACTAATCTCTCATTGCGTTTGTTCGCAATATTCAAACCACTAGCTGTTGTTGAAATAATGAAGGAATGTGTGGTATAGATTATTCAGACCAACTGGTTTCTTATGCCACCTAAATCCTCAGTTCTGCCTGAGCAGTTGAGCTAAGCGGACGTGTGAATCAGTGCCTCCATAAGTGCGACAAGTGGGGAAAACAAAGTGACTCAAGACATAACCAATCGCTAAATAAGCAAAACAATGCAACAAATACCACCTATTAGGCTATTAAACAACGGCGAAACATATGTTATAAACAGTGCTGTAAATACAACAAACCCAAACTCAAAGAGCATGATTGCTCAGTTATAAAGGAAACAGAAATAGAAACTACACAAATGAATGACGAGAGGAATAACATCAACATCGATCTACCACACCAAAATGAAAGCTGGAAGGTTGTAACTCCTAGCAAAAAACGAAAAATAACATCAAACACAAATGTTAGGAGGGCTGTAGAAACAGAAAGGCAACAATGGCTCCAAGAAATTCCACTCCAAAACTCCTTCAGCGCACTGTCACAAGAGAAGGAATCAGACCCAACTGAAAAACCAAAAACACACAACGCCAAACCACCACCAATCTACATAGATGCCCAGATAATAGACCCCCTCATCGAACTGCTAAACATGATGGCAGGCAAAGAAAATTACTGCATTAAACAATTAAAACTGGAACAGGTAAAAGTGCTAACCAACACCCCAGAAACCTACAGAAAAGTGGTAAAAGTGCTAAAAGAAAAAAACGCCGGGAACCATACTTACCGGCTTAAAACTGATAAAAGTTACAAAGCAGTAATCAGAGGATTACACCCAAAGACAAATACAAGTAACATATGTGAGGAACTAGCCAAAATCGGACACCAGGTAAGATCAATAAATAACATAACCAGATATGATACGAAACAACCACTACCGCCATTTCTAATAGAACTTGAATCTAAAAACAACAAGGAAATTTTCGAAATTAAAAAAGTTCTAAACACAATAATTACAGTCGAACCACCCAGACAAAAAAAAGACATACTACAATGTATACGGTGTCAACAATATGACATACAAAAAACTACTGCAACAGAAACCCGGTGTGTATCAAATGCGTAAAAAGGCATCTAACAATGAACTGCCCATACAAGGAAAAAATAAACGATGTAAAGTGCTACAATTGCAGTGGAAACCACCCAGCTACCTACAAAGGCTGTATAGTCAGAAAACAACTTCAACGCAAACTCTATCTGCCTATTCGAAGCAGGACATACGATAACTATCACACACAACAGGACAGCGCAGAAACTGAGACATCAACAAACGTACAGCACGTAATGAATATCAACCACAATAATACCAACACCTCTGGTAGCCGAAACTACGCGCAAGTAACCAAACAAACAACACCCTTAGACAACCAAAACCAGAACAATAACATCAATGACGCTACAGAAATCAAAGAACTGCTAAAGCAATCCATCAAAAACACTGAAATGCTAACAAAAATGATAAGCGAACAAAATGCAGTTCTCAGACAGCAAACGTAACAAATCACAACCATGTTACAACTTCTTACAAACATGTTAAGCAAAAAATAAAACATGGACATGCTTAAAATAGCAGCCTGGAACTCTAACGGCCTACAACAAAGGGCCGTAGAAACCAAAACATTCCTGTATCACAACAACATCGACATATTACTACCTTACTACACCATATATGATACCAAGCATCCCTCAGGAAAAGCACACGGAGGGATCGCAGTAATAATGAGAAATGATATCAAGCACCACCTACACAGCCAAGTTAGTAAGGAATATTTACAAGGAACCACCGTTACTGTACAATCTAGCAGCAACCATTTACAGCTGTCAGCAGTATATGTACTACCGCGACACAAAATTACAGCACAAATGTGGGAAGAGTACTATCAACAATTAGGCGACAAGTATATCGCAGCGGAAGACTACAACTCAAAGCATACACTATGGGGATCAAGAATCACTACACCTCGAGGTAGAATCCGGGAAAAATACATTTAAAAAAATAACCTAAATTTATTATCCACAGGAAGACCGACATATTGGCCGACAGACCCGAGCAAAATCCCTGACCTACTTGATTTTGCAGTTAGAAAGGGACTAAATGGAAATAAAATAAATATTTTTTTTTTTTTTTTTTTTTTTTTTATTTGTTGATAGTAAATTTTACACTTTGTCCAGAAGGACATTTGGTAAAATGTTATAGCTTATGGAATATAACAAAAAAAAAAAATATAAAAATAAAAAATATAAATATAGCATGTGGATGGTTACCCCCAGCGGGGTTCCATCTTTTAGGTTCCTATTGCATTTCTATTTCGAGGTCTGCGGGATGCTTCCTCTTCAGTCTTCTTCTTATTTTTGTCTTTGCTTCAGCCACCAGCTGGTTTGGGTGTGCTGCAAGTCTTTCTTTGTACCTTTTTACGTGCCTGGCGATTTCCTCTTTTATTGCAGGAATTTTTAGGTCTTTTCGTATGTCTTCATTTCTGACGTACCATGGGGCGTTAACTATTGCCCTTAGTATTTTTGCTTGTTCTGTTTCTATTTTGTTTATGTGACTCATTGCTGCCGTCCCCCATAGTGGGACTCCGTATGTCCAGATTGGTTTGATTATTGTTTTATATATGTTTAGCTTGTTCATTGTGCTCAACTTGGATTTTCTATTGATCAACCAGTACATCTGCTTCCTTTTTGCTCTTATTTTGTTTATTATTGCTTTTATATGTTGCTTCCATGTAAGGTGTGCGTCTAGATGTATTCCCAAATACTTGACTTGCTTTGTTTGTGCTATGTGGGCGCCGTTCAGTTGGATATCTGGCGTTTTTCCTTTTCTAAGTGTAAATGTTATGTGGTTGCATTTGCTGGTGTTCACTTTTATTTGTTTATTTTGCAGCCATTTTTCTATTTTTCTAATGTGTTCTTGTAGTAGTGCGGCAGCCGTTTCTGGATTTGCATGTCTCACTATTATGGCCGTATCGTCCGCAAACGTCAGTGTTTTGCTGTTGACAGTTACTGGTATATCTGCCGTGTATAGTGTGTATAATATTGGCCCTAGTACGCTTCCTTGCGGTACTCCTGCCTTGATATCCTTGATTTCGGAGTATGCATCTTTTATTTTCACCACAAATGTTCTATTATTTAGGTACGATTTGATTAGCTTGTAGATTTGTTCTGGAAATTGCTTTTTGATTGTTTGGAGAAGTTTTTCATGGTTAACTTTGTCGAATGCTTTTTCGGTATCCATAAAGAGAGCTGTGCCGTATTGTTTTATTTTAAGCGACTGTAAGATTTCATTGACGAGTCTATGCATTTGTTCTATTATGAAGTGTTTATTCCTGAATCCAAATTGATGGTTCGGTATTAGTTTTTCTTTTTCTATTGTTGGTTTTAAGCGGTTATATATTATTTTCTCTAATAATTTGGAAAACGCAGGTAGTAATGATATCGGCCTGTAGGATGCAGTTAGATGTGGGTTTTTGTTTGGTTTGGGTAACATTACTATCTGTGCTACTTTCCATAGTGTAGGAAAGTACTGTATTCTTAGAATTGCGTTAAATATTATCGTTGTTAGTCTTATTGCCTTTGGGGGAAGGTTTTTTAAGATTTTCCCATTGATCAAGTCAAATCCTGGTGCTTTACTTGTCTTTGTTGCCTCAATTAAGTTTGTAACTTCTTGCGCTGTTGTGCCGAGTATGGTGCAGCGTTTATCAGTTGTGTTGCTGGCATTTTCCACTTCTTCGTTTGTTTGCCATCCAGGGATGCTGTTATTAATTTCATACGGCGAAAATATATTTTGTAGGTGCTTTGAGAATTCTTCTGCCTGTTCTTCGTTGATTCTGGCCCATGTGTTGTCCATTATCCTGATTGCTGGGATTGTTTTCATTGTTTTCTTAATTTTGTTAGTGATTTTCCATAGGGAGTAGTCGGTATTCTCATGCGCGGATAGTGATTCGATGAATTTTGAGAATTCGTTATTATGATGTTCCCTTATTTTATTCTTCAGTTCCTTTGCAAGTTTATTTAGGTTTTTCTTGTTTTCTCGTGTTCTCTGTTTTTGCCATTTTGCTTTCGCTTTTCTTTTTTCCCTGATTTTGTCTAGGATGTCCTGCGGAATAATTTTTGATTTCCTGCTATTTGCTTCATAGGTGGTGGTTGCCCACGCTGCTTCCTGTATTATTTCTGTCAAAGTTGCTACTGCCTGCTCAATGTGTTCAGGTGTTTTCAACGGGATATTGCAGTTGATTTTGTTTTCGATTAGCTCTTTGAAAGTTTGCCAGTTGGTGGTTTTATTGCAAAGCGACTCTGACTTGTTATAAAGTAGTGGTTTGCTTGTATATTCTATTATAATTGGTGTATGGTCGGAGTTAAGTTCGAGGCTGGTTGCTATTTTTAATTTGCTTACATTTAGCCCTTTTGTTACTGCAAAATCCAACAGGTCAGGTATTTTATTGAGGTCTGTCGGCCAGTACGTTGGTTTTCCTGTAGATAGTACATTGAGGTTGCTGCTTCTGATGTATTTTTCTAATGTTCTACCTCTCGGCGTGCTAATTCTCGAACCCCATAATGTGTGCTTTGCGTTAAAGTCTCCTGCCGCTATATATTTGTCGCCTAAGGATTGGAAGTACTGTTCCCATTTTTTTAGTGTCATTTTGTGTCTCGGAGGTACATATACTGCTGACATCTGGAAGTAATTGTCATTGGTTTGTATTGTAACAGTGGTTGCTTGTAGGTGTTCTTGATTTGTTTGACTATGTAAGTGATGCTTGATGTCATTTTTTATTATTACTGCAGTTCCTCCATGTGCTTTACCTGAGGGATGTTTGGTATCGTATATGGTGTAGTACGGTATTTTCATGTAGCTTTTTAGAGTGAAATGTGTTTCTGAGACAAGTAGTATATCAATATTATTTTTATACAAAAATATTTTAGTTTCGTGGGCTCGCTGTTGCAAGCCATTGGAGTTCCAATGCTATTTTCAAAATGTCCATCTCTATTTTTTACTTAGCAAGTTAGTGAGTAGTTGTAACATGATTGTTGTTTGTTGTGCTTAGTGTCTTATTACTGTGTTTATGTCACTTACCGTTTTTGCTAACGTTTCCATACTTTTAGCGGTTTGTTTGAGTATTTCTTTGATGTCTGTAGCGTCTTCGATGTTATTGTTTTGGTTCTGATTGTTTGCAAGCGTTGGTTTGCTATTGTGTTTAGTTACTTGTGCGTAGCTTCGGTTACCTTGGGGATCTATGTTTCTGTTTATAGCGTTTAGTTCGTATTGTGCTTTCAATGTTGTTTCATTACCCGTTATACTTTGTTGTGGTTGATGGTTATTGTATGATCTGTTGCGAAGTGGAGGAAACAGTTTACGTTGTATTTGTTTCCTTATTTCACATCCTTTGTAGCTGGCTGGGTGGTTTCCGTTACAATTATAGCATTTGACTTCTCCTATTTTTCCTGTGTATGGGCAGTGTATTGTTAAGTGATTTTTTGCACACTTAACACATGCCGGGCTTCTGTTGCAGTAGTTTTTTGTGTGTCCGTATTGTTGACACCGCATGCATTGTGGTATATCTTTTTTGTGGCGTGGTGGTTCCACTGTTACAATTGTATTTAGTATTTTTTTGATTTCGTAAATTTCCTTGTTATTGGTTCTGGGCTCAAGTTCTATTAAGAATAATGGCAATGGTTGCTTCGTATCGTATCTTGTCATATTGTTTATTGCTCTTGTTTCATGGCCAATTTTTCTTAATTCTTCGCTTAATTTTTTTGTGTTAGTTTTTGGATGTAAACCTCTTATAACTATTTTATAGCTCCTTTCTGTTTTGAGTTGGTACGTGTGGTATATAGCATTTTTTTCCTTTAGTTCATTTATTACTTTCCTGTAAACTTCTGGTGTGTTTGTTTGAACTCTTACTTGTTCTAATTTTGTTTGTTTTATTGTATAGTTATTCTTCCCGACTACATTGTTTAGTTGATCCATAAGCGGGTCTATTATTTGAGCCTCAACAAATATTGGTGGCGGTTTTGATATGTAAGGTGTTCTATTTGTGGTTTTGATTGTCGGATCATTGTCTATTTCTTCCGTTAGTGAGCTGAAGGAGTTTCTTAAAGGTAATTCTTGCAGCCATCGCTGCTTTTCTGTACCTGGGTTTCCTGCAGCATTTGTGCCTAGAATTATTTTACGTTTTTTGCTAGTCTTTGCTAGCTTCCAGTTTTCGTCCTGGTAATTTATTTCGTTTTCGTGCCTGCACTCCTCCTGTCTCCACTGCTCTTCCATTTCTTCTGTTTCCATGTCGTTTTGGTTGTTATTATTTTGCTGTTGTTGCTGTAAGCTTGGTAAGTCTGGCGACCGTTTTATAAAATATTTTTCTCCTTTGGTTGCAATCTCGATTGTTGATAACTGCTGCTGCATTGTTCGTCACTATCACTATTCGTAGCGCTTCTCTGAATCACTTGACTGGAGCACACTTTTGCTTACACACATCTGTTCGGCTCGGTTGCCCGAGCGACACTGACTTGTTAGCCAGTGCATTTATCTCCTTGCTGTCTGTATTTTGTCTGTTATTGATTTGATAAGCTGTTTCCATGTGAATTGTGTATCTATGTAGAGTCCTAGGTATTTGACTTGCCTTGTTTGTATTATTTGCGTGCCGTTCAGGAAGATGTTTGGTGGTATCTGTTTTCGCAGTGTGAATGTGATGTGGTTGCATTTATTAGGGTTAGCTTTAATTTGTTTAGCTGTAGCCACTTTTCTATTTTTGTGATATGTTTTTGTAATATTGTGACTGCTGTTACAGGGTTAGTGTGACTGACTAGTACAGCTGTATCGTCCGCGAATGTCAGTATTTTGCTATTGGTAGTTGTTGGTATGTTGGCCGTGTATAGTGTGTATAGTATTGGTCCTAAGACGCTTCTTCGCGGAACCCCTGCCTTAATGTCTTTGTCTTCGGAGTATGCGTCTTTCATTTTTATTACGAAGGTTCTGCTGCTTAGATATGATTTTATTAATTGGTATATTTTCTCCGGGAATTGTTTCTTGATTGTTTGCAGTAGGCTTTCGTGGTTTATTTTACACAATATTGTTTGTTTTCTAGTGCTAGTATTATTTCATTGACGAGCCTGTGCATTTGCTCTATAGTGGAATGTTTGTTTCTGAATCCGAATTGGTGGTCTGGTATTAATTTTTCCTTCTCTATTATTGGTTTTAGTCGGGCGTATATTATTTTTTTTAGTATTTTGGAAAGCACGGGAAGTAGTGAAATTGGTCTACAGGATGCTGTTTGGTGTAGGTCTTTGCCTGGTTTAGGTAACATTATGATCTGTGCTATTTTCCATGGTTTAGGATAGTATCGGATTCTTAGTATTGCATTGCAAATTATGGTTATTAGTCGTATCGCTTCTGGAGGAAGGTTTTTCAAGATTTTACCATTGATTAGATCGATTCCTGGTGCTTTATTGGTTTTTGTTTTTTCGATTATGTTTCTAATTTCTTGTGCTGTTGTTTTAGGTATAGTGTATTGCCTGTCAGTTGCGGAACTAGTGGTTGGCGCATTCTCGTCCATATGACAATTGAGGTTGCCGTTATTGATGTTATGTGGTGTAAATGTGTTGCATAGATGTTTGGAAAATTCTTCAGCTTGCTCTTCGTTGAGCATGTGTTGTCTGCTTTTCTGATTGCTGGGGCTAATTTTATTGTCTTCTTTATCTTTTTTTGTGGCTTTCCATAGCGAGTAGTTGTAGCTCTCGTGTGTAGATAGTGACTCTATGAACTTTGTGAACTCGTTGTTATTGTGTTCTTTTATTTAGTTTTTATTTCTTTTGCAGGTTTGTTTAGGTGTTTTTTGTTTTCTTTTGTTCTATGTTTTTGCCATTTTGCTTTCGCTTTTCTTTTTTCTCTAATTTTTTCGAGGATATCTGGCGGAATTATTTTTGTTTGTCTAATGGTTGATTCAGGTAAAGTGGTTGCCCTTGCTGCTTCTTGTATAGTTTCTGTAAGTGTTGTTACTGCTTGTTCGATGTGTTCAGGTGTTTTCAATGGGATGTTGCAGTTGATTTTGCTCTCGATTATTTCTTTGAATGTTTGGCATTTGGTAGATTTATTGCATAGTATCTCTGAGTTTTTGTAAAGTATTGGCTTGTTTCTGTATGTAATTATTATGGGCATATGGTCGGAGCTAAGCTCGAGGCTGGGTGCTATATTTATTTTATTTCCATTTAGTCCCTTTCTAACTGCAAAATCAAGTAGGTTAGGGATTTTGCTCGGGTCTGTCGGCCAATATGTCGGTCTTCCTGTGGATAATAAATTTAGGTTATTTTTTTAAATGTATTTTTCCCGGATTCTACCTCGAGGTGTAGTGATTCTTGATCCCCATAGTGTATGCTTTGAGTTGTAGTCTTCCGCTGCGATATACTTGTCGCCTAATTGTTGATAGTACTCTTCCCACATTTGTGCTGTAATTTTGTGTCGCGGTAGTACATATACTGCTGACAGCTGTAAATGGTTGCTGCTAGATTGTACAGTAACGGTGGTTCCTTGTAAATATTCCTTACTAACTTGGCTGTGTAGGTGGTGCTTGATATCATTTCTCATTATTACTGCGATCCCTCCGTGTGCTTTTCCTGAGGGATGCTTGGTATCATATATGGTGTAGTAAGGTAGCAATATGTCGATGTTGTTGTGATACAGGAATGTTTTGGTTTCTACGGCCCTTTGTTGTAGGCCGTTAGAGTTCCAGGCTGCTATTTTAAGCATGTCCATGTTTTATTTTTTGCTTAACATGTTTGTAAGAAGTTGTAACATGGTTGTGATTTGTTACGTTTGCTGTCTGAGAACTGCATTTTGTTCGCTTATCATTTTTGTTAGCATTTCAGTGTTTTTGATGGATTGCTTTAGCAGTTCTTTGATTTCTGTAGCGTCATTGATGTTATTGTTCTGGTTTTGGTTGTCTAAGGGTGTTGTTTGTTTGGTTACTTGCGCGTAGTTTCGGCTACCAGAGGTGTTGGTATTATTGTGGTTGATATTCATTACGTGCTGTACGTTTGTTGATGTCTCAGTTTCTGCGCTGTCCTGTTGTGTGTGATAGTTATCGTATGTCCTGCTTCGAATAGGCAGATAGAGTTTGCGTTGAAGTTGTTTTCTGACTATACAGCCTTTGTAGGTAGCTGGGTGGTTTCCACTGCAATTGTAGCACTTTACATCGTTTATTTTTTCCTTGTATGGGCAGTTCATTGTTAGATGCCTTTTTACGCATTTGATACACACCGGGTTTCTGTTGCAGTAGTTTTTTGTATGTCATATTGTTGACACCGTATACATTGTAGTATGTCTTTTTTTTGTCTGGGTGGTTCGACTGTAATTATTGTGTTTAGAACTTTTTTAATTTCGAAAATTTCCTTGTTGTTTTTAGATTCAAGTTCTATTAGAAATGGCGGTAGTGGTTGTTTCGTATCATATCTGGTTATGTTATTTATTGATCTTACCTGGTGTCCGATTTTGGCTAGTTCCTCACATATGTTACTTGTATTTGTCTTTGGGTGTAATCCTCTGATTACTGCTTTGTAACTTTTATCAGTTTTAAGCCGGTAAGTATGGTTCCCGGCGTTTTTTTCTTTTAGCACTTTTACCACTTTTCTGTAGGTTTCTGGGGTGTTGGTTAGCACTTTTACCTGTTCCAGTTTTAATTGTTTAATGCAGTAATTTTCTTTGCCTGCCATCATGTTTAGCAGTTCGATGAGGGGGTCTATTATCTGGGCATCTATGTAGATTGGTGGTGGTTTGGCGTTGTGTGTTTTTGGTTTTTCAGTTGGGTCTGATTCCTTCTCTTGTGACAGTGCGCTGAAGGAGTTTTGGAGTGGAATTTCTTGGAGCCATTGTTGCCTTTCTGTTTCTACAGCCCTCCTAACATTTGTGTTTGATGTTATTTTTCGTTTTTTGCTAGGAGTTACAACCTTCCAGCTTTCATTTTGGTGTGGTAGATCGATGTTGATGTTATTCCTCTCGTCATTCATTTGTGTAGTTTCTATTTCTGTTTCCTTTATAACTGAGCAATCATGCTCTTTGAGTTTGGGTTTGTTGTATTTACAGCACTGTTTATAACATATGTTTCGCCGTTGTTTAATAGCCTAATAGGTGGTATTTGTTGCATTGTTTTCCCCACTTGTCGCACTTACGGAAGTACTGATTCACACGTCCGCTTAGCTGAACTGCTCGGGCAGAACTGTATTGTATGGTTGCATGAAATTAAATTACTGGTATTGTTTTCTTATTTTAGAAATGGTCCTTTAATTTTCTTGTTCAAAAAATTCTTTCTATTGAAAAATTCTGATGCTTTTTCTCAAATTGTGTAAATCTCGCACTGCTTGATCTGTCAGTGTTTCAATATCTACCTGTTTCGACGATGAATACTTCATTAATATATTTATTATATAGGAAAAATAATTGTTCGTTATCCTCTATCTCGTATTATTATGTAAAATAATCAAATAATTAGCAAACATATTTGGAAATATTTTATTTTTCGAATAAGATTGTAATTGATTTGAAAGTAACATCTTCGAATAAATCTGTTATTTTATTATGAATAATTATTCGATCTACTATTATTATTCGTAATAATCAAATATTTGGCAAATAAATCATATGAAAATAATTAATTTTTCAAATAAGATTTCATTCATTATTTCTATCTCAAATAAAGAGTGTCCAACCATGATTCGCATTAGAATACTTTTCCAATTTAAACAAGATTATGTCAAATAAGATACAAAGTTGTAGGTATTAATTATATTACTTTTATAGCGAAATAAAATTTGATGGTACGTACATACCTTGATTACGCAAAACGTTTAACAGGGAAACAATTAGGAAGCGGGGCTTTTGGCGTTGTTATGAAAGCGGAAGCAGAAGGAATTTGCGAGAACGAACCGATAACGACTGTGGCTGTAAAAATGGTTCGGCGAACAACAGTTCCAACTTGTGTTCGTGCACTTGCCAGTGAGTTGAAAATTATGGTGCACCTTGGAAAGCACTTGAACGTCGTAAATCTTCTCGGTGCTTGCACGAAAAACATTTCTAAACGTACGTATCTTATAAGAGATCTAGGACTTACAAGGAACACTACAGTAATACGTATAGCATCCGTATAACGCAGTACTTGCATAACAAATAAAGTTGAATCAAAAAGTTGCTACCACGTTTAACGTGATAATAAAATCGCTTAAAAAGGCTTTATACTCTGTGGCCTTAAATTATTCAGTAAATTCTATGACTCAAAATAAGAGGAAAATCAAGAATTGTAGCACAATTTTTTGAGTAAACCGAGTTTAAAAACTTATCAAGTATACAGTATAAATTTGCCTAATTCCTAGCTTGAGAGGATAATCAAGGGGATTATTCTAGATTTGAAAATAAGTTAAAAATATAGAATAAAATTTTTTCGACTGGTCTCATTTTTGAGAAATATCAACCTAATAATTTGTCAGGTTTAAATACCTTGTTTCTTTGCAAGTGTCTTAATGCTTATGAATGGAATTATACGTATCGACACATCACAATCGCAGGAACAGAAACTCTTTGTATTAATTTAATATTAATTTAAAGATATTTTAATAGATAAAATCACAAAAATCTCTATCTGGAGCTTGCTGACCGTTTTTCACGTAAATAGATCTAGTTCTTAAACTTAATAGCATTTTCCTTCATTATTTTTGTAAAATTTGTGTTATATCTTTTTAAACCATACCTAAAAATCTAAGCGATTCTATCATCACTTGAATAATGTTCTTTGAATATTTAATGTTTTTTAAATACTCTTTATGTCTTTATGATATATTCATTGTAAGTGAAAATCAATTCTTAAATATGAATTTAATATTAGCAAATAATAAATAAATTTGTATATTTGATTATTAATAATTTAATTTTATTTAACTATTAAATTTTGGTTAAAATACATGAAACTTTTTTTCAAAAATTTGAATTTTTTAACTATAATATTTGAAATGAAATTTGAATTCTTTCGAATGAAGTTTCATTTTTTAGAAATAATATTAACCTAATAATTTGCCAAAAACTAATATTTTTTAGGTGGAGTTTAAACTTTAATCTTGATAGTTTTCTAACCTTCTTTTAATAGGTGAATTATTAGTGATCGTAGAATATTGCCGATTTGGAAATTTGCACAATTATTTGCTGCGACACAGGGCTGATTTCATCAACCAAATTGATCCTGCAACTGACAAATTCGATCCTACTATCGGTTTAGATCTTTTAACTAGATCTGTTAGTGTTAGCAGCAACAACAGGTTTGCTTTTGGTTTTCACTTCCACATAAAAACTCATATCATAATAATATCCCTATTTATTAATATACTTGTTGATAATTGCTTACTTTATTCCATTACACAATTAAATGATCGATTGAATGCAGCTCGCGAAAATGAAAATGTGTACAATTAAAATCTATATGTATAAAATAACCAACTCCCACATTGTATATTAATATTCTAACAAACTATTAGCAGTATTCTATAAATATTTTAATCTCAGAATGCAACATTGTGCTTAACATTAGAATATTTGAAAACGAAAAAATCATACAGTAAAACCTCTCGTATCCCAAATCTTCAGTCGAATACCATAATATTAGAGTTTCCTATTGTTCGAACATTCTTTCGCTGGAATAGAACTTTTACTAATAATTAGATTGCGGATGTTGATGCACTTATAAGAAATCTAGACTATAGCATAAACACAATATGTAGAAAGATATGGAATATCCAAAGTAGCTATAATACATACTTCACACAATACTGACTAAGTTAATAACTCTGATCACTGTAAATATCTCTGTTCCTTCTATAGATATGGAGTAACATTTTTACAATAGTTTAACGCTACAGAGGTTGCTATAGTATGACGGTAATGATATTTTTGTAGGTTGAGGGTTTCGAGCATTTCAAAACCATTTCCACTTTTTAAATTATTTGCTATAGCTTTTTATTCCTAGCAGAATAGAGAATGTTTATTTTAATTACGATCTCAACGAGCTTTAATGCAAGGTCATTTGATAATAAATAGGAAATAAGCAACAAATCTTGCAGCATAATAAGAAATGTCCGAAGTGGTGGCTATTTGCATTAATGCAACTTTGAATTCGTCGGATTGCCAAAACGTCGACAGAAATCATTTGTCTAAATATAAATATAAGTAGACACAGATATATTTCAGATCTTCATATAACTGGACAATTGTTCAGTTAATAGAAATTCAGAGTTAAATTAAAAAGACAATAAGTAAAATTCCGTTCATATAAATCAAGTTCGTATAAATGGAGTTGAATAATTATGTAGATTAGAGTATTGACTCGCCGATTTCGGTAATTTTTAAATATGTTGTTCAAATTGACATTCTGAATAATTTTTCCTCATACATCACCGCCGCTAAGTTTTCAAGTTATAAAACAACTTACGTTTCACACTATAAATATTATTTAACAATTTTAAAAAATTTTTGTTCTATAAGGAATTTTTCAATGACGCTTTTCGATGAATTATTGCATGTTTTACCGTTTTGAAAATCAGAATAAAGTGAACCTTCTATATCAATCGATTAAAAAATATAAAATAAAACTTTTTTATTCTCGGGTTAGTTTACGAGAAAATCGAGTTTGAAAATTGATCAAGTATACTTGAATATGCCTAGTTCCAAACTAGGCAGAAGTAAATAATCGACAGGAGGTCATTCTACGTATGAAAATAAGTCGAAAATGCAGAATAAAATTTTCTCTCAAGACGCTTTATTTCCGAAAAAATAAATCGTACGCATGTAAGTACTAAATGGAAGTTAGGTTATCTAGTCGGTAATTAGCCATGTTCAGTGTACTTGATAAATTCTCAAACTCGATTTTATCAACAATTAAGCCGAAGATGAGAAAACTTTATTTTATATTATTTTTTTATTTTTCTATAAGGAATCAGGACGTGCCCACTTTTACGTGTTATTCGGCCGGACCCTATATACACATGTGTATAATGGCGACTAGCCTGTTGATAGTACACTTGTGCAGTTGTAGAGTTCATCAGAGTGAAGAAGCTATGGAAAGAGCTTTTTCCTCCTACCGCTTTACTGAATGGGTGAAGAGAAGAAGGAGCCGCCAATTCGCCAACTCAATCGATTTATACATTTGATATACACATATTTTTCTCCTCTGTTTCATTTTCTTTATATCTTCTTTACTTAAAACTAATTACTATCAATGAATTAGGATTAAATTGAGCTATATAACAATATGATTACCTTTTCATTTAAGTCCTTTGGCGAATATCTCGCAAACTATAGCCGAGCGGCGATTATATATATATGGAAAAAAGTCAGAATTTGTCCTCAACAACATATTTCAAAGTCAGTGGAATCGGTGAGGTGTATTTTATTCTATATAATTACCTAAACTATAGTACTATAGTTTGGATATAGGAAGGTTTACTGTTCTTGTATGTCCCATGTTTTTTAACTTATTGCTACACACAATTAGCAAATTATTACACATTTTTGCTTCTTTCCACCCTTGATCCATAACTCTGCTATTATAATATAAAACTACTGATGCTGTGCATGGGGTTACGGTGTTAACAAATTCGTGTTCTCTTTTGTTTATACGACAGGATAAAATACGTGGCATTGTCATTTTCTCGCAGTCGTAGCGAAGATTCAGCCACCGAATCGGCAACATATCAAACCTCTACTACGGATTCTCAAGGAATTAGTATGTCACCAGATGGCTGTGTTCTTAGTAATAATTCCTCTCAACCGGGATGGAGATCTAATTATCGCGGTGATTACAAAGATCACAATTTGAAGCCAATCTGCACGCAGGATTTGTTATCCTGGGCGTTCCAAGTAGCGCGAGGAATGGAATATCTTAGCCAAAGAAAGGTTCATTTCAATAATTTCTCTTCTTCTTTACTTGTTTATTTTGCTATGTATATAAAATAATAAAGGGTAAATCTCAAAGGATTATAATTTACGTCATAATTATAGGAAAATGTAAACTAAATGGATTAGACCAAGATTAACTGGAAAATATTTGTATGTAAGAATTATCTACAGCGCCATTCACTTAATTTGGAACTCTCAAATACGAGAACTTGGACAATAACAACACATTGTAACCAGTACATGTAAGCTTACTATTATTATTATATATCGACATCCACCACCTAATTTACGAGCTGCTTCTAGAACTAGGGTTACATAGATCACGTCGTTTATTGAAAAGGATTGACTCTGAGCATCTGAATTTTATATATGTACATAAATAGATTACAGAATTCGGTTGTGGTCCCTTGTGGTGGAAGGTGCTTACCTGAAAGATAATTATGCACAATGTTATTATTCGCATTTTTATAAACATCATGGCCCTTTTCTACTCCGTTCTCTACATTTCATTTTTAACATATTAAACATTTTCTTCTCTGTTGTATCAGAGAATACAGAGACCACAACAATATCAAATAAACGAGTGTAATAACACATCACTCCTCATAGTCAGGATACAAAGACCCGGTCATAACATCGAACGTAGGCACCTCTGCCATAAGAGACTACAACCAAGATCTTGTCTATAATCTATGTATGTACATATATAGAATTCAGATATTCAAGGTCACCCATTTTCAACAAACATGATCTATGTAACTCTAGTTCTAGAAGCAGTTCATGGATTAGATGATGGATGTCGATGTATGATAGTGGTAATAAGCTTACATGTAACTAGTGTGGTAATTTTCCGTTCCCGCACGTGTTATGTAAATGGATGCGAAATGAAACTTGAAGTATATCATGATAACTAAAAAATATGTCTAATGAAATAAATTCTAAGCTATCAAAAATAATAGAAAAATTTTCAAAGCGCAATATAAAAGTAGTATGAAATGGGGAAGACAATAACCTCATTAATACGCTAATTAAATCATGAATATCAATAAATGAAAAATATAAACAAAATCATTTGCTTGTAATCTAATTTAATAATCATTTGTAGGTGTTACACGGTGATTTGGCCGCGAGAAATATCTTATTAGCCGAAAACAACGTAGTGAAAATCTGTGATTTCGGCCTAGCAAAAACTATGTACAAGGATAATAATTATAAAAAGAAAGGAGGTGGATTGTTACCTATAAAATGGATGGCCATTGAATCGATTAGAGATCGAATTTTCTCAACGCAATCGGATATCTGGTCATTTGGTATAGTTCTATGGGAGTTCTTTACATTGGCTAAGACACCTTATCCCGGAATGGAAGCTGAGAAACAATATCAGAAACTGATTGAGGGATACAGATTGGAACAACCGGAATATGCTACTTCTGAAATGTGAGTTTAATTTATTGGATTGAGTGAAAAGTTCGTGTCGTTTTTTCAAAGTCAAGTTATAAGACGATTCTCTTTTTTTTCAATGTAACTTTATCCAGTAAGGTATTCTTCATTTTTGATATAAACCTTTCGCCATCTTTTAGCTTTATTATACCATTGTTATAAAATTTTGCAGATCTTTGACTAAAAGATAATTTTATTTACTCCTTTTAGTCTTCCAAAAAATTGGATATTTAAGAATTAATCGTTAAGGAAGTTTTATAGGGACTGGAATAAATGGAAATTGGAGGGTGCGACAAGACAACCCACTCGAACTGTATCAATTTCTGCCTACTAGCCAAAGACATGCTGTTTTGCATTGTCTTAAGATGACTACCTTAACCAATTCTGGATGCTTCTTTCCAATTGTTGCTTTCTATCACTTCAACTGCGAGCTGTATACATCCGAATTAATTGTTTGATTTTTTGAAAGGAGCTCGTAATACAGAATTCCTTTGTAATCCTACCATGCGTGCAGCATAACCCTTTCCGGATGAAGATCTACTTTTGAACTCGATAATGGTGGATCACCTTGTTTGTCCATTGACCATGATGACTTTTTTACCATAATATTATAAAAGATTCACTTTTCTTTGCCTCTGACTATTCACCTCAAAAATGGATCGTTTTCGTTCCATTTGATCAAAGAATCGCATAGAGACAATCCAATCTATCAAATTGTTTTCTAACAATGTATCTAGTCCCTAAACGATAAGATAATTTACATACCTACCCAAGCTTGTATAGATATTTCATGGTGAATCTTTGCAATATTTTATGTAGCTTTGTAATCGCTCGTGTTATATAACGATGGTTGTGTTCATTAATCAACGCATTTTATGAAAGATAATATAAACATCAGACTTTTATGTTCACATAAAATGAACACTTTTATGTTCCATACATTAAATTTGACAAATTAAAATTAAAATATCTGCTAGACTAGTGGTTTTGGGATATAAATCGGTTGATACTCTTTTGTAGAGAATAACAATCTGTGTCAATCAATGCATTAAAATATCTATAATTGTATTTTAAAAAATGTATGTCACCTTCATATAACGTGTCCATCTCGAAAAAAAGCACTTACACCAGACCGTGCCCCCCCCGCCCCGCCCCCCCGAAACTATAAACTGCTTATCTAAATTATATTTTTCTACATTTAGTGTACGAATAATTTGTATTTATAGATTTGAACTAGTCATCCTATAGATATTTGAATCCCAAAATGCTTGATTTAAAATAATTCTTAGTTTTATTTTTATAAAACTTTGCATATGGAGAAGAGAAGATAGCTCTCATTAAAAACCCTGGAACTGTTTTCATCGACAATTCTCTGACACAAGATCTCACTGATAATAGCTTTGGCAATATTAGTATAGAGAAATAAGAAAGAATTTTTACTTGTGTAAATTGACTGTCGCAGATATTTGATGGTCGGTTGCCTTACGGTGGTCGGATTAAAAAGAATTAATCCAAGCTCAGTATGCAGTACAAGCTGGCTAACAATTAAATAAGTTATTATTATAAGTTTGATTTCAATTAATTTACGCTAAGTTTGTATGAAATTTCAACGCAAATCAATATCAAATCCATGGTCTGTATTAGGTTTGGACATTATTAATCCGGCTGTCATAGCACTGTAAAGCGGCCGGCAATCATTAACCACTCGAATAATTATTCCTACATAATTAAAAATCCTTTCTTATTTCCTTGTGCTAATACTGTCAGCCAGTTAAGAATGTTATCGGTGAAAACAGTGTCTGCGAAATCTGTGTCGATGGTTTCAATAGCATGCGGAAGGAGAGAGTGCCCTTGCGTTTGTTTTACTTGCCTCTTATTTTGGTGAAATTAAAACTGAAATATTTTTAAACTAAATATTTTCGTATACGAATACCTTTACATTTTTTTATAGGGAGTAAAAAATACGCATCGACTAATATATAGAAAGATATAAGGTTCCATGTTAAAAAATTACGGAAATATCTAAATCTCGAAAAATATGGCCACGAAGAAAATTGTATCATAATATGTGTCTCTCGGAACATAATAATTCATTCCTTAAGCGTTTCCGCATATCATAATATCATTAAAAATAACAGATAATCGCTTTGTAACAGAATTATTGATGTATTTGAACGTGTATGTATATATCGGATATTTTCAGTAATTCTGTTACAAGAAGATTATATTATGTACACACATATACATATATGTATATGTGTCTCAAGTTTTTTTTATTATGTTAGTGCTTTTTGGGAAAAAACTTAAGAAAACGAAAAGAAATATTTTAACTACGAAATATCTTAATATTTTAATTAGTCCGCAAGAGTCACAAGCTACTGAATCACACTAGTAAATATAATACAATCAGCATATGACTTTGTAAATTTTGCACACTTTTTTCATATTTTACCTACATGTATCTACATATAGTGGTGGACAGAAGAAAGTTTAAAACTGATACTTGTATATGAGTATAACTAAAATTTATATTAAACATCTTTTCTGTACATTTGTCTATTTTAAGATACACGTCTATATTATACATTCATTTTTCTTGTTAATCACAGTTCAGTTTTATAAAATTACAATGTTTTATCCCAGCTTACTCTTTAAACTTTCTTGTGGATATCACTGTCTATAACGTATACACAACACCGTTTGACACAAAATAGCCTGAGACATCATATATCATTTTAGTAATACGTTATTATTAACATATATAATGGATAAAACAAGTAATATTTTTTCTTATTTTTTAATTAACCCGAGACTATAAAAATTGTTTTTCTCAAAAAGGAAAGAAACCATTTTACTCTCGTATATCTTTACATCCTGTATGTATTATAATATTACAACTCAATATTGTGAATATATTACAGATATGACATAATGCTGAAATGTTGGAAAGCTAAGCCTACCCTACGTCCGAGTTTCACAGAATTGGTACAGGGTATTGGCGAATTATTAGAAGAAAGTGTAAAAGCGGTGAGTTTGATGTTAACAGTTTCTTGATATCTGCCAATCTATTTACTTTAAAATTTAATTTCTAAAATCCTACGTGCATTTATGGCCACTCTGTATAACATATATAGAAAATTATTGTCTTCACTGATATGAAAAATATTTATGTTTCATCTTTCATTGTGAAAACTATTATATTTGGAAAGTTAATTATGAAAAGAAGCATACAAAATAATAACGTAACTTTACTATACTTACCTTTACTTTTACAATAATAACAATACTTGTTTTATACAAAAATATATCTACTTTGTGTCTTAAATAATTTTCACTGCAATCTAAATATGCTGTACTTTGTGACAAAATAAGGGGTAAGGTACGATTATTTGAGATACAAGCTTCAATATTTTAAAATTCAACCTTGAACTATACGTAGAATAATTAAATTTCTATATTAAAAAGATTACTAATATGTGTAAAATACATACTTGTGAGGAATTAAAATTTTATTACAAGACTATATAAGTCTGTAAGTTTTCAGGCTTAACAAGAAAAAATATTAAAGATGATAAAGTGACTCAAGTCTATGATACAGTTATTTGAATCAGAAAGGATATTATATTATATAAGAACTAATAAAATAAATAACAATATAACTTCTAGAAATAAAGTAATGTACACACTTTACTAAATTATAATAATAATTACATCTAAGATTTTAACATTGATTAACAAACTTCTTAGTTTTTTATGAATATATATTTTTGTAGAAAACTATGGCCGTCGAACTATCAATATAAATACTCGATATATTTCACACCACTCACACCATTAATTACACCACCAACAAATTAAACAGTTTGCTTTCAAATGTAAATCACTCAAAAATTATCCATAACCGAATTTGATGAATTATAAAGCAAATTGTATTATAGCTTCACTCAAATGTGATACTGACTTAAACGATCCTACCTTGCCCTTCATTCATATTAAATTTTGTGTTGGCGGAAGGTCAGATTCGTAAGAAGTGGTGAAACGCATTAAAAGCAAAAATGAACTAACTTAAATCTAACCCTTATTTAATGAATTACATTATATTATGAGTTTAATTCGGACAAAATAAATTCCTCCACTTTCGTGTAATTAATTTAGTTTATTGGAATACTATATTCATCCAGAAAATATTTTAGTTTAAACTATTTTTGATCTCAATATCTCAAATGTGTTTCTTTACTTCTAAACTGAAACATGCTGTTCTTCACAAGATTAATAAAATGTATTATTTTACATAACATATTAAAATTGTATTAAAATTGAATTGAATCTATATTTAGTGCGCTATCTAGGAATTTTACTAAATCTACTATACAATAAAATTACTATCTTCCATAACATTTAATTAAATTTCATTAATATTTCAATAACATTTAATTATATTTCATAGCATTTTGCACGTCGTTATAATCTAATTATAATACATTAAATATCTATCTGATTCGCAGCATTACATCAGTCTAAACGATCCTTACATGGACATGAATACGACGCTACTGGAAGGTGGTCGGAGCGACTATCTAACTATGCTCTCCGCACCTGATCACGCAGCACTCTCTTCTCCCATCCACGATTATTCAAACTTGCCCGCTTCAAACACAACGTACCTGTGCATGAGTCCCACTAGCCAGAGTGGGTACGATTCAGAAATATTCAGTCCTAGACCTAATCAAGAGAGAACGCACTTTAAATTTCCGGTCACTTCCGATTCAGAAGATGCTGTAGAATTGTCACCAATGTTAAAGAAACCAGAAGAAGAGGATCCTTATCTGCAACCAATTAACGTACACGCACGGCGAGCAGAGTTCGTTCGACAGCAAGAGACAATGAAGAATCAACCAATAGATCATCAGCCCATCAATAGGGATTTCGCATATTGTAATACTCCACGAAACGTTCAGTTGATAGATTTGAACGAGAAAAATGAAAAGAATGAGAAGGATTCTGACGACATTGACATATTAAATACTGGAAATACGTTATCAAAGAAGGATTTTATACCAGCCATCATTAGGACACAGGGCAATTACGTAAACATGCCGAAGCAGAAGAATGATTTAAGGTTAGACATGCCAGCCAGTTTTAGCAATCCTAGTTACGTGGTGATGGCTAATTGCGAAAGAGATCAGATGAAAGTCTGAACCTGTGCATGAACAAAATTTGACAATTGTTCTATAATGATGATTAACTGAAGGGAATGTCTATTTCAGGCGGGCTTTCATGGATAGACATGTGGATATGGATATGGTAAATGGAGAAAAATGAACAATAATACATCTTTTTACTGTCTCCTACCGATAGGATCTGATACACTTTGAAGTAATTAGAATCTGTATACAGTGACTACAAAAAGTATTTATACACTACTGTACATATTTATTAGTTTATTAATTAGTTAGGCCCAAGTATATAAAATTTTGTGTCATTTAATAGTACATATGCACTTTTATGTGATTGTAAAAATTTAATAATATGAAAACGAAATGTATAGGACTTGATTTAAAAAATGCTTCGTTGGGTATGTAAGGGTATGTGCAAATACTTTTTTGTAGCCAATAAATGTGACAAGAAAATTGAATCACTTTGAACATGATTTAAATCTTAAATTATGTCCTTGTTAAAACAAAGAGAAGTTCTATTGCCTGTTGTTGCTGCATGTTCCAAACAGTATTCAATAAATATCAACTTGTAGAAACATTTTGTGTACACTAAAGCAACATAATCAGAGAAGTATATAAGTTTTAGTTTTAAAGTGAAATTTACTTCTAGTTGTCCACATACAAATATGTCTTAAAACAATTGAAAAAGTGTATATACTAAATGAACACTTCTTTCTGTTGTAAAGTGCTGCTATATATTGCTTCTTTTTCTCTTTTTTTAATTTTACCATTTCAGACAACAACAGACAATAAGCAGTAACTTTTGTTACTGGCAACTGTTACTGGGCAGTAATCATATTCATTATTAGGAGTTTTGAAAAGTATTGGTTAAAGTGTTAAAGCAATTGCTTAGCAAGCAAATAATCAAGGTTCAGAACAATGAACAACAACAATTGCTCAAGTTGCTCCAGTTTTAATCAGTCTTGTTTGAAGGCCTTGGAAATTTTGGTAGTATATGAAAGCCAGTCTTAAGGATATAGTCGTAGGAATAGGATATAGTCTTAAGAATCACTGATAAACCTACTAGTTTACAGACCTTGAGAAATATTCTATTGAATATTTCAAGCACTTTCATTTACTGTTGTCTAAGTGATACATTGACATAAGATATTAACTCATTATGGGCTAATACTGCATTAAATTAAATTAATGCATAATATTAAAGGTCCATTAAAGATTGTTTAATTAGTTTACATCATTGAATTCTTTTAATTAACGTAGTAAAGAGATTCCAAACGGCTTCTTTAATATTCTTTTGCTACTACTTCTTCACAAAGTAGATTCCATAGTTTTATAGAATTTAAAGAATCAAGATTGAAAATTCAGGACTTATCAATAATTATCAGAATTTTAAGCTTTGGATTGTGTTTAAAATGATTTGAATCTTCATAGTTTTAAAAAACTTTGAATAGTTTCAAAGTTGAGAATCAAGTAACCATCACTACTGTTTGCTATTAACGTGCATGAGGGTGAGCTCTTACGTGTGCATGAGCGTGTATATGTGATTAAACAAGATGATTGATTTAAATATCACTTTTTGCATTTGTGCATGTTGTTCCATCTTTAATTTGCCATGACGAAAATCATTTAAAATGATTTGACGAACGAGATAAAGAACATATGTATGTTATATAATATATATGATTTATCTTTTTAACGAGCTTTTGAATATTCATAAAAAAATTTCATTAATATGAGCAATACTGCATGATAACCTTTCGGAAAAGAGACGTATTTGACAAAAATGACAGAAAATAAAGTTGTGAAGAATTAAAGATACACAATTATTTGTTTTTCAAAATTAAACATTCTGATATTATTATCTGATACAGGAATAAAAAAATAAAATACTTTAATTTTTTATGTTAATTTTAAGGCTAATTGAGGTAATAAAACAAAAAAAGAAGAATGAACTTATAGAAAAGTTTTATCCTCTCTAGTTTCGATAATGTTGAAATATGTTATAGAAATCAACATTTTGGACAACTTTTTCCTATACATATAACTAGCGGTTTCGCTTAGTTTCCGAGACATTTGTAAAAAAAAGTGTCTACATCATTATAGAATTCTGTATGAGAATTGATTATTTACAATCTACCAAATAGTAATTTACAGTAATTTACAGTCTACCAAATACAAAAAAAAAAAAAAAATCACTATAGTAAATTTTGTCTATAGTTATGTACCTGTTGCCGCTTATGCATCAGTATTTTATAAACGAGGGTCAGTCAAAGTTTAAATGCCTCGTGCACAATTGAATATGAGAGGCTCCAAAAAGTATCTGTTGTAACTTATAACTAAATTAAAAGCGATAATCATCAATATATTGGGTTTAGGTGTGAATTTGACTTTTTAATACGGCCGTTACAAGACGGCCAAACAGACATTGCTTGGAGTCTCACATGTCTAATTGTAGATAGGAAAATTGTATATAGGAACAAATTATGCAAAATGTTGATTTTTATAACATATTCCAAAATCATCGAAATTGGAGAGGATGGAACATTTCTACAAGTTCACTACTTTTTAATACCTGTTCAAGCAATTGATACATCGCATACGAATCGAATCTTATTTCGAAACTAACAGAAGAAATTAAAATTTAAAAAATACGTTATTAGTATGCATTTATTGATAAATTATCGTTTCTAATATGATTTAAGCATTAATCGTAATCAGATATCGTACACTTCGAAGGATTTGGAAACAATTCCCTAATTTTTATACGCCTTTTTATATTAATGTTCAATTAATGTTTAATATTCTTACAAAATCTATAATTTGATTTTAAACGATTTTATTCAAGTTTATGTATTATACGTTAAATAGGCAGTAAAATGTTATCATCTCTCCCAAATGAAGACTATCAGGAGAAAAATATAAATATAATACTTTGTACTTCTTCATAGAAGATTTTATATATCATTCACAATGGGTTATATATCAATCCTATATTACCAAAATTATACTGTTATTTGATTTTAAGATTAGACATATATGTTTTTCATTATTATGATCATTTCACAATTATCCATCGCTATAATATTTTGTATGCGTCTAATTTTTTACAATAATTTACGAATCTATGATTTATTTTTCGGAAGTTTAAAAGGTTGTTCTTTTTTCGATATCGTTGAGTCATGCAGGTCCATACAGTTTAATTTAGGTATGTGCTAGATTACTTCGTTTTAGGATGCTTAATTTTAATTTGCATTCTATTTTTTATGCAATAAATGGTAATTGTGATCTTTATATGTAAAACACAGAATACAAATTAAAATGAACCAAACTCTAAAATTAACTTAACTTAAGCTCTTGTGGGTCATCTACGAATCAAGTGTTGGAGAATTAGCAAAAGTAGACTTATCATGCCTTTCATATGTAGTCTTTAAATGTACACGTAGAAACTGAGGAACACAAAAAAAGATCATGATAATTCTCCTTCTGTTGATTTTCTGATTTTGATGACTCTTATTTGGTAGCTAAAAGAATATATTTTTATATACTATAATCAAAAAGCCAATAACGCAAAAATCAATAATGTCTATAACTTGTATAATATTGTGAACCTAATCTTATAATCTGACATTCAATATTTTTTTAATATTTAAGAAGCTGTAAAAACACTTAATCGAAGAAACCAAATAGACAGTTTTGGAATTAATTGGTAGTGTAATAGAATTTTACAGTTGCTTGCTTTCTAAAAAGTAAAAATGTGATTTAACATGGTTTTTCCCTGTAGTCTTTATTATATTTAGAATGAAAATGTGAGTCAAATTCCAAATATGTATGTATGAAGATACTTCGATACTTCGATATGATATTATGCCACACTTAGACCGAATTCAAAAAAGAAGGAAAGTATCGTCAATTCAATGAGTATATATATTTTTTAATAGTATTATTGTACGAATAAATGTGAAATCGTATTGATGAGATATAAAGACATGTACAGAGACAACATACCGTTGGTGAATACTTTTAATAATGTACTTATTATTTGTTAATTTAAACAACAATAACAAAAGTTTTAGATTTATACAATTTATAAAAGCATAATGTTGGAGTAGAATGGGTTCGTTTATCAATACTTGATATTCAATACGTTATAAGTTTGAACGCAGGATTTAATTCAAATCTAATAGGTACGAATTTCGGAAAATGGTATATATTTAATTACAGCCAAAGATGCACAACGTGTTTTAATTTCAATTACACAACTCTACTCGTTAGATAAGAGAACATCATGACGAATCGCGTGTGTCGGTGTAATTAAAATTCTCTAAGGTTTACGTTTAGAATGTATAAAATTTGTATAATAAATTTTTTACCTTCTTCGAAATACTTGTGTTCGTTCTTAACAACATAGCAATAAAATACATGTTTTTTATAACTAGACTGTGAATGTTCATGCAAGAATGCAAATAAAGAAATAAAACCTAGATAAAAATTTTATGATTAAAAAATTATAAAAATATGTTGTTCATATATTATTTTTTGAATAACGCGTATGTTTCGCATATTTATGTTTGAAAACGGTATGCAAAAATATATTGCGTGTCACTTACTTATTGGAATGTATTTATCTCATCAAATTAATTTAATTTATCGAAACTATGTATCATCTATGACTTATCGCGTCACTAGCCTGCAACGTGAATCATATATGTTATCATATATTAAATAGAGGTAAATGTAAGAGAAGGTTTTTTAAATTTTATAAATAATGAATATTTCAAATGGTAGATGAATGTTATATTTTGTATACAAACGTCATTGGTTAAAAACTGCAAATTTTGACAAAGTACTGTAATTTATTATAATACCAACTATGCATACTAGAATAATTGTAAGAGTATTGTCGAATACCTATTACTAAATATTATGTTATAAATAATATTCAATATATTAAAATTATATAAAACATATCGCTGACATATTTTGTCCATTTTTCGCGTGTGTATATATATATGTAAGATCGTAAATCTTGAGATAATTCAGGGATCGATTCTGAAGTCTGAAAATCGAGATTTTATTATGAAAGTAATTAGATAAAATACAACAATAAACAACAATTGATATTCGTCTATAACAATAAATAACAATAAATTACATAAACAAGAAATAACAAGTTTTGTACAATGTTTACCTGAAAATCGAGAATTGATTTTCAACATCCTGAGTTACCGATCTTTCTTCGTCAGTCTTCAAAATTTAAAATAATTATTCTGTGATCTTGTCTGCCTCTAATGTTACTCTCTGTCCGTCCGTTTGGGAAAATGCGTACCTCTCAAAAATAGTTGTCCGTAAAACATAAGAGGGTCGCCCTGCCCGTGAAATAAAGAACGTCGTGGTACCCGTAAAACAAAGAGTCCCTATCCCACGTGAACTCTGGAGAGTTTACATATACTAATATATATATATATATATGTAACTCCATATCTCTATCAGGTTGAACGTTCATCCCGTGACCGCGGCTACGCTCGGCGACCGGTTGTCGCCTCGAGCCTAAGCTCATTGTCTCAAGTCTCGAACGACTGTGTTTGGGTTATTTTGTAAATGCTACAGTATTGAGGTTTTCCAAGTAATTCCAACGGGGGGGAGGGGATGTCTTTTCATCTCCGACATATATGACGTTTCATATATTATGTGTGTATATTTTATATTATAGATGTCATATATCTTTCTTACATAGTTAAACACATAAACATCCGCAATCTTTTTATTAAAAAATCATAGGACTACATTTCCATGCTTATGTCGTTGGCAATCCTAATCGCGTAAGGAACATCATGTATTGATACATTGCTATGAATACGTCGACCTTGTCTACCTATATCTTCAATTAAAGTCTTCTTGTATTCTAACCACCTGGAATACGTGAAAATATATTATTATAATTAGAGATTAGCAAATATATGTTATGTTTTCTTTTAAAATAATTCTAATGATTCAGCAATACATACATATACATATATATATATATCCTTAATGTTAAAATATATGTGTGTTATAGTAAATTTCTCCTTCTTTAATATGGCTGATTATTAATTAACGATAGGACAATATTTAACGAATAATATTGGCGCGTCAAATTCAATCTTCAAAGAAATGACGTTTCATATGCATCAATTTAATACATATAGGATGTCCTGTAGTTGGTAATATAATTAAAAGAATATAACAAATTCAGTAAAAAAACGCAGAATACAATTTTTTCATACGAAGCTTTGTTTTTTAATTAACTTTAAATATTTCACTGATAATCTGATTTTTCTTAACTCAAAAACGAACGCATATAGTTTCATGAAATACTTTTCAAATTAATAGTTTGTAAATTTCTAATACACACATATATATGTCGAGTTCTCATTAGGGTTATGGGCGTGTAACGAATCTTCACTTGAATTAGCCATCGTCGTTATACAATCGAGGTAATGTTGATTACTACAAGTGTGAGTATTACAGAATTGATAAGTAACAGCGCTGATTGGCCACTCGAGATACTAATGTCAATGGTCTTATGTTCGATAACGAATCCACGATCAACGGGGTAGCAAATTTACATACTTCCAAAGTCTAAGTCGAACTCAACTTACTTGTTCACAGTACAAGTATTACTCAACTAACTCCTCGTTAAAACGTAAGTATTCACTGATCGTAAAGACGCTGTGTAACTCGCTGATAAGATCGTACGTTCCTTTTTTTTTTTTTTTTTGTTTGGTAGACAATTTACAATCAATTCTTATTGAGAATTATAAGTATTTTGGCATGGTACTGTAACTTGGATTATAAGAGTCTATAGTATATTTGATTTTAGTTGAATCTAATGCTTCAATCTAAAGGATATTGTCTTTTCAGTTTGCGGATCTAATCCGTCGTGTCCAATAATTGGGTAACTAATGGGTTTTGGTGGTAGTTAACTCTTGTATTATATCTGTTAGTGAATTTGGATATTTCTTCATTAATTGCGGGTATCTTAAGATCGCGGTGTATTGTTTCGTTGGTAACATACCAAGGTGCATCTATTAAGGACCTTAGAGTTTTTGATTGGAATCGTTGGACAATTTCTATGTTGGAGTTGCTCGCTGTTCCCCATAGTTGGATCCCATAGGTCCAAACAGGTTTTAATATAGCTTTATATAGCATTATTTTATTCTGCATGTTTAAGTTCTGCCAATGAGCCAGTAGAATTTTTTAGTTTTGTTTTCAGTTCTTTGGATTTACCTACGATGTGCCGTTTCCATGTCATTCTTCTGTCCAAAATCATGCCCAGATATCTGACTGTATCTTTGTTTAGAATTAAAATATTATTTATGGTCATCTGTCGGCAGGATTGTTTTCGCAGCGTGACAGTTATATGACTGGATTTATTTTCATTTATTTTGAAGCGCCATTTGTGGAACCATTTTTCCATATAGTCGAGACCTCGCTGGAGAGTTGAGGAGGCAATTATCGGGTCTGAGTGGGATACTAATAAAGCTGTATCAACAGCAAAGGTCGCTGTGGTTATCTCTGTTAAGGTTGGTAAATCGGCAGTGTAGATGGTGAACAGCAGAGGTCCGAGGACACTGTCTTAGAGTATGCTAGCTTCTATTGGGAATGTTGCGGTTTCTAAAAGTCCTTCATCTCACGCTTTGTCAAACGCCTGCTGAATGTCCAGGAATACCGCAGAGCAGTATTTTTTCTTTTCTAAATGTTAAGGTTATTTGATGTATGTGGAATCAAAGAAACGCGTGGGTAAATTGTAAGGTATTGTAAGTATATATATATTGTGAATATTAAAGTACAAAGTGTGGAATACAATGTAAGTTGGTCCAGATCCGCACGCTAGCAATGTTACCCTGAGACTAAAAGATCCCTGAAACCAACGTCGCACATGTACCGCTTATGGTCTGTCATCGACGCATTCTTTTGTCTATGCGCTATCGATGGCCTCAGCGCTTGAGAAAACCGAAGATCAGATGTAGAGTTTTCTTAGAAGTGGCGATTACTTCAACACTAAATCTTGACTGATTTTATGAGTTAGACGATGAATTTGCTCTATCGTAGAATATTGCTTCCGAAAGCCAAATTGATAATCCGGCATTGTTTTCGAATCCTCTAAGAGTAGGAGGAGCCTTTTTGTTAGCATCTTCTCAAATAGTTTGGACAAGGTGGGGAGAAGACTAATTGGGCGATAAGAGCTAGTTTCGTGTATTGGTTTTTCACGTTTAGAGATAAGGGTAATTAATGATATTTTCCAGGACTTAGGATAGTATTCAAGGTGAAGAATTCCATTAAAGATAGAAGTGATGAGCAATCTCTTTTTTGGGAAACTCCTTCATAGCTTTGTTACTCATCTGATCATGTCCCGATGCTTTCCTGGGGTTTACACGACGGATTCATTCTATAACTTCCAGAGATGAGGAAACTTCAATAGGAAGAGATATCTGGAAGAGAGAGTGCAAGTATTCGGCGGCAATAGTGGAGGAATACGGTTTGAAGACATTAGTTAAGCGACTTGCAAACAAGTTGGCTTTTTGTATAGGGCCACGCGCTTATCCAGCTTGCGGACAGCGAATTGGAGGGATAATTGCGGAGGACGAGTGAGTTTCCTGGATCCCTTCCATAGTGAGTAGTTGGAGTCAGCTGTGGGAGACAGATTAGCAAGATATTTTTGAAAACAGTCATTTTTGTAATTTTTAAGGATTTTTGTTAGGATTCTTGTTGCGTTATTTAGTTTACGTTTGTGTTCAGGTGTTCTATTACTTTACCATAGTCTTCTAAGCTTGCGTTTTTCTGGATTTTAATCTGATTGTTTTTAATTTTTAGTATGTAATCCTCTTTTTTAATATCTTTCTCGATGGACTTTATCATTGATTGAATGTCGATAACATCATCAATGAAGATTCGTGGGGAGGAGGATTTTTTTGTGTGTGTTGAATTGTTGATGCTTCAATTATGTCCACAGAATTGTCTGTAGATTGTAATATTGCGAATCTGTTGTGAGTGGTAATGTGTTTTGTTGTCGGTTCGTTCTGACTAATGTTTACATTTTTTTTTTTTTTTACTGAATCAAACTTACATTATTTGATGCTGTTGGTGTGGTTTGAAAGGTGGGTGATATTATTCTTTTGCCACGGAGGAGGTAGAACGGAGCGGTTGTAGTTTTGTTCATGGGAGCCTAGTCTAGTTTCCTGGACCATCTTCGAGCTAGTTAATTCAAATTGAAATAACTAGTCGAGAAGCTATGATTTAGATTAGAGATTAGAGGTAAGTTTAGAAAACACTTGGCTTATTTCTGTTTCGACTCATTTTCAACGGAGGGTCGTCACTTGTATTGTGAACTTCACTGAACACTAGACACACGTTTACTCGCTTCGGCAGTTGAAAGGGAACTGCAGTAATTATATAGCTCTCTTTAAAACAAAAAGAATATAGTTGCAGCGGTACTCGACTGTAAACTTTCCAACGGTTTCTGTCCCGTGGCTCGCCACACAAAAACCCTATCCTTCGGATAAGATGATTGCCAGATGTCGATTCATCTTCACAGTATATTTCCAGCTAGCCTAAGAACCCGCTATAAATCTTAAGTTTTAGTTAGCTAAGATCCTTCAAATTGACAAACAGTCTTTATTCTAACAGTCCCTAAATCTATCACCTACTACGGGAAGATATGGGAAATCTGCTTTTCTTACGAACGACGTTCCTGCTGGCAACTTTCTCTCAAGGGCGGTTAGTATCCTTCTTAGTCACCAACGTAGAAATTAATCAATTAACAGCATCGTCCATTTTCCTCACTTTCCGAACGAAGATTTCCCTTGACGAATCCGATGATCTAGTATCCTTAGACACACCCCATCATAGCTTTCCTCTGCAGCATCATCGTGACGGAAAGTCATTCATGTACGATCTTCCAGATATCTCTTCCTATTGAAGTTTCCTCATCTCTGGAAGTTATAGAATGAATCCGTCGTGTAAACCCCAGGAAAGCATCGGGACATGATCAGATGAGTAACAAAGCTATGAAGGAGTTTCCCAAAAAAGAGATTGCTCATCACTTCTATCTTTAATGGAATTCTTCACCTTGAATACTATCCTAAGTCCTGGAAAATATCATTAATTACCCTTATCTCTAAACGTGAAAAACCAATACACGAAACTAGCTCTTATCGCCCAATTAGTCTTCTCCCCACCTTGTCCAAACTATTTGAGAAGATGCTAACAAAAAGGCTCCTCCTACTCTTAGAGGATTCGAAAACAATGCCGGATTATCAATTTGGCTTTCGGAAGCAATATTCTACGATAGAGCAAATTCATCGTCTAACTCATAAAATCAGTCAAGATTTAGTGTTGAAGTAATCGCCACTTCTAAGAAAACTCTACATCTGATCTTCGGTTTTCTCAAGCGCTGAGGCCATCGATAGCGCATAGACAAAAGAATGCGTCGATGACAGACCATAAGCGGTACATGTGCGACGTTGGTTTCAGGGATCTTTTAGTCTCAGGGTAACATTGCTAGCGTGCGGATCTGGACCAACTTACATTGTATTCCACACTTTGTACTTTAATATTCACAATATATATATACTTACAATACCTTACAATTTACCCACGCGTTTCTTTGATTCCACATACATCAAATAACCTTAACATTTAGAAAAGAAAAAATACTGCTCTGCGGTATTCCTGGACATTCAGCAGGCGTTTGACAAAGCGTGAGATGAAGGACTTTTAGAAACCGCAACATTCCCAATAGAAGCTAGCATACTCTAAGACAGTGTCCTCGGACCTCTGCTGTTCACCATCTACACTGCCGATTTACCAACCTTAACAGAGATAACCACAGCGACCTTTGCTGTTGATACAGCTTTATTAGTATCCCACTCAGACCCGATAATTGCCTCCTCAACTCTCCAGCGAGGTCTCGACTATATGGAAAAATGGTTCCACAAATGGCGCTTCAAAATAAATGAAAATAAATCCAGTCATATAACTGTCACGCTGCGAAAACAATCCTGCCGACAGATGACCATAAATAATATTTTAATTCTAAACAAAGATACAGTCAGATATCTGGGCATGATTTTGGACAGAAGAATGACATGGAAACGGCACATCGTAGGTAAATCCAAAGAACTGAAAACAAAACTAAAAAATTCTACTGGCTCATTGGCAGAACTTAAACATGCAGAATAAAATAATGCTATATAAAGCTATATTAAAACCTGTTTGGACCTATGGGATCCAACTATGGGGAACAGCGAGCAACTCCAACATAGAAATTGTCCAACGATTCCAATCAAAAACTCTAAGGTCCTTAATAGATGCACCTTGGTATGTTACCAACGAAACAATACACCGCGATCTTAAGATACCCGCAATTAATGAAGAAATATCCAAATTCACTAACAGATATAATACAAGAGTTAACTACCACCAAAACCCATTAGTTACCCAATTATTGGACACGACGGATTAGATCCGCAAACTGAAAAGACAATATCCTTTAGATTGAAGCATTAGATTCAACTAAAATCAAATATACTATAGACTCTTATAATCCAAGTTACAGTACCATGCCAAAATACTTATAATTCTCAATAAGAATTGATTGTAAATTGTCTACCAAACAAAAAAAAAAAAAAAAAGGAACGTACGATCTTATCAGCGAGTTACACAGCGTCTTTACGATCAGTGAATACTTACGTTTTAACGAGGAGTTAGTTGAGTAATACTTGTACTGTGAACAAGTAAGTTGAGTTCGACTTAGACTTTGGAAGTATGTAAATTTGCTACCCCGTTGATCGTGGATTCGTTATCGAACATAAGACCATTGACATTAGTATCTCGAGTGGCCAATCAGCGCTGTTACTTATCAATTCTGTAATACTCACACTTGTAGTAATCAACATTACCTCGATTGTATAACGACGATGGCTAATTCAAGTGAAGATTCGTTACACGCCCATAACCCTAATGAGAACTCGACATATACATGTGTGTATTAGAAATTTACAAACTATTAATTTGAAAAGTATTTCATGAAACTATATGCGTTCGTTTTTGAGTTAAGAAAAATCAGATTATCAGTGAAATATTTAAAGTTAATTAAAAAACAAAGCTTCGTATGAAAAAATTGTATTCTGCGTTTTTTTACTGAATTTGTTATATTCTTTTAATTATATTACCAACTACAGGACATCCTATATGTATTAAATTGATGCATATGAAACGTCATTTCTTTGAAGATTGAATTTGACGCGCCAATATTATTCGTTAAATATTGTCCTATCGTTAATTAATAATCAGCCATATTAAAGAAGGAGAAATTTACTATAACACACATATATTTTAACATTAAGGATATATATATAATCGGAACACTTATGTAATTCTTTTTATCAATTTAAATTTGAAAAAGGTGCCATACGATTTAGAGAAATATAAATTTAGCATTTGTGGAAGGTTAAAGACATTCCCAATTTCACCTAAGCAATATTTTAATGCATAAATTATTCTAAAGGAATGTATGACTGAAGAAATTATAACAATTAAAATATCAAATATCAAAATAGTCGTTGAAAAATATATTGAATGATATGGAAATTACTTTGATTAAATATACGATATTTGGATGATACTACGTGCAATTAAAGTTCTACTGCCTAAAACGACATCTGATACGTATTCGAAATTTCAGAATTAACAAAGCTATACTTATTTCCAAAATTTTCGATGTAGGAAATAAATATAAAGGAATACAATATGGAAGATATCTTATAATCCTGGTAAAGAAACGAATAAATAAAGTATATAATAATAAGTAGACAGTGGATTTTAATGCAAATTTATATTTTTAGGAATGCAATTTGAAGAAGTTAAAGCCCTTTCATCTATAAATTTTTCTTAAATATATAAAAATTTGCATTTAATAACGAGAAATGACATACCTGCGATTTGTTACGAATTTTTCGAATAATCGCCCCTCAGTAGGAAATTTGGAATCCAAGAACAACTTTACGCGTTCCCAAATATTTGCACGATTATGAATTCTCAACCAATACCGCGGAACCAAAAAACATCTTACGGACGAAGTAGCTACTATCCTTCGATTAACCATATTTTCTCCTAATTCATAGGTAACAATATTTTATTATAGAAATAATTTTTGTTAAAAATATTCTTAGACAAATAAATTTAGTAAAATATTACCTAAGCCGAAACACGCACCCCTGTTAAACGTACAAATTTGCATAAATATTGTACGTACGTCAGTCGGATAATGTTGCTGAGAGGTTGATGAAGGTTCTCTCATTAACATTTCTGCTACATCCGTAATTTTTTGCCATTCATTCATCTGTAAATTTATATGTTGTCAAGATCAATGTCCAATTTATAAATTTTCTATTTACAGTCAGTCACGGTATTTACATATCAATGAAATTACTAAATTTCTAAAAAGGAATAAAAAAATCAAAAGAAAATTTATAAAAATTTTGAGATAAAATTACATTAGAAATGGCAAAACCATGAATTTTTTCAATGCCAATATATTTTACTTCTAATATTTTATATCTTTTCACTTTCTTTTTCTTAATGAAGAAGATAAAAGTAGTTAAATTGTGTTTTAATATACCAAAAAAGCTACCATTCGTAGAGGTACCATTTTTTTATAATACGTTATATATAAAGAACGTACGAATGTAGATTTTTGTAACTGACTGTACTTATATTCAACTACCTTTCCTGCATTCTTTGCCTTAAATAATATGAAGATATAATAGTATTTGCCGATGTCGTACTTACAACATCTAATAATGTAGTTGTAATGACGCTTGAACGTTCAAAATCCATTCTCCTATCAGTTGCTTTCGATGATAATAAGAGTTGTGTATAATCTATAAGATCTCGACTTCCGTCGATAGCCTCGTCCATGTCATTTGCCTTTAGAATTAGGTGATAAGTTATAGTATGAAATACATTCGGTATTATTATACATATATTATTACATTATACAGAAGTCCGATTTTAATCTACAAATGCGAAGTACTGATAAATTGTCTGTTGTAAGAAAAAAATGTTTTGACAGGAATTGAGTCTTTAACAGTCTTCTTATAGTAGACTCTAGAACTAAAATACAAGTAAGTAAAATAAGAATAAAATAAAAAATACAAAATTTAGTCCTATTCCCTGTATATTATTGCAAATTACATTTATCACTATTATTAGGTATTACAAGTATATAAAGCATACTTTGGTAGTTTCATATTCGTATTCTAATTCGTCCATCTTTGTAGCCATTTCTAAGCTCTTTAATAATCTGGGTTCCTTCTTTGCATTATCTTTTTCAGGATCGTATAATTCGTATTGAGTTCCATAAACAGAATGTGTTTTACGAACAATCATGTGTTCTATCAGACGACATTCACCTTCTAATAGAAAATGGACATGATTCACCATTCCTTTACCATCACCTAACAAAACCTTAAATAATTATTTTGTCATTATATTTACACTTATTCCGCTTCAATAGTATTTAACGAAAAATTTGCAGAAACTATCATAAAGAAAAAGATATATCTTTGATGTTTGAATTATCTTATGAATGAAGAAAGAACTATAAACCAAATTAACATAATTAAATTTTATAATAATATTGTATTTAGCCTCGTTTTAATCAGAAAAACCTCACTAGTGCGATAATGAAATCTTTATTACGAAAGAACTGGAAATACAAAATTTCGTTGTTGTATTAGCATTGTCCCATCGCGAGCATTTATTAAGTCTTTAGTTACTAATG
Source organism: Bombus sonorus (assembly GCA_029958995.1). NCBI lineage: Eukaryota > Metazoa > Arthropoda > Insecta > Hymenoptera > Apidae > Bombus > Bombus sonorus. Next base: position 3,369,028 of record JARWAU010000008.1, on the reverse strand, counting down.
TAATATAACAAATGTGAGAATACTTAATTTTTATTTTTCTGTGATATTAATTTTATGAGTATTATTTTATGTAATGTAATTTTATACCTCATCAGGTTGAAAATCCTTTAATTTACTGAGAATACAACATTCTCGTATTGTTTCTTCATCCCAACATTTAAAATAATTGAAATGTACTAACGCATCCTGCAATATGTCCCACTCTCTTTTTAAAGGAGACCGCAAAACGTCATCGAATTCCAAACGAGGAATGCGGATCAAATCTACTGCGGCTATAAGCAAAACAAGATTATGTTTCTTACATATAATATTTTTGTATATTTTGCATATTTTTCCAACCTCGGTTACTCTGTTATAAAGCAATATATCTGCGTCACTACTAGTAACACGAGAAAATGCTTAAGGAACGATTTGTTTGACTCGAGAGGACAGCTTATTATGTTGCGAAACATTCTTTCTTCATGGTCCCTTTTCAAGATTTAAATATTTTCGTAATTTATTTTTTAATAAAACCTTATATATTTCTGTATATCAGTTGTTAAAAACTGGCGATAAATTTTCACAGATTTCAGCAGTACATCCAGTATATACCGCTTAAACTTAGAGGTTTATCAAATTTAGCTCCTTAATCCTCGTAAAAACTCTAACGTTATCTAACTTTAAGGGGAAATAGACAGAAATACTACGTCACATACGCTATTGTTCGGGAAGGCAGGATAGCCTGTTACGAAAGGAGAAGAAATTGCTATTTTTCGGTGTCAACGTGACGCAATTAGAAAACGCTGTGGCTACGGAAACAGACAATAGAGGGGAGGGGGCGTATAAAGGCATAGTGACTACCTCATTCTCGAGCAAATAGTTATCGTCAGTTCTGCCCGAGCAGTTGAGTTAAGCGGACGTGTGAATCAGTGCCTCCGTAAGTGCGACAAGTGGGGAAAACAATGCAACAAATACCACCTATTAGGCTATTAAACAACGGCGAAACATATGTTATAAACAGTGCTGTAAATACAACAAACCCAAACTCAAAGAGCATGATTGCTCAGTTATAAAGGAAACAGAAATAGAAACTACACAAATGAATGACGAGAGGAATAACATCAACATCGATCTACCACACCAAAATGAAAGCTGGAAGGTTGTAACTCCTAGCAAAAAACGAAAAATAACATCAAACACAAATGTTAGGAGGGCTGTAGAAACAGAAAGGCAACAATGGCTCCAAGAAATTCCACTCCAAAACTCCTTCAGCGCACTGTCACAAGAGAAGGAATCAGACCCAACTGAAAAACCAAAAACACACAACGCCAAACCACCACCAATCTACATAGATGCCCAGATAATAGACCCCCTCATCGAACTGCTAAACATGATGGCAGGCAAAGAAAATTACTGCATTAAACAATTAAAACTGGAACAGGTAAAAGTGCTAACCAACACCCCAGAAACCTACAGAAAAGTGGTAAAAGTGCTAAAAGAAAAAAACGCCGGGAACCATACTTACCGGCTTAAAACTGATAAAAGTTACAAAGCAGTAATCAGAGGATTACACCCAAAGACAAATACAAGTAACATATGTGAGGAACTAGCCAAAATCGGACACCAGGTAAGATCAATAAATAACATAACCAGATATGATACGAAACAACCACTACCGCCATTTCTAATAGAACTTGAATCTAAAAACAACAAGGAAATTTTCGAAATTAAAAAAGTTCTAAACACAATAATTACAGTCGAACCACCCAGACAAAAAAAAGACATACTACAATGTATACGGTGTCAACAATATGACATACAAAAAACTACTGCAACAGAAACCCGGTGTGTATCAAATGCGTAAAAAGGCATCTAACAATGAACTGCCCATACAAGGAAAAAATAAACGATGTAAAGTGCTACAATTGCAGTGGAAACCACCCAGCTACCTACAAAGGCTGTATAGTCAGAAAACAACTTCAACGCAAACTCTATCTGCCTATTCGAAGCAGGACATACGATAACTATCACACACAACAGGACAGCGCAGAAACTGAGACATCAACAAACGTACAGCACGTAATGAATATCAACCACAATAATACCAACACCTCTGGTAGCCGAAACTACGCGCAAGTAACCAAACAAACAACACCCTTAGACAACCAAAACCAGAACAATAACATCAATGACGCTACAGAAATCAAAGAACTGCTAAAGCAATCCATCAAAAACACTGAAATGCTAACAAAAATGATAAGCGAACAAAATGCAGTTCTCAGACAGCAAACGTAACAAATCACAACCATGTTACAACTTCTTACAAACATGTTAAGCAAAAAATAAAACATGGACATGCTTAAAATAGCAGCCTGGAACTCTAACGGCCTACAACAAAGGGCCGTAGAAACCAAAACATTCCTGTATCACAACAACATCGACATATTACTACCTTACTACACCATATATGATACCAAGCATCCCTCAGGAAAAGCACACGGAGGGATCGCAGTAATAATGAGAAATGATATCAAGCACCACCTACACAGCCAAGTTAGTAAGGAATATTTACAAGGAACCACCGTTACTGTACAATCTAGCAGCAACCATTTACAGCTGTCAGCAGTATATGTACTACCGCGACACAAAATTACAGCACAAATGTGGGAAGAGTACTATCAACAATTAGGCGACAAGTATATCGCAGCGGAAGACTACAACTCAAAGCATACACTATGGGGATCAAGAATCACTACACCTCGAGGTAGAATCCGGGAAAAATACATTTAAAAAAATAACCTAAATTTATTATCCACAGGAAGACCGACATATTGGCCGACAGACCCGAGCAAAATCCCTGACCTACTTGATTTTGCAGTTAGAAAGGGACTAAATGGAAATAAAATAAATATAGCACCCAGCCTCGAGCTTAGCTCCGACCATATGCCCATAATAATTACATACAGAAACAAGCCAATACTTTACAAAAACTCAGAGATACTATGCAATAAATCTACCAAATGCCAAACATTCAAAGAAATAATCGAGAGCAAAATCAACTGCAACATCCCATTGAAAACACCTGAACACATCGAACAAGCAGTAACAACACTTACAGAAACTATACAAGAAGCAGCAAGGGCAACCACTTTACCTGAATCAACCATTAGACAAACAAAAATAATTCCGCCAGATATCCTCGAAAAAATTAGAGAAAAAAGAAAAGCGAAAGCAAAATGGCAAAAACATAGAACAAAAGAAAACAAAAAACACCTAAACAAACCTGCAAAAGAAATAAAAACTAAATAAAAGAACACAATAACAACGAGTTCACAAAGTTCATAGAGTCACTATCTACACACGAAAGCTACAACTACTCGCTATGGAAAGCCACAAAAAAAAATAAAGAAGACAATAAAATTAGCCCCAGCAATCAGAAAAGCAGACAACACATGCTCAACGAAGAGCAAGCTGAAGAATTTTCCAAACATCTATGCAACACATTTACACCACATAACATCAATAACGGCAACCTCAATTGTCATATGGACGAGAATGCGCCAACCACTAGTTCCGCAACTGACAGGCAATACACTATACCTAAAACAACAGCACAAGAAATTAGAAACATAATCGAAAAAACAAAAACCAATAAAGCACCAGGAATCGATCTAATCAATGGTAAAATCTTGAAAAACCTTCCTCCAGAAGCGATACGACTAATAACCATAATTTGCAATGCAATACTAAGAATCCGATACTATCCTAAACCATGGAAAATAGCACAGATCATAATGTTACCTAAACCAGGCAAAGACCTACACCAAACAGCATCCTGTAGACCAATTTCACTACTTCCCGTGCTTTCCAAAATACTAAAAAAAATAATATACGCCCGACTAAAACCAATAATAGAGAAGGAAAAATTAATACCAGACCACCAATTCGGATTCAGAAACAAACATTCCACTATAGAGCAAATGCACAGGCTCGTCAATGAAATAATACTAGCACTAGAAAACAAACAATATTGTGTAGCCCTCTTAATGGACATAGGGAAAGCTTTTGATAAAATAAACCACGAAAGCCTACTGTAAACAATCAAGAAACAATTCCCGGAGAAAATATACCAATTAATAAAATCATATCTAAGCAGCAGAACCTTCGTAATAAAAATGAAAGACGCATACTCCGAAGACAAAGACATTAAGGCAGGGGTTCCGCGAAGAAGCGTCTTAGGACCAATACTATACACACTATACACGGCCAACATACCAACAACTACCAATAGCAAAATACTGACATTCGCGGACGATACAGCTGTACTAGTCAGTCACACTAACCCTGTAACAGCAGTCACAATATTACAAAAACATATCACAAAAATAGAAAAGTGGCTACAGCTAAACAAATTAAAGCTAACCCTAATAAATGCAACCACATCACATTCACACTGCGAAAACAGATACCACCAAACATCTTCCTGAACGGCACGCAAATAATACAAACAAGGCAAGTCAAATACCTAGGACTCTACATAGATACACAATTCACATGGAAACAGCTTATCAAATCAATAACAGACAAAATACAGACAGCAAGGAGATAAATGCACTGGCTAACAAGTCAAAAATCCCAATTAAGCACAGACAACAAATTAAAAATATACAAAACAATCATGAAACCAATCTGGACGTACGAAATTCCACTATGGCGAATAGCAGCAATGAGCCATATAAGCAAAATTGAGACAATATAAGCTAAAATTCTTAGAACGATAGTAAACGCCCCATGGTACGAACGAGGACATTTGGAAATACCTGGAAATACCAACGGTCAAGGAGGAGATTAGCAGACTTGCAAGAGGGTACAGAGAAAGAATAGCAACGCACCCGAAGCGGCTGGCAGCGGAAACGATCAACACAACAAACATTGAAAGAAGGCCAAAAATGAAACACCCAACAGACCTCACAAAGGATATAACCTAGCAAACACGACGATGGTACCCCGCTGGGGGTAGCCACCCATATGCTATATTTTTATATTTTTTTTTTTTTTTTTATTCACTAAGATGTAATATTTTACTAAATGTACTTCTGGACAAATTGTAAAAATTTAAATAAATAAAAAAAAATAGTTATCGACGAGTTTACAACTTTAGTCTCATCCATCAAAATCAAAATTCATTATCCGCTACCTAACTATCTGCAGTTGTATTGAGGAAAATATTAAGTTGTTATGATCACTAGTTCCTACATGCGAACGGCAGCAGCCAACGCCCTGTGCGGTTTACTGCCGATCATCGGAGGAGCGGGAACCGGAGTGCGCCGCCTATATGAGGGAGTGATTCGATCACGGGTCCTCTACGGGGCTCCCATATGGGCCGGAGATCTAATGGCCAACCGCCGCAGCCTGACCTTACTGTGGAGGCTACACAGGACGACCGCTATACGCATAGCAAGGGGATACAGAACGATATCCCATGCGTCGGTATCCGTGCTAGCCGCGTCACCTCCGTTCGAACTACAAGCCCTCGCATTCCAACAGGTGTACGATCACCTGAGGAATCCGGACTCGGACGACGGGGAAGCGCAGCCCACCAACTGTGACCGGCAGGTTCAGGACGTCCGGAGGGAGGCAAAGCGAAGGTTATGGGAAAAGTGGCGCTCCCAATTGCTGGAGGAAGACACTACGCGGCCGCACCGAACCGTTCGTGCCATCCTTCCCAACTGGGAGGCCTGGAGGGACCACGGAGGAGTCCCACTCACATTCAGGATGACGCAAGTACTCACCGGCCACGGCGTGTTCGGGGAGTACCTGCTAAAAATTCAAAGGGAGGTGACGTCAATCTGTCACCACTGCCAAGAGGAAGAAGATACGGCACAACACACACTGGAGCGCTGTCCAGCGTGGGAAGAACCGCGCCGCATACTACGTCTCACCATCGGCGATAGGCTAGCCCTTAAGCAATCATAGAGGCCATGACGAGGGGCCAACAGGAGTTAGCCGCCGTCCGCAACTACTGCGAGCAAGTAATGCTAGCGAAGAAGCGGGCGGAGAAGAACAGGGAGAAGAGAGGCGACCCCGTCAGAGTGGCTCGCCGAAGAGAACAGATACGATGCCGCGCGACTGCGGCACCACCACTACCGCCGTCATAGAAGAGCGCGACGAAGAAGCCGTCAGACTGAGGAGGGTCTGGGCTCCCCCTCAGACTTGCACGACGGCCCAGGGAATGCGGCACTAGGGGGGAGGTGGTCCCCCTCCCTTGCTGCCAACCTCAACCAGGAGGCTTCCCACAACAACAAAGGGAGACGACAACTAAGGAGTGTTGCGGTAGCAAATCTAAAGAAAGGAACCGGGACACCCCTGATATGCGTCAGGAAGACCACCAGGACGGCCAGGCGTCCATGAGGATTTTCCCACGAAAAAAAAAAAAGTTCCTGCGAAGTTGGTACGACCTCTTACGACGCTCCTTTGTCTTAGACGTCGACCACATGTTAATTATCTAAGTATATCCTGTGTGTCACATGGTCGTACTTGGTGGTGAAATGCAGAACGTAAAAACTAAATCTAAGTGAATCAATAAATACCAAACTCCAAAATCTATTCAATAACAGGTTATGGGCCCAGGGCAGTAAACTACGACAGTGAAGGTATTTATTTGTTGAGTATTTTTGTTTTCTGTAATTATCCGAAAAGATACCACGCCATGGTTGACCAGGAGAAGATGAATGATGTGGACAAAGACATGAATCCGATCAATAAGGACAACTATGACTATTGGAAGGCGATGACGGAAGTTACGATGGTTTTCTTGTGTTCTTGGGATGCGGTGGAACCTGGTTTAATACCAGCAGAAAGGCTAAGACCCGAGTATGTTAAAATGGATAACAAAGCACGTGCTTACATTTTCCGGCATGTTCGCCTCGAATATCTTACGGACATCAGCGCTCTAAAAACAACGAAGGAGTGCTGAAAGACACTGAAAGATATTTATGGGAGATCAACATCGATGGACACTGTTTTATGCATGCGGGAACTGGGCACTATCGAGAAGACCCCTAGCATGGATATCTCCGCGTACTGAGGGAGGATTCAAGCCCTGTGTGACAAGTTATCCAAAGCCGGTATAAAAATTGAAGATCATATGGTGGCGTGTTTCCTTTTGGCCGGCCTCACGACAGATCCAAATTACTCGACGTACTTCAGAGTAACGAAGATTGATAAGGATCTGACCTCGAGGGCGATGAAGTCCGACCTTCTACTCGAAGAGAGAAGGATCGACGCGGCTGCGGAGTCGTCCTACATGCAGAATTGGTACGACTACTAACGACGCTCTTTCATTTTCGCGTCCGTCACGTGTTAATTATCAGAGAGTATCCGGTGTGTTATAATGACTGTACATGGTGGTGAAATACAGAGTATACAAAACTAAATCTGTGTGAATCAATTAAATATCGAACCTATCAATTTATAGCGGATCCTTAGGTCCTTAGCTGAAAATATACTTTGAGGATGTATAGACATCTGGCAATCACCTTACTCGAAGACAGTGTCGCTCGGGCAACCGAGGCGAACAGATGTGTGTAAGAAAACGTGTGCTCCAGTCAAGTGATTCAGAGAAGTGCTACGAATAGTGATAGTGACAAACAATGCAGCAGCAGTTATCAACAATCAAGATTGCAACCAAAGGAGAAAAATATTTTATAAAACGGTCGTCAGATTTACCAAGCTTACAGCAACAACAGCAAAATAATAACAACCAAAACGATATGGAAACAGAAGAAATGGAAGAGCAGTGGAGACAGGAGGAGTGCAGACACGAAAACGAAATAAGTTACCAGGACGAAAACTGGAAGCTAGCAAAGACTAGCAAAAAACGTAAAATAATTCTAGGCACAAATGCTGCAGAAAACCCAGGTACAGAAAAGCAGCGATGGCTGCAAGAATTACCTTTAAGAAACTCCTTCAGCTCACTAACGGAAGAAATAGACAATGACCCGACAAGCAAAACCACAAATAGATCACCTTACATATCAAAACCACCACCAATATTTGTTGAGGCTCAAATAATAGACCCGCTTATTGATCAACTAAACAATATAGTCGGGAAGGATAACTACACAATAAAACAAACAAAATTAGAACAAGTAAAAGTTCAAACAAACACACCAGAAGTTTACAGGAAAGTGATAAATGAACTAAAGGAAAAAAATGCTATATACCACACGTACCAACTCAAAACAGAAAGGAGCTATAAAATAGTTATAAGAGGTTTACATCCAAAAACTAACACAAAAAAATTAAGCGAAGAATTAGGAAAAATTGGCCATGAAACAAGAGCAATAAACAATATGACAAGATACGATACGAAGCAACCATTGCCATTATTCTTAATAGAACTTGAACCCAGAACCAATAACAAGGAAATTTATGAAATCAAAAAAATACTAAATACAATTGTAACAGTGGAACCACCACGCTACAAAAAAGATATACCACAATGCATGCGGTGTCAACAATACGGACACACAAAAAATTACTGCAACAGAAGCCCGGCATGTGTTAAATGTGCAAAAAATCACCTAACAATACACTGCCCATACACAGGAAAAATAGGAGAAGTTAAATGCTATAATTGTAACGGAAACCACCCAGCCAGCTATAAAGGATGTGAAATAAGGAAACAAATACAACGTAAACTGTTTCCTCCACTTCGCAACAGATCATACAATAACCATCAACCACAACAAAGTATAACGGATAATGAAACAACATTGAAAGCACAATACGAACTAAACGCTATAAACAGAAACATAGATCCCCAAGGTAACCGAAGCTACGCACAAGTAACTAAAAACAATAGCAAAGCAACGCTTGCAAACAATCAGAATCAAAACAATAACATCGAAGACGCTACAGACATCAAAGAAATGCTCAAACAAACCACTAAAAGTATAGAAACGTTAGGAAAAATGGTAAGTGAGCTAAACACAGTACTAAGACAACAAGCACAACAAACAACAATCATGTTACAACTACTCACTAACTTGCTAAGTAAAAAATAGAGATGGACATTTTGAAAATAGCAGTCTGGAACTCCATTGGCTTGCAACAGCGAGCCCACGAAACTAAAATATTTTTGTATAAAAATAATATTGATATACTACTTGTCTCAGAAACACATTTCACTCTAAAAAGCTACATGAAAATACCGTACTACACCATATACGATACCAAACATCCCTCAGGTAAAGCACATGGAGGAACTGCAGTAATAATAAAAAATGACATCAAGCATCACTTACATAGTCAAACAAATCAAGAACACCTACAAGCAACCACTGTCACAATACAAACCAATGACAATTACTTCCAGATGTCAGCAGTATATGTACCTCCGAGACACAAAATGACACTAAAAAAATGGGAACAGTACTTCCAATCCTTAGGCGACAAATATATAGCGGCAGGAGACTTTAATGCAAAGCACACATTATGGGGTTCGAGAATTAGCACGCCGAGAGATAGAACATTAGAAAAATACATCAGAAGCAGCAACCTCAATGTACTATCTACAGGAAAACCAACGTACTGGCCGACAGACCTCAATAAAATACCTGACCTGTTGGATTTTGCAGTAACAAAAGGGCTAAATGTAAGCAAATTAAAAATAGCAACCAGCCTCGAACTTAACTCCGACCATAGACCAATTATAATAGAATATACAAGCAAACCACTACTTTATAACAAGTCAGAGTCACTTTGCAATAAAACCACCAACTGGCAAACTTTCAAAGAGCTAATCGAAAACAAAATCAACTGCAATATCCCGTTGAAAACACCTGAACACATTGAGCAGGCAGTAGCAACTTTGACAGAAATCATACAGGAAGCAGCGTGGGCAACCACCACCTATGAAACAAATAGCAGGAAATCAAAAATTATTCCGCAGGACATCCTAGACAAAATCAGGAAAAAAAGAAAAGCGAAAGCAAAATGGCAAAAACAGAGAACACGAGAAAACAAGAAAAACCTAAATAAACTTGCAAAGGAACTAAAGAATAAAATAAGGGAACATCATAATAACGAATTCTCAAAATTCATCGAATCACTATCCGCGCATGAGAATACCGACTACTCCCTATGGAAAGTCACTAACAAAATTAAGAAAACAATAAAAACAATCCCAGCAATCAGGAAAATGGACAACATATGGGCCAGAACCAACGAAGAACAGGCAGAAGAATTCTCAAAGCACCTACAAAATATATTTTCGCCGTATGAAATTAATAACAGCATCCCTGGATGGCAAACAAACGAAGAAGTGGAAAATGCCAGCAACACAACTGATAAACGCTGCACCATACTCGGCACAACAGCGCAAGAAGTTACAAACTTAATTGAGGCAACAAAGACAAGTAAAGCACCAGGATTTGACTTGATCAATGGGAAAATCTTAAAAAACCTTCCCCCAAAGGCAATAAGACTAACAACGATAATATTTAACGCAATTCTAAGAATACAGTACTTTCCTACACTATGGAAAATAGCACAGATAGTAATGTTACCCAAACCAAACAAAAACCCACATTTAACTGCATCCTACAGGCCGATATCATTACTACCTGCGTTTTCCAAATTATTAGAGAAAATAATATATAACCGCTTAAAACCAACAATAGAAAAAGAAAAACTAATACCGAACCATCAATTTGGATTCAGGAATAAACACTCCACAATAGAACAAACGCATAGACTCGTCAATGAAATTTTACAGGCGCTTGAAACAAAACAATACTGCACAGCACTCTTTATGGATATCGAAAAAGCATTCGACAAAGTTAACCATGAAAAACTTCTCCAAACAATCAAAAAGCAATTTCCAGAACAAATCTACAAGCTAATCAAATCGTACCTAAATAACAGAACCTTCGTGGTAAAAATAAAAGATGCATACTCCGAAATCAAGGATATCAAGGCAGGAGTACCGCAAGGAAGTGTCTTAGGACCCATATTATTCACATTGTACACGGCAGATATACCAACAACTGCCAACAGCAAAACACTGACGTTTGCGGACGATACGGCCATAATAGTGAGACATGCAAATCCAGAAACGGCTGCCGCACTACTACAAGAACACATTAGAAAAATAGAAAAATGGCTGCAAAACAAACAAATAAAAGTGAACACCAGCAAGTACAACCACATAACATTTACACTTAGAAAAGGAAAAACGCCAGATATCCAACTGAACGGCGCCCACATAGCACAAACAAAGCAAGTCAAGTATCTGGGAATACATCTAGACGCACACCTTACATGGAAGCAACATATAAAAGCAATAATAATCAGAATAAGTGCAAAAAGGAAGCAGATGTACTGGTTGATCAATAGAAAATCCAAGTTGAGCACAATGAACAAGCTAAACATATATAAAGCAATAATCAAACCAATCTGGACATACGGAGTCCCACTATGGGGGACGGCAGCAATGAGTCACATAAACAAAATGGAAACAGAGCAAGCAAAAATATTAAGGGCAATAGTCAACGCTCCATGGTACGTCAGAAATGAAGACATACGAAAAGACCTAAAAATTCCTGCAATAAAAGAGGAAATCGCCAGGCACGTAAAAAGGTACAAAGAAAGACTTGCAGCACACCCAAACCAGCTGGTGGCTGAAGCAAACAAGTCAAAAATAAAAAGAAGACTGAAGAGGAAGCATCCCGCAGACCTCGAAATAGAAATGCAATAGGAACCTAGAAGATGGAACCCCGCTGGGGGTAACCATCCACATGCTATATTTTAATATATTTTTATTTTTATATTTTTTGTTTATCGTATAACCTATAATATTTTACCAAATGTCCTTCTGGACAAATTGTAAAATTTTACTAACAACAAATAAAAAAAAAAAAAAAAAAACCTTACCCGAAGAATAGCGAGCCACGGGACAGAAACCGTTGGAAAGTTTACTGTTGAGTGCCGCTACATATATGCATTCTATACATCCTTGCATCTTTAAATGTTGCACGAATTCATAATAATTCACAATTTAATAATAATATTAACTTGACTTGATACTAAAACTTAACGATACAAGATTATTTTCAATATTATATGGTAGATAAATTTATAATAAAATACAAGCAATAAATATGTAGTTCTACTAACATACATACTTTTTGTAAATACTGCTGCTGATCTTGGTATTTCATGCAACAATGCGACTTCACCGAATATATCACCAGGACTCAAAATGCCCATATCAACCTCTTCCGAATCACCTAAGCGCAAATAAAATTTATAACGTTTCCTTACGCTTTTATAACACAACTACTTCTGCTCAGAAAATTTAAGAAATCCTTGTGCAAGTCAAAATAAGGCGACAATAAAGAATAGAGATATTACATCTAAAACTTCGTTTGTTAGTTTATGTAGTTATTTGTAACTTTACAAAACAAAATAAATTTGTAACATATTGCAGGGCGATTATAAATACAAAATAAATTTCTTTTGCTTTACATAATTCGAAAAATTTTGTTTTTTGTCTGTAATTTTCATTTACGAAGAATTTGAAGATTTATATAAAGGAAAATTTATTTTACGTACCAGTCCAGCGATCAATAACTATTTTCGATACGCTGACTTCTCCGCTTATAATGAAATAAAGATTTTCAGCTTCGCGACCTTGTCGCACAATTACGCGATCAGGTCGTAAATATTGATAAAAGCATACCCCCGCTAAAATTTCTCTCAAGTGTTCAGGATATTTTTTGAACACGCGAAACTTTTTAAATAATTCATATATATATTTTCTGTCGTCCGATGATCGGTCTTCTGGCCTCGTTAATAAATAAGAACGATCCTTAAATATAAAGTGTAACTTTTATCTAAATTATTTAGATGAATTATGATTAACGACATTTTCTAGTTGTATTATATTTCATATTATAAGTAAACTGCAGATGTTTATACAAATTCATATTTTCAGAGAATAGAACTGAGGAAGCAGAAGTTAAGCAGAGATTTGTTTTCTGCACTATTTATAGATTGTTAGAGAATGAATAAGAGATAAGCGTACGTAAAATTTTCTTAAATTTTTTGTAAAACGAGTAGTCGATAAAGTGGACAGGCGTTGTATATTACATACAAATGTTATCAGTTTACAACTGTACATTTAAACAAAGTGCTCGCATTTTTATAACACAAACTACATAGACTAAAATAACGACAAAAATATTGTTAAATATTTATTACTAGATATTATTACGTATACAATACTCGGTATATTATTTATATTGAATATATTGCTAAAATATTTTGCATATCTGTATTATGGTTTAATTCACAAAAATTACTTGACCCACCATTTTAATAGTAAAAATACGCATAAACAATATGTTTTCAGAAACCCTCGAAATCCTAAGAAAAAAAAAAAAAAATAAATGGTAAAACAATCTCTTTTCGTTGTTATATAGTTTAGGAATGAATAATTTGGTACGTGAAGCTTACTATTTTATATGCATAAACATCCGCAGTCTAGTTACATATATGAATATAAAGGAAAAGAAATGTTGAACCTCTAGAGTAAGAGCTTTCTTTTCGTGTTTTTTTTCTTGTGCCTTCCGAATATTAATTGTAATATCGTCACTGACTTCTTCAACTACAGATTTCTCGGTTAACCATTCGATATATTCCAAGACCAGTCTCACTGCAGCTCGGAAAAGATAAATCCCCTTTAACCTATTGACCTAAACAGTTATTATCATTACTATTATCGTATTAGTTTAATATTATGTTTTAACATTATTTTTAATATTATTTTCAGTGATCATATCGTTGGTTTAACGGAAAAATACCATCTCGAAAATTGTTAATTTTGAGATATTTGTAAAAATTGATTTCACATTATTTTGTACCTGACTGTAAAATGTAAACATATTGTAACTATGCATTGTATTTACTAGGACAGAGTTGAGGTAATTATTCATTATTTTTGAAATTATTCTTACTTTTTAAGAAACTGTTTTAATTCATAAAATCTATTTACGTCACTTTTAATAATAAAAATACCCGCAAAAGCAATAAAAATAAATAGTAAAACAACATTTCTTTTGGTTATACAAAAATTAAATTACCTGCAATATTATTATTTACAATTCATTCAGAAATTTTCTAATGATTTAAATTTATTAATATACATTTAATTAAGTTTACTTTTTTCTAAATTAGATATTAAATTAATATCTAAATTTAAATTATTTAATTATTCATTATATAAATAAATAACTTTCTAGCTCAGGTCAATTTCCTGAGAATTTTACTTTCCTAGATATATTCTTCTTTTGATAATACGACAATGTATAATATTATATCTACATATGTACAATAGTTTAATTATTACATATTTTTATTCTTTATGGTGTTTTATAGTACTTTATAATTGTATTTTTATACTTACAACTAATTCTTTTTCTTGTCATTTACAACTACAAATAAGAAACGAATGATGTTCATATAGTAAAATTATTATTTAAGAACTTTTATATGAATATATATATAACTATCTGAACTTATATGAACATGTATTAGATTGTCCCAAAAATTTCTTCCATTTTATAAGGAAATATTATTATTATTTCCATCTATTATTTCCTTTTGGGACAACCTAATAAAACATTTGGTATTTTTGTATAGAATTTGTAGCATGTAGTGTGTTTTTAGTTGCCTACACTTTTTTTATTTTAGCTTTATATCCTTTGTCTTTTATATAAAGTTATTTAAAGTTATTAAAGTATTTTGTAATTAATTCAAAAATATTTTATCGAACTAGAAACAATCTTTCTTCCAAATTTTGAATATGGTAGTTATTCGTTTAAGGATTATTATCAGCATTTCTTTTCATCTTCTCTTACAATTAGTAATTACAGGATACGAGGAAATTAAGTGGCATGACCATGACATTGTGATTCTATATTTTTGAATCGCTGGAGATTTGTTTTAAGAAGTTGCCGTATTATTGACCTAGATTTTGAAATTCAAAGTTAACCTTTTTTTGCTCGGATTGTATTCTACTCAAAGGAAAAACAATTGGTTCGAGAAACATTATAATAAATTATGTTTTTTAAACAAAATAACAGAAACAATGAATCTATCTTGGACCGGTTTTTGGAATGAATATCTCGATACTTTCCTATATGAAATAACTAGATGCATCGGCCAACGCATAAAGAAATGCGATTCTATTTTTAAAAAACATAGTCGACCTTCATCTGCCATATACGTGTCCAACTGCAAACATATCAATAACATTAAGTTATGCTCTCTTCGATGCCATTCAACTTTTGTTTGAAAGGTCGTTTTTTTGTACAATAAGTAATTTCATGAAATCATGAAGTTAGTTGCTTTATTCTATTTAAGGTAGGCTATCTTACGTGCTAAGAAATATTATAATTTCCTGTTTTCTCATTAATATCACGTTATTTATTTTGTACCTGACTGTAAAATGTAAACATATCGTAAATCATGTCAATAGAAATGCTAATGGTACTTTAACATCATTTTAAGAAAAAACAGTTGAGTTGCAATCCATGGTTCCTTTGACAAATTTGGTCCCGTGATGAATAGAAAACGATGCAAGTAAAAAAAGTCTGATCTTGAATTTCATCTTTTTTTAACAAATCTCCACCAGTTCAGAGATGTAGAATCACTCCGTGGCAATCATGTAACTTGCCTTCTTCATCCCTATGTATGAAGTATATGTATATATAGTTGAATCTGGGGCTGCCGAGTCGATCCGAAATTAAAACACTAACGAAGTACAGGGTATAGGTTAAACTGCTCGCTTATGATTATACCTAAATCACGTCCCGGAATCCGGAAACTTTTGGTTTCGCCTCCCGTCAAACTTTTTTCGACCCGTCCCAATCCCAGATACTCAGGTATCCGCGTACCACTATTTCAACGGTATGTAGAGTAATACAGTATATATGAACATGTATATAATGTCAGTGATATTGTATTTTTTTAGTTGCTAAAAAATATTGATATGCATAGGATATTTTAAGTGCAAACATATTAAAAATATACGGATTATTTATTGAATTTAACTGAATTTATTTCTCAATATAGAATATATTTTTATAAAATCAATAAATGTAATAATAATATTAACGAAAACTTTCAATTTTATTCAAATATGTATCTTTCACCGAAAATTAAAAGAAACTAATTATATTTACTTACTTAATACTTACCCTTTTTGGAATTAATGATCTTCTTGCTAGTATTTCAAGAAATGATTCACGAAGTGAAACTCTTCTACTGTATAAACGCATCTTTTATTTTCTTGATTAACTAATTGTAATATTAATTTAATATAAATTAAAGTCACTTTATAATTTCATAAACATAATTTAATTTTGTTCAATACTGAATGGATATGCGATGTGACCTGACGTTTTTTCACATGTGTGTTGTTTTATCGATAAAGTTATACAGAGTGTCTTGTAAATGTGCGACTACTGTATAGTTTCCTATACTATACGTATATAGCACGTAATATAGCAAATTTATATTCCATTTATGTTTTAAAAAATGTTATATATCATAATGCTATGTAATTATTGCACGATGTGACAAGTTATACATATGTACGGCGTGTGTTATGAATATCTAGTAATGTAATTTCCTTTGATTTTTCAAAGTCTACTGATTCTTGATCTGTAACATACCTATATATAACTTGCTACGTAGTTTTTCTGTACAGATATTAACATTTTGATTTACGTTACTATTATTATCTGTAGCGAGAAGTGTTTCAAATAAAAGTCGAATCTCTTCAAGGGAAATATATTGCGATACTATCAGTTTTTCTGTAAGTGGGCACAAAAAAGTTATGTAACGATCAACTTTTTAAGTAGAATCATATAATTTTTAATACATTAATAGATGCAGTTCGAGATTCTTTATTATAAAAAATTATTAACCTATTTATGTCAAAAAATTATTAGTTTAGTGGATATTTTAATTTTTATTTTGTAAAATTCATCGTACGAAAGATAAGGAAAGATGTAACTCTTTCTACTTTTGTATTTCTCTTCCATGGTGGACATTGGTTCGGTAAATATTCATTAAAGAATGTTGGAGTATAATTAAAATCGACCTTGAAATTCAAGTTTATATCGTGTTCTTCTAATCATCACGAGGATGAAAACCGATCAAAAGAACAATGAGTTGTAATGTAACTCATGTTCTCTTTAAAAACGTAAAGTCTTATTAGCTTTTATACTGACATTTATTTTATATTTACACTTTACAATCAGAGAGAAAGTAAATAGGTAGAATGTTATTAACAAAGAAGCAAGATAGTATTTCTTAGCATGTGGAATATTCTACTCAACGTATCAAATTTCTAGAAAATCGCTTACAAATATACGAAAAAATGATTCAAACAAACATTGAATGACATAAAAAAAGACACGATTTGGTATCATTAATTTTTCTACAAGTGAACACAAAGAAAACATGAAAGACAATTGCGTTTTTTAAAATGGAGTTCTATTTAAGCCGTTCAGATGCCACATTAATTAATTTTGTGTACAATATGTTGCAAACAATATTTTTAAAATTTACCTTGGAATTTAATATTGTTTATATGTCATCTCCTTGTAATAAATGAACTCATGGAAATATGTAATCTATTTTTGGAGAATGAAACATTAATCACACATTTACATAATGGAATTGTAAAATTGACAAAAAGTGGTATTGATCAGTTTGGTCAATGACAATGAGAAGCTTAGTGCTTAATGTGTTAAACGATGCAACTCGTTATCCCATACAGAAAAGTGTATAGAATCATGGTGCAGTGATATAAAGTATGCTTTACAGCCTTTTGCGTATTTTACGAAATAGCTTTGTAAATATTGCTAAAATTCCCAATGAAAAATTAAGTATTTCAGAAGTTACAATCCCATTGGAAGTCATTCTTTCCCTTATTCGGAGGTCTACCTATATAAGAATTCGAGAACTAAATAAAAAAACGAAAATTTCTTTACTTAACAAAAATTATTAGCATAATTGTTAAATTAAGCCTTTTCATGTTTTTTTAATAAATGTTTCACAAACTACATTGCATTATTTAATTAAAAACAGCACCTTATCTATAATTTATATTAATTGATACTTTTTGTACATTGGGTATATTATCGTCGTTAAAAAATTATTTTGTTGCAGTTTAGCATATACAAGAGCCTATGTATCTAAACGTAAAGTTAGGGATCTGTTCTGTTTGGTTACACACAAGCATAGACAAGAACCTATTGAATACCACGCTACAAGAACCTATTTAATTCTACAGTTCTACGGAACATTCATATGTACTTTTCTATCCGAGATGGACAAGTATGAGAATGACAAAATCACGCAATAATGAAACTAATTGTAAGTTCCTAAGAAAGAAAAATTAATTGGTTTTAACGAAAGTTGTCTATCGGATTTCCTGACTTAACAATTTGACCTTAGGAGTTTCTTTCTTGTTTAAAGCAAAGGTAATGTGCGAGCACTTATTTTGAATTTAGATTGATTTTGTTTTCTTTCGCCTAGCTCTTTATATTTTATTTAGATAATCTTGTAAATTTTTTATTGGAATTTCGATATTTTTATGCGTGACTGGTATCGTCTGCAAAGCTGTATGTACCTGTCTCTGATATTATTGGCATGCCTACTGTGAATAAAGGATAAAGAACGGGTCCATGGACGCTTCCCTGTGATACCCCAGCATGAATTTCTTTGAGCGTGGAGGTTACGTTACCAATTTTAACGTAAAAATATCTGTTTGTGATGCCTCTATTTACACGTCTCTGAGAATACGTCTGTACGCACGTCGCGTAACTATTTATATCTACAAAGTTATTGGAATAAAGTATATATAATAACTTGTTACTTCAGTGTTATAATCAGTCAACCACCTCTATTATCATAAACGAAATAGGGGATCGACCAATTCGTGGCGACGATTATCGAATTGTAACGAGAATTTATGACTCTTGTTGACGCGATCTACCGCAAACGCGTTTCTCCGCGAACAGTCGAATAATGTTTGTCATCTGTTTTTCGCCCTAGATAGTTATTGGTTGAGTATCGTTTGCCTTTGTAATTTCTGCGTCGCTTTCGTTCCTTGTGGCTAGAGTCAATGTTTGTTCATTGCTTGTTTTTAAAATAGTTGCATCTGTTTGTGCTGTTGGTTGGTTTGAGACTAGTTATTTCAATTTAAATTAACTAGCTCGAAAATGGTCCAAGTAACCAGATCAGGCCCTCACGAACAAAACTACAACCGCACCGTTCTATCTGGCAAAAGGATAATATCACCCACCTTCCAAACCACACCAATAGCACCAAAAAACGTAAGCTTGATACAGTAAAAAAAATGTAAACACAAGTCAGAACGAACCGACAACAAGACACATTACCACTTACAACAGATTCGCAATATTAGAATCTACAGACAATTCTATTGACATAGTTGAAACATCAACAATTCAACACATACCCTCTAATTACTCAACTACTCGACACGTCGGAACAGATCCGCAAACGAAAAAGACATTACACCTTAGACCTAAGCACTAGATTCAAGTAGAATCAAATATACTGTAAACACTTATTAATCATGTCATAGTACCACGCCAGATAAATTTACTTAAAATTTTCTACGAGAATTGATTGTAAATTAAACGCAAATAAAAAATATATATATATTTTATGCTAAGTTTTAGTCCTTTTAAAAAGTATTCCTTTTATCACTACCTTAAATTTCTTTTCAGTCTTTGATTGGTAGGTGTGATAATTTGCATTATTATTCTAAGCGTTTTAATTATTGCCCTGTATGCATCTGAAGTGAATGTTTGTAGTTTGATTTGTTTATTTCTTCACTGTTTCATTAAAAATTCTTTAAGTCCTACGAGCTTGCTTAATATTTCTATTAGTGGGTCAATGTTAGGAGCTTTTATGAAAATAGGTGGCTGTTTAACAACTGAAGTATTAGCTCCTTGTACTTCTCATCATTTAGATTTTGCAATACTTGGTATCTGTTTGATGGTTACGGGTGTTCTAGCCACTTGGGATTAAATTTAACATTAACTAATCTTATTTCTGTACTTGCATTTTCCGGAATGTTAGTTGTTCTTTTTTTCCTTGTTTGATTGACTAGTTTCCATTGCACACTGACGGTATTTTCCGTTTCAATGTCCTCACTCAATGTATTTGTAGAGCATAGAGTCCATAAGTTATGATTGTTTATTGTCACGTCCCGCGACCCGTGCGATCCATAGCGCGAAAGTAAAATTGATAAATTCTCCTAAACCGAGGTAATTTAAAACGTTTATTCGAAACCGTGTTTACAGTATTTGAAGTCAAAGGCAGTTAAAGCCGCTAAAAGTTATATCTTGCGAAAACTCATCTAACTATGTTTTTATATTATGTTTTTATAACGATATTATGACAATTTAAATTGTAAACAAAGTCGGCAGTTGAACAAACGTTGGATTTTCCCAAACATTTTCAAAAGAAAGACCCGACGTTTTTTCATCTTCGACGGATATAAATGTAGCGACTCAGAGAAGTCAGAATGAGAATATTTACCGTTCGGTTATCGAGTAAATGGTTATCGTTTTGTCTATCTAAGAGTCAGTTATCATTTTGTCTATCGAAGAATTAGTTATCATTTTGTCTATCGAAGAATCATCATTTGTCAACCGAAGAATTTCATATCCGTCAGTCAATTGTCAATATCGAAATCGAGTAAGATTTCAATAAATCATTTTATATTGTTAATCTACTTTCGAACAACTTTAATCCTCTCCCGTGCCAATATTCCCGCACATAGCAGGTTAGCCGAAAGTGGAGCTTATAGCCAGTTGCATTAAACGTCAGTTGACGCTACCTTCTCGTCGGCGACTAAATAGAACGTAACATTATTTGTCATTATTGGCGGTTGTTCGAAGAACATCTTTCTGCATTTTATATGCACTATATTTTCTGCCCAGTATACACCGAGTAGTTAAACAATTATCCGAAAACAAATAATTTGAACTCGTCTGTTCGTTTCGCATCGCGTCACAGTAGTCTATAAAACGGTTTAAAATGATGAAACTCGCAGTTTTCTACGATTTTCTGTAAGAAAATGTAAGGCTTGAATATCCGGGACGATCGCCTGACCCTTGCCACCCTCGGCTGGCCAGTGAAAGAACGAAGAACCGGAAATGATGAAATTCAGGCGACCGCTCCATAGCGTATCGTGTTTTCTTACAAATACATACATAATTTCAGTCCGCAAATTTTTTTTCTGCGGTTGGGTCATAACGAATTCACAATCATATGAAAGTATGCACTACTAAATGATACAAAATTTAATGTACTTAGACTTAACTAATTAATATGTAAGTGCTATAGACAAAAACATTTTGAAAACCAACATTCAAATGATATTTTATCTATATCTGTTTTTAAGGATCTATTAATAACTGTCTATCTGCTTTATTCTCACCACTGGGGTGGTTCCCCTTTGAACTAGTGTCACGAGTAATGTAACGCAATAGCGGCTTTTTTTTCAAGATCTATATCGCCTTCGTGCCATAGAGACAATGCTAACGTAACAATGAAATTTTTTTATTTTTTATCTTTTGTTAATAAAAAATTCATTAATATATTGGTGAGACTTCTCCGATTGAAATGAGACCAAATATGATATTGTTATAAAATTTGGTTATGTTGTACTGACATTGTGCTTATGAATCTTCCTTGATTATACTTGTTGCTGTGCAATATCCAGTTGCCTCCTAACTGTTAGAATATAGGCTGAGGACCTAGCGCTAAAGCTCAAACCTTACACGTGTTTAATGGGCGATATAAATAGACACGAACACGATACACCCATAGCACACTAACACTTTGTCCTTTCTCTCTTTTTTTTTTCTTTTTCTTGCACCATTACATGTTATTATCTTTAGTGCTAAGTATGTAAACAAAAGGCAGTCGCTGGCTACCTCAGAAGAAGTATTGCTCATCAGTTATTTATTAAACACCTCTTGTTAACTTATCAATCTTAATACGTATAATCTTGATAATTTCAACTATAGATTGAAAGTTAGAGAATTAATAAGTTTTACTAAAAAAAAATAAAAATCGTGAATCACAAATTAGTCATGACGTCAAATCTGATCTGCAGTTAATTTTTTCGTCCACTTTTATTGTTTTTGTAAACAAATACATACGTATGGCAAAACAGATACATCACGTTAGAAATACTATTCGCAGCTTATCAACTACTAAAATTACTATTAAAATGAAATTTAAATTTTATTACGACAAAAACATTATCGAAAGGAAAGTAAATTTAATATTAAATCTAAAAGATTATCGTGCATAGAGAATATATCAAAATTATTACATCCATTAACATTCCACTGATCCATTATCCACTGAAGGAACTTTGTTTAATTATTCCGTGATTTTGTTATTCTTATACTTGTGTTTATCTCAGATAAAAAGGTATGAACTTTTCGACCGAACTATACAATAAAATAGACTCTTGTAGCATAGAGTCACAACGAGTAATACCTCGTTTGTGATTGAGCTACATAGGTTTTAGCGCGGAACATCTTCAGTACTTGTCCACTGGAAGCAGCACTAATCCGGAAACAACCAGAACCGTAAATGTGAGTACTCTCATTTCCTCTCTGACAGAACTATGTAAAAAATTCAAAACGTAACTTAAGCATTATCGATAATATAGTTTGTACACCGAAAAACGTTATTTGATATGAACTCTATATCATATATTATTTATGATGTTACCACTGACTTGCACTACTTGTACATGTGAAACGTCAAGGCACATTTCAATGAGTTTATGAACCCAATGAATATATACATATTATGCTGTGAATTCATCTAGCGTGACTTTTGATTTCCATAAAGGTTTAAATTTCATATAACTAAGTAATAATGGTAAGAAATAATACAAACATTAATTATTTTATACACATTAGATACAATTTATAATATTTTAAATATATATTTTCGAAAAACATTTGTTTCATAATGAGGTAATGTTGTGAGCTAATGTTATAACTAATGTACAACTTTACCTCATTATGAAACGAGTTTGAACTAAAGAAGAAAGTACAAATTTCCATTGCTTGATTCAATATAACATTGTTAAAATAATATGTTTCAGAGTTTTGGTTTGCCACCACTTGTTCCAAAACCTACTGTAAACGACCAGTTCAACATTCACGATGACAATTATGGTATACCTAATCCAATGGTTTCAGGGTACGACTAAACTATTACACAATTTTATTAACAGTTGAATTTCTAACATTTAATATCAATCATATTATTATTTCTTGTTAGATTAACAGCATCTAGGCAGCACATAGGTTATGCACATCCATTGGAAGCATCTGAGAAAAGTGTAAAAAAAATAATTCTATTTATTGGAGTAACAATTGAAAATCATAGAGAAAGAACAGGACTGTTGATTTTTTTATTTCATTGTCACTTTATGACTAGGAAGGGATATTTTAAAATAAATTAATAAAGCACATAGTTAAAAATGGAAAGAGTTTGTTAGATTCAAAGATATAGTAAATGATGTTTCTTAGAAACTAAAGATATAGCTATTAACACTTAGCCAACCCCATGTGCCACAGCGAACTATACGTTTCTCACTGCAATAAACAAGCCAACCTATACACTGTCCACTGCATATTTTTCCAAGTATTGAGGACTAATGTTCACTACTTAAAAAACAAAGAAGTCTAAAAATTATTTAAGTGTTCAATTATATTCTGCGGTAATGATTTTGCTTAATGATTTCACATATTGTTTATACAAAACATCAAATTAAGAATGCATATCAAAAATATAAAAAAATAGAGGTAAAATTAAAAACATTAAAGATGACTAAAGATAAATAACATGACTTGAACGTGAAATTAAAAATTCATAATGCATTTTAATATTTTTTTTACAGTGTGGTATCGTTCAATTATAACTTTAATTATAACTTTATAATTATAACTTTATTTAGTTATAACTGATAGTGTACCTTTTTAATTAATTTTAAAACCATTAAATTGGTGTATTTTATTATGTACTGTACTTTATAAAAGCAAAAAAAGTGGTGCAATTAATTGAGAGCAGTTCCAGGTAAACAATAATTGATAATAACAAAAAAAAAAAAAAAAAGGAAAAACACGTTACTAAATTCAAAAGAGGAGGTCTCCCTGTTCGGTCATGCAGCGATATATATATTCCACAGAGGAGAGATCTCCCTGTCTTGTTGGCTAAGTGTTAAAACAAATAATATTTTTATATTGTGGTAGACAATATTTTTAAAATTATAGAAAGTGGGAAAGAAATATATTTTTCTAAATATATATATAATTTCAAAATTAAATAAAAGAATAATTTTGATAATATAAGAATGCTATTGTAAAATTGTTGACAACATACTCCATTTTAAACTACTTCTCTGTAAAGAATGAGAATTGTGACTTATTGTCTTCTCTTGTGATTTTCAATTATTTGTACAAAAATTTATAATATATATTATATATGTGTATACTTTTTAGTATGAGAAAAATCGTACTCGCATGAACATGGTGTTATTAAGAAACACACAAGGATTACATGCTCCAATGCGTCTAGCAATGGAATTAAAAGCTACTGAAAAAATTGGAAGACTTCCATTTCTTCCATCATCACACATGATGAAAGATGTGTTACTTGGAAAGGATGAAGAAATAGGGTAAATTAATTAATATATCTCATCTATCTAAATTAAATAATTTATTAGGTAGAGAAATTAATTTGATACCTTTACATTGAACCAACTACAGATCTGCCTGAAATGCAACATTTTCCTCTATTTTTGGATTTTAAACTATCAATTTTAACCATGAATTGACAAAACAAGTAACATAATAGTAATACTCAAATGTAATAAGAATTTGTGCAATTTAAAGTGACCTAAAATACAATTTCCTGTCATTTAAATAAACTAAAATTGGTCCAAAAGTAACAGAGATAAATAAATGCTAAATCATAAATATCTAAAAGCCTTATACAAAAAAAAACATTGAATTAATTTCTATATCTAATATAAATAGATTGTATAAATTTATGCATTTATGTGAGATTTACAGCTATAAAAATAAACAAATTGCATATAAGGTAGAGTAAAAAAGTAGAGCACTCATTAGAATTTTTAGTAAGTAAAACAATTTTGTATTTAAGTTCCCTTCATTATATTCATAAAAATATGTATTTGCATAAATATTCCCAATCTATTTATAATTATACATGCATCCTCAGGACATTAGTTTATAATTTCGGAAACATTGATTAATATAAATATTAAGATTTTAATAACTTTTTATACATTTAGGTTTGAAGACATATTAAACATACCTGAATTTAGAGAACAAATGGGGCAACCACATGCTATTGTTGAAAAAAGTCTTGGAATATTATAAACACGGATATTTCTATTTCTAATGAGTTTGGCATTGTATTATTGAATATCTTAAGTAACAATAAATGTTTGGTTCTTATAATTAGGTAATTTATTTTAAATAGCTAGATTTATTTAAGTGAAAAATTAAATTTCATTATATATATATCTGACCATACGAGATGATCTATTCTGCTATTACATATTTTCTTAACTTCTTGAATTGCAACACGTAATTCGTTATCTTTCGTATCTTGCAAACGCATTTGAATTGATGTAAGAATTGTTTACACTTTATTTTCCTGCATATGTATTGCAAAAGGAATATGAAATTTTTCCTTGTATCTGAAATAGTAAATACACATATAACGCTACATTTTATAATCCTTTACTTGCAATAAAATTATATGATTAAACTATAATTTCTTTTAATTTACTCACAAATTATTGTATCTAATAATTGTTTTTCTTGCTTTGACATAGATTCGAGTTCAGGATTTTGTTTATAATTGTTCAGAATGTGATTCTGCGGTAAAAAATTCCCTTACTAATTTTACTATTAAAGCTGGATGTCTAAGCAATACATTTTCCTTTTTTAAAAATAAATGACATAAATACTAGCATATGCAATATATTAATCTCCAAATAATATTTATTTTATTACATAAACAAAAATCCATATCATAAAATTATGAAATTAAAATTACATAATAATAATTGTTATTGTACATTGTCTTTACCAGAAGTATCCAAATTATCTAACTATTCATAAAAACATCTTTTAGTATTTTTAACTGATGCAAATAATCTCATATGTGCTACATATTGTGCAATATCTGAGTAATGTTCAACAACATTTTTAAAAAGCCATTCAAATTGTTCAGAAGTTAAAGCATTTACTTAAAATCCCACCTAAATACATATCTAATACACAAACTGTATAATTTAAAAGTTTACATGCATTAAAACTTAGTTAAAATTTCACCA
Source organism: Bombus sonorus (assembly GCA_029958995.1). Taxonomy (NCBI): domain Eukaryota; kingdom Metazoa; phylum Arthropoda; class Insecta; order Hymenoptera; family Apidae; genus Bombus; species Bombus sonorus. The sequence goes on along the minus strand of JARWAU010000008.1, from coordinate 3,342,531 downwards.
TTCATAATAAATATTATCTATACAACTAGAAATATATTAACATTTAAAACATTGTTATTTTCTTTCAAATTTATATTTTTTAATAAAAATTGTATAATTCTAATTATAATGATAAAATAATTGAAAAATGATAAGTTTTATAGTGAGGATACTTACTACTGATACCATTCTGTTCCTTTCTTGAGATATAAACTTCTTCAAACTTCATTGGAGAGAAGCATGCACGAAGTTCAAAAGATTATCAGTAATTAATTTCACGCATTTGAAACAAAATTTTTTAAATAAATCACGATTATTTTTCAAGGTATAAGTATTTATTTCTGACAATTTATATATCAGTAACATTAACAGCAATAACAACTTACAACTATAAATATAAATTACGTTTCGTTAAAAATATAAAATGATCTTCGATATATTATTGAACTATTAACGCTTAACTATGTTCCATTATTGGTAAATCAAATTCAAGGTTACAGATAAAGAGAGATTTACATATGTATTAAATAAAATAAATGTGGCATAATTCATTATATAAATATATAAACACATTTAAATATGGTTTTTAAATAATATTAATTATTCTCTCATATACTATAAAATATTCAAAATTTACTTAATTACACCTGAATGTCTAAATACAATATAAATGTAATAGTTTAAAGAACGATAATGATTTTAAAGATCTATTATATTTAATCGAATGTACGTTTTAAAAATTTAGTAGTATTCGAAAAATATAAAAATTTTAATAAATATGAGTAAATGTATTTGAAGCAATGATCTTTTGAATTGATTGAAGCAATGGATTTTTAAATATTATGTGTTTAAATGTATAAATCTTTTATTTAAATATTATGATTTAAAATATTAAACAAATAAAGTTTAAATTATTCATGATAAAAATTTTAGAAATGTATTATATTTAATCGAATGTATATTTTAGAAACATAATAATTTTCGAAATATTATAAATATCTAGATTTAATTACAAACAAAAGTATATTTGAAACAATATATGTTTTATTTACAATGTATTTAAATATTGTAATTCAACGTAAAACTTAAATTATTCAAGTTACAATGTTTTTCATAGAATATTAACTGTATTACAAAACATTACTTAAAATTTAAAATTTGTAAGAAATCATACATCGATCATTTTACGGGCGATGAAATTCAATATTATATGTGTTACATGTTATATGTGTTCGATGTAGGTATGTAATAAATTGGTAATAATTAGAATTAATTTCCTTACAACGTTATTTTGTGATAATAGATTTTGTTTACTCCTCGTTTTAGATAAACTAGCATAAAACCGCAGTTTATCCAAAGAAAAATAAATATTCAGCGCTACGACAGACATGAAAGGTTATCGCAATTAAATTACAGAACTATCAAATAGCCAGTATAGTTCAACTCCGTATCCGATTGCGAGATACTTTTACTTTACTATTAAATATTAAATTAATTTGAAATTAATCACAATATCATCATTTCATTATCAGGTTCATTATTTAAATTTTTAATAGAAAAATATAACCTTCGTATTACACAAAGCATAATTTCATATAATATTGAAAAATATGGATATTAAGATTTTGGACGGTGGATTTAGTTCACAATTATCCACTCATATTGGTGCAAAAATTGATGGCGATCCTCTGTGGACAGCAAGATTTTTAGCGACAAATCCCGATGCAGTTTATGCTACGCATTTAGATTTTCTACGAGCAGGTGCAGATATTATTGAAACAAGTACATATCAAGCTTCAGTTCCTGATTTAATGAAATATTTATCTGTAACTGAAGAGGAAGGTATAAAATTATTACACAAAGCTGTAAATCTTGCTAAAAATGCAGTGAATGATTATATTAAAGAAATTATAGAGAACAATGATATTGAAAATAAGAACCCGATCATTGCTGGCTCCTGTGGACCTTATGGAGCTAGCTTACACGATGGTTCTGAATATAATGGAACTTATGGTAAAACAACACCTCGTGATACCATCATTGAATGGCACAAATCACGTATAAATGCTCTTGTAGATGCTGATATAAATTTATTAGCACTAGAAACTATACCTTGCTGTCAGGAAGCAGAAGCATTAATTGAACTTTTAAGAGAATACCCAAACATTAAGGCATGGCTTTCATTTTCTTGCAAAAAAGACAGTCAAAACATAGTAGATGGGAGTAATTTCCAAGAAATTGCTTTACGTTGCTATAAAACGGCATTACCAGGACAAATAGTTGCCATTGGTGTAAATTGCATTGCTCCAGAAAACGTAACTCCTTTACTAAAAAATATCAATACAGGGCCAGCGAATGAATTTATACCATTAATCGCATATCCTAATAGCGGTGAAATCTATTTACAAAGTGAAGGCTGGATAAAAAATGGAAACTCTGCTTCATTTGAAAATTTTATTCCTGAATGGCTAGAACTTGGAATACGTTATCTTGGAGGATGTTGCAGAATGTATGCAGAAGATATAAAATCAATTAGAAAAGAAGTAAAGAATTTCAAGAGAAAAGGAGAGTCATAATGGATTAACTGTTTTATTTAATCAATTATTTTAAATAAGTCATTATGTTAAATGAATTATTTTTTTCCTGTTTATTTTAAGTAAAGTTCTGTGACCCATATATTAAATATTTAGAAAATATATGTAGGTTTTTATATAATCTTATATTTTGTCTAATATATCTTAACAAAATATATCAAAATTAATAACATCTATATATATATATATATATTACGATTAATAATTTTCAGTTAATATTATTTGCTACTAAGGAAGGAAGATATATATATATTTTTTTTTTTATATATTCATTGCATACATATATATTATCATACATATATATTGTTATATTTTTTTGTCATAAAACAAACTGTGTATTAATCTTGTTCATTTGTTATGTACTGCATTACAATAATATGAAAACACTATGAAAACTTAAATTCAGCACTATTAGTAATGATAATAAAAAATAACTTCCAACTTCTGTAACAAAAAATATCAATTAATGTTTATTATCAGTTAATGCTTATCACATCAATGTAATTTGCTAAATTTAAAAGTATTAGGCATATATATATGATAGATATCATAACACGTAGTTTATCGTAACATACGTAAACACGTGACTATATCTGATCTTAATATAAAAATTGTACAGTGTAGGTACAAGAAGAAAATTAACGGTTTTTGGAACAATTATACTTAAGCTTTTCACGTTAATATTTATCTTACTGATTCGTTATGGACTTTGGAATAAGTATATTTCATAAAGCCAATTGTAGAAATTATTGCCTCAGACTCGCAAACACATCTAAACGGCCAAGACGTGTGTGAAATAATAAAAGTTGGTTTTCTCGATGTTACAAACGCATTACTATTACACAAAATTATAGTTATATTTAAAATGTTTAAAACTGAAAAATAATTTTATATTTCTACTCGTGAATAGATATTCTTGATATTAAAAATATTTGATAATAATTTTAAAAGAGAATCATGCAAGAAGTGAAGGTGTTAGATGGTGGATTTTCTACACAATTAGCAACTCATGTTGGTGATATAATAGATGGTGATCCTTTATGGACTGCACGATTTCTTGTTACGAATCCTAATACAGTTATTTCTACACATTTGGATTTTTTAAAAGCTGGAGCAGACATAATTCAGACAAACACTTATCAAACATCTGTTGATGGTTTTTCAAAGTATATGAATCTTTCAGAAGAGGAAGGTCTTAATTTGTTTTCTAAAGCTGTAGATTATGCTAAAGAAGCTATAAATTTATACAAAGATGAGATAAAAAATAAAAGAAATGTTATAAATGCAAATCCATTAATTGCTGGATCAGTTGGGCCTTATGGAGCCTGTTTGCATGATGCTTCAGAATATACTGGAAAATATTGCTCAACTGTGTCAGAAGAAATTCTTATGGATTGGCACAGACCACGTATTCAAAAATTAATAGAAAGTGGCATTGATATGTTAGCTATAGAAACAATTCCAAGCAAGCTAGAAGCAAAAGCACTGGTTAAATTATTGAAAGAGTTTCCAAATAGTAAAGCTTGGTTGTCTTTCTCATGTAGCTACGATGGAAAGAGCATAGCAGATGGCTCTCATTTTCAGGACATAGCACTATGGTGTTACAAGGAAGCCTTGCCAGGACAAATTTTAGCAATTGGAGTCAATTGTATCGCACCACAAAATGTAACTTCTTTATTAAAGGGAATAAATGAAAATTGTAAACAAGACTTTATACCACTGGTAGTATATCCTAATAGTGGTGAAAAGTATACAGTAGAACAGGGTTGGGTGAAAAAAGGAGAAGGATATTCTTTACAGGAATTTATACACGAATGGCTTGATTTAGGTGTTCGATACATAGGTGGATGTTGTAGAACAAATGCTGTAGATGTGAAGAAAATACGAGTAGAGGTAGAAAAATGGAAAAGTAATTAAATATTGAAATTCTATTACATATATTGCATATTTACACTACAGGATAAAAATAAATCCTTCAGAATATGAGCAGAAGATTTATTAAAATATTTTTATACATATTTATAATTAATATAAAATATTTTTCCTATAATCATTTATGGATTACATTTTATATTGGATATATTTTAAGAAACTTTCATTTCTAAATGTAAAAATATATATGTACATAAATTGAGAAAACAGATTTTTGCACAATTTCTCCTTTAACAAAATAAATGTATGATAATGTGTATATACATATATTTAATGATCAAGCCTAATAATATAATTAATAAAATTTAAAGATCTTTAAATATTCTTTATAATTAAAGCTCAAACAAAGAATATGTCAAAAGATTTCATAACTATTTATTAAATATGTAAAAAATTGGTTACAGAACAGTATAAATTTCTTATCTATCAAAATACATTCAGTTTATTAATATAAATTATATATTATTTATATCATATTAAAAAAATTCACATTTCATGTATGAAATTTAAACAATAAAACAAATACATACTTCAATATTGAATGTTTTACAATATTGACATTATTACAAACAGTTATACGTAATGTGAATATCTATATATTAATTCTCCAAAGACTGGAAAATATAAACCAATTCATTACCTATATAATATAAACTTCCTTCTACATTTACATTTACATTTTTGTTTTCTATATCAACATTAAATACGCAATTGGGTGGAATATGAGTTTTACCTTTTAATATATTACCGGGCCTAGTCTTTATCCTCGGTCCCATGAGAGGATCATTATAGCGATACAGAGAAATTGACATTGGATCTAAAAAAAATAAAAAATTTAGTGAATAATGTAAGTTAGGTCAAATCAATTTGATTTATGCATACTCTTTATAATTTTGTTTTCTTTTAATATTCGTGATATTATATCCTCTATAGTGTCTCCATCTGCTATTATAATGTCCATTCTAAATAAACCACTGTACTTCTGTGGATTTATGATGCATACTGACACTCCTTGCTTAGTAGAAAAATTCATGTAAGGTGCACCTGGACAACATTCCTCCTTCGTTTTTTCTGGAGCTTCATCCGTATACTTTATCATGATATCCTCTAGCTAGATGTGAATAGAAAATTATTAAACCTAATAAAAAATATTGAAAAGAATATAATACTTACATCTAATGTATTTTGAAGATAATTTTTGTTATCTTGGAGAATCTTAAACTCATCAAAATCTAACGTTAAATTCAATGCACTTAATCCGACAAGTTGCATTTTCTCTTTCATAACTTGTACAAATGGCATTACCCGTTTCATATGTTTTTTTAATTCCTGTAGTTTTCCCAATTCTGTTGCAATAATTTTATTTTCTGGTAGTTTATTGTCATTTTTCTGAAAAATAATTTTGCATAAAATATTTTAGTATAAATACATAAATTAATTATATTTATAGTATTCACATATGGTATGAACAGAAGAATAGATTAGAGCTTAACGATTAGTAACTTAGAAAAGGATAATTAAAGCGGGTGAGAGTGCAATAGGTAAACATAGGAAATAAGAGAAAAAATACTAAGTTGGAAATATGTCCTAAGCCAATAGGCGAGAATTATATATAATAATAAAATATTTCGAATATTCTATTATATATTACTTACAAGATATAAGTCTTTCATTGTAGATAAAATAGTACTTTGCCAAGGAGGATACGTTTTAGCTACCCAAATAGTACCTTGATTAGGTTTCTCTGTAACTGATGTTTCATTTTTTCTCTTAGGTGCTTTCTTTGGCGTTAAATAATTTTTTAAGAGAATCCTAAATGAATGTGCAGCATCCATAAGATATTGTGATGATTTTATAAGAACTTCATCTATTTCGCCTACTTGGGGCCATTTGGCATTTAATATACTACCTTCCTATAAAAATGTTATTTCATTATTTTTAATATTAATAAGTTCATTATTAAATTTTATTTATTTCATTTAAATTTGTTGTAGTCATTGCTTAGAAGTTGTATTAAGTAGAAAAAACTTACTTTACCAATTAGAGACCACACATGTTCTGCTACATGTGGACAAATTGGAGACAAGAGAATAATTTGAAGTTCTATGAATTTCATAATTAATGTCCAACTAATGCCATCTAGAGAACTCAATTGTAAATATTTATCTCTTGCTGCTTGTAATTCAAAGAATCCTGTTCTTAGTGCTTCTTTGTATAACATTTTCGAATAATTTTCTCCGGTTTCTTGTATTTTCAAGTTCATTTCACTGATATAATTGTAAACTTAATATAGATTTTATAAATTTTTCAAAACGAAACTTTATGAATATTTTCATAAGTACCTTTCGAAAACTTTGTCATTAAATGTAGATGATTGTCTTTGTTTATAGGTATCTTTCGAATCCAACACTTCTTTAACCCATTCAATAAAATTATATAATCTAAGAATTCCAGCATCAGCCATGTTTTCTACGAAATTAGCATCTTCTACTGAATCACCAGCATCAGCTAGACAAAGTCGCATACCATCTGCAGAAAACTTCTCTACAGCTTCAGTAAGTGTTAAGAAGTTACCCTCTGATTTAGACATCTAAGAAAATTACTTGTCATTTTCTCCAATAATTGTAGAATGTATTAAGAAAATCATATTTTTTACCTTTGCTGAATTTAAGAGGAGATGACCATTCGCTCTGATACCTTTTGGCCATAACTCAGATTGTTTAGGCCAGATTGCAGTATGATTATAAATGAAGAACGTTAGATGATTTTGTACTAAATCTTTCCCAGATACTCGTAAATCTACTGGATACCAATAATGAAATTCACGTCGCATATGATCTAATGCCTCTTTCTTTATATCTGTTTTCGGAAACTTTACATCTTTGAAAAATATATAATCCCATACTTCGGATGTCATTTCATTAGCTCTATAAGAAAATAATTCAAACATAATTTCTTTTTATAAAAAAAGCTAATGTTAATTAATAAATAACTAAAAGTTAATGTTAAAGCAAATAATAATTTTAGTAGAAATTTGGAATTTTACTTTATATTGTAAGTATTTGGTTTTTCGCCTTTGAAAGTCCCTCCTTGTAATAAATGTGCCACGGTATAATAAGCCATGTATATTGTTGAGTCTGAGAGTGATTCTATCAACCAACTTTCATCCCATGGTAATCTAGTACCTAGAATTTATGCTTATTATATGCTAGAAAAATTACATAACGTCTTTTCCTTACGAAGTATGTAATCTTACCAAGTCCGTAAGTTCTTGAACATGCATATTCATGTAACCAATTAAGACAGGCTATAAAATTCTTCCTCACTTCTTCATGGAAGGTGTTGAGATTATTTAAAGCTTTCATTGCTTCGTTTCTCCAAGTTTCTTCACCATAATCCAAATACCATTGGTTACATAAAGCTACTACACACTCATCATTTGATCGTGAGATTATAGTTTTTTCAGGTTCATAATATATAACTGCTTTTCCCTCGTTTATCAATTCTTTTTGTATTAGCTTTTTAACTTCTTGAACTTTTTTTCCTTTATATGGACCAACTAGCAATATACCATCATAAAATCCTTTCAGATATACCATTTCTTTGGCTTCTAATAGTTTAGCTGTGTCATTTTGAGATTGGATTTTTAGCTTATTGTATAAAAATATCGCAGATGAATTCCCGAATTCGGGTATTTCGAGAATAGATATCTATCATATACAATTTTGTTAATTACATTTTAGCTTATAATTTGATACCTTTATCATTATAAAAATACACTACACTTACAGGATCATAAGGCAGCACCATTTCATCAGTTATACCATATTTCTCTCTAAGACCTTGTTTTTTTTTTAGATCCATTAAAGCTGCATAATCATCAGGAGAATCGCTAGGTACAGAGGTAACAATTCCAGTACCTTTGTTTTCTTTAATAGTTAACATTGGCAATGTGTAAATCACTTTATTAAATGTAAGAGGCGCTTCTATTGGTAGTCCTAATATGTCCTATCAATTTTATATTATTTATTACATGATATCATTATAAGCAGATTTTTCCTTATAAATAGTAAAGAAGGATATTACTTTTCCAGTAAGTTCTAATGCAATTTGTATCTTCCCCTCCTCTTCAAAGAAATCTTGGTAAGACATATTTCGAGCTGCTCTTTTTGTTGAAATATAAACATCTCCATTCAATAGTGTATAAGCAATGTAATTTATATCTGGATGAACCCAGCAATTTGTTTGACCATACATTGTTTCTGGTCTTAAAGTGCCAGCTACTAAATAAACTGGTTTGCCAGAAAGAGATCTATAGGAATATATGAAATGTTCAATATTTAGATCAAATTTTGTAAATTTATTTGTAATACCTACTTTAAACTTGGAGGATAAGGTTCCTGTAGTTTCATTTTAATTAATGTATATTCTTGTGGTCCTACACCTTCTCCAATTGATCTATCGTGATCCATACAAGGTTGTCCATCTTTTGGTGAATAAATTGAATATCTTTTTCCATATTTTATTTTGTTTCTAGCTTTTAGATGTTGAAATTGCCAACGTACAAATGAATCAAAGAATGGGTTTGCATCAGTTGTAATAAATGTTCTGCGCCAATCCACCTAGAACAAGTTTCACATTGTTTCTTTTTTCAAAAATTATTACATATTTATTATCAAGTTATATATTTTGTCTTACATGTAAACCAATTGATTTTAGATCTTTCACAGCAAGAGGTGGAAAATAGTCTAACCAATATGTAGCATCAGCAAATTTCTTGATGTCCTCATCTTTTAAGCCAAGTGTTTGCATAATTTGCCATTGATATTTTGCAGTAACATTTTTTGCAACTGCTTTACTCTAAAAGTAATAATCATTTAGGAAATAAAATATACGAATATTTTAAGAATTAATAATGTATTCTTTACCTTTGTTCCTTTGCTTTTGTCTTTTATTATTACATCTTCTATAACTTCCTCAATTCTTTTTTCGTTTGGAAATTGTGGTGGATATCCATATAATTCCATTTCTCTCTTTAACTTATCAGCACATGCTTTAATAGGCATACCAGTACAATGAAAGCCAAATGGAAAAAGGACTTTCTTTCCTAAAAGACGGTTGTACCTTATCGCAAACTATAAGTTATATAATAAATTAAAACTTTTATTTAATTTATACTTGTATAAATTATCTTGTTATTATGAAATGCTTACCTCACATTTTGATAATGAAAATGTATGACCAAGATGAAGTCTTCCATTCATGTAAGGGAAAGGAAATGTCCCAAGAAACTTTTCGTCAGAATTTGTCTTTGGTTCCAAAGGTGCATCTGCCTCAAATATTTTCTCAGCTTCCCATTTTGTTTGCACATCTCTTTCAATTTTTTGAAGATATTCTACTTTAAATGTCCCCTTCCTTTCTATTGCCTATTTGTAACAAATAATTATAAATATTAGGTTGGTATATATGAAATGTTGTTTCTTTGAAATTTGAATTTGACACATCAATATTAGATATTAAATTTTATTTTATCGTTAATCACATTAAATAAGAAATTATAATCAATATTAAAAATATTTACAATGAATATGAAAATTAAATAATTAGTTGCCATTAATAATCAAAATAATCGAGAAATATTTTTATGAAACCTTACATTTAGAAAAATGCCATGAAAGCTTTTAGAAACATAAATTTAGTGTTTGAACAGGTTAAAAACCTATTTTGTTTGGATAATTTTTAATGCATAAATTATTTTTAAAAGAATTGTAAATAAAGTTTGTACCATAAATTCTTATTTTATACAGCACGTGAATTTAATAAATAATTTTAAGTAAAAAGCTTTCAATTTTAATAAATAAGTAAATATATAAATTAAAATATAAAAATTATATAAATAAGTTAAAATATGGGTTTTTTAAATAAGATTTAATTAACATTTAAAATAAAACAATTAATCAAACAATATAGTCCCTTTGTTTAAGTAATATAAGAAGCTAAGCGATTGAATTTTATTAATTACGGCTGGTACATTTTATCCTTATAGAGGTTATTTATCTTAACTTTTCAATTACTATTCAGATTTTGATTAAATACATTAATAATAAATGAATATAGTTTCCAAAAAAGTAGTATTAGTAGTACCATTTTGTTAAAGTTACAAGATCCAACAAAATCTGACTTAAGTACGTAAGTGCTGAATACCACGTGTTAACGTTCTTACAAGATACTGAACAGGTTCAATAGAAAATGATGCAATTTACACAGGTAAACGAATAGATGATAAATATTTCATTAAATGATACAGCACTTGATAAAACATAAAAGAAAACTTTTTAAACAAATTTTACTGAACTATATAAAGAAATCTACATCAGAAAAAAATATTTTCATGTATATTTAATGTTATCCATATATTTTATTTAAAAAGTTTTTAGCTTATAGCTAAAGTAGTGATGAGAAATACTTATTCATCAATTTAAAATATGTATTTCATTACGTATTAGCACAAAAAGGCAACGGTGGTAATGAAACAGATTTGGGGAATTGATCAAAGGAAATTCAAAGAGATTATAATAGAAAAATACGAATGTTCGATTGTCTGTATACGGGACAGAAATCTGGGAATGGAAAGAATTCCGTGCAATGGCGAAAGGCAAGCAATAACGTTTTACATTACGTATTAGCAGAAAGAAAATTTAGCTACACGCTAAAATTTACAGCGCGGTAAAATTTATATAAAAATGCAAGATTTTTATATATTTAAGAATTGGTTTCATAAAATGAAAGTAAAAGATAGTATATTAGAATAAACACCAATCTTCAATAAATATGAAAACATAAGTTTTTAGTAAATAAAAGGTTTTATTTATCGTACTTAATTTATTTATATTTATAAAACATATTTTAAGAAGCATAAATTGTATTAATTTTACTTCACAGTTCTTTATAAACAATACGGATTTTATTGTTATTTCACATTATAAGTTTATATAAATATGCTTACATACGTGTAACTGATTTTAATCCTAGTATTGAAAAACATTTTTCCATTATAATTGCGGTAGCTTCTGTTAATAAAATACGGCCGATATTCACGTTCACTATCTCCCCAAGTTCGTTTTTTTCAACGCAATAACAGTTATCATAAAATTCCGAAAAAGCGCATGAAATCTCGTAACAATACTCGCAGAGCTGATGCAAGTATAAATTGTTTGTAATTTTTATTAGTACATCAGGAAATTTAATTAATACTTTGGCTAACTTCCACTCCTTCTCGTGTTCCAGTGAAATTGGAGTATCCTCTGCTATTTCACGTAATTTTTCCTGCGAAATATTAGCGGCCCTTGCAATAGAACGTATTCTTGTTAAAGCATATAGCAAGTACACTGCAGTATTGCCTTTATCTTCCAACATTTTATCAAAAGAAAATACGTATTCGTGATTTCTGTTGTGCGATAAGTCTGCATATTTTATGCACCCATAAGCAATAGATTCTTGAGCAATTTTTAATTCTTCCTCTGTGAGTACTTTGTCACGTTCCTTTTCTATCAGTTTCTCTAGTGCTCTCTTCAAACCTTAAATAATAAATAGGGATGTGAAAAAATTGTTCTAATTATAACATGATGAATGTTTTATAAGGTTTCATAACTTTAGAAGGTAAATTACCTTCATCAAGTAAATCACTTAATTTTACTGTATCTCCAGATCTAGTTTTAAATTTCTTTTTATCATTGCCAAGAACTACACCAAATCCAACGTGGTCTATTCTATGACGACTTTCTATAATACTTGCTCGCTTAGCACAGTTCTTTAATACTTGAAAATGCATAGATTGACCAGCATCTGTTACATATATTACCTATATATAAATGGAATACACACAGATATAAAAATAATACATTTTATTAAAATATAATATTGAAATATATGCAAAATATACCCAATCTGCTTTTTCTTCTTCTATACGCTGCTTCATAGCTGCCATGTCTGACGTATCATAAGTAAAACCACCATCGGATTTTACAATGGTCAGAGGAATTTCATTATTCTGTTTGCTCCACATTACTTTTCGTCCTTCATCTTCTTCTAATAGCCCTTTCGCTTCTAAATCTTTTACTATAGCTTCCATATGCTTTTGATAAAAAGATTCCCCTCTTTCTATCAACTTGATATCTAGACGAGTGTATATCTTCTCAAATTCTATATTCAAAACATAGGTATTTTACATTACACTTATAAATATTCCAGTTTTTTAATTTTCGCATCGATTGTTTTACCTTTTCTGGAAACATCACAAATTAGTTGCCATGCTTTTATCATATCAGGATCAGATGCTTGTAACTTAACAACACAGTTGTAGGCGCGCTTTTTAAATTCTTCATCTTCATCGAATCTCGTCTTTGATTCCTTATAAAAACTCTACAAATTTTATAATAATTTATTAAAATAATTCTTCACAATTATAATATACATAGAGCTAATCGTAAAATAAAAACGTATTTAGAATTACTTGAAGGTCCGTAATAGGTGGAGAGATAGATAAACAATCAGGGAACTTATCTTGAAGATGAGCTATCAACATTCCAAATTGAGTACCCCAGTCACCGATATGATTTATTCTCAACACATCGTGTCCTAAAAATTCTAACAATCTTGCGATGCTATCTCCAATTATGGTGGACCTTAAATGTCCAACATGCATTTCTTTAGCGATATTGGGACTAGAGAAATCTACAATTACTTTTTGTCTTTTTGTATATGGTGGAAATGCTTCCCCATTTTTCACTAATGTGTTTAAGGTTGATTGTGCAAATTCCCTTTTTAAATATATATTTATAAAACCTGCACCAGTGACTTCCAACTTGGAGATTAAGCTTGATTCTTCCACTTTTGACATAATGTTCTTTGCAACATCTTGCGGCTTTGTTCGAATTTCTGTATAAATATAAAAATACGTATATCAATATATCCAATATATTAAAATTTAATATTGATATTATTATATATCAATATTCATACGATGTTTCTTACCATTGTTATTGAGTTGTTTAGAAAGTGGCATGGCACTGTTACATTGGTAATCTCCAAATTTTGGATTATTACTAGATGTTATAATTACTGGAGGATCACAAACATCAGGATATGCAACTGAGATTGCTTCCTTAAATAAATTAGACAGCGTATCATATATACTGATTACATTATTCTCTGTCATTTTCAATTTGTTTCCTAACTTTGCTCTTTCAGCTTTAACAGTCTGTTAAGATCAAACAAGAATGTATCATTATTTTATTCACAATAAAGTGAAAGTCATAAAATTATTAAAAGTATTTTAGATAAAACAGACCCTCTTTAGGATAGCCACTCTGTATTTTAATTTAATATTTTCTTGTTCTAATTTTAGATATTCATCTATAGGTACAAAATTTATCATAAAATTATTAGTTGTGACATTTTGTTGTAAGAATTCAATTTCTTTCCTTAAAAGAGCTATTTCTATTTCCTGCAATATACATATGGAAACTTTATAACCTATATAGGAGTTAAGTGACAACTTTAAAGATTACATTTCGCAGATTTTGTTAAATTCTTAAACAGCAAATACAAATCAACAATGTACTTTACCGCCTCGGTTGCTCTTTTGTGGAAATTTTCCAAATTTATGCTGGTCATTCTATTTAAAGTTTACTTTCGGAGATTCTACAAAAATAATGCACGTGGATGTTCCAAAAAATCTGATTTCTCCGTTACTTAATCCAAAATTTGGAATCAGATCATATTAATAGTAAATTACAAATGTAAATAATATATAATATGAAATCAAATGTAAGAAAAAGATTTAAAAGATTTTCATAATTCTATGTATATATAGATACCTGTATACATATGTACTTATTTAAATTATAGCTCATATAAATTAACGGGTCTTTTTACAGTAAATATTTGCATAATTTTATTGTACAAAAATACAAATGTATTCAATAAAAAACTAAAAAGTCGTTTAATTGACAACATACATATTAATTTTTTCCGGAAAAATACATTTAATCGATAGATAAATGTAATTTACCTGCTAAAGAGTAGGGATTTTTTATTATCACTTATGCAATGTTTGTATAATTTTTAAGTAAAAAATTTGAAATTAATTTAAATAACAAAAAATATATTAATTTTTATTCAAGATTATACACGTAATGGAACGTGAATTAAAATAAAATGAATGGAATTACTAAAAAGATATAATTGTAAATTGTGAAATATTATGGGATGTAAAAAAACAAAATAGATTTTGTTGACTAAATTACTTAAAAGGGTAGTTAGAGAAGTAGAATTTCTTTTTATATCAATTATTTATTTTCCATACAAATTATAAACATGTTTTTCAAATACTGTACATATACTGAATTCTATTATATTTTTAAACCTCTAATTTAATGATATATCATTTCGTTCTTTATTTACTTGTTAAATCAACTACTTTGATCCTCGTTTCGTTTTATTTATGATAATATACAGGTAGATCCCATTCTTTCTGATCATTATTTCATTTAATCATTTTTATAATCAAGCTCAATTCTTTGATATGGCAGTTCCAGGATATGAAGAAATATAAATTGCAAATAGATCAGTGAGTTTCATATTTTCGTAAATAATTTAGCTATTATAAGAATCATAGTCGATGTTTTCATAGAGATAGTAATTTCATAAAGTTAAAATTTAAAAAATTGAATTATTTTCAAATCAATAATTATTTATTTAAAAAACATTAATATTTCAACTATTTTATTACTGTAATTTTTAATTACTAAACAAATTACTATAAACAAATAATTTTTACACACGAGTCTCTATGAAAATACTGATGAAAAACTACTACACCTTTTTTTAATTCCAAAAGATTTTACGATTTACAATAAATGAATTTTTTGTTCTCGCCAGAGTATTTTATGCAGTACACAAAACGTAGTCACTGGAACTTTTTCTTTTGATGATTTCTTTTTTATGTAAATATGTACAAAGATATTTAACAAATTTCGTCGGTTTGTCATCGATCGTATCATATATTGTGTACAGTGCAAATCCTTTCATTTCCTCCCTAATCTACTTCTGCGTTTTTTATCTTTATGGATTTCAAATTTTTTCTTTTTTATTTGATATCATCAATATAGAGTGAGAGAGTGCTATTTTCTATCTTCACAGAAGACATAGATAAATATATATTTTCATAATCTTTCCTTATAAATGTAATTCGCTTATTTTAAAATCATTATTCGTTAATGTTAATAATATTAGTGTCGGTGCTTCTTTTTTGCGATTTCAAACTCCTCCCGTTTTTCCTCGTAATTTTCTTTTTTGTTAAAATAAAAATTCGCAGAACCAAAACGATATTTGAGTATCTTCTAAATATATTGCATAATTCCTTGCTGTTTTAATAATAACGATTTATTCCGGGTCGAGTTAGAACCATCAAATGTTTCTTTATTTAATTAATATCAACAAATTCATTCTCATCGCAATGTATTATTATTTTTGTTTTATATTCTTCCATTTTATGTTCTTCCATATAAATACTCTTCAAATATTAATAATTATTAGTAACAAAAACTAATAATCAAATTTGAAATCAGTCACTATTTTCGAAATTATATTAATGGTTCCAACTCCGTCTTAATATAGACACAATTTAGCGCAAAATTACAATTTATAGATATAATACGTAAAAATGAATCTTACAATGAATTATTACAAAAAAAAAAAGGTAACAATAAGTAAAAACTGCGAAAATTGTGAAAGCTGCCAGTTATTGAACGAAAGCCACATATATTATTATTTAAATATGTAAGTTCCTTCGTTATTCAGTCAATCACTTAGCGAATTTAATTCTCACCCCGAATAAAAAGCGACATATTTCTGACTAAAAGAGAGATCAAAATACATTGCCACTTGTTGCGTAAAAATTAATTAAAGTAAAGAATACAGTAAGTATTAATTATTTTCTTAAAAGTATACATAATTTGTTTCTGTATTATCTTAATATTCACTGCTCCATAGGCAAGTCCTGTTTCAGAACAAGGAATTGATCAGATTAAAGAATACGAGAAAAAGATTCCTGTGCATTCACAATATGTGTAGTCTCTGTGAGAGATGTGATTAAATAAAATTAACTGTAGGATTTTTAATATATGGTCCTCTACTCTTTTATGTGATCGTTACTAAAAAACAGAATCTGAATGTCAAACATTTCTGGTCCATACATCGAAATGATATTAAGTACGAAACACAAACAAGGTTTTGGATGAACTCCGTTGAAAGTGCGCTCAAATTTAGAGAGCTGCGATGAAGTCACGTTATTACGTAGTACTTCTTCATAAACAAACTGGAGAATTACGCTCAAGGAACGGATTTTATTTTTATGCTCTTGAACTAATTTCAATGTTCTCCGGTTGAAAAGCATTAAGATGATTGTATCACCAAGTTAGAGAGAAGAATATCTCTGTTCAATGGACGTCGTCCGTATCTAGTGCGCGCAATCGATAGAATCTGATGTACTCGCTTCAGTAAATGTGTAGTAGAAAGATAAAAACAAACGAAGTACGCTAAGTAAGAAAAGTCATTCGTGTAAGAACTATAGAAAGAGGAAAAGAACAAAAAAAGGAGAATAAGGAAGAAAGATTTTAGAGTAAGAAATAAAATGATTACAGAAAATACAAACACATCCCTCTAATCTAAGTGTCGCTGCCTAAGAGTGGGTGGGTTTGCACAACTGTAAGTGCGTTTATTAAAAGACTCTTTCAAAAAGTAAAAATCATTATTTTCTTTCATCTGATCATTGAGGATTAAAAAGCTTTGCAGCAAAAAATTCTTACCGTTAGTCGTAATACAGCTAAGAAAAAAAAAAGAAAAAACAGTTCTACCAACAAAAAGCTTAAGAAAAGATCTGTTGTAATGATTACTCCTCAACCTTACTTGGTTGGATAATTAAAAAAAGAGAAAAAGAGAACTATAATGATAATTGTAAGCAAGGAAACTTAAGAAATCATAATGGCATTATCTCTCTATTCAACTTCCATTTCGTTTAAAACTTAGAAATCACTTAGATAACTTTATACACGATCATTTATAACAATGTAAATCGTAATCATTGCATTAATATTTAACATATATATTCTTATATGTAATATATGTATATCTGTGTGTGGATGTCTTGTCTGATCTATTTCCTAGTTTAATAATAAAACTATAATACTAAATTATGTTGGTACCACGCCTTTCCGAGATCAGAGTCTGTTTCTCATATTATTCTTATTTTTTATGTATTTTTTCTATTTGTTTCTCTTCTTCATTTTGGTATACATACACTATATATCCCCGACACGCATTTTTTTTCCATACCAAATTTATTGTCGTTAATTTCAACTTAACTTTTATTATATCTCTTTTATTAAAATCGCGACAAATTCGATCGTTTGCAAGCGAATGACGGAATATTCATAAAATATATATATTATATATATATATGATTATATCTGTTTTAATATAAAATTTACAATTTCGTCATCTGGAACGCGCTTCCTGCGAACCACAAGCAGGAAATCCTTTCCACGATACGTTAAAACACGCGTACCAATTCTTTTTGCTTTTAGTACAATTTCTTTCAGCTTTTTGAATCAAACTCAAGCTCGGGCTGGCCAGTACTTCGAACGTGTGAAGGTGTACATGTATCCCTGTATGTATGTGTAATATATTTATGTATCGTGTATTTCAAGTTCTCTTTAAGGAGTTTTATAGAAAATGTTCGGAAATACTGAACAAAACAACACCTAATTAGAATAAAAAATTACATGATAAGATTAAAAATCATGCAAAAAAAGTACATTTATACAACAATCGCCCAATCTACTTTCTGTTTGTAAAAATAAACATTGAATAAACACATGATTCTATATGTTTTATATATATTTTTTTCCTTCATTTAATAACAGAACATTTTCGATAGAAACTCTGTTATACATAGACGCGAAATGTATGTACTCGTGTATAGTAAGAGCGTGTTTACAATCATGTATTCACGCTTAACCCCTTGAAGCGTACATTTTAATGACCTTTACAAAAATTTACAATTTAGAAAAAATGAGAAAATAAAATCTTAGAAATATTTACATATTTCATATGTAAATGAATTAAAATCAAATTTTAGTATTCACACAATGCATGATATGAATATCATATTTATATCCCTGGTGAAGGATGAAAAGACGAATATGAAATGAAATAAAAAAAACTTAATATTGGTGGTTGTATGAAATAACCATGACGCTTTAAAGGGTTAACATTTTTATGTATAATCGTGTGTATGCGCGTATGGATGAATTTTTTTATGTGATGGTAGGCACTGATGGGGGTGGATGGCTGCATGGCGAGCAGGTTCAAGCAGGCTAATCCTTGATCAATCTGTATATGTGATGCTGTGCACCGTGCTCAGACGTCGATACCTCAAACACGTATGCTGTGCACAATAAAGTTTCCTGCGTATCCCTGTTCGTTACAACCTGCAATTTAAAATAAGAAATCAAACCATTTTGATATTTATAAAAAAGGAGGGTAGTAGATCGATTTTGCACATCGCTGCCGAAAGCTTAAACAACAATTTGGGACATACGGTGTGAACTCAGAATTGTTTCTTTCTGTCTTAGTATGTTTAATTTAAAATATATATTAGATGTATCTAACTCTTAAATATTTACAGTACATACATAGTACATACATATTTGTACATACCTTTATTTTTCAATAAAGCGTTTTTTATTAGGTTCTTAAGTACGAAATTTTTGTAATCATATGAAGTTACTATTAACAATAAGTGATACGAAATTTATTATAGTCTGACTTAATTAATAGGTATATAAATGCATTAATAATTGCAGTGCTGCACAAATACTTTTTATAATTACTATACGTGCTTAAATATCTAATTATCGAAACTATCAATTTTCGAAATTGTATATGTTGGGAAAAGAGAAAAATATTCTGGTAAGAAATTGTATATCATACCTGGAGAATGGTAAAATTCTCGAGAACGCTATTCATCATGTACTTTTCCGGCAGGTGCTTCAATTTATGTATAAAGTTGATCATATACTCGCACATAGGTGAACGGCTAATACGATAGACGAACCTGCCATTCTCGAACCTAGCATATTCTGTCTCCACTTTTTCCACCACCTGTTTTCCGAAAGAGCAGACTTTGGTCGAACACGTTATCGTCATGTTCTCGTTACTCTCGTACCTATAAAAAACAAGTTTAACCAGTGTGGAAGATTCCTTTGGTAATTTTTAATAATTAATTAGAAATTATTTTGGAAAAAATGGAAAATTGGTTCCAATCGTAAAATTCTAGTACAAATAATAAGTTATTTTCAAACAAATTGTATTAAAATCTTTGATAAAATCTTTATTCGATGTTTATTCGCTCGAATACATTTTTTTATCTTAGAAATTTATAAAGATAATTACACATATACATACGCACTAGAGACTTTACTTTTGCTCGGTCAAACAACTTCAAACACGAAATGAGAGACTAATACTACTAACGTAACGATTGAATGTAAAATTGAATAGAATCCAATGTATCCGTAATTCCGTAATTCAGCGTATTGGAGGGAATTCCCGGAATTAATGTTACCGATTTATTCTGAATGGAGCAGATTTTGTGCAATTTTTCCATGAAATAGAGAATAAAATAAAAACAACAGCCGATGGTCGGTAATTAAATTCCAGAAAAAAAGATAAACCAAAATCACAGTACAAATCCAAGAAAAATATATCAAATAAAGCTTCGAATACTAATGATTAAATTCAAATTGAAATTTATCGAAAAGTGTCATTTGAATCGTATTTGATCAAATTAAATTACGTAAAAAGAGAACTGAATGTTCTTTCTAAATTATGTAAAAAGAACTATAAAAGGTGTATAAAAAATCTTATATATCAGTTCATAAATGTCATTGCCGTCTAAGATTTAAGCTGTTTCTGTAGAATGCGTGTAACTGTGATATTAATAAATTATTTCATTTATTAATGCCCTAATCTATGTTCTCATTGTATTTCTTTTATCATGTATACCTCAAATCTAATCATGGAAAAATACTACTTTCTGTTTTACAAAAGAAATTGCTTATTTCATTTAATGCGTGCTACAAGAAAAATTAAAAGTTCCATTAAATGACAAATGGAACAATTAAAGACTCGTAATAAAAATTACATTCGTCTATGTTTGTTTTCTTTTAACGGAAACAAAAGACTATTTTAATTTATCTTAAATTTTTGTTCAAGGTATCTCAATTTTCGAAAAAATTTAAATAATTTCATGAGCCATAAAGTCCATGAGTCCTTAAAATTCTCCTATATAACCATAAAGTGACATTAAAATAAAAAAATGAGATAAATGTACCAACTCATCATGTTTTTATGAACTTCAATTAGTAAATTACTGTGGGAGACGACCCTGGTTTGTTTTAAATCTTTGTTAATTAAGCATTTCATTACTTACTGGCTTGTTACGCCGTAGAAAGCTCCAGCCTCGTCCTGAATGTTCGTATTGAGATCAGCCCAGAATTTAACCAGGAAGAAGGCCGCCTGTGGTCCCTTGTCGTAAAGTTCCTTCAGGCCGCCCTTTTTCTCTGGGAATTTGTCATATATTTGCCTGACATCAACAGCCTCTAGCAATGGATCCGCGTAAGTCGCGGATCCTCCTATGTGGACGAACAGGTGCTTGTGGTACTGTAAAGGAAAAAGACGAAAAAAAAAAAACAATTCGAATTGTTTGTCGGGATGAAATTGCGACTTTTGGTCAACAACACCTATCCCTGATTACTCCAAGCATTAATTTAATGGGGGTAATTTAGTCTTCGTCTCGTTTTAAATATCAGCCGACACTTTGAGAACTCGAAATAACTCGAGCGAATAACTATTCGATTTTATTGCGACTACTTCGTACAGATGGAAAAAAGCTCCCGTTAATCTGGATATAACGTTGAATATACGATTTGTTAAGTGGTATAACCGTTTTCATAGTTTTCTTTTATACCGGCAGAAAGTTTCAACCGAGATGTTGTAAAAAGATTAAAAAAAGTTGAAGTAGGAATGGTGTAAATTCAATTTTGTACATAGTACTTGTACATGTGTCATATTGTACATAGATATACGTACATCTATATTCTAATTTTATGAAAGACAGTTAATTGAAATACCGTCAATATGTTTCAATATGATAATAAGTTTATATAACATTTCTTTCTTATTTTTAGTTGTAGATATACCAGTATCATTTTGCGGAACAAGTACATCAAGTCACCTTGTATATTATTTAATTAATAGTTTTGCTATTTAATTTCACATATACATCAATATAAAAATCGTTAAATGTGATGTTTAGAAAGCATTCATCATAAATAAAACCACTTTTGCCACGTTTATTCAAATATACAATATATTTTCTATAAAGAAAAATAGAGATTACAAGTATAATACAATGTATGTAAGTATTACTATTACAAATTTTTCCCTCGACCATTTATAAACATTGAATGAAATAAGGATTAATATTATAAAAATAAGAAGTTTTGTTCATTATACGTTATCGTAATATACGTTATTCTAGTAAGCTTTTTATGGTCTTAAAGATTTTTTCTATCTAATTATTTCTTCTGTAATTGTATAATATGTAAAAATATCTAAGATATGTAGGATAAAATATATAGGATAGATGAAAGTAATGTAATATGTAAAAATATCTAAGGAATTTAAAAAACAATATTCATGATATAGTATGTATAACAGTAATCCATGAGAGAATTAACAACTTTTTCTAAAATCTCCGATTTTAATTGCCCTAAAATTAGAAAATTCAAAAACAAAAGAAGAAAAAGATTGAATCCAAAATAATTCAATGATTTTAACAGGATTTAATTTTTCAATTCCCATTGGCACCTACAAGCACTATATTTTATCTATTTTATAATACAGTGGAAAAAAAATTTATAATAATAAGTAGAAAATATGGTAAATCTGAGAATTTATTAGAAACATTCGAAAATTATTATTTCGTTTGAAATTCTGAATTGTAAGGAATTTATACATTTAATACTACATATGTATAATACTATCATTCTCTCTATCTCTCTGGATTATTGTTTCCATTTTCTTGGTATTTGCATTATTAGGTTGTAACATCAACGAAAATATCCAACTTTATCATACGAACTTTCCAAACTTCTCTTTCCCTCAACAAATATTTTTGTTTCTATAGATCATTTTATATGTCACTTCAAAAGAACGTAATTGTTGTTCAACATGAGTTCAAAAATATCTAACGAATAATATCAATTCAAGAAAAATTGTTTATTCAACGAATATATACATATATTTATATACGTTTTTTTATACAAAAATGATAACATAAGGATATCGTGCAAAATATAGTGCTATCGAACAGGATATTATTCTTTATATAAACATACACCAAAAATAAAGAATAAAATTTATTTAAACGAACTTTCGTTTTTTAGAAAATCCATCTTTATATCTACATTATTTATGCATACAACATGTATATTGCATTATAATCTTACATGAATACAAAATTCTAATAAATTAATCATTTTTTCCTTGATACTTCTAGAAATTATGTAGTCGAATCTAACTCGGATCTTCTATAATTCAAAAACCTTTACAGATCGAAATACATATAATTTTTCTTTACCTTGAATTATTTGTTGCGCATTTAGGTATGATGTTTTACCTGTTTGACTCCAATTTAAGAAGCTTAACTTTTGCAAGCAAAGTGCACGTCTATAAATCTATTGTCTTTACAATTCGATAATAGGTAAGTACACGTTGCGATGAAAAATCGTATTTCAACCTGCACCCATCATGCTCCTGACCCTCGCATCACATGCATGAGCTTCACACATCCTATGCGACGTAAACTATAATTTATCTTTCTAAATAAATAATTGGCCTTTAAAAGTTGAATTTGTTTTCTTTGAAACTCTACAATTCGGAAAATTTTAATCTTTGTAGAATTCCTCTATAAGCTGTTTTTGTTTGAAAAAATTTCCTTTGTTCGAAAAATTCGATAAATCAAAACTTCTTCAAAGTACCTTCAGATTCGAATTATTAAGGTTTGACTGTATTTTATATATATCTCAAAAAAAGTTCTTAAAGTTTGTTATCTTGCGATATTCAAGATAAAAATTACCGGAATTTTGAATTATAGGAATTGAAAGTTTAATTCGTTTTCATTTTTACCACCCGTACTTTTTTCCACTTTCTGTACGAAGCAAATGACCATTCATTTGACAGTCAAGTTGAATATTTGTGGCCATTTTATTTTGTGCAGGAGTACTTACAATATCCTGGTCTCTCTGTTGCTCCATGTAGGCCGAGAACTCTACAAGCCTAAGCTTATGGGTTGCGATGGCACGTCCTTCCCAGGGCGGGGGTGGTTGAGCCTGGACCATATCACCGCTTGAAACCGCTGTCGCTGGTTTTCCGGTATACGCCGGCTGCGAAAACGGTTTGACATCTTGTGACGTTCCTGGCTGTAGACCCGGTTGCCAGAATTGCTGAAAACAGGACATCTGCTTTTTTCCCTTTGTAACGCTGAACACATTTACCAAGCGTCTCTCGCCATTCAAGCACTACAATGGTTACGGTTAGTATTTGCATATATTTATGTTTTTTTAATCACATAGATATTCACTTTTATTTTTACGATTATTTTTCTTTATTAAATAAAAAATGTTGAATAAGTCTTCACGATGTGATTTTATTTGCCTTTCTCATATCTTAGTGAAACATTAGTAATTTGTAAAATATAAGGTGAATACACTTAGGCTTGATGCAGATGAGCGATTTGCGTCAGCATTACCGCTGCGTTGCGCTGCGCCGTGTCGCTGCAATTTGCTGCTGCTTTTTGGAACAGCATATATTTGTATGAAGCAGTTTACACGGGATGCAACTTTGAATGGCAACTATAGGCAGTGAGTTTGCGTTCATCGAAACAGACGTTTGGACTGCTTGACCATGAACGAAATGCTGACACTCGACAGTATATTACTTTATATTAATTTATATAACCCAATCTTTTTACACGAGCGGTTTGTGGCTATTATATTACTTTTTGCACTTAATTCATAAAAAGATTTTGGGGTAATATGAAAATAATTACAAACTTTTCTCTTGGTTTCCCTCATGTCAGTGATAAAGGAATGTATTCAATATTTTTTCCTTGTCATAGATTGGATATAGCCTTAAACAACACATATAAAGAAAACGCAGTTTCTAATAATGTTGGTAATGAATTACCGTATCCATGGATAAATTCTAACTAAACAAATATACAATATGAAAGTAAACGCAACATGCTGTGGCAAATCAACGCAAAACGCTCTTATAAATTAAAAGAAAAATTGGACGCGTAAATGTTGTGGCAAATTGTGCTGTGATGCGTGACGCGTTGACGCAAACTGCTCGTCTGCACTGGATTTTATAATTTTTACTGCATTGTCTTCCATAACTATAAAACCACCCTAAACTTTTCAATTCTTGTATATTTGAAATAATATTAAGGAACATTCCTCAAGAAAAGAATAGGTTATTGAAAATACCTCGATTAAAATATGAAGCACTAGAACCAAAGGGATGCAAGTGTTACTTTTGACATTTTTGAATTAAGAACAGAAATAGTTAGTTAAACCGTTAAATATAATATCGTAAATAATTTAAGTAATCCGACTAGAAAAATTATCTGTTAAATAATATCGAAATAAGTTCATATCAAAGGGATGCAAGTAATTTATATTACGCATAAACTAAAAGATGCAATTCGTTAGAAATTTGTGTATACTATATGTCAAGCATTAAATATAACTTCATTTTCATGACTTTACGTGGAACTTTTTTAACAGTTTTGAATTTCAAACTCAATTTTTTCGATATACAAGGAAATGTCACTTGCATCCCTTTAGTTCTAGGTGCCTCTATATATGACTAGACTGCGGATTTTTCTGCCTATTCATATGTTTATGAATATAATTAAGAAAATAGAATTTAGATAGAAAATTGTCTTATTTACTGAATATTATAGAAATTACTATATTCTGAATATTTTATGCATTTTTATAAATTATTTGCATTCTACGTATTTCTCATAACTGTATTAAAATCCGTAGTCTAAATATGACAAATACTTTCCGTACCAATTGTATATATGCTATATATTCCACAACTTCTTAATTTCACGAAACTAAAATAGCTTCGAACATGTTAGTTGTTGATCTTGAAAGAAAAAATGATGTATCTTCCAGTTTCTAATGCAGTACTGTGATACTGGCTTTTGCAAGATAAATTTTACTATACGTATTTAACATGTTCAACACGTTCAACTTTCTAGAAAAGTATTTTCGATCCGTGGATCATAACTCAAGCCTTATATATATAAAAAGTATTTCTGTCTAAATATTTTGAATTTTTAATTACTTTTTGTATTTTACAGCCTCACCGCAATAAATTTAATATTAATTCATACATATAAATCTTTGATATACAAATATTAAAATAAAATGAACACTGATGTGCAAATACATTTATGTATATATAAAAAAATTTCTGAACAATTGTTGTCAACCAATAATGCATACTGTTTATTGGAAGTATACAGTGACGAGCGTGTAAATAAGAAACTTATTGATTGTAAATAAGTGCTTACTAATTATAAATATTATGATGAGATTTTTCTGTTTTTCTAATAATATAGAATTTTTAAATATATTTCTCGTAGTTTTTAAAGTACTATACACGTATATGGAAATATTTTTAAATTCCTATTCTGAATAATAGCTACAAACTAAATCAACATTGGAACTACCACAGTAATCGAAATAATCAATCCTAATTGGTAGGTTTACAACTGTACAGTTTTGGGAGTTTAAATGAACTTTTCTTCCTTGCATTAAGTATATATCTTTTCATGTACTTCACAATTCTTTTAGTATAAATCTTATTGGTTAGTCAGTCTTAAATTTGGCATAGCTTTCTCTATTTACATGCTCGCTATCGTAACTTATGATCCACTAATTAGAAATATCAATTGAACATATCAAACAATGCAGTTGGTAGGTTCCGAAATGTAATAGCAGGAAGAGATTTCATTTTTCTTTGTAAGCCATCGAGCCCTTGGGTGAGCAGTCATTGTGACCCTTTGCAACAGGGCACAGAAAAATTTAGTAAAAAAAAATGAACATAATACTAAATGTACGAAAAATTAAATTACAAAAAAATAAAAAAAATATATGTATGAGAGAAACGTACGCGCATAACAATGAAGGATATATATATATATATATATATATATATATATATATATATAGATATATATATAGTAGCTGTATTACGTGAAGAGAGAAAGACTTTGGTAAGACACAACGACGCCTCACAACATATAATTAATGTCAAAAAATTTCATATACAATATGCACACTCGTATATGTATGTGTATATATGCCCAGGTGATATACATACGTAAAAAAGATAGAGTGACGGACAAATTGAACAATACACAACAAGGGCCCCCAGGGGCGTAGCAGCAGAGAGTAAGGGGGTTCCATTTATATGAGGGTGGTTAGTTTTTTTCGCATAAGCTTCCATGATTAAGAGAGAGAGAGAGAGAAAGAGAGAGAGAGAGAGAGAGAAAGAGAGAGAGATAGAGAGAGAGAGAGAGAGACAGACAGACAGACAGACAGATAGACAAACAGACAGACAGACAGACAGACAGAGAAACAGCAGGAAGAATAATAAGGAGAGTAATCGAAGGTGGAGATGATAATTTCAAAGTCGTGTAAACACTGTTCTCTTACAGTCCTGTAATGTTCTTCTTTTTTAAAGTGACAATAGTAAGCTGCAAGGCGAATGAGAAGAAGATTAGGAAGAACAGCAGCCGACTGGATAAGAAAAAAAATAGAAATTGTAATTGTGTATGTATGCAGATGTATATGTAAAAGTGAAAATTAAGGAACTAAAGAATTGAATTTAGAAGAGGTGAAGAGGTTATTTGCATCGTTTGTATAGAATTTCACTTTTTATACTTTTACCAAGCATATTTTTTAAGAATCATCATACAATAAAATGAATTGTTATACAAATTTATATTTGAGGAACGAGATAAATTTGAAATAATGATTGGTCAAGTCTTCCAGAGATAAAAGAAGCAAAGTATGTTTTTGAATAAACATTGTTGTATGAATTGATAATAATTGATTAATAATAATTTCAGAGATGTTTGACCGAGTAATTCATGGATATTGAAGCAAACAGAACGGAGAACAAATATGAGAGTATTTTCTTCTACTACGTGTATGTACATGTTATCCACGAGATATTTAAAAAAAACAGGTGAAGTGAGTTTAAACAAAATCACACGTGTGTGATCGGCCTCTCGCAAGCGGATTAGAGACGGTTACAAGGCGAAGCGGTTAGAATGAAAAGAAAATAGATACAATGTCAAAGAAGAAGCCAAACTGACAGTGTGTGTGATAGCAATTAAAGTTTACATCCTCAAGACGACGAGACACCGATCGTTCGTCCAACGAAAAATAAAAGCGATTATGAGGGGCAAGAGATAATCGAGAGATCGCGAGCGTCGTTGATCAGGAACACATTTTATTTTCTAAATCAACTTCCGTGTTACCTCTTTTTATGTATACATGTAATACATCTCCACCTTGAAAATTATGATTGACCTAACGATCGTAGTGATATAGATGAATAAATAGCCTGCGGATGTTTATGCATGGGCGGAAAATTTAAAAGTACATAATGTATAGCATATAATTAATATATAAAATATTCGAAATAAATATTTAGAATATCTATCTTTCTTTTTACACTTACAAAGATATAAATTTGTACAAAAATCCGCAGTATAGTGATGATTACTTTGCGAATGTTTATGCATTCATGAAAAATTCAGTGTTGCAAAAATACATAGAATGCATATAATATGCAAAAATATATAAAGTACCAAAGTATACTTTTGTATAGCATATCTTTGCCAAAAATTTCTGCTTAGTTTCCATTTCCTTAATTAAATTAATAAAACACAAATTTGCATAAACATCCTCATTTTAGTGCTAGTGTAAAAAAGAAAAGAAATGTGTGGTTTTTAGTTGAATCTTTCTCTCTTTACGTATCGTGTCGAGCAAGTGTGTCTCGTCGTCTCACCCCAAAGCTCGTGGCTCCCTTTTTTACTTTTTTTCTCTGGAGTATTTTTCTGGTTGCGTAATATGTAAACAGAAAAAATAGACTGTTCAAACAGAAAAAAAATTTGTTCCAAGGGGTGCTCCGTGATCGGGACTTACCGCTCCGGGATAGGAGACAGGGGTGGAAGCATGAAGGGCAAGGGGCCCCACGAGGGCGGGGGGCATCTTGTTGTGTATCGCACTCCCAGCTGATACTATCTGGGCACTCGACATGCTCGACATAGTCTGCAGCGCCTTCTCCTTGGCGGCATGATCCTAACAAATCGTCAAACCGATTACAACGCATTGCCGACTGTCGGTGAAATCTCGATCGTATGATAGTACTTGTTTGTTTTCTTTTTTAGCGAATTATGAGTTTATTGTCTCTTCTGTTTCGTAAGACTTTTATATTAGTTTTTGAAAAATTATCTATTATTTCTGATGGCTTGGCATTGCTTTTTAGTGCATTTTCTAGTACATTGATGAGTTAAGAGCAGGTATTTTTTGCATATAGTGATATATTGATGTTTAATGCAACACATACACGAATCAAATGCACGTCGTGGGTTTAAAGTATTTATTAAATTACATTTACAATCTTCAATCCATGAGTCTTTTGAATCAATACATTCGTAAATATCATGTATACATTCGAAAATATATGTATACATTTATTTTTTATATACACATAGTTGTAGTTAAAAATTTAATAAAATTATAAAGAATTTTTTATAATGTAATGTATATATAATTTATATATATTTTATATATTATAATGTCATATAATTTAATAATATTAGTATACTTGTTGATTTTAATAAAAAATTACGTAAATCAAAATCTGTTTTTTCATTATTACAATATATTAACATTCTTTTTGTGCTTATAATTCACGATAGTTAAGCTTTAGCATTCTGAACTTCTTATATTTGTTTTATTTTTTGATTATAGCGGTGGATTATACTTGCTATTGTTGTTTGATTGTTACTGATGAATGTCTTGTCTTATTGATGATGGTTGTGATTAACCTTGCCTTATTTTAAACTTTTATAGGTATCTTCAATAATTTAATAACCTAGCTTAGATTATTTAATTGTATAATACGTTTTTTAATTTATATTTTGTATTTTTGGTAATAAAAAACATCAATGGCATCTAAGGTGTAATATGTAAAATATAAATTAAACTTAAATATCCGAAAATTAAGTAGCCTAATCTTAATCTAATCCAATTCAAATTGTTCACATATCACCTAATGATACTAGTTAGGTGTTAGGTTATCGTACGTATTAAATTATAATCGTTGCAGTAGCTATAATTTTGATTTTATAGAAAGTTTAATTTATTGAATAATAATATAAGGGGGCACAAAATAATTTTTTATAAAATTATTTATATAAAAAAAGTATAGAATAAAATTTTTTTGTTTGGGGCTTAGTTTCCAGAAATCTAATTTGAAAATTCATCCAGATGGATAATTCATGCATATTGTATTTTTATTAGGTATTTATTAATGTATTTCAGAGGATAATTATAAAAATTAAAACATGTAACACAAATCTTTGGATAAAGTTACATCCGAAATTACAAAATCGTTAATTTTTCAACGCCAAAGAGTTAGCAGAACATTATTGATGCTTATATAAGATGAGGGGAAGGCTTACAAAATATCAACATAGTATTAAGCCTATTATTTTTGCGATTTAATTTAGACATAAGAGATGTATGTAATTTTTGTAATATTGTATTTCATATTCTTTTATGTTTTCTTTTTTAATAAAGGTGAAAATAATAAATTGTGTTACATTTTAACAATGTGCGCCTTAATGTGTCAAAAAAATTTGCAGCGTTAATGTTTCAATTAATTTTACTATAATATTTTATATCTAAAGGAGTATGTAGACTTTTGTGACTGACTGTATAATAATTGATTTGTATTCATTTAAATATGAACTGAGAAAACCACAAGATAAGGAGTTAAATTTGATTAAGGAGTTAACGATGATAATTGGTGGTGATAATCTTTTGCGAAGGAAATTTTCGGAATAACTTGGTTTTACGATCGACTTTGATTAGTTGCAAAAGCAAATACTTTTTAGAAAAAAGTATTTAGAAAAGAATTTTTCAGGTAATGTTTATTTTATCGTGTTTAAATTTGTTTCGTTTAATTGTAATACTTAAAGCAAATATGTTATTGTCATTTTTTCAGGATAAATATATATATATATATATATATATATATATATATATATATATATATATTGGTATTTTGGGAAATTGTATTATACAATTTGTGTATATTAATTGAACTATTTGTCAGATATTTCTCTTCTAATAATAACAGCATTTGAGTCTTCTAATTTGCTTCTACCAAAAATTTTACTTTTATGATTCAGTATTTTCACCACTGAATGATTTTTCCAAAGAAAACGGGACATTTAAGAATTGTGGATTTAATGTGTTATAAAATCATCAAAATAAAATACAATATTCCATATATCAATAAATTTATCGAAAATTATTTCACGCTAGCATTGTATACCACTCTAACCCAATCCATAATCCATTATTTTTTGGTTATTTTTCTCATCGATAACTATATAATTGAACTATATAAAAATGCGACCGCTTATTCCAGAATAAAATGTAATCGTAATATAGAAACCTAAATTTTATTGAAGTTTTCTGTAAACATCTCAGGAACTAAGGCCAATCGGTGATAACATGTATATGGAAAAGTTGTTCGGAATGATGACCTTGGCAACATATTCTAAGGTCACCAAAATCGATGAAGTGTCTTCTAATATAAATCAGCTTTGTATATTTCTATCTAGAATTTTGTCTGTTGCCAAATGACTATATGTATAGGATATGCATATGTGCACAATTCTGGATTATTGCGAAAAAGTAACGTATGTATTGCATATTCTATTGGTTGCATAGTACGATTTCTAAAGTATTTTAACATCTTAAATATAAGCATTATAATATCGTAAATGTAAAAAAAGACATAATAGATTTATAGCACACAAACTATGAAACAAAAACTAATTTTTGTCTGGATATAGAAACTCCATTTATTCCGTTATAACGATATCTTACTACACACACTCCGGTATATATTGTCTATGGTATTAAATATATTCCAATACTGGTAAAATACTAGAAATGTATGTCTGCTACATTATGTTCCCGAATTACAATATTATGCATTTAAGGATTAAATTATATGTTTACTAAACAATTATAATTTAATAGAAAGATTGTACAATTTTGGTAACATTAAGAATAACCAGAACCAAAGTTTCATTTTCTTACACATGTATATTTGCTTAACATTTTTAGAATATTTCTTATTCTTAATAAAATCTTAGTATTTAATGTTGACTATATAAATTTTTATACTATAACTATATAAATTGCACGTATGCCTTAATATAATTGTTAATATATCGGTAGTTATATATAGCTTCTTTATCGTGCCAAGCATTAAATTAAATTGCATTACGACATAAATCATCTATAATTTTTTTCAGTTATGGAGTAAATATAATAACTGTTTTAAGACTTCTCAGCAGATACGTTTCAGTATCGAAAATTTCATTATTAATACATTGTTGGTTGGAGATATATATACAGAGCTTAAAATTAATTAGGTGTATCTTATAAAATTTGTGATAATTTATCATTCACATTTGGTTATGTTAGGCTTTTTTCTGATCTTTCATGTGCTATAAATATAATTTTATTACAAGAGAAGAAGAAATCTTCGGTAAATGTTATGCAATTTTATGCTTTGATTGTTCGAGTGAAAATATTAGTTATTCGGATGATGATAGTTCCACAGAATACAGTTCTGATTCAGATGATATGAATATTAAATCAACAAGAAGACAAAAAGATCAGAAAACCATAGTAATCGATTCTGATGTTGAAAATGGAAATAACACTCACGGTGTCGGGGAATACTCCTTTGTTTTTACAGAAGAGTAGATTGAAAACCACATTTTATGAAAATTAGGATACATTACCTCGGCCACAGGCGCAAAACTTTGCACAAATTCTACAGTCCACAATGTGTTAAAGCAAACTAAAAGAAGAAACAGAACCTAAATTCACGAATAAATTGTCTATAAAAACCAAACATAACATAAAATAACAAACAACACTAATGAAATTACTAAACACACTACCAAAAAGAAAGAATATTCCATTAAAAAATTTAAAATTCCCATGAAAGATCGAAGAAAGCTTCTATTTATTCCCTACTGTGTATCCACACAAATCAAACTGTGTAAAATTAAATCGATGAGCGATTTCCCCTGGTTGCCTGCATAATTTCGTTCTCGCCGCTGAATTTCCAACCTCCTCTCTCGCCCCCTTCGTTCTGTCGCTGTTTTAAGCCCGACCTGAGCGCGGTTGATGTCATCGATCGCTATCGAGTGAAACGGCAATGCAGTTGATTGCAGAAACAAGGCTGGTTTTGGGTCGCGAAATTCGCGGGAATTTTGTGCTTTTATCGGAAAGCCGTCGTTTTAATCAGCGCCACCCCCGCGCTGTCGAAAATTGCTGACGAAGCGAACGCGAGAGCTTCGTTCCCGTGATATCCGGGAAATTGGCGTGTACCAACCCTTCCATGATCCCCTCTCACGTTCCTCCACCCCTCCAACCGGTACAGGCCTTTTCAATTTCGTTCATAAATCCGTAATGGAAGAGCCATTACAAGCTCTGCCCATTCGAAATGAAGCGTGCCGCGTAACAATGCACAGCGATAAAGCTTTTCTCTTCGGTCAACGTTTACGGTGAAAAACTGTGAACTTTTGCCTGTTGCCTTTCTCTCTCTCTCTCTCTTTCTCTGTGTTCTCTTCTGTTCTTTTATATGTAGCAAGGGAACACCATTTTTGCGGAATCGGCTGCTGCATTGGTTCAGATTGAATTGTCGCTTCCTTTTATTGATTGATTTAGTTATTTGGTTGAGTTTTTGTTGTTATTTCTATTATAGTGAGATTTGGAGGATCCAGTTGATTTGATGAGAATGATGCAGGCAGATGTTTTGAATTACAGCGAATAACGAAGGTATTCAAAGGTGGGTTATTTTTCTTGATAATTCATCATATTCTTTCGGTTTTTCCATAAAATTTTTTGACATAATTGTAGTAACCATTGATTCCAATTCCAGTGCAGATATACATATATGGATTTTTCATTACCTTTGGAGGATTATCATTTCTACCCTTGGCGTTAATTTCTTTCCACGCTCAAATCGTGATTTATTTGCAATATTTCTATCTATTTTTCTACTATTTTATTAATTATTTTACTATTTTATTACTATTTTAAATTTTCTACTATTGTATTATCCTATTTTGCAATGAATTGCTGATTTACTTCTGTTCAGACAAGCCGCAATTTCCTTTTGCGACTAAAGAATAAAAATTTATACCAGAGGAATTAATCTCGCTGCATTATTTTAGTCGTTCTCGACTCAGTCGTATTTTTCTAATATTAAAAAAATATTTCAAGATTCAATAACATATGAAAAAAATAATATTTATATGCGTAACTTCTCGTTTCAATTTATATCAAACTTTTTTCCAAGTATTAAAAATTCTTTTTGTAGCTTTTGTTTATATATTTTACGAAAAATCATTTAAATTAAAAGTGCAATAATCTATAAACCGTTGTAAACCTACGACATTTCTACGAAAAATTTCAAATTGGTTATCATGGCTACTCTGGCAGTTCTAATAACTAATTCTACTTTTAGTTTGTAATTATTACTAATAAAAATTCGAAACCCGCTCTATATTTTGTAATGCTACGAATTGCAAGAAATGTATATTTAAATCCTATATTACAGAAATAAAACTTTTTATAATATAATTAGTTAAACTTACACGTAAACATTTTCCATTTTAAACATTTGCCACTGTAAGGCTAAAAGCCACTTATTTCTCTTTATTCATCAGATGGTTGAGTGCTTTCACTCACTTACGTCACATTCACGAATACACATAATCGCAAATTCAATTACACATACACAGAAAACTACATACAGTACTTCACATAAAAATCGACCACGCCGCTCTTATACATATGTAAAATGTATAGGTACTGCTCCTATTTTGCACGCAGTGCGATTTCTTTGAAAGGAATGCAGACGAGCGAATTTTCGAATTTAATAGAAAAAAGGGGGATAACGTACGGGAGAAAGAAAGGGTACAGATAGAGAGATAAAGACAGATAGAGAGGGAAAAATTATTATCGTGAAATCGGGCGCGCACTGCATGCGAAAAATCCATTTCATTCCGCGGGACCGTTCTTTACCGACGAATCTGCAGTAGAAAATCAATTCGGTTAATTGAGAGGGTGGCTGTTCTCGTGTTATTTTTTTCTCTTCCACCTCGTTTTTTTTCTGTTTTATTTTCCATCTTCCCTTTCTCTATTTTTTCCACCCTCCTTTTTTTCAATTTTCGCTTGTTCTCTCTCTGTTATGGTACAATCGCTCTGTCACGGTACAATCGCTCTGTCCCTGTCCGCGGCCAGCCCCTCATCGCGCAAATACACGTGAGGAATGCAGGATTGGCCCGGGTAACGGGCTGGACATGTTTATCGACATTCTGAAATGCCGTTCGCCCGTTTTTGGGTGTATCGTCAGTTATTGGGAGGGCAGAGAGAGAGAGAGAGAGAGAGAGAGAGAGAGAGAGAGAGAGAGAGAGAGAGAGAGAGAGAGACAGAGTCACGTTTACACCGCAACAATCAATTATACTATCATGCTCGATGCAGGATTATTTTGGGAGATATAGATGATGCGGCCTGACTCTCCGAAGAGTGTGCTTCCTTGAAAAATTCGTATACGGTGACTAATCTATTAAGTCTATTGAAACCAATATACGTAAAAAGGGTGAAACGAATTAATTGTTTTAATGCTTTCAGTTTGTTGCGATCTAACTCTTAACTAGTATCATTGAGTCATCGGAGACTACAACAGGTTGAATTGAATTTGCATAATTATATAGAATATGATACACCTCACTCATTTCAATAGCTTTGAGATATGTTGTCAAGATCACCATCTTGAACAACTTTTGCATATACATACGTATAATATCGCTCGGCTATAATTTTCGAGATATTAACAAAAAAAATATGAGTGAAAAGATCGGAATTACACGACATTCTGGTATAGACTTCTCCGAAAAGAATCTTTATTTTTATTGAAAATGGATTGAATGAAAATATTTGTTTTAATAATTTTTTAATATAATAATGATGTTGATAAATATAGAATTCTTTGGAATTGTTTAAAAGTTTATAACAGTAAAAAATTAAGGTTGGACATATGTTTGACTATCAAGGGTTAATTTGTATTCTATATGTTAGACATACAGATACAGAATATAGGCTAAAATGATGTATTGTAAAATGAAGTGCAATACAATGATTTAATCTCCAAACTATTATACATACGTCACCTACAAATGTATGATACCACTTAGATACATTTTAGATACATTGCTAACCGTACAGTGTAAACGTGAATAAAAATCATATGAATATACGATTGCAAACAGGGCCTGACAGACCTATTACACCTTTGTTCTCACTTTAATCATTATTGTATCAGTTTTGATGTGGAAACTTAACTCATCAAAATTCAAAGACACATTTTTTTATTAATATTAATAATTCAAATAATTCAAACGGTGTAATTAAAGAAATGTACAGCTTTCCCTCGGAAGCAACACAGTTACTTACTTCGAGGTAAATATATGAGACAGGTATACTATTTGGCTTGACTTCTTTCTCGAACGAAACAAGAAAGAACACGGAGAACGAGCGAGAGACTCCAGATAGCGACAAATCATAAAAGAGCGTATAATACGTCAGGATTGCTTATACTAAAGTGAGACAGCATCACACATATTCTATTCGTCTTCTACTAGATGATGCAAATTTATAGCTTTTCGCTTGTACCGGACCTCTTACTCATTCTCGGTTTTCTCACGCTGTCGATGAGTTCAAGTAAGGAAGAAGGAATAGCGAGTTACTTATTTCGAGATATAAACTTGTGTATCTTATAACATCAGTAAATATCATTAAATTAATGAGATGCAAGTTATAAGTTATATAGAATTCGTTTTTACCACTTATCATTTTTCGTCAAATACGATGATCAGACTAATTTGTAATTTGTACAATTTATTCGTAAGATTTCACTTGTCTTATTATCAAATATGTTACTAACGCAATGTATGTTCTTTTTCTGTTTAATCATAAAATGACATTAAAATTAGAAAATCAACAAAAATGTAGGTATTTATTTACTAATCATGTTCTTGATACAGTAGGAATTGCTACGACGAACGATTCTAAAACATATGGATGCTATAATGATCAGTTTTTACGAGTAAAATTAGAATACTATAACGAACATGGAAAGAAATTTATCGATTGATTTGATACTATCAATTTTCTTACATCTTCATTACTATGAATACTTTCTTATATCTACATTACTATAAATATATAGAGTAAATAATAAGAATGAATCTGTTTTGTAATCGTTTGTAAAATTATTAGTTCGGTTCAATTATTTACTTATTCATTGTCTCTAATAACTAGAAAATATTCCTATTAATTATTTTATTATGTAGCTTCAGTCATAAATCGTGAGAATATAGTGAGGAAACTAATTAATGTGAGTATGAATAATGAATATAAAGCATATAAATTACATAAATTTTGTAAATAAAGTATGAAAAAATTAGTAAAATGTTTACATTTATATTAAAACTTCCCCATTGAAATTTTTGTATTAGGTAATAATTCATTTTATCTTTAACAGTAAACGAACATTTTAAAGCTATTCATTGGCAATTTCCATATAATCCTCTAAAAAAAATCCTACGAACTCTTCAATTGTCCTAGGATATCATACCACAAACTTGGAGAATTTTAGCGTTCCACGGAAGTTAACGGTGTCGTTTCCAGTGGTTCAGAGAACTTTGATAAGAGAACGCTGGCGAATTTTGGAAAAAATACGGCGACGGTACGGTTCGCCGCGAATGGTCTTTAATGGCCGCTCGACCGCGTAGAAAATTAAATAAGGTGTGACCACAGGAAACGTAAACATTGTGCCTAAAAATTCTTTTCTCGCGGAATAAATCGGCCTCCGGTTGGGTAGCATAAGCAGGGTCACCGGCTGGTGTTTCACACCCCACGTGAAACGCGGAAACCAGAAAATTACGTCACACACTGGCCTATCCTGCCACCGGGTGCTTCTCTGAATAATGCTCGCGGTATGCGACCACTGCAGTACCAGATGCAGTCGCTCTGTAATTCCGACAAAGCTCCAAGCGTTTCGATGTGCACACTAGGTTTTTTTTGAAATTTTTTGACATCTTGTAACTCTGATCCCCATTTTTTGCGGTTTATTAATTAACGTAGTCAGACTTGTTAATAGTTTCACAAAAAGATTTATGATTTTTATTTGTTTTCACCTTTCCATAAATAAAATCCGTAGTATTTTGGGAATAGATCTTTTCTATTAGGTTAATGCATATGATATACTATTTAGTGTTTTCCATTTTTCAAGATATATTGAAAATTTAAAATTTCTCGCGTTTTGCACTTTTTCCATATACTAGAAAACACTTTTTGTAACGATTCTCTTTTAAACCTCCTCTATAACCATATTTCCAAAAACTTTTTACAGCTACTAAATTTAAGACAAACTGTTCCTTCATTATGAAAACGAAACCGATTTTAAAATCATGCAATTCTGAGCTAAAATTAACTATTGTTTGTTCATTTCTGCTCTTGTACTATTTATAATCCTTTTTTATTGTTTTATTTTCTTTATAGCAATATTTCTATTAATTTCTTATGATAATTTATTCCCTATAATTGTCTTCATTATGAAAACGAAATCGATTCTCCAAAATCACGTATCCAAACAAATTCCTTTCGGTTGAAATTAACTGCTTTTTTCCACCATCTCGTGACAGATACATCGAAGTTGGAAATAAACTCATGCTTCAGCAACGCGTACCTCTATACGTTAGTGCTGATTAACTGCGTAAAACACGGTCGAATTGCTTAATTTACACGTTCGTTTTGTCTTCTTTTTATATTTGTGCATTCACTATTGACTGTTCCCTGTACGAACAGTCCTGTGTTGCATGGTTCTCTCTCTCTCTCTCTCTCTCTCTCTCTCTCTCTCTGTTCTCCTCCGGTTTATATCGACGG
The DNA here is from genome assembly GCA_029958995.1 of Bombus sonorus. NCBI lineage: Eukaryota > Metazoa > Arthropoda > Insecta > Hymenoptera > Apidae > Bombus > Bombus sonorus. The sequence goes on along the minus strand of JARWAU010000008.1, from coordinate 3,303,473 downwards.
TCCTCATCGCCGAATGAAAACGGCAAACGCAGCGTCCTGTGATTTATTAACAGCCGCGCAATTGTTCCCAAATCGCTTTAATAATTCAGCTGTTGATTAAACGGGCCCGGGTTCATTTTTATGCGTGATTTATTCCGCTACAAACCTCCCTGCACGCCGTTTTTGATCGAACGAATTCTCTATTGACAATTAATTCTGAAGCAACCCGAATCGTTTGCGGATGCAAATGAAAAAGAAAAATTTGTGTAAGAGATAGAAGAGAGAGAGAAGAGAGAGAGAGAAGAAGAGAGAGAGAGAAGAAGAGAGGGAGAAGAGAGAGAAGGAGAGAGAGAGAGAAGAGAGAGAAAAGAGAGAACAGAAGGAGGGAGAAAAAGAGAGAGAGAGAGAGAGAGAGAGAGAAATAAATGAGCTGACGCGATAAATTGAAAATATCAAGTGTCGTATGCGTGGATGTGCTGTTTTCGAAAACTAGATATTAAAGTCATATAATTGTATATGAAAATGACAGAAGAAAAATGTAATAAATGCATTTTTATAAATTTTTCTGATATCTATTTAAAAGAGAGTACTTGCTTAACACATTGTTGACCGGATGATTTATGCAGAATAGCCTGTGATCGGTTATTTTTAATGCAATTTTAATTTCTGTATAATATTTTCAATTCAGTCTTCAATGAAAGTAAAAGAGCATTCTCCAGCACCGTGAGTGCCATTTTCACTTTCAGTATCAGAATCGATTACGGAGGTTATACATCTTTTTATTAGTCTAATATTCGTATCGTAGTGAATCATAACTATATATTTTCTAAATGACTATCATCTTCCGAATCACTAGTATTGTCATTCGGATAATCAATCAAAGTATCTGCATAAAATTCAGCGAAAACTTCTTCACCAAAAAACTCGCGATGCGCCATTTTGAAAATCAAATCATAACATAATTATGTTTATAACATTATAATTTGATATAAGTATTATAATATTATAATTTATGTACATAAAAGGGTAGGAGAAACCTAATATGATAGAAGATGAATGATAAACACTTTATGAATTTTACATTATAACAACTTCGTACGGTGGTTTTAACTGCATATTTTTCTGTAAATACGTCGGAATATGTTTCCGCTTAACAACATTCAGGTAACACAATGCATATTGATATGTCTCCGGCCAACAATGTATTAATGCATATAACATAGTTGAAAAGGAGAACAATGTTTCGAATTAATAAAACATTTCTTAAATAATTGATAAATTCATGAAATTTTGTAAAATCTATGGATATTTTTAATATTAGCAGGATTAATTACTATAGTACAAAAACCGAATAAGAAATGTTTCTTTTATGTTAAATATCATTACATTTTAAATGTTCACATAAAATTTCTTTCCGATAAAATTAAAATATGATCTATATGTTATAAATCATGTTCTGTTTTGTGTAGATAGTCTTCGTCTCTGTTTTTGCTCAAAAATATTTGAATGCTTCTTTAATTTTTATAAACTACCTTATAGGTAGTTTCATTATCTTAATTGTTTGTTTTCTGAGTGGTATTCTAGCGTTATGTAACTATTATAAAACATTACAATGCGAAAGATTGATTTTTGTATGTAAATTATAGAAATGTTATGCATTAGTGCAATAAGTGATCCATTATTTAGAATATACTCCATGTCTCAATGTGTTACGAAACATCCTAAATCTAAGGTTAAAGATTGTTATTACTTTCTAATAAATAAATTTTTACAAATTATATATATCTATATAATTATTATAAATTATTACTTTCTGTTTCCTTGTTTTTTTTTTAATCTGGTATAGTAGATGAAATAATGATAACATAATTAAATTACTAAAAGATATTCTTTTTATTAATGTTTTCTTTTAAAAAGAGGTGTACTGTATATATTTTTATCCTAAGATACTGACTTTTCCTCACATGCCCTCCCTGCGACACACACGGATTTAGATTATATAACATTTCTTAAATATTTTTGCTTTGATTTCACATTAATTATGTACTGTTGTTAATGTAAAAGCTGTAGCATATCCTCCGAAAAGAAATATAACAGAAAGATTGGTAAAATTAGTTCAACAATTTTTGTCACGTTTCAATATATCACGGCAAAACATAAATCAATTTACTTGCATTGTTTGCTCGAAAAAAATTGTCAAAATAATTTTACTTTTCACATTATTTTGCATGTTTCTTCCCTTAAACACATTCATAAATCGATGTTTAATTCGAACATCTTATTTATAAATATTGCAATAGATAATTTTAGTGTGAAATAGTCTTCTGAAAATTTATCATATATCAAATATTATTTTTCTGTTGTTCACATTTAATTTCCACATATTCGAATGCTTATGAGTGGTAGTGTGTATAAGGCTAAATAAAATTATGTTTAAAATGTTTCATCGCCAGATAATATAAATAATATTTTTTAATAATTCTTCTTAAACAAGTAAAAATGATACTTTTTATTATTAATTTCTCTGAACAAACAAACATAATGATTTTTAGTACTATATTTGCTCCTTTCGAAAATAATACTACAATTTAATAGTAATACGAATATTCATTTTTAAACAATCAGAAATAATAAATTTTGTTATTACTGCTTAAATAAAATGATTACGTTTTACCTTTGCAAGGCGTATATAAGTGTCGATAAAAATGTTTGACATTTTTGTTACGCGTTTATTAGGTACAGATATATGTAGATGAAAAAATAAACGGAAAATGAAAATAAAAGTGTAAGAAAAATACATGGTACAAGAGGTATTCAGATACTCACCACTTTGAGTTTCGCTTGGATCTCGCGAAGTTTTCGCCTAGCAAGCACTTGTATGTGCGAAGAGACCTGCTTTCGCGTTCTCGTCTTGCCTGTCCTTAGTTTGATGTAACGAGCAATCAGCTCGTTTCGACCTGAAAAATACCAAAAAATAAGCGTTTAGAAAACTGCATTTGTTCTTCATTTCTGACTCATTTCAAATTTATAGTATCGTTGGTAGTATCGTTGGATCATACAGTTATAGATGATATACAATGTAAAAAGTATCCACAAATCATTCGGCACTCGTATTTGTTATAGCATTTATGTATTAATTAACTGCGTTTAAGTATAGATACATGTATTAAATTTCTTATGATGTAATAGTACTTTCACATAATTATAAAAATTTGATACTATGAAAATGTTCGAAGTCGAACCTCGATAAGTCAAACCTCTATAAGAAGATTACAATTTTTTCCATTCCCTTCCACTCCGCTACGAAAAATTCTAAAAGTAGAAATAAAACTTACTTTAATTCGAATTATATGCTATCTGCATTATTTTACCTTTATAACTCGAGTTTAGAATAGGCAGACTTTTACAACTCTAAATTCATCTTTATAAGTTGAACTTCTATCGCTCCTGTTTCTGCAATTCGATATTGTATCCTCGTCTTCCAACTGTTAGAATTGTTTCAACATAACATAAGGCGGAAAACAGTAGATGACACAAGTCGTATGCCTATTTCTTCGCTTTTCGGCTACGAGCATATCCATGGAAGTTAATCGTTTTTCGTCAATAGAACATATAATTGCTGTCATCTTCCACGTCATTTACCTTTGAATTTATGTATATTGAATAAAATGAGTTCTAACAGGAATCTTAAAATTCTAACGCTTTCTGAAAATGTGAATGTGATTGTGCCTTCATATAAAGCTTCTGTCTATGTCGAAGTTTTGTTCGTTAAACATCCTTTACTCCAAAATTTCGATAAGTCGGAATTTCGCGCCAGGGTCGCTCATCGAGTATCGCTCATCGAGTATCGCTCGGGCAACCGAGGCGAACAGATGTGTGTAAGAAAACGTGTGCTCCAGTCAAGTGATTCAGAGAAGTGCTACGAATAGTGATAGTGACAAACAATGCAGCAGCAGATATCAACAATCAAGATTGCAACCAAAGGAGAAAAATATTATATAAAAGGGTCGTTAGATTTACCAGGCTTACAGCAACAACAGCAAAATAATAACAACCAAAATGATATGGAAAACGAGAAGAAATGGAAGAGCAGTGGAGACAGGAGGAGTGCAGACACGATAACGAAATAAGTTACCAGGACGAAAACTGGAAGCTAGCAAAGACTAGCAAAAAACATAAAATAATTCCAGGCACAAGTGCTGCAGGAAACCCAGATACAGAAAAGCAGCGATGGCTGCAAGGATTACCTTTAAGAAACTCCTTCAGCTCATTAACGAAAGAAATAGACAATGACCCGACGAGCAAAACCACAACTAAATCACCTTACATATCAAAACCACCACCAATATTTGTTGAGGCCCAAATAATAGACCCGCTTATTGATCTACTAAACAATATAGTCGGGAAGGATAACTACACAATAAAACAAACAAAATTAGAACAAGTAAAAGTTCAAACAAACACCCCAGAAGTTTATAGGAAAGTGATAAAAGAACTAAAGGAAAAAAATGCTATATACCACACGTACCAACTCAAAACGGAAAGGAGCTATAAAATAGTTATAAGAGGTTTACATCCAAAAACTAACACAAAAAAATTAAGCGAAGAATTAGGAAAAATTGGCCATGAAACAAGAGCAATAAACAATATGACAAGATACGATACGAAGCAACCATTGCCATTATTCTTAATAGAACTTGAACCCAGAACCAATAACAAGGAAATTTATGAAATCAAAAAAATACTAAATACAATTGTAACAGTGGAACCACCACGCTACAAAAAAGATATACCACAATGCATGCGGTGTCAACAATACGGACACACAAAAAATTATTGCAACAGAAGCCCGGCATGTGTTAAATGTGCAAAAAATCACCTAACAATACACTGCCCATACACAGGAAAAATAGGAGAAGTTAAATGCTATAATTGTAACGGAAACCACCCAGCCAGCTACAAAGGATGTGAAATAAGGAAACAAATACAACGTAAACTGTTTCCTCCACTTCGCAACAGATCATACAATAACCATCAACCACAACAAAGTATAACGGATAATGAAACAACATTGAAAGCACAATACGAACTAAACGCTATAAACAGAAACATAGATCCCCAAGGTAACCGAAGCTACGCACAAGTAACTAAAAACATTAGCAAAGCAACGCTTACAAACAATCAGAATCAAAACGATAACATCGAAGACGCTACAGACATCAAAGAAATACTCAAACAAACCGCTAAAAGTATGGAAACGTTAGGAAAAATGGTAAGTGACCTAAACACAGTACTAAGACAACAAGCACAACAAACAACAATCATGTTACAACTACTCACTAACCTGCTAAGTAAAAAATGGAGATGGACATTTTGAAAATAGCAGTCTGGAACTCTAATGGCTTGCAACAGCGAGACCAGGAAACTAAAATATTTTTGTATAAAAATAATATTGACACACTACTTGTCTCAGAAACACATTTCACTCTAGAAAACTACATGAAAATACCGTACTACACCATCTACGATGCCAAATATCCCTCAGGTAAAGCACATGGAGGAACTGCAGTAATAATAAAAAATGACATCAAGCATCACTTACATAGTCAAACAAATCAAGAACACCTACAAGCAACTACTGTCACAATACAAACTAATGACAATTACTTCCAGATGTTAGCAGTATATGTACTTTCGAGACACAAAATGACACTAAAAAAAATGGGAAGAGTACTTCCAATCCTTAGGCGACAAATATATGGCGGCAGGAGACTTTAATGCAAAGTACACATTATGGGGTATTCGAGAATTAACACGCCCAGAGGTAGAACATTAGAAAAATACATCAGAAGCAGTAACCTCAACGTACTATCTACAGGAAAACCAACGCACTGGCTGACAGACCCCACTAAAATACCTGACCTGTTGGATTTTGCAGTAACAAAAGGGCTAAATGTAAGCAAATTAAAAATAACAACCAGCCTCGAGCTTAACTCCGACCATACAACAATTATAATAGAATATACAAGCAAACCACTACTTTATAACAAGTCAGAGTCGCTTTGCAATAAAACCACCAATTGGCAAACTTTCAAAGAGCTAATCGAAAACAAAATCAACTGCAATATCCCGGTGAAAACACCTGAACACATTGAGCAGGCAGTAGCAACTTTGACAGAAATAATACAGGAAGCAGCGTGGGCAACCACCACCTATGAAACAAATAGCAGGCAATCAAAAATTATTCCGCAGGACATCCTAGACAAAATCAGGGAAAAAAGAAAAGCGAAAACAAAATGGCAAAAAACAGAGAACACGAGAAAACAAGAAAAACCTAAATAAACTTGCAAAGGAACTAAAGAATAAAATAAGGGAACATCATAATAACGAATTCTCAAAATTCATCGAATCACTATCCGCACATGAGAATATCAACTACTCCCTATGGAAAGTTACTAACAAAATTAAGAAAACAATAAAAACAATCCCAGCAATCAGAAAAATGGACAACACATGGGCCAGAACCAACGAAGAGCAGGCAGAAGAATTCTTAAAGCACCTACAAAATATATTTTCGCCATATGAAAATAATAACAGCATCCCTGGATGGAAAACAAATGAAGAAGTGGAAAATGCCAGCAACACAACTGATAAACGCTGCACCATACTCAGCACAACAGCGCAAGAAGTTACAAACTTAATTGAGGCAACAAAGATAAGTAAAGCACCAGGATTTGATTTGATCAATGGGAAAATCTTAAAAAACCTTCCCCCAAAGGCAATAAGACTAACAACGATAATATTTAACGCAGTTCTAAGAATACAGTACTTTCCTACACTATGGAAAGTAGCACAGATAGTAATGTTACCCAAACCAAACAAAAACCCACATCTAACTGCATCCTACAGGCCGATATCATTACTACCTGCGTTTTCCAAATTATTAGAGAAAATAATATATAACCGCTTAAAACCAACAATAGAAAAAGAAAAACTAATACCGAACCATCAATTTGGATTCAGGAATAAACACTTCACAATAGAACAAATGCATAGACTCGTCAATGAAATCTTACAGTCGCTTAAAATAAAACAATACTGCACAGCTCTCTTTATGGATACCGAAAAAGCATTCGACAAAGTTAACCATGAAAAACTTCTTCAAACAATCAAAAAGCAATTTCCAGAACAAATCTACAAACTACTCAAATCTTACTTAAACAACAGAACCTTTGTAGTAAAAATAAATGATACATACTCTGAAATTAAGGATATCAAGGCAGGAGTACCGCAAGGAAGTGTCTTAGGACCAATATTATACACACTATACACGGCAGATATACCAACAACTGCCAACAGCAAAACACTGACGTTTGCGGACGATACGGCCACACTAGTGAGGCATGCAAATCTAGAAACGGCCGCCGCACTACTACAAGAACACATTAGAAAAATAGAAAAATGGCTGCAAAACAAACAAATAAAAGCGAACACCAGCAAGTGCAACCACATAACATTTACACTTAGAAAAGGAAAAACACCAGATATCCAACTGAACGGCGTCCACATAGCACAAACGAAGCAAGTCAAATATCTAGGAATACATTTAGACACACACACCTTTCATGGAAGCACCATATAAAATCAATAATAAACAGAATAAGTGCAAAAAGGAAGCAGATGTACTGGTTAATCAATAGAAAATCTAAATTAAGCATAACGAATAAACTAAATATATACAAAACAATAATCAAACTAATCTGGACATACGGAGTCCCACTATAGGGGACGGCAGCAATGAGTCACATAAGCAAAATAGAAATAGAGCAAGCAAAAATTTTAAGGACAATAGTTAACGCTCCATGGTACGTCAGAAATGAAGACCTACGAAAAGATCTAAAAATTCCTACAGTCAAAGAGGAAATCGCTAGATACGCAAAAAAGTACAAAGAAAGACTTGCAGCACATCCAAACCAGCTGGTTGCTGAAACAAACAAGTCCAAAATAAGAAGAAGAATGAAGAGGAAGCATCCCGCAGACCTCGCAATAGAGATGCAATAGGCAACCTAGAAGATGGAACCCCGCTGGGGGTAACCATCCACACGCTATATTTTTATTCTTTAAGATATAATGTTTTACCAAATGTCCTTCTGGACAAATTGTAAAAATTTAAACAAATAGACAATAAAAAAAAGTCGGAATTTCTACAACTTTAAGATTTTATTTCTTCCTTTGAGGTTCGAATTACCGGCATTCGACTGTACTTTGTTTAGTCACTCTTTCTGTGGTCATAGTTTGGGGATTTAACTATTTCAGTTGAGCGTACATAGTATTATTTATCGTCTATATTCTGCATTTTATGTAATAAAGATTTATCGTCTAACATACAGAATACAAATAAAACCTTCATAGGCAAGCCACTGATCATTTAGTTATATTCTTTATATAGATAATTTATTATTTATATTATATATTATTTATTATTATTATATTATATTATTATTATATATTATTTATTATTTATAATTCTTTTACCATTATAAACTTATACACAATTATAAAAATTTCCATAATATTTCTCAATGTCATTATAATAATACATTATGTAACCAACAGAAATATTTCCATTCTCTTTCAACAAAAATCTCCTTACGATTTTCGAAGCGTGCACACGTGTGTCTAGTGCCCAGTGAAGTTCACAATAAGTGACGACCCTCCGTCGAAAGTGAGTGGAAACAGAAACAAACCAAGTGTTTTCTAAACTTACTCGTGGAAAATCCAACACTTCTAATCTCTAATTCAAATTATATCCTCTCGACTAGTTATTTCTATTTGAAATAACTAGCTCGAAGATAACCCAAGTAACCAAATCAGACTCTCGCGAACAAAACTACAACCGCACCGTTCTACCTCTTCCATGGGAAAAGGATAATATCACCCACCTTCCAAACCACACCAACAGCACCAAAAAACGTAAGTTTGATACAGTAAAAAAAATGTAAACACAAGTCAGAACGAACCGACATCAAGACACATTACCACTTACAACAGATTCGCAATATGAGAATTTACAGACAATTCTATGGACATAGTTGAAACATCAACAAATCAACACACACAAGGAAGTCCTCTCCCGTCAATCTTCATTGATGATGTTATCGACATTCAAACAATGATAAAGTCCATCGAGAAAGATATTTACAAAGAGGATTATATACTAAAAATTAAAAACAATCAGGTTAAAATCCTGTCGGCCAATCCAGACTCCTACAGAAACCAAACAAAGTTACTAAAAACCCTGAATGCAAACAAATCCACACATATCAACTGAAACAAGAAAGACCTTTTCGTGTGGTACTACGCAACATCCACCACTCAGCTAACTTAGATGAACTGAAACTTGAACTCTTAAATCATGGCTATGAAGTAACCAACATTAGCAATATAAGATATAGAATCACAAAAAACGCTATCCTTATTCTCTATCGACTTAAAGCAAAAACCAAATAACAAAGAAGCCTATAATATCAATCGTTTAATGAATTCGATAATAAAAATTGAACCACCTTTTATAAAAAAAGAAATAGTTCAATGTAAAAGGTGCCAAAGGTACAGCAACACGCAAAAATATTGCAACCACAATCACCGCAGCGTTAAATGTGCAGGTATTCACCCTACAGATCAGTGCACTAAATCTTCAGAAATCCCAGCGAAGTGCATCCTCTGTCAAGGAGGAGCAAGTTTGCTCAGCCTACAAGGCTGTGTATAAAAATAAGTACCCCAAACCCAGATTTAAGGACCTAACCAACCAAGCACTTAATCCACAAAAATTTACTACCCCTTCAATTTCCTACGCACAGGCAGTTCAAGGAAATCAAAGCAGACCGAAAGTCCATAGTACTCAACCACAAAATAGTGTTCCCAGTTCACAAGACACGGATAACTTTAATAGACTTGAAAAATGAATCGTCAAACAAACAGAGCAGATTAATAACTTGCTATCATTGCTGACAATCATCGTGGACGAATTAACACGCTCCGACGTAAAATAAAACCAATACGCACAGCTCTTTGGAATGCTAATGGTCTAGCTCAGTATAAATACGAACTAGAACTCTTCCTAAAATAACAACAAATCGACATCATGCTCATATCTAAAACTCATTTCACCGATAAAAATTATCTGAAAATAAATGGTTATAATTTTTACCATACCCAACATCCCAGTGGAAAGGCCCACAGCGTAACCGGAATTATCATCAAGACCAGCATAAAACACTGAGATTCCATCATTCCAGAAGGACTACCTCCAAGCCACAAACGTAGCGATAGAAGATTGGCATGGTCCAATCACTACATTAGCAGTATATTGTCCGCCTAGACATTCTATTTCCACAGAAAACTTCGATAAATTCCTCGAAAACCTGGGCAATAGATTCATAGCTGGAGGAGACTATAATGCTAAACATACGCAATGGAGCAGCAGACTTATCACAGTAAGAGACAAAAATCTTTTGAAATCCATAAACGCCAACAAACTTAACTACCTCAGTACAAACGAACCCACTTACTGATCCACTAACACTAACAAACTACCTGACCTATTAGACTTCTTCATAACTAAAAACATATCACCAAGATACATCCAAATCAACTCTTCTGTGAAACTCTCTTCAGATCATTCACCCGTCATAGCAACAATAAACTCAACAGTTATCCAAAATCAACCTAATGGCTTTATTCATAACCAACTCACAAACTGGCAGCTCTTTAGAGAAGTATTCAATCATTCAATATCAGTCTCAATATCCCTAACAACAAACGAAGATGTAGAAGCAGCCACGGAATATCTGAACATCAGCATAATAAACGCGATCCGTTCTTCCACCCTTACTGAGTGTTTTGTCAATAAACATGAATACCCCTGTTACATACTAATAAAAATCGCAGAAAAATATAGACTTAGAAGAGTATGGCAAAGTCATAGAACTCCTGAAGACAAGCGTAAGCTAAATAACGCAACAAGAGAACTAACCAAAATCATTAAAAATTACAAAAATGACTGTTTTCAAAAATATCTTGCTAATCTGTCTCCCACAGCTGACTCCAACTACTACTCACTATGGAAGGCATCCAGGAAACCATCACTCGTCCTCCGCAATTATCCCTCCAATTCGCTGTCTGCAAGCTGGATAAGCGCGTGGCCCTATACAAAAAGCCAACTTGTTTGCAAGTCGCTTAACTAATGTCTTCAAACCGTATTCCTCCACTATTGCCGCCGAAATAACGGAATACTTGCACTCTCTCTTCCAGATGTCTCCTCCTATTAAACCTTTCTTATCTCTAGAAGTAATAGAATGAATCCGTCGTGTAAACCCCAGGAAAGCATCGGGACATGATCACATGAGTAACAAAGCTATGAAGGAGTTTCCCAAAAAAGAGATTGCTCTCATCACTTCTATCTTTAATGGAATTCTTCACATTGAATACTATCCTAAGTCCTGGAAAATATCATTAATTACCCTTATCTCTAAATGTGAAAAACCAATACACGAAACTAAATTTACATAATTTTAGAGATGGAAGAATAAATAATATTCGTGCAGCTTCTTTTACTTATTTACTGTTTAATAGTTTCACTATCTTAATTGTTTTTGTTTTTATTTAGCAATACAGTGCATAATTCGTTGTCCAGTATTTCTCCAGTGTATACTTTCCACAAATTTATATATATGATATATTTCTTATATCTACAACAAATCTTTGTGGCTTTATTATCGTTTAACAGTTTATTTTAATATTTAACACATTGTACGTATGTAAGAAATTGTAGTTGAATCTATCGATGTTCCTCTATACGTCTTGCTTTTTTCTTCTTACTAAGATACTTGCTATTTATAATACAATATGAATATTTCAATCGGTCAAATGACCGATCGCGATATACGTGAGTAGGTAAGCACATATATATACTTATGCATAATATGTTTTTCAGAAGAAATGAAAGAAAGACAGATATTGACAAATTAAATATATGTATATTATAGGAAACGTTGCAAGAAGTAAAATGAAAAAAAGTGATAATACTGAATTTATAGAATTTTTAATCTGGAATTTAAAATCGGTCATTAGTATTAAGTAACTTAATTCAAATCCAATTCATGATTCAATCATACCAGTTAAGGATTAATCTCATATCTAATTAATATGATAAACATAGAAACAGTTTTCAAAAAACTACGCTCTTAATTGAAGAAAATTCAATAGAAATACTACCCCATTTGCTTTATAAACTCAAATCAATTAACCTGGAAAAGAGGAAAGTTTCAAATGCATCGAGATCAATTACGCGCCCTTTCATGAATTCTACTAGTCGGCATCTTCAGTTTTACTCAGCAACCAGTTCTCTTCGAAAGCTCGTCGTCTTTCTGCATTGAACCTTGCCAAAAATTAAAGTCTTTTATCATTCCAGGCGTTCGGAAGCCACAACTCATCATTTGAGAAAAGAAATGATATTACACACAGTTTTTAAAATTTTTATTTTTTGAAATTTATCATTACTTGTGTTATCTTTTGTGATAAATAAATTTATAAATATTATAGAAATGATATATAGCAAGTCATTTGCTCCTTCAGAGTTGAATATTAATCATATATTTACATAATGAAACTGGGAACAGTTTTATTTAATGCGAACTACGTTTCTTGTTTGAATTGTACATCTTTATTGAAGAAATACATGAGAGAACTTTTCATTTTCATAGCAAAGTACAAACTCGAATGATCAGTGTACAAATAACTAAGAAACTAAAAAACTACAAATTTTCAGTTACGTTATTGTTGCGGTAAATGAAAAATATATATGAACAAGTTAATGTTGAACAAGATTATTCATTATTTAGCGCGATACCAAGAAAAAGGAGCGTCGTGTAAAAATCTACAAAGAAAATAAGAAACGATGAAACGAAGACATTGTTTCATAGCAAAATCGGGGAAACTGTTGGACGCATGTGAACTCGAATCAATTCAAGTGTAGGTTGCATCCAGTTTTTGGGGGCCGATGAAAACGCGGAAGGGTCTTTCGCTCGACAATAAGCGGACGTTCTATTTGCGTGTTTAAACTTTTTCTCTTTTTGTGTTGAATTGTGCCAATGTTGATCGCTTTTTCCTTTCTGCCCCTTTTCGTTTTCCTTTTGTTCGATTTTTTTCTCTGTTTTTCATAATGGAAATCGGTCGATTGAATCGAGTGGCGCTCTTTTGCATCCGTGTCCCCGAAATAATACAGTGATGTTATCACCGTTTATTGAGCCGTGTGAAATCGTAAAAAAAATTCGATTGCTACCGCGCGCTTCCATGTATTTACGATTAAATATTTCACGTCGCCCCACGTGCGTCGTTTGTTCCATGATCTCGATTCGTCCGAGATTCGAGAGAGAATCGTTATTTTAATATTAGAAAAGTTGTGAAACGAGTGCCTCTTTTTTTATATTACTGTATTCATCATCCTTTGATTTTGAGTTGATGATTATCAATAATAATTGATTAATAATTATTATTGTTAGGATTAACAGTTATAAAAGGGATCATGCGATTTAAAAATGCACTTTAGAATTTATAAATTACTTATGTTTATTTAACCCTATTTATTTTAGATCCAATCTAAACGTGCCTTTTTATTTTTAACAAATTTCTTAAGTATCAAATTCCTTCAATCTCCTTATTACTTATCATTAGACTGCGGGTTTTTATGCATTTATGCGACATTTAAAGACAAAGAAGTGTACAGAATGCACGTAATATATAGAAATATATTAAATATTTAAAGTACAGTATATTCTACAATATTTAATAAATGAAACTGTATCTAATATTTCTATCTAGTTATAAGTTCCATTTTGTAAATTATGTTTACAAAAATACTAATTTGCACAAATATCCATAGTCTACCTATCGCTATATACGAGAATCGTTATTGTAATATGTATGATCTTTTGTCCTACGCGTAGCATACGAAAGCAATAAAACTTTTGAAACGCTACAAACTTAGATTTGGAATAAAGCTAGAAAAAAGTTATAAACAAATTCTACTTAGCTAATTAATTTCTAATATAGGCGCGACAATGATTGTGCTATGATCGCTTGTAAACTGCAAATAACATCAAATTAGTAATATCAAAGTAAACTCATAATATTAATGATATAACTTAGAACTTGTAAAAGATTGTAAGACTATACTATACTGTAAGACTACTTGCAAGTTACAAGTTTGTATGATACAAAATTGTACAATTTTGTATCAAATAGGAGTAAACTAAAACAGTTGGAGAATTTGTAATTTGTAAAGCTTACTGTTTAACAAAATTTCATCTCTTACACATATTATCAAACTTATTACTTTGTGATGCAAAAGAATTTTATTTTTTAACCAAAACTTCTTTGGTTACCAGTAACCATTATCGATGGCAGATTTGTTTTGGTAAGTAGATAATGGTTATTCATAACCAGACACTTAAAAATTCATGTTTTTTGATATTCTAAATTTTTTAAAAGTTTTTAGAAAATTTATTGGATTTGAAAAAAGATTAACTTTCTTTCAAGTACTTTTTACACAACAATTTTGAAAATAATATATTTTTATCAGAACCAATACAAATGTTTTCTCTCTCTCTATATATATGTCGGAGATGAAAGGACACCGGAGCCTTTCTTTCGGAATGTTTGGGAAAGTCCCCAATACTTTAGTCCAGACTTTTTATTATAGCCGTACTTAAATAATAAAATTGAGAAATAGCTGTTAATGGTGTAATCCAATTTTGTTTGCCCGAGATTTATGACAGTTGGCTGGAGCTCGAAGTGACATAACGGGTCACTGAACGTAGCCACGGTTACGGGAGAGACGTGTACCTAACAGAGGTATAAGGTAATTAAATAACTCTCCTTAAAAACAGGGATTGACCTGAGGGATACAGAGAGATACGGAGAGGAGTATATAAGGGCAGTTCCACTTGGACTGACGCTCAATCCGATAAGTTCGACAAACGCCCAATGAACACGTACATCGAGTTCCTAATCGCAGTCGTCATCCCGTTGACCGCGCATTCGTTATCGAACCTAAACTCATCGTCACCGACATCACTTGTTAACCTTTGCGATACATTCGCTTCCATCAATATCATCTGGAGTACAACAATAATGGACAACTCACAGAAAGATTCATTACACGTCCCGTTTTCCAAAGATGATCCGACATATATATGTCAATCCCCGTTTTTAAGGAGAGTTATTTAATTACTTTACATCTCTGTTAGGTACACGTCCCTCCCGTGACCATGGCTACATTCAGTGACCCATTATGTCACTTCGAGCTCAAGCCCACTGTCATAAATCTCGGATAATCATAATTGACTTAACTCATAAACAGCTATTTCTCAGTTTTATTGTTTAAGTACGACTATAATAAAAAGTCTCGACTAAAGTATTGGGGACCTTCCCAAATATTCCGAAAGAAAGGCTCAGGCGTCCCTTTATCTTCGACATATATATATATGCCGGGTTATCATTAGGATTAGGGTTAGAGGCGTGTAATGAATCTTCACTGGAATTAGCTATCGTTATTATACAATCGAGGTAATGTTCATTAGCACAGGTGTGGATATTACAGAATTGATATTTAAGTAACCGCGAAGTAACCGCGGTGATTAGACATCAATGATAATGGTCCTAGGTTCGATAACGAATCCGTGATCAACGGGATAACAAATATACTTTCTTCCAAAGTCTAAGTCGGACTGATCGTAAAGACGTTGTTTTACTCGCTGATGAGATCGTACGAGAATGTTGCTCTCCGACACGGTGATGCTGCAGAGGAAAACTATGATGGGGTGTATCTAAGGACACGAGATCATCGAATTCATCGAGGAAAACTTTCGTTCGGAAAGTGAGGGAAATGGACGTTGCTCTAAATTGGTTAATTTCTACGTTGGTGGTTAGAGAAGGATGCTAGCCGCCCTTGAGAGAAAGTTGCTAGCGGGAAGCGCCGTTCGTGAGAAAAGCAGATTTCCCGTATCTTCCTGTAGCAGGCGATAGATTTAGGAACTGTTAGGATAAAGACTGTCCGTTTGAAGGATCCTAGTTAACTAAATCTAAGATTTAAAGCGGGTACTCAGGCTAGCTGAACATGTACTGTGGAGATGCATCGACATCTGGCAATCATCTGCCGAAGAATAGAGTCTGTCTTTTTTTTTTTATTGTCTATTTGTTTAAATTTTTACAATTTGTCCAGAAGGACATTTGGTAAAACATTATATCTTAAAGAATAAAAATATAGCGTGTGGATGGTTACCCCCAGCGGGGTTCCATCTTCTAGGTTGCCTATTGCATCTCTATTGCGAGGTCTGCGGGATGCTTCCTCTTCATTCTTCTTCTTATTTTGGACTTGTTTGTTTCAGCAACCAGCTGGTTTGGATGTGCTGCAAGTCTTTCTTTGTACTTTTTTGCGTATCTAGCGATTTCCTCTTTGACTGTAGGAATTTTTAGATCTTTTCGTAGGTCTTCATTTCTGACGTACCATGGAGCGTTAACTATTGTCCTTAAAATTTTTGCTTGCTCTATTTCTATTTTGCTTATGTGACTCATTGCTGCCGTCCCCCATAGTGGGACTCCGTATGTCCAGATTAGTTTGATTATTGTTTTGTATATATTTAGCTTATTCATTGTGCTTAATTTAGATTTTCTATTGATTAACCAGTACATCTGCTTCCTTTTTGCACTTATTCTGTTTATTATTGATTTTATATGTTGCTTCCATGTAAGGTGTGTGTCTAAATGTATTCCTAGATATTTGACTTGCTTTGTTTGTGCTATGTGGGCGCCGTTCAGTTGGATATCTGGTGTTCTTCCTTTTCTAAGTGTAAATGTTATGTGGTTGCACTTGCTGGTTTGTTTTGCAGCCATTTTTCTATTTTTGTAATATGTTCTTGTAGTAGTGCGGCAGCCGTTTCTGGATTTGCATGTCTCACTAGTATGGCCGTATCGTCCGCAAACGTCAGTGTTTTGCTGTTGGCAGTTGTTGGTATATCTGCCGTGTATAGTGTGTATAATATTGGACCTAAGACACTTCCTTGCGGTACTCCTGCCTTGATATCCTTAATTTCAGAGTATGTATCATTTATTTTTACTACAAAGGTTCTGTTGTTTAAGTAAGATTTGAGTAGTTTGTAGATTTGTTCTGGAAATTGCTTTTTGATTGTTTGAAGAAGTTTTTCATGGTTAACTTTGTCGAATGCTTTTTCGGTATCCATAAAGAGAGCTGTGCAGTATTGTTTTATTTTAAGCGACTGTAAGATTTCATTGACGAGTCTATGCATTTGTTCTATTGTGAAGTGTTTATTCCTGAATCCAAATTGATGGTTCGGTATTAGTTTTTCTTTTTCTATTGTTGGTTTTAAGCGGTTATATATTATTTTCTCTAATAATTTGGAAAACGCAGGTAGTAATGATATCGGCCTGTAGGATGCAGTTAGATGTGGGTTTTTGTTTGGTTTGGGTAACATTACTATCTGTGCTACTTTCCATAGTGTAGGAAAGTACTGTATTCTTAGAACTGCGTTAAATATTATCGTTGTTAGTCTTATTGCCTTTGGGGGAAGGTTTTTTAAGATTTTCCCATTGATCAAATCAAATCCTGGTGCTTTACTTATCTTTGTTGCCTCAATTAAGTTTGTAACTTCTTGCGCTGTTGTGCTGAGTATGGTGCAGCGTTTATCAGTTGTGTTGCTGGCATTTTCCACTTCTTCGTTTGTTTGCCATCCAGGGATGCTGTTATTAATTTCATACGGCGAAAATATATTTTGTAGGTGCTTTGAGAATTCTTCTGCCTGCTCTTCGTTGGTTCTGGCCCATGTGTTGTCCATTATCCTGATTGCTGGGATTGTTTTCATTGTTTTCTTAATTTTGTTAGTGATTTTCCATAGGGAGTAGTCGGTATTCTCATGCGCGGATAGTGATTCGATGAATTTTGAGAATTCGTTATTATGATGTTCCCTTATTTTATTCTTCAGTTCCTTTGCAAGTTTATTTAGGTTTTTCTTGTTTTCTCGTATTCTCTGTTTTTGCCATTTTGCTTTTGCTTTTCTTTTTTCCCTGATTTTGTCTAGGATGTCCTGCGGAATAATTTTTGATTTCCTGCTATTTGCTTCATAGGTGGTGGTTGCCCACGCTGCTTCCTGTATTATTTCTGTCAAAGTTGCTACTGCCTGCTCAATGTGTTCAGGTGTTTTCAACGGGATATTGCAGTTGATTTTGTTTTCGATTAGCTCTTTGAAAGTTTGCCAGTTGGTGGTTTTATTGCAAAGCGACTCTGACTTGTTATAAAGTAGTGGTTTGCTTGTATATTCTATTATAATTGGTGTATGGTCGGAGTTAAGTTCGAGGCTGGTTGCTATTTTTAATTTGCTTACATTTAGCCCTTTTGTTACTGCAAAATCCAACAGGTCAGGTATTTTATTGAGGTCTGTCGGCCAGTACGTTGGTTTTCCTGTAGATAGTACATTGAGGTTGCTGCTTCTGATGTATTTTTCTAATGTTCTACCTCTCGGCGTGCTAATTCTCGAACCCCATAATGTGTGCTTTGCGTTAAAGTCTCCTGCCGCTATATATTTGTCGCCTAAGGATTGGAAGTACTCTTCCCATTTTTTTTAGTGTCATTTTGTGTCTCGGAAGTACATATGCTGCTAACATCTGGAAGTAATTGTCATTAGTTTGTATTGTGACAGTAGTTGCTTGTAAGTGTTCTTGATTTGTTTGACTATGTAAGTGATGCTTGATGTCATTTTTTATTATTACTGCAGTTCCTCCATGTGCTTTACCTGAGGGATATTTGGTATCGTAGATGGTGTAGTACGGTATTTTCATGTAGTTTTCTAGAGTGAAATGTGTTTCTGAGACAAGTAGTGTGTCAATATTATTTTTATACAAAAATATTTTAGTTTCGTGGTCTCGCTGTTGCAAGCCATTGGAGTTCCAGACTGCTATTTTCAAAATGTCCATCTCTATTTTTTACTTAGCAAGTTAGTGAGTAGTTGTAACATGATTGTTGTTTGTTGAGCTTGTTGTTTAGTACTGTGTTTAGCTTACTTACCATTTTTCCTAACATTTCCATACCTTTAATGGATTGTTTGAGCATTTTTTTGATTTCTGTAGCGTCTTCGATGTTATCGTTTTGATTCTGATTGTTTGCAAGCGTTGCTTTGCTAATGTTTTTGGTTACTTGTGCGTAGCTTCGGTTACCTTGGGGATCTATGTTTCTGTTTATAGCGTTTAGTTCGTATTGTGCTTTCAATGTTGTTTCATTATCCGTTATACTTTTTTGTGGTTGGTGGTTATTGTATGATCTGTTGCGAAGTGGAGGAAACAGTTTACGTTGTATTTGTTTCCTTATTTCACATCCTTTGTAGCTGGCTGGGTGGTTTCCGTTACAATTATAGCATTTAACTTCTCCTATTTTTCCTGTGTATGGGCAGTGTATTGTTAGGTGATTTTTTGCACATTTAACACATGCCGGGCTTCTGTTGCAATAATTTTTTGTGTGTCCGTATTGTTGACACCGCATGCATTGTGGTATATCTTTTTTGTAGCGTGGTGGTTCCACTGTTACAATTGTATTTAGTACTTTTTTGATTTCATAAATTTCCTTGTTATTGGTTCTGGGTTCAAGTTCTATTAAGAATAATGGCAATGGTTGCTTCGTATCGTATCTTGTCATATTGTTTATTGCTCTTGTTTCATGGCCAATTTTTCCTAATTCTTCGCTTAATTTTTTTGTGTTAGTTTTTGGATGTAAACCTCTTATAACTATTTTATAGCTCCTTTCCGTTTTGAGTTGGTACGTGTGGTATATAGCATTTTTTCCCTTTAGTTCTTTTATCACTTTCCTATAAACTTCTGGGGTGTTTGTTTGAATTTTTACTTGTTCTAATTTTGTTTGTTTTATTGTGTAGTTATCCTTCCCGACTATATTGTTTAGTAGATCAATAAGCGGGTCTATTATTTGGGCCTCAACAAATATTGGTGGTGGTTTTGATATGTAAGGTGATTTAGTTGTGGTTTTGCTCGTCGGGTCATTGTCTATTTCTTTCGTTAATGAGCTGAAGGAGTTTCTTAAAGGTAATCCTTGCAGCCATCGCTGCTTTTCTGTATCTGGGTTTCCTGCAGCACTTGTGCCTGGAATTATTTTACGTTTTTTGCTAGTCTTTGCTAGCTTCCAGTTTTCGTCCTGGTAACTTATTTCGTTATCGTGTCTGCACTCCTCCTGTCTCCACTGCTCTTCCATTTCTTCTCGTTTTCCATATCATTTTGGTTGTTATTATTTTGCTGTTGTTGCTGTAAGCCTGGTAAATCTAACGACCTTTTTATATAATATTTTTCTCCTTTGGTTGCAATCTTGATTGTTGATATCTGCTGCTGCATTGTTTGTCACTATCACTATTCGTAGCACTTCTCTGAATCACTTGACTGGAGCACACATTTGCTTACACACATCTGTTCGCCTCGGTTGCCCGAGCGATGATAGAGTCTGCGTTTGGCGAGCCACGGGACAGAAACCGTTGGAATGTTTACTGTCGAGTGCCGTTACAACTATTTCTTTTTAAGGAGAGCTATACAATTATTCCATGCCTCTGTTAGGTAAAAACGTTCAACCCGTGACTGGGGCTACGTTTAGCGACTAGTTATGTCACTTCGAGCCCAAGCTCATTGTCATAAATCTCGGGCAAACATAATCGGATTAAATCATAAACAATTACCTAAGAATAACTATGATAAAAATCTAAACTACAGTATTAGAATTTTCCCAAGAATTCCAAAGACAAGGCCTCGATGTCATTTCATCTCCGACACGGCCATCCTGATTATCACACGTCCTCGGGTGTATCTAAAATATTAGGTTTTCCCACTATTAGGCTCAATACAACTGACATTATTTACAAGTTAACTAAATGTCCCAATCGCCAAAGGTACAGTTCAATAACAAAAACTTTGATCGAATGTTTAATAACAAAATAAAAACAATAATCAGTAACGTTATGATTAGTATTCAAAGTGTTAGTTGCATCCTGTGGGTTACCAGTCAGACCGTAATGACATGACAGATCGTTCTCGATATCGTACCTGAATGAATCTTGATTTTCTAGATCACATTACTGCTCTGGGAATATATGAAAACACTATGTTAGATGTTATGGTCATAGTGCTAATGACAGCAGAGCTGAATTCGGTAACTGTGTGTTGATTTCGCATCTAAATTTCTTTGGACCACATGACCACCCGTAAGCGTATGTGAACCATTATGCTCGATCTTACACCTGTTACATTGCATTACCACACTGGGCGTATGTAAAAATATTGAACTTCATCACATTGCCACACTGGACGTATGTGGAAACACTATGCTAGATGTTATGGTCATAGTGTTAATGACCCATCGTCATTGTCACTGCCATTGTCATTACTGCGGACATCCAACTCAGCAGGAATACAACTATCTGGCATTTTTCTCAATCTATCATGACTGTATTTATATGATCGTTTACCGTCTAATGTTTTTAAATATACGTATCTCCTTCCAAAATCTCTGCTATTACAAATGGACCCTTAAATTTTGGATCGAATTTAGTTTGATTTCTTTCCCCATTTTTGCTTAATACAAAATCACCAAGATTGAATCTAACTACTTTAGCTTTAGTTTTGTCGAATCTATCTTTATCATACTTAGCGTTAATCTCCTATATTCTTTATTGCCTGCTGTTTGCCGTACGGTCTTGCTGTTCTACCGATTAATAATTCTAATGGGCTCGATCTAGTCACACGATTTGTGGTGCAATTCAAAGCTAATTGTATTTCGCCAATCGCATCTTAATATGACCGCCCGATTGTTTCTACGGTTGTAAATATATTTTTCAACGTACCCATAATACGTTCTACCTGTCCATTAGCTCTACTAGCACCGGTTGTTATTAAATGAAGTTTGATCTGTTTACCTTGACAGTAATCTTGAAATTCTTTACCTCTAAAACATCTTCCTTGATCTGCTACTATCCGGCAAAGACTGCCGAATAAAAATATAGCAGACTTAAGCGCTTTAATGGTACTAAGAGAATCTATTTTACGAGTATGACGCAGGTATACAAATTTAGTGAAAGCATCGACCAAAACAATAACATATTCTTTCAAATTACTTTTACTACTTAAATTGCCTGTTACGTATATGTGAACTATATGCCAAGGTATGCTGATCTTAGGTATAGAATGTAATTCGGCTTGTATTTTACTTGAACTTGACTTAGAAACTTGACAAGTATGCCAGTTCTCTACGAATTTACGAACATATTTCTTCATTCCTTCGAACCAGTAATATTCGTACAGCTTCTCGAGTGTTTTATCCCAACCTAAGTGCATAATTGACTGGTGCACATGATTAATAACAGATCACCTAAAACCCCTTGGGACAATAGGTAAGCAGAGAGTTCTGTCTTTTCTTTGTATTTTATGATAAAGGGTACCAGATCGTAATTCGTATGTATTGGCGATATCTTCCGTGAGCTCATTATTTTGTAATTTAATAACGATTTCCGAAATTTGAAGATCGCAATGTTGTTCCGCTAATAGCCAATCTTCTGAGATATCGGCCAGATTAATTTCCTTTTCTTTAACTTTGTTAATTATATTATAGTCAATATCTATGGGATTCCGCGAAAAGAAATCTACGTGTGTCATTCGTTTACCTTCTCGATACATAATGTTAAAATTAAAAGTTTGTAAATAAGCCCACCGCCTGTAAACCCTGTCATTTAAATTCACTTTATTACTAGATGCTTTCAAAGAATTACAATCAGTTACAACAAGGAATTTTCGTTCATGCAAATAATGGCGAAAATGTCTAACGGCGTTTACAACTGCCAACGTCTCTAGTTAATCTGAATGATACCTGGATTCCGCGGGACTAGTTCTTTTACTATAATATTCTACTACTCTGTTTTTACCTTCAACCTTATGCATTAAAGTAGTCCCATATCCATCCGAACTAGTATCAGTATGTAATTCTATAAGATAATTAGGGTCAAATATCATTAACACCGGCACATCAGTCAGGACGGAAATTACCTTTTGCCTTATCTTTTCGTGTTTATCTGTCCAAGTTATGTTTTCGTTACCGGAAGTAAGTGTATACAGAGGTTTCATTATTTGTGAAAATTTAGGGATGAATTTTCGGAAGTAAAAAGCTAGACCTATAAACTGTCTAAGTTGTGTGACGGTTGTCGGTGCAGGTAAAGAACTCAAGGCTTGTATTTTATCCGGGTTGGGGCGAACTTCTCCGTTATGAATTACATATCTAAGATAGAGTACCGATGTCTTTAAAAAATAGCATTTGGAAAAATTGAAAGAAAATCCGGCGTTTACGAGGGTATCTAATACAGTGTACAATTTTTCTAGAGCTTGGTCTATCGAGTCGGCAATAATTAGAACATCATCCAAATAAACAACAACGTATGAATAAGCGAGGTCGTCTAAGGCCTTGAGAATGGCCCTCTGAAAAACGGACAGTGCATTTTTCAATCCAAACGGCATCGTTATATACTCTTATTGTTCGTCGAGGGTAACAAATGCTGTATACCCCGTAGAATTAGAATGAATAGATTTGGTGAAACGCACTGGTTATGTCCAGACTAATAAAGTATCTCGCTTTTTGCAATCTCGCGATCTAGTCCGCAATAAGAGGTAGAGGATGCCGATCCGCGACCGTATTTTTATTTAGTTCTTGAAAATCTACACATAATCTATCTGAGCCGTCTTTCTTCTTCACGAGTAACATAGGGCTCGCGAACGGTGAATTACTAGGCCTTATGATTTTTGCTCTAATTAATTCGCTTATTCTCTCACGTACTATTCTGCGCTCTTCCTCGCTAAGTCTATAAGGACTTCTTTGTACGATGATGTTAGGACCAATTAATCTGTGGCAGCACTCGACAACAAATACCGCCACTAGACATTATCTAGTACCGGACGACGATAGCGCAGTGGTTAGCGCCTTTGGTTACGAACGTTCGGAACCCAGGTTCGAATCCCGGTGCTGCTCGTAGTCCGATATTTTTCTTCCACGATACAATAATTAGGAAGTAAATACAATAGAGACCCCCAGCAGCGACATCTACAGCCAACTACAACAATTATCACGGGCCTAGTCCGCCACAAATCGTATTTCTAACTGGTTTGTATTTACGCGAGTACATGGGAAACCCGTAATGAATGAACCTTTGAATTTTTCGAGAACAGAAATCAATCGGTTTTTTATCATTATCAAGCACCTCAGTTTTAAACTTTGTTAACACCGATCTCGTTTTCGGCGGTTTTATTACAGACATTAATCACTTTTGTTTTACAAATAGAGAGACTGTTTTGTGTAATATCTATGTCAAAACTTTGGCTTTTAAAATTTCACGACCAATCATGATATCATATTTTAAGTGATAGTGCAGCAAGGACATGAAAAATTATTTCCAATGTAAAACCATTAATACATACTATGGGCAAAATTTGAAATGTACATTTAATACAAGTGTTTCCTATTCCTTGCATTACCACTATATCAGTCATTCTTTTGTCAGAAAATTTCAAGGCTACGGATTCCTTAATTAGTGAACACTCGGCTCCAGAATCGAAGTAAAATGGGAACGACTCACCCAGATGACTTAATCTACCAGTTGAAGACTCCACCACGTCGGAATGGACTTGACGTTCGTCATTGGAATTATAGTTTCTCTTCCGCAATAACGGACAATTAGGCGCGATATGACCCTCCTCATGACACATTTGAAACAAGACACCTTGGACGATGCGGTTGGTCGATTTATTCCTGGGTTTCGAGTATTCTTCTGTGTCTCGAATTTCGTTTTCTTACGCCACTCCGCTATTTTATGTCTGAGGATACCACAGTAGAGGCACTTATTCCGGGCGTCTAATGGCCTGCTTCGTTTAGCTTCAGGGTCCGCCGATGGATTTTCTGACGAAGACGTTGGCTTCTCCTCGTAAGAGAAAACTCTCATTTCACTTCGAAATTGATCCTCCGTCTTGATGTCACTCGTGAGTGCTAGTCGTTTAAAGCGCCGATTTTGCAAACTCAGTTGATGAAGAATGGTGGCATTGATAACTTCAGCATTAGTTACGTTTTGCCATCTCGTCTTCAGGAGGGAACGGAGACGATTACCGTAGGCTCCAGGGGATTCGTTCTCCAATGGTTGTTCCCTGTATTTCTTCATTAGCACCGAGGTTGTCGTCTTTTGGCCACCAAAACGCGTAATGAAAAGTTCCTTAATTATTAGCCAGGTAATGTTTTAATGGTTTCAGTACTTGTGTAAGCCAATGCGCTGCAGAACTCTCCAGAGAACGATTCAAGGCAGAAAATAACTCGTTGCCTTGTAAAGGATTTCCTTTCACCATCAGGTTGACGATTGTGCACCATACAGCTAGGTCGGCGCCCGCGATATCGGGGTTAAAACGTAGTAGCATTAAATTTCTAGGTTTCGCACACGATTTTTGTTCTCGCCACTGAGTTAACTCGCGCAAGATGGCCATGAGCTGTTGCATTGTTACATCCAGCACTGATCCCACTCCTGATTAGGTTAGGATTAGGGTTAGGGGTGTGTAATGAATCTTCACTGGAATTAGCCATCGTTATTACACAATCGAGATAATGTTTATTAGCACAAGTGTGGATATTTCAGAATGGACAAGTAACCGCGGTGATTAGTCACTAATGACAATAGTCTTAGGTTCGAAAACGAATCCGCGGTCAACAGGATTACAAATATACTTTCTTCCAAAGTCTAAGTCGGACCGATCGTGAAGACATTGTTTTACTCGCTGGTGAGATCGCACGAGAGTGTTGCTCTCCGTCACGGTGACGCAGAGAAAAACTATGATGGGGTGTGTTTAAGGACACGAGATCATCGAATTCGACGAGGAAAACTTTCGTTCGGAAAGTGAGGGAAATAGACGTTGCTGTTAATTGGTTTAGTTTCTATGTTCAGTTTTCTTTCGACTGCCGAAGCGTGCACACGTGTGTCTAGTGCCCAGTGAAGTTCACAATAAGTGACGACCCTCCGTCGAAAGTGAGTGGAAACAGAAACAAACCAAGTGTTTTCTAAACTTACTCGTGGAAAATCCAACACTTCTAATCTCTAATTCAAATTATATCCTCTCGACTAGTTATTTCTATTTGAAATAACTAGCTCGAAGATAACCCAAGTAACCAAATCAGACTCTCGCGAACAAAACTACAACCGCACCGTTCTACCTCTTCCATGGGAAAAGGATAATATCACCCACCTTCCAAACCACACCAACAGCACCAAAAAACGTAAGTTTGATACAGTAAAAAAAATGTAAACACAAGTCAGAACGAACCGACATTAAGACACATTACCACTTACAACAGATTCGCAATATGAGAATTTACAGACAATTCTATGGACATAGTTGAAACATCAACAAATCAACACACACAAGGAAGTCCTCCTCTCCCGTCAATCTTCATTGATGATGTTATCGACATTCAAACAATGATAAAGTCCATCGAGAAAGATATTTACAAAGAGGATTATATACTAAAAATTAAAAACAATCAGGTTAAAATCCTGTCGGCCAATCCAGACTCCTACAGAAACCAAACAAAGTTACTAAAAACCCTGAATGCAAACAAATCCACACATATCAACTGAAACAAGAAAGACCTTTTCGTGTGGTACTACGCAACATCCACCACTCAGCTAACTTAGATGAACTGAAACTTGAACTCTTAAATCATGGCTATGAAGTAACCAACATTAGCAATATAAGATATAGAATCACAAAAAACGCTATCCTTATTCTCTATCGACTTAAAGCAAAAACCAAATAACAAAGAAGCCTATAATATCAATCGTTTAATGAATTCGATAATAAAAATTGAACCACCTTTTATAAAAAAAGAAATAGTTCAATGTAAAAGGTGCCAAAGGTACAGCAACACGCAAAAATATTGCAACCACAATCACCGCAGCGTTAAATGTGCAGGTATTCACCCTACAGATCAGTGCACTAAATCTTCAGAAATCCCAGCGAAGTGCATCCTCTGTCAAGGAGGAGCAAGTTTGCTCAGCCTACAAGGCTGTGTATAAAAATAAGTACCCCAAACCCAGATTTAAGGACCTAACCAACCAAGCACTTAATCCACAAAAATTTACTACCCCTTCAATTTCCTACGCACAGGCAGTTCAAGGAAATCAAAGCAGACCGAAAGTCCATAGTACTCAACCACAAAATAGTGTTCCCAGTTCACAAGACACGGATAACTTTAATAGACTTGAAAAATGAATCGTCAAACAAACAGAGCAGATTAATAACTTGCTATCATTGCTGACAATCATCGTGGACGAATTAACACGCTCCGACGTAAAATAAAATCAATACGCACAGCTCTTTGGAATGCTAATGGTCTAGCTCAGTATAAATACGAACTAGAACTCTTCCTAAAATAACAACAAATCGACATCATGCTCATATCTAAAACTCATTTCACCGATAAAAATTATCTGAAAATAAATGGTTATAATTTTTACCATACCCAACATCCCAGTGGAAAGGCCCACAGCGTAACCGGAATTATCATCAAGACCAGCATAAAACACTGAGATTCCATCATTCCAGAAGGACTACCTCCAAGCCACAAACGTAGCGATAGAAGATTGGCATGGTCCAATCACTACATTAGCAGTATATTGTCCGCCTAGACATTCTATTTCCACAGAAAACTTCGATAAATTCCTCGAAAACCTGGGCAATAGATTCATAGCTGGAGGAGACTATAATGCTAAACATACGCAATGGAGCAGCAGACTTATCACAGTAAGAGACAAAAATCTTTTGAAATCCATAAACGCCAACAAACTTAACTACCTCAGTACAAACGAACCCACTTACTGATCCACTAACACTAACAAACTACCTGACCTATTAGACTTCTTCATAACTAAAAACATATCACCAAGATACATCCAAATCAACTCTTCTGTGAAACTCTCTTCAGATCATTCACCCGTCATAGCAACAATAAACTCAACAGTTATCCAAAATCAACCTAATGGCTTTATTCATAACCAACTCACAAACTGGCAGCTCTTTAGAGAAGTATTCAATCATTCAATATCAGTCTCAATATCCCTAACAACAAACGAAGATGTAGAAGCAGCCACGGAATATCTGAACATCAGCATAATAAACGCGATCCGTTCTTCCACCCTTACTGAGTGTTTTGTCAATAAACATGAATACCCCTGTTACATACTAATAAAAATCGCAGAAAAATATAGACTTAGAAGAGTATGGCAAAGTCATAGAACTCCTGAAGACAAGCGTAAGCTAAATAACGCAACAAGAGAACTAACCAAAATCATTAAAAATTACAAAAATGACTGTTTTCAAAAATATCTTGCTAATCTGTCTCCCACAGCTGACTCCAACTACTACTCACTATGGAAGGCATCCAGGAAACCATCACTCGTCCTCCGCAATTATCCCTCCAATTCGCTGTCTGCAAGCTGGATAAGCGCGTGGCCCTATACAAAAAGCCAACTTGTTTGCAAGTCGCTTAACTAATGTCTTCAAACCGTATTCCTCCACTATTGCCGCCGAAATAACGGAATACTTGCACTCTCTCTTCCAGATGTCTCCTCCTATTAAACCTTTCTTATCTCTGGAAGTAATAGAATGAATCCGTCGTGTAAACCCCAGGAAAGCATCGGGACATGATCACATGAGTAACAAAGCTATGAAGGAGTTTCCCAAAAAAGAGATTGCTCTCATCACTTCTATCTTTAATGGAATTCTTCACCTTGAATACTATCCTAAGTCCTGGAAAATATCATTAATTACCCTTATCTCTAAACGTGAAAAACCAATACACGAAACTAGCTCTTATCGCCCAATTAGTCTTCTCCCCACCTTGTCTAAACTACTTGAGAAGATGCTAACAAAAAGGCTCCTCCTACTCTTAGAGGATTCGAAAACAATGCCGGATTATCAATTTGGCTTTCGGAAGCAACATTCTATGATAGAGCAAATTCATCATCTAACTCATAAAATCAGTCAAGATTTGAAAAAGCAAAAATACTGCACTGCGGTATTCCTGGACATTTAGCAGAAGTTCGACAAAGTGTGGCACGAAGGACTTTTGTTCAAACTAAAGAAAATCCTACCACACACCTACTACTCCATTCTAAACTTCTACCTAACCAAGAGAATCTCAACGAACGACAAACGAGGAATTCTTTGGAGCAACGGTATGTGCAGCAACGATCGAAATAAAGTTTTAAAAATATTATTTTATTTTAATTTTAGAAAACGAAATTCTATTCTGCAAGAGCGATGCGTAGACGTAAATGAAGAATAGACTACCAAAATAATAATATTAACATGGTGAAAAATGTCTAATACAGAGTTACTAATAGTCACATTGGCAAGTTCCAATTTTAAACTTTCTTTTGACCACAGCTGTTTATCGAAACGAAGTGACGTGATTCTGGTTACTTCATGGTAAATGGTTATTTCAATTACGACACGTTTGATGTCGTCTGGCGCCGCTTTTATGGGCACGGCCGTAAAGTCTTAACGGCTGTGAAATCTAAGCAACGATAAGGTGCCACATAGAATGCCATTTACTCGATTCAATCGGCTGGAAATCAATTCATCGTTCACCCTCACCACCCTCCGTTTCTATTCTCTCTCGTTTGTTTTTGTTGCTACCTCTTAGATTACGTTTCATGATCGAATATCGCTTGTCATTTTCCGCTGGATTGTCCCATTGAGATTGCATCGATCGAGGCCATTTTTCAATCGACCAACCGATTCATTTCCAACGTTTCCGATTTGCGAGAAAGTTTACGGATGTTCTTTAGTCGATGTATAGATATGAACAGATGGATTTATTTTTTAGAAGAGTTTTTGATTCTTTGGATAGACTTGCGGTGAATATTATGGTTGGAAATATTATGTAGGAAATTTGGTACTTTTAACCTGTTAATCATGGAAGGTGAATTGTCTTTTTATATATACATAATTCCATTTTTGATACAAATAAAATATATCATATTTATATTTCTAAAGATTAAAACTGCCATAATTAAAATTGATTTCTCTCTACCGTTAATTTTTAATGTTATAATTGTAGAAATTGTTACTTAAGGGACTACTCGATTATGGGACTGGGATTTCTATTGAACGAAATTAAAATATATTAATGTGTTTGTTTGGTTAGGAATTGGGTTTTTTTAACTGAAATTTATGTTGTGGGGGAAGCTGGTGACAAATGATAAGCAAAAATTTAAAATTAGACAACGATTTAGTTTTTTCAAGAATTTCTATGTCTCTTTGAGTGAGATTGTCGTGAATTATTATGAGCGAATTGAGATATTATATTTTTAGATAAAGTGCAACATTTTATTGGAACTTTCGAAGAGAAACTTTTTCGAGAAATATTCAACGAAATTAAAGCGAATTATAGATGAATTTAGGCTTTGTATTTTTAGGAAAATCGGAATTTTTTCATTGATTTTTGCGTCTTTCGGATACAAATTTATATTATAAAAGGTATTTAAAAATTCGGTTTTCTACAGAAATACGAAAGAAAGACTAAAATACCACAGATATCGAAAGTAAAATAGTATTGAAATGCTCTGAACCTAAATAGAGACAGAAATTAGATATTTTTTACGTATATTCTATACAGTCTCTTGTCCTTAAATTTCTCACAAATGCATAAAAATACTCAAGTTAAAAAATACTTCTTCCACACTCCATGATTATTTCTTATACTTGACTTGGCTCGAGTCGTTCGTTCTTCCATTTCATTGGCCGATATCTTACGGACAACTCGAACATCCTCGAAGACGTCTCGAATAGAGTGATGGTGGTTGTTGGCAAAGGAGAGGAAGCGGACATCGTAAGAGAGATGGCAAGAGGGTGGCATGGCAAAGGGGAAAACAGGCGGGGAAGGTTACGGAGAACTCTGAAGCATTGGAAGGAAAATATTCGAGATTCCAGGCGAACCGCGTGATGACTCAATTTCGCAAAGACCGTTAAATGGCCCGCTATGAACCACGCGCCGCTACTGGTTGCGTTCCTCCTCTGTTTTTGAAGGCCGAACATTCTTCGAACGGGGGTTGCTCGCATCGAATTGGATCCGCGTGGAAAACCATGTTACAAAGGGCTACTTCGAGTTTATTTGTCTTTTCCCGGGTTTGGTGTATTGAAACGATCATTTTCTTTGATTTCCGTTTAGATTAGACCAATTTTTCAGCGAATAGCTTGTCGAGAATATTTAGAGAGTTCTATTCCTTGAAGTTAATTCTTTGTTTAATATTTACACACACTAATATTTTGACTGTCGCAATAATCATAAATATCTAGTTTCTTCTGGCTAGAAATGTCCTATCCTTGAATAGAATAGCGATTTAAGTGTCAATGAATGTATTTTTTTTGGAAAGCCGTACCTCTTCGCTGTCTTTTCGCTGAGAAACAACATATAATTTATGCGACCCACATAGTTGGTTTGTATTAAAATTCATGTGAATCATACGTTGATTCATACTTTCTCTGGCTATTGTAACTTCCAGTGTTTGAGAATCAATTGTTCATACTCGCGGCTATTGTGGTGGATTCTCCGTGCATTATATTACGTTGTGCTTCTCATGGCAGGCAACGTGTTAAAGTGCGTTTAGGTGGGTTTAAATTAAGCAAGCGAATGCTAGTTGTTTCTCCACTTTAGTAAAATAAAAGTGCAAACGAACATTCTTTTGTTGTTTGACGATCATTCATTGCATCGTAGATCGAACATCCAAATGCTCTATATAAGAATGCATTTATAATTATAATTTCTTCATCAGATATCGTTACCACGAGTCCGAGTAAAAATTGGCCTGAGGATAAGTATATGGTATGAAATGATATGATGAAAATAAGTAGGTATACGAGTGTACAGTCAGTCGTAAAAGTCTACAAACACCCCTCAAATATAAAATATTATAGCAAAGATAAATAAAATATTAAAGCATAAGTTAACTCCATGAATTTTTTTCACGCATTAAGACATGTACTATTCATGAGTAATACAATTTATTCAATTTCATTGTTATTAAGAGAAAAGAAATAACAAAGTATAAAATGCAACATCACAAAAATTAAATACACTTGTTATATCTACAAGAAATTATACAAACAGTAGATTTAATATTATATTAATGACTATTAGATCCCACCTTCCTTAAATAAGTTAAATAAATTCAAGTTTTTGTAATTTCTGATAAGTTTTATCCTAAGAATTTTGTGAGTTAAATTAAATTTTTTCCTTTTTTTTTCATTCCCTTTAGAAATACATTAATAATAATTGTTACGCTTGTCATCTAGTTACTTTCATATAAATTTGATAGTAATCAATAATATGGTAGAATTTTATATGTTTGTAGTGGTAAATATATACCATTTCTATATAAAAAATTGCTTATAAGCTGTAATTTAATCTACTATAACGTTGTCAAATATATGTATTATAATTTAGCGTGGCGTAAGTTATATTGAATATACTTTACGAAATTAATTCTACAAGTGTAGTATTTGATTTTAAATATTTAAAAAATTGTGTATTTCTTACAAAATTAACGATAAATTGGGTACGCTTTTGGCTAAAAATATAGGTTAGCTATAAAGAAACTTGAGTTTCAAAGCGTTGAAATCCAATAAAAAGAGACTACAGAGTGGACTATTTCCCTAGAGAAATTTCAAGCTATTTCACCGTCTATCTGCAATCGAATGAAACATTGATCTTGAATATAAATGATAAAAAAACGAAGTTACAAAAATGGCGGTGGGATATTACTCTTTCTTTTTTATTTATACATTATTAAGAATTACTATCTTCCTCTTTAATAAATTAAGTTTATGTTGAGTTATATAAAAAATCAGCCATCTACTCTAAAATAAAATGTAATAGTAAACTAAATTCTATTGGAGTTTTTCGCGAAGTAAGGCCGAGTGACGGTAACATGCATAAGGAAAAGTTATTCCGAATACTGACCCTGACGATATGTTTGAAGATTGATCATCAAAATCGATGGCATCTATCCTGATGTAAATAATTATCTAAAATAATTTTTAACAATAATATTTCAAGGTTCAGGGTCACTTCAAGGTCATAGTGTCGTAGATAGGTCGTTCAACTTGTCTTAATATCAGGGACATACATGTTCCACTCAAAAAAGGTATTGAAACTCATATATCCCAATTTTCAAAATTGGTGCATAAATATACTTTAGTTAGCATAATTGATTTCTTAAAGAAGAAAAAAAAAAAAAACTCACCAACAATAGAAAAACGTTAAAAAAATCCTTTTTTCCCAAAGAATCTTTTAAGGGACGATTCGATGGAATAGCGTAGATCAATGGGCGTCGCGGGACGTAGGACGTAGACGAGATCGACAAGATCTACACTCAATACACTATCCATGAACAGTTTCAGTGGGGAAAGTTACGATCAGAGAGTGAAAGAGAAGATACAAAATATATACAGAGATAGAGAGAGAGGAATAGATGCGCGACGCGACGAGCAATCAACGTAAATCACTTGGCTGATGCTCAATTTAACAAGAAAGGCCATTATGATCGCGAACTTGAAGTAACGAGCACGAAGAGTGCTGTCCCTGTTCCTCTCTGGTTATCCTACCGTTGGCTCTCGCAGAAATCCGCCGGGAACAGCGTGCAAAGTACAGTTTATCGCAAGAAGATTCGTTACGCCCGTATGTATAAACGCTTTGTGTAAACGCTGCACAGTACTTCGAAAAGAGACATTTCATGATCGAAACTCAATTTGTCAATTTTCTTTATTTATTTACTAGATTGTTTAAAGATCCCACAATGTTCTTAACAGTTGGTACATTACTCATTGTATTTGGTATGTGTTAATAATTAGAAGCAATAGTTAGTTTTTATGGAACAGCTTATAAATTTCAACTACCTTTAAAACGATGCAGCAATAATAAATGTTAGGATTTACTATATATAGAATACTATGTACATGAGAAACTTTTGGCAAAGTAGATTGAATGACAGAGGTGAAGAAACTAACGAAATTAATATTAATACTAATTATGAGAAAATTTCTTAATTTTTTGACTTTCATGTTACTTCTTGATTGAAATTATTTTATCACGAAGTTTAACTAAAAGCAAAATATTATTACAGCACTTTTTGCCTGTCAAATAATTTTTCAAATAGTAATCATAATTTATAACTTATAAACTTAAACCCTATAATAGATGAAACAACAATAACTACAATGGTCCGCAAAAAATATTCGAACATTCTTAAAAGCTTTCTATGCATATTTTGATTATAAAAAATATTTTGAAATTTCTTTAGAGGCACAACTATCCTGATTATATTTGTGCAGTTTGAAACGGATTTGGTAATGTATATACAGATTACAAGATATTTGTTGGAAATATACATCTCGTAAGGATCACTAACTTATACAGTCAGTTATTCATTATATTAATAAGTCACATTTTTAGCACTAATGGTATGTATAAAAGTGCTAGTTATGTTGTTGTATACTAACTTTTCACCAATTATAAGTGTATATTTGTAATCAAAGTCTTGTACCTTCTACATACATTTTCGTATTGGTTTCAAATTTTAATATTATAATCGAGATAGCCGTATCTGGCTACAGTACTAATGAAATTTCAGAAAGTTTCGTATAACGCATATAATGCATTCATAAAATTTGTCTATGGTAAATGTTCGAATAATTGCTTAAACAAGTATATACGTACATATACAAAACTCACGAAGACATTTCGTATCTGTCAATTCTACTCCAAAACAACACAATTGCGAATCATCTACTTTCATTGGGAATTCTCGCTTTAACACAATAATAACTGGAACTTACATACGCGAGGTATAACTTAACTGCGATTAACTGTTGAGTTAACCACGGAGGGAGAACGAAAGATGCAGATAAAAAGTGAGTAGAACGACGAGGATCGGGATTCTGCTCGTTCTCCATCTGTTCGCAACTCGTTTAAGGAACATAGTACTTAGCTTTGAGTTTTACTACGCGTTAAGTGTATTAGATTTTCGCAACAATCAGTGAAACGCATTTTTTGAAAGAGAAAAAGAGGTGGAACAGGCACCTATGTAGATCGTCTGATAACAACACGTGAACAAGTAGAATAGGATGGACTGCAAGATTTACCAAAGCTGTGATTATGAGAAACCGCAATAGAAAAGCGTTTATCGTAGATTTTTGTTTTTTACGAAACTGTTGAAAGAGAAGTAATTCATATGTAGTGAGAGACAAAAGTATTTGAGTAGTTGGAGCGTAAAAATAAAAAAGTAAAACATTCTCTATTAAAAATATGCAAATGTAATTAAAAATAATTAAATGAACAATGGCTACAAGAAGTATTGGCACATATCCTTATTATCCAATAAAGCGTTTTTTATTAGATTTTACATTTTTCTGAAAAAAGATTGTTCTACTAACGAATTTTGGATGTTTCTCCTTAATTTTCTTTGGTATTCAAATAATTTGTTCGGGTATTGCATCGTTTGATAGAAACTTTCACAATAGTAAATATACTACGAACTATTCGAACAATCTAAAGCATAACTTAAGCCCATCATCACGAATTACCCAAAAAGTAACCAAAAATGGCTTTCGTATTCCACAATTGTTTTTAATATTCAGCTAAGAGCAATATTCGTTACAACACCCTATTATTTGACAGAAATTCATAATAAGTATCTGAGAGCATTGCTAATGAGCTAATACATATTGAACTTGATCGTTAATACCAAGAACCACTCAAAAATGTCAGTTTTAAACGAGTACATATTATACTCTCTTAACCTTCGATAACTGAATGACGTCCATGATCGTCGCGACCGTCTTGTCGACCAGGCAAAACATTAACGCTGAAACGCTAATTAGTTTGACGGAGTAATAAGTAGGTCGAGGGTGTGCTTAAAGAGATAATTAATTAGTAGGCAGGGCTTACAGCGAGCATTCTTGGCAATCCACTTTCAATTAGCCGTCCCTCTCGAAGAGAACCGCCAAGTGCATAGCCAGTGTTACGCTGTGTTGGTCCCTGGTTAAAGGCACACGGATCAGTGATCTTGGTGCTTGGCCTTCCGTTGACGGAAGGGATCGCTTTTGACATGTCGAGGATCCAAGCGTTGCAGTGGTCCTCCGGGCTATTCCGGACTTCACCACTGAGTACCGTCGTTAATCGATGTTCTGCAAACAGTGGTTCTATGCCGGCGCTACTCCAACCCATCCAAGTGCGTTTAAGCTCGTTTAGTCAATTAGTAATCGTCGAGCAATCCGATCGAGTCGAGGGATACTCGAAAACCGACCTTCAAGCTCCTTTCACACCGCCCGCGCCCGCGCCTCTTTGAATACTTAAAAAAAGCTTTTCCTCCGCTGCGAAGTTTGATCTAATGACGCGATTCACGCGAAAGGTGGTGAGTGTTAAATTGAATGGATATTGTAGAACGATTGCATGTTGATTAGGATATGGTAGATCATGGATTCTAAATATCCCTATTGCACGTGTATATACACGTGTATATGCCTGATAAACGAATCCAAGTTTTAATCTGTGTAGTTTTTCGTACATTCTTCTGATGGGCATGTGTTTCTGTCACACGTGTACGAGTACGTGTATCTAAATTCACAAACATTCATAATCGTTGAACAGCCAAACGTAAAATGACCTTAAACGTGGTTTAACATTTGCTTGTTCTCAGAAATCGGCGAATTGACGAGACGAAAAACATGTGAACTCGATTAACTAATTTCATGATCAGGCTGACTATCCATGTATTTTATTACCGTATTCGTGTACACGTGTATTAGAACACTGATCTAATTACAATATAATGTTAAGTGTATTTTTATATACATAAATATAAATATAGATATAACAGATATATGTAACTTTTGTAACATTGCATTTTATATTTTATTGCTCTTTTTCTATAAATAAGAAATGGAAATAAGAAATTGAAAGTGCTAACGGAAAGATAGTGCTAACGGTTTTACTACAATGTTTTGTATTTTATTATAAGTGATATATGTAGACTTTTCCAACTGACTGTATTTTCAGTAAGAACCCAAGATGTTGTCATGATGGCCGATGCATTCGCGGCAAAACAAAGTATTCGGACACGATGCAAGTGAGTCGTCAAGCAGCTGATCTGGTAAGACCATTCAGCAAGAAATACCATGCCACTAACACAAAGCTTCACAATCGTTTGATACACCAAAAGCTGCATCCTCCTCCCTGTTTGATGGGCGTGTATACTCGTCGTCTTTTCGTAGACGAGAGGGCGAGGAGAAGATAGAAGTCGATAAGTGTCCTTGCGCCAGAAGGAGGATCCTCTCGCATCTTGACACGGTGACCCCCACCCCGTTCTTCAAAGCCCCATTGCAAAACCCCTACCAACTCTCCACATAGCCAGTCCTCTCTTCTTCTTATCATCCCTGCCCGCCATTCCATCCATCTTCCTTTCTTTCCATTTTCTTCGCTGCTATGCTACCACTACCAGAGAGACCATTATCCTCTCTCTCTCTCTCTCTCTCTCTCTACATCGCTATCACTACACACACACACACACACACACACACACACACACAGAGTATTCTCTCTACAGAGGTAGTAGTAGAGCTAGGAGGATCCAGCGTCGTGGCACACCATACCAGAAACCCCTTGCTCGCTCCCTTTCCGGGACCATCCCCGTCCCCCAAAACCCGCGCCTCGTGCTCTGTTCACTAATTGCACATTCTTCGCATAGTTTCGCCACCCTCCGCCCATCCCCAATCCCCATCCACGCCAAGGACGGACGCGAAGGGGGATTGTAAGCCCTCGACACATACAACCACTCTCTCTGTCTTTCTATCTATCTCATTCTAGTTTCCACGGTTCTGCGTCGGATCGTCTCCCTTTAACCTTCGACGCTTTTCAGTGGCTGTCTTTGTCGCTCACATGGACTCATATGTTCATAGCACGTACTATATCGTGGAATGTGTCCTTTTTGCTCGATGGTAGTATCTCTCTTGCTTCATCCTCCTTTCACGGATACCCTCGTTCGAGCATCCCCCATACTTTTGTGCCGCTAACTCAGTGAGTCCACGCTTCCCGGAAATCACGTGTGTGAAACTGAGACTGTGTGTTTTGTGTCACCAAGTACGATGAGCGTTCATATACAGGAGAGGCGAAGGCTGAAGGAATAAGTAGTGGGAGAGAGATACGATTATGGGACGATTTTCATGTCGTGATTCTTTGGAATAAGCAACAATAATATAAGAACACGGTTTTTCAGTTGTCAATAGATCTTTATACCAATTTTTTGTAATATTACAGACTTATTTTGAAAGTAAAATAAGAACACGTTTCTCGAGTGCGTATATTTATGCATTTATCGGCAATTTAAAAATGCAAAAATGTAAAGCATGCAAAATTACATAAAAGAAGAGTTAAGTAAAAAAAATAAACAACATTAGTAACAATGGTTAACCTGCAAAGTTAAATAATAATTCCAGTATGCGGTGGATGGAATAAATAACATTCCTTTCTTCAATTATGTTAACATAAAAATGTGAAATTGCATAACATCCACAACCTAATTATTGCTATCAAAATATTGTAAGAACCCTTCTCAACCGATGCTGAAAATGTTTTTTTTTTTTTTGCTTAGAAAATTTTAAATATTCGTTATCCTTTTTTTCATTTAAAACAGTTATTTATAATTGAATTTTAAGATGGAAAGTTGTTAGGTATTAATGATGGGATTAAGTTAAATAATAAGAAGTTCGTAGTGTTTTTATTATGCACTTCTATCAAATAACGAAATAGTGCTCTTAGTTGGATATTAAAATTAATTAAGGAGACATCGAAACTTCGCTAATAAATCATATTTTTACTTTTTTCAGTGAAACAATGTTGAACTTCAGATATCCGATAAATTTTGAATCGTAACTGGAATATTGGTATTGCTGAAGAAGTTGTTTTCCCAAGAAACTCTGTATCGTAGTTGAAATGTTCATCTGCATTTGTTGCATTCATTGAATATGATATAGTCTTATTGTTATTGATCTTTACGAAACATAGTTGAAAGATTTGCAAGAGCAATTATCCCATAAGGGCAACAATAAAATGCCGATTTTGACGAACCCTTGCAAATTCACAGTGCCGTCAAAAATGTTAGGGACATATCTTTCTGTATCGACAATCACCCACATTTATGGAGTGAACGCAGGCCTTAAAGTTGGAATTGAAAATACATTTTTTTGAGATACATCCTGGAAAACTACCAAAAATAGAGGAATTGTGTCAATGGACGAGTTTTGTGCTTTGAACAGCGAACATGTTTGTGTAAACAAATTTTGAAAAATTAACAAATCATTGCAGTGTTAATGGAATTTCAAAATGTTTCACATTCATACGAGCAAATATAAGGCGATTACTTATGAAAAAATGAGAAGAAAAAATAGGATCAAATATTTTCACACGATGTTTCGTTTTAGAGAAAATCGAATTCGAAACTCTATCGAGTATATTTGAACATGACTGATTCCAGACTGACCAGGAGTAAATAATAAGCAGGAGGTTCTTCTATAGGAGCTTCGTGCGAAAATAAGTTAAAAATATGAAATACAATTTTTTTACAAGATGTTTCTGAGAAAAATAAATAAAAAAAATTTATCATACGTCTGTACCAGGCCAATTCTTAACTAAATATGTTCAAACTAAATATTTTTCTGAACATGAAATATAAACTTTAAATGGAAAAATTTTACTCCACATTGTGATTTATTTTCGTATGCAGAATAACTTTCTGCTGATTGTTTACTCATAGTTTGTTTACTCCAGTTTTAGCAAAATTAGCAAAATTCAATGACAAATCTGTTAGCTAAATTTTCTCGAAAACTATGTCTCCGACGAGAAATTGTTTTTCTATGCTTTTTTTATTTTCCTGTAAGAAGTTACCTTATGCCCTTTTGTATATGTTATTCGGGCAGTATTTTCATGAAATATCTGTATAAATGTTGAAATTTTTTTCACTGTACGTCTATGGAACTTTTATTTCAGCGTAGAGAAACCGTAGACGGTTTAATCGACAGAAACGCGGCAGGTTTCAAAATGGCGCCGCCATCCCACAGACGATCAGAGATTGAATGGGGGGCCGTGGAAAGGTAAAGGCGTCGGGATAAGTTGTGGCTGTAACCGGAAAATAAATTTTCTCTCGGTAAAGCTTGCTGACGCGAGACCAGACACGTTCGCTTGTCGTTGAATCTGCACGCTTTTCTCACGTACAACCCTATAAAATTTCGTACACCGATTCACGCCAATACACGCTTGCCACTTTGGTCCCTTTTTTTCAAACGGTGTCTATATTTCAAGATGGATTGGTTAATCGTTTGCTCTAAATCAAAAATGAATACAGAGGAAGCACAATTAGATTTGTGAATATGTAATTCTAATTATATTCTAGTCACAGTATACGTACGTATATGTGGATATCTTTTAGATATCCTTTAAAATTTTTAAATAATGATTGAATTTGGTGAAAGTGAGATCTATATCGAGACTATAATAATTTTTAGTTTATTACTATCGAGTATGAACAATTTTTGATTATTTATAGGAAGTCCATCTGTGAAATGATTCCTGATAGGAACAATATTAATTCATTCAAACAATGTTAATGAAAATATTTACGATATATAAAAATAATTAGTAGTAAAGATGCGATAATATAGAGCAAAGTATGATTATCCATAAAAAGATTAATCAAATACAAATATATGAAATTAAACATATAAAGGTCAAATATGAAATTTATTCAAACCAGGCTTTGTTTTCTAGAAAATCGATATTAAATCGATATTAAATATTAATGGTAATGAAATATGTGTACATGTATCGAATAATAATTTTGTACGAATACATTTAAAAATTCTGATCGGTTAATCGTTTCTTCGACACTTTAAATTAATTTTCACACTTCAAACGTAAATGTACGTATAAAAACCTGCTCCTACACTGTATTTTCACAACTTTTATCTTTAATCATCTATCTTTAAATTTAACCGCGATACGATAGCTAAAAATAAACCAAATCGCTAATTGGACGATTTTTAAATTATCGAAAAGAAAGAAAAATAGGTGAAGAGCCTGATAATGCGGGCAACACGATTTGAAACAATGGCAAGAGATGCTCCTGCGCGATTATTTAACATTTAATCAAGCATAATACATTTACGATGTATATTTCAGCAACACGACGTTTATTTAAACGACGAGCAGTATTGAAATAAAATGTTTGCAAATATTGCCTGTACATGATAACACGTACTTTTTATGGAGTATGACATATATATTTCTCTTGTTCTACGTAATTTTTGTGACGTATAATAATTCTGATAAATATTCGGTGCTTGCTTATGTTTCACAAGGTTTTAATTACAAACTTATGAACAAATTGAATTTAAATTAGCGAATGATTTTGTTGTTTATTATCGCCTCAGTGATGTATAATAGAGCATGTATTGTGACACAATGAATGATTTTTAAAAACCAGTAGCCGTTTGTATTTGTCAAGACTTGTACACATTTCGTCACTTAAGAATCACTAATAAATTCTATATCTTATTATAACATTTAAATTCATTATAATACAGGTATTATTGTCGTTTTCATAAAATTTATAATTAAATATGACATTTAGTTTCTCGAGCCAGGCACAGTAAGTATTTGTTTTCAAACTTAACGTTTAAATAGTTTGCGGAAATTCATGATATATAATTCTCAATTCAATTTAAAGAAAGATAATGCAAAAAATATAATGTAAAATATATTCACTGTCAAAAATGAACTTTTCAAACAATCTAGTAAATAATATGTTTGAACTTCTGAATTATATTTTCGTTATTTTATGTTCATTATGAAGCCATTTAATAAATACAATTTTGGTTGCACAACTTGTTTCATAAATTTAAAGTTATAGATCCGAAACCTTAAGTGTGTATATGATTTTGTCATGTTATATGTAAGCACGTCGTGTTTGCGTTATATTCCGTCGTATATGTGTTTTTTAAACATTTTGATAACATTTACACGTTACTACAGATTGGCCAAAATATACTTATGAGTGGTAGTATATACGCGGGCGATTTTATTCGATTGCGGTGATTTTATGGAGGACACAGGAAACGAGATTCGCTTACAGGAAGTTTTCAAACTCGCCGAACGAACACGCGTTGCATTCTCTGTTCATTCATTTTCCTCTATTTTTTTTATCTCTATCTCTTTTCCCTTTGCTTTCTCTTTTTTTCTTTGCGCCTTTGTTAAATAAAAAGAGAAAATGATTCGTATATATGAAGGATAGTTTAAACGTTAAAATCAATTTTTTTGCAGCAAATCGTGCGTGATGTGTATGTGATTTTTTTGTAATGTATTAAACTGTCAAGTTGCTTTCTGTCATCCTCTTTTTGCTTACGGTTTTCAATATAAATCCTACCAAAAGTATTTGTAAATTCATTCTAAACTTTTGTGACATTTGTTATTTTCAATAAAACTTTAATTCAGTATAAATATTTAGTATAATATCCGATATAATATTTAATATAAATTATAAATTTCCAATTATCAACAATTTGAGAAAACATTATAAACAATATTAACATTTTCTGTTTTTAAAGTAATTTATAAAAATATCAATTGTTATAATAGTTTTAGATCCTTGATCGTTACACAGCTTTGTGGATTTATCACTTATTTTCGAAAGACTTTAATCTAGAATCTTGTTCTTTTTTCCACCTAACCCCAACTATGTTACATCGAAGTACTTTTTTTACCTATAAATTAATATTATACATTATCAATTGTATATTAATTTGTATATTAAAT
Organism: Bombus sonorus; assembly: GCA_029958995.1. NCBI lineage: Eukaryota > Metazoa > Arthropoda > Insecta > Hymenoptera > Apidae > Bombus > Bombus sonorus. The sequence goes on along the minus strand of JARWAU010000008.1, from coordinate 3,260,437 downwards.
CAACAAACAATAATTTGTTAAGAGGCTGCGGATTTTTCTGCATTTGCGAAAACTTTGAGCGTGCGAAAATTCAAAGAATATAATATAATATAATACGTAAAAATATATGAAGTATCCAAAGTACATTTAATATTTGTTATAGCATTTAGTATCTAGGTAAAACAAATTTTCGTCTCCCTTTTTAAAATATATTCGTAAAAACATGTATTTGCATAAATATCTGCACTGTATTTATCATTTTGTATCTAACTGATCTTCGTATCTTAACATCTAAACATTTCTTTATTTTTACGTCAGAAACATAGTTTCTAACATTTTACTTCTTCATTCTCTCTCTTCTGTCCCTTCTATCTTCAAAAACATCAAAATTTCCCTGAAAAATAAACTCTTCCAAAATGATGGCGCCCCTTTTCGAGGTTGGTCCGCTTGTTTCCAAAAGCTGCGGATGGTTGCTCGCGATCGAGCTAGACGGCTCGTAAAAGTTGATCGTAAAATGAAAAGGGATTAAAGGCAATGGCCGGGTTTCACTAGCGAGAAGGGTAGCCGAAAGAGAGATAGATAGATAGAAAGAGAGAGGGAGAGAGAGAGAGAAAGAGGGAGAGAGAGAGAGAGAGAGAGAAAGAGGGAGAGAGAGAGAGAGAGAGAGAGAGAGAGAGAGAGAGAGAGAAGGAAGGGCGAAAACCAAGGAGTGTATATCTTCGGATTTACGAGCACGATAAACGGGATTATACGCCTTCCGTAAACCTTGAAACGATCTTTCGAGTAAGCGCATAGTTTGCGTAAGGTTGTTATTTCTCTTCGCCTCCATCCTTCTCTCCGCTGCATGTTGTCTTTGATTTCGTTTCCGACGCGACGTTTCCTCCGAACGTTTCGTCCTTTCTCATCTGTTTCTAATCGATATTTGATTTTATCTCCTCCTTCTTCTTTTTCTTCTTCATTCTTCGTTATTCACGTGTAGTTACTCTTTTAGAATCTTTTGTCTTGTGATTGATTTTTCTATTAGTTATTGTTGTTTTATGTTCTGACTTAGAAGGAGGTTTAAGATGGATTGAGAAATTGAAAGAGAGGAGGGCTGAGTAGAGGTGGATTTAATTGGATAATGTATTTTTAGGAGCTAATTTTAGAATATTTGAATCTATATTTGGTAACACTGTACACTACACAAGTAGTAGGCCTTCAGATTTTGTTCAATCTCTTCGGTACAGGGCTTGAGTGCCGCGTAATGTCACTTGACGGGACCGGAATATTCATTAAAACTGAGTGAAATTTAATAATTATTCAAGTTTAAAAAATTGTACAAGAGTTGACAGGTTACAGATTTATAATAAAGTGACCAGAACGATTAAATAGGAAGACATAAACAAATGTTTACAGGTGAAATAATAATTATTTGCAGATTAGAAGAAACGTTGATTCTCTTAATCAAACAATAGTATGCACGTACTTGCAGTTTGTAATTCATTGAATAATTTCAGTGTCCGACTGTTCCGTTTTTCATTGTTGTAAAAGAAACGTTTATTATTCTGCGTGGATTAATTAATAATAATATTCTTTGTAATCAGACTGTATAATTATTTGTTTCATCAAGGCAGGTGGTTACTGTTAAATCCAACTACTTTTGTTATAGAAAGTTTTATTTCTATTTTTTCCTAGTAGTCTGAATTATTATTATACATTTTATATGATATTGCAGGAGGTATCGCAATACTTATCACAATACTTATAATATACGTTAATAATAAAAATAACTTATTTGAATTTTTACTTTCTCATTTTTATCTATGTTTACTATTTATATATATATTTTTATCTAGTTCAGTTTATATACCTAAAAACAAATGGAAATATCCCTTGAATCCCTTGAATTAGCAATATGGAAATTTCAAGCCCTTGTTTATAACGAGAAAAATATCGAGAATGTTAAAAAAGATATTTTTTGCATGAAAGAAGTCTTTATGGAGAGCAATCTTCATTTTCAGAATCTTTAATTTAAGATTAAATTTAAAAAAAGAAGAAATAAGAAATTAGTTGCAAGCGTTACAAGTATTTTTAAACTCCTATGTTGTACTTCAAACTTCTATACATCTTGATGAACTTCGACAAAATTTCAGACTAGAAGTTTACCTTCAAAAAGTTATTAATTAAAATTGCTTCTACAAACAGTTCGTTATTTCCAATCCTTCTATTCGTAGATTACAAAGTAACCTATAATCATTCTATCAAGTATCATATATGATTTCACTTTATGACTCCTCTTCACCATTTCTCTACAGATGTAGATTTCCAAGAAGTAGTCTGCACTAAAATTATAGAATTTAATGGTTCATTTAATAAAATATACAATATTCACAATTCTATTGTAGATTAATACAAAATTTTATAGTGTTATTAAAATATATATATCGAAGTTATAAATGAATCTCTCAATTACAATTATGGTATACGTAGGTATATATATTTTTTAAATATTTAAGAATTTTATCTGTCTGTTTATTGAATTTATTTCTTAGCAGAATTTTTAATAATTAAATAATTATATAATAATTAAATAATTTTACGCGCATTCCATGTTTAATTATTTTGAAGTGGATTTCTATTAAAAGAATGGTTTGAACGTAATTTTTAAAATGTGATGTAAATTACGTCCAGAATTTCACCAATTCTTTTATAATATGATATTTTATCAATTTTCTTCTCTCTAAATAATATTAGGAAGTAACAGAATGAGTATCAAACGAAACCATACATTACAATTAAATTCAAATGCCGTCTTTTTATGAATTTAAACTTGGACGTAAAGGCAGTAGAAACTACTTCTAGCATTGATACAGTTGGTGTATAATAGCGTAATAATTTTTTACTTTAATTGTAGTCCTGAAATAATGCCTCCAAATGAAAATACCCTCATAGTTCTTTGTGGTAATAATATTATTAATTTTATCTGTATTACATTATATTATATTATATTATTGGATTCATTTTATATATATCAATGAATGTGTTTCTGTATTTTAATATATATTTTGATATATACAATATATTTTTGTTAATACAATATAAATTTGTTATATGGTAAAATGTATATTGGTAAAATGTAAAAGTACATTCAAATTCTAAAGCGTTTTTGAAAATAATTTATTAACTATGAATCTATTAGGATTAAATATTAAATGCCGGTGGGATTGCGAAGAGGTGAGCAAAAATATGTTTCAGTATTTCCTTTCCAACTTATTTTTCCATTTAAAATAACTTTCGTCCTATCTACACCACCAATTCCTCACTTGTAATCACTGGTAATTTCATTAATTCAATAATTTTTCTACTGGTTCTGCGCATTTACAAACGGGATATTGAAGGTTCTTGTACAGTAAAACACCGTTGCAATCTAAATTAGCATATGAAGGAAGCGGCAGGAAGAGTAGAGAAGAGAAGAGGATGGTAGAAAGTTCAAAGGAGCAGGGAAAGAAAAGCTCGGCTGGCTCGCCTTCGAAAGGAGATACAGTCCTGGTTTCTGGGGATATAAGGGGGTGCAACGGCCACGAATTAATATTCATTACCTCGCGGAACGGCAAAGCGGCCTGCTCCGGCTTGTACAAATATGAAACGACGTTGTTGCGCTAATTAAAATACCTGGCTGCTTTCTTGGCTGAACGAGATCCATAGCATTCTCTTTTCTTGTATATTCCACTGGAAACTGATGGCCACCCTCGAGGAAACGAATCTACGGCAAAGACGTTTCCATCCGGCTGCTTAAGATCTCAAACGTTTCGTTTCGTTTCCTCTATTCAAATGTGTGTATGAAGGTACTGAGAAATATATATACACGTGGAGAAACGTGAATGGTTCTTGTATTCGAAAAATTTCTGGACCATTCATCTATTTAGAGTACTTATGTTGATGAATATGTGAATGTTGAATATTCGACGTTTATGATTTTGAAAGTCTGTACAGTAATCTCTTTTGAACTATTTAGGAATCTTGGCAGCTACTTAAAACTAACTTTTAATGAAAAGCGACTGACAATTAACACGTTTACTGCGGATCCAATATTTATTATTAGAATTTTTATGCTAGTAGGAGATTGTGTTCGGATTCGAGAGATTTCTGGAGCAGCTTAAATATACACGAACACGTTAAGGATTGAATACTTGATATTTATGTCGCCCGTCTTAATCAAAATGTTCTACGTAGCATTTTTTCATCTTTCAAGATATGTTGAATAGGATAAGGATACTTGTACTCCCCCTGGTTTTTACATTTTAAGTAAACATACAAAGATCTACGTGCTTACTTCTATGTATTGAATTTGCTAAACTTTTTGAAATTTCACTATAATGAAACAGGACTATCATAATTATCGTAAAATTTGAAAGCACTCTGTAAATGTATATTACAAGTTACGAGACGCTTATTGCAAACATATATTTAATAACAAATTTCAAGTATTAGGTTTAAATATTTTCGTATTTCTTGCGAAACATATGCTTACATAAATTATTAAATATATGCTTACTAAATGTTTTGTAAATTGTATGTACGTCTTCAGATTTGTTTCAAATTTCATCAGCATAATCATATCAGTGCTAATAGAATATCAGAATGTTTCCTATACCAGACTATATAATGTTTCCTATAACACATTTATAAAATGTTTTTACAAGTGGCCCAAAACCGAACCAGCGTAGAACATATCTACAAGAAGCTGCGGATAGAGATTCCACAATCGAGTGCACCGAACATATAAAAGAGCGAGAAGGATATAGACAGAAGACACATACACGTACGTGCACACACGCAGCCGAGGATAAGAGGACACGACGACGAGGGATGTAATAATCTGCGTCCGCATTGTCCGTCTTGCTGGCATGGCCGAGTCCTTTGACATCTCGCGGAGTTTAATTAAACTCGAGCGTATAATAGCTCCCCGTCGAGAAGGCGAGCCGAGGTCCAACGGCGTTGTCCGACGCCTGCTACCGAACGTAGCGTCGCGTCTAACATTTCGCCGGCACCTGCGTCGTTTTATCCTCTCATATAACGACTACGACATCCGTCGGACGCAGAAACCGCTTCGACATAGCTATTGTATCGTCATGCGCTATACCTCACTGTAAATTTAAAACTTGCTGGAGAATTGCGTTATTTAGAGCTATTTCTTGTGCGTGCTGTAAGGCAGAATTATTTCAGTCACTTAAGCTTCAACATGTTAAAATTTTATCTTCCCCGCAGAATAATCAAATTTATTGTACGTATATGATATAATAACGTAAAAATGGGAAAATATCCGTGTACTTTAGGTTTAGCAAGAAAAAATATCAAGAACGAGAAAATGATTTCAGTAACCCATGATCTTAATAAATAAATATTATATAGCAACTAATAAAACAAAAAAAACGATATAACTTCAGAAATAAAGTAATAGTCACAAGCTACTAAATCATAATAATTACCACTGACAATGAGAATATCATAGTAGAAAAATAGTTTTCTATCTTATATAGCCATAGGGTTGCCGAAATGTTAATATGAATACAAGATATATTTAATTTCGATAGCTATGTTTATTTATCTGATATTATCGTAATATTTTAAATAATGATTAAGTGAAACGAAGTAATTTGTGGAGTAACTAATGGAATTGTAATAAATTGTGTAAAAATATGTTATATTAATCTTGCAGAATGTTTTAATGTCCTATAAGATTATTTTGTTTCTTAAGATCGTGATTTTTGAATGTTCTTTCGGTAATTATGTTACTTAATTATTTAATTTGGAATAAGATAATGTTTAGGTATTTAGATTATACTAAAGTGGGAACGTTACTGTGTTTGGAGTTGGCGAAAGTTTAGATAACAGTTGAAGATTTCTTAGTGAAATGATTTTGATGCTTTAGTAGAATTGCTGGGACAACGGCTTTAATTGTAAGGAAGTAGGTCATGGGAGCTTTAAGAATATAGCAGATAGTTTCCCGGAAAATATACTTGAATAAAGTTAAAAATGAATGGTTTGAGTAAAAGGAACGCAAATTCAAACGAATTAAAGAAAATAAATTTTCCCTCTGTTTTCCTAGAATACATGTTGCATTACTTATAATTTATAAAGTTTAAATAAATAATAAAAAGAAATTTCTTTTATACGTCATACAAAAACTTCTAACGACTAAAATTAACTTTTGTTTATAGATTTCAGACATATTTTCTTTTTTTCTTACATCTGTTTATCAACAGTTTTGTAAATATTTCATGTCACAGTATAATAATATTAATTTAGCAGCAACTTAATATGAGAACTGAATCTTTTAATAGAACTTCTATGGCGATATATTAAATTTATTAAATAAATTTTATTAATCTTATGTAAAGTAAAAGAATAGTTATTCATTAATTTCATTGCGCTTTCATTATAATCATGTTTGTAGTAAAATGTTATTGTTTATATAATATTCACTACTAGGTATATATTGTAATAACGAATGTGAAAATGAAGTTTACTTTTGTAACGAGCAAAATTATATTTACAGTGTTTCATCCTACTGAACTTAATTAACACAAATTATTTTATATAAATATATATGAAAGTTATTTTGCAGTGCTCATGTGGAACGAATTATGATTAAAATGAGACAAACACGAATTACATATATCCTGGATAAAATTCAAGCACAATCCAAGGTTCATATAGAGTACAATAATGTCATTAAAATCAAATAACTCCATTGACATTCACTAATTACTACTCTTAATTAGTTATTATCAAAATATCATGAAGTAAGTAAATATGGGCACCAAAATTATATAATTATTTTAATGGTTAAAAACAAAGTTATATTTGAAATTTGATCTGAAAAAGGTAAACTTGTTTGCAAAATGAATTTTTTGTTACTGAGAAAAGTATGTTTAAACTTAACAATCACGTGAATTTTGTCAAGAACTACTGAAACATAAAATCGAGACAAGGGTGTCGTCTGAAATGTCATTATGTTGCAATCATTCAAGGAAGATAATTTTTGTAATATAATAATTATCTGTAATACTATGTATAAAATCAAATTAATAATGTTAAGTTATAATAAAAGTTATAATAAATGTAAGTGAAATAAACCTTCATTGAAATTTTAGAGACAACAATTAATAGAAAAATTTACAGTATTCTAAACAAAAGTACTTATTTTGTTGTATATATTAATTACGACATTGCGGATACATCAAACTATAATGATTTTGTTTTTAGTATGTATTTTGTAGAAATGGTAAAAATATTTAAACAGTCGATTATTCATTATATGCATAAACTTCAATATGTATTCAGTAGGACCATATTTAGTACTTATTGTATGCCTAAAATAGCTGTCCACGCTGCACAATAATTTTGTATTAAATATGTGTTTGCAATAAATATTTCGTAAATGCTTTATACAAACTATCAATTTATAAATTATATTTATACGAACTATCAATGGTAAATGTTAAATTCTCAAGAAGGGTGTAAAAATTGTTGAACCTAGGAAAAAGTCGTTCGTCAAAATCTTGTGCTGGGTGTATAGAGATCCTCTCGTAGCGAGTGAGTTTCATCTCTTTGCGACTTGTTTCGCGTCTTTTCAACCTCAACGTCGCGGGATAATCCCCAAGAGGAGAATCCACCGTGCCGTGTCAATGCCCATAATTTCACGCTTCAACGACGTCTCGGCATCGGATTATTGGATCGGATATCAAGAAAGGAAGAGAGAGTGGTCCTAGCGATCGTTGTCCCGCACCAAAAAGAGTAGAATGGACGTTCTTACAACAGAACGAAGACCCTGGGGGACTGGCCATAGCCTCGGAAAAGATGAAAGACCGATCGAAATTGCCGGCCGGAACACTGCTTCCGAATCTTTTTAACTCTCGAAAATTCTTCCTCTCGTAGCTTGACCGATCTTTTCTCTCGTTTGACGGCAGTCTTTTATGTGTGTTATACATTATCGAATATTTTAATAGGATTTTATATTATGAGAACAATGACTTTTTTCCCGAAAATATCGGTTTTTGACAGCTGCTCAAGATTTTTTGGATTTGCAGTAATAGGACTTGAATTTCATCAAAGCGCATAAATTAACGATGAATTAATTTTTATTGTGTAAAAGTGTTGATACTAGTTTTAAAGTGTAATTGTATTTATGTTAGTTTTAAAGTGTAAACGTGGATTTTTCGTATCTGGACTAGTTAAAATAATGCATTAGGGCACCGTATTATTACGGTACTCGTTATAATATAGTTGTGTTCATAAAAATAGAAATATCCATTAAAAAATCGCGGTTGAGTTATAACTTAATTACAATGACTACAGAAACTATGTATTCGCACATCACTCTAGTATGTATATTAAACATATCATTTTAATACTATCATATGATTACACAAATTTAATATTATAAATGTGAAATGTATAAAATCTGATAAATGCGTCATTGGAAATTAAGAGTATGTATAAATAAATTTTGTAGTCGCTGTAATTACAAAATCAAAAGGACAATACTTTTAATAATCAAAATACGTGCATGACTAAATTCAAATTCTCCACTCTTCCACTAGAATTTTTGAGTCTATTAATTGAAAATCTACATACATATACATATATTAAGAAGAATCTTCTCAATCGTTGACTACATTTTCAATTGAAAATTATTCAAATAGATCCAGAAATTTGCGCATTTCGTAGACGAAACAACCCTGACAGAAGCGTCCGTTTGTTTGGCTCGCGGATCAGGACGGTTTCAGAATTGCGAGAGAAAGCGTCGCAGTCGGTTGAGACACTCTCCTTCCGCCACCGGTCAATAACTGGACCTTCTCTCCACCCTCCACACAACCTTGTTCCATACCGCATTCGTGGTCTCTCATCCTATCTCTCTCTTTCTCTTACATTTTGCTCACCCAGCCACCTCTGTCTGTCTGTCTCCTACGTCTTCAAGGGAGATACAACGCAACAGAATACGTTCTTGTTATCATATATCGGATACGAATATTGTATTTTCTTCTACGGGATTATAAAACCCATGACGTGAAAATGTTTATGTTATCGAGTCGCTTTATTTGTTTGATTATGAGATTAACGTCTGAAAGGGTGTAGATTTTTGGAATGTTTACAGTATATGTATAATTATAAATGTACGTAATCATTATAATCAATACATAATTATAAAAATGATAATTATATATAATTTAGTGAAATTTTTGTGGAAAATTAAGAAATTATAAATAGATTTAAAATAAAAATTTTTATTTTTAAAGGACAATTAAAAAAATGGAACCTGCATACAAATTCAGTTCTCCTATTGGGTATCATAGTAAATAATTTTAACTTAATTTTTCATATTTTTGAATATTACATGTATCTATTCTTGATTCGAATTTTTCATAAACGAAGAAAAAACTGCAGTTCAACTATACAATAAAAATATTTTACATTGAATATTTTAAAGTTCATTTTTGCATATTATGTTGCTAGTTATGTTTTACAAGTTTTGAAGTTATAAAAGATAATATTAAAAAATAGGCGAATTTTGGTATTGACATGGAACAAGAAATATTGTAAATGAACGAAAAACTTGAAATTTTTGTGGTAATTAAATTGTTAAAGAATTTAATTAGATATAAATTATTGGTGTGGATTTTTATTTATTTATTTACATATTCCATTTTAATGTGTTAGATATATGCAGATTATACATGTTCTCGACATTTATACCTTTGAATTTTATTATTATGGAATATTATAAAATAATTGATCGAGTTGACACGATTTTTTAGAGATATTTTATAAACATCCTTTTGGAATTCGTGTCACAGTTATGAAAATAGCTGACGATAATTATCGGTATATCAAGCACCTTGCCGATAGGCAGAATTCACTGTGGTAGTATCGACAGTTCTTCTGTAAATATCTCGAAAACTAAAACAGTCCAGCGATAACATATAAAGTAAAAAGTTGTTTAAAATGTTGATTCCTACAACATATTCAAAAATCATCGAAAAAGGTGAGGTGGTTGAGATATCGATAATTACCATTTATTTCTTTAAAATTTCATTTACGTTATTACCAAACTTATTAGTGTTATGTAATTAGTTATGAAATATTCATCGATACTAATAATTTGTAACTTATAATTCAGCAATTTTTTATCCAATAAAAGCTTACACTAAAGTTCTACAAAGAAACAGTGATTTAACTTTTTCTACTAACTGATCCGCCAATGCAGTTCTCGTAGAAAGACGAAACTGTCGGCAAAAACTATCCTGTGTAGTGACACTGGCGACACTAAAGCACGTGAAGAGACTAGTTTCCAAACATTAGCTCGGGCTTCGTCAGCGTTTACAGCGCGCAAAATGATTTCCAGCTATTCCTGTTACAAAGGTATCGTGTGACACAAAGGACTCGGAGAATCGCTTGATGACCATTCAGAAACGAACGGTTGCTAGCGGAAATATGCGGGAACCGATTCTTCCGACTATGATTCATAGGCAACTATACCGCTGTAAACGACTTTCTTGAGTGGATTAACCAGATCACCCATAAACCAGAATATGTATATATATATCACGTGTGTATCCTTGTTAAAAATTAGGAACCGAATAAAATATACTTTTATCGTGTTTTCTTCGTGTGATCTTCAATATTGGATTATCAATCAATAATACAATGTTTAATAATTGGACGAAAATACATTTTTATATACGTATGCGCATTGTACATACTCGAAACGTGATAATTAGTCTGTACTAATTATAATTCGAAAACCTCTATAAGATTATAATTTTAGTTTTGAACTACATGCACATTATTTTACAAATAGGAAGGGATTTTTATTTTTATATATAAGAAGATCCTTGACTTTAAAACAACCCTCGCATATTTTTAGAGGTAGGAAGATTTAATATATCAAAAGAATTGTACTTTTACTATACTTTTACACCTTTAATTTAAGTATAAAGGAAGACTAATAGAAAGTTTTTTCTGTTTGTGGATACTAACATCATTGTGTATATTTTCTATTATCTTTTTAAACACTTGTTGAATTTTTATTAGGAAAATACAGAGTGAATCTATGTTTATTTCACATATTATTTTTTTGTAATAGATTTGTCATGAACATTAATAAAAATTATACTGTTCAATTAAACTATGTTTTGTATTAAAAAGAACTAATTCTGATAGGTAATTCTGATAAGTCAAAAGTACTGCAGAAAACACGTTACTTTTATGTATGTTACAAAACGAAGGTGAATCTAACATTATTTGGATCACTGTATATACTTATACTTTCCATATATATTTTCAAATTTGTTTCAAACTTTGCCAATATTTATATATATAACTATGATAGTCTCAGAAGTCTATTAAGAAATTTTCAAAATATTTCATGCAATACACACGATATATTCATAAAAGATATCCATAAATATTCGAATACTTTTCTGAATCTGTGTATATATTACTGTATATCAAGGCACACGATGGCAGTTCTCGTAAGCTTCGTTGAATGAATATGCTCCTAACAGACGTTACCCGCCCGTGTTACTAGATAACTGGCAGGACGTATGCTTGCGCGACGAGAGTCTTATCGTTGAAGGAATTAAGAATGCAACAGGCGCTGTTTGTTTACACGTTACATGTTTGGATATTTGTGATACCAATCGAGAGGATGCACTATGCTGATTCCGTAATAATTTATCGCACGATATTTGCAATGTTGAATTATGCATTCTTTGTATTAAGGTATACATAGTAGTATATGTGTATATAACTTTATACATGGGTATTATATATTTTCTATATATATATATCATTTGTTATATATAAATATTATAGGACACATATTACAGGATTCGCACAAAGAATGAAACATAATCTAAACCTAACCTATTTTGTTTGGCATTTCTGTAAGAAAATGCGGGTCGCCCGGGGCGACCGCCTGTCCCTCGTTCACCTTCGGCTATGGAAAAGCAAGCGTCACACTTAAGGGCGTTATAAATTAAGCACTCATCCGCATGGTGTGTTGGTCAGCGGACTCGATGTGTTGTGATTGCGATTGCCTGAGTTCTAGGAAGAGACAGCGAAACCACGTGAGCCCAAGCTATGCCCTCTCCCTCGTTAGAACATAGGCTAGCGGGCCTATGACCTTCTGCACGACTGCAACGCTGAAGGTACTCTGCATTCATTGTACTATCGTCGCCACGTATGAACGTAAAAGCAAAACCACGCGAGCTCTTCATTTCCCGGCTTACAAAACGTGCTGCAAACAGGACTACCATGAATTCGCTTTTAGTGCTTCTTACATATCAGAAGTGGGATTCGTCCACGTGCTATAGTGCGAAACATTTCACGGTGATCGCATGCAGTGCGGAGTGCGAAAAAAAAAAAAAAAAAAAAAAGGAAAGAGAAGAGGGAATAGGAAAGGAAGAATTGAGTAGACCGGTACTTCATGGTGCGTCCGTTGCGAGCTCGAGGAGGGAACATGATTCTTCGCCGGATGTCTCGCCGGATGCGGGAACGCGGAAAACGTGAGAAACATAGACCGAGCAGTGCGGTTGAAACGGCTAAAACGATTGTTGGAGGAAATCCCCCGTTCGCGTCCGCGTCCTCGATTGCCGATGCGTTCGCGTTCACGCGAGAGTGTCGTAGGACCCCAACCAACCACGGTCGATTTAGACCGCTTGGAGCGAATGCTCGCGGACCTGAGCCAACCGCTCACACTTACAGGCGCTCACGCCGACACATACTCGACTCGGCGACGAATCGTTAATTCCTGTATCCGACCCCCTGGAAGGCGAAGTCGTGATTGTACAATGAGTACAATGACGAACTTGCCAAACGGTATGGTTGGGATGATTTGATGGTGATGCGGTTGATCGTCACGCCACTGCGGGACCACGCCAGGCAGTGGTACGACACCCACCAACGAATCACCACCACCTGGGCGCAGACGAAAGTATTATTGGTGGCCTAGGTCCGGAAGACAATGCCATTTAGCCGTCTGTTCAAGGAGGCAGCATCGTATGAAGCACGGCCTAGGCAGAACTTACAAAGTTATTGTTTCCAGAAGCTACGTAAATTGCGGAAATTGGATATCGATATACCCGATAAATATCAGGAGGATATGGTGATCGGCGACATACCGGACGACGCTGTTGCTCGCACCGCGCGCTTTGCGCAGCATGATGATCCCAACGCGTTATATGGATTTATGAACACCCTCGACGACATGCTGTCGTGAGGGCGGGTAACGCGGGATCGACCAGTGCCAACTATGTCGGGAGGATCAAGGCCACGTCCGAGGGCCATCGACAGAGACCGTTGAAGGGCAGTGGAACGGCCAGCGATAACCGAGAAAGGACGAAAGGGACATCTACCGAAGACCCAGAAGAAAGGCGCTGCACCCGATTGCAGGGCGGACGCGGCCCGTTGTGGGAATACAATCGGCGAAGGTTTTTAGTGTGTGTTCGATTGGATGATGCAGACGCGGTCCGTCTTGGAGCGTAACCGAGGATGAATACGGCTGACTTCGGTTAGCATCTTAGAACAAGACGCGGTCATAACCGATCTCGGAACATAATCGGGAGGGAGATGGACCACGAACATGGGATATACCTGCAGGGAGAAGTAAGTGGAGTGAGCCATCGAAGGACGTTTGAGAGGAACCACGGCAGCGGTATATCAGATCACAGATGGATTCGGTTACCTGCATCGACTGATCGACTAAAGCTGTCCTCGCACCACAGTCATCGCGTTACCGTGCAGAAAGGACCTATTACTTACAGTATAGGAAGTTCCCGTAGACCTGAACTGATAATTGCTTTTTTTGCAGATAGCAAGTCCGAGAATGGACTCATAGTCAGGTTGGCCGAATGTAAGAAAATGCGACGTTCCAACGGTTGAAGCGATCGCCTGCTCTTCGTCACTTTCGGTTATGGAAAAGCAGGCGTAAATACTTGTTGCGCCACAAGGCTTAGCATAGATCGTATTTCTAACCGTCTCTCGCGGTCCTACAGCGTCGCAGACGGATCGTCTTATCTGCCCGACGAAAAACATATAATATATCGATGAGCGCCTAGTTGTCACCAAGCAGCGAGTTCTAGAAACGTTGATTTCGGTCCGTTATTTTATTCTCACAAAGAAGTCGGCCTACGTGATCATAGGCGCGAATGGTGGCGTGATCCGAGCGTAGTGGGGGTCGTCTCCCCGAGAAGACAAAAAATTGATCTAAGGGCAATCAGTCTCATATGAAAATTCATACTGCATACATCGAGAGCTCTGACGAATAACGTCGCTAAGTCTAACGAATATCGAGAAATATCAAAAGTCGAGTCGAATTTCTGTAATCCATTAACTGTATTCTCATCGCTAAATAATTTGTGACGCTTTTATTATTATTTAATTTATTGTTGAATATACACGCTATATTAACCTGTTAACACAGTGTTAAATTCATTGAACCACCCCTGTTATCTTAATCGAAACAAGGGGAACGACTATTTCGCGGCGTTGATTATAGTTGGAGTTTGTTCTTTGGAGTTGTAGCGAGAATTTACGCCTCTCGCTGACGCGTTTTCCTCGCGACCGCGTCTCTCCGTGAACGGTCGTAACATTTTGGTCCTTCGAGCCGGATACAGTGGCAAGTGAAAAGTGCACACCAGTGACATCCACTATCAGCCAGTGCCATGTGAATTCAACTTAACCAACAACAGAAGCGTTACTACTCCAGCGAAGTCAGTAGCGCCAGGGCCGTCTGAGGAGGCAAAACCCGGTGGTTGAAGAACGCAATCACGGAACCTCACGCCAACAACTAGAGAGCCAACTTCCGTAAGGAAACGTCTTACGTTAAACGCGACACATGGTGACGAGCAACAATTAAACTCACAGCCACAAGGTAAGCTCGTTCATTGCATTGTCTTTACAATCCGCTATAAAAATGGAAAACACAGACAAAATTATCTTTTTGCATCGGAGACGAGGTTTCCAAATCGGTCGATTTTCTACCACATCCAAACGACTCGACGAATATGAACAATCCAGTCAAAAGAAAAAGGCCTATTTAACGGCCTACCAGACATTGCTCGACGACGCATGGAAACAATATTGAAACGACTATTGCAAGAAGAACTAGAAGATTTAGGCAAGGAGAAAGATGCGCGCGTTTCCGATATTACAAACATATATTACGATCTGGTAGTACGAATACACACGATTATGGATGATACACCAGCATCGTCGTCGAAACCGCAAAGTTGCGACTCATCCAATATCGCCGAGCCGACTTCGATTAAATTACCAGAATTTCATTTACCTACTTTCGACGATACAATTGAAAATTGGCATTCCTTTTATGATTCATTCTCATCCACAATAGATCGAAGCGAACGACTGACATCCGTCCAAAAATTTCATTACCTTCGATCATCTTTGACTGGAAAGGCCGCACGGAGTATCCATTCGTTAGACATTACGGAACTCAATTATTCGATTGCTATTGACGTTCTTAAAGAAAAATTTGACTACCACCGTCAAGTCTGCATACGTCATTGGGATCTGATTTTCGATTATCCGAAAATAATCGAAGAGACACCCGAAGCAGTAGATGATTTTCTCGAGACAGTTAAGGTTAATCTTCAAGCCTTAGAGAAACTAGGTGAACTAGTCACCTCAAACGTCGTTCTGATCAAATTATTCACCTCGAAACTACCATCAGCCACCATTCGTAAATGGCAACGCAACCTGCTTGACAAAAAATGCCGTCATACACGCACTTGATAGACTTTCTAAAGACACGAACAAAGGTAACCGGATCAAATCTATCGCCGAATCCTCAACGACAAGGGAAACAATGGCTGCCTCAGACGACTTCATTAGGGACCGAATCGCACAAAACGGATTCAATTACCTCGCTTTCTTCTAAACCATCATACCACGATCTGTTAGTGACAGCGCAGGTTAACATTCTGAATAATAAAACTCAACCATTCCGTTGTAGAGCTCTGCTAGACACCGGCTCTAGCATGAACTTCATCACAGAGAAACTTGCTAAATCATTAAAACTCAATCAACGGAAATGTTCGGTTCCAATCGGAGCCCTAAACACGTTATCGACGACGTCGAAATGTTATATCACGGCTACAATCACCTCAATCGACGGTACATACAAACGTACACTGACATTCATAATTATACCAACTATATCGACTTGGGTCCCAGATCAGCCCATAGATCGCTCAATGATACAAATACCTAGGAATCTCCAACTAGCCGATCCATGATTCCATAGACCTGCTCCGATCGAAATCATATTGAGCGCTGGACCAACACTAGCATCACTCTGTGTCGGTCAACTTGACATCAGTCACTCAAACGGGCCTGACTTGCGTCTGCAAAAAACGCGATTCGGATGGGTTATCGGGGGGAACCCAACCTCGCAATCATCAGCATACACGTTTTACGCCTCCACGACGGCTTTACAGGCGGACCTCGCCCGTTTTTGGAAGATCGACGAAGGACCGCCCACTTCACACATTTTAGAGGCGGAACGACAGTGCGAGGAACACTTCCAAAATCACGTCCAACGCACCGACGAAGGGCGATACATTGTCGCTCTCCCATTTAACGAAACGACTCCTTCGCTTGGATCTTCTAAAGCCATGGCGATGAAGCGTCTCAAATCTCTCGGCCACCAGTTCCAACGAGACAAACAATTCAAAGCCGACTATCACGCCGTAATACAAGAATACGTGGAATTGGGACACATGACGAAAATCACCACGGACCATTCAACTGACGACGGATATTTTCTACCACATCACGGCGTGATCAAAGAGTCCAGCCAAACTACAAAGCTCCGAGTCGTGTTTGACGGATCTGCACCAACCACCACCGGAGTTTCATTGAACGACATACTTCATACGGGACAGAAACTACAAGAGGACCTATTCTACATTCTCCTGAGATTCCGTTCTCATCAATACGTCCTTACAGGCGATGTCGAAAAAATGTATTGACAATTTCTTGTGCGTCCAGAGAATCGAAAATTCCAACAGATTTTGTGGCGTAACACGAAGGGAGAAGTTGACACCTATCAACTCAACACAGTGACATTTGGGCATTCAGCGGCCTCGTATCTAGCCATTCGGTGCCTCAAACAATTGGCGGACGACGAGGGACATCGATATCCACGAGCGGCAACAATCTTACAACGAGATTTTTATGTCGATGATATTCTCACAGGAGTTGATACAAAGGTTGAGGCACGATCATTAAGAACAGAGCTCACAGAATTGCTTAAATTAGCCGGTTTAAACATTCGAAAATGGGCGTCGAATGACCGGGAACTGCTAAACGGACTTCCCGAACAGGACATAAACGACAAGCTTCTTCTAGGCGAATCTCAAACTTTAAAAACTCATCTGACGATTCGATCCTGTATTCCGTCAAAATCAATCCCACCACCTCTCAAATTACGAAGAGAACAATCAGCTCCGAAATCGTCAAGATCTACGATCCTCTTGGATTGCTTGCACCAGTAATCGTTCGAGCTAAGATGCTGCTTCAACGACTCTGGATATTAAAAATCGATTGGGACGAATCGCTTCCGACCGACTTACACACAGAATGGAGCAAATACTATGCGCAGTTACCATTGTTAAATAACGTAAGGTTTCCACGCAAAACCATAATCAAGTCCGCAGCGGAAATTGAGTTACACGGATTTTGTGACGCCAGCGAAAAGGCGTATCGGGCATGCGTTTACCTTCATACGATCACTCCGGATGGCCATGACTGGACACGACTCCTCACTGTGATGTCAAAGGTAGCTCCACTCAAATCACAAACCATTCCAAGACTGGAACTGAGTGGAGCACTTCTTCTCACATCATTGACCACTACAGTCCTTCAAGCTTTACCAAACAATATTTCTCGAACTGTCTATTGGACTGACTCCACCACCGTACTTCATTGGATCAATACACCACCCCATACGCTGAAAACTTTTGTCGCTAATCGAGTGGCAGACATTCAAAGGAAGACTCAGACCTCAGATGGGCATCACATTCCCACCACGGACAACCCTGCGGATCTCATATCTCGAGGTCAATCACCCGAAGATTTTCTGCGACCAACCATTTGGCAACATGGACCGGAATGCCTCCAACAACCTGAAGGATGCTGGCCGACATGGAACCCAGTACCACTAACCGAAATACCGGAGCAGAAGAAGGCAACCTATCTGTCCTTGACTCCCACCGACCACAGTCTACTGGAGAGATTTTCCTCGTGGCCCAAACTGACCAGAATTACCGCTCGTTGCCTTTGATGGACACAAACAGGATCGAGGGAGACCTCTAACCACACATGACTTAGTTCTTGCGCATAACAAACTGATCAAATTGCTACAGCTTTGTTATTTTCCAGATAAGATTCGCACTCTCCAAACAAATCGAGATTCTGCAGTGAAGGGGAAGCTACAAAGACTCAATCCATTTCTGGACAAGGACGGGATATTGCGAGTCGCAGGCCGACTCAGTCACTCATCACTACCTTTTAACCAAAAACACCCAATCATCCTACCCAAATCTTCAGTCACAGCACTCATAATCGAGCATAAGCACCTCCTAAACTTCCATTCCTGAACTCAAGCCACCTTATATTCCTTGAGAAGATCTTAATGGCCTATCGACGGCCGTAGTCAGGTTTGGAGCACGGTGAGGAAGTGCGTTCGTTGCTGCCGAGCTAATCCACCTCCAGTGGATTATGTAATGGGCGACCTCCCAGTCGCATGGATAACAGAATCTCGGCCGTTTACCAATGTCGGAATCGACCATTGCGGACCATTTTACATCAAGGAGCGAAAGGATCGCAACCGACGTAAAATAAAGGTATACGTAGCAATTTTTGTATGTCTTGCAGTTAAAGCAGTCCATATAGAGCTGGTCAGTGACCTCACAAGCGAGACCTTCATTGCTGCTCTGCGAAGATTCATTGCTCGCCGAGGATCCTGTTCAACTATCTATTCCGACAACGGTACCAACTTCGTTGGCGCCAACGAACTACGAAAACTCCGAAACCTCCTACGGTCCGACGATTATAAGGTAAAGGTTCAATCCTTTTTAGCCGACCGACGGATCGAATGGCGCTTCATTCCTCCAGACTCACCTCACTTCGGCGGGTTGTGGCAGGCTGCAATGAAGTCCTTCAAACGACACCTCAGTGTCGCTGGTAATGAGCTTCTGACATTCGAAAACTTAAATACACTCATTATCGAAATCGAATCAATCCTCAATTCCCGTCCGCTAATTCCAATATCTACAGATCTAAACGATCTCCTTGTCTTTACTCCCGGTCACTTCCTTATCGGAGACTCACTAACAAGTTTGCGAAATCGAGATTTCAGAGATACTCCAACCAATCATCTCTGCAGCTGGCAACATATTCAAAAGATCAAACAGCATTTCTGACGCCGCTAGAATCGAGTGTATCTGAACGAGCTGAACATCCGAAACAAATGGAGCAAGGGCAGTCACGGCATACGAGAAGGCACCATCGTCCTCCTCAGAGAAGACAACGTTCCCCCAATGCAATGGACATTGAGCAGAATCATCAAAGTCCAACCTGGCGCAGATGGTATCATACGGACGACTACCGTTCGAACGGCAACGAGCACCCTGGATCGGTGCATCAAGCGGATGGTACCACTACCGAGCAGATCGACGCCAGATGACTCCGAAGCAATCAACAGCAACGAAGTCTGACGAGAGATCCACCTCACAACATTACACCATATTACCTGATCGGTACCCTCTCAATGGGGGAAGTATGTTACGCCACGAGGCTTAGTATAGATCGTATTTCTAACCGTCGCTCGCGGTCCTACAGCGTCGCAGACGGATCGTCTTATCTGCCCGACGAAAAACATACAATGTATCGACGAGCGCATAGTTGTCACCAAGCAGCGAGTTCTAGAAACGTTGATTTCGGTCCGTTATTTTATTCTCACAAAGAAGTCGGCCTACGTGATCATAGGCGCGAACGGTGGCGTGATCCGAGCGTAGTGGGGGTCGTCTCCCCGAGAAGACAAAAAATTGATCTAAGGGCAATCAGTCTCATATGAAAATTCATACTGTATACATCGAAAGCTCTGACGAATAAAGTCGCTAAGTCTAACGAATATCGAGAAATATCAAAAGTCGAGTTGAATTTCTGTAACGCATTAACTGTATTCATCGCTAAATAATTTGTGACGCTTTTATTATTATTTAATTTATTGTTGAATATACATGCTATATTAACCTGTTAACACAGTGTTAAATTCATTGAACCACCCCTGTTATCTTAATCGAAACAAGGGGAACGACTATTTCGCGGTGTCGATTATACAAATCGTAGTATTACGCCTCTCGCTGACGCGTTTTCCACGCGACCACGTCTCTCCGCGAACGGTCGTAACAACACTTAAAGACGCTATAAATTAATGCTCATCCGCATGATGTGTGAACCAGCAGTCCTGACGATTTGTGATTGTAATTGCCTAAGTTCTAGGAAGAGACAGCGAACCCACGTAAGGGTGCCGAAAGCTGTGTCCATCTCTATCGCTAGATCACGGGCTCTGATCTCCTGCACGGCTCCGAGGGTACTCGGCATTTATTGTACAATCGGCACGAACGTAAAAGCAAAATCACGCGAGATCATCATTTTCCGAGTTTACAGAACGTGCTGTAAACGTTTTACGGATTACCGTATATTCCACCCTTAGTGCTTCTTACATTTCATTAGTTTTACATTCTAATCTTTTCGTATTTGTTATATTAATAAATAGATTGCGGATGTTGAATATGCGGTGGACAATAATATAACTGACTAATTTCAAGGTTCTGGCCTTCTTTTGCCTTTCTTTCGGCACGTCTTTTGTTTCGTTTTAGCAATTATTTTATGGATACATGGCAAAATAATCATGAAGCGTTATATAGTTCAAGGGAGTTGAAACTTTTTACGGAATTTTTTTTTAAGTACAGTGTATGTCAATAAACCAAACACAATTGAGCAGCTATTTGAAAAACATATCTAAAAAATGCTATTGAAGTAGCAATAACGAATAATATGTCTTCCAAAATGTGTGAAAACGTAATGAAAAATGCGATCAAGAGGGTTTGACTTTCTATAGCATCTGGAAGCATATCCTTCTGATATTAAATTCTATATATAATTTCCAAGTATTAATACATGACTTGTACTAAAAGACTGTTTGTTGCTTTTTATTTTGTTTAAAAGCTATTAATAATGAAAATCAGTCAGTTACATATTGTAGTTTTACGTATACAATGTATGTTTATAGAATGTAAATGGAGAAATAAAACTAAAGCACATAAAAATTTCTGGTGAACTGGTAGAACAGTTCTGTCCTCTTCGATTTCGATGATTTTTTAATATGTTAATATTTGAAGATATCCAATATAATTATATTATGTAGAAATCAATATTTTGACCAATTTTTACCTATACATATAACTGCCGGTCGGTCTTAGTTTCAGAAATTTTCGCAAAAATCTTCCGGTACCATTACAGTGAATTCTGTCCATAGTTGGCAGGATATGCGCCAGCATTGGGTCGTCTGGCCGCAGGCAGCTATTCTTCTGTTTACAAACGAGGGTTGAGTGAGCTTAAAGGCCTTGTGCACAACGTGCATATGCAAAGCTGCAAGAAATGTCTACTGTAATTGTTAAAAATTAATATTCTCAATGTATTGGATTTTGGTTGGAATTTTTAATTACGTCGCCGTAAAGCGGCCGGAAATAATAATAAATTAATTATGAAAATAATAGGCGAATTATTCATTCGATACTATTTTACAAAATATAATAATCATTATTATTTCATGCAAGCGTTGCCAGCCGTCTCACTTAGGCTGGATGAAAAATCAAACACAAATCTAGACTCAATACATTGATGATATGCATTCGCTTGAGTTATAAGTTATAACAGATACTTTTTGTAACCTTGGCTGGAAACCAATACTGACGTATACGTTACCACAGATGCACAGTTATAGTCAAAAGTATATTGTAGTGGTACGTGCAGCTTTTTGCGAATATTTCGGAAATTGACCGAGACCGATAATTACCTATATAACAAACAGTTGTTCAAAATGTTGATTTACATATCATACTCAAAGATCATCGAAGTTGAAAGAGACGGAATGTTTCTATAAGTTCATCATGCGATTAGAGAATTAGAGAAATGAGTCTTTTATTTCGCATTCTTTGCATAATGCATATGTTTGCATATTTATGTTTAAGAATATATGCAAAAGCATATTGCATAACAGATATATACTTATGTGAAATTGATAGCTTATCGCGTAATCACGTAAAGTGCAAATAACACTAATATGTAATCAATATCAAATATAGAACAACAACTCATGTACTGCAATTTTGAATAATTGATTAAACGTAAGACGTAGTCGTATTTCGAATTAGAAGAAACGGGGAGCAAACAAATGGGAAGATTTTTTAATTAAAAAAAATATATTTAAAAAGGCAGATGAGCATTATATTTTACGCACTAACAACATCGATTGAAAACTGAAAATTTGGTCAGAGTGTTTGTAATTTGCGATAACATAAATTATACATACTAGAATAATTGCAAAAGTGTTTTAAAAAATCTATTGTTAAATATTGTATTGTAGATAATATTCGCTATATTTCATACATTTTTCGTGCATAAATATTCGCAGTCTAATTATAATTATCTATAAATACATCTTAAACTCTTTTAACTTCATATTTAATTCTTAATGGTAATATACTACTTTGTTATGAAATGTTATGTGAAATGTATAATTTCTTATTTGTATTATATAAATAGTATATGAAATATTTAAATTATATTGTATAGAAAAGGCTGTATGTATTAATAAATATGACGTTGTAAGTGTTCTTTTAAACTTTCAACAATTCTTGACATAGGTATCTGTATCACAGTATAGCATAATGTCTTAGTCTTGAGTTATTATTATCAGCGTATTGAAAACGAGTTTTTTCGGTACTCTAACTTTTTCACTGAACAGAAGCTGGTGACGCAATGGTTAATAGGTTTAGACACTGGTGTTCGTTGCGATGTTTGTCTACTGCATCCGGTATGTAAACGATCTTAAATACCATAATTTACTGGGTGAGTCTAGAGAATTTTAGTAAAGAATTTCGAGATTTCTATTCTGTATTCAAGATTGAATATTTCAAAGTTTTAGGAACAAACGTGTTCCAAGTTTTACAAGTTCGTTATTGTTGAATATACACCTCAAAGTTTTAGATGATTATAATATACATCGTGATTTATAATTAATGGAACGCGTGAAATTAGAAGAGAATTCTGTGACAGAAAGTAAGGCGAAATCAAGAATAGCAAAATTGTTGAGGTTATTAGATGTGTGAACAGAGAAACACGTGAATAAATTGTAAAATAGAAAATATATTTTAATACAGAAGTATAAATACAAGTAGGAATATAATTTGAGCTGGCCCAGATCCGCATGCTAGCAGTGTTACCCTATGATTCAAAGCCCTTAAGCTATCCTCGCCTGTTTACTGTTTATGGTCTGCCTTTGTCCCAATCTTTTGTCTATCATGGAAACAACATATCTTAGATAAAAGCAAACAACTCAAAGCAAAATTTTAAAAACTCTACTGACTCATGGGCCGACGTTCCAACTTAAACACGCAAAGTAAAATTACACTATATAAAGCCATATTAAAACCTGTTTGGACCTATGGAATTCAACTATGGGGAACAGTAAGTAATTCCAACATAGAAATTCTTCAACGATTCCAATGAAAACCTTAAGATCCCTAATAGATGCCCGTTGGTTCGTCACCAACGAAACGATACATCACGACCTCAAGATATCCATAGTCAGAGAAGAATTATCTGAATTCAGCAATAGACATAGCACAAGAGTTAACAACTACCAAAACCCTCTAATTACTCAACTACTCCACACGTCGGAACAGATCCGCAGGCTAAAAAGACATTACACCTTAGACCTAAGTACTAGACCTAGATTCAAATAGAATTAAACATACTATAAACACTTATTAACCATGTCAGTACCACGCCAGATAAATTTACTTAAAATTCTCTAACGAGAATTGATCGTAAAATAAACGCAAATAAAAAAAAAAGAAAAAAAATCTTTTGTCTATACAATGACTGTCGATGGCTTCAGTGCTTGAGAAAACTAAAAAGACCAGATGTAGAGTTTTCTTAGATGTGGTGACCACTTCAACAAAAATTATATTGGAAGTTTTATTTTTGCGAAAATCGAATTTGAAAAGTTGTCGAACATACGGACTGGATAGAAGTGAATAATAATTAACAATAAGTTGTGAAAATGAGTAAAAAATATAGAACATAATTAATTTTGTATTTATTTCCTTCTTCAAAATATTCAATCTCTAAATAATAATGAAAATCAAACATCAATTAGTTCTTTAAAACTTTTCTCTTAATTTTTTATTTTAGTTAATTTTTTCAAATAGGAACATATCTCCTTTTTGGAAAAAGTATCAAATATAACAAAATATTATTTATATATCTGTATTTTCTACAAATATTTTAATACCTTTTTATATTTTACTCGTTTCGAATTTTTGAAATATCCTAATCTCAAAGGGGAACTCTCCAGAAAAGGTGCTAGATAATAATATTCTTATTTTTTATAGCAGAAATGGCCAATAAGTCGAGCGCGATCGACCGGTCGATCGCAAAGCAATTTTTGAACAATCAGAGTTGACAGGAGACGATTTCAACATGCAAATGCAACTTAGTCATGACTCGTGGAAACAAACGGTCGTGGCATCTTTTAGTATTATTGTAACTATAAATATTATTAATAAAATAACACGTTTATTTAATATCCCCTTTTCCATTGTCACTTATTAGTACACAAGTTTTCTAAAAATATCTACTTTCGAAGTAAAAGTATGTAAAAACATAAATATTCATATTTCTCTTTAATTAAGATTTCAAATTTTAAGTCACATCAATTACGTGATTATTAGCGACAACATGGGAAGCGGGTGCGTTGCATATTATGGTATTTCACATTATATTATTCTATTAAATAGTCTAGCTTTTAAAATAGGTATATCTCAAGAGATCGTGCCTTTTTCCATCTTCTAAGTTATCTGTGAGAAAGGGTTCCAATGCGTGTGTCTGTCGGAATGTAATGTGCATTTTCGGCAGCTCAGGATCAGGTGGTCTATTTTTATTTGTGTATTGCACTCTTCGCATTGCAGGGTAAGTTCTTTTGATAAGAGGTATGAGTGCATGATCTTGAAATGTCCTAATTAGATTCAGCTGATAACTATTTGATCTCTTCTCTCCATTTTCGAAATATCTAATCCCCTCTTTCCAGAATGAAACGAAAGCAAAACTTTAATATCCATCTTTTACATTTCTACCAATTTTTTGAAATATCTAATCTATATAATATAACAGTTCAGAAAAGTACTACATATCTTGATATTTAAATTAACTTTCTTCGCTTGTTGCAAATATCTAAAGAACTTAAAATCTTTTTGACAATTATTAAGAATAGGGCACACCTTAATAATAATTCTTAATACTAAGTTCCTCAATACTAATAATCTTTAATACTGGATTCCGAGATATTTGAAAAAAACTCGAGCGAAGAGATTACGATTACACTACATTTGACTACATTCTGATATAGGTGATCATCGGAGAGCGACGACCACATTTTTATACCCAATTTAAACCATTTTCATGCCCAATCTAAACCTAATTCATTGATAATAATCATTTTTAATATAAATAAAGAAGAAAAATACATTAATGGATCATAGGTTAGGTTACAATATCGACAATATTAGTGTGAAGTAATTTTCGATGAATCAATTGATAAATGGAATGTTGTACTTTATTTTGATTATTTTTATCTGCAATTGATAAAAAATATAACAAATATACTTATCGTTACTGAAAAATTGTTTGCAGAACAGAAATTTTTTTGAGTAGATAGTTAAGTAACACATGGTGTATTAAACATAAATTTGCCTTATAATTTATAAGTTAAGAACTAAAGCTAAGCAATGCGTCGCAGCGGTTATATGCATGTGTAAGAAAAAATTACATACTTGGAATGTAAACCTTGTCGATATATTTTGAAATCATCAAAATCGGTGATAAATAAAAGACGAATATATATAATGAAATGGCTGTTCGTAAGGATTTATCAATCATAATCGTATACGAATATCTATACACACATGTACTGGCTTGGCAACTAAGTGATTGCGGATTTTGTCATTAGGATTTGATCATTAGGTGGTAATGACAAACCCAACCAAACCCAATATTATAATACAGGATAATTATGTAATATAATAAAATATGTTATATGTATATTACATCCAATTCTCGTTTTCTCTGATTTCAACAAGAATAAAACACATTGTATAAGAGGTTTCACCGGCTACCGGTAAAGATCTGGTGGGTTCACGATTTATCTGTTTAAATACGACCCGAGGCGATGCACAGCCGCGCTCGTGTTTAAACGGCTTGCTACTTGATCTTTCGCGTTCTCGCTCGCAACCTCTCGCTCGCCGCGTGAAAGTTTCCATTGAACTTGCCATAAAATCATTTCCTGCCGTTTACGTCGTGCACCTTTCGTGCACCCGTATACGCAAGTATAACGCGTAAATTCGAGCGAAACGTTCGATGATTTTATTCTGGTTGACGCTGGAAACGCTCGCGTTAATGGAATTCGTTTTTAACTGTTGAAGTTTTAATTAGCACCGTGCTCCAGATAATTAGAGAATCATTTGCTCGAATTACCTTATTGCGGACCCTGTTTGATATTTATTTCAGATAATAATACATGTTTCAATGTTATAAAGCTGCTCGAGGTTCTTCTGATTCTTGCCGTTTATTGTGTCCATTCATTTTTTATCAAAGTTTAAGTTAAGTATACCTCATATAGCTTTAATATAGCTTTGATAATTTTTAAATGGCTTCTTTAAAGCATGATACACTTAACCAAAAGAATTTTAATACGATTCAATACACGTTCCTATTAATTTAGTCCTAAGCTTTAAGCATTATTTAACTTTCAAATAGCATTGTTGTGCTGCAGATGACTATCTATACTAATTTATGCTGGATTACTGAAATTTCGGATATTTAATTTTATTTTGTACTCTACGTTCTAATTTTAAATTGTTATTGTCTTCAACGATTCAATGATATTTAGTTAAGAGGTAAATAAAATATTTGAAATCGTTTTAGATATATTAATGAATTGTGTTTCAAATTTTAATATATTATCGCACTATATTTTTATGCAAATAATTAAAATAATTAAAAAATTAAAATGCTACAAGAACATAATAAAGTTTTGACTATAAGTTTCTCATTAATTTGTGCATTTTACTAATAATAGCTACAGATTAGCTAAATAATTGAGAGTGATAGTGTATATATATAGTTTCTTTAGAACAACATATATTTAATCAAAAATATGTTCATCGAGATACTTTAATTAATTTCATCGTCCTAAATTTTTAAGAATTATTTGGCTCTGGAATTAAACAATTTTTTAAATGGAATTGTCACAGTTTCTTCATTTCGTTTCTCTCCGTCTTCCTTATCATCGTTTAAATGAACTACAGAATGTCTTCAAGCAAATGCTAAATTTACGTTTTCAAAAATTTTCATGGGATATTTTTTAAATATAAGCTCATATAAGAAATTCAGACATACAAAACTGAATATTAATTAATAATATGTATACCAAAATATTTAAATCTATAATGAAAATTATAATATACCAAGATAATTATAATTTATATAAAGGG
This sequence comes from Bombus sonorus, assembly GCA_029958995.1. Lineage (NCBI taxonomy): Eukaryota > Metazoa > Arthropoda > Insecta > Hymenoptera > Apidae > Bombus > Bombus sonorus. The sequence goes on along the minus strand of JARWAU010000008.1, from coordinate 3,232,550 downwards.
TTAGGGTAGGTATTTAAAAATTGTTTGTTTCATTTTTGAATCTTTTTTCTATTCTAAAAGTAAATGTTTGATGGATATCAATTTTCTACCGTAAAAAAGTTCTCTGCAAAGCATTTTTCTTCGTTAAACATGTCCGAATTAAAGGAAATTTAATATGATCAACGTTTTAAGCCTGGTCACATTCCAGGTTGCCCAAAGATAAAAGATGGCAGCAGAATTTTTTGCACATGCGTCCTCATTTTTGAGAAGAAGTATCTCGAAAATTTAATAAGCATGCTTGAATTTAAATGTTGATTTCGTTTGTCTGATCTTTTTATGGGACTTTTTATGTTCTTGTTCATCTTCGTACAGAAAGTACATAAAATAAAATAAAAATCTTAGAAAATCGCAAAAAAGCGTAAAAAATAATATAATTACAGACGATTCTGCAAAACTTCAACAAAATTTTATAAATTAATTTATTATATAATACTAATTAATAAATATTGTCAAAAATCAAATTAAATTGATAGACTTTAATATTTAGTCTAGGCAAAGTACCACGCAATTTAAAATAATTGAATGATTTAATTATTTAGTAAGCTTTCAAATTTGTGATACAATCTTTATTACCATAAATAAAGTAATTACTTTTTCGAACTTAACAGATTCATTTCACTTTTAGCTATTTCATATTAAAATATATTGTATTCTTTTTCAGATCGACTTCATAGACTTTGAATACTACTTCTTTAAATTCTTCTTCCTTAATATCAGCTATATATACATACATTTATTGTTCTTTCTTTTTGAAACGCTTATAGGGGATTCGAATTGATATACGTATGTAGTTGGTTAGTAATTGAAGCTATTTGCGACGTGCTTGAGCCCATCACTATAAATTTTTTAACATGATAAATGCGTCTTTTGTAAACAGTTTTAATAAATTTTTACTACATATACATATGTATATTAGATTGTAATTTTGCGTGAACATATATGCTGATTGATCCACCGTTTCTTTGATACTTTGATCGTGTTATATAAAACCAGCACGTGCTAATATATACTTATCGACGGGAGTGACTGTTGTGTCCTTTACATGAGTCACTAAGAATTCTAATTGACCCTAAAAAATCTTAGCTTTATAATAGGTGGAGAATTTTATGAATAGAACAAATCGGTTTTGACTTTTTCGTCATTTAATATCGAAGTGATATACGATTTAGTATTGCAAAAATGATATCTCGCGATCTGTTATTAAGATGTAGCGTTGTTTCTAGTGTCAATTGTCTAGTGTCAATGAGATAGCTGGACCTTTAGTTACATATCTTTATTTAAGAGTATTAACCTTTTGTCTTATTTAGCTATAATATTATTTTATTTAGTTATAATATTATAATTATTTAGTTATAATATATAATTGTATTTAGTTATAATCAATATGCTTCGTTTTAACGTTATAGCGATAAGCTTGTACTTTCACTTTGTACGGGTTGTATTACAGATTAATTGATGCTTTGTTCCGATGTATTGTTTTATACATATAGTCTATACAATATTTCGTTTAACATAGAATACACAGATTGATTTATATTTTTTTTTACTATTTTTATATTATTTATATAATCGATAGGTTTGCGACCGACACGACGTTCAAGCTTCTAAAAATATGACCATGAAAGAAAATCATTTATCTTATAATATGTATCTTTTTGATCGAAGCAATTCATTCTGTACGCCTTTGCCCGTATCATTAAAGGTAACAGAGATATCGTTTTGTAACATGTAATTAACAGAGTTACTGAGACATTGTAGCCATTGAGGTCGCTAATAATCGCTAGATTAAGGAATATATGTTGAGTATGTTGAATAATGTTGAAGCTTAATTATCGCGAACTATGAGCCTAAAAAAAGATTGTAATACGTAAAGTCGAATTTACGCTGTTTCACGTTCGAGAATCAATACGGATGATTCTTGTACAGTGAAAGTGAAGAATGAAACCCGGAATATTTACGCCACTTCACTGGATGAATACTTCAAATGAAGGCAAAGTACACCACTGAAACGTGACACACCGATATTAATGAAACTTTGCAGGTACATAATGTAGCTACAAATATTCAACACGTATCTGTTTTAGCGTCAATCGTTCACATTTATTGGATGAAGACAGCTTCTAAAGTTAGAGTCGAAAACGCATTTCCTGGATTACTTTGAAAACTATTCACGGTAGAGGAATGGTACAGATTGACAAATTTTGTGCTTTTGAATGAGAAATATGATCGGGTTCATAGATTTTTAGAAAGTCCATTTGTTTAAATAATATATTAAAAATTGTTACTTTCTGTTAATATTTCTCGTGTATATTTATCGATTTTCACGTAAACTTGTTTATGTCGACTACATATCCAAACTCAAAACACCAATAAATCAAGGTTTTGATTTTTTTCAGATTAACGAATACAACTCTAACGCCGGCGCATCGTTTCAAGCTTGATATTTCCACCTACTACAATGAAAGTATTCTCACGAAAAAATGAATTAAAATAAATTAGAAGTGATTAAAATTGAAATAAATGAGAACTATTAATAAATTATTTTACAATCATAAAAATATAATGAACGAAGAATAATATAGCATTTTCTAAATGTAGGTGTAGTAAGAGCAACAATAAGCTTGTTATGTTTATTTTATCGTTTTTGATACAAATGCTTTATATCAGTTCTCTCAAAAGTTATCCTATTTTTACGATATAAAAAGTTGAGTTTTCTCACTCTCTCTATCCCTTCTCCCTTCGTAATATAAGAGGTACTTAAATAAATCACCTAAATGGGTATTCGGGATTTTTCTAATTGCATTTTAAGCCTTTCGTATAGATCTAATCCAATTAGAGTAAAGGTAACTGCACCTATAGGAAACAGCACTACAGACCTCTTATATCTTATGTAAAAATTTATTACACGATTAGTCATTTGCAGTGCACTAAAAGTAACAATCTGCTTATTAGATATTCTGTATTTAGAATAACATGCCAAATTAACTTGCGATGTTTTAGAAAATATCGATAATAATTATATTCGTCAATTTGCAAGAAAACTAATTCTGATTTATCCGTATTCGTTTCCATATTCATTTCGTACGATATAAGTATGAAATATGTAGAAACGCGAACTGGTTGTCGGAATATGCATTCAGTACACGCTTATATTTCTTGCTAGTTTCGCTACGAGTGTATTATCCATTCCGTTCATCCAAAGTAGAGCTTGGCTCTACTCTGTTCAGTGTTCACTTTGGAGGAACATTGTGGATTAAACAAGAATGAAAGCGGCGTTTTTTGATGAATCACCCGCGGTGTTCGTCTAAAGTAAAACAATGTAAATTCAGTTTAAGAGAAAAACATCTTGATTTATTCAATTCTTTAGTACAATTACCAAATATACTAGGACAGAATCGCCTTTAACTTCATTGAATTCTTTAAAACTTCATTTAACTTCATTTTGTACTTACTGCTATATAGCAGTATATATAATAAATATGTTATATACATTATAAAAAAATGTGTATGCCTTTGAATGTTATGTGTGTTGTCTATGTGTATTGATTCCAATACAGGCTTGTGTGACTTGAAGAAATTTGTATCGTTGACTTTAAATGAAATCCAATGACCGTTTTAAGCCGACGGTACGCGTTTGATTCATTTGTAGTCAAGATACAATTTCTTTAAAACTACTGAATGCATATTCTTTACTATTTCTTTATTTATATTTCTTTACATTCGTATGCGTCTCATTAAATAGTAATATATCATTATTTGTTTACAAAATAGCTATCGTTAACTCACAAATGTGACTGGTACCTGTACTAAAATGCTGATGAGAGATATAAGAAATAATAGAGAGTTTTTCGAAGAGCAACATAAATATGGTATGAAATGGGAAGACAATAAGCTTATCATTTGCTAATAATAATACATAATAGTAATTCCACAAAAACCGTTCAATTCAACGGACAGATAGTATGTTCTTTTTCTCTGGTCCGTTTAGAGAGGCTGTGTCGAGAGGCGAACAAAGCGAAAAAGGAGCAAGACTCCTGGTCGTCCGCGTCCGGCATCCAATAAACCAGTAGAAATAGAAGGATGCGCGTTCTGTGGAGCATGGAGGAGCGCTTAGAGTTAGAGAAGCGTTTAGCTTCTTGCCGGGTTTCTACAGGAAAGAAAAGAAAAAGGGCCTGTGTAGCTGCGGTCGAGGAACGTATTCGAGTTTCTTCGACCAGTGTGGGTCAACGTTCCGTGACCGGACTGAGCCGTAACTATCTTTTCTTGCAAATTTTCTTCATTCGTCCCTCTTCGCGAAACGCATCCCCCTCCCCGAGCGAAACCGCTGTTTCAAAAGACGCGCCGCGCTTTACGATCATCCGCCTTGTCGACTAAATTTTGTCTTGCAAGACTGTATATGAGCCTCTAAGGAGCCAAACTGATCGATTCTACATTTTATTAATTTTCCAATTTCATTACTACAATGCGAATTTTTGATCCATCTGTAGGAAATTTAAAAGCACAAAATTGCAGAGAACGCTCATAATAAGAAAAAATATGTATACTACGTAGAAGAGGAAGGGGAAATAGAGAAGGGATAGAGACGTAGTGGATATATGTGTGGAAGTTAGAAACTCAAGTGCAAATTAAATTCATTTCATGACCGAGAGGCCTGAAATTAATAAATTGTCATTGTCATTGTCATTGTTATTGTTATAAAACATTTCAAGTATAATGTTTTTTTTTAATAATACTTGAGATTATTCATTATTCATTTTTAATTATATTTTCGAAAATATGAATTTGCATAAAAATTTGCAGTGTATTCACATTATATTAGTACACGATTAATATTCAATTCTCAAGAAATAAAAATTATTTACTTCCATAAGTTCATTCATCGCAAGACGATGATGTACAGTCAGTCTCTTAAGTCCAGATACTACACCCTTTAAATATAAAATATTAGAGTAAAAATGGTAGCACTATGACACGAACTTACGTATTCTTTTGACACGTTAGGATACATATTCTGCAATCTCCTTAGCATTTTGTAATTTCTGGCGTAATGTTATCCCAAGATTTTTGAGAGTGAAATGTTTTAGATTTCCAAATTTCTTTTAGAAATACATCAATAATAATTATATTAATAAATAAACATAAATAATGTTATGACGTTAATGTGCGTTCTTACTTTCTTTGGAAAGTCAGACGTAAGATTCGATAAATAGGCACTGGCGACTAACTGTAAATGATCGTTAACTCTGAGACAAATTTAAAAAGCAATGTTTATAGAACATCGCTATTTTTCACTAAGGTTTAAAATCTTAAATATACCTTTTTGCATGGGTTTTCCATATGTGTGTAATAAAATCTTGTACGTCTACATAATTTCAGTTTTCTTTGAAACTGTACCAATGCAATAATAACAATCACTTGTCATTATAGTATTAGTGAAACTTCAAAACGTTTTGTACAACACATATAATATATTCAGAAAATGTTTTTATAAATTCAAATACTTTTGCGAGTCATATAGAAAAAGTTTTATCAGTATATTTAGAAATTAGTTGAAATAACATCTTTAATATCTAAACATAAATATAAATAATATAAAAGTAAATATGGATATCAATTCTATAAATTGTATAAATAATATCTAAATAATTATAATAACATCTATAATATATATTTAATAATTTAAATAAGATTAATAATATATATTAAAATTTCGTTGTGTAATCTATAAAACGCTTTTTGTCAACAATTCACGATAGTTCTCCTTTTTTTATTTCTTTTATCAGTTTATTATCTTTATATTCTTCATTGAATTAATTTGTTTGAACTATTTGATTTCATGTATTTTAACTAACTATATTTATATTTTAACTAACTTCTCAAATTGTAATGCAAATAATAGTTCGTCAGTTAACATTAAAAATGCCCACGAGTCCAAAGATTATCTCGATCGAGTCCCTAGAGTGGAATTTCGAAGATCGAAACCGAGTTATGCTGTTCCGCTTCCATTAAATGATTAATGTTTCGAGGTACGTCTGATTAATGTTTCAAAGTCGCCATCGATGCGCCCCAACTAAGTTCATAGTTGGTGCTCAAAGCCAAACACGAATTCTCCGAGGAACCATTCCGATCGAAAGATACTGCACGCTGCGGCACTTCGTTTCACCAAGCATAATCTGCGATAAAGTTTCCACCAACTAGATAATACCGCTATTTATCATCGAAATCTTAGCATTTGCGACACCTCCGCGCATGGTACTTTTGTTGATAGGCAAGACGATTAAATTCAAGTATTATCGGACTTTTTACACTTTTACATTCTATGATTTCTACATATTAGGTTATCTTGAAAGTTTCTGCTGTTTTATGCAGTACAAAATAAGAAATTAGTGACTGAAGCCACTATAAAATGTGTCATATTATTTATCATTTAAGATGATATGTTCCTATTAAGTCTATCTTCCTTTAAGTTATCCATTATTTTTTACTTTGTTTACATTTTCCACTGGATACAAGTTTCGACATAAAGTTCATGGGCTAAAATCGGAAGAAGAAGAAGAGATTTTGTTTCATCATCTGAGTACTACATTTGAAGTTTTCAATTCTATTTTTGTTACTTTATTCTATTTATCTTTATTTCTATTTTAGTTACACGATTATTTTGTAAATTAGAAATTTACAAATAAACTGTGAATTTTTATGCATTCGTGCGAAATGAAAAAATGCAGAAAAAATGGATATAATGCATAAAAATATATAAAATATCCAAAATAAAGTACTGATTACAATTTTTAATAGGTCTATTTCAGTGTATATTTAAAGTGTATAGTTATGTCTACAAAAATATGAATTTAGTAGAAATTCACAATTTAATTATGTATCCAGGAACCTTAAGTACATATATAATTTTATGCGGGATTTTCATACTACGAAGGTATGAATCGACCAAAGTATCCAAATTTCTATGAACAATATATTTACGTGTTTTCAATCAAATAATTTGGAGAATCCTAAAAAAAAAAAAAAAAAAACAAATTAGAAATGACAAATTTTTAAAAGTACCCCCAAAAAATCTGAAAAATTCTTATCCTCGACACAAAATCGAAAAAGAAAGAGATCATCGTTTTTACTGAAAACAGCAAAAAATCATTGAAAATTATGTGAGGTGTAATAACATCTGGATAAGCGCGGCGAATTGCGCAGTTTCTGGGGCTGATTCACCTTGACGTTCGTCCGCTACGGAAACGATCGCTCCTTCGTAGAGAAATCTCGATGTGGGCGTCGACGTCCTGATGAAAAAGAAAGAATGGAAAGAGAGGCAGTGGGGTGCGAGGAAAGGACGAGAGATCGAAGGAGGTAAATTGCCTCAAGATATTTAATCCCGTGGAAAGGCCGAGGGATCTTTTATTGGCTTGGCGAGTGAGCAACGGGCAAGATAAGTTTCCCATAGGATCGATGGCCAATCGCGTTAAGCGATTTTCGCGCCTCGTTATCCTTTGTTTCCATCCGCGTTCGACGGACTTCGATGTTGTTACTCTCGGTCTCTTTCTAGGCTTCTCTTCCTTTTCTTTCCTATCTTGAGTGGGACGATCGACCTTGTATCGTATCTCGTATTCGACTATACCGATCAGTGGCTTATTACAACCAGATTACACAAATGTTGGAGATTCGGACGTTGCATTTGAATCTTTGGAGTTGTGCATGCAGTTATGTAAGGGTTCGTTTTGTCATTCAAAATTGTTATAAAAAGTTTCTTGCATCAGCAGACTATAGGTATTCGTAATAATAATTCTCTTAATAATGATAATAATATTTCTTATTATTCTAATGGGATAATAATAATAATCTTTTCCTCTATTTCGTTTATATAAGAAAATACACAGTAAGAGACCCTATAAAACAGGATATATTTTGCGTTGTCCGAATTCTCTATTTTACAGAATCGATACAGCAAGTAAACTAAAATAAATTCTATATGGAAATAACGCAGCTGATTTTGTATAGAAATAACTGTCACACAGTATGCATCACAATACTTATCATATAAAAGTTATTTCATAACTATGATTTTTGAATCAATTAAAGAACGCATACATTTGCATGTCGGGAATGAATCAAGCCTGCAACAAAGTACAGAAGGCAAGCGTAACGAAACAATTATCAATATGTAGTGTTTTTATTCGTCACATACATACATGTATATAGAATCTCTTTAAGCAATTTTGCAGTTGCGTTAGATGGGTGTGCGATAGCAATTTTCTGATCATAATGTATAATGAATTGCTACATAAATAATTTCTATGTTTAGAGTCCAACTGCTTCAATAAAAAATAGATAAAAACTAAACGATATTGTAAAGTTAATTTCTACTATTGTAGATAAGATAATGTTACTGTTATGTACGGCACTACTTGAGGCTTCTATAAGTAAGCTATGTCGAAGCGAAAAAATTTCTAACGTTTCGGAAACATTACAGGAGTATGAGTACATTCTGACTCCTGATGAAGTTAACTGCAACGTTAGCGAAACCTTGGAAACGTTTCCCTCTTGGATACAGCGTCTTCTTGGAATCTTCAAACAGTATTGTGCCTAGCAAATGTTATCCACGACAATGCCAAGTAACAGTATTAAGTGTGACAATTCGAGCCGTGAAAGCTTTAAGAATTGTCCTACTAGAATAAAATGAAATTTCCTCGTGTAATACAGCAAATAGAACGAGAGAGTGACAAAAGTCCCGAAAGGACGATACACAGCTTTGTCGATTGTCGTTCTCCTTGTTTTCATTCGTTGTTAGCGAGCCAGACGTCTGAATTAAGCTTCGTTTTCATGAGCGGCCACGGGCCAAGATTGAATTGCCACCCGTCGGCTTTTGCCGCGGAGTGCTTTCGAAAATTAAGCGACATTGTGCCTTAACGAATAGGGATTCAAGCCTACGTCTGCCTGAAAAAAATATGGCAAGAAGGAGTGGAAGCAGGATTGAGACTAGAAAAAAGAATTATTGTCGTAATCAATTTTTGCTTTATGATATGATTCGTGAAAAATTTGTCTTTGTGTTGAAGAAATTTAAAAGGTAGTAGGTATGATATAATATAGGTAGAACGATAGTTTGTATTCCTTTTTATAAAATTTTATCGTTTTAGTCTCGATCTTAGCTTTATTTCAACCGAGAAAAGCAATTTGAGTATTTTAAGAAAATCTTCAACACAGAGGTGGAACGAGAAATCACATATGTTGATGGCTATTTTCTCATATCTTCGTCAAATTTCAGAAATTTTGTAACTAAAACAGCAAGATAATAATTCTGCCAAAAGTGATCCAAAAAGCGCGGTAGGTCACAAATTAAATTTCATTGCATCTCTCAGCGAGTTTTGATATTTAAGGAAAATCTTTGGTATAAAATCGAAACGAGAAATTACACACACACACACACGCACACACACACACACACACACACACACAAATCTTAAGTATTTAAATCAATCTTAACTTCAAATTTAAAAAATTTGTAACGGTAGGAAACTACAATTCGAAAATAAAAAATAAAATAAAAAATAAAATAAAAAATAAAATAAAAAGTAAAATAGAAAATAGGAAAATACAGCGGCTACAAAAATATTTGCATATACTCTTCTTTTCCAATATTAAATTTTTGTAATCATATGAAACTTATGAAAGTATCTGCTATTAAATATAAAATTTAATATACTTGAGGTTTAAATCGTTAAATCGCAAATAGAAAATACCATGTACCTAACCTTATGAATTGACGAAAAGCTCGTTAAGAAGGACCGAAAAAAGATAGTGGGAAATGGGAATCTATATTAGGACAAAGATGCTGGTCAAGGGGCTATCTTTCGAGGCGTGGCATTATTGCCTCGGTGGTGAGTTCATGGCGGTTAATGGTGGCGACTACGGTGGTACCCGTGGTCGTAGTAGGCAATATCTGGTCGGTCACGTAGACTGACCTCAGCATCGAGCAATAACGAGCTCAGCTGGACATTTCTACCATCGCAACGCCCGTACGTGAAGCACAAGGAATATTCCTTCGTGCAACGATGTTTTTCTTTGCCGAGATATTCTTTGCGAATAAGTCGGCTCTTCGAAGCAAACATTGCAGTGGCTATTAAAAATATTTGCACATACTTTTATTTCCCAATGAAGAATTTCTTTTATCAGGTTCTTTACATTTCATTCTCAGTATCAAGTTTTCGTAGTTATATGGAAGTGTTACTAACTGATACGAAATTTGATATATGTACTTGAGCCTCGATAATTAATACCTTATTAATTAGTAAATTAATTAGTTAGTATAATAAATGTAATGGTGTGCAAATATTTTTTCTAGTCATTGTAATTTGTTTGAGCAGTACCTTCTGCTAGATTTGATCTTGGTTTGATGGTTTTGTCCCTTAAATTTTAGACTTCCTTTCATACAGTCAAAAAACAATTATATTAACATGCTGAAACTGTGCATACAGTTTATGCTCTTCTTCTTTTACACTGCCTTAGGTAATAAAATGATTAAAGTATTTCTAACGTAAAACACAACAACAACATAACAAATATATCTTTTGATTTGGATCTTGTAACATAATTAACGAGAAAGATAGATGGCAGAAGAATAATGTGTTGTTGCTACTAAACTGGCTAGATACACAAGCTCTACATACTATACTAATCCTCTTTGGCAGGTTTTCAATATTAATAATTGGCCGATTAGTATACAACAGACCATAGATAACACGGTATTATGTTAATAAAAATATCATGTAATATGCTTTTTGAACTCGTCTTAACATTCGCTACAATCTAATAAGAAAATAAATATATGATCCTATTTAAGAAACCTATGGTGACTATGTTTTCGTTATGAAAACGAACTATTTTCGAAATTTTTATTGTGCCCACTTCTTTTATATTAGATGCCGATAAATTTTGGTTTGAGATTTTGTTTTATTAAATAACTGTAAATGGTTGAAAAATTGTCCGCCGTATTAGATGGGATACTCTGTATACTCGTGCCACTTCTTTCTCCATCGTCGTGTTCTATTTCCGTATTTTTATTTTTTTATTTTCTTCGCTCTAGCGAAAAAGTCGAAGAGAGATTTGCCAGGAAATTGCTCGACTCACCGTACATCTTCCCTTCGTCGGACAGGATGATTTTGCGTCGGCCGCATGGCGGATATATAGTGAGAGCTTCCTGGAAGCTCTGCTCGATATCCGGCGACCATACACCCTCTGCGTCCGCTGCCGATAGGTCCTTCTCGTCCTGCAAAATACGAACGCCTCGGATAGGATTTCTCACAGACTCTTTAGCTGATACGGAAACTCTCGTGAAATGTATGCGATCGTCCAAGATTTTTGATTAATCTATGTATCATTTGAAGATTTAAGCCTCAATTAGTATCGTTGGATTTTATATTATAATAGCTTAATTTACTTCATATAGGTTATTTAATTGTAAGATATTCGATTTAATTTTGTATTCCACGTTGTATATTCTCTCTATTGCAAATTCAGTTCCATTAATTGTAATCGCTTTGTTCATTGCTGATAATCGATGTTTTATTACATCTTAAGATTAGATAACCTAACCTAAATTGTTATAGTCAACATTGTTTCTATGAGTATAATTATTATGATATTGAAGAATGGAGGAAAATTTGGATTTATACAGCCGTCTCCTTTTTATAACAAAAAATCTATAAATTTAATAACTACATACATAGGTAAATACAGGTAATTACATACATAGTAACATGATCAATTCGTTATCACTAGATTCAGATGATTACTTCTCTTCAATATTAAGATATTTATTGATATTTTGAACAAATTGAATGCATTTTTCGTTTTTATTTTCTAGTTATTTTGTTATAATGTTATTCATTCATATTATACGTGTCTCACGACGCATAATCATATACAATATTAAATGAAATAAAATTTGTTAAGAATGTAATAGTAAATTTTGTAAACACAAATGTATGTAATAAGCGTGTATATATATATAGTAATGACACAGTTTCACGTCACAAAATTATTTATATTTACGTATCAATACAATTTTTATTAATGTATTTCTAAAAGGAATTTAAAAATACTAAAATATTTAATTCACAAAAATTATGGAATAAAATTACATCAAAGGCCTTTAACTTTTTCGATGGTAAGGAGATAGTAAGACATTATTGATGACCTACAAGTTATTAATATAATATACATGGGCATGTTACACACATATGTGATTTTTAAACATTATATTTTATGTTCTTTTATCTCTTTTTTCTTGATAAAGATAAAAGACAATAAATTGTGTTATATTTTGACAATATCTGTCTGAATATGTCTGAAAAATTCGTAGTGCTGATGTTTTTACCATAACATTTTATATTTTAATAGGTGTATATAGATTTTTGTGACTGACTTTACATTCTAACATTTATAACCGACTATGTATGACGTTTATCAACAGGATGATTGAATACAAGTTACGGTTGAAAAATTTTAAAGAATGAGAGAGGTTAGTGCTGCACGAACAGAATAATGGACGATTACTTGGGCCGTTTAGATCAAGCGTAGAAAAACAGAAGGTAAAACGATTCTGCGAGCAGGGGAAAGTCTTTTCTGAGAAGTCCAGTCACGTTTATAATATTGGCTGGCACGCAATTCCACTGGAGCTAAGACCTCGTTTGTATTTGTATCCTTGCAAGTGTCGGAGTCATAGATGTGTAAAAAATTTTATTCCATTACGTGAAAAGTAAATTATTGCAATTGAAAGAAGAATTTATGGGATTTTTAATCAGGATAAGGAATTAACGGCAGAAAGGGATGAATATTGAAAGAATCGTGATTAAAATTTTTCAACAACACTTGCCCTTCTATGAATTTAGTTACAAAGGTTAACTTCATATTAATAAACCTTTAAAAATTTTGAAGTGTCCCGTATTAAACTACCAAGCTTTTCATATCTTTTGCTTGTTTACTTGTTTAACCAAGCAACTTGTTGTTTTTATTACATTATTTAGATGCAGTTTGGAAATCTTTACAAATTTTACAATTTTATGATATACTAAATTAAATTAAACGCGTCAGTTATGAACGTGTGATTTATTGTTTACACAGTGTAAAACAAAATATAAATGTTGTTACGACTGAATTTATCTTGAAATCATAATTAATGAAAATGAAATAATTCGAAATTATTATTTTACTTAGTATATCATTAACGACTGAAAAATTTACAGAAGAAAGAAATATCCTTCGGCAATTTATAATTCCGAAACGATGAATTAAATTTTACTTACTTATAGAAAACCATAGGGCAATCTAATTAACAAATCACAGCTTAAATTGAGATTTCTAGCCCATCGAATAATATTTCTTATTATTGTAATATTAATTATCTAGGCCATTAATAGATTCATTTTCTGTGTATATGTCGCAGTAGAAGATAATCATCATGTACCTTTAACGAGTCATTTTGTGACACGTCATAAAATGACATAATTTTGTAATTTGCTAATGAATCAAATACTCAATAAAGATTGTAAACAACAATTGTTAATACATGTACATAAATAAACTTTTCTTTTCATGTACGCTTCACATGACTGATGGTGGTCATAGTGACCTTTCATAATTGTCAACCTCTCATTGTTAATTAACCCTTTGACGCCAAGCTGTATATCTTATATAAATCGTACATTTATATAGAATAATACGAATCAGTTATTTAAATCATTTTTTGACTCATCAACTTAAAATTGAGATATCATATCATTTATACTGACAACAGGCATCATCAAAATATGATACGCCAATTTACACAACTTTGGAGATTTATAGTGCAATGGGAAATATTCGACACTTTCATTTTTTATCTGTATACTTAAAGTGTAAAAACTGCTAAATATTTACAAAGGAAAAATTAACAAACAAGTTATAATTTATAATGTATCATTTAAACAAATGGATCTTTACAAAACTTGTTTACATAGGCATATTCGTTGCTAAAAAAACAGAAAATTCGTTCATTGACACAATTCTTCCAATTTTCTAGTAGTACTTATCTCGATCTTCACCAATCTTTTTACCTGTAATTCTACCTTCATTTACAAACATGTATAAAAGATCTGAATGTAAGCAAATGGTCTTCTCTATGCTCCTAAGTACTTGAAAACAAGTTCATCTATAAGTGAGAATCAAAGTGAGTAGAAAAAGTGAGTAGAAAAAACAGTTTTTCGTGACATGATGAAAAATCCGTATCGAATAATAATGAAATATCTGCACCGAAATTGATATCAATATTTGCTGGTTTAACAAAGAAGTACTTGCACAACTATGTCGAAGGAATTTATAGAAGGATAAAGGAACAGATTATCGTTCGAATATTTATCGTTACTCACAGTAAATGAACTTACATCGCTAATTTCGCCAACGTCGAGGTTCTTGGTATCCGAGCCGGAGCCGTTCGCGTCGGGCGGCGGCCCGGAACTCGTGGGAGTCCACGGCGCGGAAATGGTGTCGGCTGCAGCCACCGCACTGCCTGTAACAATCGAATACATCCAATACATTAATCCCTTACAATCATCAAGCCAAAGAAATACGACTTTAATTAGTAATTTAGATATCATTAGAAAGTGGAATGAAGTACGGATAAATAAATAAATAGGTTAGTTAAGATAAAAGTAGGATAAGCAAATCTAAGCAAATCTAAGATAAAATAAATACACATACTATAATGTATATCTAGTAATAAGATAGTTGAAATGTAATATAGTTATATTGTATTATGTATTTAATGTAGGGAGAATCCCGAAGGAGAACTATAACGTAATTATACATTAATTTCCTATATAAACTTGTCAAACATAGAAATACCAAAAAAGAGGAAGAAAGAAACCGTAAATAACGTATTAAACTGGATAAATGCAATAGAATCCAACACATATATATGCCCTACAATTTTTTCACATTAAGAAGAAAACAAGGGAGGAAAAGAAGAAAAAAGAAATTAAACGCGTTACTAAAATCCAGTAATTTCCTCAGATTTAAAAAAGGATAAATCAGAAAAAAAAAGTTAAACGGAGTAACTGAATTATTAAACTCGATAAATCTAATATAAATCAACGCGTTATTCTTATTATTATTATATACTATTATTATATTATACACTTCAAAAATTAACAACCACTCAAACCAAGAAATTTCACATTCAAAAAGAGGGAACAAACATTACAACGATCAAGCTACAGTGGTGTGCAAAATTATATTATATTACGAAACCAATATTTAAAAGAATTTTAATTAAAATTAAATATAAGTACATGTAAAAGTGTAGAGCAACTAACCGCTATTATTACTTCAAATTCTTTAAAAAATCACTCTTGGAATCGAAATTTCTTGGACAAAATCTATTTACCCAAAAACTTTCTCATAATACCATATAAAGCTTGGTAAATTCAATATAAATAATCCTAAAACAAGTCCAAATATGTAATCTAAAAGAATTTTAACTAACATATAATATAAATAATATAATAAGTGCATAAAAAATAAAAGAAAACAGTACAATTAATGAACAATATTATTAAATAATAAATATCAGTACTATTAAAACTTTTATAAGACGTCGCTTTTGTATATACATATAGAAATAAAAAACTCTGTCTTGCTAGAAACTTTTTCATACCACTGCATGAAACTCTTCTAATCCAATATAAGCTGTAATTGTAAAACAAAATTGTGAAGAAATCTAAATCTAAAATCTAAAAGAATTTCAACTAACATTGTATGTATGAGTGCTTAAAATAAATAAAGGAAAATAGTAAAACTAATAAACACTATTCTAACTCAAAATTCTTTGACATATCGCTTTTATACAAATACAAATAAAAATATCTATCGGACGAGAAACTTGTTCACTCCACTGCATTAAACTCCTTAAATCCAATAGGTGTAAATAATCGTAAACAAATTACTATAAACGCGTCCGGAGTCGTGGCTGCGCACGTATCATATCGAGGCGGCCTGTGCCGGAAGTTCCGCGCGCATCGCAACGAACGAAGAAGATTTACAGCGTTGCACCGCCGACATATCTCGGACTCCGGGTCGCGGCCGCGTGACGGAATCCGCGCGGCTCGTTTTCAAGCCTGGAATATCACAATTCGCCGCACAACCCGATCCAACCCCTCGCCCAAGTCTTTCACCAAGCAAAACAAAGAGACAGTCCCAGTAAAATAGAGAGAGAAAGATACCCACTAACAGTCAAATAGAAAGAGAAACCTTATAGAAAGAAAAAGAGAGAAACCTCTATATAGGAAAGCACGCGCGAAAATTTCACTGCAGTTTGGCGAAGGTGGAACAAGAGGGGTTGCACACAAGAGGTGGGAGTATGGACGGTGGTGGAAAAATCAGCACGTGAAAAATCGCGGCACGAGCGGCCGTTGGCGCGGCTTTCTAGATTCTCTATACGTCGGAGCAACAAGTGTTTGCTGATATCGCGTATCAGTGCTTGGTTGAGTGGTGGGGGTAGATTGGAGGCGGAACACTCCGCCTACAGGGGGTGGAGTGTGTATGTTAAGCCCCCGGAAGAGGCCCTGGCCCCTCGCTTCCGACCGCAATACCGGATCCCCTTTCTCACAGCAACGAACCTCCGTAACACGCCGGAGGAAACTGCATCCTGTCGCGTTCCACGCGAGCCTCTAATCTCGGGGAACTGGTGGCGGCGGCGTTGGCGACGATACTTGACTTTTGTGCTTCTTTAAGGGAGACGTGACGGGATACCATTTAAGTGGAGAAGGAGAATAGGAATGAGAGAGTGCAAGCTGTATTTTTCGCGTCTTTTTCTAGGTTAGGATGTTTAAATTTTATTTTCGAAGGTTTTACTGGGTTGTGTGGAGTTATTACGTTGCGAACTTTTATTAATTGAAGTTTATTTTGGGAAATTTGCCTCGACGGGACGGTTATTACACTGAGAATTTCGATTCAATTTTATTTGAAAACAGTTGATTAGGTTGAATAATTTGATAATTGGACAGGATTGTTACACCGTAAACCTTTTTTATTTTTTATGTTTAATTGAACTAGATGGAATGTTATATTGCAAACTTTCATGAATAGAGTTTTATGTTGGGAGATTTGGCTTGACTCGACGTTGGACGCATTGTTGCATACATTGGAATACATGTTTGTTTTATTTTGAAAGATTTCACTGGAATAGATGATTTGACTGGGTGGGCTTATTACACTGAAAACTTTCACTAATGTGGTGTCTTCGTGTAGAAAATTGACGTCTAATACGGGAAACTGTATTAGTAGATTGCAGGAGTTGTTGCAAATTTATACCTTTAATAACTAGAGGAAAATAATGGAATCATAATAGAGAAATGTATACACCAACTTGTTTTAAAACAAGTATTGGAGTATTTTGTATATTTTCACATATATAGTAATATATATTCTACAAATTTTTCCACTTTTTAATTTTCTATAAATGCAGAAATATTCGCAGTCTATGTATTAGGTACATATAGTCCTATGGATTGATTTGACTTGACGCCAAGCTTTTAAATCTGACATTTTGAAACGACACACACGTTTAAGACAGGCAACTAGCTAGTGCAATAATTTTATTCAAATATGTTAAAAACTGCAGAGGAGCTTTAACAAAATGTGCAATCTTCTGCTTTTTAAAAGTAACGTTTTTAACAATACAATATATACAATATTTTATGTCTGGAACAAGAAAGTTCCGTATATTTATACAATGACTATTCATCGCTAGAAATTTTCTGTGCTTTATCAGTAAACTTTATATCAGTATACTTTATACAATTTTCTGCATTTTGTGCATTTGTGTATCTGTAAGAACGCTAAACTGGTAGACAAACTTTGGTTTTTTGTTTGTTTTTATATTTTCTTCATATCGAATTTATTACATCGCGCGAGATGGTCCGTGCAACGTTCCTCATGATCTGGCCGCCAAGGCCTACACATCGTTACACTGACCCGCAATAAACCTAAGGAATCACCATAAAGCGAATCTTTTTAATCTCTATTCATATAAGTATTTTCGGTTTATGGATGGCCCTTAAAACAGTCCTTATGTTTATTGTATATGCACGCTCCTACTAATTACGGAGAAAGCGGATGTTTGTCTAGCGAAATAGCAGGTTTTTCCCATGAACAAGGACATCCATGAGCCACATCTACAGGAGACTTTCTCCTCATATTTTTACTAATTAACGTTGGCTATAACCAATGGGCATCGCGGATAGTTACCCTCACTTTTCTACCGAAAAGTGTGAACAACGAATCCGCGTTCTTAGTTCAAAAAGGCACACCCACATCGAGCTTTCCTCCTTAATAGTACGAGACGGATCTACTTCTGTTTTTCCAATCTTCGTATAGTCAAGTTAAGGGTCTTATCCTTAGAGCAGCCATCTACTGTTCTTTCCATCTCGACGTAGTCAACTCATGAAGTCAGTCAACTCCTGATCCAATAACAGGACATCGTCATCACTACAATCTACAAGTTAAGTCAGGTCAAGACATCAAGTTAATATTATATAATTAGACGACGTAATATCAAGTGTTATAAGTTATTGAAAATATATATATTATAGAACTGTTAATTACAGTTTTATTACACAACAAACATCCTTATTATCCCACAAGAAATAAGGGGATCGACCCGTTCGTGGTGTCGATTGTTATAATCGTAATGGGAATTTACGACTCCCGTTGACGCGCTTCAACGCGAACGCGTCTCCCTGCGACTGGACGAAAATACAGAATTGATTTAACTTTCCTACGTACTTTATATCTATATTTTAACGCTTAACAATTCAAAAAATTTAGTATAGATTTGCAGTTACAGTAAAATTCCGTTTATATGAACTTATCAAAAAATAAATATACATATATGTAATTTGTACACTGTGTATGTGTAATTTCTACATACAATAAAATACTGTTTTGCGCTTTTTCTTATATTCCATACAATAAGTCCAACAAAATTCAAGTTAAAATATCTTTTAAACCAATCAACTTTGATCGGCCATAAACCGTTTGCATCAATAAGAGTAACTAAAATATTAAATAATCCGAGATAAACAAAACGCTCTGTATTTATAATCCAAGTTTATATGATAGGAGACCAATTATTCTTCTCACTATCTATAATTTTTCGTTCATATAATAGGAATTCGTCTTCAGAGAAGTAGGTAATTTGAACCAATAAGAATTTACTTAATACATTGACTGTTGGGCCAATGTGCGTAATTTTTATGTGACTGAAATTTCTTTTTTTAAAACTCGTCAATCTTTCCAATGCTGTTTGAAAATCATTTGCACATGGCATAGACGTGGTGTCACATCAGTGGGCGCCACCTGCCTCCGGGACCAACTAGGCCGTGATGCCAATGTGACGTCATTAGTAAAATTTCGTTCAAATAAATGAAATTTTATTATAGTTTTATCCGATTATGTTCGATTGATAACTTATCGTCAGAGACAGCACAGTTGCTCATAGTAGTAAAAGAAACCATCTAGAAACCATCGATCCTTCAAACTGTTAAGATCAATGATTTCCATAAACTACAGTGGTTTCAACAAGTATTTGTATATACTCTTATTTTTCACTAAAGTGCTTTTAATTAAGTTTTATTGGGTTGGCAGCTAAGTGACTGCGGATTTTGTCATTACCATCTAATGACAAAATCTGCAATCACTTAAATGCCAGCCCAATATATCTCATGTTCCTAGCAATGTTTTTATAGTTCATATAAACTACTAAATGATAATAAATCTTTAAATACTTAATATACATACATCTAATTAATTGGTTGATTAATTAGTATGTAAATGCTTTGATGAATATAGCGGCGTATAAATATAATATATTTATACTTCATATATTTATATTTTAGTATAAATATAAATACTTTCTGTAGCTAATATAAATCCATCATTTTTCAATAGATCTTTCAATACATCCCAAATCAATCTGCTAAAAATACTTCCCTTCCTAAGAAAGGTACAAAAACAATGAAACAAACTTGTATTCCACGAGCTCACTGAATATTCGCAGGGGTTGGATGAGAGTGCGCAGAGGCACAATATGCAGCTGAAAATGAGCGGAGCTTTAATAGAGATGCGAGCACAGACGAACAGAGAGAGTCAGAGAGAAGTCAGAGAAACAGAGAGTCACGCATACGCATGTGTGACCATCAGATTCATATATCTCTGAACTCCGAGCTCAACCTGGTGTACGCCTCTGTGTGAATGTCGCCTACCTATCCCCGTATAGGCGATTTAATCGTCCATACAAATAGGTATGCATGTATACAAATACGTATAAATGTATACATACTTGCGTATAATGATATACTTCCGTACATAATAATACAAAAATAATAACGAAGTATTTGCATAATAAAATAATACTTCTTTTTAAGTTTTCGGATTATAAAGGTTCTAGTGTACCTATTTATAATTGAGTTTCTCAGAAGGTAAACCGATCAACTTCACTTCTTGTTAATTTTTTGATTCTACACCATTAATATGTAATTCTAAAAAAAGAAACAACTTCCCGCAAGGTCATTTACCGCAAAGAAATAATATAAATAATGACAAATTCCAAGGGAAATTTGAAAAATAGTATTTGCAATATCGCCAGCTTTCTGTATCTTCCAGTTTATAGAGTTCATCAACGTGGCTCTTGTACGATTACAACTCTGCTGTATTTCCTATATTTTTTTCTTATCTCGATGCAAAGATACAAAAACAATTGCCTCTTCTGATGTTTTAAATTCTTTGAAACCTTTGAAAATATTCAAGAGCCATTTAAAAGTCTGAATCCTTTTTTATGATTTTATTTTAAATGAGTTCTCTCTTATTTATAAAATAATAATATTGCAATGTATTTGAACACTCACCTCATAGTGAGACACAGTTATCATGACTACATTGATAAAATTTGAAATTAATCTATAAATGTATATAGAAATTACAAGATATTTTAAATACGTTTGTGAAATACATACTTTCACTAAATATCATGTAGCTTCTATGTAGAATTTAAAATTTCTTTCACATTTCATCAATACAATTGATATTAATAATATTTCGCCGCAGTGCTGAAAATATTTCGTAGAACACACGTAATATATTCACAGAAAGTTTCTAGAAATCTTTCAACAGTTTCATGATCCACTGTATATCGTATGTAGTTCAAGTATAAAACTCTAGTCTTATAGAGGTCTTTCAATTATACAGTTTCGAGTCAGCAAAATTCTACTCTACTTGTACTAAAATAATTTGTCTCTAAATACTTGTGGAGGGTAGTGTACTTTTGAGCAGTAGTATAGTCAGTTTGCGCTCGCGCGTGCACGCGGAGCGTAATGCCAGAGCGGCAGAAAGCATAGATCATGGCGGATGACGCATGGTTGCATTCGGTGTGCCCGTCGGTCGACGGGGCTCGAGCCCCGTCGCCAGAGGGATGGAAATGCGCGGATGAAGGATAGGGAATGGCCGGGTCAACCGTGATACGGCGCAGGAACTCGAGCAGGGGGTGGGAGAAAGCATTTTGGAATGTCGTGGCTACTCCCGGTCACGGGAGATCCCAGGACACGTCCTTGTCCGGCAATGCACGCCTTGCACTCTCGGTCTTCTCTTCTCCGCTTTCCTCATCCTACTCCGTACGCATAACTAAATTTCTTGCTTCCTTTTCGCTTCCACCGCGACGATTTCGGGTCACCGTCTGGTCGATTTCCAGAATTTCAGTCGGAGGTAGTTTCAGTAGAGATAGTTATAATTTTGCAGTTCTGTGTTGATAGACAGTGGCTCGTGCATTTGAACATTTAGGGAACGCTTTTACGAACATGCACATATTATTATTATATGTATTATACAAAGCAGCTTATTTTACTAACCCCATAACGAGCAGACGTGAATATTTACGCAAATCCATATGTTTATAAAAGCAAATAAAGGGATAGTATGTAACCAGAAATTTGTTTTACTTCTAAATATTATACCTATTAAATAGGTGCTGAATCTTGCATATTTTATGTAGCTTTGTTAGCTATGTTATGCGTGTAGATTCTGTGCATTTTTGCACAGAAATTCGCCAATAAATATAAATTCTTAAATTCGCCATAAATGCATAAAAATTTGCAGTCTATTGTAGCAATGAGAGATAATGATTATATTATTAAAAGTTTTAAATGAATGGTAAAATGTATAGAGAAGCTGTAGAAACTTAATATTGAGAAGTTCGTTTTAAAGTATACATATAGACTAACATAAACATTGAAACTTAACAGTAAAATTAACAGTTTTATCAGAAACAAATTACATTTATCGTTCAATATTCTCAAGTATAATGTTTTAGGTTTAAAGTGCGTGAAAGGATTAAATTTAACATATTTTGTATATAGATAATTAATTTTTTCAACAACGTCCATCTCCGAATCTTCTACTAAGCATCATTTTATCAAAAAATTTAAAAAGCCACCGTATATCTGTCTTTATCTAAACCCATTAAATCTACTGCGCTGTTTACTTCAAACATAGACATAAATCAACGCCATGCAACTGTTTTCTTTAATATAAGGTTATTCAAATGGAGTGTCACATCCTTCAAGAGGTGCAAAACGGTTTGACAGATCTTTTATGTGTACTTTTCTGATAGATCTCATCGGAAGATATAAACAAATCGCCATAGAGTACTGTAGCACTGTATGTATATTATGAAAATCTATTACACAAATTCAAGTTTTTCTCGAGCTTTTTTTCCCAACTAAAATCAGCCTTTTGGGCATAAAATTCGTCGAACTGTGCAGAAAGTCGAAGAGACTGGATCGGTTTGTGATGAAACACGTACTTATCAATGATCAGCTGGCTCTAATCTGAAAGTATTGCTGATGTACGTGATAAAAAAAAATTTGTAAAAGAAAAATTTTATGGACGTTTGACATCTCAATTTCTTAATCATATCAGTGATAAACAGTATTCCCCATAAGAAACCACTTTTCAAACAAACCTGCCACACCATTCATTCGAAACTCAAACAGTAATCGACAGCATTAAACCAATCTCTCCAGCCATCCCCTTAAAAATCGTGGGGCACTCGAGCGGCATGTCCCGCCGCTCCTATCAGTGACATCCGTAAATCGTTCGAAGCAGCTTTATCCTTGAGCAAACACGTCATAGAACCGCGTATCCGGTTCTTGGTCCCCGGGGGTGTAGTAAATGGCGTGTTCGTGGGTAGTAGTGGCTCTGGCTAAGCTGTAAATTTGGCGTATAACCATTCGGGGGTAGCTCTGGTCGAGTAGGCCAGCTTTGCCAGCTTTGCCAGCTCTCGTGGATGGTTGTGTGCCTGGTAGGGATGGGTACGTGTCTATGTATGTACGTGAGGATGTATGAGGAAGGGTGAGACAGGAGATGGGGGTCGTAGAAGCATTCATAGCAGGGACCAGAGGGTGGCTTCGGTGGAATGCGTCCCGTTTAATATCGCGGAACATTATATATCGCCTCTCTTGTCCCTACGTTGCCCGTACAGCACGCTATAACACGTACAAACACACATACACGTGGATCACACGATCCACCTACGATCCCTTGGCGACATTGACTCGTTCTACGTTTTTCCAACATATGCATGCGCTACGAAAACTCAACGAATTCTTCCTACTGTGTTTATTCGCGCCCTTCAGGATTTTTTGAGTGCGTCGGATGGATGACATTGTGATACCGCGCATGAGCCGATTTGAGTGAACTTAGGAACTTTAATACATTGTTGACCAGGACTTATGCAGAAACGCCTATGGCTGGCTATTTTTCATGCCTGACAATATTGGAATATCGCCAAAATGTTTGTATTACCAAAATTATTAGACCCGATTCAGACAAGTAATTTTTGTTCGTGCAACATCGGTACAATCATACCTGTCTTCGTTGCTTAATTGGGAATACAGAGAAGGGCATATAATTGCAACGACAGCACGCAGATAAACGCCTCTCGACTGCATTGGGCCTTAATAAGTCATATAAGTTTTATATGATCCATTCTGTTAATGATACAAGTTTGCATGACAAACTACCAAATCTTCTTAGATTTCTTCGTCGTTAACAAAAATCGATTCTGTAACTTAATGGTCACTTTGGGTCTTGTTAACCAAAATAGTTTTTGTAAAATTAATTTTTGTGAAATGCTGTATTCAATCCACTCTGGAGACCACTGCGAAGGTAAAAGAGCATTTTTCGACACAGCTAGGATTATTTTCACTTTCAGTATTAGAATCAATCAGTAAGGTTTTCTGTCATTTTGATTACTCTAAATTATTACTCTAATATTCATGTCGTCTGTATCAGAATTCTATTTTGAAGAACTTTCATCTTTCGAATCATTAGCATTGTCGCTTGGGCAATCGGATAAAGCATCGGTATAAAATTTACTAAAAATTTCTTTTTTACTCAAAAATTCGCGATACGCCATTTTTTAAAATTGAATGGTAATAAAATTGTGTTTATAATATGTAAAAGATCAGAAAAGAACCTAAGAGAACAAAAGGTAAATGATAAACAAAATCGTAAATTCTATAATGGACATTTTATCAATTTTAAGTTCTAATAACTTCGTACGATGATTTGTATCTTTCTCTAACGTTTGCATACGTCACACTCAGAAATATTCAACAAAATTCGGGTAAGAAAAGACGTATTGATACGTTTTCGATCAACAATGTGTTAACAGATGTGCAATCATGGGCGAGGTATGTCGTGACACAATATTGTTCGTACGATGTCGACGAACGTGTTATCTTACGAGTTTTTCTGTATTTACTTGTATGTCTGTATGTACTTATATATGCGTTACATGTAGGTATGTACAAGAAGAATAAAGAAAAGTGCTCCTAAAAAATATGTCTTTCCGTCGCCATGAGGTTTCGTGAATTGATATTTTTTTTAATTAGGATCCTCATAAATAAACAGCAAGATATTTCGTTCCGTGGTTGCGAAGCGATGAACGTATGAACCGGTCCGTTCTTATATTAGCTTCTCACGATAAAAATCGTGGAAGAGTTGTAGAAATCTTCAAAAAAGAAAAACATACTAATTACTGAACTATCGGATGTTTATGCATGTTAAGTATACAACAAAATACGTATTCGAATATGCGTAAAAAATATGTGAAATATATCAGTAATACATAATCATCAAATTATAAATCGAAACTACTTATTAAAAAACATAATTACTACACTATCACATACATTTACAATAAACTGATTGCTTGCTATTCGTTATAATAAACCACGAATATTTATACAGTCTATATAGTATGAAGATTACATAAAATATATCCAAAATGTATCAGTCGTATCTTTTAGTAGGTGAAAAAAATCTTTGCTTAGATTTTATTTGTGTTGATAAAGATACTTATCTGCATAAATATTTGCAATCTAATTCTAAATAATTGCAATAAAAAATTTCCTGTTAGTTCTTAAGGCTCCGTTTATTCCAATTTTTCGCGAAATTTATTTCATAAAAATAATAAAATAATGATAATTCTCATATTATTTCTTTCATTATAAATTTACCATTATTCACACGCTCCGTAACTGTCGCGAGGTACAAATGAAATTACCATAAAATATCAAGATTACATCAAAATGTTTCTACGTTGCAATTAAAACAGCGTGCTATATTTTCGTCAACGGTGCGAGAAGATCGACGCTGAAATGCAATTGGTCGATGTCAAAGATACCAAAAGAGGAAGGCAATAAGCGAGCGAGCGAGAGAGAGAGAGAGAGAGAGAGAGAGAGAGAGAGAGAGAGAGAGAAAGCCAGGATTGGCCGGTGTAACATGAATGGATATTATAATTTTCATACCTTTGTGAGAGGAATTAAATTACCATTCACAGGATATTATGGCGATGATACTGAAGGTACATAGTAGTTTTAATATAATATAATTAAATCTACGTTTAACCCACATAAAGGGATATTCTCGTTGGAAAATACTCCAGGAAATTAATTATTATCTTGATGTTGCGCGCTTGCAAGCATCATCATGCCGTAAAATTTATTAAGAGGCGACGCTTCACGGATCTATGCGTAGATAAATATTGCGAAACTTACGAAAAGTTAAGTAAATTTGAAAAATCATTGAGGAGTTATCAATAACCTTAAGAATTATTATATAATTTGAAATAATAATATAATGTAACTGACAATAGTCTCGTCAATTTGTAATGAAATTAATTCTTCTCTATCGGTTCTGTTCTTTCGTTCTTCATTACCAGAATCTTTTAATTCCAAGTTTTTAGTGATGAAATCAAGTCTAATATGTATTAAAAAATTTAAATCAAATTCAATACCTAAGATACGTTACACAGGGTTTAAATACTATTTGTAAGATATAATGGTTCGTTCATTGCATCACTTACATAAGTATTTATTTTCATAAGCTCGGTTTTTGGATCTCGGAACGAGTACTCATAAGTTTCGAAAATTTACTTATAATCACTTCGATATTCGAACGAGTCGAAGCCCTTGCAAGTAGCGATAAAATCATGAGAGTTAGAAACGCATTGTCATTTCATTGAATTCTTCTAACAGACTTAGGAAAATTTTGCGAATTATAAACGATAGGTAAGATTCTTATAAAATGTAGCTGAACATTTGCACTTGTAATTATTTAAGAACTAGAAGACAAGACGAATGATATTAAGCGAATGGAAAACTTCTAGTAAGGAGTTGGTAAAGTTTTGAATGTTTCGAATCTGTTTTAGCAGTGGTCGATTTTACTTGGCTTATTTTATTTCTCACAGTACTTATCTAGCGTTTAGTTTTGAGTTTACTTAAAAGTACTGATTTTTTTTAGAAATGTTTATAGAAATGTATATAGATATATTTATAATCCGCCGATATTCAAATCTTTTTACGACGTAGGTAAGTACTTGAGCCTATTACAACAAATCTTTTAACACGATAAATGTACCTTTGCAAATAATTTTAAGAAATTTTTGCTATCATACATATACGAGTATTAGATGGAAATCTTGCATGAATACAAAATTCTGATCAATTAATCGTTTCCTTCATAATTTAGATTAATTTTTACGTTTCGCATAAAAAGTCCTAATATGTACTTATCAACAGGGGTGAATGTTGCGTTTTTTACATGAGTAATTAAGAATTCTAATCGACCGTAAAAAATTTTAACTTTGTAATAGGTGAAAAATGTTATGAACAAAACAAACGGTTTTGACCTTTTCGTCATTTAATATCGAAGTGATATATGTGATTTAATATTATAAAAATTATATCTCGCGATCTGTTATTAAGATGAAGCATGGTGTCTAGTGTCAATTGTCTACAGTTATTTGTACCTTTTATTACTTGTTTTTATCTAAGAGTATTTAACTTTGATCAATATATTTCGTTGTATATATTAGTTTAGCTTATACAATACCTTCATTTTGTATAGCTCATATATGTAAATTAAATGATACTTTGTTTCAGTATGTTTTATTTTATCTAGTCTATGCTTTTTTCGCATACTATTGTACAGGTTTCGTATTGTACAGGTTTTGTAAGTTAGTTTATATATTGATGTTTGAGATATTCAAAAGTCAAATCCATTAATTCTATTTTCTGTAAATCTTCAATTAGTAAAATCATATTATGATATTGGTTCATTCTTTGTATTATTCTCTAATAATCATTTTATTATTGTTATGTATCGTTTTATTTATTTGAGAACCGATAAAGAATAGCATATAAAAAATATCTTTTAGCATTATTTCTAATCAACACAATTTCATCATCAGAAAATCATACATGATTTTGAAAATTTAAGCTAAGATTAAGTTACATATTATTATATCGTCAACAAGTGTTATAAATATGTAAATACGTACATGTAAGAAGTGCACAGAAGGCAAAATTCAGAACTTGATGTTCACATGAACCTTAATTTTACTTAATTTTAAGGCAAGATTGTTTTATTCGATTATTAAATTACCTAGAAAATAGATTTCCTCCTCAAAAAACAAGGTTATGTAACATGAAGTACATGTGTAAATTCTTCGAAGAAGAAACTTTCATAATTGAGTGCCAAAAAGTTTAGTTTTTCCAAAATAATGTTATAGGTACGGACAATCATCCTAAAAATCTTCGTAGATCTTATAAATATATTATTTATATTAAATTAATACATATTTATTTCTTGTTATTATTATGTCATAATGAGCAACTATGGTAACAATTAAATAAATAACAGAATGATCTTGGTACAGAACGCTTTATGATTTCAATGAAAGTTTGATGCATTTTATTTGAACAAAAATAACCTTCTTACAGGATGTTCTATTTTTACAGATGATTGCATACATTAACAATTATTATTCTAGAACATTATAAAGAACTTTTACTAAATATGTATTAAAATACTATCATAGATTTAAGAAGTATTAAACAAATTCTACAATGTAAGATTAAATCGTAATGCTTTGAAAAATCTTATATTTTATAGTAAACGTGAATTCACACGCATAACAAAGTATGGATTAAATTTAAAATTTATGCAACTCTGAAAAAATGGCACTGGACCCTCTATCATTAGCTGACAGTATGATTTTATTAAATTGCTAGGAGCCAGTCTAAAGGGTAGATTCTCGATGACCTCTAAATTATTATGCTCAAGATGAAAGGTCTTTTATACGTTTTATACTGCCGGCAAATAAAAATGGAAAGTACTTTTGAGGAATTGATAAGAAAGGAACAAGAAGAAAAGACGAGACTGTATAGAGGCAATATCATGACGTTGATTCATGTTTTAAGGTATTATACTACACCGGCAATTAACACTTTCACTACCAATGACGTAGTACTACGCCTTTCAGCTAAGTAGAACGAAAGTTGAGAGACGTCGACTTTATTACCTTTTCACCATTTGAGAGCTTTTAAGTTAATAGTGCATCTTACCTCGAAATGTGAAGGGTAAGATGCTCTATATATTTACTATGTACATATGTACCTTTAATCGGGAAACAAGATATTCTTCCTTGAATTTAATATTTATGAAAATTTCTAGGTTTCTAAATTTGTTAAATTTTAAATTGCATTTAAGAAAGTGTTTAATTACAATTTTTTAATTTTTTAGTTTCTTTATTTAAACAGATTAATGTTTCATATTTATTAATTTGTAGAGTATTAAGATGTCAAAATGTTTCTACATTCTAATATAAGACATCCTTCTTTAAGTTGAATATATCTAACATTTTTTAATTTATGGATCATTAAAATTTTCCAATTTCTCAATTTACTTCTCCGCTGAATTTAATACATTTCATATTTATAACTATACATATAATTTAGGTTTTGAATTTATTAATGTAAACGAGATATTCTTTGAACTTAAGTTTATAACTATTCATTTAACTTTTAACTTTATAATTAACTTTATAATTATTCATTTGTAGATAACCTGGTTTTTAAAATTATTCAATTTATTACTGTAAACAAGACCATTGTTTCTTTGAACTAATCCAATTAACATATGCAAGATATTTTTCTCCAAATTTAATAATTTCTTATTCCTCTAATCTTAATCTAATACAAACGTCTAATTCATTATATGCATAGCCAGTTCTTGAACAATTCTTAAACATTTTCTCTTAGATATTTTCTGTACTATACATATTTATATTAAAGATACTTCTTGTTTTTCTCATTTTATTAAACTATAAAAGGGTTATTCGCGACTGCCCTTTACGCAAGACTAAGCACAGCGTAATCTTAAGAAGCGTATAATCTTGAGAAGCGGTTCTAACGACACTTATCTTTGAATTATTAAAGGGTAATAAGGTGACGTGCTCTAAGTACACGTTTTACGGGTCACATGACACAAGGGTAAAAGAATGTTTTCCGCTTTGACAAGATGTCGTTTAAAAAGAAGAAGAAGCAGCCGAAGGGTTTGCGCTCCGTATATGCTACGTACGTGATGCTCAAGATACTTTACAAAGTGAACGAGCTCCTTCTCGAGGACTTCCTGTAAGGTGAGAATTCTCATCATCTGTGCGTTCTTCCGAGTTGAACTCGGCGAGGATGATCGTGATAAATGGACGAAAATGATAAATAATGTTATTATTAATCTATTGTGTTTATTATAAATTTATTACAAAGAAAATTTTCATTATAAATTGCTATTAATTTATATTAGTATTAATTACATAAAGATCTATATTACAAATTGGCATTATTTGTTTATTATCATGATAATTATAGAGGATGATCTATGCAAGTGGAATGAGTCATTTTTCTTTTCTAGTTGGACATTTCTAGTTGGTATAATTGTTAAAGCGAAAAGAAATCTAAATGGCATGAAAAGTTTATTTTACAGAATTTTAGGTTAAAAGTTAATTTTACAAAACAAATAGAAGTTTATCCTATTGATTATTACATTGATTTTATTAGTTCGGCAATTATATAGGATGATTCGAGTAGTTCGAATGAATTGTGACTCGTTTTAGCTTGGAACTAGAAAAAATTGGTGAAGAAAAACCACAAATGGTACAGAAAGGCCAACTTTGCACTTAAAAAAATTAAGTACAGTTTTACTTTATTAAAATAAAATTTTAAATGGAGATGCGTACTTTTTTACATAGGTATACCGACTATTCGGAATATTTTGTATGAAGAAAGTTGGGTTAGATTATGTTTATTTTATACTTAAAAAGAGGAAATGATGAAGAGTTTTATTTTATTAATTTATTAATATTCTATAATGTTTATGCCAAATTACATTTCTTATCTCTAAACTATCTTCAAATTTGAATTTCGAATAGTAATTTAAAATTGAATTAAGTCAAAGTATGATGTATAAGGATTTATTTGACTTAACATAATAAAGTTATATTATGAAAATTTTCATTTGAATCTTTTCTTCTTTAATATTGCGTAATTTATTTCCCCTGTTTGTGTACATCATTTCTATAGAATATTGTATAATATTTATTTAATAATAAATTTCTTGCAAATTTAATAATAAATTTCGAAGCACAATAAATACTTATCTCATTAAATTTAGTATAAATACTTTCCCTATACTCACCCTTACAAAAATTTATTATCCACAACCATTTAAAATCACTGGAGCCTCATCTATTTGCCTCATCTATCTATCACGACTATAGACCGCGTTGTCTATAATAAAGCTAAACATCTTTCCCCTCGCATCCCGCGTTATTTCATTATACAGTGAAAAGGTTCAGCTTGACTCGAACCTCCCCTAACACTTGAATTACCCGCGACACAGCCTGCATTCAGGCTGGCAAACAGCAATCAAAAGACGGCCGATGCAATTAGAAGAGCATTAAACACGCAAGAAAGTGTCCGTCCCATCGCTAACGTTCGCTCTTTTACCTCACAGAGAGACAGTTAGATGGAACAAAAACTCGAATGGTGGGGAGAAAAAGGGAAAAGAAGAAGCGACGCGCAGCGAAGAGCCGTAAAAACTCAAGAATTCAACTGGCAAGTGGGGAAGGTTAATTTCCTGGAGCACCCGATAGAAAAAAGCTTGCTTCGAGGCCACAGGTGCATTCATTCAGTGCATGACAGTAATTAATCTCTCCCTGGCCGTTTCCCGCTTTTCTCTGCCACCCTCTTTCTCTCTATCCCGCCACTGTTTTGCCCCTGGAAAGAAGGAGAAAAAAAAAGGAAAAAGTCGAGCTCAATTCGCGCCTCGTTTCCTCGCATCCACTTGTTCGCGGCCACATGAGCTTCAACAGTGATTCACCTACTAGTACGAGTGGAGAGGGAAACCGTGAAAAGATAGACAGAGAGTGACGCATGCGCACTTCGCAGAAGAAATAATAAAGGTACTCGAAAGGTTCCCCGCCTCGCAAGTTATATCTCGAGTCGTAAGTTTACAGTAGGTCGAGGCTGAAGAGAATTGAGAATTGAGAATAATCTCTGTCTTTCTTTCTTTCTTTCTTTGTTGTTTCTTCTTGTTTTCTTATTCGAATTTCCTGGATTATACAACTGGTACTTGTGACGCCCGATGGGATGAATTTTTATTTTGACAGTTTGATTTCTGGTGACATACTTAACGTAGAATTAATTCTTTATTGGTTTAGATGCGTGTAGAAACTTTGAAGTATTAGGTTGTCCCAAAAGTTTGTTCTATTGGAACAAAATGGATCACACATAATTCAATAAAATAATATAAAACAAAAAATGTGCATCTACTATTTCCTTGTAAAACGAAAGAAACTTTTGGGATAACCTAATAGAATTCTACTTCAGTATACAAGAGGAGAGATTAAGAAATTTTATTCGCGAGAGAATAGACTATTATATTTAGTACTTACTTTTTAATTTAATTTTTATTACTTAGGATTAAGTTCTTCATGTGTAAATTTTTTGATGTCTTATCGATAAAAATGCTTGAATTTTTATAGAATTGGAGCAATGAACAAATATATATATGTAATTCTATAATATACAAATTTATAAATTTATGTTTCATGTATACATAAAGGAGAATGATAAGAGTTGATTGATTTTGGACCTTGTTGTCAACGATAAATTTTATCAGAGTACGTTTCGATATCTTTTAAAGACTATGAAATGCATAATTTTTTATTCCGTAGGGAACTTATAGCAAATGAACGAAAACTTTGAAATATTGCCTTAGCACGTTTCTCTCTTCGGAAAGTGATGTATCAGCCAAATAATTACTCCCAATATGTAGTAGTAGGTAAATTCTTTCTAGGTCGATGTCATGCATATTCGACAAATTATGAAATTATTATATGAAAACAAGGACCCGCAAATGCCTGCGAGCCTTTGGAATAGTCAGAATGTTTTATGTCACAAAAATTCATCCTCCATAATAATTAACATTTCTAGTACTAACCTAATTCTACTCTATCTAATTCTTTCCTATTTACACTATATTCACCTTCCCGATATAAAAATCCATCTTTTATAAAAAATATCATTTCCATTAAACGCAACTGTATCATTCGTGCTACGTAGCTGCCGCTCCCAATAAATCCCAGTAAAAGAGCATCATCACCACACCATCGACAAAAGCCACGAAACGAAATAAAAACTGGCTGTTCACAGTTAGAGACTATGCGGTAGGTTGCCATTGACGCTAGAAACAAGACGGGAAACTGAAGAGCGACCTCGCATCTCCCTTTTTGCTTGACTTCCATCTTCACACGTATTTTTTCAATCCTTAATTGCGATTCCGCCCAACCTGGCAGGGAAAAACAGGAAGGAAAGGGGATCGACAACGAATGGAGACTCTTCAATTAGCGGATCGTCGCGACGATGACGGTACGCATGTCGTTAATACGCTTTTCCAACCGTTAATGACCAACTGAATGGAACTCTCATTCCGTACGTCGTCGAGAAGAATCGGAGTATCCGGTGCATTCGCGCGCGTTTCCTCGGTTTTCGGCAGCTTTTCAACCGTGTCGGTTCGCGACAAACCTGCGGAAAACCGATTAGCGAAGCAATTACCGCAGCAGCTAGTTCGTTACGCTAAATTAGAACGAAATAATTTGTTTTCGATGAAAAGAATCTTCGTGGAATTAACGTAAAATTCGCTTACGCGCTCTTTAATGTGGACACTTTTTCTACGGTCCTCTTTTGGGATTGTCTCTCTTTTATAGCTGTTGAATTATGTCTATTCTACTGTGTTTCCTTTTACATGTTATGATTCGTTCGTTAATGACGTCATGCGAGGTTGCGTTTCAGTTGTGGGCCTTTCGAAGTTCGTTTTTCGACTTGGTTGCTTGTTAGATTGGGGCTAGCTCGATTTAGGACATCAGAGAGAAATATTTCTATACAGCAGTAATAAGATTCTCAATTTGTTTTAATTGTTCCGTTCATACTTATATATATTATATGTCGGAGATGAAAGGACACCCCCCCCCCCGGTTGGAATTATTTGGAAAACCTCAATACTGTAGCATTTACAAAATAACCCAAACACAGTCGTTCGAAACTTGAAACAATGAGCTTAGGCTCGAGGCGACAACCGGTCGCCGAGCGTAGCCACGGTCACGGGATGAACGTTCCACCTAACAGAGATATGGAGTTACATAGCTTTCCTTCAAAGAATTGGCCGTATATATATCAATTGAAAAATGAAACAAACGCTTGGTCGGACTCGGACAACTTCAAAGAAAACGTCCAGAAAGGATGATAAATCGAGAAAAATTTAAAGAACTTAATTACGTTTATAGAAATGTACCTTTAAAATACCTCCATCTACGAATAAAATCCACATATCGTAAGACGTTATTTAATTTTGCCTTAGGACGTTTTTTTTATTATTAATATATTCAGATCAATTAGTTTACATAATTCTACCTCATATATTCAAGTTTATTGATGGTTTCTCTTGCGTGGAGTATCAAATCATAAATATGCAAATACTTAAATGTAATTTTTAAGTGTGATCTTATTTATAATAAACAATATACACTAAAAGCAATATTTGTCATTAGACTGTGGATATTGTATTTTTACAAACATAATTTAAAAAATGAGATCTAAGCAGAAATTTATTTCATCCACTAAATAGTATAAAAAGTATCATATTTATACTTGTACTTGTGTAAGAATTTTAATCATATATCGAAGTTACGATAAGAGGTATACATAATTTCCGTATAAGAAGTTACACACAATAGTCTATTCTACTGTATCAGTATTTCCGACGGTTTTTCTACCTATGTAGAGAAATATTTTTTATCCAAGTTATAACTTCAGAATCAAACAAATTGAAGTTAAAGAATTTTCTAAATAACTATGCAATTTTACAAGATTTGTATATCGAAGACACTAATTTTATTAATGTACATATGTATAATATAAATAATTAAAGAATTAATTCTATTATAAAAATTAATATATATACGCGTGTGTGTGTCTTTTTAAATAAAACCTCAATTTCAAGTTAAAACAAACTACAATCATTTCTCTTTTAACTCTTTAATTACATACTCATGTCAGACAGAGGGAAATTTCAGACTTACATTTATTAATTCCCGTTTGACGACTGCACACGACGCGTCCCGGTTCTCTATCGACTATAATACGGTTAATGCTGGTTCTTTAGCAGCGGTCGCAGCGGGGGTCGCGGCTCTTTCCTTATTCTCGAGAAGCATTCAATTATAGACTTCAATTCAAAGGCAGCGCATTAGCATACGCTGAATAATTCATGGTCGAACGGTTAATCCGGCAATATGTAAATTAATCCCACTAATTGCGGACAACAATACGAACGTTGCGACGCGAATCGTCCGGTGATTTATGCGCATATTTCGCGGGTCAGTTTTTAACGAGACTACGCGACAATTTCGCGGTTTGAGAGTCGATCGAAAATGAGAAAGGGAATCAATGTAGTAAGCAGGCCAGAAAAAGAAAAATAAAGAGAAAGAAATAAGAGAGAGATGTTCTATCGCGAATTATTATTTTATCTGTAATTGCTCTGCGAGCGATTTACGAAGCGTTGCGTCGCGTCGCGTACGCTCGAACTCCGATCGATCCATCTTCATGATTTAATGGAAGGCACCGTGTGCTCGACGAGCAATGTCATGATAGGTTCGACCGAGTATAAATAATAATAATTGCTACGAGGAAACAGCAGTGACAAAGATGCATCTGTAATTAACACTCAAACCGAGAATAAGTTCCGTTGGAAGTGCAGATTGGGTTTATGCACGTTTGTGTTGGAGAGATAATGTGATGAGAGAATAGTGTGATGAGAGTGCAAATAGGAAAATGTATTGTGAATATATATTCAGTTGATTTTGGAAAATTAAAACCGGATTAGTAATGATAAGTAGGGAAAACCTATACAAAACCATATATGTATGTACGAGGGTAAAATTATCCACTATCTATTATCTATTCTATCATATTTCATTCTATTTTGTATCGTATTTCGGCAGATAAAAACTATCGATATTATTATGGAATAAAAGATACAATATAAATTAAATACTTAAAAATTAGTTAACCTAAATTAAATTCTTATATCATTTATAGATGCAATAGAATTACCTCACAGTTAACAAATACATATGTATATATGTATATATCATGCAATTCTTTTTCTTGTAATCCGATAACAAATTTAATAATAATTTGTCCCAGAAATTTTTACGAATTAGTCTCATTAATTATAGTGTTCATTTCAAATAGCACGTATGAAGATCACATGCAAACAATATGACAAATCGCTTTTCGTTGAATTTCTGATTCTCATAACACTTGCAAGCTACAAACAGAATTATTTTATACACTTGAAAATATAAACCTTCTGGAAGTAGCTAATAAATCCACGTTGTTTTGTAAGAAAGAAATAATATCAGTTTATTTATTACATTAGTTCAATTTAATTAACATCAGTCTGCATAATTAATGTTGTGTTAATAATTATTTGAAAGGCTGATAAAAGCACATTTAATCAACGAAATCAAATGAATCGTATTGAATTTTCAAATTACTCTTCTATAAAATATAGGAAATGTTATTCACCTGTGATCTTCGAGCGTAACAAAATCCATATCATGAATACAACATAAAAAAATTCTTATGTTGAAATTATATCTTTATAAATATATTTAGCAAAAATTTGTTTTAAAAAATGTTGATAAAATTTTCTGGTCCAATTTTGTATTTTGTACTGGAACGAAAAATTTGTAGAAGATGTTAAAATAACATGTGCAATTGCATTTGAAAAGCAAAATCGTTGAAAATAAGTTAGATTATGACAAAGCTTGGGCATTAAACCTGGCGTACGTACGCGTTACACCTGGAAAAACGATGTGGGTGTATCATGCACAGTGGAAATTTCATTTTAATACCGTCTACTTTGTACATAAGCACGAGTGAACTACACGACTTACGCCGCGAGAGCTAGTATCGTTTTAAATGGCGAATAATGCAATCTCCCTACAAAGACCACAGAGACACTGTTGCAACGTAACGAGGCCTCAAGACGCGAAGAAGAAGAGTGATTACGCTTCCCCTCGAAAACACCACTGACGCCGGATTACTGGGAAAATTACAACGTAAATTTTGTGATGCGGAAAACAGGGCTAAAAAATGGAGTAACGGGCGTGAAAATGTGATTTAGAAAGTGAGCTATTTTCATTAATCGATGAATATTTTCTTTATATTAGGCCAAATAATAACATTATTCATCTATTAATATAATAATATTGTTCATCTAATAATATGTGAATAAAGGTCATAGAATATTATAGTAGTTAAACGTTCTAAAGGATAGTATATACTGTCAAAATCCTCTTTTCTCACTTTTGTTAGAATTTGTTAATAAAACTTCAAATGATTTGTGTTCATGTTCATATACACATCGTGTAAAAGACATGTGATAGTGATCTCACTATGGTAACTAGTTATACTTTTAAGAAATATTCCTTTTGTGGTAGTACTTATCTATAGCCACTTTTGGTCGACAATTTTTTAGAAATATTGCAAGAAATTGAATCCTAAATTAATGTTATAAAATAAATATAAACGGCATACAATAAGCTACAAAATTTAAGTAAGAATTAATAAATACAGTAAAGCTGAAAGCAAAGGAATAACTTGGAGGAAATGTTCGATAATCACAGATAGAATCAAATTTGTAGACTTTTCTACTAGTTAAACTCGCACTTGATTTAGCGAACCTCTTGCATTTTTAGGGAAATGTAGAGTTGTGGAAATATATAGAAAAATATAGTATAATGTCAAGAAACATAAATATACAAAATATTTATCATTGCCGTGATTTTTCACGCTCTTCTGCTAATTGATTAAAAATTATTTCAAACAAAAGTTGACAACAAATTGTAGTAACAAGAATTTTCAAAAACTTGATTTTTTAAAATGGTACTACGTAATTTTTCTCATCTGGTATCCGAGACTCATTTAAAAATATCTCGTATAGAAGTTTAAAGAAGCATATAATACATAGGAAAATATATAGAAATTTAAAGAAATATATAGCAATTTAAGAAGTCATAATATTGTTACAGATGAAGAACATTCGGCCTCCACCTGTACTTTTTCAATTCTTCATTTCTGGGATATCGTTTGTGAAATACGTCCGGAGGGTACTTTTCTCAGAAACCTTAAACGGCTACATTTTCATATGCGCACAAATTCTTGATCCATTTCTACCATAAAATTTCGAGATTTTCACGGCATAAGGAACCGAAAAAAAACGCTCTTACGACAGAATGGTTAGAATGATACGAGAAGTGTCACCGTGTCATTTTTTTTATTAATCAAGTTACGAGGCCTTTCTAACATTTTCTATGACATCCTGATTTCGCATTAGATTAGTCTGCATTTTGTCTAATCTCATAAGAGTTTCCCGGCTGGACGTCGGGTTCGTCTGTGTTGCTTTCCAACCTCCTAGCAGCTCCCCGATTTCGCATCGAGTTCGTTCACCAAGTTTCAACCTTCTGCGGCTCCCTGACTTCAAGCCAGGCTCGTCCGCAAATGACTTCATTCTAGAGGATCCCTGATTAGTGATAGCGGATCAGGTTCGTTCTCGTGAACAATAAACCTATGACTTCCTCACCTCGCATCAAGTTCACCCGCATAGTTGCTAATATACTGCAACCATATTCCATAAAATATTACATAATACTAATAATACAACATAAATACCGCCGGCGCGGTGTGCTGTACAAAGGTCCGACTCGTAACAATTTATAAAAATATGTATAGAAATTTGAAGAAGCATGAAATATATTATACTATCTGATGTCACAGTGTATTATATAATGTTTTATAAGTATCTTAATACTTAGAGAATAGACTGGTCAGAATCTACAATACAAAATTTAATTTATCGAGTTAAAAATCGTTGGATCTAATTCGAGATTTTAGTTCATGAATCTACAATTTGATTCCAAGAGTTCACAATGTATGGTCGAAGGTATGGATCCTGAGCAATGAAGAATGAAGTATTCGGAGCACGTGTGTAGATCTAAGGTGAAACCCAAGTTTCCACGGTCAGAGAGTTCGCAGTCCAGCAAGAACAGCTCAATGTCGATGTCACGACTTTGGATGATTAAATTTAAGATAGCACCTGCATGAACATATTCTGTGAAGTTTTAGGTCGAGGTTGTAAGTTCACAATGTGATTGCTGGAGAAGTTTTGCCATGTCTTTCGAACGATTTAAATTGAATCTTATTCTGTTAACCTCTTGCCTTATGACATCGAGTCATACCCGTGGCAGGGATTATATGAAGAAAGTTCGTACTATTTTTAAATACTGTTTTCTCATCGTTAAACTGTACTGTACTCTAGCAATTAGAAATGTGATTATGTATATTTATTTAATAGAGAATTTACCATTGCATAACACTTATGAAAATTAGTCGTTTAAAGTCTTGAAAAAGTTATTTCAATATGAACGTACCGAAGTCCTTCGCAATCAGAGATGATATAGTAAGCGAACATTACAATCGAAAGTGATTCCAGAGATTTTCATGATTTCAAAATCGATAAGACGTTAAAAAGGAGTTGAAGCGCTTTTTCGATACCTGAGAAGAAAACTTTTATAAAAAAGAAGTAGAAAAGTAGTTGAATCGTTAAAGAAAGATATTAGAAAGCCGAAGGTGACTACTTTCCTGAGCAAACTATTGTTTGACCTACTTTGTCTTCTCTGTCACATTTATCTCATACCTATTAAAATGGCACTTTCTTGGTTATTCAATAGTTGTGATTATAAGTACATAGATTCATGAAAATTTTCGAGTATAGAATTAGAGAATTGACGATTGATTGAGGTTAGGAAAGTTATTTTGTAAATGAAAAATCTTAATTATGTTTGTAGGTTAGGTTGACTTTAACTATAACCCCAACCTTGTTCGGAAATATTAATTTTTTATATTAAAACTAAGAAGTAGATAAAAAGATCTAACCCATTGACAATAAATATCTTTTATGAATTTATTGTTATGTAAAAATTCGAAATTTTATTAGCACTGTTAAAAAAAACATTAGAAGCTATTAGAATTAATAGCATTCAAAAAGATTTCTCATTTTGTAATTATTTATGAATAAAATTTCCAAACCTTACATATTTTTAAATACTTCATGTTGGTGTACCACATTCAGATAAAGTTTACTTTAATACATCGAATTTAAAACTAATTCCTTTTAATCTTTAAGGAAATTATTTAACTTACTGTTGATTTATCTTATATTTTATATTAAGAAAAAAGTAAAATTACTCATAATCACACTTAATTTCTACATCACTTACATTTTGTAAGAAATTTATTTTTATAAAAATGTCCAAAAGTTTATATAAATTTTTATACAAATGTTTATACAAATATATTTTTCTGTTCATTTTTTCTTAACTAATGATACCATCTAAATTTAGTAAACTGCAAATTGCTTCTTTTTAAGTAATATTAGTTTTACTTTAATCAATTTCATCTTGTGTTTCTATATCAATGTCGAAAACAATAATTTGGGACAAATATTATTTCATTTAGTCTATAGTATTTCCAAATTGTATTTCCTGAGATCGACAATAGTTATCAGAAAAGCTATTAACTCATTTTGTGTATATTTCTTAAACTAGATAGGCGTAGAATTGTAGAAGATTTAATGTAATAGTAGCAGTTCTCATCAATTCGATTTATACAAATTTTTTTAAACTTTTACGAATACAAATTGATTTGCATTTAAAAAAAGACTTAGTTTTATTATTTACAAATTTCTTCCAAGCTAAAAATAAAATTACGCATACATTTTCTGCTGATTTCTAGATATTTATGAATATATTCATAAAAGATATTTGATAAATATGTAATATCTTTCTTATGAAATTCAGTCTGAAAATTAGCTAGAATATTTACTATATGCATATTTATATGCAATATTTGTTACAATGTTTGAAATAAACAAAGTTGAACAAAATTTTTGTCGAAAGTGGCTGCTTTCCTTACCCACATTATTTATAACACTATGATTAGTCTGCGGCCATCTGTGCAAATTTATATTTTATAATATTAACAAATAAAATTTCAGCAAATATTTGTTTTACTCGCTAAATATAATAACGAATATTGTACTTTAAATATGTTAACTGTCTTTGCGTATAATGTGCGTTCTATTAGTATCTTTAAATTTTCCTTAAATGTATAAAATACTATAGTTTAATTGCAATGAACCATTTGTTGCTCCTTAATGGATTAGTAATTCACAGACAATAAACCATTATGTTCACAATAAAAGAAACGCAATTTGCAAAATTCATATTAGGCTACGTTCGATGGTTGAATCCTTCAAAGTCTGTTTTTTATAGGCCATTTCGTCGAACAGCTGATTTCTACGGCCTAATACTGGAAACGTTATATCCATGGTGTCAGTTTACATGTAACACGTAAAACACTGGTACATGCCGTAGAACGATACACGAGCGCAATAAAATGGTCAACAGCGCAGAAAAGAAGGTACTGGAGAAGCAAAATCGTGGTCTACTCGTTTCCAGTAACGTCCGGCTTGTCGATCGTGCAACTTACAGTCTCCTCTTCGATCTTTCTCCTCTCAGCTACAAAAGACAGTGCAGCCAGAGTCTAGAGACAACAACCGGTTCCCCGTCTCTTCTTTTCTCTTCTTTTCTCTTCTTCTTCGTCTTCTCCTCCTCCTTTTTCTTTTTGTTTTGTTTTTTCTCTGTAGTTTCTTACTGTTTAGTATTTCTTCTTATTATTATTTTACTTTCTGTTTATCATCTTCTCGTTAAAATCATGTTAAGCGAATCATGACTTGAATATTTTAGAAAAAAGAATGTTATAGAACTGAAGTATTTTATAGT
Organism: Bombus sonorus; assembly: GCA_029958995.1. Taxonomy (NCBI): domain Eukaryota; kingdom Metazoa; phylum Arthropoda; class Insecta; order Hymenoptera; family Apidae; genus Bombus; species Bombus sonorus. The sequence goes on along the minus strand of JARWAU010000008.1, from coordinate 3,190,618 downwards.
ACTTAACTAATTAATATTAAACTCAATTAACAAAAATTAAGGTAAATGTACAGATTGAATTCAACCTTTCCGATATCGATAATTTTTAAATATATGGTGGAGAGCATGATTTTGTATAACTTATTTCTATACATGTAACCGGCGGTTTCGCGAAGTTTTCGAGATATTCGCAAAAAACTATCGATACCACTACAATGAATTTATACCTATACTGCATGTGATAATGTATGCGCCACTACTGTTGGTTGCCGGCGGTTGCTTATCTTCTGTTTACAAACGAGGGTCTGCTGAGCTTAAAGGCTCTATACACAACGTGCATATTTGCATATGCAAGACTGTAAGAAATATTTCTCCGCAGGGAGGGCTCACTTATGTGAGTCTATGGGGGCTGGAAAATCCACGTTCCCGCAGCCTGGGGGGACGTCGCGGTCGGGATAAGTTCAGGGTACAAAAGTACTTTCAGGCCCCCGCTTACGTGAGTCCCATTCGGGTCTGTCGAGCACGGTTAGCAGATCGCCAACCGGCAGTGACATGGCCGTACGTCCACACGATAGTCCGACCAATGACTTACAATGGTACTACGAGGGTCGAGTGTAAGCCCGGAAGAAGTAGCGACCCTTGTGCTCGACCAGTTCGGGTTTGGATTCGTGGTGGCAGTGGTTGATGCCAAGATGCTGGCAAGACGGCCGAGTAAGGGGTGTTGGCGTCCCTGAATGGTCCGTGGACAGGTGAGCAGCGTACCAAGTGATCCGGAACTGTCCTGGAGAGACGGTAGGGCTTAGAAAGCGCCCCGTTCGACCTGAGACAAGTGACAGCCCCTGCAGGCCTACCTAATGCAAGTAGCAAGGTACTGGGTACCTTGCGCGCTGGTTGGGCGTAACCCCAACCCCTATGGTCCTAGGGGACCATGGTCCAGTATGGCGAAAAGTTAACGCCAAGGAATGTACTCGTTATCAAATGACACACTCGTTGTAAGAAATATTTTCCCGCAGGGAGGATCGGCGGGAGTGCAAGAACTGCGTGTCGCGGTTGTAGTCCGCTTGCGTGGGTCCTTTGGATAATGGCGAAATCATGAGCAGGGTGGGACCGTCGGGATAAGACTCAGGAGCGAGACAATCGACATTGACCGAGGCCAGTCTCTAACATCCCCCGCTTACGTGAGTCCCATCTGGTCCTGTCGAGCAATGATGGCTACAGGGACTCCGGCTGATAGCAACGTGGCCGTCGAACCACTTTGAAAGTCCAACCAATGACTTAGATTGGTACCATGGGGGCCGAGAGCAGCCCCGGAGGTTTGGGTTCCCTTCGTTCTCGGCCGCTTGGTGTTGGACTCGTGAGGGTAGTGGTTTATAGCCAAATGCTAGCTAGATGGCCAAAAGGAGATGCCAGTCGCAGGCTTTATACCTCCCCGCAGGTGCGAAGGTTGCCAGGCGCAGGCTCTAGGCCCCCTCGAAGGACGTCGGCGGGTGAGCAGCGACCCAACTGCTCCGGTATCGTCCTAGTGACACGGTAGGGCTATGGTAATGCGGCAACATTACCTCTTTACCAGTTCTAACGTTTTTCTTTCTTCTTCTTTTTTTTTTTCTTTTTTTTTTTAACGAAGGTTGTTGAGTATTAGGACTGTCCTTTTTCCGCGCAGGTATATCCTATATGCTAAGCTTATTCTATTTACATGTATTTCCTTAAACTACTTAATACTACATATTTAATCTATTCGCTTCATTCGCTTAGCCTACAGACTTTTCTATTTATAACCTGTTTGGAATCGCTCCGGAAAGCGGACTTTCCTGCCCGCGCGCGTGGTGTATCTACTTTTCGGATTTTCTTCACTCCGAATTGTCCGCCCTTCGTTTCGATTGTTTTGGGTTTCGAGCTGGACAAGATATAATATCGTCGGCTACAACAAATGCTGGTTTGAAGCGGTCTATGGAAACTTTCAGGTTCTTGTTGTTTGTTTTTATGGTAAAGCTTTTATCGCCTCGTTGAATCACCTTATATGGCCGGTAATAAGGTAGTTGCAAAGAGCTTTTGGCTACGTCATGGCGCAAAAATACATATGCCGATGACGCGAGTTCGCGGAAAATGAAAATTTCTTCGTTCCTTCATTACATTCATGTCGTGTGAATGGGTGTGGTTTGAATTTTTCGATTAGCTCTTTTAACCAGTTCGCGTATTCTGAGTTTGCCCGTTGATCCGCTGTTAAAAAGAATTCTGTCGGCAATCGTATTCCGATACCATTTCGGCTGTCATTGCGTTTAGGACCTCTTTAATGGCGGTTTGTGTACTCAATAGAACGATTGGTAAAATTTCTATCCAGTTGCTTGTATCGTGGGATTTGATTGCTGCTTTCAACTGCCGATATAATCGCTCTACCATCGCGTTGAACGCGGAATGATAGGCCATCGTGCGCAAATGCTTGATACCGAGCAACCGGCATAATTCTTCAAATAGTTTGGACTCAAATTGGCGTCCTTGATCGGATGTTATTCTTAAAGGCACGCCGAAACGAGTTATGCAAGAAGAAAGGAGGGCTGAAGCAAACGTTAAACAATATTGGTAGTCTTGAAAATATTGCATCGCGATAATAATGTCTATGTGTATGTGTCTGAAGCGGCCTGCCAATGCTCCCAATGTTCCGTCTGGTGAGGCTATATGCCTGGTGACCTTACATCGCTGATACGCGATACATTGTCGTGTCGAGTTTTGACAATCCTTGTTCATTGACGGTCAGACGAAACGCGTCGTTACCAGGATCTGTGTAACATGTATTCCTGGATGGGAAAGTCCATGTAGCAAATTGAATACGCTGCGCCGCAAGGGTTTTGGTACATACAGTCGTACGACTTCGCTCGTTAGGTCGCAAAATATTTCCACGTTGTGGTCAGGTACCTTTCTTAACTGCAATGTGCATGTACCGGAGTTGATGATTTTGCGTAACTCGGTATCGTTCTCTTGTGCAGCTACGAGAGTTCGGTGGTCTACGGATTTTCCAATCGCTTCGATCTGGGATAAAAGCGTCAACTACGTTCTTATCAAGGCCATTAATATACCGGATTTCGGTCGTAATATAATCGAGGTGCCAGAATTGGTGCGGCGAACACTTATCGAGATTCTGGTTAAACGCGTATGCGAGGAGTTTGTGGTATAAATTATTATATATATATATTATATATATATTATAAAAATCATAAAATTTCTCCCTTCCACGGCGTGGCCAAACCGTTTGACCGCGGTGTGCATCGTAAGTAGTTCGCGATCATACGCGTTATACTTTCCTTGCACGGGGGTTAGGGATTTCGTAACGAAATCCAGCGGCTGCCATGTGTCGCTCATTGCTCCTATCGCGTCTAATCAGACGCGTCTATCGCGAGGCTGACCAGCGCGACTGGTATCGGATGGACATCGTGACGTCTACCAGAGCGCGTCTCGACTCGCGGAAGACATCTTCGGCCTGTTTCGACCACGTGATGGGCACGTTGCCTTTCTTTACTCCTTTTAGCATCTCGTTCAGCGGTTGGAAAATATTAGGGGCGCCCGGTACGGAACGTCGATAGACGTTAGTCATACCGAAGTACCTACGCAGGTGCTTACTTCGGTCGTGTACTTCGAAACTTCTACTGTTACATCCACATCTCCGCAGAGAGGGCTCACTTATGTGAGTCTATGGGGACTGGCAAACCCACGTTCTCGCAGCCAGGGGGACGTCGCGGTCGGGATAAGTCCAGGGTACAAAAGTACTTTAAGGCCCCCGCTTACGTGAGTCCTATCTGGGTCTGCCGAGCAGAGCTAGCAGGTTGCCGAGCCGGCAGTGACGTGGCCGTACATCCACGCGATAGTCCGACCAATGTCTTAGAATGGTACCACGGGGGTCGAGTGTGAGTCCAGAGGGAGTAGCGTCCCCTCTGCTCGACCAGTTTGGACTCGTAGTGGCTGTGGCTGATGCCAAGATGCTGGCAAGACGGCCGTTTATGGAGTGAACCCCTGAACGGTTCCTTGGCAGGTGAGCAGCGTACCATCTGATCCGGAACCGTCCTGGAGAGGCGGTAGGGTTTAGAAAACGTCCCGTGCGACCTGATATGAGTCACAGCCCCTGCAAGCCTAACTAATATAGGTAGCAAGGTACTGGGTACCTTGCGCGCTGGTTGGGCGTAACCCCAACCCCTATGGTCTTAGGGGACTCAGGTTCAGTATGGCGAAAAATCGACGCCGAGGTATGTTCCCGCAAAAGACAAGGCACACTAGTTGTTGCATCCACATGTTTGAGTAGCGATTTTATTTCATCGGCGTTTACCGTATATGCCAAAATTGTGATTTCACTCGCCGAGTTTATTACCACGCTGTAATCATTTAGGTGTTTTAACAACGTTCGCAAATGTTCGTGGTGTTGTTTCTCGTTCTCCGAGGCTACCAGGAATTCATCGATGTGCGCGTAAACAAAATCTAAACCGTGCGTAATTTTGTTGACGAATCTTTAACACGTTTGTGTCGCATTGCGAAGTCCGAACATGGTATTTACCACATCGAATAGTCCGTTGCGGACTATTGCAATAGATATTGCAATCGCCGTCTTTCCGATGTCCTCGGGTGCTATCGGAATTTTATAGTACGCGCGGACGAAACCGAGTTTTGAGAAGATTCGCTTACCATACAATTAGTGCGCGAAATCTTCGAAATGCGGCGGCGAATACCTGTCAAGTGTGATATGGGCGTTCAGCGCTTGGTAGTTGCCTTCGTAGCCCTCCGTCTTTTTTGGGGACAACGTGCAGGGACGACGCCCATAGGCTTTTCAAGGTTCTAACCTCTCCTTGCTCCAACATCATCTCGAATTCCACCTTCACTTGTTTGAGGCGGTCAGAGGTGAGGCGTCGAGACTTGTTGTAGACCGGTAGTCCTGGTGTCGTTTCGATGTGACGTTTCATGCTGTGCCGGGTTCTTGCTCTTCCGAAAACGGACGGACGGGTTAGGTCCGGGAATTCCACGAGGAATTGGTGGTACATTTCTAGCGGCACTCGATAGCAAATACCGCCGGACGACACCAACTAGTATCAAACGACGGCAATGCAGTGGTTAGCGCCTTAGGTTACGAACGTTCGGGACCCGAGTTCAAATCCCGGCGACCGGAGTCCGATTTTTCTTTCCACGATACAAAAATGAGAAGAAAAGCAGCAGTATCCCAGCAGCGACTCTACCAGCAGCAAAACCTATCTCGGCCTCTACAACAGCAGCGGAGTAGCACTATCACGACGACTAACACATACACTTCACATTGATTTACCGACAATCGTTTTTATGGACGCTATGTCAGCCTTGAACGAGTATCCCGTCGACGACAGGTTGGTGGTCGTGTCGACGAGGCGTTTGTTTCGTAGGTTCATGAGCAATCCGTAGTAGCTCAGAAAGTTCATTCCAATGATGGGCGTGTTAACGTCCGCCACTACGAAACGCCATTTAAAGGCTCATCGAAGGAGACAGGTTCAGGATCACCACGATGGGTACCATACGTCGCGATTCGTGTCCCGTTCGCCAGTATGATCTGTTGCGCAGATACACGCATAGGTCGGCCCCAGTGTCTTCGAGCTCCTGTTGGTTACGAATATACGGCGGGATACAGAGCCGCCATCGCGCGCCGCGTTCGCGAATGGCTGCTCGCGATTCTCTGGTTCCCCAGCTAGATGGGGGACGGCACCTTGTTGCGCGGCTTCGGAAGGTTTCGTGGTTTAGTAACACAGGCTCAGGTACTGCCCTCTTTCTCCAAAACGCGGTCGTCGGCGTTTCCGGCGTCGTTTTGGAGGGCTTCGTCGACTGTCGGCGCTCAGCACGCTAATTTCCGCTTGCAATTTGTTTAGCTCGTCTTGTATGCCGTCGTAGTCGTAGTTTATGGTTCGCTTGCCATTGCTATCCGTCCTGTCTCTGGCCGGATCTCGTGGATCCAGTCTGCTATTTCGGTCAGGGCGTTTGCATCCGTGTTCCTTGTGTGACGGTCAAGATTCGCTGCGTGTTTACCGGAAGACAGTCTTTCCAGAGCGCCAGAACGAAGTCGTCCGGGACTGAGGGGGAGGGGGTGGTGGCCAGCTTCAAGTTCCTGTAGAACTGTGACGGCGTCCGATCTCCCATTTCTTTTATTCTCGAGCAACTTTCACACTCTCGTACTGTCCGAATCGGTCAATCTTTTGATAAGTTCGTTCTTCAACCGTTTGTAACGTTCCGTCCCCGGCAGATCGAGCACTATGTCTTCGACTTGTTCTATGTATCGTTTCCCTAGGTCCGCGATGGCAATGTTAAATTTCGTTTTGTCCCTCACAATGTGCACGGACTCGAACTGCGCTTTTAACAGGATAAACCACAGCACGACTTTTTGCGGCCAAAATTGCGGTATGCGGAGCTGTTGGCCAAACGCGTCCACATTGGCGGTGGCGTTTGTCGCGGGCACTTCCTCGCCTGCACTTGTCATCTCGAGCACACGTGATCCCCGGAAATGACGTCTATATGGCACTAACACGTTCACCTATATCGCTTGAGATCACATCGGAGTAACCAATTTGAGGTGTAGGTCGTGAAGAGTGCTAAAGGAATAATCGGCGTATTAATTTAACTGTGCGTTTATTAATGTTACTAGCGTGTGTTACCTTGGCCGGACTCGAACTATTACCTCGCACTCTCTGTCACGAGCTTCCTTCGTTTCTCTTTTTTATAGGGTGCTGAGCTCCCCGGAAGAGAAAGTTTTCTTCCGAGGTAGGGAAACAGTTTTTTTTTGCCGAACGCCCTTGCGATCTTTCGTAAGTTCCAGGGGTTTCTTCTTTACGACGTCCTGGCCTGGACGGGAGGGCGCCATGCGACTAACACATGCGTTTTAACCTTGGAATTTTCTTTACGACCTTGTGCCGCTACAATAGAAAAGCGGCCCGTTCGACCTGAGACGAGTGAAGGCCCCTGCCGGCCGGATCTGGCACAAGTAGCAAGGTTCCAACCAGACCAATGGTTAGGTAAATCCCAAATCCGACGGCTCTGGTATGGATGGGTCTGGTATATCTTTCTAGCCCAGGAACGGTCTCGTTAAAAAATAACGCTGCGTCTACACTAGATAGGTGCAGTTCATAATACTTGTAAGAAACATCTTCCCGCAAGGAGGACCGACGAGAAGTGTTGCGGCTGTACCCCGCTTGCGTGAGTCCTTTAAGTAATGGCGAGCCCATGGACCCGAGCCAGGATGGGGCCGTCGGGATAGACCCAGGACCGAGACCATCGCTTACATGGTCCCATTTGGTTCTGTCGAGTAACGGTGGTTACAGAGAACCCGGCTGGCAGTGTCGGGGCAGACGAGTCACTCCGATAGTCCCACCAATGACTTAGAATGGTACCACGGGGGCCGAGATCAGCCCCGGGGGTACCCCGCTCTCGGTCGCTTGGTGTTGGACTCGTGGGAAGTGGTTTATAGCCAAATAGTGGCTAGATGGCCAAAGGAGGTCGCCAGGCGCACGCTCTAGGTCTCCCCGAAGGACGTCGGCAAGAGAGTAGCGCCCCAACTGCTTCGGTACCGTCCCGATGAGACGGTAGGGTTATGGAAATACGCTCCATTTGACCTGAGACGAGTGAAGGCGCTTATAGGCTGTAGAACTGATACAGGTAGCAAGGTGAGGGACCAAGCACGTGATTGGGCGTATCCCAACTCTGATGGTCCTAGGAGTGCCCGGGTCTGGTATAGCTTTCTAGCCCAGAAATAACGAAATAACGCTGCATCTACTTGATAGGTGCAGTTCACGATACTTGTAAGAAATATTTGTTATAATACAATTACAAGCAAATATCATTCATGTATTGAGTTTGATTTGGTATTAGTGTTTATTTTTTATTTTTATTTTATTTTTTATTAGTTTTTATTATTTTATATATTTGTAAAAATTAACCTAAATCCAAATCCAATATGTACATTTATGATATTCATATTTAATTAAACTATAAGTTGTAACAGACATTTCTTACAGACTCGCAAATGTACAATGTGCAAGGGGTCTTTAAATTCGCCTGACCCTCGTTTGTAACTAGAAGATAAGTGGTCGCCGGCTGACAACCAGTACTGACGCACATGCTGTCACGGACGCACAACTGTATGTAGAATTCATTGTATTGGTATCGATAGTTTTTTGCGAATATCTTGGAAACTACTGTTTTCAAACTGTTGTACAGAATCATGTCAATCTTCACCACACATTAAAAAATAATCGGAATCGGAGAGGTTGAATTCGACCTGTACATTTATTAAAATTAATTTCATTTTATTTCACATTCTCCATGGTAGAGATTCTCAATAAAATTAAATTGAATTAAAAATTCCAATATTACTAGATTAAATTATAATCTGAGCCTAAATTATTATGGTTCATGATGACCAAATGATACCAGTTAAGAAATAATGATCACATGAAAATTATTATTTCTGTCTAATTTTTCTCCGATAGATCAGTATCAAATCAATTTTTTATTATTTGGCGATGAACGCTTATCTCAGCAGTAATTATACTTCGTGTAACCTTCAAGTAGATTGTGAAATATTATCATTCCCGAAAATGAATGTAGATGCTGTCAAAACGTTATGTATTTTTGTATGTATTAATTCTAACTTTTTAAATAAATTGATCCTACAATGAGTCGCACTAATATTCGGTCATCAAGGTGTGCGAAATGTTACATATTACTATATACATATACCTGTTTATAATAATATAATATAGTAAATGGATAAGTATATTACATTAGTACAGCAAGTATATTATAAATGCTACTACGTATTAATATTATAAGAATCTACCAGATAATCTCGTATATTATAAATGCTAAATTGTAATAAGCGAACGACCATCAAAAATATAGATAGACGTCATTCTCCTTATTTTTATGACGAACGGGTGTATCAATTTTGAAAATCATCGATGATAACCAGATACAAGGAACGCTGAATACATATTTATCGACCAATATAACCGATAGAACAAGGAACAAGCGAGAAAGCGAAAAGCGCAACAAAGAAGGAGAAGGCAACAGATAAACACGCCGCACGGATACACCGTTAATCAATTTGCATAAGAGGAAAGCCGATTGGGACATTAGTGAGTGTACAAAGAGGCAAACTAGTTTGGCAGAAAAATAAGAGATGAAGAGCTGGATACACCAGAGCATAATTCATGTAATTACAGGAGAGCGCATTACGCGGCAACTATCCAGCAAGGAAAGCAGGAAACGTGTATCGAACGATCGTAAAGTTGATTCGAGCCTACACAACAAGTGACAGGAAAATTAAGTCGAATGACGTAAACGAGTTCGGCGTTCGAAGTGTTCTCCGTCTTTGTCAATCGTGTTACATGGTAACCGGAATTGTAATTTGCTGTGATGGCTATAAATCGATTAATATTATACATAATAATCTATTTGTGATTTATTTTATACTCTGCTGAGACAAAATTCACTAAAAATTCATGATAATGAAAATAAATATAAAAGAAAGAACTGAGGTAATAAATGTTATGAATAATAATGTTATAAAGTATAATATAGATTTTTATTAATATTGACTTAACACAACGACTACCGATGAAATCAATTATATTATATTACTTATATTATATACATATATTTTTAAAAATTGTACATTTTCCGAGATGCCTAAAATTTACTCTAAAAGTAAATTATTTTCTAGGATTTGAGTATCACCATTTTATTTAATTTTATTTAATAAATTATGCTATTTAAAAAGAATGTTACATACAATTTTAGTCTTAAAATAATCGTTTTTAAACCCTTCTTTAATTCTGTTTTAATACTTTTCTTAATATACCTATAAGCGATCTATACAAACAATATTTTATTGGAGATCATAAAAATTCGAAAATTTTATTTGATTTTGAGATTTAATATACAGTAGCTGTACAAAATATTTACACATATCTTTATTTTTTAATAAAATGTTTTTTTACAAGGTTCTATCATATTCATAATACCGGATTTTTTTACTCCTATGAAAGTATTACTAAATAATATGAAATTTATACTTGGACCTAATTCATTGGTGTGTAAATCCTATAATAAATATCACTGTGCGTAGACATTGTTTGTAGCCACTTTATATGTTTATACTCTTTTTAAAACATTACTTTCTACAATGTTTCACTTGGAATATTTCAAAGATCGAAGCAGAGAGAGAGAGAGAGAGAGAGAGAGAGAGAGAGAGAGAGAGAGGGGGGGGGGGAGGATAAACGCGAGCAAATAGCGGAGACACACGTAAAAGGTGTCTTCCAACCTTAGTTTCCTTTACCTGGCTGTTGTATCCAGCAGCCACGTCTCAGGAGGATCATTTAACCGAAATAATTGCCAAACATTGTTTACCTTGTTAGCCGTTAGAAGCTAGCTCGTAAACTTGTGCGAGTTAATAAGCAGAAGCAAGCAAGCAAGCAAGCAGCCAGCCAGGCCGGCAGAGCTAAGCAAGCTTGAGTGCGAAACCGTGTGTAAATTAGCGTCTTCAATTTGTAACCATTCGCTTGACTTTACGCCGCAGTTCCGAGTGGCTTCGCGGAGACGAGAGCCGGGATAACGAGATACTCGCGCAACTGAAACGCAGTGAAACATCCGGAAAATTATATATTTTTACGCTAGAGAGATTGATAGAGGCAACGGAGAATCTTTTTGTGAAAATTGGTAAAATCAGTGATGGAGGTAGCGTTTATGACGGAATGTTTATTTCGATATACAGTAACTATAAAAAGTATTGATGTACTGTTATGTTTATTATAGCATCTATATGAGCATACATTCAGTAATTAGGTTCAAGTACATTAAATTTCGTATTATGAAGTATACAAATTAAGCAAGTACTTAACAATGTCTTCGTGTAACTACAAGAATTGGATATTATGAAAATGAAGGGTAGAATCTGATAAATAAAGGCCTCGTTGGAAAATAAGGATATGTGCTAATACCTTTTTGTAGCCGTTATATATTGTTTAGTTTTGGAGTTTTATTAGAGATTTAGAATACTTGTTAAACTATCCAGAGATATTGCGTTCAATAAGTTTATACCTACATATAATATTAAGTCTAAGTACATATCGAGTTTAAATTTAATCCCTGAGTGGTCAGTAGTCATTCATTTTAACGTTTACGTTTTTGTAGAATGCATGTTTACTTCTAGTTTTATTAAAAATTATTCTTTACTATTATTACTAAGTTTATCACTGAATTCTTTTATGTAAATGGAACTGTAATCAACTATATTTAAAAATGAAAACTATAATTATGATGTCCTTATTCCTCAGGAAAGTGCATAGGAAAGTTTGTTTCACCCAAGTAGCAAACGGTGTACAAACTATTGTGCACGAATCCTCGCAACAACTGCACAAAAGTCAACAGCCACACTCCAAGAACCCATAAAACCAAGTATGTACATACATATAAAGCTTTCTCTGAACAGCGTCGTTCCACGACCAACAAAAGCGCTCGTGTCACATCTCTAATTGACAGATCATCGTGGAAATCCGTGTAGCAAGTGCACACCACAGTGGATCACCTTCACGCCAAAGCTAACCTCTTCCTGTATATACCTGTATCTCATCTTTTGCTCTATCTCTCTGTACATGATCGAAGATCGTGGCAGTTGGAAGCATGCGGATGTCGGAGAGAAGAAAGGAGAGACAGCTAGCTAGAATGCAGACGAAGGGAAAGCGGAAAGAGGAGAAGGAGGAACGAGAGGCTGCCGGTTCAGCTGCATTAATTAAACTAGTGGAGGACAATGAGCCTGTCTGCCGGCTCGCTTGCCTCGCTGTGTAATTCACGCCTCTCACGGGAGAGGCAACCCTTCGACTTTGCTTTCCAGGTTCAACCTTCCTATGGATAATTACCTACGCCCAGAGTCTCGTCTCTCTGTGTCCCACCTTCTCTCGTTTGTCTGTTGTTTTCTTTCGTTTTTACATCCGCGACTTTTCAGTTCTTTTGCGACACGCGTCGCGCGTGACCGAGCGTGCTATTGCACCATGATGAGCTTGTTGTCTTTGGATAAGTTGATTAATTTGAATGAAGCGAACTGAAAGCGATATCGAGATGTCTCGAGTTTAGCAACTGTATCGATGGAAATATTTTGAGGAAGATTTTCGACATTGATGAGAAAGGATTCGCTAGAAAATGCGAAAAGGTTAAATACGTTATCTTCTTAAATTTCTAAATAAATATTTCAATTTGTATTATATCATAAATAATGCATTTCAATTGATGTCATGTTCATTATTTAGTTATGTACAAAAGTTTAAAGCTAAGCAAATAATTGTGAGAATAAGACATTGAGAAATAGATTATCTGAGACAATAACGTTTATTTATTGATTGCAAATTTGTCCTATGCATGAAATTTAAAAAAGGTAATTAATTCCATTAACTAGAAGAAACATAAAAACAGTCATACATAGTAAGTAAAAGTTTTGGTAAGGATGCATATTGACAAATCTGTTGTCTTCATCAAAATTAGATAACGAATAAACTTACTAACAAATAAGAAATAGTTTATATAGTGAAGCAACAAATATTTTATTTGATTTCAAATAAATTAATTTCATTTGCGTATAAAATGATGCATGAAATATTTACGTTATTTTAAAAATAGATTATGTATCTTTCAATTTTCTAAGTCCCAGAAAATTTCTATTCCATGTATAAACCGATGTTTCAGCCAGTCTCCTAATCAGAAATCAAGCAGAAACAGCACCTAAGTACAAGAGCAGCTAGAAAATTAACGAAATGCAGCTTTAAAGCACCGAAGCATCAAAAGAAGGCAACAAATCCGCATCCGTTTCCCTCAGCCAAGAGCATGCAGGAGGGAGGGGGAATTTAAGCATCTTTGGAAGGTGAACTGCAGCTGCTTACTTCAGAGTTGAGAACCACGATATGTTGCGCTCGTCGTCAACCAAGGTGGAGTTGAACGAATCAAAGAAAGAAAAGACGAAGAGGAACGTAGAAGCAAAAGACGATCCCCAGCCGCCTCTATGTGCCCCTTGAGAATCGGCTCGTTAGAAGGTTAGACGGAGAAGAATGCTGCCAAACGATCGACTGATCCTTCTCTTTCTTGTTTCTTCTATCTATCTATCTTCTTCGCGACTATTTCGAGAAAAAATTTCGAGCATTTTGCGGACACTCCAACTTCTCGATGTTTCTACTTCGCGAGATTTCGAGAATACGGAAAGATGTAAATTGGTAGAAATCCTGGTTGTGTACACGTAGTGTGTGAAATGTATACCAACTTTTTAGAACACAGAATTTAAAAATCCGAAAAGGCTCTAGTTATACTGAAATTTTATTTCAAATTTCAACCACTTTGGAGAGAATTATGAACATCTACTAACCAAATTAATACATATCTTTTCTTGTGCATCACGCGTGTTGTCATATCAGTGGCAACACGAAACCGGTGGAATATATTGTAAACCGCTGTACTTAGAGGTGTGTTCATATTTTAAGGTGAGATCAAAGATATTCTACTGTACATATATGTAAGCACCAAGAAGGCGGGAAGTTTTTTATTCTACTATGTCCCAAAAAATGTTAACACATTCAGTGCATATACAAAATGTAAACTAAATTAACCTAATTTAGCAAGAAAGCGATTAATACAATAAAATTTGTATTTAACAAGATTATAATTTAATATGCATACATAAGAAAAGTTTGTTGAAACTATTTACAAGGATTATAATATACAGTATAATTAATTATAACAATTACATATTGACTCCACAGTTTGTTAACCTATGTAAATCTTATTGAAAATATTTACAATATTTGTATGATACTTATTTGATGCCTACTAATCAAGTAATAATCAAGAATATCTTCTAAATATAAAAATAGATAAATAAATAAATATATATATATATTTACATTATATTTAAATGAAGAGTTAGAATGAGCTAATCACCCTAAATCAGCTAATCGAATTCATACGTTTTTCGATCATCGATTCAGCAATTCCTGAGGACGAACAAGTTTCAACCAACTGTCCAGAACCGCATGATCTCAATTTGCAACTGATATACTTAGAATACATTAGTATAATATATATAAAATACATACATAGAAATATATAGGTACCACTTATGTACTAAAAATTATTCGAATTAAATTTCGGATTCGTTTGTCACACGTAAACACGTGTATTTACATGCCCGTGAAATAGGGATCTCTACAGATTACATTACATTACTAGCTTGACATATTTTGTCAGATTATGGTTGTTAGATTGAAATTTCTTTGATTTCAAAAGGAACCTGTAGACAGTAACGTTTGGTTGACACGTTATCAATTGAAGAATACATGATAAATATATTTTTGTTGATTTTTTAATTTTGATGTTGCTTGTAATTAGTAACTAAGATAGTTCGAAGGCAATATAAGCTTTTTAAAGATAGATAAATCTATGAAATTTTGTTTGATTAATAAATTTTATCATGTGCTCTTCAATTGTTACTGATTATCATTGGCTGACTTCACATGTCGATTAATCGTTAACGTCTAAAAGTTCCAACACGAATAAATTTCGATCTGACAACTAATAAACTAATATATTTAATATTTAATATTATCATGTTTTCCCTTGCAATTTTTAATTGTGACCGAGAAAATTATAAGAAGTTAGAAATAACAATATAAACCAATTGATATTGATTTTAGTACTTAAAATTGATATACTCTACGATAAATAGAAATATCATTCATCTTCAATAAAATCGATATTCCATTTATGTAAAAATACAATACGAGAACAGAGAAGATTAAATTGGATTTTAGTAGATTTCATACATAGCAGATTGCATACTAGTGCACTCTATATATGTGGAATAAAAATAACGTAAGAAAAATAAAGTATAAACTAAGGAAGTAAGAAATGAAATTTAAATAGGAACTCGAATCTTTAATCTCCGTTCGAAGGCAAAGTCTCTTGCATAAAAACTTTCCCTACCACTTTCTACATACTTCTCGACAAATAATTATTTCTCTCCTTTCTAGTACCATGAACCACCTACCACCCTAAACACAAAAAAGAACAGGAACACGCGAGTAAAGAAAATCTAACGACGATTAAATTCGCCTCTGATTTCATTTTAATTGCGAGTCATTACGTCGATTCCGCGATGGTTAACCTAGTTTCCCGTCTGGAGGATAGATGCACGCGACCTTTCGTGCCGGGACATCCTACTTAAGCTGCGTTTCCACCATCACTTATAAGAATCGAAATGCACTTCCTTCTCTCCTTTTATTTTCCATTTCTAAAAGAAAATACTTTTTGACCTATTATACGGGATTTTCTGGCAATCGCGCGATACAATTAGCAAGAGGATGCTTCTACGTAAAAAAATAAAACGGAGATGTAGGACATTTTCTCATACAACTCTCCGTTTTCCAGAAAATTGAGTTTGAGAATTTGTTTGGTACATACGAACTTAGCTAATTAGCGAGTAAATACGAATAAGTAATTAATAGGTTATTCTATATGCGAAAATAAGTTAAAAATGTGGAATAATATTTTTCCGCTTAAAGCTTTGTTCTCGATAAAAATAAATTTTGATCGTTTAACAATTGGCCTGCTATGCGCGTGAATTTTATTTTCTTGGGAACGATGCAACATATAAAAAATTGTATTCCACATTTTTTATTTATTCTTACATGTAAAATAATCTCTTGTCAATTATTCGCCTCTGTCCAACTCGGAATTAGTCAAATTCAAGTATACATACGGAACTTCCAAACTCAAAATAAATAGGTACAAATTAATTACTGAAATGTAAAAAAAAATATATAAATTGTTAATTTTTTTGTTATATCGTTATACAATGTAGAACAAATAAAAAATAATACGTATCTATGGGTGTCTATGAGAACTGGGGAGTTAATTCTCTACCATTTACGAATTTAAGTAGAAGTAACATTTTCAAATAGATACGAACTAGAATGCATTAAAACCTACAAATTATTAATCTAGTTATATCATGGAAAGTAAGTAAAAGAAGCAAGTAAAAAAATAATACTTATAGGTTCTTATGGGAACTGCAGAGCTAATTCTCTATTGCTTCCGTAAAACTGTTTCTGTCATCTAACGAATCAATTTCTCTCCCCACGCTAAACGTTGTATATTCTCCAATTTTTGAAATAAAACGCGATTCTCAGAGCGGAACAGGCCAAGGGAAAGTTACAGGGGTGCAGCGTGTCGATGAAGTTTTCAAGTGGGCGATTTAAGCCGCACCAGCCCAGCCAGTAGCAGCGGTAGTCGGATTATCGCTGCGAAAGCACAAGCAGCTTGTCTGGTATGCCAAAATCGATAAAGTACATCCACCTGCGGCCCTCCGCCCCTCATCTACCGTGGAAATTCGTTTGACGTAAAACAGAGACGAAGACGAACATCCTTTATCGCGGTTTTCAAGCGCAACTTATCTCCACGCCAACAAACTTACGTCAGTTGCGAACCTTCACGCGCCACAGAAAATTCTAGTTAAGTAAAAAAAATCGCTTTCAGCTTTGTTCATTGTGACGATGGATTTTTATTAAGGATTAATGCTCGTGTGAACAACATTTATCAATTTTAATATATATATTTTATTTCATTGATATCATACTATCCTAATACCATAGAATACGACACATGTTTTATAAAGATATTACAAAAAAGGTTTTATAAAAAGTTCGCCAATTCATAATATAATTCTAGGTTTATCAGTAACATTTTAACTAAAATAAATCTTGTTTAAAATCAGCAAGTCTATAAATATTTTTGAGCAGCAGTATGTATAGATTTCACTAAAATATTTTCCGAAGTTATTAGACAAAACAGGTTCACATGTATATATATATATTACATAGCGAAAAAAGAAATATTTAATCCAATGTAAAAAAAGAATTGATTAATAGCTAATTTGTACATGAAAAACTTTCGTCAAGAATCTAATTTTTTATTTTTACGTATCATACGCAGTAGAATATAAACATTTTTATATTTCATCTCAATTTATAAAATTAGATATAAAATTTATAAGAATGTATTACAATGTAATTTGTAAGAATTTATAAAAATACAATATTTGTAAGAATGTATAACAATATAATTTAGAAGAGTTTACAAGAATATAAAATTTATAAGTTTTATTAGAATAGAGTTTATACGAATGTAATATTTATAAGAATGAAATCATTGCATATCCATTTATTCATAATTTTCTAATTAAAACGCATTTCATAAAAAATAATCAAATAAATAGCGCGATTGAAATGAAGATATCTCAGGAGGGAAATTCAAACTTTTTTCATATTAATCTTTGTAAAAAACCGGGGAAATCAATTAAAATGTGAGAAAAAAAACTCGCTCGATATGAAATTGAGATTAAAAGCTTGAGGAGGATGGTCAGGATTCGATGTAAATCATCCCGAGTGATTCGTGAGGCGAGCTCTGGTTTACGAACACGTGTTTTCCTGACCGTCTATAAAGCCCTGTTAACTCCCGAGATCCCTGAAGATCATTACGACTGAACCCAACCGAATACGGAAGAGGCTGCGCAACACGCGGCTGTTTCGATGAGAAATGTTCTGAGAAGGGGAGTTCATCAAGTTTTCACACACGTACACATGCGCAACGCTTCTAGTTCCATGGAACGCGAAATCACCTACAATCCAGTTTAGATCACATATATGTAAAAATTTGCAGATGCAGCTCTTAAATTTTAATTTAGTTAGATCGATTTTTATTTCATTTCTATTTGTAAACTTTAACAACGATGTTGGTCCAATTATATTTTCTAATGTTAAAAAATACAGTCACTCAAGAACGCGTTTGAATACTTATAGGGAAATTTTGTATCAATATATAATACGAAACGTTTTGAAATTTCATTAGGACTGTAATGAGACACGACTATCATGATCATATTGGTAAATTTTGGAACAAATTTGTAAATGTATATAGAAATTGCAACAATTAAGTATATAATGAATAATCGAAAAAACTAAAATATACTTGGCTGATAGATATGTAAAAAGTATATAAAAGTACATTACATTTACAATTTTTTAAAACATTTACAGAAGCATATTAGAACAAAATTTTGATTGAAAATTAATTTACGATAAAATTATTTCACTTGAAGTCTCATTTTGTGGAAAATATAGTGTTTGAACGTATTTAGTCACATTCCCAAAAATTGTTATTCTTCGTCTTATTTTTTATTTTTAAGATATTTCTATAACAATATTTGTACCACGAATTACAGTCCACAATGAATGTATATAATTTGCAAATAACAAATGATTATTCTTTTGCCAACGAGTTTATTTTATACCAATTTAAAAATGTAGAAAAATTATAGGAATAGATAGGTATAACAAGATTTCTCACGTATAATAGAGTGCCCCGTTGTTGAAAACGAGGTCAGTCTGATTCACGAATCGTAGCAAAGAATGAATGCTCGGTTTATAATTTCATTAAAATTAATCCGGTGTTGGAGGAAGCAGATCGTTGCCTAATTGAATTTACGCTTTGTAGACTTTTCTCCTCGACTCTTGGTAAAGAATCGATGAGCCTTGTGTTCTAGTGGAAAGTGTCGAGACGAAGACGAAGAGCCTAAAGAGCAGGCGGCCAGTGGAACGAAGAGGCGACTGTAGTAAAAGAAGAAAAAGAAAAGAAAAGGAAGAAGAAGAAAAGAATACACGGAGAAGAGTAAAAAGAGAAAGACGAGGTGGACGAACGTCGCCGACCGCTATTTATATTCGATGCAGCGGACGTTCAACTTACAAGCACCCCCGCCTTACGACGTATCCTCCACGACTCTTCTTGTTTCTGGTCTTCACGCGATGTACTGTATTTCAAAACGACTGTCTCGGAAGAAAGTTGTAATTTTCTATTACTTCATTCTAAGCATCTTTTGGACACTTTGAACCCTTTGTAATCCCGTATTATCTTTCATAAGTAACGTAAGACCTTAATTAACCTTTCGGGGCGCAGAATTTTAAAACAAGACAAGATTCTAGGTGCATAGAAATTTTATTTAAATTAATATCACTCTGAATGAGTTATGAATATATATTGACCAGATTAATACATACTTTTTTTCTTACTACATTTATAAAAACATAGGAGGAATAAACGTAGGAATTATTACTTCATTTGAAACGTTACAGTGTAAGCAACCTATACTTGACATCGTAATAATAATTTCATCAATTTCATATAATTGAATTAACTTTTTTTCTTGTATGCATAATCAATATATCTAAAGATTTCTAAAAAAACGTAAACAGTAACACGCCCTAAAATTAAATATGTACAATCTGAAAAAGAAGAAAAGAAAGCGGAGCTCACATCGGAAGTTAATCATCCATCCAGTTCGTGTTCACGTCGAAAGAAAATGAAAAGAGTGGAAAGACGTTGAAAGAAGAAATAAGAGCTCGAGGTATTTAGTTTTCTTTGCTCAAGTTCTTCGCTAAGGAACGAATTGGACGAAGATGAGCAAGATGAACCCGCAGGAGGAGAAAGCTGGGTCGTGTAAAAGCAGAGAAAACCATGTATCATCTTTGGTCGTAATTAGAATCCGTTTCGTGGAAACGAAGACGACCGTTCTTCCACTCGTGATCCTGTTGCAGTCGAAAGGCGTGTGCGCGCTTATTAATACGATTACATAATGCTTGCTGCGACACCAGATTTTATCCTCTTACGTGTAAAATGCTTGGAAAATTATTCGAAAGCCTTTAAATTTTGGGAAGATGCTTTGTTAATTATTCTGTTAGCGGAAGAGTTGCAAAAATTGTATTATTTAAATTTTAGTCATTTTTGGATAAATTAATTTCGCACGAGTCTCTTTCTAATACAATAAATATAAGAAGTCGCTATTTAAGTCAATCTAAAGTATTTTACATTTGATTAACTTTTATATAAGAATTAGTATTGGAAATATGATTATTTTAAGAAATGAAATAATTTGGTAGGAGTCTCTTAAATAAAAATCACTATCTGAGACATTTTATTTTCAGAAATTTTTGAACAATTTAATAATAGGAATTGATTCTTTTTTTCCTTTTTTTTTTTTTTTTGAATAATTTAGTTTGATATGAATCTTTTTGTAAAATGGTGCGAGAAACATTATTTGAAATATTTTGTACTGTACCATTTTTGTAATAAGAATGAATTGAAGTAACTGAACCCTCCTAAGGATAGATTAATTTGTTACGAGCCACTTTATACAAGCCATTTCAAATATGTATGTACAATGTACGTACAGTGACTTACGAAAGTATTCGTACAGTTATCCACACCTTTCATGAACATATTACGTGTGTTATATGAAACTTATATATAATTTCAAATACCAACAGATAAATATGAAGTTTCAAACAATTTTGAAAATGTATAGTTAGAAGTTACAAGATATCTAGTACAAATATAGGTACATATATGTATTTTTTACAAATCACAAAAGTATTTAAAGCAGTAATCATCCACGTTATTAATAAATCTGAGTATTCAGTGGGATCGTCTTTGATATTTTTAAACATCAAAACGAGCATTCATACTAACTTTTTATTGAATATAAGTTTAAATATAATTTTCAAATTGGATTCAAATTGGATTTAAATTTTGCCAATATAATTATTGCAATCGCGTCTCATTATAGAGTTAATGAAATTTCAAAATGTTGTATATAATACATATATAAAAGCTTTTTGTATAAATATTCGAATACTTTTGTGAGAAACTGCGTCACCATTAAAAACAGTAGATTTGCAAATAGAAATAATTAAAGAAATATTATATCTATGAAATCCTTTATTTGGTTCGACCATTTGATTTCGATAACGGGTTAAAATTGAAGAAGATCGGTGTTGAAGACTGATCGATCGATGACGACAAAATGTCAACCGGTAGCGCGATTCGTTTAAAAATACCAGGCACCATGAGATGAAAGAAAAAGGACGGTTCAATCGTATCTTCATGCTGCCTATCAACCTCCGTTAACCTCCCGTATCCCTTCCTTCAGTGATTCTTCTCTGTCTCTCGTTAGAAGGTGTGAGACTTAACGATCTCGTCAACTGGCAACACTCCAGCATCTTTTCGCTACGATTTCGCTCTTCTATCTCTGTCCAAGCTTCTTGCTCGGGTAAACTCTAAACTTTAATCCCTCGAGGATGATTTCCGTATGTTACATATACGAACCGTATCGTCCAGAATGGTTTACCTTATAAAACAAATCGTGTAATCAAAATAGTCTTCATTCAATGTCTTCATGGACGCAAAATAACAAAAGTAAAATTCAAAATGTTAAACATAGGATCTACTCGAATTAACGACAAAACAAAATCTCTTTATTTCCCGATTTTGGTCCACTCGTTGAACAAAACCTGTAGTATACACTATACGATATTGCACTTGGACAAAACTAGTGGTAATAATCAAAATCAATTTTCATCTATTCATTGTACATAATTTTCATTTAACTGGATTACATCATATTTCTCGCGACAATACACGCAAGAAACATTTTCATTATTATTTCTTTTACGTTCGTTTGTTTTAGCTTTTTCGTTCCTCATTCTTTGTTCTTAATTGTTATTGCCAAAAAAGTAAACGATAGTTTATGACCATTGTAGTTCGAAATATAATGCTTTACATAGTTTATAGGATGATTTTATCCCATATGGTTATGTCCTATGATGCACGAATACAATCTGCTTATGATTAAGTATGAAAACGAAAATATTCGCCAAAAATTGTCAAAATATAATATAGCTAGATGCTGTTAATATATTTCTTCGTCTAACCTACTGATAATCAAAATGCTGTAACATTGGAGACACATAAAAGCAAGATCCAAACACTTTAAAACGCACGAAACTTAATAATTTACTGCAGGGTACGTATTCTGTAATAAATCTCCGTCGAGAAACATTTCGATATAATGAATAAATAATCGTGGAAGGATCAGCGAATTTTTTTACTTTTTTAGATAGAGATAAGCATGATATACGATTTTGTTATTTATTTTTCTTCTTTAATTTTTAATTTTCATTCTTTAATTTTTAGAAACAGTGGATTAATTTGTTGTCAATATACATATCTATGCTTTTTATATTTCTATATACTCTATGCTTTTACAAACTTATATATACATACTTTTCTATATGTTTTGTGATTATTCGAATTTATGTGTGAAGTAAAAAGCATTTGTTAATTAATCTAACCTTGTTTTAGTCTTCGATTTTTTATATCCCCATAGCACTCTTATTTCAAAACACAATAAAATTTTAAACGAAGTTTCAACAAATATTAGATCTTTTCAAAAATAAGCAAGTATCTGGATTATTTTTGAGCCATAGTGTATTTTATGGTATAGAGGTTGTAATAGATAGGGAGTAAAAGCTGTGTGAACAAGATGAGTATCTGCGACTTAGATGGGTGATTGGTACTGTAATGCAGAATTGATTTTGCGGCAAATTGATGAGTGATGAAAGAAAGATTTATAGAAGGGGATTCGTGAACAGTTTCGTTGTTGTAAGATAGCGTCGATATTGATATAAATATTATAAATCGAACCTTGTTGCCATATTTTATTCGTTATACATTCGCATATAACAAACAGAATAATTATTATACAATGAAAAAATTATCTTGTTTTTTATCATATTTTGTTACCAACGATCTTTTTAGCATGACGAATTACAAAAATATTTTCAATTACCCAATCTTTTACTGTATAAAAGAATAAATTCACTTTATTTTTATTCATATCGTATTATCAAAGTGGTAAAAAGCAGCAAAGCTGTACTTTAGATACATATGATTATTTAATTAATTATAAATGTGCTTCAATCGTAACATTAAACTAACTGAGATGTGATATGATGTACTATTCAAAGTTTAGTAATAACGTAATAAAATTTAATTATTATCATTATTATTAAGAATCTCATAAATATTAGTTAATTAAATTATTAATGTTCTTCAAACATAATAATAAACTGTTAAAAATTAAATTTTTAATTTAAAATAGATTAAAATTACAGTTACTATCAGAAATAAAACTTTCCCGCTTAATTTCGATATTATTTGAAACCATAACTATTATTTAATGAATTATTAATATGTTTCAGTCATAATATTCTATCTTCACTTTAATCATATCTGGCAATATAATTAAGCTAAAAATTGATTCTTTATAATTCTTTATAATTTATTTATTTAAACATTTATAATCTATTATACATTTTCAATATAACCATTGTCTAGACGTTTAAACTTATCTCTAGATACTTTCACGTGAATACTTAATATAATATCGTCTACTTGACATCGAGGAAGTGATCGAGGAAATCTATAACGAAGAAAAGAAAACGGAATCTTAAGAGATAATGAGATCAGCGAACATGTCGCACAGATTTAAATCGAAATTAAATAAATAATTAACCAACCATAATAACTTCTCGATCATAATATCAACGACGTATGTTACTAACAAACCAATATTTCTTTGAAGCAAAAGGATTCTGGAAATCCTATTTTACTTTTGGTTAATTAATCAAGTGGAATAAATCTTCTATTTAATGAATATTATTTTTTGAGTATAATAAAAAGAAATACATATCCTCTTTTCTCAATTTATCTTTTTATTTATTTGAAATCGTATTTATTTAAAAATTATTTAATAATTTAAGAATTACTTATTTCATATTTATTATTTTAATATACACATACTGATTCGGCTTAGTTTACACAATATTTATCAAATTATTTACCTTCCTATTTCACCCTTTCTTTCTTCTAGAAATAATCATTTATTTTTTTATAATACTGTATTATCAACTAAAAATCAAAGATGTTGTTTAAATTATTATTTTAACACATGCAATGAAACTGTTTCACTACTTGCCAGAGAAAACTTTTATGGTTATATTATACGTATGCTATATAAAATATTTTGAAATTTCATTAAGACTATAAACGAGACACGAAAACTGCAATTATATTGACAAAATTGGAGACCAATCAGTATACATTTATATTCAAAGGATAAAGTTCATAGAAATATATAAGTTACGATATAAGCGATTTATTGTAAACACA
Source organism: Bombus sonorus (assembly GCA_029958995.1). NCBI lineage: Eukaryota > Metazoa > Arthropoda > Insecta > Hymenoptera > Apidae > Bombus > Bombus sonorus. Next base: position 3,166,495 of record JARWAU010000008.1, on the reverse strand, counting down.
TATTTATTGAAAAGTTAGTATAAAGTATGAATGGTCATTTTAAAGATATATATGTAAAATATTGTCGCATTGAATAATATTAAAACATATTAATGTAATGAATAATTGACATTTAAATACTTTTACGATGCCTACAAAATATATTCTTGCACTGAACATCTTGTAATTTCTATAGATGTATATTTTCCTGATTTGTTTCAAACATTATCAAAATGGTCATAATAATTAATGTTACGATGCTGATGAAATTTCAAAATGTTTCGTATCTATAATACACATAATATATTCATAACAAGTGTTTACTATCACACAGTTAAATCTTTTTATCTAATTTTTTATTTTGACGTGAAAATTAATTTGTCTGATTAAGGCTATCTTAATCTATGCTAGAAATATAATAGCAGTGTTAAGATTTTCTATTTAGAAAATAATTTTTCTAATCTTAACAATCGATTTTATAATTCTACACTCTACTCGTAACATATCCACACCTTTATCGTTTTCAACCGTATTTCTTTATTAAGACACTTGCAGCAACCCTCCACTTCCTTAATTACATCATGTTTTTGTTTCTATTATTATACTTTTTCGCGTAGTACTAACTATAACTTATTTGCAAATAATCCTTTCACATATTACCACATTACACTATAATAAAATATGCATAAAATTTTCATCGAAATGAAACAAACTTCACTCTCCACAAAAATATCTGTTCTATCAAAGAATTAATGCTTAACCTTTAATATACTTCCATAGTCTCCCTCTCCTGCCACAACCTAGATTTCAGTTGTACAAACGATTGGAAGCCACAGTAGGAAAATATAATAAGGCATATCTTGAATTTTTTTTTATACACGAATAATTTTACAATTCATTGTATGCATCGTTTATTGCAATTTTGAAAATTCAATACGCTATTAAATAATTCTGCGTATGTTATCAAAATCGTTCCGTCGTTTGATTTTAGGATTAAATATATATCGTTTCTGCTATTATGCCTGTTTTAAAATTATCTGTCGTTATAATATGGAGTACGCAAATTTTATTTTTTTTTTTTTCGAAAGATTCAAACTATTTTCTTTTTAGCATTATTGAGTTAGAAATACCCATAAAACCATAAAAATAATCATAAATAATAACCATAATAACCATAATAACAAATAAAAATTTGAATTAAAATTGTGCTAAATTATTTAATTTTATGACGTGTAATCTTCATTTATGTTCTATATTTTTTACGCAGTAAACGTAAATGTTTATACGTAATGCATGAAATGCAAATTAAAACGAAACAAACTAAAATTAAGTAACTTAATCTAAACTCCCGTGGATGATTTACAAATTGGGGCTAGAAGATTATAAAAAATTGGATTACAAAGAGAAGAAAGGGAATTTTGTTTCAGAAGCACTGAAGTGATTGGGCTTTGGTAGGAGTCAATGTGAAATATCATATAGTGACATTTTATATATATCACATTTAAATTTTCGATAAATGAATAAAAGTTCGCGGTCTAACGGTTAATTGAAAGAAAAATTCAATGAAATTTGATTATAAAGAAAAAAAAGTTTGGTTGAGAATCGCTGAATGTATCATAAAATGATTGGGTTCTGGTGGGGTTTAAATGTCATATGGTGACTCACCATCAAATCCAAGCGTCTGCTGTATCTTCTGCCACGCATTATGTGTGTAGTATACATATGTTAGTAAATACGTGTGTGTGTGTGTGTGTGTGTGTGTGTGTGTGTGTGTGTGTGTGTATACCGGTATTTACACCGCGCCTCAAAGAGCTTCAAAATCAACTTCAAATTTATAAGTTATAAATGACGAGGAAAAAACTAGAGACCACGCAAAGACATTGCTCGACATTATTCGTCGTAAAAGGTGGTCTGTATACTCTTAAGAATATCGGTTATCGGATTTCATACTATTTACATTGATTTTGACTTTGTAAATTGTAGATTATTCTTCTGGTTGTGATAAATAAAGGGTAATAGAGAGTATTGTTCTTCATTAAAAATGATATATGTCACACACTTGCGAGAAAAGCGTTTCAACTCGGAAAAATATGTTTTCCAGAAGAAACAAAAAACTGTTTTTGAACATAATCAAATCAAATTTATGGATAAGAAGAATAATGCTTGTACAGCAGACTCAAGTGTATTTTTTCATTCCTGGTTCTTAACCCTTAGAAACCACCCTTCTAGTCAGGACGCAACTCATAATCAGACGTATTTATAGAATAGAGTACAGTGTTATGAATCGGGAAGAGCGAAATATCTGTTATAAACAATACTTCGTATTATTGGCATAAATAAATCAATTTAGATATATTGTAAGTTAACATAAATTTTGAAAACGTCTGTTATAAATTAATCCAATCTACATACAATTTCAAGTATTACCAACATAATTACGATAGTCGTATCTCATTACATATAGCACTATTGAAGTTTCAAAAATTAATATATGTATATATACTACACAGTGAAATGAAATGAAAATGAAAATAGCTTTATGAGTCGCTACACATGATCCATTTGATTATATTTATGATCAACTTGGAGAAAAAAGAATACAGTAACACAAATACCTTTTCTAACCTGTCAATTATTATCGTAACTTACCCTATTCGAATAAATTCATCAATAAACCTACTTCATCCATTCTAACCTGTAGACCGTGAAAATGGTAACGACATATATGAACATTGCCATCAAATATAATATACACAGATTCTTTAGAATTCAAGGTATCGAATGAAACAATAATTTTCGAAAATTTTAGTTATTTTAAACGATCCCTCAGATTTACCACATTTTCCAATGAATTGTAGCCTTATAGGGGTTGCCGAATTGTTCTGTAATCTTATTGTATTTTGAATAATGAAATGTTTTCTTATCTTAATGCAAAGAAATCGAAGTACAATAAAAGTACAATTCTTTTGATGCATTAAAAACTTCAAACCCTTTAAAAATATTCAAAAATTATTTCAAAGTCAGGAACTTTAGAACATCTAATACATTATATGCGGAATATCTTGCACGTCTTGAACATGCCGCGGGGTACATGCTTTTTTAACGATTTCGTGAAATGTACCAGACACTACTAAAAGTTACATAATATTTGAAATTGTTATCAGATTTTTCTATTGCCAGCAGATAAACATTGCAGGAGTGAACACGAAATATTCTACTATCCACATATGAAATGATAAAAATAAAAATACTCTTCTAGTCATGAAATAATATAGAAGTACATGTGTACATATTTCAGAAACAAAATTGTAATCCCAATGAGGTTTTCGAATGATAGAGATTCGGATTACCGAAGTTCAATATATACATATGTAGCTGTTCGATTTCACGTTAGTTTGGTTACAGTCACGTAGATATGTAACGGGTGTCACGATTGTGCCGGCTGGCACGGAAACGACCGGTAATTCCGTCGCGGTAATTAAATCAGGTAATTAGGGCAGCTTCGGTGGCACGGTGAATATCGCTGCTGTGTCTCGTCGCGATCGTCCCTTCGTGCTTCGATGTGTCGTTAAACGTCGCCGGTAAGCGTCGCTATTGTCAGTTATTACTGTCAAACTTACCGGGACGTACGTGTTTCCTTGATATTAACGAGACGCTTTATTGACCTATCTTGGGGAACAGGCTGTTGTCCGTCCGATTCTATTTCTGAATTTACGCGATCACATACAAACTGGCCCCAATGTCGTTTTGGATCGATTTGTAACCTGAGAGCAACAAATAATCGAATCGATTTCAATATGTATTTACTCGTGAATCCATGTTAATTTCGGCACTGAAATTTCTCTTTATGAGAATCAATTAAATACTATTCATAAGAGATTTGTTTTAGGTATATTGTTTATTTTTGTTATTATAATATTTATGTATTCGTGACTGATTGTATACTTGTTTCGCAAATTACTTACATAAACATATTTAGATATAATATACATATCATGTATACATATAATATACATATCATTATTGATCAAAATAGAAAGATTTACATAAATTGATAGAAAATAAAATATTTATCAATTATACGAGAATTTCTTGTAATTACAAAGAAATATGTTTGTCTTTGTTACAAAGTTTTTAAACATTGATAATATTAATGGAACTAATAAGACAGTTAATATTACTATTTACACATATTAATTGAAAACAATATAATTTGGCAAAAGAAATAAAACATAAAAATAAGAGACTACTCTCATAACTTTATTTATTTTATGTGCAACTATAGATTATCAAAAGAAATTTACGATTAGTAATAATTAAGTTATTTTCGAAATTTGTATTATCACTATTCGCTGTATACTCGATATCGATAAATTTTGGTTTAAAACATCTTTTGTTACATAGCTACAAATGGCTGAAAAATCGTATTTTGCATGAAGCGAAACATTCTCTATACATAAAAATGTTCTATGGTAAGTGCTCATACGAAAAATATTCCATCCTTTTAGTACTTATACTATGTATATATACATTTCATTCCACTTTAAAATATTAAAATAACTCGAAGCGCAACGTATTACAATATATCTCACAGCTTTTGGTTTGAAAAATATAGCAAATATATATAATAGAAATATAACAAATATAACACACGTTTAATAGACGTGCAGGAAAAGTGATATATTAATTTGGTCAGTACGTATTCATACAGTGACCAAGAAAGCATTTGTACATCATTGTATTTATTATAGCATTTATGTACATGTGTGCTAATTAATGAAGTCCAACTATCATTTTCTTCATCATCATCATTAAATATCATGCTACTAGAAAAATTTAACACTATGAAGATGATATGTGAAACCTGATCAAGAAATAATTTATTGGAAAATAAAAGTATGTACAAATATTCTTTATAACCACTGTAACTCATCTGGAGCGGCTGTTTTTAAATAAGATTTCTACAACTAGAATCTTTTGTATCTTAAGATTGTGTGCTCCAAAGAGTTAAACGAACAGTTTCTCCCCGCCACAAAGCAAACATGTCGTACACGATTTTCGATCCGACTGACGACGTTTTCACGTCGGTCGAGTCGATCGAAGCACCAACACCGGTAACAACGAGAACCACAGCAGCACGGAAACAAGACGGAGAACGATTCTTCGTCTAACTGTACGCGATCACGTGGATATGTTTATGCCTGCAGTTCATGCGGTGATTTATACTGACATCGATACACCTTTCTCCCCGCATAGAAATGTCAGTAATGCAGTCGATAGAGCGCCGTGAGCTATAATGTATTGTCGTTAATGAATCGCTAAAGGGATCAGCATTTCATTTTTCCGTAGCGACGTTTATGCGCCGCGAATTGACAACACAGTAAATCCCGAACGAATTTCTGTCAGGCTATAGCAACGTTACGTACGAAAAGGTCGTACAGGCGAGATTTGTTCGCAGCCGCTTCCAGGATCCGGCTTCGAGCGTTTTACAGACCCTTACCAGAAATAGATAACGGACTAGAGACAGAGCCTCCGAGCGTGTGTCTATTTTAGAGACGACTTATGTGTCTCACGATGTCGCGAGTATGTACGCGACGTTAATGACACGCGCAAGCGGTGCTGTTCGCGTCTGATGGAAATGTTTGCTTTGCCATTTCTTCGAAAAATATGCTTAAGATTGGAGAAATGCGTTGGTTTATACGGCTGTCTTGTACTAAACTTCCATTCTAATAAGACTTTTATATTATTTTTGAGCTAGTTATGTTTTTCAATCGTTGAAAGAGATCTTAGGATTTCTTAAAGATATCTAACGCAAAGGTACTATTACTATATACTGAATTAAAATTTCTACTGCAAAGCACATTTTGTTTCTATTATATAATATATTTAACTATTTTTACTTTTTTTGCCTAATTACTCTTTTTTACAATACCTTACTATGATATTTCAATCACATTTTTCATTCAGTAATCACATTTTTAAAAGACTAGAAGTGATTTCTTCTGATATCGTAATAAATATTAGATATTTACCATTTAACACTTATATTGTTCATCACATATTATAAAAAATACATATTTCTATATGTATACATACATATATATATATATATATATATATATATATATATATATATATATATATACATGAGGGTGTTTCTATTGAAGTTTGAACTATTGTTTTAAAGTAATCGCCAAAACTCTATAAAACACGCATTGAAAAAAGGAAAATAAATATTCTATCTTACACACTATTTATCACTTACAAAGATATAATTTAAATTTATCAGACTAGTCCAATTGATGAAAACTATAAAGATTAATTTCTAATGTGTATTTAAATATACATACTATATATGAATAATTATCTAGAAGCAATATGATGAAAGTAAAATAAGTATATGTAATCATTAGATTGCAAATGTTGATGCAAATTCATATCTTTACTTTTGAATATTTTGAGTATTTTATTTTTTTTTATATGTACTTGTATATCAAGTGCGCTAATCTCATTTAATGTTTATAAATATTAATTTTATCAAAAATCCTTACATGTTTTTAATAACCATAAAAAAGAGAAAACTATATATAAATTCATTACATTTTAATATCATATTTAGTAATTGTGAAAAGAAGAAAGTTACATACCGCTATTTTGACGCAGTTAGTAGCTTTATTTTTAAAAACAGAATATTGGAAATAATCAGATAACTATTACCCAATCCACCTCTCCTATTCTATCATTTTACCCTCGTATCAATCTCACTCCAAAAACTCCATTTATCAGAAACCTTTCGTCCAATTGTTAGACCAGATAATCGACGTTTCACTTTAACAACAACCACTCCGTGCACTAAGAATCCAAAAGAAAAGTTATCGAGCGCTAAGAGATCCGACAACAATGGCCTCTATCGAGTCAAGAAATTATTATCATTATGATAAACAATTTGCCAATCGTCGACATGGCACGAGTTAAGAGAACTAGCCTCTCTCTCCCTTCTCTCTCTTTCTCTCTCTCCATATATGTATACATACCCTATATGTTGTATATACAGTATGGTACAAAAGTCTTGGGTCATTTACAATAATAATTTCATAACGACAACTAATTATAAATAAAAATAAAAGTATTAATAAATATATGTTTAATATACAGGATATTTTGTTTAATTGGAGATAGAATATCTTATGAAGAAGTTATCAAAAAAATGTTTTAACAAGGTTGTTTGATTCGAAGCAGGAGATCATATGATGAAAGTTACTTTTTCGCAGATTCAGTAACGGGGCAAGAGATTCAAAGTGAACTTCATTCTTTTAAATGGAACTATATAACTAAATGGAATTAATACATTAATCGATCCATCCCGATATTCCGCATAAAAATTATTAACCTATTTATATTGAAAAATGATCAAACATCTGTCTTAGCTTTAATTTGTTATATGAAAGAAGAGAAGACGCGAGATCTTATATACTACATAATCTTGTGTTTACGTTGTAACGTATGAAAGACAAAGATAATGTTCTTGTAACATGTAATTAGTGCTAATAATGATCACAATAAATATTGTGTCTCATATTATATCATTATATTGTGTCAATGTAGTAAATAATTGAATAATTATATATATATAATTTTCAAAGTACTGTATCTACTCGTTGTAATATTTAATAGATAAAACAAACCTTTGGCCAGATTCTGGTCTTTTAATTGTATTCATAAAAGTATGAATTCGCATAAAAATCTGCAGTTTACTTTCAAAAGAAGTCAAGAAATTTGAAAATGTTTCATATAACAGCTGTACTATATCCATAAAAGTTGTCTATAAATATTCAAATACTTTTGCGAGCTACTGTATACTTATATAGACTTATATATACTTAGATATATGAATGAGAAAAAAATGTAACCAAATTATATTTGGTAGGTGGACCAAAACTTTTGCACGATCCTGTACATCTCTCGATATCCCCGTGAGAGTTGTATCACACACAAAGCGAAGGATCCGCCCGTAATTTCAGCATTGCACAACAATAATGATTCCCGAGACAATGGCTCGTATATATTGGGTGGCAAAAGCGTTTCGCGTAGGCCGAGCATCGTGCAGGTAATGCACACACGGATGCACGCAGTCCGTGAGAAATTATTACCATCCACGAGCATGAGGCTACGACACGAGAAATTCTGTTGTCTTTCCGCCGTGAATAACTCCGCACGGCTTGAAATTAATCGTCGAGCGATCTTAATAAGCGCGTTAATGAGCGAGCTTCGCAGTCACCAACCCCTCACCCTCCGCGGCTACTCTTTAAACGATACTCTCTCGCTGACAACTCTTGGCCGCTTTAATAACTATTTTACCTTTAATTAAGCTATTTCTGACTAATCTCATCCCCCAGTATGCTTTACTCTGCTTTGCTGCTTCTTCGTAGTATACATATTCGCTGTTCGACTCTAGAAGGTTTTTGGCATTATTAAATCATTGAATCAAGTATAGCTTGTAATTTTTATTCGAGATGAAAATTTAAAATCTATTTTATATACTACTAAAATAAATATTATAGAAACATAAAAAATAAGTATCATAAAGTTTTATTTAAAAAAATAGAAGTAAAACTTTTTATAACAGTTAATTTTAATAATTTAATTTTATTTGGTCCTTGTATCACATTTAACTTAATTTATATCGCTTATAATTTTTTTTAAATGTATTTTAAATTATGTTTTCAAATAAAAACTATATCAAATAAAACGGAAAATCCGTTCTGTACTCTAAGCCACATGTTTCAAAGTGAGATAAATGTATACCGATATAAATATTGTATAATATGAAATAGCAAAAATTATAGAAATAAGGCTTTTCATAATATAATTAGTTGAGTTTATATACAATGCCATACAAGTAAACATTTCTCTGTTTACAATGCAATAATTATTAGGAGAAATTATCAGATAGTCTTAAAATAATGAAATGCATTCGCCGTTTGATCGTACAGAGTTCTTGAAATTATTAGATTATGCATATTAAGTTCATTCTGTGCATTTTTACACATTAATATCTTTCATAAATGCATAAAAATCCGCGCTCTAAGTATTATTAATCTAAAATTAACTACAAACAAGGGAACACATCGAATTATCTTAAGAAATTCTGTTTTTATACATATCTTCTAAACGTACAATGAAAAAAGATTTGTTTTTTCGCGAAGCATAACGAAAAATCGTAAACTAATGCCTGGAGAAATTATCCGTCGGCATCTGGACGCGAGAGGAACTATTATTTCAGGATTCTTAAGAGAATGCAAGTTATTATCACGTCACTCATTATACCAAGCAGTCAGCCATTATCTTTCCGCTTTTTCCTTCTAAATAAACGACGTTAATTCGTCTTAATGCGACGCATCCGGCGATACGCAAGCCTTGTTCCTCGAAATCCTTCGGAAAGGGAAACGATACGCGCGATGCATCGCTTTTTTCGGCGCGGAAATATTCCACGCCGACGATTCATGATCACCGATTCCGCTTTTCCTTCATAGAAACGATATATCAAGTACATATTACGTGGATACTCGTGAAAGTTTTCAAATATCGTCAAAATTTGAGAATACTGAGAAAATTGAAAATATTCAAAGAATGGAGATCCAGCGTGATTTTTTCATATTTTCGCTAAAAAATAAAACAAGTTGATAAAAGAAACATAAAAATCGAGTTAGAGAACATAAAAGGTTGCATTTTTCAATAAAATTTATATTAATAAAATTTGAAAATTTGTCAAGAAACCGTACATTTTATTTTCGGATTTTGTTCAATAGTATATGTATTTATATTGTGTTGCGTATGTATTTTAAATATACGTCCATTTTATAAAATCCCCATTAAAACTTGTAAGCCTATTTTCCATCTTTCACAAACGTCTAGAAATTCGAAGATATGGAGAAAAAAATTCATGTTTCTTTATTTACAAATTTACACTTGATCGTATATTTTACATATTCTTTATTTTATATTCTATTCTCAAATCCTTTATCGGAACTAGCTATAGTTTTGTAATTACTATTTAATCAACAAAATTTACAAACAAATACAATTTAAAGTTTCGCGTCTAGTTTCAATCTTGGAATTTCAATAACACGGTAATGAGCACAACTAACGTAATTATATTGGAAAATTTTGAAACAAATCTGAAAATATGTATATTATATATTTTTTCTCCCATTTCTAAAAATAGAAATAAAGCTTTTCATAATAACTAGAACTTAACGTTACATAATAACTAACTTGAATTTACAAATAAATAATTATATTTATATTTATACTCGTCATAATTACCAGGAGAAATTATCGGATAATCTTGAAAGAGTAAAATGAAATACGAATAATTTATACACGTATTCCACATCCTCGATTTGCTTTCATCGCGTGAAATCACTTTCGTTCGATACACGATCCTCTCCTTTCACGATGTTAGTAATGCATGATATTCGATCAACACTTTTCGCGATTTGTCACATGCATGTCATGCTCCCCCGACGTTCCTCTATTATATTCCTTCGCACACGTGTAACCGCATAACATATAACACTTTGAGGTTATCGTTACTAAATCTTGATCTTTCAGACCAGCGTCAAGTAAAACGAAACCTTGATATATACCGTGTCCCCATCCACGTAGCAACTTCTTGTTTACGATCTCTCTATCCACTTACTAGTTTCGATTTTTCGATAATTCTCGACTTTTCGTAGTATTCACAATATTCGAATTAAAAATAGATTTATCAAAAATATATGGTTTATTACGGGGAAACCTATATAAAATCGTACAGCAGAATAAAAACTGTAATATCATGCGTATTCGTCAACAGAAATCTATTACAAAATACATACTCTGCCTTGTTTGCAAATATTTCGATTTTACTTTCAGCGATTCTTCAGCGTGTATTATGGTGTCGCAGTAATTTGGAGGTGTAAGTTAGACAAAAAAATATGTTGACAACATGTATTTACATTATATTTGGAAAATTGGTGCCTATCATTTCCATCTTCGTATTTATTAATATAGTCGTTTATCAAAACAAGGCCGTGTCAGGACAAAATTAAAATTAGTTAAAAATAACGAATATTGTGATTCATGAATTTTCCCTTTAAGGTTACTATTTCGTGTGAAAAGGTATTAAGGTACTTGTGTTTAAAAATGATCAATTTGAAAGATATTGTACGTATAAAGATATACACTTATCGTATGAAAGACAAGGGAAGATTTCACTTTCAAAACAGTATATATTCTAAGTTCCTGTTCTCTTTATATTTCATAGGTAAATTCAAGAAAATTAAAGTTAAAATTAAAATTAAACTTCCAAACTGATGATTTTTACATATATTTACCTTAATACCTTTCTGTAGAAAATAAAGAACTATATCGGTTGATGCATAAAAAAATATGTAGTTCTTCTAAAAAGAAAAAAGTGGACAATGTTAATGACCTTGAAAGATAGCGAAAGATTTCATTAAGGGTAAAAACATGAATCATAGTTTTCGACGTTTTTAACCAACCAACATCGTATCCTGACACATTTTTTGCATCAATGAAAATAATTAAAATATTAAGCAATCCAAAATAAACGAAACATCCTATATAGTGAAAAATAAATAAAAATGTTGGAAAGGCTGTCATTTTGTCCAATAATATAAAGGTGTGGCCGCACTCGACAGCAAAAATACCACCACTCGACACTAACTAGTGTCGGACAACAGCAGCGCAATGGTTAGCGCCTTAGGTTACGAACGTTCGGAACCCGGATTTAAATCCCGGCGACCGGAGTCCAATTTTTCTTCCGCGGCATCAAAAATGAAAAGGAAAATGCAGCAATACTCCAGCAGCGACACCGGCGACCCGCAGCAGAACCTGTCTCACCCTACACACTAGCAGTAGCACACGATCACAACTATATCCCGGCCGGCAACAAACAAACATGTACACCTCAAAGGTATATTTAAATCAAACGAGGAAGAACATCAGAGCAAGAGGAAGAGCAAAAGCAAACTCATTTACGCTAAAAGATCTTCATTTGACAAACACAATTGAACATTCGTAGAGATTAGACCAAGCATCTAGCCCCTTAGTCCTTTGCGCTCGAGAGGCGACAGTTCCTGTTTATGCTAGATTTCGACATCTCCAATTGATGAGAGCGCAGTATTGGTTCCGTAAAGAAGTTCCATAGCTCTTTAAGTTCTTTGTTAATATGAAGTGCTACACTTTCAAATGGAGATAAAGTACTTAATCCCAAATCCCTCTGAAACTACGGTTCTGACAACGTGTCCAATGTTGGTTCGGATTCGATGATCAGGACAAAAGTATTATAGTTTGGAAGTACTAAAAAGATGGTTTTCGGAAGTGAAATTAGCTCAGATGAAGATGAATTTGATGTTGAACTGTTGAGAAACGAGATCGATTGTATCCATGAAAGAATTATTGATAGAGAAAATGAAAGTAGTGATGGAGATAGTGATACTGTCATCACATTCAATTTGGCAAACATGGCATAATGTCACCAAGGAAGAATTTTGGCCAAACCAAGGATACATCTTGGTGAATGCTTTATAAATTATCATAAAAAAATACAGTAATTAATATTACAAAATCATATTTTCAAAGATGTACATATAGATAAGTTATTAGAATATAATGTTTTAGTAAGTTAATTTGTATATAAAATCATTTTATGCTACCTGTAACACACGCGTTACATATGCGCTAAATCATTTCGAGCTGCTACTTGGCCCGACTGAAAAAGTCCTCGAGCGCAAAGGGCTAGAATGCTCAATAGTTATTCCCAGGTCAGTCTTCACTCGACTTCGTGACAACGATGTTTGCTGTAGAAATTATAATTATATCAATCAATTATATAAATGTAGTTTTATAGAGCATCCAGATATTCGATTTCCGATTCGAATGCTAGTTTAGACAATAATTTTATTAAGGTGGGGAAGAACGAGCATTCGTTCGCTTGATCTATATCGTACGCGTATACGTACACGCGTGAGCCACAAGAATGAGCGATTTGCGGCATTACGATCAGTTCTTGGATGAGGCTGCCAATGAACTGTGAGCATCATTTAGAAAACCTGAAACCTGCGGTTAACTCGCATGTACCAGTTTTTTTTTCGAACCAAAGAAGGATGTCGAAAATATCTTATCAGGACTTCAAGATAAAAAAAAGGCCCTAATTGTACAGGAGTTTCATTTCAAATCACGACCGCTCTGGATAAGTTATAAACACGTGCTGATCAAATTAATATACGTTTTTTTCTGTGCGTTTGTTAAACGTGTGTTGATCATATCTGTGAAAAAACAAAATCGGCGGGATTTATTGTCGCTAGCTTCAATTTGCCTTGCTTCAATAGAAGAAGATGTCATAAATGAAAGTTAAATTGTATCAGGCGATGCATAATATGCAACTACTAATTTTATGAACTCGAGGTGGTGTTGGGTCCGTCGTCATGATACTGCTATCTGCTGGCGTATAGGTCCCTGTGAGGTAGTGCTGCTGGTGTATAGGATTTCTATCTTCATTCATTCGTGTTGTCTTCTTTCTCAGTTAGGAATCGTGGAGAAAAAAGCGGACTACGAATGCCAGGATTTAAATCTGGTCTGGAACGTTCGTAACTAACAGCGCTAACCACTGCTCTATCGTCGTCCGGTCATAGTTTGCTGTCGAGTGCCGCTACAAACTTTTGTACATCGGTGCATCAGAAAAATGCAACTGCACTTTTTTAAAAATGGAAACCTATATTTTTGACTGCACTAACCGGTGTAGTTCCTTGTGCTTTACATAAAAGTACTAACATACCTATGTCCTAAAGTTATTCATTAGGAAGTTATCGAAGCTAACAGTTCTCTGAATTATTTCACTTTCTCAGCAAGTGTTCTGGAGTACTTACGTTACAGCAAGTATTCGGACGGTTCTCCATTGCAGTCCAAGTACTTTTTCATCCGCTTTTTGACGTTGCGCAACACATTCCTGATGTCCCTTTCCGTAATTTTGGATATTTCTTGTTGAATACGTTGTTGGAGCTCTTCAAGATTAGTAATGAGGTGCGAATTCACCATATCTTTTCTTCATCCATAAAAAGAATTCGAGTGGTGTAAGGTCCGGTGATCGCGGTGGCCATAAGATCAGTCTTTGTGTGCCAATCCATTTCGCTCCATAAGTTTTATTTAAATATCTGGCAACTATATGTGAATTGTTGAGGTCCGATGACCTCACACCGCTCGACTCTTGTTTCATAATTTACGATCCAACTGTATTTTTCTATGATTAAATAATTTTTTAAACTCAAAGATAAAATGAAAAAATTATTATTATGTATAATATATCTATCAGATTCAAATATTATATACAAACATTTCCATAAAATATTAATAAACATATCTGTTTGTTGAAAGAAAAGTAAGATTGATACAAGAAAATTTGAAAAGTAGGTTTAAATATGCAGATAATGACAATAGGCAACAATAATATCTAATGACTGTTGTCTCGGATTATGACTCAAAAAGCGCAAAACTAAACGTTTTCAAATCTCTCCAAATTCTCGCTATTGACAAAAAATTTCCAACATCAATTACCAAATCGTTTCTGACCCACAACTCTCGCAAATCTGACAATTTGCGTCCTACTTAAAGGGCAAAGTTCGTTGATCAACGTAACCAAGACCAGAAAAAAAGAGAACGAGAAGAGTATATACAAAAAAAAAAAAAAAAAAGTAAAGAAAGAAAAGAGTTGGTTGAAGCCAGTCGAGCAGCGAGGAATTGAACCACTCCTGATTTTAATGGTAGACGAACTTTGCCGCTCGCGAAGTTTGAAGTTGCAGGTAACTCGATTAATGGATACTCGGTTTGCACGGGGTTACTCGTGGCCGTGTAATTGAGTCTAATTCACACCGAAACTCGTGATTAATGATAAAGCTAACTCGCTAAAATTTCCACGGTGTATGTACGTCTTCCTCCCCCTCTTACTTGTACCTCTTACTTGCTATTAATGAGTTATCGATTTTCGAGTAACCGTCGAGGCTCGATGAAATATTCATTCGTCGAGACTAATTTCGATCTAGCTGTTTCTGTTTGAAACAGCTTGATGCATACAGTCCTTCGTCGACGCATCGAGCGATGATAATTAATATTGAACGTTGCACTAATGGCACGCTGCACGCGCGCTTCAAGATGATGAAAGAGCGTGCCTTCGCCGGTAAAATTAATTGTTGATCAAATTCTGAGATTGGTAAGAAGGTGGGGAGTCATATTCTTGAAATATAGAGCAACTATGAAATAGAATCTTTTTCTGTTTTATTAGGGAAAGTAGTAATTTTAAGAGAAATAAATTTGAATTCTTTTAATCTTATTTAGTCGACTAGGATGTTGATGTTAAGTATTGTAATAATGCAGAACAAGTAATCCCTTATTAAATGTTTTAATAAGACATTGTTTAACCCTTTCGTTGTGGCATCTAAACAACGAGTAAAATAATTAAAAGATTCAATTGGAAGATTTTTATTCACTGGAAGTTTCAATAACATAAAAAGAAGAAAATGTGGAAAATTCATACGAAACCTCTAGATTTACAACTTTTTTTTTAATGTATTAAACAGATCATATACACAAAATTGTATTTATTATCTTAAACGTCCTCATAATGGGCATAAAATAACAAAAATAAAATTCAAAAGTTCAAATGTAATACTCGAAGTAGCAATAAAATAAAATCTTTCCCTTCTCTGATGTTGATTCATATGTTAAGTAAAATCTATATAATCTGATCAAAACTAGTAATAGTGATATTGAAAATCGAATATCGAAAATCATCAACTTTTTGAGATCTACAGCCAGTATAGTTACATACATCTGCCACATCTTATTCATTGTACATAATCTTTATTTAACTGGTTTACGCCATATTTACCATGACATTATACGCGAAAGTTATTTGCATTATTATTTCTTATACGTTTGTATGCTTTAGTTTTTTTATTCACCGTTCTTCGTTTTTAATTGTTATTGGAAAAAAATTAAACGGTAGTTTATGAACAGTGAAGTTCGAAATGCAATTTAATAGTTATAAATAATTGTTAGTAACAATGACTGCAATTAACGTTATGCGCCATAACGTATTAATATAATCTCCTACTTACGATTAAATACGAAGACGGAAATAATCGGCAACAATTTTCATGCAACCTACCTACTGCTTATTAAAACGCTACAATACACTTTGGAGAATCTTCAAAAGCAATATTAAAACAGTTGTATACACAAGAAACTTAATAATTTACTACACTGTACGTGTTTTGCAATAAATCTCCATTGACATCTTCAATATGGTGGAAAGTAATTGCCAAATGACTCCCAGTTTTTTTAATCAGTTATAGAGATAAAAATGATATAACCTTTTACCCTGCTATAGAAATTGATGCACGACGATATTTGCATTAGAGATTCGAAACTTGCTCTATACAAGGTGACAAGTCTCACCATAGGCTGTCTGTACAACTTTCCCTACAGATTGCGATTATATATAGTAACACAGTAACGTGTATACTATCCTCCTATCTTAAACCTAGAGGTTAACCAAAAACTCTATCCTCCACATCTACAAAGCACATAATCTGGAGATAAACAAATTCCAAGCGAAACAAAAATCAATTTTGGTGGAGTCAGCAATATTTCATACAAGCGAACCTTGTAACTTTTCATAAGTATAGTGTCTACAGCAAACTGCGTGTATTTGCAAGTGCTCGCAGCCACTATTTGCGTCGCGGCAGGCTGTGCTCGCGATCTATTATGTATCAAGCTCAGATGTGTATATCACCATGGTATACAGGACAATGATAGATCAATGCGACACGCTCGGATTAATGGGTTGTATACTTATACGTATACACAGACCAGACGTTATCTTTACGTATACACAGGCGCTCGTATTTTCCCCTCGTGCTCCCTTCCTATAATCGCGAGCCGTGTTTCTACGTCAAAAGGCCAGTTTCCATCTGGCAAAAGTCATTCTGATAATCGCTGCTCGATTTTCTTGTCCGACAGCAACCTGTTCTTTCCAAAATGAGATCAGTTTGATCAACGATTTATTCGTTAATGGCATTGTTTGCTTTAACGTAGTTTTAGATTATTATTTGAACATTGTAAGTGATATATATATTATTATATATATATATTAGATATATATATTATCCAGAAGTTTCTTTCGTTTTATAAGGAAATAATAGATATGCTAAACATTTTTTGTTTTATATTATTTTATTGAAATAGAACGAAATGGATATATGGATATATATATATATATATATATATATATATATATATATATATATATATATCGTTAAAATCATATCGTTCGTAAAATCATAATCACATATCGTTAAAATATAATACAATTCATTCACCATCTTTATTAAGAAAAAAGAAGTGAAAACGTACAAGATGCAACATTACCAAAATTACATACATCTGTTATATATTTATATGAAATCATAAAAATAGTAGGCTTGATATTATAGTAATATGTATTTCGTAGGTTCTACGTAAGCATCAATAATTCTGCTACCTCCTTGGCGTTAAAAAGAACTAAGTTTGTAATTTCTAATGTAACTTTATGACCAGATTTCTATGAAATAAATATTTTAATCTTTTAAATTCCTTTTAGAAATACATTAACTATAATTGTACTGATTTATAAATATAAATAATCCTGTGGCAAAGTGCGATTTTGGTTTCTTCGGTAAATTAAGTACATAAAATTTAATACTTGTATGTATATTGTTGTCAATGACTCTCTATAGTGGATTTTGTTATTTTGAACCTTTAGTATTTTCGGCTTAAAATATTATATAATAAAGTGTTAGAAATATACTATTCATTGCAAGGAGTACAAAATATCTGATCGATAAAATTAATCTTTTCAGTAAAAGACAAAAAAATTTGTATCAGATGTTCACTGATTAAATGACGTATACATGTCCAACCATATTTGTATAGAACTTTAGATATGTTTCATTTAAAATTAAATGCATTTAAAACCATGGAAATTCTCAGAATCATTCGTATTATTTATCTTTTCCTTCATTTGCAACGAGACATTTAAATAAGGGAAGGTGTTTCTATATTGAAACATTTTAGTAAATTTCTAGTAAATTTTTCATTATATAATATTCGATGCAATTTTCTATTTACAATTATGATATGAAATAAACGAATATAGATAAATGAGATTGTGAGAAAATAAACAGTTTAATGGTATACTTTCGCAATTTCAAAGTGTGCTCTGTTAACATACTGTGTCTGAGGAATTGCAAGCTGTGATCTTCCACATTATGGTGCAATTTTACGCAATCTTTCGCGGATTGCTTTTCAACGAAGAATGATGAGTCAGATGCTCACAGAAAGAGAAACTATATTCTTCTT
Organism: Bombus sonorus; assembly: GCA_029958995.1. Classification (NCBI taxonomy): domain Eukaryota; kingdom Metazoa; phylum Arthropoda; class Insecta; order Hymenoptera; family Apidae; genus Bombus; species Bombus sonorus. Next base: position 3,148,057 of record JARWAU010000008.1, on the reverse strand, counting down.
TAAATAAATATTTCTGCTTAGGCAATATTGCAATAATAATATTATGTTCTTGATTAATAAATGAAACCTATTTTTATTTAGGACAATTTTGACAATTTTCTACATACCTTCGTATATAGAATAAATATATAAATTCGTTGTAATTTGACGCATATAAAAATCCTAATTTCTGAGAAGTTAAATTTTATGAAAACTAATAAAGGGAAGAATAAAGGAATGAAATTAATTAGTAAAATATACGTCATAATATATATATATTAAAATTTATATTATATAAAGATATATGTACATATATCTTTTTATTCATTTATTATTTTATTATTAATTAATTTAAAAAATAAATAATTATTTTATTAATTATCTTCGCCTGCTTACTATAATATACGTTATAATATTTGGCAAACAAAACTAATTTCAATTTAGATTCTAAATCTTTTATAATATTCACAAAAATATAGAATTTTACAAATATCCGTAATCTATTTATCATGTATTTGTGCAGGATGCTGTTTGACAAATACTGTTTCCAGTTAGATATCAAATATACATATGTCGGAGATGAAAGGACACCGGCCTCCCCCGTTGGAATTACTTGGAAAACCCCAATACTGTAGCATTTACAAAATAACCCAAAAAATAGTCGTTCGAGATTTGAGATAATGAGCTTAGGCTCGAGGCGGCAACTAGTCGCCGAACGTAGCCGCGGTCATGGTATGAACGTTTCACCTAACAGAGGTATAGTATTGCATAGCTTAAAGAATTAGGCGTATTGACACTTAACAGTAAACATTCTAACGGCCCCGTGGCTTGCCATACACAGACCCTATTGTTCGGGCAAGATGATCGCCAGAAGTCGATGCATCATTCACAGTATATGTTCAGCTAGCCCGAGGACCCGCTATAAATCTTAGAATTTAGTTAACTAAGTTCCTAAAAATTGACTAACAGTCTTTATTCTATCAGCCCGTAAATCTGTCACCTATTGCGGGAAGATACGGGGGATCTGCTTTCCTCACGCTTCCCTCTAGGAACTTTCTCTCAAGGGCGGCTAGCATCCTTTTCTAACCACCAACATAGAAATTAACCAATTAATAGCAACGTCCATTTCCCTCACCTTCCGAGCGGAGGTTTTCCTCGACGAATCCGATGATCTCGTGCCCTTAGGCACACCCCGTCATAGTTTTCCTCTGCAGCGTCATCGTGACGGAAAGTCATTCCCTTTCTTGCAGTCTCGTGAGTCAGTTATCTAGTGTCTGTACGATCGGTGAATAATCCACGTTTCAATAAAGAGTTAGCCAAGTAATCCTTGTATCGCGAGAAGTAAGTCGAGTCCGACTTAGACTTTGGAGCAAAGTACATCTGTTATCCCGTTGACCACGGATTCGTTATCGAACCTAAGGTCATTGTCATTAGTGTCTAATTACCGCGGCCACTTGCCAATCTTGTAACATCCATACTTGTGTTAATAAACGCTACCTCGATTGTGTGACAACGATGAATAATTCCGGGGAAAATTCATTACACGCCCCTAACCCAAGTCTTAACGATGACCCGACACATATATCTACAATATATCAAGTATATGTAGAGAAGAATCTGGCGTTGCTTAGATAATAGCAAGAGTGCCGTTTAAATGAATATCATGATTAGTTTTCTTTCTAGTATTCACATCAGACTTATTTCACTTATACTTTGCTAATTGATTCAAATACTCATTCAGCTTTCTCATGTATCTCACATTTATATCATAAAATGTCACGTCTCATAAACTGTACTATTTTCTACTAGCTCGGTACTATTTCATTTACTCGAAAACTTATTGCCAGGGGTAGTATCCATTCGTTAATGCCCGAATCACAATCTCACTTCTCCTCTTCCCACTTCTATGTTTCGGGTCTCGCGGGGCGAATACGTGGGCGAGCTTTGAGCGCATCTGCATAATCGTACGTAAATTGCACGAGACATCGCGCACGGTAATATATTGCGGCCGGAGGGCCGCGTTCATATGCAAGATATGCGCGGATCCGCGTCGACCAGCGTGTACGCGCTCGCACAACGCACGCGAATTCACATTATATACACGATGCAACGGTAAAGCGGCGCGGCGCGGCGACCGGTTAATTCAGTTAGCGGATACGAAACGGAAGGCTACGCGAGGAAGTTCGATTCCACTCCACACTTCTCTCCTATTACATGTTCAAACATTTATAAAGGGAGCTGTTGCATGTCCAAAAGCAAACAGATATACGGAGGAGGATAGATCTTCTTGGTGGTTGGAAGCGCGTTTTGCGAGTTGCATGTCTTTCGGGGACTTTTATATGAATCATTTCGGGAATGATGACTGTTAGCAAATGGTACGCAGTGATAAGCTCAAGTACATCGCGATGTTTTGTATGAATAACGTAGATGCAATACTCGAACGACATTAAAACCTGAATCGAAATTTAGATTTAAATAAGAATAAATAGAATACCTATACTACAAGAAGTAGCGGGAATCAAGAAACATAGTAGATACAAACAAAAAGGAAGTGAATGTTGTTATATGTTAAGACGAAATTTATATTATAACGTTGAACAGGTATATGAATTCTTTACTTGTTTCAAGATTCTATAATCAATATCTATTTTTATAGATTTTATAGGTTTCAAACCAGGGCTCTATTGCACAAAAATTAACCATTAACAATTATTAATTACTAATAATTAATTACTAAATAATTAATTATTAATGTAGATTGTTTATTACTATGGACGTAAGTAGACTTCAATAGTTTATGGAAACGTGTATTTTTATAGAACATTCGATATTCTAAATTTCGATAGGAATATATTTTGTCTTGACTTAAGCGAAAATATATGACACATTATAAATGAATTTGTGCTGGAGATGAAGAATATGTAAAAAATACTTAAAACTTATTTCAATTTAAATTCTAACTATGTATATCTAAATAACAGAAAATTTCATTTTTATTATATGTATGTAGATACTTATAAAATATCTCGCATTACAGTTATATACTTTTGTACGCGTTCCTATATTTATATTTTCATATTTTAATTGCATACTCAGATATATTTTAAATGCATACACATTCGAAGTCTAATATAACTATCCTGTCTTATGCAGCAAAAGTTTAGTCGATAGTAAAAGATCTTTCCTCTTCTGAATTGTTCAGAGTTAATCGCATTTTAATGTAAAAATACTTGAATATTATAACATTCAAATATATATAGTAATACAAAATTATTTGAATGTTATAAAATCCAAATACTTTGTTTATTATATATGTCATTTTTTAGATTGGACTTACCACCATGGTTTGGAATATGTCAAAACATTTTTAATGTTACAGCTGATTTCGTATTACTTACCTGAAACAAAAATATAAAATTCAAATTAATTAAAACAATAGTGATGCATAATTTATATAACATAATTGGAGAATTTTATATTGTAACTTTTTTATGGTTTCTTCCTAAAAATATTGTTCAAGAGTTAAAAGTTAGTGAAATTTTCATAATAAAAATTCACTTAGTTTTAAAAATTTTTGCGATAATAATGGAACTTCTCAGTGAAATATGAGCATAATTCTTAGCTGCAATTATGATTGTAATATAAATTATGATGTAATTATACAATCAGATTGTGGATTTTTATTCATTTATGTAACATCTAAACGTGTAAAGGTATACAAAATATATGTAAAATTTAAAAACATATAACATGTCCAGGGTAAAGTAATCGTTACAAAATTCAGTGGGCGAGACATCTCTATATAAATTTAATTTCCTTAATTACAAACAAAATATGAAATACATGTACGTGAAGCTATGAAAATTTCATAAAAATCCATAGTTTAGTTATAATCAATAAAATTTTTGTCTGCCTTACTTTTTAACAAAGAACGGGAGGGTAAGTTTCATCGTACATTGATAATTTCATATCTATTCTATGGTTTCTGTTCTCTTATTACCAGTACTGTAGATTATTGTTCATCGAATCAGTATTGTTATAATAGAATGCAATAACAGCGAATACATGATAATATTACTTGCAACAGATACTCATCATTTTAGTTAGGTATAGTTGGGAGAAAAATGATATGTTACAAGAAAAAAGATATAATTCCAATAATTTACCTATTACAATTAAATACATTATTATCTATTAAATACATATTAATATTTAACGAATATACTAAAATATACTAAATAATACACTACATAAATACACTAAAAACAAAGAAATAAGATAAAAAAGATAAAAAATCAAGTTGCCTTGCAAAACGAAGGTGCAATTGTATTTTGATATAAAAATTTACAATAAATAAAAAGTTGATTGAAAAGAAATGTAACGATACAAACATTCTCCATGAGAGGAGGTTTATTATCAACTCAATAATCATTTTGTGAACAATATTTCTTTTACTTTCACTTTCAATATATCTTTCAAAAGTGAATATATATTAGATTCTACCTGCTTTTTTTCTGCACGCAAAACAGAAAGAAAAATAGTGGTTGCAAAAGGTATTTGTACATGCTCTCATTTTGCAGTCGAGCGTCTTTTTCTTAGATTTTATATTTCATTTTCATAATAGAAAATTTTTGCGATCACGTGAAAGTACTACTAAATAACATGAAATTTCTAGTAGCTGGATTTATTTAACTATTAGATATATAACGCAATAATGTATTATTTGCAATCAATGTATAAATACTTTTTGTAGCGATCGTATGTATCAAATAAAACTGAACGCGCGTAGTGTTAATTTTGATAAAGTAAGGGATCATTAATCTTCAACATTTTTGCATTTTTGTCTGGTAATATACACGAGCCTTTATAACTCACTATAAATCACTTGTTCGTGTTGCCACATTGTTGTCACATCAGAATACAAATATTTGCTGAAAAAGAGAATGCTATTCAATAAAGTAGAAGCTGGTAAAGATTATCGGAAGTCTGTAATTTTGGAGTAAAATCGAACATCTCACACAGAAACACCTCTATTTTTCTATATAGTGAACTCAAATAACAAATATCTATATATCAAACATAACCTATACTTTTAACAACTATATACATGTAAATATTAAAATACGTAATTTATTTTTCAAATGCATTATTATTCAAATAATGTTATTTAGGGCAAAGTAATAAAGCAAACAACAAATAAAGTGATATAAAAGATTATTTCGATAATATTCAATTCTGAATCTTCCGAACGTTTCAAACATGGATGCCACGATGTTTTCCCAATTTTTGATGCTCGTTAATAAACAGAAACGATCATAAAGGATAGTTAATAGGGCGGTGACACGTCACAGCTTTAATTATCGCGGTCTTCATGCCCTTTTAGTCGAGCAACAGCAGGGGCCACCATGATGCAGTGTAAATGAATTTCGCAATAAAGTTGCAACGGGCAAAGGGTGGCCGTAAAATGAAATAAAGCGTCGCGTCGCCGTGGCTCGTCTTTATGCTTGGTTCGCGCACCGCCGCGTCTCGCGCATAATAAATCACCATTCGCGGCGACATGCGCCTAGAAATCACCGAGCTGCCGCTACTTTGCGTGAAAAATGTTCAAAGAACGTACGATAAAGAACGCTCGGACAAAGAACCTTCGGAATAGACGAGCCACTCATGCGAACGAGTCACAGATCATTTTATATTCACGAACTGCTTTCGATTGTTCTCTGTCTCGAGAGTTCATTTTTCCATCGTTTCACTTTTGTTTTACAATTTAACGATGATTTTCCCCTTCTTGTGATTACTGATCGTATGAGGGATCGATTGAGGATTCCAGTAGCAGTACATGAAATTTTCCACGTGCTTACTACATGATGTACAGTAGTTCATGGAAATGTTTGAACACTTATTATAGAAACCTTTTATGTACGTATTACTAGTTACTAGATATTAATTATGTGTATATATTCTTAATATACATATTACTAATGTACATATTACTTATGTACATATTAATTACCTACATATTACTAATTACTGCTTACTGCGGATATTTCATATCTTCATAAATATAGCTAAAAAATGTAACCGAAATAGGAAATTGTTTTACTTATTAAATATTATAGAGTATATTCTACTTTGACTATTTTATATATTTATACATATTACGTGCATTCTGTGCATTTTTGCATCTTAGAAACTGATATAAATACATAAAAATCAATGGTCTACTACTTAAGTTTGTGTTAATATCAGCGTATTTAATTAAATTACGTAATTGAGAAATAACGACAGGTTATAAAAATATTTAGAGTCTACATAACGCGAGATGAAAATAATATTTTAATAAATTCAACTATTCATTATATTGATTGAACTTCAATTCAATGGGATGATTTTTAGTACCTATTATATGCTCAAGATTTTGAAGATGCCATTCTGGTTGTATACTAATTTTTTATCAAATATACGTTTCTAATAAGTATCTTGTAATTTCTATATACATTTTCAGATTGGTTTTAAGTTGTAGTTAATTTCAATATATATTGAAATTAATGTTAAATATATTTAATATTTAAACGGTTATAACATATTACAATTTTACTACTTTTTATGTATTCCATATTTTATGAATAACAAAATATTTAGAAACTTCGAAGAAAAGTATCGAGAACATTATGATTAATTTTTACACTATCAATATTCCACCATATTGTGAGTTTCACTTCTGACTATCAGAATGAGTTATTTAAAAAGTGGTAAAATTTGACAAAAATTATTCTTAATGTAAGCTTTTCAATTTTGTATTTAAACATTTTTTTCATAATTTCAATGTTGTATTTCCACATTATTGTCTGCAAAGATCTGTATTAAAATTATTTCGAATTGAGAAATATTGCGAAGACATTTATGTACGAAATTAGAAATATGCACGAAGAATTACATGTTTAAATGAAGTTGCATTTTCATTGGTAGTTAGAAACAGCTTACTTTCTGTCTTTACGTGTATAATACTATGATATTGCTAAAGAATTCTAAGATTGAAATTGTTTATAACATCCTAATAAATATTCTGTTTCACAAAATTACAATTTTATTTATCGTTTTTTCTTTTCCTATGTAATTGTATAATGTTATTCTGTTCTTTACTCTGTATTCCATACTATATTCTCTATGTTGTATTCTATACTCTTAGACATCCTTTTATAAAGATAGAATAGATAAATATTAAAAAGTTCGGAAGTGCGTAAGTGAACAGTTTGCATAGTGTTTGTGAATATGTTCGTGAAACATACTTCTCTGAAGCATCTATTAGATTCCCTAAATCTAACCCAAACCAAGTAAATAAATTATATGCAAACATTGTTTACGAACACGTTTATTGACGAGTATGCACCTTAACATTTCACGCTATGAAGTATGAACAACATGGTTCATGTAGCATAAAATATTTTTATTTTTCGTACCAAGTGCCTACTATGTTTTCAAAGCTTAGAATATGCTATGCCAAAATGACATTTTGAAATTGCGAATTTAAAATAGACTTATATCTAAGATAATATAGATAAAATTAGAAATTTTAGAAATATTCAATTTTGTTCAGTTAAGTTTAAGTTCAGCTTCTTCGTTGAACTTTGATTAATAAGTATTTCACTTTTTAAATTTATTATTTTTGTGTATTATATGAACCTAATCGACAATTTGAATAAATATATGATTCGGGAATAGTATTCTTATTTTATTACATAATAGCTTAAAATTGACTAATGTAACAAACTCTATGAAAATATTGAATCCTGCTCAGTTAAATTTAGGTTCTCTCAGTTCCTTCATCGAATTTGGAGTAATACGATTTTTGCACTTTTGAAATGCACTAATTTCATGCATTATGTAAACCTAATTGAAGAAATATATTATATAATGTAAGAATGGTATTCGTATAAACGAACCTCAATGTTTTCGAATTTGCGAATTTCAATCAATCTTGGTCTTGAAAATTCTTCTGAAATCGAGCAACTGTTTTTCTTAGAATGATTGTACGAGATGATCTGCAACAAAAGCAGTTCGACGATTTTAAAACGTATAATATGGAAATGCATCTGAATGTATTGTGTAGCTTTCGAATATGTGAATTGTATTTAAATTTTTAAATACCTTCTGTCTAAACAAAACAGATATTTTGAGATATTTTGTGCTTTCATATCTCGTACATTTAATTTTTTTAAATTTAATACGGAAAAAAGTCTATTTTTGCCCTGTTTACTAATTAATAAAAAGAAAGACAAGAATAAAATTACAACTTATGGAACAAAATATTTATTAGAGGATACTTATTAAGAATATTTATTAAGAATAAAAATTTTTAAGTCCTCACAATATAACATTGCAAGGAAGAGATGAATAAAATTGTAATTGTATAAAAATATTTATCAAAGAATATCATAATATATAATAAATCTTTAGATAAAGGAATTTTCAATAATAAAGAAATGTTTTTATTTTGAGAAAGATAGCACTGAATTATTTGAATTTTTTAAATCGATTGTTTACAATCGTGTCAGCAATTATAATAGATTATTAGCGATTTAATTAAAATCATAAATTAAGTTTTATCATTTTTAGAAAACATTAAGCTCGTTCTACAAATGTTTACAGTTATAATTTTGATTAAAATTTGTTAACTACATAATAAATTATTTCATAAATTATTAACTAATTAAACGATATATGTATCCGTTTGAGATAAAATTGACCTTAAATGTTGGTGCATTGCCTTTTTCACAAAATCTCTAGAAAAAATGCATTTCTATCGTTAATAATAAACAACAAACAATTTTTTTCCTCATAACTTCAAAACAGTCTTTTCTTAAAAGCTTTAAAAATTATTATAGAAATTATTAATTATAGAAGAAAATTCAGTATTAATCCACAAAAACCGGTAAAGCCACAATCTAACAGAAGTAAACTTATCTCGATTAAATGACAAATTCTCATAACCTACCTCTAAATCATTTCAATCCATTTCGAAACGAAATTAAATATCCAACTGGTCCTTTTGGATCACCCTGTAGAGCCGGGTGATTTCGCGAGCGTTCGGTTGGTTAGCGTGTTTTCGCGTGCGTTTATCCAATTATGACCGCGCGGGAGACGTGCACAATCAAAAAATGAGTGGCTGGGCCGGCGAACGAAAACGCGTGTTCCAGATAAGCAAACGAGCCGTGTGTCACACACAAGTGTTGTTAAACCGTCAGAGAACTTTTCACGCAGACACTCGACCGGGCAATAACGAGGCACGTTCCACTCGTTATCGGTGGTTAGCAGATAAAGTAATATACCTGTTTAAATAATGCCCGCTGCATTCCTTTATGACATTTATCGGTTCATATATTTTGCCGGAAAAAAATTATCAACGCTACACCGTCGTTCCATTATAATTTCGTTCGCGTTTTATCCGCGGAATAATTCCGTGTCGCGATTCAACAGTCGCGTGAACGAAATTGCGTTTAGTGTTTTCGAATTTTCTGTGCATAAACGGATTAATCTGTGACGAACTGAATACACGTAATACATGGCGTGATTTTAAGCGATTGTTTTCAACGCGTTCGCTGATATTAAAATATGGTTATTCGCTACTTATATTTCCTTCTTGTCAGACAAATTTTTATTTTGAGTAATATCGTTTATTTTAACACACTACACTTGCTGATTTATTGTTATTCTGAAATTGTTTTGTTGAAATGCTCTGAAACGCGCATACTGCTCTCCAATTAGTTACCATTTTTCATTTTTCAAGAAACATTGGAATATTTGAAAATTATCGTGTTTTTATAACTTTTTTAACTTAAACTTGTTTAATCTCTTAACTTAGTAACGTTATTATAGGAAACAGTGTATACTTTGTACTTTGTACAGATTTAGTATACAACTATGCCACTCGTATTCGTACACCATTTAAAACAGAATAATTTTTAAAAAATTGTACCAAGTGACTTGAATCTTTTTGAGATGTTAGAAGGAATCTAGCCCAAAATTAGTGTAAACAATTTTTAAAGAAATTCCAATTGATCGGAATCGCGAAGAAATGATTAAAGGTCACTGTGTATAACTCCTTTATCTGCGCACGTAATACTAATTTAAACAATACATTTCGTAAATTTATGCCAATTATACACCGTGAAATTTCATCAATTATCTGTTTATGTTCTTATGTTTTCTTGTAATCTAGTTTACGTTAATATTATTTATGTTCAAGTCGTACATTTAAAAATACGAAATAAATACGATTTGGAACGTTTCCTATGTTAAAATATTCTGTCTCATTTTCTTTACAAAGTTTCTTACTTCAGTTATCTGAAGCATTTTATTAATTGTCACATTAATAGTACATTATCTATTGGTATACTTACCTATAATAATTATATTAGATTTTGTTATCTATAAACATTATACACATATTATTTCGTACCAGAAAGATTATTTGCGATTAGTTGCGAAATTTTAAAGACGGTAGTATAATATGTGTCCTATTTAAAATGGGATTTAATGTAATATTAACTGCATGTACACATGTACACACACTCACACGCACACACGTATGTGATTATTAGTGATGATGATGAATTCTGTTTTGTTATAGAATACTCTTTCGATTTGTTCACTGTCACGCGTGAATGTGAACATTCGCATTTGATTTCCAAATCTTATCCACCAACATATGATATATGGTCTATTACTTCCATTAGGACATAAAAAGTAAAAAAAATATAACGGTACCAAAACAGAACACGAATGAGCATTTGCACAATGTCATACGGGCAATACACGATGAGAATTTCCTCGAAGTATGCATCGAGATGAGGTCTCATGCGATTCGGGCTGGGTCTCATGAGATCTACTCTAGATCTTACGAAACCCAGGTTTCCCGTATTTATGGCCAGTATCCGTTTTGACTTTGAAGTGAACAAGCAATTAAATATCATCTTTATGCCAAAAATGGTTGCAATTGTTTAGGTATAGCAATAGATATATGTATTAAAGAGGAGAAAATGCCATGTAAAAAAGAAAACGGTGTCAAAGTATTAGCTGATTGTAAGAAATAAAGATCCATTTAGAATTTGGTCTTTATATCACTTTATATCTCCACATACGTAATATAAGAAAATCTTTCTGGGACGCACGATTTTTTTTGGAATTCATTTCGATTTGCACGGACTTTATCGTGATACGAATTCGTTGTTTATATACAAGTTCATTTTTGGGCACCCGTGTCCGGCGGGATACGATAAAACTGCGAGGCTGCTTTGTTTAAATCATCAGTTTTCATTGCCATACCTGAAACGGATATCATTCTCGTCCCCGTCACCTAATCTCAGGTACTTAATTAGGTCGCACATTTCACCTTCGGCGTATCGGTGAGATAATATTCGTGCAACGACGAAATTTGTTTAGTCGAAATGTTTTATTAATAAAAATTTCATTAACACATTGGTAAGATTTACCTGATTGAAATGAGGTCAAACACAATATTATCTTATTAGCAATCAGCCAATTCTTTGAGACTGTTTTCTTTTCTTACATGACATTTTTTGCTCTTCAATAATCTTATCTACTGATATACCTAAACAATTGCAACTTTTTTTAGCACAGAAATGATATTTCATTATTCGGAAGTTGTCCATACTACTCATTATATGTAGGTCCTGCAAGACCCATATCCCCTCGCATGTGATCTCCTCTCGAGACATGCTTCGAGACAAATCCATCGTATAGGGCTTACTTTACGCGTTGCAAATGTGTCAAATCTATTCTCGCCTCCTCACAGAATAAAGGAAAACATCAAAAAGATACGCGAAGGCATACGTGTTATCTATTGCGAATTAATGTAAATATGCATACAGCGACGTATCGATATTATACGTATCAAATTATAGCATTATATTTATAGCATTATTCAGCACCGTTATAGCTATGTATATATATATATATATATATATATATATATATATATATATATATAAAATCCTGAAATTACATAAAAGTATAATGTTGATAATATCGGATGATTTAAACTGATAACTTTTTTATTAAATTTTAGAAATTCTAATGAATAATAACATAAATGAATCGAAATATTGCTCTCCTATAAAAAAAAAAGAAAAAGGAAGGAAATGAAAAATGTGCTGTATTATGTTTTTCTCCTGTAGCCTTCGTATAATTATTAATTTAGTTTCAATATCAATTACAATGTACAGTGGCTCACGAAAGTATTTGATTATAGACTTTTCTTATTAACACAGAGTGTGCACTATAATAGTAAAATTAATAGTAGAATTTGAAACCAATTAAAAAAAAAATATATAGGTATTACAATACATTGATTGCAAACATACAACTACAATAAGTGCTAAAGATGGTTCCATTACATATCATGGTTAAGTGATAATTAATACTGTTCCAATACTTTAGTAATCTTCGAGGAGTGTACCTTAAATATCTTATAATTTCTTATAAAATTAATAATATAGTCATGATAGTCGTATTTCGTTACAGTACTAACAAGATTTTAAAATATTTTGTGTAATATATACATAAAAGGTTTCTAAAAGTGTTGGAATATTTTTGTGAGCCACTACATGTACAATTGTAGAATCGGGGGCGAATTAAGTGCAATGTCGCAGTTTTTGAGCTATTCGGTAGTCGGCTGCGCCAATGCACGCGCATTACTCATGGTTCACGGTGCAGCTACATGCGTTGCGTCGTGTATAAGTGCGTGTGCACAAACGCGTGTAAACACTGTCGTGATGCGCACGCGGACCGTTTGAATAATGCGAAGCGCAATTACGCGACTGAACAGGATGACGTGATTCATTTTTCGCTCGCGAATCTTTTTTCTCGCTCAAGAGCATCATTTTTTAATAATAAACTATAACGAAGTCGGAGTGAATTGCATTTCATTCTACTCCTATGTCGAAACGTTTGAAGATTTCATGTCTTTTATAGGAAGTCATAGTAGAATTTTATTCATCCGAATTTTATTTTGACAAAGTTTTAGTTAACGTTTAATTAAGTAAACTGTCCAAATTTCATTTGTCTAAACATGAACTATCATTTGAAGTTTGAACACTAATCTTAAGTCGTTTTAAGTATCAACTTCAACTTACAGTAACTTTGTTTACTTATTATTGGAAGATTATAATATAACAATTTAAAAAAATTATGTATATATAATCTATACTTCCTCTTGAAATAAAGGATGTATAAGCAATTAATGCATATGGATTCAGATTACCTTCAACGATCTTAATCTATACATTAAAAAAATGTTTGGAATAAGATGCCCGATTTGTCGATAGTTAACTTTGACTTAAAAATATCCTGTTAGATAATAATTGTTGTGTAATATTGCATTTTCAGTAAAACAAGATTGGATTAGAATAATATCTTTACATAATCCGAGAAGTTAGCAATAAGGCAGAAGACCTATTGTTTTCTTTAAGGTGTTCTGGTTTGTAACATAGGATATATTAGAAATATGCTTTTAACGTGTTTATAGGTATTTATTAGATATTAGATTGTACGAATACAATATGTTATTCGATTCGCAATGAAGAATGTTGTATTTAATTCTAGAATTATATAGAAATTGTCTTCGTTTTGTTGTCTCAATAATAGGTAACAGTCCTTCAGTGTTCGAAAATGTTTCAAAGGAAGGTTTTTTTAATAAACTCATTAAAAATATGACTAATCAATGATTTAAATATAATTCGATTCCAACAGGTGTCTTATCGTGATAATGAAATTAATTATGTATAAATATACAAGTAACTTAATAAATACAGCGAATTCCGTTTATTTGTAGCATCGGTTAATCGCGACAGCCGTTTATTTGGGGCAAAGCTCAAAGAATAAAATTTAATTTCTTCTCTTATTTGAAACAGCTCGCAGCGTATCCCTTATTTGAGACAGATGACTGCAGTACTTTAGAAAAGACAGCATGCGGCACAGCACAGGGCACGGGGACAAGAGGACTACTCTCCTTCTTTACTCATGGTCACGCGTTGCTAAATCACCTTTTTTGTAATATGACCCTGTCAGACAAAATGCGTGTTTATCTGTATGATTGTATCGAATCTATTAAAAATAATCAATCAGACCCGCATTTCTTTGCTTGCCATCTTTTCGTAGTCGCACTGCTTATGTTTCGCAGTCCTCTTTTGTTCGAAAGAATAAGACTTTTATATAAACTAAATCTTTAATTTTCATTTTTTTTTTTTTTTTTGAAATACGTTTGTTATTTTGCTCCGATTGGATTTTTTAGGAGGACTTTAAAGACAGTTGATGAAAACATTGATTTTTTTTATTTATATAATTTTAACTAGTACTTTTAAGTACGTATATAATACTTCACATAATTGGGATAGCCGATTAATCGGATCAGAATACGTTAATTCCAATGTGGGATAAATAATCAGAATTCACAATTCTAAATTATCAATATATCGAATATAAACTCCAGTTTTAACAACTTCTTAAGGTCAACAATTATTCAGTGAGAAAGGTTAAATGAAATCAATTATAATTAAAATAATTAAAATAAATTGGAAATTGTTACCATAACTGGTTTCATTGCTTTTGTATCAATCTGTGAATTCAGTAAACTCGGTTTTATCAGCGAATTGATTGACGAAACATGACATTAATCTCCGAAAACTAAAAACGCGAATCGACGTGAATTTCAACGCGATTGCCCATGCGTCACGATTTCTTCCACGTGAAGCGATAAGAAAACAATTCACGTTACAATGCAGACAACGTTGCCAGAACAATGTTTGGCACGTTCGTACGCTATTTACAGCTTTTGATAAAACCTTCAGATAATGACAAAAAGTTTCGTTCCGACGATTAATTGATAAGAATTAATAATTCCTGTCATTTGCATAAAAGTTCATCCTCCTTCTGAAGCATCTTTTTTATATCGATAGAATTTTTATCACTTCTTTATATCGATAGAAGATTGATTGTCACGAACTCCAACAGAAACGTCTCTTTGTCCATAAACGAAATTTGTAAAAAAACTGTATATGTATCGTATTTATTTCCGTAATTAATTGAAAAAACTTGCCATCATTAACCATTAACACCATTTGGTGTTTCATTAGTAACAAGCCTGTTACAAAAC
The DNA here is from genome assembly GCA_029958995.1 of Bombus sonorus. Lineage (NCBI taxonomy): Eukaryota > Metazoa > Arthropoda > Insecta > Hymenoptera > Apidae > Bombus > Bombus sonorus. The sequence continues at coordinate 3,132,909 of JARWAU010000008.1, read as the reverse complement.
ACGTTGACTTCAGTGAATGATCGAATTCCTTGTATTTTCAAGCGTTCTGATCTTATGTTCGACTGTTTTCGAAAGTGCACTATAGCGTTCACGTGTACTTGGCAGGTTTCCAAAATCAATTTTCTCTTCAAATGAAAAAGTTTTATTTGAAATTTTCGGCCTATTTTGACATGTAAAATAAGAGAATTATTCAAAAATTTAATACGCTGTAGACTAAGTCCGTATTGCCAAATTGCTTTTTTTCCATTTAACAATGTCGCGACATAAACTATTCTGTTGGCTTTATACAAAATTTCTTGGATTTACTATCTGTTCTTAAAAAATAATGTATTTTTACACATGGCAGACCGTTCTTCCTTAATACTATTAACATCTTTTTAATATTATTAGTATTAACTGCCAAGCGATATAAAAATTAGAAAATCAACAAATATTATGCTTTTTTGTGTGATCTTCAATTAGAATCAATTTATATTCTAGCTTAGGATCATCTATTTACTATAATTTCAAACAGATTACAAATCAATACTTTTAATATCTAATAAAGGCTTCAAGCAATCCATTCAAATCATTAAACTCAAATTAATAATTCCAAATTCAAATGCATTCAAACCTATATACATATGAACACACATAAGTCTACGGAGACATCTTCATTTGCAGTAAGAAAAGTGCGAATTTTTATACAAATGTAGGTTTTTATGGACAGAATTAAAGAAACAGAAATAAACAGAGGATTCGTTTTATCTAAAAAAAGTGATGACTAGGCTGCAGATATTTATGTAAATTCATATTCCTATAAATATAATTTAAAAGATGGACCCTAAGTAGAGAATTGTCTTATTCACTAAAAATTATAACGAGTATCACACTTTTGATATTTTATACATCTTTTCATATTATGTACGTTTTGTGTATATTTGCACCATAAAATTTTCCATAAATACATAAAAAAGCCGCAGTCTAGATATAACGGGTATTCTGTTGTAAGTATATTGTATATTTTTGTATAGTATATATATATATATATACTATATATATATACTATACTATATATATATACATATATACTATATATATATATACTATATATATACTATATATATATATATATATATATATACTATATATATACTATACTATATATATATATACTATATATATATACTATACTATATATATATATATATATATATATATATATGCATTTTTAAACTTTTGTATCTTTAAATTTCGCATAAATGCATAAAAATTCATAGACTACCAATAAATAACTCACTCCACTTCAATAAGAATGAGAAAAAGAAAAGAAAGAAAACACTGTGAAAAAATTGGAACGAATACTTCTAAGCCTATCGCTTTCTGGAGCAATCGGAGCAGAAGGTATCGCGATTTTCTGGAGAATCGACGATTCGACAAAATCCCTGATGAACGCAGGCGAACACAAAGGTTTCGCGAGGACAGCGTCAAAGAAGCAGTCTCGAGGTCGGCGTCAAGCTAACGGAAGCGGTAAATTAGTCAGAACAGAAATCTTCTATTAATATTCCAGCCCATCCTATACCCCCCAGCCTTTTCTTCCTCTCATCCCATTGCTTTCTCCTCACCTCGTCGTGAGTCTCACGAGTGCCCATTAAAGACACACTCTGAGCAACACTCTTCCTTTCGAACTCGTTGCTCTGGAAAAAAAAAACTTTCAAACCGTCCGAGAATATCGTGCACTCGCATATACCGCTACACGATGATAAGAAACATTTACACGATTTCTGGAAATGCATATGGATTTTTCTGGACAATATTTAAGATAATTGGTAATATTTGGTAGCATATTTGGGGTAGAACGAATACTAATTATTATAGAGTATAGATATAATACGGCAGATTTGTGCTTGTCTTAAAAATCGATACCAATTGATATAGGTAGTGAGGAATTAAAGTAGATTAATAGGTACGTTTCGAACGAATTGACAAAAACGTAAGTAGATAGAAGCTGGAAGTCTTTAACAGACGAAGTTTTTAGTACAAAGATAATATATAATATTCGATAGTAACGACTCATAAAACATAATAACATATCACATTTATAAAAGTTTCTTATGTTAAGTGTTTGCATATTTTCACAAATCAAAATTATATCTTTTCTACAGCTCATCGAACGCGATGAATTGGTGCCGAGCGAAAGATTAACGAAGCGGAACGGATTCATTCGTCACGGTTCGTTTTACCGAAGCGACAATCTCGCTTGCAACATGTAACCGCTAATTATAATTGCGGTAATTGATCTGTTTGCGTAACTAAGTAAGAGCGCGAACCAATTATTCTATGACTGCTTATCTGCCATCGGAGCAGGTCAACGTGAGTCTCGTTTACGCTTGCGCGAGCTTCGCGTTGAAAAATTTAACGTGCAACCCGGAAATCATAAAACCATACGATATTCGTCCTCATAGAGGAAAATTGCTATCAATACACTATGCAAAATATGTTGAAATTTTGTACAAATGTATACAGATATTACAAGATATTTAGTAAACATATACTTCGCAAAGATGATTAAAGGATTTGAATAATTTTTTATTTACTATGTATTAGTCAGTCAGTTAGGTTATTTAATCAAACCATCTTTAGCACTAATTATACGTTTAAGATTATTATTCATTTCGTATATTAATTTTTCACCAATCGTAAGTGTCTGTTTGCAATAAATGACTTTTAACTTCAATACCTATACATTTTCGGATTGATTTCAAATGTTCTTAATATGATCACAATATTCGCACCCCACTACTGTATGTAAATTTTCAGAATCCTTTAAGATATTACCAATTATGATAGTTAGTTGACACTATAGTATTAATTTTTAAAATGTGTCTTGTATAACACATATAATATAATATGTTTCTGGAAGATTATGATAAGAGTACGAATACTTCCGCGAAGTTCAGCAAGTACGTATTCACAGGGGAACCGAATAAATCAGAAGATTCTCACCTTTGAGACATTACGATTAATCTAAGGTTTTCCAGTTGCGCAACACAGGATAACGCGGTTACGATTCATTAAATTGTATGTTCACAGGTGATAAGAGAGAAGAAGGGGAGGGAGAAGCAGAGCCAGATTCAGAGAAAGAGAGCAAAAGAAGAAGAGGGACACGGTACACGGAGCGAAATGACTAGCCTGCGGCGTCCTTCCGACAGAATAATTCGACCTTTTCCTTTTCCTCGAGCACCTAGCTCGGCGTTCACTCCAGATTTCGACTAGCCACACCGCTTTCAGGTTGTCCGCGGCGAGGAAATGCAATTTGCAATTTACCGTGTGTTCGTAGAAACGTAATGATGATTCATACGCGGAAAGTGATTCGTCTCGGTCGAGCGGCGCTCGCGAAAACCCAGGAATATCGTTCTCTCGCCTAGATAGGCTTGCGTAAATTCTCCTGAAACCTGCGAAGCTAGTTCCTTGCGCAGTACCTAGAGGTTGCTTAGAACAGGAAAAAGTTGCTTTTGCGAATGTTATGTAGATACTTACATAGATATCTTTCATTAGAATTATACGATATAAAAAATATATTTTACGATGATTTGAGTTACATTTGTAACTTAGTACAATATAACTGAGTACAATGTTTGAGTTATATTTCCATTTCAATATTTTCATATCATAATTGAGATATTTTCCTTATACTGTGAGATCGCAATGAAGAATATTTCTCTATTTAAAAAGATTGTTTTTCCGAATGTTAAGAAAATAGATAGGTATAAAAAGGATATTCTAATATTTCCAATTAAATATTTTAATATGCAAGGACATGGGAAAAAGTATTTTTCTGAATGTTAAGAAATAAGTAAATATTCTTTATTACAACAATCGATGGATTATATTTTCTATAAAAAGGTATTAAGCCACTTAGATCGAAGACTGACTAGTTTGAAAGATATTTCAACTTTAATTTTGTAATATTTGTCGTGTGAAAGATAAGGTAAGATGCAGTATTTTTATAGTTATATCCTCTTTGTCTTTCATACACTCAATTTGATGCAATTAAAATTGAAATATCCTTTAAACTAAGCATTTTCAAATACAAGTATCGACTAATGTATAAAAAAATGTATAAATGGAAACGACGTTAAAATCTTTAAAACACCACCACTTCCAGAATTGATATTACACGAGGTCATTCAAAACTATTTAATTTTGTCTGCAATTTTCTACCGTTTGAGGAATAGATATAACTTACACCAGTTAAGTTATACCCTGTAGAATCTTACATTGGAAATCTTGAAAAATTTGGAAAAATTTGTAAATCGTAAAACTAGTAAACGAAGGAGCAAAAGTAAATCACTAAAAAGAAGCAAACACAGAGAATTTTGTTTTCTCACGCAAGTGATAAAGGAAGAGTATCGGAAAAAGACGTAAACCAGTTTATAATGGAGGCGCGACAATACTGACTATCCTGTTGATTCACCGCAATAATGAGGAAATGGACGCAGGAATCCTTGTCTAGAAGGATATCGTGCTTATTACGAAACCACTAAACCGCAAATAGCTAATAGCGCTCATCCGGATGCGTGAAACGCGTAACTGCTCTCTCAATTCTTTTTTCGTTTTTTTCGAACCGATCGATGAAATATCCTTATCACATTAGATCAACGAACGATTAATGTGCCATTATTATTTTACACACATACGCTCTCTCTCTCTCTCTCTCTCTCTCTCTCTCTCTCTCTCTCTCTCTCTCTGTTTTTTCTCTTAAATATCTTCCGTGTTTTTAATCCCGTTTGAAACGAATCTTATCATTTTATATACAACCAGTGAATAGGCAATTTTTAATATCATTTTAAAAATATGAAATGTTCAATTTCTTTCTCCCTTCTTTGTCTTAAATATTTCCTATATCCTTGGTCTCGTTTTAAATGATTTTTATGGATTAATTATGTACCGGTTGTCTTAGAGATATAAAATAATGCCATACAAGCAATAAGGTAAGTGGTTATCGTATTCTTTTAAAATGTAATAATAATCATTTCCAATTATCAGTTCCAATAATCAACTCAATTATGTTATCAAAACTGTTCTCCTATTTAGTTATAGGGCTGATCGTGTACTTTCACACTTCATCGAACATTCCACAAGTGAATATATATGAAGCTAAGAAATTGTTCCTTTTTCAATTAAATTATATCGTTATATTATTTATATTATTATAATAATCATATAATAATTATTATTATATTATGTAATTAAATTATACTATCTTAGCCATCAAGTGATGTCAAAATCAAGAATTCAACAAGAATATAACTCTTTTTATATTTATACATAGTAAATATTCTTTTTCTCAATGCAGAAGTGTTAAGTATCCTAATTATAGGTGTATTATAATTTGTTTTTTCATGTAAAAAACTACAAATATAAAATGTACAGTTTACAAATACAAACATTTTTCCATGTGATTTTATAACATATTGTATAAATTGGAAATTTTGTGAATTATCCAGAATCAGGTACACCTCGCCGATTTTGATTACCTTGAAGTATGTTGCGAAGCAGGTTATAGCATTCTATTATATTTAGAAAAATGAGGTACTTTTAGGCGTTATACTATACCTATGTGAAGTTAAGAATATCTATGTAAATTATTTGCTAATTTCTTAAAAACATAAAATAGAAAACTGATTTTCTTCTTCCATCGTTTGAATAGCTCTTATGGAATTTAATAACATTTACTTGAACAATGTTATTGTTTGTGTTACAATACAAGCTTGCATTACGTTAAATATCAGTTAATAAGCTAAGTATTATTTTATTTGTTATCAAGAAACACGAAATCAATCAGAAAGATTCTACCAAGTCATTCAATTACATAACTAATAACCCTAACATTATTAAACGAAATCGTTCAATTAAGAAATTCTTTCTTCGAATTCGATTATCTCAAAGAAGTATCTATCCCATTAGAGGACTATTATCTAAATACCGAACATAGTGGTGACTTATGTTTTAGTTTGAAACGAATAAACGTTAGCCTCGGATTCGCCTAATTTGAATAAATTAAAATGTCCGACAATCCGATTAAATATTCATATGATTACGCCTTAATGCCCTCTAAATGCTTTGAATCGGATGAAGACACGGACCAGAGGGTTCTTTCATGAGAACGAGCATTTCAAGCGTGACCAAGCGATCGAATCGTGACCGGAAGATGGCACACGCTAAAAGTCAAAGAAGGATCAAAGACCTCTCCGAAACCGTGATTTTCATCCTTGTCGATTCATTAAGGACACCGACTGTGGAACGAACTTCGCGACCCATTTACCTACATCTAATTATGCGAACTATCAAGTGTCCGTAATAAATAACTGTGGATTTTTATGCAAATTTATATTTCTATGTACACAATAATGAAGTAGATTTTAATAGAAATTTGTTTTACCTAGTAAAGATTATACCGAGTACTGTACTTTGGGTATTTTATATATTTTTGTATATTATATACACAGTGTGCAATTTCTGCATATTTAAATTTCGCATATATAAAATTCGCAGTTAAATGATGAAAAATATTGGTGACGGTGAAAGTAAGGGTAATTAGTCAATTTTCAGGATTCTTCGAATACTGCATATATTATGTATAATTTCTCAAAACTTTATAGATATATTTTTAAAAATATCATTAACTAACATTTTCGAGGATACTCACAACAATTTAGTCATCTGAAACTGCATACTATATATATTTATAACTTTCCGTTTTTTCCGAAATACGCACAATAATGGTCTTTCAACTTCTTGGTTTGTGATATTCAGTGACACTTATGAAACACAGATTATGATTTTAATTCGACCAAAGCAGGTTTCGTCTTGAATGATATTTAGTTTAAACTTAGTTTTAATTTCAAATATTTTAACTGCAAATTAATAAATATAAATTAAGTATTGTATTAACATTCATTACACTCATAACATAACGCTCATAGTATCGTTGAATTGTAGGTGGTCCATAGCAGTTTGGGCTAAATATTACGCTTAATTTTAGAATATCTTATAGGAAACCGGGTTATTCAATAAAATAGCGTAATGTGAAGTACCACATCGCCCGTCTCCTTATGATATCGCTAATAACATCATAATTCATGAGACATTAAACCTTAAGTGAAAAGAAAATGCTTCTTCGAGTTCTATTTCTTTAATTGTATATATATATATAAATATAAATGCACATAAACATTCAGGATATACTTATAACTTTTCATAATTCTTGCTCTCTGCTTAATCACATATTCTTCTTCTTAAAAAAAAAAGGCACTTTCAAAATAATGAGGTCGAAGAATCAGATTCTGCAAGATTTATCCATATTCTAAAAATTGTATTGCATTGAAGTTAACAAATGTATTTTATATAAGAATATCTACTTTTACATAAAATACAATGTCAAGAAATAATTTTGACAAACAAAATCTCACACAATTTAGGAAGAAAATCTAAACAATACATATTTTTGAAATGAATTTGTATTGAAAGAATTTTCAAATAATTTTAACTTATACCAAATCTTGTCACCAGTACAAATCACCAGATGACATCATTTCTGAAACTAAGTCAGTGTATGTAACGTATTATAAATCACACGATGATATCATTCGCGAAATTACGCCACTAGTATGCAGTACACGAGCGAATCTGGCATCGAACGAAGTGTCAACGATCGTAAAATGATAAACCTAGGTATAAAATCGTCAGACGGTTCAAAGTAATCAAGACGAAAGTTTGTTCAACCTGTTTATGAGAAGATCCATCGTTAGACTGTGAACTTTTATGCGAAATTCGAACATACAAAAATGAACAGATTATACATAATGTACAGAAATCTATGAAACATCCAATGTAGAGTATTCGTTATAACGATCAGAACTAGACATTATACATCTAGTAAGTGACGAAAATCATTACCGAGGTTTCAATTTTTTCGTTATAATCACAAAATTTTGAATCTGTATAAATATTCGTAGTCCATTCATCACTCTGCTAATAAGTATATTCTTCTCTCAATCACAAATTTTACAAGAAAATATATATGTTCAACGACGCTGGAACAACCTATTCTTAAGAGATACGATTAAGTACTTAATTATTTATGCACATATTATTATGTATATTGTATATCATATCATGTATTGTTATATATGTAGAACGTTTACATGAAACATTTGCTTATTTAATATTATTTATCTAATTTTCTGAATACCAACATCTATACAAATTAACCTTCCCATTAATTGATTCTTAAGGATATTTCCATTTAAAGGTATTATTTGGTGGCAACTTTTAGGATGAAAAATTATTATTAGGTTATTATATCGGAAAGGACTTGAAATTTCTCATACACGTTTAATTATATGCTTAGAGATATATATTTTATTCAGAAATCAATATTTCAATTAGAACCAACCCTACAGTTTTTTATGTAGATGTAGATTCTATTCATGAAATTTCTGCTGAACATTGTAACCTATTTTACATTTCCCATAGAAAAAGTTCAAAAAATTTGAAAATTTTGAAACATTCACAGAATTCTATTCGCAAATTTACATTCGTTATTTACAGTCTACATGCAAATTTCTCAATCGAAATTCATATTCTATTTCTGAATTTTTCACCGAAGTAGGCATTTTACTTGGAAATTTTTAATTGAAATCTGTATTTTACTTACAAATTTAACACAAAACAATTTATGTATGAATTTTTCACAATACTATTCATTTTATTCGCAAATTTTCTGCAGATATTCGCGTTATTTTTAATCGAAATTCGTGACTTCCACGCATAAAGTGAATTATTAAGAAAAGAGAGAATAGAATTAAAATTTATTTAACCTTTTATATAATAAAATTACAATTATAATATTTTATAAAGTTAAAAAAGGATAAAAGGGTATGTTACTCGTACATATTTTAACTTTACAAAAATTATTTCTATATTTTTTTCTAAAAAATATTTTATAAGAAAATTTGTAATCAAACATCGTATATTCTATACGTAAATTCGACGTAAAACAATTTATTGTGCTTGATACGAAAATTCTGTAAGAAACGACACATTTACTCTATCTCCTTCTTGTGGCCTTCATAACTATATTCTTAATTAATTATGGAAATAAGCATGATGTTTTTGTATATGTTTCCCCAAAATTCAACGCAAACTAACTTATTTACAAGTTTTTCGTAGAATGGATGGATTTTATTCACAAATTTTCCATAGGAATTCGCATTATTTTTGATCGAAATTCACGTATAATGGATCATGAAGAAGAAAAAAGATGCGATTGGTGAAATAATTCGGCCGCGTCTCGCTACATGGCGATCTGCGGAGATTTATTAACACCGCATGCATTATTCAAACGTAATTAATCTGCTCGTAAAGCAGCTAATATCGAATATGGAAAATCACTCGTCCCCCGATTGTTTCGCGGAGAAGCGTTTGTTTAAACACGACGCATTCATAAAAAGTGAATGGATATGCGGGATTGTTGTGCAAAAAGACAATCACTCATGCCAACGTTGTAAATTCAGAAAATGGAGGAAACAATAATTTCACGATTAAATATCTCTCAATAATATTTCTCGGGTTCTTTGTTTTATTTAAAAGTAATGAAATGAATTCACGCAGAAGAACGAATCATGGAATCTCGTAATAATTAGTAATTATATTACTGATGTAATTAATGTGTCGTTTCTGTTGATAATAGTATTGGTGGATCTTTATAATCTAATATTTCGTCTTCTTACTGTGTTTTATAGTAATATTTATCGTATTCAACGATAAATGTTATTAAATTTAGAGACGTGTGACAATCCTGCTTTCAAGAAATTTCTCGAAAATTTACTATTTACTCCTTTATGCTGTGAAATATATAATTTCTATTCTTCACTGATATCTTTATTCTTATTAAATACTTCAAAAGTTTTCAAGTCACGCGTATGCTAAGTACGGCTTACAAAAAATTAATTTTTGCAATAAATATTTTCACCGGTAAGTAAAAATTATATGGAACTTCATAAAAATATAACGTTTGTATTACGTGAAATGCATCGTATCTCCCGCGTTATAGAACGACTCCAACCGCATTTAAGGTTCTAGATCTACACTTACATTATTTAGTCAACAAATCGATTCAATCGAGGTAAATAGAACTGATCACGTGGTATCGTAAGCAGCAGCTTCATCTATTAGTTAGCAAATATTAATGAATTATATCTCTCAAGGACAATTTGTATCTTTGTACATTCCGAAAAGTAGTCTTCAATTTTGTAATACGGAGGGCGGAAAATCATAATGGTGTAAGTCAACTCCAAGTGTTCTATGTTTATTGTTATAAGAAGCTGATTACATTTTTCCGAATCAGAAAAATATATCGTGATAGAAAATTAAGATATAAATCAGTCAATTATGAAACTAAAGGAATAATACTTCTAACAGTTGAAATACGTGACAGAGAATTCAAGTTCTCAAAATCTTAACTTATACCTATTCTTCTATAATGGTCAGCTCAATAAATCCTATCATAAAAGGCAATAAATTCCATCTTCCTACTCTTAAAAGAAATACGTATTTCGATAGCCGATGATCACTTGATACTAAAATTCCGTTTCTCAGAGAAGTCATTAATTTTAAGAACGTTTGCAGTCTAGCCTTAAAAAAAATATTTCAATTACTAATGATCACAATATATTCCACCTTCCTACTTATTAAAACAAATGTTTCGATAACCGATGGATAGCTAATAATGAAATTCCATTTTCCAAAAAAACCAAATGCCACGAAGATTGAAGTGATGGAACATGGAAGGAGAAACCGTTTGTCGACGACGACCGCAACCCTAACTCGTATTCGCCGCTAATTTCATCGAGGATATTTCAGCGCTGTGCGTCGCGTTGGGGTTGCACCACGGGGTTAGCCAGCGTGTCTGCAGCGGAAAGTTATGTCGCTCTGTTGGATGGTTGACGCTCGCACATGAACTCGCGACAGCACCTATGCGTCGTTTGCCGAGCGTTAGCCCGCGTCAACGCGAGTTACGACCGTGCAATGTGTGCAGTACGCTTGTAACGAACGCGTGCGCTTTCGCTAAGTCAGGAATTAACGCGTACGACTTCTTTTCGTTGAAAAGAGCGACAACAAGACAGATGATAGTGGAATTTTGAGAAACGGCAGGAAGAATTTTTAGTTTGGAGAAATATCGTAATCGGTAGGAAAAATACAAGATTTTGCAGTAAATATGAAAAAATCTATGCTTTTATGCATAAGTGATTAAACATACTAGATCATATTAACAGTGGCTACAACAGTATTTATTATATTATGGCATTTATATACTATCCAATTAATTAAACCCAAGTACCTCTATATTAAATTTCATATCATATCATTTAGTAATACGTAATTTCCTAAAAGCACAAAATTTTTATACAATAAAAATTATTGGAAAATAAGGATGTGCAGGTACTTTTTCTAACAATTGTATATATTACAATTTATTATTTCTATCATAAACTTTAATGTATACGAATACAATACTTATTACATATTTAGCGTACATATTCCGCTGATTTCTGTATTTCTTGAATATTTTCTTCAAAATACGAATAAACAATACATTTTTTAACAAAATTCATTCTGAATATTTCTAAGAATATGTACGCGTCTTCCTATTGTTGAAATATTTTTAATAAATAAGTTTTTAAAACAGGAATCTATTATTTTAAATAAGTAGTTTATAAAAATTAGAATTGAATTAAGGAATACAACCTGAATTGAAGGTAATTTTTCCATACAAAATAAATTTTGGTGTTATTTTCTATAAACATAACATTGAAATTATACTATACAGGCAAGGTTTTATTATAAAGATATCTTTGAAATTACGTCAGTTTATAGATTACTAAAACATATAAGATTTATATACATAAAATATCATTTATGTTATATGATAAATAAAACAGAGCAACTTTGATTTAATACCGTAATTTTATCCCAAGCTGTTCTACAAATAATGAGTAATAATAATATGAGTAATAATAATGATGATGCAATAGTACGACAGATAATTGTAAGAGAAAAAATACAATATATAATGTGTATATATAATAATATACGCATATAATAATAAAAGAATATATATATATATATATATATATATTTGTGTACTTGCCATGTATTTGAATATTTTAAATAACATTATTTTCATGGAAACCTTACTACAACATCAAAGACATAACCAAAAGCAATCAATCGTCATAAAAAGAATTCTCACTATATATCGAAAAATGTTAAATACACTATCAATTTTCATTTAATTTAATTCATTATAAATTATAACTAATTTAGTTTCCTTTATTTACTTATTTATTTATTATTATAACATAACATTAAAATTGAATTAGAATTAAATTAAAATTAAATATTATTTTTCTACCAAATAGATCTACAGACAATAACAAGCCACTTTGAGACGAAGAGCAACATGGACACGAGGAGATAAATAAGTGCAAGCGCGAAAAGTGGCGTCGCGCCATGTTGTCGGCGTCGACAAAGCGATTCGCGTTTAAACGAACGAACCACAATTTTCTTGCGGTACAGACTGTTTCTGCTGAAGTATTCACGAGGAATGACTGGGCAAACCAAGCCGATGTAAACGAACAACGCGGCCACGAAAGTCCACCATAGGACAGAAAAAGGGTCTCATGAGGTGCAACGACTTGGAAAGGGCGAACTGTGACAAGTGTACCGACGAAGCACGTCCAAATAGCGATGGCATCAAGTACAATACGTATGTACTTATCAAGCAAAATCTATTTTATTTTATTTGTTATTTCCTTTGTTACTTCATCTGATATAACATTATTTAGCATGAAACACCATTAATGTATTTGGAAAATAAATTACTTAAATATTTATTATTTTGTTTCATACGCAGATATTTATTATCTCATATCACCAAGAAAATATAAAAACATTTATTTGTGATACACGGATCTTTCTTTAGAACTAATTTACTTTTCAAACAAGATTGCAAAATTTATTGTCATTTATTGTCATAGTTTGAAATTTACTTTATATGAAATAATAAATCGAATTAGAATCGGATAATAATTTATTTATTTTATTTTCTATTCTCATCTTAAATAAGTACTCGGAGGTTAAGACTATAAATATAGAAAAATTAATAGGATGCGTCGCCATACAACACTATATTCTCTATACACCGCGGATGCATCAGAATTTGGACAAGGGAATATTTATACGTTTATGGATGATATAGTTATAATTAAAACTAGAGAATGTACACAATAAACAACCAACAAACTGGAGGAAAATTTCATCAAACCCAAAAATTGGATCGACAAATGATTCATTAAGATAAACACCAAAAAAGATAGTAATATATGTTTTACGTTAAACAAAAAGAACAGCCCAGAAATAAAAAACAATAATGTGGCAATACGATAAAAAGATAAAGTAAAATATCTGGGATTAGTATTGAACAAAAAGTTTATCTAGTACGAGTATGTAAAAGAAACCAGAAAAAATGAAACAGATAACCAAGATCTATTATCTAGCCAGGGGAAGTTCGAGACTAAAAATTCACTTGAAACGGCAAATACATTTTGTTAATTAAATCGCTGTGGAAATATGGTACATTACTTTGGTCCAAAGCATTGAAATCTAATGCGAAGGAAACTGAAACAGAGCATGCAAAAATCTTAAGAATAATCAGAGAAACTGGTATATCACGAACGAAGACATTAGAAAATCCCTAAGTATTAATATTGTCATGAGCGAAGTACAGATACATAGCTCAAAATATAAAAGTCGAATATATGACTACATTAATACAACGTTAATAGGTTGCTACACATCCAATAGGTCTTATTAGATAACAATTACATACACTCAATAATGTAATAACACAAACTCATAAAATTAAGCGTCAAAGTGCAAAATTCACCTATTACTTTATATTACATACACGCTTATGAACTTATATATCAATATATTAACTTAGTAAATTAATATTATATATAATATATTGGTATAAGAGGGTGAGTTTGATTGTCTCAGTCTGAGATTGTGTGAGAATAAAAGTTACGAGTGAGTGAGATTGTATGAATACATCTTAAGAGTACAAATGGTTTCTAATGTTAAATACGCAAAATGTAACTACAAATGGAGATGAAATAAAAAGAAAGATAAAATAAATTTTAAATTAAGTGTGCGATCTTGCTTGAACCTATTACTAAGAAACAACGATCAATGAACCGCAGTATGAAAACGCGGGAAGAAAGAAAGAAGAGCAACGTATACGGACGTGTCAATTACGAACTGGTTCGAAGACGGCCATTAGGACATATAGTAAACAAACGACTTTCCCTTTTTATCGTCTCGATGCCCGATCGCCCTAACGATCATCGGTGCACACCTTCGCGTGATTTCACAAGCGACGAAGATCTGCTTCCACATTATAGGGTGTCCTAGGAACTGCGATACAATCTACAAGAAGATGATTCTACGTAAAAAAATAAATCGATAATATAGAGTAAAATTTATTCATACGCTGCTTCGTTCTTGAGAAAATGGAATTTGGAAAATTTGTTTAGTATATTTTAAAGTGAATTTATGCAACCGTTCTATTCTCTTCAATTTCGGTGATTTTCGAATATAAGTTTAACATTTTAAACAACTTCTGGTGAAACTGCAGGAACGTTAACTACCGTACGATTTTGATGATTTTTAAATATGTCGTAGAAATTGATATCTCGAATAACTTATTTCTAGATATATATTTCTATATGTATGTATAAAATAAAACATATAATAAAGTTACGGAACGATTGGTTTGCGAGATTTTTACGAAAAGCTGCCGGTATCACTAGAATGAATTCTACCAATATTTTATTATTGTGCGTCTGTGGCAGCGCATGCGTCAGTGTTGGTTGCTGGTAAAAATACATCAGGCAAAAATACACTGCAGTAGTACCTGCAGCCTTTTGCAAATATCTCGGAAACTAAGAGAGACCGATGGTTATAGGAAAAAATTGTTTAAAACGTTGAGCTTTACAACATATTTTAAAATCATCGAAATTGGAGGATAGAACAGTTCTATAAGTTCGCCTATTTGAACATGGCTAATCTCTGATTGGGTAGGAATAAACAATCAAGTTATTCTACGTTTGAAAATAAGTTAAAAACATGAAATAGAGTCTTTTCGCTTAAGAAGGTCTCATTTTCGTGAAAATAAAAAGGTTCAACGTGTTTTGAACACGTACCTGATAAATTTTTTAATATCTTCGAGAAGCGTCCTGAGAAAAAATTTTATTTCAATTTTCGACTTATTTTCAAATCAAATCGCCACCTTATCTATTGTACCATAAGTGCTTGGGCACCCTGTAAAACCAGCGTCATTCGTCCCTTTCTTTCAACTGGAACGATTGCTTTCTTTACCGCGATTCGCCTGTCTTTGATCTTGACAGAGGAGAACCATGCACTGATACGCAGTGCACGTCCTTCCCTCTTTTGCTTTGGCCGGTTCGTCCGGATTTTCCAGAGAGCTGTCTGGTGTGCCGAGGATCAACCACGTCAAACCATCATCAACCTCTTGTTTCGAACCTTAAACAGCATCCGCCGGGTTGTTTGATTACAAAATTATACCGATACTCTTGCCATACCGACGCCATACCATAGTGCCATAGTTTCAGTCTTCTCTTTCTGCTCGAACGAAGAGAAGTTAAGCTTTTTATCGATTCACACCATTTGATGTACCTAAGTCCTTACATCTGGGCATGTGACGAATGCTCGTTATTGGATGCTTTATGATTTGGATATTTTTGAGAGATACTCGAGTGGTGGGGGAAGGTGAGTTTAGATTTGGGATAAACAGTAAAATTTGTTAGAAGGTTGTATTAGTCGGTGTTTATTATTACGTGTTTTGTTACTTATATTATATGTGTTATGCAAAAGATTTTGAAATTTTGTTAGCATTATTATGAAATACATACAATAGGAAAATTACACATATAATAACATCAAGTGAAATAGATATTTCTTTAGATAATATTCCTTTATTTTTATAATTTTCTAACTTTTTCTAGTAAAATTCTATACTTCTACTTCTCTGGTTGTATCCATAAAAATATGAATTTGTATAAATATTCGCGGTGTAATTTAGAATATTACAAAGCAATAATAAAAATACATGTTTGCATTATAATAGTGAAATTCTTAATGACAGGACGCAATAAAGCGAATTAATAGAATTAGAAAAAAAGAATGGAAGAATAATTTTTTATATTGAAATCTGATAATTATTATAGAAAATCAATTGTAGTTTCCATTAAAATGCTTTGACGTGAAATATCGTAAAATACGCAATATTTAAACAAACATCACCGCCACAACTTACTTTGGTGGATGTGCGTCTACTATGACGGTGATCTTATTTTTGGATCGATTCACTGTGAGGATATAAATAGACATTAGTACACCGATATTTTTTACGAATGGCGCTTTTTGTAATAAAAATAAAACATCATTTACCAACCAACAGATTTCAATACAACCAAATACATCTTTTGACGATTGAAACGAGTTTCGCTAATCTTTAAATACCTTAACTTAAGATCTGTGAAACTATTTGCAAGTCAACTATTTATTCAATTTAAGAATACATAGTATATAGACAGAGGAAGTCCATGTATTAAATTCAACTTAATTTAATTTATGATTATTAATTTTAAACGGTATTTGAATAAACTTTCTAAATTTAAATAAATACAAAGATAAAAACAAAACTTCTTATAATACAATTACTTGAATTTACGATTTTCTTCGAAACTAATATTTTCCCAACGATATTTTTAGAAAGGATAATTTACAATTCTTCCATTTCTCCTTATAAATCTTACAGTCTTGGAAATTACTATAAATTACACGTTAGTACAAATTTTCATCTTCTAAATAATTTCCTCCTTCGCATCGAAAATTAAATCCTGCCTATCCACGTAAATTCAAAATGGGCCATAATGTTTCCCGACCATAACAGAAGCTTATACAGGACGTTTAAACAGCGATAAGCATAAATCTCGATCGGTGGAACGTGGCCAATTATAATTATCCATAATGAATATAATATTTCAAAATGATTACGCCGGACGTTATCTGAAAATTGTTTCATGCATCGTCGAATCAATCTCGCTTATGAATGCGATTTCTTTCCGTTTCCGCATGCAAAATTGATTTCCCGGCGAGCAGGACGTCGCACCGCGACGCCATTAAATCGGCCGATTCAACGCGATTGTTATAATATACCGTATTAAGTCTATTCGTGATTTCCAGCGCCAGAGCTCGATATTCAACCATAATTCCGACCCCGCCACAGGTGGTAGTTGCGGATCGTTAATTGTTAATTTATCGATAGAGTGATCCGTGTGCGCAACCATTTTGCTTCCAATAATTTCCCAGCAAAATGATTACGGTCAATTAAAGACGATAGAAAAGTACAAGCAGATCGAATGCATCTGCGCAATTTAGGAAGGATGATTATTAAGATAACAATAAAAAGACGTGACTTTTTACTTTGAATATTTAATGAAAGGAATTTGTAAATTTTTATTTTTATATTAATGCTGTTTTAATTAATCTTATACAGACAACATTCTCTTTTTATTCGATTCTAAAATTAAATATGCAGATTTATTCTTTTTCTAGTTAATCCTTATCTTTATACTAATAGAATTATATTATGAAGTTTAATAGAATCTATTTTTAATCTCGTAACATCTTATATTGAATCTCATTAAATCTCTATTACAAAATTTACATAAGTAAAGCAATGTTTGGATAATTTAAAAAAAAGATCCGATTGTTACTTTATATTTTAAGTGAATATTTATTATTTTACCTTTAATTAACATTACCTTTAATCAAATCTACTATATATAAATAGTATCTAATAATTAAAATAGTAGGACGAAAATAAAATAGAAATATACAATTAAATTTGAATTTCAATGAAAGTTAGAATTACTACTAATGGTTATTCCAAAGGCATCTACATAGACATAATTGTCAACAAAGAAAAGAAACTAAAATCCATTATTTTAAATCTTAAATATTGTTTAATATTCTCGAAGCAAGAACTTCTCAAACTTTTATGAGACGAGTCTCGCTTTCGAAAACCGTAATTTTTTCGCGACCCGCAATTAACCCACAATTTCCAATTTTACAATCGGGTCGAATTTTCTTCGACAAAGAATCTGTCATTAAATAATATCTTAATCTTTCATATGGTAGTTCTGTGAAGTATCCTTTACCGTGTCGTTTATTACACATATTGCTGCGCTGCGCTGTGAGAAAGTGCGATTGAACTACAACAGGGGAAACCGGAATACCGTATACAATTGCCATGTTTGTTTTTCGTAACTATGCTCGCGCCTTTTAATAACGCAACGATAGGTGTTCACGATAAGAAGATATGTATTAAGTACATAGTTGCAAGTACCGCTGGAAAAACGTGGAACAGTGCCACTATTAGAGATTAAACGCGTACTCCAAGCAATTTTCCGCAGAAAACAGTGAACAAAGAATGCAAACTTTTCTATAATATTTTCAATTAGCACACACTTCAGCTACTTCTTGCGATGATGAAAATATAAAATAAGAATTTCTTTTTTTGTTTTGAAAACAAAATTTTATATAACTTTATTTAGTTTTATATTATTGTAAACTAACGGAGAAATATATAGAATATAATACTTCCAATTACTTTCCGAAGTAATGCAAACTTAGAGCTTGGATTATTTTGTTGCTAGTAGATCGATGAAAAATTTGTTTGTCTTTATAACGTATAGTTGAAAGATAGCTTTAAGATGATTATTATTGATTTTATATATATATATATAAATGATAATATATATTTTTCAAAGTTTCCAAGGTCACCTTCAGAAAAAGAAATTCATATTATATATTTTTTTAATTATATATAATTACGAAAAAATTTATATTAATTTCTTTCATCTTTTCAATAAATAAACATATATGTTTTTTACATATATTCTTTAACGGATATTGAGATGTAAAATAGCTTCCAATTAGATTTCTTATCATAGAACATGTTAACTTTACAGTGAAATTTTATTTTATCATAAATAGCTTTATTATGTTTATAGGATGTGCAATGTAATGATGGTAAATGGTATAATTCAAGAGTTTTACAGAATGTAACTTTTTTATGAAATTTTTATGATCGAGGAAAAGAATTTTACATAATATATTACATAATATTTATCAACTTTTCCCATGTGCATGGGAACAGTGTTACATTATGTAAATAATATTATATTTGAATTTTCTTTTTTTTTTTGTCTTGTGTAGTTTTTTGCAAAAAAGACAATTTTATCCGACACTATGTTTAAACTATCGTTTTTTCATTCAAAAGAGAAAATTTTATGTAATATCATGTTTGAATTCTTTCTTTGATAGAGACTCTTTTAGGCAATTTTAGGCAATATGTACATACATATATATATATATATATATATATTTCGCTGGAACTCGTTTTTATGAAATGGTTATTCATATAGTTCCCGGCACTAATTAGCTTTAATGAAACCATATGTTGACCATACTCACTTTACCGTATCATTTTGCAAGGTACTTCGTAAGAAAAAGTGTAACGTTAATTAAAAATTAATCTCAACGAAGCAACTTGAGTATTGAGACAACCGAGTTACCTAAAAGTGTTGATAATAATCAAATTTACTTGTTATGATAATAAGTAATTATGATATGTTGAATTAAAAACAGTGATTGTATTATTACATATTCGGATAATTTAAATTAATTAATTATAATAGCGTGATATTCGACACTTTAAAGCTTACAAGCATCGATTAACTTAATCACGGCTCTTTAGTTTAATTTAGTTATTTCCGTATGAAGATCACAAAGAAGGAATGTATTGTATCTACTTTTGTTCATAATCTGATTTTTACGTTATAGTCTAGCTAACAAGAAATACTTTAATATGTTATCATTGAAAAAAGTAATAGTCTAGTATTTTCTAGTTTCAATTCGCAAATGATGAACAAGATTTCAAGTTAAGTTATTCAATTTTAAAGTCTGTTGTGTTATAATTTGTATTATATATCTTAGATTCCTAAATAATATCAAATTATTATTCTTTAATATTAAATTATTATTTTGTAATATTAATTAATTATTTCTTAATTTCTATTCTATGCTTATATGATATATACTATACAAATCGCAAATATTATTTATCACGGAAAATATAGAATACAAATGAAAATAAAACATTAACTGAAACTATTATCGTCACCTACAATTAAACGATATCGAAAAGGGGATTATCTATTAAGTTTCCACAAAATAAATCATAGATCGATGAAGTTTTATGAAAAATTAAATGCATATTTAAAATTAGAACGATTGGTAATTTTGAAATGATCATAAGAATGGTAAAAATACGCATTTAATCTTAAAATCAATCAAAAGAATAATTGTGATAATATAAAAGTAATTAATAATGTAATTAATTTTGAAGATTCAGAATGCCATCATTATCTTTTCTGTTAAAGTGTTTATATTCTAATAAAGAATATTTGACTGCTAATGAAATGTTATTCCTCTTCAATTTTATCACATATTAGAAATAATCCTATATGTGTAAGTTCCAATTAACATCCTTCAACCTTTCACTTTTTCAAATGATTCAATAATTTTTTATCTTGCCATCTGAAGGTTTCAATTCCATTCACGCATGCTATGACTTTAATATGATCTCATAAATAACTGGAATAATTTCAACCAACGATCAAGATTTTAATTGTCTGGTGTAACGCGTTAATATCATTCGCTCGATATCTCATTTTACCTTTGTTATTTATATCTAAACGAATGATTAATTTTTTCACATCCGTTCTAATTTTATTAGTTATTAATAACATATTATATTATATTATTTCTAATATTAAATATAATACCTTTAGATTTCTATAATCAAATATGATCTACAGAATTTGTTTTATTACTTAGTTTCATACAAGAAATATTCTTTGATCAATTTATGCGACAACATTCAATCACGCATTATTATTATTAGATTAACGATTAATGAATTAGAAATCTTGCTTCAGTCATTGCAGAATCATAAAATGTCTGACAATTGTTTCCATTTGTGTATTATTTTATTCAGAAGGCTTGAATTTATTATTTCCGACATTATTCTTTATTAATATAAACATAAAATAACAAGAAGACGAGAAATAGAAGGCATTACCGTTTTACTGAATTCTTCTAACAAAAGCTAAATTCTGAATTATAGATGATAAACGGGATTCTTGGAAATTTTAGTTGAACGTTCGCAATTGCAACGATTTAAGAGCGATAGAGGAGTAAAATGATTTTAAGCGGATGGAGAATTTCTTAAGGTGATGGTAAAGTTTTGAACCTATTCGGGCAGCGTTTGATTGCCCTTGGAAGTCCTTTTTTGATTTACTAAAGTACTCGTACAATGTTCAAATCTGTTGTGTTTAGATTCAAGTCTTCTTGGATGTACCGCTTCTGTTTTCTAAATATTTGTAGTGGATTCGAATCTAATTTATCGATTTTTATTAACAATACTCAAATTTTGCTGAAATATGCCACTTAATGATAAATCGGAAGCAGTACTTTATTATCTTCTTTCATAATCAACAGATGTATGATATGTGAAATTAAATTGTTGTAATTAAAATCTTATTAATTATATCAAAATCAAACACACGATTCGTCGAAGTGTTAATTGACTTTAGGCATTGTTATTAAAATTACAAGAGACTATGGTATCTCTATCAACTGCAACTCTCAATCCATTCGAAAGAATTTTTTCTATTTTATCAACAGCTTGATAATTAAACGAGCTAAGAATGATGAACCTTAAATAACAAAACTGCTCTATGATATTTGATATTATCAGATGCCAATCTTTTTACTGTATATTAATTTTTAAAAGTAAATTTCATCTTGCATATTCTACGACGGCGCTAATAGAACCGTTTTAGAATTCATTATATTTTCGATTAATCATATATTAGCACAACTATCCTTTTATTTGATTCTGTATCTAAATGAGTATATCTTCGCCCTCTTTGTAAAATTCAAAATATTGTCGTAGTATTGACACACTTCTTTTAACAGTTGTACCTTTGACTTCTTCAAACGTTAATTAAGATCCAAGATATTTTTTGCAATTTTAGCTGTTTTGTACGAAAATATTTCGTCTTAGTTCGCTTTATAGGCATTGAGTACTACTTTTTAAAATTCTTCTTCATTGATATTAGCTAGTTACTTATTGTCTCTTTCTCACGAGATTCTCACAAACGGTTCGAATCTAGTTTGCTTGGTACTCGAGTCTATTGATTAATTAATTTTATCTAGAATTACTATAATATATAGTAAATAATAATAATAAATATAATTAAAATTATAAATAATTTTATCTAAAAGGTTGAATACCCAAAGCGTTGAGATAGTGTAATAGGCAAAAGGACAAGCAAGTGGCACTATCGGACGAATAACAATTTCTTTGCAATTTTCACAATCAAAATGCTTGGACTCGCGCAGCGCAACAGCTGTCAACAAAGAAAGAAGAAGAGAGATAGAGAGAAAGAGAGAGAGAGAGAGAGAGAGAGAGAGAAAGAGAGAGAGAGAGAGAGAGAAAGAGAGAGAGAGAGAGAGAAAAGGCACATAACTAAAAAATCGCATAAAGACTCCAGTATCCCTCACTACGATCACATATTCAAAATATCAGCTAATATACAAGTAAATATCCCAATATTAGTTAGTTATCTCCTCTTTATTACGAAATACTTATGGAGGGTACGAATCTGGTCTAGTTAGTTCTTAGCTTCGTTGTTAACTTTATCTAAAAAGTTCTTTAAATCGTTGAGGTCTCACAAGAGGCAAAAGGGCAAGTGGCACTGTCGAGCTAATAACAATTTATTCGCAGTTCTCGGAGTTCTCTGGCTCGCGTGGCGCAAAAGGCGAGAGAAAAGAGAGAAAGAGAGAAAACGATGGAGAACCATGGTTTGCGCGTGTGTCGCAATGTCCCTTAACGGCTGACGGCTGTTAGAGAACCGGTCGACCTCGATACACCTCAGCCTGCCTCTCCGCTGCGTAGTACACCGGCTAATATACGTATTCTCGATACGAGCACCATGTCCGGTTTCAATGTACACGCGCGATTATTTCTACGATTGGTAAATTTGTCTAATACGTGCGTAATTAGATTCTTACGCGCGTCGTTTCTTTTTCGATCTTTCGGCGATCGAACGGAAACTGTTTCTTGTGTTTCTTGCGTTTTATCAATTGTTACAGGAACACCGTGTGCAATTGGTTCGCTTTTCTGTAACTTGTGAAACTGAAGTCACGCGAAGCAAATATTAATAAGAATTTTAATTCTCAGTTGGTATCGTTGAGTCGTAGATAGCCACGTCAATTTTGAATACATCTAATTTAGGTATCTTCATTCCAAGATATTAAATTTGATTCTAAATTCTATATCTTACACGATAAATATCATTGATGGGTTTCACCATGTAAAATATAAAATTTCTTAATCAAGATTTACAAATTAGTAATTTCAACCAACTTTAATCGGTCGAACCATTCATTTTAATTAATTTTAATTTTAAAAATTTTAAAAATTTGTCTTTTGATCTGCATTATTCTGAAAAGTTCACTTAAAAGTGTTTTCTTCAAGAAAAATATGCGATTAGATAGAAAAAGAACGTGATTACTATTGTGAAATAAGTTTAAAATATGTCCGACAATAAACGAATACATAAATATCTTAATAATTTCCTTTACCAGACATCGACAAAACGAAAAAATGCAACACGCAAGCAATACATAAATACTAACAACCAATATACGCATCACCACAGTTCTCTGCTCAACATTTTAGTCGAACAAATTATCCACCTTCCAGTTTACATGATCCGTCGACTATTTCAACGCTCGCCTTTCAGACCACGTACCCCAGCCACCAGTAGTCGAGAATATATCGGCCATTTTTCTCAAACTAACCGCAGCGGTCACTATGTTTAGCCAGTGAGACCGGTAATTTTTACTTTCAATTTCTTTTCCCCTCCTTTTTTTTCTTTCTACCTCGCTTTCCCCCTCGCCTCCTTTTGCTATTTCTTTCAGGTATACGTGTCACGGGGAATCGGCACAAGATACACACCGGTAATACGTTGAGGGATTCGTAATTGGGTCCGATCGGATCCCTGCCGATGAAGTTATCGCAAGAAATAGTCCAGGCAATTAGCTTGCTCGATAATTATCGGTGCTCGTTCTGTCTGTTAAAAAACGACCACGGCCGAAGAGGAAATTGACAGCACAGTTACGCTTGGTACTCGTTGCTTTTGCGTACTAAATCGCTTATATCAAAACTACACGAAAAATCTTGTCTCTTATGTTTCACTTTATTATAAACTCTGCTGCATTACATGTACGTCAATGCGTTCTTCTTATTCCATAGACAAAAGCATTAAGGCACTTGTGTGTAGATACGTTTAATTTAAGATATTTAAATTTAAATTTCACAAAAATTTTTTTATTTCTTGTCTTGCATGAAAGACAAGAAAAACTTCAGCGCAAGGTTACGGCTCTCGCGTCTTTCCCTGTTTTCATATATAAAGTTTTACAAAATTAGAATTAAACGTATTTAGATGTTTTAAATAAAATTAAACATATTTAGACACAAATATTTTAATAATTTTGTACAAGAAATAAGAAAACCGCATAGGCTGGTGTATAAAAAAATATAAAATTTAATTAAAAAAAAATTATGGAAACGTCTAAATGCCTAAAAATATGACTATGAAAAAGAATATTTCACATTATGATATGTGTCTCTTTGAACCAAACAATTCCAAACAATTCATTCCTCACATCATTACAAAAAAATATCTCTTTACAACAGAGTTACTAAGACGCTCTATATCCTTTAAATATCTTGTAATTTCTTCATATAGGTATTTCCAGATTTGTCTCAAATTTTAACAATATGATCATGATATATTCACTGAAGGTACCTACAAGTGGTCGAATACTTTCGTGATCCCATATATGTATATATATATATATATATATAGATCTAATAAAACATTAATTGAAAAGGTGTTATTATATTTTATTAATAAGCAGTTATTAATAAGTGAATAGAGTAATATGTCTTTAGATTCAATAACCTACTTGCATAGGCAATACGAGTATTTAGAATGAAATCAATCATTAAATAAGAATTTTTGTGCAATTAGAATGTTTCAATATGCGTTTTAATGTTTCAAATGCAACAAAACAATAAATCTCGGCAACTAATGAGCGCAATTAATCATTTCTGAGCCCCATTCTTCTTCTTCATCGTTCCAGCACATCTAAGAGACATAGAATCGATAAGAAAGGTATAACGATTAATAAGTGGTGCAACGTGTTCCACTTTCTGATAATGCATAATGAAGCACTGTATTATAGCATTTATAACCGAGATTCAATTTTTTGTCTGTTATCTTAATATTTATATATATGTATTGTTTTCTTCTTTATATTTTATTAATGCTTTTATTATTTTGTTAACTGTTTGAATAATATGAAAATCATTTACAATGAAGGAGTGCTAAAAAGATTAATATTTAAACTTAGTTTTGATAAGAATTGACAGATGAAAATAATTGGAGAAATAACAAATTTCAAATAACTATTCTAATTTTTATCGATAATTACATTTTTGGTGTCCATAAAATTTAGCCAATTTATCAGATAATTTTAAAAGTTATATTTCTGGACTTTAATCGTGAAGTGATACTAAAATCAGATCAACAGAAATATACTTATCATATTGTTTTCCTATGACCTTCGTATCTTCATATACAGAATATCCCACACACAATTTGAGGCAAGCTATAGCCCTGAAACCGTAGATACGAGAAGAAAATAATTTCATTTGGCAAGATTAAATTGTTTCGAATGATGTCTGACGTTTCAAATATTTAAAAACCATTTTTACTTTTTCAAATAGATTTATACAATTTTTAATACTTTGATCTTTTACTGCTTTTTAACACTTTTTAATATACAGATCTTTTAATACAGATCTTTGCATTCCCTATAGGAAAGTATTATAAAGTATTTAGATCGAAAATTGATTAGTTTAAAAGTATATCGACTTTAATTTTACAGAACTTATCATATAAAAGACAAAGAAAGACGCAGTACTTTTATATTCATATTTCCTTTGTCTCTCATACACTCAATCTGATGATATTTAAATTGAATTGTATTTTAAATTTGTATTTCAGATGCAAGTTTCCTTATACTTTAATACAGAAAATAAAAAAACGCATCGATTGATCTATAAAAAAACTTATATCTCTTTAAAAAATAGAGATGACCTTACAATTTTAAAAATACCATCACTTTCAGAATAAGTATATATGCTAGATCATGTATTATTCAAAACTGTTTAATTTTGTTCTAAAATTTATTTTTTATGTATCACCGTATTTCAGAACTGTAGTTAGTCCTAGTTACATAGGATAACTTGTATATAAACTTATTGTCCTTATATCGTACAAAATAATTTATTAATACTAATGATTTATAACTTGTGACTTGTAAAATTTTATTAATAATAGCTGAATTATGTGGAAGAGGTCGTCTTAACACTTGTTTTCTCATGCGATTGCGTTATGCATTTATCATAGCATAGACAGCAAAAAATCGTACACACGCGATCATCTAAATATCCCAACAAGCGCGATTTAATAAATCTACAAACTGTCATCGCCTTCTCGTACCGGACAATGCAATTTCATTAATAACGTGATGTTCAACGCGTCGACCGATTGACCGAAACTCAAAATCGATCTCGTTAAACCGATATCTAAATACTGTGAACAAAACCAATCGGGGGAAAGTAAAAAAAAAAAAAAAAAAGAAAAAAGGGAAAAAAAAGGAAAGAAAACCAACAAAACACGAGAGTATAATAGGATAAAGCGCGCTCGACGGAATCGGCATTCAATCTCTATCGTCCGAAAAATAACCCCATCTACTATTTATAAACACGCAAAAACTGAGAATAAAAATAGAAAAATAAAAAAAAAGAAAATAACAGCAAAACAAAATCCAAGTATATATACCATGAATTTTATATAAAAAGTTTGGAATGTGTTGGTCAATCGAGCAGAGGGTGGCAGAATGTGAAAAAGCGACACTTCTTCTTTGACAAATATATGTTTAATCTTCCTTTCTTTGTTCGTAGTAAATAAAGTGTGCGTTTGTATGCGCTTATGCAAAATTTAAATGTGCACAAATCCACAAAATTCACATAATACGCAAGGATATATGAAATATACAATGTGTATATAATACTCTTTATAATATTTAATAGATTACAACATTCTCCACCGAGATTCCATTCTTTTAATTATGTTCCAAAAAATATGAAGTTGCATATGTATTCTCAGTTTAGCATAACATTGTTCCAAAGTATACAATGACGAACTAATCTCAGATATATCATACGCCAAGTGATTAAGAGGAAAAGCAGACTACCACGCAAATACTTTCGTTACTCCCTGTAATTCTCTCAATTTGCAACTTTGATATGTCCAATACACACGTGGAAAGAGCTAAAACCGCAATCAGTGCGGCAACGGTGCCAATGATAAAATCCCTCTCCGACGCAAACTGCATCGCGTACCGCAGTTCTGTTCGGCTGCACCAGCCAACCGATAGCTAAACACCGGTGCGCGGATCTTATTCGTGAAAGTAACGGGCCTACCGGATCGTTTATATTTTTCAATGCAACCACGGTTCTCTCGGTTGGCCGGGTTTATGATTTTGCTTAATTAATGGTCGCCTCCCCCGTGGTCTCCGCCGTAGTCCATCTCTTCAACTCTCTATCGTCCAACGTTAACCCCTCTTCTCTATTCACTATTTTCCCCACCATTGCCAACGCCTCCCCACCCATGCCAGAACGACCAGCAACAACCTGGTGGCCATTAGCCTGCACGGATTGCGCAATTTCGGGAAATTGCGAAGTAATTCGCGGTTGCGGCCAGTTTCGCTCTGGAGGAAGGAGAGAGAGGAGAGAGAGAGAGAGAGAGAGAGAGAGAGAGAGAGAGGGAGAGAGATTCTGGGAAAGCACGGCAGGTTTGAGGTTTTGTTGAATAGATATACAGTGTCGATATGTTTTCGAATGATTGATTTGGTTGGTTAAAGAAGGAAAGAATGTTGGGATAAAAGAAGACAATAAAGCTGGAGATCCACCGCACAACTAAGCTGTGCTGTGTCGAGTTCAAAAATATTTGGGTCTATAAATACACGAAGTTTACGGTTCCACAATTTCCACCAACAATGTTTTATCTATTTCGTATTCATCTATTTCATTCTTGTACAGCACAGCTTACAATTAGCTTAGTTTTTGACGGAAACGGTTTCGTATATTACGTATTGAAGCAAATATGTTTAAACCTATCATAGCATAGTATAGCCTAGTTTAGTTTTTTCGGCAGATACCCGACTTCAAGGTACAGAATCTTAAGGCAAAAAAAGAACTCTGATTGCACAGAAATTTTATTTAAAACTACGAATGCTCTGGATAAGTTTTGACCACGTGTGTCAGTGATATCTGTGACAAAACGAAATCAAGAGATATATTGTGAATCGCTGTGCTTGGAGTTATCTTAATATTTTGAAGTGGAATGAAAAACATCTCATATGCTTATAAATATAAGCACCAAGGGGTGGGACACTTTTCATCCCTCTATGTCCCAAAAAGTTAAGAAAATCGTTCGAAGTTAGTCTCTTATTTATGGTTGTGGAATTTAAGATAGTTTGGGAAGATAGAGTTGACTTATCCTTAAATTGCCAAACGTAATTTTACACGGAATAATTCATTATATGATGCATAGATTCTATGATCATAGAGGACGTACAGTTGGTCACAGAAGTATTCGACTGCTTGTAGAAATTTTTTATGAGTATATTCTGTGTCTTATATGGAAACATTTTGAAATTTCATTAGCACTGCAACGAGACTGCAATGTTCGTATGGTTTGAAACAAATTTGAAAATGTACAGAGAAGCTATAAGATATATTTTATATATATAATTTATATATAAACAGTCACACACAATTATCAATTTTATTAACATCAATATGTATTCAATAGGTGTGAGCTAACGACCATATTAAAAAAAGTGATTTTTGACCAAATTTCATAAGCGCGTATTTGTGGAAATTTTATACAAGCAGAAAGAAGATTTAGTGAGAGTTACAATTAACAAAACTAGAATTTATGATACTTGAAATTAGTGCTACAATATTATATAATCACATCACTCAAAATTTCACAAAAAGAATTATATGTCTTTTATTTGCAAATATTTGCTTGCACGTTATCCTTGATTTCTATATATGCGTAAAGAAAGATATCACGTATAGAAATATTTATTATGTAAAAATTGAATACCAATTTCCTCGTATTTCATTCTAATTTTCTGTATTCACATTAACTGTCTGATTATGCTACTTTGTTATATAAAATATCTCATTATCAAATTCATTATATAGAAAATATTAAATATAACAAAATTTTAAATCAAGTTAAATCAAGTTATGGTTACATTCGAATCGAATCAATAACACGATTGTTTTCTCGATTAGAAAAATTTGAACTATAATACTTAAGAATATGTGAATTCTACGAAATTGTCTACATATGTTAAATATTTAGTTACATAAAATTATTATTATCCATTTACTAGCTTTACGTTTCAAACACTTCCATTTATAAAAATCAAACACGTGACACGTGCCTTTAAAAAATACGTGACAGAAAAACCATATAGATGAGTTTGATGACCTACCTCGTGCGAATTGCATTTAGAAATTCATCCAGCCTCCTAGAAGAAATTCACCGTCCGCCACGTGTATCGCGAAAATGTTTTACGCAATAAGCTACGAATACAGTCAAATATTTGACACATTAAAGCATAGTACTATACCAACTCAAAAAAGAAAAAAGAAGCCCGAATAGAAAGATTAATTAAAACTATCACACTTGAATAAATAAAGGAAAAATTATATAAATTAAGGCTATTTCTGTCAGCAAATTACTAAAATAAAAACTTCAATCCTTATCTAGTGTGTCAACAACACTTTTCATTTACCATCACCACTATTTTAATTAAAAAAGAGAAAAGAGAAAAAAGATAGGAAGAAAAAATAGTTACAGCAAAAAGAGTAACAAATCGTAAAATAACGTAATAACCGCGATCAATGGCGAGCTATTTAAAAAGAAGGGGGGAAAAATAAAAAAAGAAATGGCTACAATACCGATGCTATTCTGAGTACTGAGTTCCCAGTCTTTCATGAGGATTTCTCGGGCAGGTCAGGATGACGGCGACGTGGGTGCACCTATAATGCAGACAGTGAGATCGTACATGTAGAATTACAGTTGTAGATATAAGAGGAATCATGCGGTTGTTGAATATTCGGAAATTGTGTTGCACTGTGGTCGTCAAATGTTCGTCAAACTTTATCAAATAATTAATACTTCTTCGAATTTCAGCTATTTCAATTATAGTAATATTCGTACTTTTTGATCTAAAATGTGTATCGTACAGGATGTTGAAAAGAGCATCGAGTAAATTTTACAAACATTTTACAAACATATATTGTTAGGTGTATATATATATATATGTATATGGAATGGATGGGTGGTGCATATGAATAGATGTTCTTTGTGTGTTTTTGTAATTTGAGTTTGGCACGATAATTAATTATTACAGCGATCATTAAGTTTTGGTTTACTATGAACTATAAGACACATCACAAAACGAAATATTTCCTATAAATTATGTATATTTAGTATTAAGAAGATTTGATGGATAATCATGAAATGAATAAATAGTCATGAATCGGTCATGAATATTTATGCAAATTCATGATCTTATAAACATAATTAAAAATATAAATAGAAAATTGTTTTATCTAGTAAATATTTTAAAGCATAGTATATTTTAGATATTTTGTATATTTTGTATATTCTTGTTATTACTGTGCATTTGGTACTTCGAAATTTCTCATAAATGCATAAAATCCGCAGTCTAATCATGAATAATCAAAATATTCACGTGCGCTGTTTTAAATAAATTTATATTTGGGAAGAGTAATATAAAACATACTTTGTTCCAACTCGACAATTTTTCAATGCCTGATTTATTTTGGAAGAAACTATAAGTGAAGAAATTATAGCAGCTCTGTACCAAGAATTTTCGAACTGTAGAAATTACATATACGATATTTTGAAGTATCATGTATAAAACTACGTGTATAAAATTTTATTAAAAAGGACGACATTTATAAAATTTGTAATAATTATATAGGCAAAATAATGAAATGCTTTTCTGCAATCATCAATTCTTCGTTTTATAGTTAACATTAAATATAAATAGTTTTCTTTTATTAACTCCTAGACAAAAATATCCCACAAAAATGACTTACATATAGATACGTTTGTTACAAAATCTTGTTTCTGTTTTGACAAATAATTTTTGTTTTTGAAATCTATGCTTCTTTCATAATTCTATAAGATTATAAAATTATAGATAGATTATAGAATATGATTGATTTAAGCCTTGATATCCAGGAATGTTTAGATTAGTATAACTTTGTAAATTGTGGAATTAGATCTGTTTTTTTTAGATAATTAAGAATTCGTAACTGAATGTCTCATTAGATTGGTCAAAACATTCGTATCTCAATTATTAAAAATTGATAATAATATAATTAGCAATTACAAGTTTTTTTATAAATTGATATAAATATAAAAAATATTTAATAATTAATATTTAAAAAATGGAATATTTAAAATAATTTGTGAGAGCTCAGAGCATTTGAATAAAATTATAATGTTTTACAGTAAATATAAATGGAACAAAGTGAAAGAGTAGTATTAATTAATCAATTGATTCCAGTAATCTAATTTCAAGAAATTAAGCATTCATAACAGCGATAATCGCATTCAGTTGATAGATTGAGTTATATGCTGAAAATGATGCATCATTAGAATTCATGAAGGATTTGATGCATAATTGACAAAAAGTAAAAGTGTACTCTATTTATCTTATTAATATATGCAAATATGTGTTTATATCTGTGTGTATATACATACATATATATATAATACATATTAAATATATATGTATAATTTTTTTAAAATTAAATATATACATATATATATATTATATATATGTATATATTTAATTTTAGAACGTGTGTTAAAATGAGTCATTAGACAGTATAATTAATGTAAAATAGCACTATTTAGGATCTATTAAATTTATTTAGGAGTTGTACCTGAACGATTTCACCTTCTATACATAAAATGTGACAAGAGTTCTGTAAAAGTGAAATACTTTGCCACTCTATATATTCGGTTACCATTTTAATATCAGAATAATGCGTCAAATACTTGAGTAACATTAAATACCGCAAAGCAACCGTAAGTGCAACGTTCGTGATGTACCAAAGAAAAATACCATGAACGCGATAGATTATTACACTAAGTCGACTCGACACGACATAATGCAATAATAACAACAATAATAACAGCTTGCAAACGCGAGTAGGATTTTCTTGCGCTCGTCACGAAGGACCGGACGTCCTGACTTTCACGCGGACTCTATAGTGAAATCGGCTTATTAAGGTGCGTTTAGACCAGACAAGCGAATGTTTCGTCGTTTGGTGATTGTTCGTCGAACATTCGAGTGTAACTGAAAAAGTAAGAAAAGAATACTTATATATTTTTCGTACAGAGCTTACTTTTCGAGACATTTGAGTATGAAAATCTATCAAGTATACTTGAACTGAAAGTAGCTCATTCTGGCCTGGACAGAAATAAATAATCGGCAGGAAGTTATTCTACGTATGAAAATAAGTCGAAAATGGAGAATAACATACAAAGCATCACAAGACTCTTTGTTATGAAAAAAATAAGTTATCATATACGGGCCAACTTTGAACTTAACATGTTCAAACTGTTGTTATGTATGTGAATATGAAACTTTTAACGGAAATATTTTTTACTTATTTGTGCATATAAAATTACCTTATGCTGATTTTTACTGATACCCAGCCGATAATTAATCAAATTCAAACATACTTGGTAAAATTTCGGTTTTCTTAAAAAAAAACTGATTTCATAAGGAATCATCTCACGACCGGTTGTATATATATTCAGTCACACCCAGTATAAGAGTATACTTATAATTACAATGTTCTTCATCAGATATTGTTGTCACGAGTCCGAGTAACGACTGAACTGGAAATAACTACATACATATTAAACATTTTAGATGTTCTATCTAATCTCTACGAATGTTCGTACGAACACGTCATGAAGAAGCTCTTTTGATATAAAAAAGTTTAAAAACAGATTGCTCGATGTTTATTTGCATCAAACGAGGACGAACGAATGTCCCTGCTCTCGTTTTACGTTCTTATCCCTTTGGTTTAAACGCACCTTTACTTACGATCCGCTCATAAGCGAGCGGGCGACTCGTGGTTACGCTCGCTCGCATCTTCGGAAAGCGTGGAGACGAGGAGCTAGCGAATGAGTTAGTATTAAGAGCAATATAACCGTGCACACGCTTTTCCATATCGAGACCGACATTATGTAACGATTGTCTTGAATCACGTCGTTAGAGTGTTATCAAACCGCGTCACAGGATTTTATGGCAAATCGCCTTACAAGAATGATTCTTTGTCTGTGAAGCTTCCAAACAATTATACATATATTTACATACATATATTATTAAACACGCACGCGCGCGCGCACGCACACACACGCACACACACACACACACGATATGTACACAAGGTATTTTGCTGCACATTTGATTCAGAAGAATTTTATATTATACTGTGAAGAATTTCATTTCATTTTACTTAAAGTACGTTACGTTAGATTGAACACGAATAATTTTTCATTTGCAGATTTTTGGAATGATTAGAAGTAGAACGTATTTGTCTAAATATTCGACTCCGAAGACTTTGAATTTGTATTTGAAAAATGGATTTTATTTAATTTCACTTAGGTTAGGTTAGATTAAGTTAAATTGGAACGATTTTAAAAAGCGTAACTTTGAAACGATGGGAAATTTTTATCTAGATTGTGGGCCGTTGAATTCGTTACGTTGAATTCGGTCCCTGGGAGAGGACACGACGTGACATGGCAGCACGCCGCGCCATTTGCGGACAGAATGTTGTGCGCGGGGGGGCCTGGTGTGCCGCTTCAGCGGTTCCCGGGCACCCCTCGATCGCAAGAGGGACGGTCATCGTGGAGGTTTTAGTCGGTTGGAGTCCGACACTACCACGCCGCTTTTCCCTCTAGAAGCGGCGGGTGTCCGTGCGGATTTCCCCCACGAAAAAAAAAAAAGAAAAAAAAAGCGAAAAAGGTTACGTTGAATTGGTGTGCAACATTAGAGTAATTTGAAACTGTTTCAGGCTTCTAGAGTTTTGAATTGTAACTACAGAGTTGTGGCTCGTTTTGCGAATATGGGTTTGTTTGCTTCTGTATTGATATTTTAATACGAATTTGACGAAAGTGTTTTTATATGTCGTTTAACGTTGCTTCTTCGTTAATTGTTGAAAGTTTGACACTATAAGAAAATAAATTTCACAATTTGAAGAATAACTGTATTTTTTAATTAGAATTTTGAACCTAATTATGGTATCTTATCAAGCTCAAATATTTTCTAAAATCGCTTATGACATTCGTCGTGGTAAGAAATTGACTTTTATTTATATGATTCTTAGAATAAGAAATAAAGATGGTTTAAAAAGTGCAAAGTTTAGGTTATGTAATCATTACAGCAAATGAGTGATGTATTAATAATATAATAATAATGATTACCATAGAAATTGCGATCCAATATTAGTAAAGTGTAGTATTACAAATAGAACACAACAATATACACAATAAAAGGTTAAAGTATTCTCATGACAGAAATGAGATTATTATGCAATAAAAAGAAGAACAATTTTTGTAGATAAATAATAAATCATAACCTCATTACTACACTGCAGATTTTTATGAATTTATGGGAAATGTGAAAGTACAAAAATGCACAAAATGCACATAATATACACAAAAATATGTATATGAAATAACCAAAGCGTGGCATTTGTTATGATATTTAATAGGTAAAACAAATTCCTATCTAGATGTCATTATCTCAATTATATTCGTAAAATTATGAATTTGTATAAATATTCACACTCTATTTATTACTACAAAAAAATATCAAAAGACAACTTATTCATTTCAGACAACTATTCTTTATTTACATGTATAAGTTATTTACAAAATACAGTATACTATCCCAAAAGTCACGTAGCAAAGACGCTAAATTATCAATCCTAAATCTACATAGAGGGTAACAATTGGATACATTATTAGCATTTTCGAGATTAATCCCATGTTACGTAAGCAGAGGCGTCGATTCCTCGTGATATTCGTAGGCGATTTGTTTCCTGGCGATATTCGAATCACCGAAAAACATAAAATTGTCTCCAAACGACGAAATAAGCGGAATTCGAGACGATTTTCAAGCTCGTAAATCGAGCGACAAGAGGGAAGTCGACGTGTATTTCACGATATAAAAATAGATCGACATACCTTTCGTATCCTCAAAAGTTTTCCTTTTTCTTTAAAAGCTGATTTGTTGGATTTTCAAAAATGTTAGCAAAACAGATCCTAGCAAACTTATATGTTAGAAAAAAACGAGTTAAATTTCTATTTGAAGTAAATGAAAGTGTTTCGAAAATGCGTTCGGAAATAAAACATAATTTTGTACACTTATGTTACTAAATATTAACTGTTCAAGTGTCTTTTAAATATTCGATCGAAAAAGTGAGATGAATTTCTATTCGGAGTAAATAAAGCGAAATTATATTAAACAAACGCTATTTCTAAGTAATATATAATAATTGTATTTTAATTTTAAGTATTTTCTAAATATTGGCTAAAATAAGCAAGTTAAATTCCTATCGGGAGTAAACAAAATAGAATTATATTAAAATTAAACACATTTTTGTACTCAACTGTTTACCATTATTTAAATATTTGATTAAAAATTTTGTCTAAGATGCAATATCAGTTACAAAAGTGTAATTAAATCAAATTAGTAGTTAAATAATTCACTCAGAAAGCATCAGAAAAAACATAACTGCCAAATTTTGTACGATGATGTGCAAATAAAAAACAAAACGATCGTTTTAATAAATTGTAAACGAAGTGTTAATTGAATCTGTAATGCAAGCACGTTTTTACAAAAAACGCTTTTCACGGGAAATCGTTCGCTTCGGTTGGCATCATATTTTGAATATTTTTATATTTTTTATATTTTTTCCCAATACGGTATCTTGATTATAAAAATATGTTTTCGCCGGAACTGAGGAAATTCTATGAAAAACATTCCAAACGTGGCCTGCGTGCATGCAAAACGATTGAAAATTTTTTATTATTCGTTCGAGAGCTCGCGTCTCATTGATATTCCTTCGCGATTGTAAAATCTGTTACAGGTTATTAAAACTGATTAAAACAAACTTTATTTTTTTCGAGACCGTGTCATATGCAAATTTTGATTTGTACACACAGGGAAATTAAAAAAAAAGATTAAGAATGTTTCGGGTAGATAATAAGTCGCCAAATTATATTTCAATGATTTTATTTTGATCATTGATAACATTTCAGTTTGTAATACGATCTTAAAAATTATTTTAATCAATGCAAAAATGTACAGAATATACATAATATACAAGAATATACAAAATATTTAAAGTAATGTATGTGTTAAAATATTTAGTGCTTGAAACAAGCGTGCAAGTAGTTCATATTTAGGGATAATAACACATATAGCTCCAATATAACTTCTTCTTTTATTACATTCATAAAAATATAAAATGACATAAATATCCCCATTTTATTAATACGTAGTATAATTATATAATAGTAGTATAATTATATAATATTAATTATAATAGTGAATTTAGTGAACTGAATTAATTGAACTTAGTTCTGACGTTCATTTTAAGAACTAGTCTCTAAGAATAAATTATTACATCCAAAGAATCGAAAATTTGTGAAACGAATTAATTTATCTTCCCTAATTAACAAATAAAATATCACTTATTACAAAAATGTACGGTCACTCTCATCAATATTTGGACTTTGAACACTTTCAAAAACAGAATAATCTTTTCAAAATTAGGTCAAATGACACGAGTCCACCTGAAAAACGAGAAGAACCAGTCTACTAAATGAGGTATAAAAACATGTAGGAAAATCTAGGATTGGCCAGAACTGCGAAAAGAAAATAGTAAAAGTCATCCTTTATGTCTACACATATGTACTAAAAACTTTATTGAAATCAGTTGACGCGGGAACAAGCTACAGACATCGAAAGATGTAAGAATTAGATTTACAGTTACAGGTCCAATATCGTGCAAAACTGGGATTTTCTTTAATCGTCAATCAACATCTTTAACCGTTTGTAGCTCATAGCAACGTCAACTGACTAAGAAGAAATCTTGAACATGTATACAACTGACATGAATCCACAGAACGTTTTGTTTAAACCTTCGCCACAGACTCTAATAAATAATATATCAAATAATCAAGATGAGCCATAATTAAAGTTATTAAAGTATTCAGAGATGAATTAGACAATAAAATCATACATTTAAGGAGCTTAACTAGTCACGTTTGTCTTGTTTATCATTTGTGTTACGCTTCTACGAGTATAAAAAGAGGAAATACTTATTTCAAGCAGCTTCTTGTTTTTGATAATTAATCCTAACAAATCTTGACAGGTATATATTACGAAAAAAACTCTACACCACTTGTAACAGTAATTCTAACGGACACGTTCATTAGTCATCTTCTGAAACTTTTGAACTTAGTGCAACTTAACAAATGCACGGGCCATCTAATTTTAAATTATTCTAAATATAACATACTTCGCAAAAAATACAAATTAATCAATGATAATATAGAAGACAAGAAAATTTATGAATTGTTAATGTCTATGAAGAAAACCAAATTAATATACTTAATCTTAATGTTTCGTACATAATATGTTCTTTTATGGTATAAAGAAAGAATAAAGAAGGATAAAGAATAAGAAAGAAGTAATAATATTTATATAATAATTATTATTACTTATAATAATTATTACAAAATTTTATTGAATTCTTTTGATACTTGAACTTTTTGATATTGAACTACGCAAGAATTTCACTACCATACTATTAAGATAGACGTATTTAAAATGTATAAAAATATTGATTTATATAAAAAAAGAAGAAGGAAGAAAAAGAAATATGCATAACCATCCTAAAATAAGAATCTATTCATTCACAATTGAAGTTAAGTTTAAAAATTATTGAAGTCTGATATAATGAATATAATTGAATAGTACAGAAATAATACAGAAAGTGATCCCCAACAATTGTAATAATTAAGTATTAATTCTTAAAGACTAAAGCAATTTGGAAAAATTCAAATAATTATTTCTTACAAATCACAAATATACTGTCATATTATTGTATTAATCACAATTATTTAAGATTAATCCGTACACAAGTAAGCTTAGAATCATCCGATACAATGAATGATATTAAAGCGTGAAAAACACAAACTAATCGTCTTTTACCTAGAACCTTCCGAATTGTACCCTAAACTAAATATATTCACCAACAATACAAAGCAAAATCAGCCATCGAAAAGCGGAAGAACATCAGCAACGGCACAAAGGGTCCTGATAAATGCTGTTTATTTTCCCGTATATTTCCCAAGGCACGGCAACAAAACCGTATGGCAACGCTTTCTTTTGTCCCAGGTGGCTCGTCCTTTTCTAGCCGGTGAAAAAAATCAACGACGAACGGCTTCCGGGTATAAAGCTGAGTATCCACGAAAGAATGCCAGGTCCCGTGGAACGCTCTTCTCTACGCGGAAAGGAATCTCGAGGGTGAACCATGCCTCGGGCGTCATCGAGACATCGAGAACGATGCCCCGAGCATCAAGGAAGCCGCGTGCATGCGTGCAAACCCGATCATACGGATAACATTCGCGAAAAACGTTTCTCTAGCTCGTTATTTAGCTCGTATTTCTCTGTGCAGTTCAACAGAACCGGCTTCTGACATCTTCCAAATTGTAATTTGTAATAGCGATGGGATCAAGTTCAGTATATACTTATAGATCTGAGTCAAATGCAATACTCAAGATTCGCTTCATATGGTTAATACTATATTTAATATCAAATATAATGTGTCGATACATCGTTATTCTGTATCATTTTTATTAAATATTTTATATAAGATTTTTGTGTGAATTTTTATATAAGATTGTATACAGTAAAACTAGTTACAAAATATAAGGTAACCTGTATAAGATCCTGGCAGAATCGAAGGAGTATAATCGGAAAAAAAATTACTAATTTTTGTGCTACATACGAAGCTTATTAGTTAAAACAATTCATTAGAAAAATATCTAAAACCAACCGTGACAATATTACAACAAACAAGTATGAAACATATATTAAGAATTTCATTGAACCTCATTCAGAATAGCGCATTGAATGATTCAAGGCATCATTTCTTAATTATGGAATCCATATAACGCTTTAACAAATCCTTATTGAAACCTTAATGAAATTATCCTGTTATTCTCTATTTTATATAATAATCATTGAAACATTGACTCAACCATGAACATAAGCTAAACATAAAATACTATATTATAGCTACTGATGAGATCAAGTTCAATATGTACTTACAAATCCAAGTACATACATATGTTCACTTCGAACGAGATTTTAAACCTCGGAACGAGTACTTGCAAGTTCCTCTAGGACACTCTACTTGTAACTACTATGTACATATTCGAACCTTTTGTAGATGGAAATCGTATCTCACAAGTCAGAAAGGCATTAGCTTTTCATTAAATTCTTCTAATAAATTTGTATATATTAATTATTATTGTACAGATAAACAGATAGACGATAGGCGATAGAATTGCTATAAATTTTATTCGAACGTTTATTAAAAAATCATTACGTATTCCGATCGAAATCTTCAATTATAATGAAAACTCTATCGTTTATGCATAATAAAGTTATATTTCTTCCATATTTATATCCATTGTCTCTCTGAATCACGGTTCCAATTTATTTTTGGTTGCAGCATTTAAAATGTGCCATTTTAATGTCAATTTCCTAAACCTCTCTTTTCTTCGACAAATATTTTTATGACCGTGTACATATATCACGTCACGTAATATATAGATGCTAATGTAGTTCTCGAAAACATCATTAGAAATGTCACAACTAGTAAGAAAGCTGATTTTGTATAAAAAAAAAAATGAACATGAAAAATAAATACATTTTATCCTATTTTATGAGCATTATTTCTCTCACTCTATAGATTTCTGTAAATTTAATTAATAAAATATTGTCTATATATATACAGACAATATTTATATATTATATACTATATTATTATTATATATATATTTTTTTTCCAGAAAAAGTAAAATTTAGATACGAGTTGTCACTTTTGAGGCAACTATGCAAAATTGCAAGGTCGCCGTGATATCGTCACGCGGAAGTTACTTCGGTATCATAACGTGTGCGTTTGTATCTTCGATGGTTGTTGCGCACGATGTAATTCAAACAACTCTCGATGCGCTACCAGCGCAGAAGTCGAGGAGCGTTCCGCGGCTTGAACACGACCTCCATTAGCCTTCTTGATCAGCGTGCTAATTGGTTGACTTGAGCGAACGAGCAATGCGCTATGCCATGCTGCGACCTTTCGATCCCTCGAATCACCTCGCACGCCTATAACCCGCTACATCGCGGCTGTAATTTTCTTTTAAGCCGTCGTAAAAACGTTTCTACCGACTGCGGATTGGGCAATGTGAACTGTTGAATTTGCTTCATAATTATCCGCTGGATGGAAAATATTTTTATTATTCCTTCCCTTCTTATTATTTTTATTTAATTGGAAATATTTTATAAAGAATGAGCATACGAATTCTGTGTTGAAGGGATGTTTGAGGATTTGGATATTGTTGAAGTTAGGTAACAGTGAAAAGTTCCCTTTTAAAGCAGGGCATTTTATAGTTGTAAATAAAAGAAAAATGGAATTACCATGAACGACATTGTATACAAATTTTGAAATATTTGAGTTACAAATAAGTCATTTCTTATATCCAAACAAAATAACACTGAGACTAGAACTAAGTGTTTGATGTAATACGTTTTAAAATATCGAGATTAAATCTCAAACATATCCGTAACAATTTTTTTGTACTGTAAAGTGAATAAATGTTATATAAAATCCACAGTATTACGTCCTTATAATAGATTAAGATCACCATCCATCTGTTCCATTGTTTGTTTGATCGCAATAAACATAAAAAATCATTTAAAAAATTTTACAAAAATGCGATTGCCCGTATAAGGGTTAAGATAATCAATACACTTTCATCGTGTTATCCACAATTTTCAACCCTTCTGACAAGCTCGCTGGCAAGCTCACTGGCAAGCTGCTATCATCACGATAGACGAATATACAGTCTGGGATTAATGGCGATGGATTACCAGCATACAATTAACACGACATAGGTATCCGTTTGATTTTACACGATTCAAGCCGCAGGTAACCAAGCTGGTCGGTTGCTCGCCTCTTCATCACGATAATCCACCTCTCTCTCTTCCTGTTTCTCTCTTTAGCCTGGCAGCAACGCGTTTGGAAGGGAAACGGGGCGCGCATTTAATTTGTAAATGCAGATTGCTTTCCATTTTAATATAAATTGTTCGAAACAAAGGCAGTAATTATGGCGTGCTCTCGTCGCTTTGAGAACGATGGTGTTCGTTACCCTGGTGCCGTACTCGCTCACCCTTTTGCGTTTTTCTCTCCCTCTTCCTTCGTCGTTCGTTCTGTTCGTATCTCTGTCGAAACTCGTCGCTTCGGAAGAGAAGGAAAGAGAACGAAAGTTTGGTTCTCGTTCGAAGCGAAATAAAGAAGCAAAATAAATGCGAAATATCGTGGACGATATGAAGCTCGCAGAGAAGAAGTTGGGGGAAATATGGCGCGACGAAGTTTAGAGGTTATGTGAAAAATTGTGAGCTTCGGAAATAATTTTATCGTTTTCAAGTATTGCGACATTCACCTTTTTTCATTCGTGGAAAACCCAGTAGTAATATTGTCGACAATAATTACAGTGTGAAAATGGAGTTAGAATTATAATAATGAGGTGATGATGATTCATAAATTCGAAGTACTATGAAGTACATACAAACATACGAAGCAATTTGTAAATTATAATACTTATATAAAGTAGCAAGATATAAGATAGTACATGACGTATGTACCAGTTGAAAGACAG
The DNA here is from genome assembly GCA_029958995.1 of Bombus sonorus. Taxonomy (NCBI): domain Eukaryota; kingdom Metazoa; phylum Arthropoda; class Insecta; order Hymenoptera; family Apidae; genus Bombus; species Bombus sonorus. Next base: position 3,090,346 of record JARWAU010000008.1, on the reverse strand, counting down.
GTTTCGTTAGATTGTCTCTTTATCCACGAAGCAGTAGTCTACGTCCTAAGCAATTGGAACTTTGAACGACGCACTTAATTACATACGAATAGTTATATTTACAATTAGAAAGGTTTCTTGCGCTTTAATATTACTTTACTCTTCAACTTATTTTCATGGCTAAAAAATATTTTAAATACTCATTTGAAAAACAAATATTTTATTTCGTGCTTTAGTTTATCAGAATAAAAATATTTTATTTGTTGAAATCTACAAAGTAATTGTTACACTTAAAATAATATTTCAAGTATATTTGCTTTAAATTTTTACCCAGTTCAATGTATCAAATAAATTTTAGCGAGATGTATAGTATAACAAGATCAAATTTATATAGATATTGATTATTATATTATGTGATATAAGTATTAATCATACGATGTAACGAGGAGGATTAATATTCCGATGTTGCTAATAATGATCATACATAAACAATAATTAAATATAAATAACCAATAGTGAGATTCAATGAACGAAATTTTTCCGTAATTTTTGACCATACTTTGATTATTAATAATTATTATCAATTTCGTGGAACGATGAATTAAATTTAAAAGAAGAGAAATTCATGATATTCGATATTGTTGAAAGTTTTAGTACGACGAAAATTTATATGGAGTTTATTGAATTTTATAATTATGTTTTAACTTTGAATATATCAATTATGTTTGAACTTTGTGCCGTTAATATATTAATATCTGATAAAATTTTACGAAAATCATGAGTCAATATGAAATACATATGCCTTAATTAAGTACCTGATTATAGTCCCGACAAAAAATTTTAATTGTCACATTTTATATAAATTTTAATATTGACAATGAAAGATGTTTTCTTTCTTTACATCATAAAAATTTGCCTATAATCATTGGTCTTCCATTTATTATTAAATAACTATAGAAAGATTCTCTTTCGCGAACCTTTCGGCTCCTGCCTATCATGTCAATCATTTGATTAGAGAAAGGGAGGAGACAAAAGATAAAAGAGAGAACTATAATTGATTGAACAGACAATGAAACGATTTCGTTAAAGTGGCTCTTATCGCAGCGCTTTCTTCTAATGAATCTATTTTTCTTTACGAGTGATATTATATAATAATTTTTTAAATTACCAAGGAAATGATTAATGTATCATAATTGTGATTATGATTATTAGACTGTGGATTTTTATGCATCTAAAGGAAAAAATGGAGATACGAAAATACATAGAATGCACGTGTTGTGAGAAAATATATAATCAATTATCCAACGTATAGTATTCTTTACAACATTTAGCATATGAAATAATTTTCTACGTAATTTCCATTTTTTCAGTTATATTTATAAAAATATAAATTTGCATAATAAATAGATTTGTAATACGAGTCCTAGGATTAGTTAACATTAGGATTGTTTTAATATTTATTATCAATAAAATCGAAATTTTGATTAGAACACCTTTACGAATCTTTCGATTCCTTTCTGCCAAGTCAACCGTCTTACCCAATTATAAAAAGAGAAAATACATAAAACGGGAGAATGTTAATTGATTGAACGGGCAATGAAACGGTTCCATCAAAGTGGCTTTTATCGCGACGCTTTGTCAGGAACGTTGTTTCCCATTGGCGCGGAACGAGCCAAAACGAGCGTAACGCCCGGAGCCTCGAGTGTCAACCACTTTGTTCGTGGTGTGCGCGTGTGTAGCGGGAGATTCGAATGCCCGGCAGCGCGCGGAACTTGCCCACCGCTTTTCTCTTTGTTTGCGAACGACGCAACCCGCGTTGGCTATCTATTTACCTCGCTCTCTTCCCTGTTCAATGGTCGTTCCTCGCTTCTGTTCACTACGACAACGTCGTTTAGTCTCATTTGTCCGGAAGAGCAGAAACAGCGATCACGTGTAATTTACACTGTTGATTTTTAAACCATATACATGCTCTTCTCATTTTTACGTCGAATTAGTTTCTTTTCTTCTCTCTTTGTTCTTGTGTATTTTTTATTGGATTTGGAACTTCTTACGGACTATTCTTTTAATTTCGACAATTAAAAAGGCTAATTATATTTTTGATTTAATATTGTTTAATTTTGTTTGAAAAGTTTTGTGGTCATTTCGTATTAATTTGATTTTTAATAATTCAAATCCTCAATGTTTGAAATTTTCAAAACTGCATGTTTTTTGGGTTAATTGAAACAACGTATGTTATCGATTATCAATACTAATAAATAGTAATTTTAGTTGACGAAAGATAGGATACATAGGAACGTTTAGTGTGAAAAAAGTTAATATGTCACAATAGGTTAATACCATTCTAAACACACTTGCCACCAGATTCCAAAATTTATGGACATCCACAGGCTATAGTAGAATACACTAGAAATCTCGCGGGCCACGGAGAATCGCGGAATTATGTTAATTTCGCAACGTGTCTCGCGGCTGATATCTGAGGCAGCGGACCAGACTAGCGATGCAGAGGAAGCAAATTAGAAGGGGGCAGAGAGAGCGAAGATCGTGGAAGCATTCGCTACGAATATCTGCTGGTCCATTCAAGGGTGCATAACACAGAGAGCGGCCGAGTGAATTTACCGGTTTCGCCGCAACAACGGACGATGCTCGGCTTGTAAACGATGCATGACAACCGTTCGCCTGCATCCACTAGTCAAGAGTATTTCGTCCTTCCTGTTCACCATCCCCCTTGGCTTCCATCTATCTCTTCCTATTCGATCACACGTATATCTATACACGTTGTGTGCTATCATAGATGGGTAGAACGAACAAGCATAGTGTTGTATAGTAAGAGAAACAGAGGAGGAGAAAGAGGGATAGATAGAGAGATAGAGAGAAGAGAGGAGAGGAGGAGAAGCAGTCGAATTCCTAGCATACCGCGGGACCAACTGGTTAGCAAGCGATTTACGATATTGTAAACCGATGCGACGGCGGCAGCCGTGCCCACCGCCGAACCTCAATCTAATAGTGGCGACTTCGACCTCCAATGCCAAAGGCACGTCGTCCCGATGGTAACATTGTTCGGCCTGCTTTTACTTCCGCACGCGAACCACCCACGATGGACCATCGCCCCTAACGAGTTTGCCATTCTCATGGTAATATGAGAGGAGGGTGTGCTGGGAATGGTGCAGAGATGGGAGAAAATGGTGATTTTGAAAGTGGTTTCTTGAGATTTTTTCAGGTGGGGTGGAAATCTGTAACATTTGTACGCTACAAATGATAAATACATTTCATACAATGATAAATACATTTTTTTGATTTTAATGTCATTTTATAACTAAAAAGTAGCATTTTGATGTGATGTAATTGGAAATGAAAACCTGTTTAAATTAAAGATGCATGTTTTTGTAAAAATAACTGATAAATAGAGACAGTTTTATAAAAAAAAAAGGGTGAATGGTTATAGGGTTGATCTTTGGAATTTTATGGACAAGATTCTTTCACATTTATAGAGTTTATTCTATTAGTAGTGGTTCGAGTATTATTATTAATCCGAACAATAATATGTAAAACAGGTTAAGACCTACAATTAGAGGAATTAGTGCATTTACTTTTAACGTATCATTAATAATGTTTCGAATAAACAATTTCAACTCCATATAATGTATACCAAGTACTGCTTTTGATAATTGGTTTACCATTAATTCATATATTTTAATGACAGTCATGTATATTTAGACGAATTGTACAGGGTGTTCAGGTACTTTATAAGCGCTATGTAGTATACACTGAATAGTTAGAAACATTACATATGGCATGCATAACCAACTCTTAACTAGTACCTGCGGATGAATTATTGGGGATCATAATAATTTTGGTGTTACATTACTTAATTTTGTTGGATTTAGTTGGATTTCATTTGACCTTTTTTTGCAAATCTATCACGTAGAATGTAAAGTACAAGATAAAATTGAACATCCTTTAGTAATCTAAAATAAATTATTGTAGTTATTTATAATCGAACGATACTATTTGAAGTTGTTAAGATTTTCAAGACTCGGTGTATTATATTTAACAGTGTTACAACAATAAGTGGAAAAGCTACGCTTTGGTTAAAGAGTTGGATGTAACCGACTAAACGCAAAATAAGACAGAGAAAGAGAAGGAGAGATGCATTACAAACGGTAATGTACTTGCAAACATAACATAGGGTTGACGCTGGGGCAACTATGTGAAATAATATTGGAATAGGAATGGAATAATATTGGATGGGATTTTTAATTTAATTTCATTCTCGTACTAATTTCTGTAACGAAGAATGTAAAATCTAAGATAAAATAATAATACTCCAAAATTTAGCAATCTAAGATGAATTATTATAGCCATTTTTATCTCAGCTATACTATTTGAATAATGTATTGACCAAAGAGTAGGAACAGAATCGACTAAATCCAAAAAGACAAATAAAAGAGAGAGGCGAGAAGAGAGAGAGAGAGAGAAAGAGGGAGAGACAGAAAGAGGGAAAAAGAGAGGCGCGTTACAGACGGTAATCTAGTTGCAAACATAGCTCGGGGTTGGAGCTGGTGCAACCATGCGGAATAATGATATGTAATCGCAAAACAGCCGCGGGCTCGCCAAGGCACACGCGAGCGGACGCGTGCGTACACGCGCGTACATTACACGCTACCGGCTAGCGCACACTATCCAGAAGCTGTTGTAGAACAAGCGGAACGCTCGTGACCGGGTAAATGACACGAGCAAACGAATCGACGAAACGCAACCCCTCTTCTCTACTGCTCTGCTCCCCCTCTCTCACGCTATTTCGTTTCGACCCTTAACTTTCACGTTGTTGCTTGTAGTTTCGACGATACACCGTGCCGCTTTCAGTGTGCCGATACCACCACTAATTACAGTTTAATAATGATCTGGTCACGCGTTAGTCTGCCAACAGTGTTGAATTAAAATTGTATGATAGAGATGGAATAAGCGATGATTGAGTTTGCTGGGTGATTACGGAAAGGGAATAGTTCGCGAGGGTCGAATACTAATTCTTTGGATCGTAATTTTTTCGATAGATTTGTGTGTTTTTTATAACTGAAAAACTAAAACTATAAAAATAAGAGAATAATATCCTTGAACAAAATGTAATTTTGTTATATTACATAATAGCAAACTGATATCTTTATTAAGTACGTATTAGGTATGCATCGTTGGATTAAAAAATATTGTTTATTCGAATCGATTGTTACAATTTGATGATCATGATACAAAAATAGAAGAGAAATATTCTGTAAAAAAACAGATAAAATCTGTAAGAACCAAAATATATAATTTCCTACCTTAGAAGCAATTAAGGCGTAATTGCTCTTCACATTCCTTCATATTATGCAAATTTATAAAAAAGCAACAATTAATTTGATTGCTTTCTAAATGATTTAATATGAATACACATTGTTCGCTTTCTAATCATTCAGATAATCTGCTAATTTGCGTATCATCGAGATATAATAATCAAAGAACTATAAACAACTAAAAAATTTACCTTTAAACTAGTCCCTAAGCTCTAAAATTTATATACAACTATATGTATCTCTTTAATTGTCGAATAATGTCGCTGGGTCATATTACTTAATTTTGGAGTCCTTCATTTAATTTAATTTTATTACCAGACTTAATTTTTATATAATTTCGCATTTCTATTAACACAACTAAGTAAATGCTATAGAAAGAAAAGAACATTTACTTTATTAGGATATTTTTTATATTTTCACACATTATGTGCTTGTACATTTTTGTACTTTTAAGCTTTTTACCAATGCATAAAAATCTGCAGTCTATTTATTATTAATCTCTATTATGAAGAATGTAAAATAGAAAATGGAATATTAAGGACTATTTCTTCACAAAAGAGAAAAAATTTATAAAAAATATATAATTCAATATTTCGAAAAATTTATATTTCAATAAAAAATACACGTTAAACGAAGAAGACAAACGCGAAAACACGCAGAGGGAAGAAAATTGACGCGCGCAATTAGCGCGTAGCTGTAAGTGCGCGGGCGCGCAACAAGCTATGTATATGTGCATGTACAATGTAAAATTCCATTCCACGATCCCGTCCCAACCCAAAAACGGATTTCCGTCGAAATAACTGTTAACGTTGCGAATTGCATCCCTGGCATGCGTGTTGCACGTGCAGATCAGAAAATTTCAACTACAACACTACCTCTCGCCTCGAATGCCTCGTTCCAACTTTCCTCCCCACCTCTATTTTCACTTCTTTTTCTCTTTCACACTTTCTCTTTATCTACGTACCGTATCTATGTTTCTATTCTGATATGTACATCATCCTGTCCACAACTCTTCAATTTTTTCTCTTTTGCAGATTCTATTCGTTCACTTTTACCCCTTGTTTATGAAACTTCTTCATAAATGTTAATCTGGCAAGCGAAATTGTTATAGTTAGTCATATGTTAGGTGACACAAATAGATTTCGCTTACTAATAATATTTAAAAAATCGCAACTCCATATAGATAAATAAATAAAATCTGCCACAATCTTCTAATTAAAATGTTTCGTAAATCAGCGTTTCGTAGTATACATGATTCAATATTTTTTCATATCTTTTTCTAAATATATATATGATTTCACTTATAAAAATTAATTTCATTAATATAATGTTGCGAATGATACTCATATAACCTCTAATTATTACCCTGTTTCATTTTTATTTGAAATATTTAAGACACAATGAACAATATGAAAAATATCTTAGGCTCCAGTTTTAAATGATTTACTTTGCATATACATATATAAATATATAAATGTATAAAACGTATGTAATTTTGTATGTTCCAATTCATAAGTATTAGGACACGTAATTTAGACAGATAAGATTTATAATAAAACACTAGCGAAAAATGCATAAATTTTTAGTAAATATTAGGACATGTCTTAACACTCATGGTCAACAGTATATCTTTCCTCTTATTTATTTCCCTCACAGCTTTGTTACTTTATTCGGTACTTTATATTATGAGACACGTATATGATACGAACGAAATAACAGATTTATGTGATATTTGTGTAATAACAATGGATATACATTTTTACTAAATACCAGCAGGTGTCTTAACACTCATAGTTAACTCTATCCTTATTCACCTTCTTCACAATTATTTTGTTTCAATCTCCTCCTCTCTTCATTTATTGATCTCATGTTTTTGCATGTTTCAAGCATGCCTCTTGTTTTCCGATGATACGAATGTGCGAACGTACATCCGGGGAACCGTGGACGGACCATTTCTATCCTATCGTGTTGTTGCTTCCATTCTCTTTCTCCCCTTAACCACCCCAGTCACCCTTTCGGCGCACACTCAACAGCAAAATGCATACACCTGCGCTACACCGCTCGCGTGCAGTTACATTTTTGCGGTTGACGCAACCACTCTGTTCATCGGCCGCGTAAATATGCCCGTGATTACTTTTAATTCCCTCTATTTGTCGGGACTGCATGCATCGTTCGTCTGTTTCCTTCTTCCATAATTCACTGCTTTCGCAATTCCCCTGTTTCTGCTCTGACTATTTAATTGGTGGATCTCTGTTGATGATGATGACAGGGTTCATAAGGCGTTTTCTCATTATTTAGCTGATCCAAATGGATAATAATCCAAGTATTATATACACGTGCAATATGGAATTATGTAAATATAAGAATGCTTGTTGGAGATTTTTTAAGGAATTGTTATAAAATTGTAAGCCTGATATTGTAAAGAAATAGTATTGTAGAGATCCAGAAACAGTGTAATTTATTTGTTGTAACTGTTTTTCAAATAATTTTACTAGTTTGTATTGTTCTATGTCTAAACTGTTCTTAAGTTGGATATTTTAGATGCAGATGCAAGATTTAATTTATTAAGAATAATAATGACCATGATGATTATTATCTTTAAGTTGTTATGTTTATGATTAAATTATAACATAAATTAACACATATTGAAGTCATTATGTCTATGTTTAATTTCTTTGTATATATGTTTACGTACATGTTTTTTTTATAACGAAGTTTATGCCAGTATTGGCTATGATTAAATTGTATATTTAAAAATATGAATAAAATACCATTTCGACATGTTCCCTACATTGAGATGTCCTATCTCACTCTTTTTTATAAATTTAGAATGTCTTATTTGAGCACTTAATCAATTACTGCGTTAATAACATATTATCTGTATACACAATAATAATGCAGCGGTTATCAAATAATCGTTACATATTCGTAATTAAATGAAGAAAAAGAAAGATGACAGAAACTTCAGTTTTCTTGGATGTTGACATTTTATCTAAGGACAGCAGTATATATAGAATGTATTTTTCGAAGCATTTAATTCGAAAGAGTTTTGGTTTATACTGAAAATGTAGATATTATTTGATGTCAATTAAATTAGATCGAAACGGTTCTAAGAGTGTAACTTTGGAATGATTATTTTTCCTCGATTGTGAATTTTCTAGTTTGTAATGGAAATAAAAATATGTTTGGTCTGGACTAGATCTAAATTAGGCTTGGATTAGGTAAGAACGGTTTTCTCGAAATGATAGATAATATTCTAAATAAGGAATAGAAGAAGAAGGAAATTTCAAAGAGTTGGAGGTTTACATAGAAACGATACCTTTTTGGGGGACGACAATGAACCTTGTTTTCACGAGCACAGAAAGCGGCACAACCTCGTAAATTTGCCGTGTCGCATCAAGCCCGATAATTAAGGCGAAGCGCCGTTAAAGACAGTGAGCCACGCTGTTTCGGAACTTGGCCAGTAGCCAACGAAAGAGAGACGTGTGTGCCAGGAACACGTGCGTGAAGTTGCCTCACCCGTGAATCACGCGCTCGAAGCGGATCCGCGCCACTGAATTTCTGGAGCGGCCACATGTCCGCGCAACCAAATCGTACGGGACGAAGTCTTGGAAACGACGAAACTTGACGATAATTTGCTCGTTATCGAGAAATCGTTAAGTTCGCGCTGTGCATTACTGTTCGTCTGAGAACGGCCTTACAATTAGTTTGCACGATATTTCTGGGATTGGGAGTTACGAGTTTCTACGAATCCGTGGGATTGGTATTATACGCTAACATTGTTCAAATTTTTTAATATCCCAAATTGAAATTTGAAAATAAATAATCCTCAGATACATAGCTCGAGATATATACAGTCAGTTACGAAAGCTACATAAACCTACCGAATTTTGTGTATTTGACTTATCAAAAAAACTAAAAACACACTTTATCACAGAAGTTATGTATACTTATACATCAATACAATTGTTACTGATGCATTTCTAAAAGGAATGATAAGAGTTTAAACATTTAACTCACAAAAATCTTTAAAAAAAAAATTATACCAGAAATCAAATATATATATACAAAATCTTATATACAAAATATATACAAAATTATATATACAAAATCTTTAACTTTATCAGTGCCGACGAGATAGAAAGACATTACCAAAAAACAGTTTTAAAAGTAGAAATATACTAATGTATAAATCAGTATCTGCAACATACTTATTAATTACTACAAAAATATTATTTATATACTTAAAAAGCTGTGGTCACTAATATTTAAATAAAATTAATATCATCTTGAAGACCACTATATATAATTCAAAAATCCAGAGAAATCGCCTAAGGTGTCCGACCAGGCACGTCTTCTGCTCCTTCAACATCAGAAGAACTGTTGCTTCTTCAAAGGTTAACACCCTATATCCCATTAAGGAAGAAGCAACGATAAACAGAAGGCTAACAGCTAACTGAAAGAAGCTGGATAAGAGCCCTTCACACGAAAAGTTTGAATTTTAGATCAGAAGAAGATGACGTTTAATTCCTTGGACATTTTCAGACCTTCAAAATTTTCACGTATGTATGTTTAATACTAATACTGCTACGATAAAAAAGATTACACCAAAGATCGTCTTTTATAATTATAATGATTATATAGTTGTTATTATATGGTATAATAATTTTGAGCACTTATGATTATTATATCATTTATTTCATATTTTGTTGCGTTGAAAATTTCTGTCGCACTGATAAAACGTCTATAAAATAATATAAAAATAATAATCTCTATTTATATTTTTTATAGGAAATATAGGAAATGTACATATTTAAGAAGAGGTCAATTAGTTTGTTAGAAAAATGGATAGGATCTTTCTCACAACGGTGACAAAGAATCGTTTATCGAAATTTTCGGTCCTCCCATATTTACTCTGCAATTTGATATTATAATAATTCTAATTAATATTTTCGCATGTTCCAACAATCATATGTGTTATTAATATTAGTCATTAGTAGGCTTTTACTGGAAATTTGAAACTGAAAAAATGCACAGAATGTACATAATAAGAAAAAATATATAAAATATCCAAAATATGGTACTTCTCACAATATTTAGTAGGTAAAACAATCTTTTCCCCTAGATTCAGTTTCTTTAATTATACATATCTATAAAGATATGACTTTATGTAAATATCGGCAACTATTCATAGTGCGGAAGTTTAATTATTCTGTGCAAAATTCAAGATTGATGTCTAACTGACTCAAATAACTCTTCTTATTATACGAAATGCTTTAAGTTTTACTTTTTCCTTTATTTTATTTTTATCGCCCTTTGACGAGGTTCGAAAGCTCGGAGAAAAATTCAAGGAATCGTGGTTTATCTTATCCACGGTGAAATTTAAATCTAACCGTTCAGAGGAGGAGGCTTCCTTCCCTCGCGAGAGAGTTGTCCCCGCGTAGGAGGTCCGCAAGGTGAGCAGATTGTCGGTTGGCTATCGGAAATATTTTCCAGCTCCGAGAATTTATTGGGCGTCTGTCCGGAAATATTTGAAAATTCCTTCGACGCTCGCTGCAAACCGACGATCATAGAACAGAGCCGTTCGGAGAAAGAGATGGCGGAAAATGGAAGAGGAAAAAAGGGAGGAGCTTCTCTCGATCCACGATATTTTTCACACCTTAATTAGTAGTCTAACAGATCAGATTTCCGAAGCTGTAACAAGATACAAAATGTCCGAAATTGATTTGGTTTCAGAGATTATTTAAGATTACCTATGTATATTGACACATAATTATAGATTTTTAGATTTTCGTATACAATGATTCGTTAAAGTATTAGAATAATTATGGAAATCTTCTGTAAATATGTTACGTATATTGTACAAAATATTTTAAAATTTCATTAGCACTGGTGGATTATATTGATAGCTTTAATGTTTTGCAGTTCCAGCCACTTTCAACATTTTATAGTGACTGATTCACAGTCATTGGACAAATTCAGTGGCCTTTCATGATATGGCTATAATTATATATTTTTGCAATAAACGTAATTACGTTAATATATTTCAATTGAATTAATTCTTAATATGAAGGAATGCATATATTCTATATGCTGAAAATAAAGAAAATGCAACGGAAAATAAAGGTACGAAATACAACACATCGAGCTTCATTCAACCTCACATAAAACTTCAAAAGATAAAATGAGAAGACATTTATTGCAAACATGGTACAGTTAGTCACGAAGGGCTACATACACTTATCGATTTATGACACTAAAACGCATTTTGTTACAAAATTATTTACACTTATGTACCACAATGCAAAGTTACCTTTTGAATTTACTCACTATATATCAAAGCAATCCTAAAAGAATTACGAAAATTAAAACATTTAACTCACAAATCTAAAGAACTTTCATTTTTAAAATGCATTTTTTGAAATTTTATAATATTTTGTATAACATACTTGCATAATATATCTGTGAAATTTTTTTATGGTTGATATTCAAATACTTTCGTGAATTACTATAAATACATATATAATGAAATGTATTTAAATGTCTTTGCTTGAATGCAACTAAGAGTACAATTTATATTATTTATTCTTTCGTTCAAACATTTACTTCAAAGATGAGAAGTTGTATCATGCACACTTCATTGCTGTGATACAATTTACGAGATCGTCTTTTGAGTTCATCTGTAATTATATTAAAAATTATAGCATCTAAGATAAATTTTATAAAGTATGTTATAGAACATTATTAGTCTAGATGCTTGGCTTATAAAAATCTTCAATTTATGAAATTTAAAGAAAATCAAGTTTAAATTGGTTTATGTATTTCACACTGTGATGAAATGTTACTCAAAGAAAATGTCTAAAAACCGAAGATACTTGAAATAAAACCAAAATCAAAATTTCAAATAATCATCGAAACTATCAATTCGACAATCCTACTAAATTCAATGTAGGTGTTTAATATTTTAAATATTACGCTTATCGAAGCTGATATATGGTTGATCTATCCACAACGCACGATAAATGAATAAGTAAAGAAAATCTTCGATAGATAGGAGGAAGGAATCGGATAAAAGTCGTAAACGTACCTTTCTCGTGCGAGAAAGCCACGGAAGTTGTAAATTATCAAGAACAATAGCCTTAAACGTTCCTCGGTTACGATAAGACCGCAAGTTGAATCACGTCTTCTCAGACTCTGAATAACCACGTACTATTCGAAGATACGGCAACCGAGAAGAAGAATGCTGATTCTGGTGGTGTTGACAATTCCATGAAAAGCATCGAGTTTCGTTTCTCTGTTCCTTGATTTTGTAATTAGTTTTACGAGGACGTTGAAAAAGCATAAGGAATAAAATGTTCGTGTGGAAATAGTCTTCGTTTCTTTTTCACCTAGATCTTATGAATTTTATGAAAAAGAAATTTTTATTCTCGTATATTACCAATATTAAATCGAAAAAAACATAATTTCTATTTAGAAGCCGGTCAAGTATGATCGATTCAATAGAAATATGCATACATATATGTATAAATTGCCAGTAATTTTAGTGTTAGAAAAAGAAAGAAAAAAGAGAAACGAATCTGACGATGGATCAAATTGATGACGTAAGTGGAAATGAAGAGAAACGAGAGAGACTCGATTGCCACGAGAGAGCATACCACTCTCGGTAATATAAGGTGGCGGAATAGATTACGACCCTTCACCCTCGATAGTACTTCTCTTCTGTTGGGGACGGTCGCCGCCCTTATTGCGAAAGACCACGAGTTTATTGCGAACGACTGTGAGCCTCGTTCACCACCGTGCCGATTTATGGGGATATATAAGCACATACCACCGACAAATTTCCCCATAATCACGTGGTCCACTTCCTAACCCTCCATTTTGTTACAATTTTCTCGCTTTCCTACTGGACATCCGTTCAACAGAATGTTTCCATGATTGTAATTGCATTTCCAGGATCGTTCTCTGATGGAAGGGAAACGAAGTTGATCTTGGCATGATTTTCTTTTCGTTTGTGTTTTATTTGCTGGAGGTAAAATTAATCTTTGGGATCGCTTGTGAAACATATGTGCGCTTAACGGTCTCTGCGTGGCGTGATAGAGGAGTTTAATAGGCATGGCAATTTTATTTGATTATAGGTTTCATGTAACTGTAAAATATTTTGTGACCTTTTATAAATTACAAGCAAGAGAAGTGTTTGTAGATTTTATCTTCCAGTTTCTTGAGATATTTTGTACACATTTTGCTACACGAGCAACTGCAATAGTATTGCAACATAATACCTATTTTAATAAGTGTTTTTTACTAACATAATGTTATAAAGATTGTTTCAAGAATGTAAAGATTCATGTCTTTAAATGTTTATTTAGAAACATATATGTACTATATATATGTGTGTGTGTGCGTGTGTGTATTATTTATTTATAAATATAGATAAATAAATTACTCGTTGATTATGTAGACAGATTTTGTATAAAAGTAACAACAACACTTGATGTGCTTCTTTAAAAAAAATCGCGAATGGACTTATTATTCAACAAATAATAATAGGCACGTAATATTTACTGATTGCATGTTTTTTTCGAATGTATTTATACAATATGCCACAGGGTTCAACAGCCAAACTCTGTGTATTTACATGGATATAAACAAGCAAAAAAGTTAATATAAACAGAGCTCGTTTAAACTACTATTAAAAGGTAATAATAAAAGGATGAAATTGAAAGATACTAACGACAATAAATTAAATTCTGTATAAAATTAAAAAAATATATATATTTTTAATATGATCACTAAATTGTGAATATTTATATAGATTCATCTTTTTACAAAACAAAATATGAAATATATATGACTAAATAAATAATATAATTAAGTAAAGATTTATTTCACGTTAATAAATAATACAACGAGTACATATTTTGTGTATTATACGCATTTTGTGATTTTTTGCATCTTCATAACTTTTTCATAACTGCTTAAATATCTATAATCACTCTTTTCCACTTTTGCAATTATGTATGTGGCTTAAAAACGATTCGTTTACGTTTTGAAAATTTGTATGAAGTATTTAGTAAAGGACTTCGTCTCATTTATTAAGAGAAATATTATCGAAGATAAATCTAAATTTTTAGATTTTACTAGTACAGTTATCTTTGTTATTTTTTTGATACATAAGATTTTAATTGTTCTAATTACTTTTGTGGTTAATTTGATTTTTATCTAACTATTTCCGCATTAAAAATTTATCTTCTATTTTATTACGAATAACAAATATGTTGAGCCTTTAAAATATGTATACTCAGAAATACTAGGTGAAAACTTTTATTTCGTCAGAACAGTGTGGTAAAAAAAATATTAAAATGTAGAAGCGTATAGAACCTGGAAGCAAGATTATACGAAAATGTTTATGCAAATTTCTATCTCATATTCCCATATAATTCGCGAATTTTATAAACAGGAAGAAAAACAATACTTCAGCATTTTTCAATTTAACGCAATATACATAGTACTTAAATATTCTAGACTTTGATATAATACAGCTTATTTTTATTATGGAATTTTTATTATGGAAAATTTTGATTAAAATGTTTGACGTTCTTACAATTTTTAAACAAATGAAATACCAAAGAAAATAAAAAATTATTTCATTTGATATCACATTTAAAAACAAACATTATACCTTAGAAGTGCTAAAATTTGTAAAACGAATTAATCTTTTTAAATCCTAATAAAACTAAATATTGTAATTTAAACTCACTCGTTAATAACCTATTGTAATGATAAACAATCAATTAAATAAAAATTCCCGGGAACATCATCTGTTTATCCAATTAAAATTATTTATTCAATAAACTAACGCATAATTATCTAGGAATAACATTTAATCAAATAAAATAATATATCAGTTTTGAAATATTGTATTTAGATAAATATTTCAATCTGTTTTTAGAGTGTCTTAGAACGTCAGACACGTAAAAGTTATAAATTCCAAAATAAATATCGTAAAAATTGAAAATTGAAAATTCTAAATTCTAAAGCATAAGATAAAACAATGACAGTTCAAATATAAAAATTTCTTCATGTCGAGTTTCTCGCGTAACACAAAACGTGATGTTCACGTGGGGAGAGTGAAAAGAACGGTTTCTGTTTAAAAATGAATGCTGTTTCAACGCGGTAAATCGATAAATCCACAATGAGCACTGCCGTGCGACGACCCTGAACTACCCCCTTAGAATCACACTTGTTGCTCGGCACCCTTGATCCGTAAAGTCACCCCTTCTGGCCCGCTCTTTCACCCAATAGAAAACTCCAATATTAAAAGAATTTACGAAGCAATTCCCGATCTCGTTCATATGTAGTTCAATGATGATTCTGGGACGAGAAGACTCAAGCCATTCCATTGATTCATTGTATTGGGATACAGAAAAATGAAAATTTTCTGACTATATAATCTACACTCGTATTTTGGATTCCCTTATATTCCGAACTCGTTGATCAATTGGTATTATCTGTCATTATAGTTGCATATGGATTTTATTGAACTTTACCTTTATAACTTTATAAATTTATGAACTCAATCTAATAACAGAAGATGACTTTTATTTACTACAAAAAATCATATTTTTCTTACACCTCACTATAAATTTAAGAAAATTCTATATTATATTATTTTATCGAATTATCTTGTTGAAATTGTTATTTCAATGTTATTCTGATCAATAATTTTATTATTATGGAATACAGACACATATTACACATAATTTTATTTATACTATCGCAAAACTTATTTGTTTATATTATCGCACGGTTCTAATTAGTGTTATTATATGTACAATACGTTGTATGTACACCTACAGAGATTTTTTAAATTATATCAAATTTTTAGTTAGAGGAAATTTTGCACCAATGAATTAATTTTTTTAATTCTGTAATGTCATATATAAGACTATTACGTTTTGTCGAATTATATTATACCTTCATTTTCTATTATTTTTTCTCTACTATTTTCCTTTATTTTATTTAAATTCTAAACAATAACTTAGTTAAGTTGTTATTATAATTATCGTATATACAATACTCAATTAATCACCCTATTATAAATATTCAAGTTCTAGTATGAATTCTTTTTCAAATTTCCAGAAAATTCAACAGTAGGTTTTGTCCTGACGAAAAGCGAATTTCAAGCACAGGGGTGGTTTTGTCCCATCGAAGAGCGAATTCTATTAAGCAAAACACGGTTCGCTCGTTGTCATCGTATTTCATTCTAATTCGAATCTTACGGGTCTACAACGTATATACGTGCTCCCCCATGCAACAGCCGAAGATGGATGCGTGGGGTGGTTTCTGGAATGGTAAATACGCTTCACTCCCCTTTCAACTATTGGCTCTTATCGCAACTCCCCCAACTGAATTGTTTTTCAAAAGAGAAACGCGAGCATAAAACCACTCGTGATCGTTATCGATTCTATCTTTACTCGACTACCTTTGTTAAAATAATCTCGTTGCTGTTTTCATTTCTTATGTTTTTACATGGTGATTTTCACTCTCTATTTCATATACACAGTGCCTTACGAAAGTATTTCAGAATACTTACAATAGAAAAAAATGTTTTATGTATATATCACACGTCTTACACCAAATATTCTGGAATTTCATTGGCACTCTAGTGAGACTCGATTTTTATGAATATGTAAATTGGAAAAATTTCAAACCAACCTAAACATGTACATTGTACATACAATCAGTCGGAATTTTATATATTTGTATATCTTTTTATAAACGAACTTTGAAACTCTGTCACAATACATACTATTTCTAATTACATACCAATAGAATTACATATTATTAATGTATTTCTAAAAGGGATTTAAAAAATGAAAAAATTTAACTTCTTGTATATATATATATAATATAAATTTAAATATAATAAAAATCTTGGCATATATATAAAATTACATCAAAAATTGCAAAACCTTTGTGCATTTTATTTTATATTATGTTCTACTTAAAATTAATAAAGAATCTTTTCTTCCCCATTCACACGTGATAATGAAAAGGTGATGAATTTATGCAGAAATATTCAATAACTTCTTTAAATATTCACGCCAATTAGATTCTATATTAAAGAAAATTACATGCATATATGAAAAAGTTTTAAGAGGAGAAACTTAAAATTCATTATTTTGACAAAGTCGACAATTTGTTGAATCTTTGTAATATATTTATCATTTCATTTTAATTAATTAGTGTTTTAATATAAATCAACATCAATTTTATGTAAATTACTACATATAGATAAAGTATTCATCGTAGTCTATTAAATAACCGCAAAAAATTCCTAAACCTAGTATTAGAATCCTACAGGACGATAAAAAATGGAACGATCTTTGATCTACATGTTTACGCATATCCGGAGAATAAGAGGGAGCATTGATTAAGAACAAGGCAGGCAGGCGTTTCTGTCCATCGATTCATCTCCGAAACCCTTTTTCTTTTACCCTCGACTTCACTCCGCTCTTCTCCTCGATTTCCACTATTGGCAGAGCGATAACTCGGTACGTCGACCATAAATCAAACTGCCAGAGTGTTTCACCTAGCCTCTCCTACAGCAAGCTTCCTCCGGCAGCTCCTTCATCCTGTGGCAAATGATCCGCGACCATTCATGCTTCTTTTATTTTGTTCTCCCTCTCCTCTTCTTTTTCTCTTTTTTTTATCCCCCCTGCCCCACTTTCGACCAACGTCGTCATGAAAAATAAATCCACTTTTCCGAGTTCTGACACTTTGCTAAATTACTTGACCCCCTTTTGTATTGTTGCACAGAGTGTTTCCGGATCAACATGATATATCGACAGATTGGGAAAATGTCGTGAAAATGTATTTATACGCTCCTCGTTTCCAATATTTTGGAAGAGTGAAGCGTTTAATTGTTCGAGATTTAAATCCGGTCTGGTGTTATCATATATCATTTTTTATTATCTTTTACTGCTATTACGATCTTATTATAAAAGAAATTTATTACTATATTTATTACTATATAATACTGACAAATTATATATTATTGACCTATAACGTCAGATATTGATAGCATATTTAACGAATTAAACAAATTCTTAAAAAAAATCTTCGTTTTCCGACACAATATTCATACAACATTAACTTTCAAATAATATCAATGAGTTATAGACGACTATTAATCATTTATGTCAGATTGCTAAAATTTTGGATATCTAAGTTTATTTTTTACTTTCTTTTCTCCTTGATAGGGATCAGCGATAGAACAAGAATAGATTAAAAATTTTAAAATTAAATATTTTTGTACTTCAATTGTGCTCTCGTTTTAGTAATCAGAAAGCATTTGTAATGTTTTAAGAAAATGCTTAATACAGTCCAATTTATAAATAATCCAGAAACGAAAATTCATGCGTGTCAATAAGAATCTTTTCTTATTGTGCTCAAAGTCGAGGTGTTTTTTAATATTAGAACAATAAAATTGGATCGAAAATGACCGAAATGGTTAAATTGTTATAGTCCTCAATGGTCCAATGATACCAATTAACAGTTAAACACAGTTAACCAAAGCTTCAGTTGCAATTACAAATCGCAAGAACTCCATTCATGTGACACTCTTTGCCTCCCAAACAATCTATCACCTTTTCACGCAACTCCCGCAGCGGTTTCCGCTATAATATTTACGACCGGTAATTTTCTAGCAATTACCACGAGTGTCACACGGTGGACTCATTTAAACGCTCCACCGTCTCATTCGTCACTCTTCTTCCTTTATATCCTCGCGTAACGTTCGCCACTACGCAACGCTACGAAAATTGCTATCATTACGAAAGAAAAAGAACAGAGCCATACTCGTAATCACGGGAACAATTAAATTAGACCTCAAACAAGTAGCCAACAGTGTTTAATGTCTGTGATTCGCCGGCGAATTTTAATTGCACCGCTGTCAACTGAAGAGAACCAATCCTCATTGAATCAATACCGTTTAAACAGTAAAACTAGCCCGTTAGAAAACCGTGAACATATTGCCGTCAATGGAGCGGATCACATTGGAATAAATTTTATTTGAAATAAAAATACAACTTAATGTTTTGAAATAACGAATCACTTTAATTATTTTGTTAATTTTATGATAGAAATAGCGCAGTTAAAGTAACTCTATCTTGTGCGAAGATTAAACAGTTTCAGTTCAATCATTCATAGAAAATAATTAATAATTTAGATTTCAATATTAATTTGAATTCTAAATGACGTATTTTGTATACATTTGAGATGTAAATAAACTACGGGTGCTCATGTAAATTCATATTTTCCATTTCTATTTTGAAATAGAAATTTCGTATATGTACTACTAAATGTTATAAGGAGTGTTATATTTTGGATACTGCATATATTTTTCCCTACTATATATTTTTGCATCTGTAAACTTCTTACAAATGCGTAAACTTTGACAATTAAATCATAAACAGATCCACATTATTTTAGCCTGTTAAGAATAGATAAATCTATGAAATACGAGTTATCGTTTCGAGAATATTGCAGAAACATTTCTCGACCCATTGTCAAAATATTGTTATTTTATCTTCATATGTGATTAAGTAAAATGCGGTTATGTTGGTCTACCTAATTCCAATGAAACTACTACATTGCGCAAAAGCGAGATATCATGCAAGATACAGTTGAATCAATTAATTTACCACACATACCTCCGCTTATTTTTCTTTATCTAATTTCAACTTTGTGCCACTTATTAATTGTACATAGAAAGTAAATAAAGCTAATACAGGCAAAGAAAAAACCTGAACATTCTTTTTCAAGGTGAACCTAAATTCATAGATTTATCAACTTATCTCATATTTATTAAACTTAGACTTATCATCACTAATTCGACTGCTAAATATGGACGAAATTGTTGATAGACTTTACATTCTTTGTAGTATTTGTTACTTTCATAGGACTTGGATTCAGAGTATGTACAAGTGAAAAAAAATGAAGTTGATCGGTATGACTTCTGTGAGGCCTGTATAGTGTATCAATCGCGGTGCAATAACTGGATGCTTCAATTTACAATCTCGTTACGTTTCTTCTAAAGACTAAGATCTTTTCTCTTCGGTTAATATCCGTCTGTTTCTCGATGCGTGCTGCACCTTGAACTTTGTACCGAGTCTCGACCGAATGAATTATCTTTTCCGCGTGCAATTTCACGCAGGTGCATGCCACGCGATCTCGTTGCTGCCTCGACGCACGTTGTTGCAAACAGCAAAGGAGAGAGGGAGGAAGAAAGGGAATCGTGTTCCGTGATTCTCGATGAGAAATCGTATACTCTTCCACATTGCTGCACGAGCTCCGTTCGCTCATTGCGCTTCGATGTCGACGAGATAAATAGAAATTCGTTTTTAGTGGAGTTGCCCGAGAGTTCAGACGAGGGTTTAATAAAGTGGTTGCGAGATTTTAGTTTGTACTGTTAGATGCAATTACATATTGGTTTATAGTAACGGTAAAATGGGTGGGTTGGTGGGAGCAGATTACATGAAACGGTTATTGAAACGTGAAATTTTTTAGTTTCGTGTACTGTTTTTCTTTTTACTACCATGTTGATCGTTCGTTAAAATTTGCCTTGAAAATATTTAAACACTTGTAGAAACCATTTATGAATACATCATATGTATTGTACAAAAATTTCATTCGTGAGAAGATTTAAGCTGAAAGCTATACGTATTTGAAGATTCAATTTTATTTTCATTTTCCTATGTTTTACTTTTTCTTATTTATAAATATATTATTCTGAAAAAAACATAGTTTTCAGCTCTGCTATCATTAACGTAACATTTTAATCGTTCAGAAGCCACATTGACCAAAAATAAAAAAGTACAGAATACAATAGTTCGATGATGTTACAAACCCTGTTATTTTCAAATTTACCTTACAATTAACAATAGTATAGTAATAATTAAAGCAATATTAAGTAATAATTTACGGTCAATCATAAAAGTCTACATACACTACTTAAATATAAAATAAATTTAGTAAATACTTATATTCAGCCATACGAACTTTTTTAACATGTTCAGGGGCATATTGCTAAAGAGTAACACAATTTATTCAGATTTATCCTTATTAAGGAAAAAGAAGTAAGAAAATATAAAATACAATACCACAAGAATTACATACACTTGATATGTTTATATGTATGTATAATATCTCGTAAGTCTTCCCATACGTAAACATCAAGAATGGTCGTCCTATCTCCTTGCCATTGAAAAGATTAAAATTTTTATTTGTATACACGATCTAATCATAATCATCATTTAATTTTGACAAAATATTATATCGCATTTATACACTTTTTTCCGGCAATGTTATAACACAGTCGTGTTTTATGTTATTATTGAAAATTATTTAGTCTGCGGAATTTATCTTTATTACTTTAATCACTCTAAAGGATTTAGTAACGTACATCACTGAGGACCACCATGGTAGTGAACGTATTAAAATAAAATAATAAACAAGTTCTCAAATATTGATTGTTAAGTAATAAAGAATTATTAAAATGATTATACAGCTATTAATGACATAAATGTCCATCAATTTCCAAGGTCATGAAATAAATTAATCTTAAAGATTTATCATCGGTATGTCAGATAGACATTACGTAACTATAATATTCACGGTTCCCTTTTCTATAGCATTAATTAAGCACCTGGCAAATTTTCAGTTTTGACCTGTCCGTTTGTCCCACTATTAAGTATCTTGCGACTCATCGATCAATGCTGTAGGATCTAGAAAATCATTCGCAAGGAATTGTTTCTATTCTGCTACTTCGAATATTACTAACCTGTTCTACCAACCACCTTATTTGTTACTTTCTATTTTACTATCTCGCGAGATCGAACTAATGTTGTTGATAAAATTGTACAAGTTACCAGTTACCGGTGCATAACACAAAAGAATTTTGTAATACAACAAAGTCTTACACCGATACAGTATGGAGACCTGGAGCATTAGCTTTAGTTAGGACGTTAACTTAATCTCAAAATTATCCTTATACTTCTCAAAAATTTAATATCAAAAATTAAATCAAAATAATCTCAAAAATTTCCTTATACTTCTTCATAAACAAATTCTTTGCATCCACCGTTCCAAAAATTACACAAAATTATAATTAATTTTTTAATGATAATTCATTTTATCGATTCTATTGATCCTTATACAAAAGAAGTTAACTATTATAGTATTTGTAGTTTATGACTTCTGAAATATCACTAACGATATTAATCCCAATTAAAGTTCTATTGAAAATTTCAAAATTTGTAAAGAAGTTAACGAGAATTAAGGTTCGTAAACTTGGACAAATTGAAAAAGCACTCGCATAAGTCTGAGCACCACTGAAGACCACCTTGGAAAGTCAGACGGAGGCAGGGAACTCGTGCACGCAGAAACGAGCAAGAACGAACGACAGAAAAGCTAACAGAGGAGGGAGGGTTTAGGTTAGGATGCGCCAGGCCAGGAAATGCACTTGACGCAGCGTCGTCGCGGAGGATGAGTCATCGGAGATACGGAAAACCGGTTCGCCACGACTATAAGCCTTTTCCCCTGGCAGTCAGCAGTCCCTCTCCTCTTCTCCTATTCTCTTTATCCGTTGGCGAGTTCTGCCACTCTTTCTTTCCTTCCCTCCCTTTTCTTCCGAGCAGTCAGCACTTCCCTGGCCTGCCTCCATCGGCTACCTCTCCGCCGCCACCTTGTGCCGCTGCTGCTGGCTCGTATAGCTGCGATAGTGGGATTAAAGGTGGATCTCGGCGTCGTCAATCGTCACTTTGTCACACCGCGTACGGTTCGTACCGTTTGCACACCGGGTGACCGGAAATAAATAGAACGTAGTTGTTTTGTCAAATTATAAAGAAAAGAAAAAAAAAATGTACTTCGATTTTTTCGTAGATGTTTTATCTAAACAAAAGAGGAAATTGTAGCGAAAAAAATATTGAGCAAATTTTTGAAAATCTTTTTCATAATTACAACGAAAATTCAATTAGACTCAATGATGTAATTTTTCAAAATAAATTATATATCAATTATCGTGTTAATGCAATTTCAGAACATATACACTTAAGGTTCTGTAACTTTCAAATTTATAAATCAAATTACGTAATCGAAATTGTATTCAGTAAATTCCTGCGGTGTAGATGATGAATATAAGATAATAAAAATATGTAGAATTCAACAGTTCAAACATAATAGATACTTAAATAAATGATAAAACAAAATCTATTTTTTTGTTTTCTAATCTAATCTAACAAGAGTAATATTGAAAATTATCAAGTTCTTCATATTCACATCTTATTATATACTGTACACAATCTTCATTTAAGCGGCTTATGCCATTTTTCTCGTAACAATATAATATACGCAAAAATCACTTCCATTATTATGCCATTTCTCCTAGATTTGTTTGCTTTAATTTTTTATACCTTATTAGAACGAAAATCTTTCATTTTAGCAAAACAGATTAATCAATAGTTAATTAGATAACATTAAAAATTTTAACAAAATTGTATTCTAAAAAATTCGCGAAAATTCGTATTTAAACATATTTTAATGAACTTGAAATAAAGTAGCGCTACCATAATCAGTTGTTGAAGTTCACTCCAGATAACAAAGTAAATAGGAAGAAAAATAAAGTGCTGCTACAATAATACAAAGATCATGCAATGTACGATTTATAATTTTCATCAGTATTTCACTTGTTTCTAAGTCTTAATTTATTTAACCACTATATTCCTTACTTTATAATAACTTTCTTCTGCAAAGTAATATTCCTATAGTTTTATACAATCGACACGTGTGTCTTTATGTTAATTAGCGGTGGCTTCGTTTTATCCATGCAAATGATGTAATACGCATGTATACATCAATCAGAAAAGAGGTATAAAGTTGAATGTAATTATCATCGTCATTACTTATTGCTAACTTTTAGATAATCGATAAATTCATTTTCGATTGTGACGTCTAAAACTACAATATATTACTTATATTGAAATGATCTTATGCCGGTTTTTCTTATTTCTATTTACTTTTTATTTTAAACAAAATTATTAGTATTTAGATATTTCAGAATTTTTATTTATGTTTCTTAAAATAGTAATACCATTCCCTTTGAGATTTATATCGTATATTACATATTATATATTTATCAAATTTATGTATTACGCACGCGCTGTTTATTTATTATTTATTTATTCCTTATTCATTTATTGTAATATAATATATCATAATAAAAAGAGAATAGTAAATGTAAGCAATGCTACTAAATTTTATATCGACAAAATCGATACAGAAATTATCTTCAAAAATTACTTGTCTAAAAGAGTAATAGTCATATTTGACAAATTATATTAATAATTCCATACTTCGAATTGTTGAAATCAATTTTTATTAATTTCAGATTTTCGTATCGTTTTACTATTGAATAAATTTATTTGAACTTTTATGAAATAATTTGGAATTTTACCAATTGTCAGCTAATATGTAATTTACGTAACATGAAAGTGAAACGTAATCCCTTAATTCTATTGAACATCGTATACACCGCGTGAAATTCATATCATCCGTTAGCTATAAGATCATATAATCCGATTACTGTATCACTATAATTATATTAACCTTCGATAAAGATTTTCTTGTTGAACAATTTCCTGTAATTTTCAATTTTGCTACAATAATTTAACAAAAAGGTCTTACAGAATTTTTGTGATATTTTAAATAAAAGATCACAATTTTCTTTTTTCATTGTAGTTTTCTAAGAGAAGAAGGATTTTAATATGTAATTAAGTACGATTATGTATAAATTTGTGAATTTAGAATAGCATAATTTCAATACTTTTTAACATTAAGAAATTTGCCTTTGTAACAATATTTATTTTTACTGTTCATTTAGATCATATTTTTATATCTTTTCATTATTTACTTTTTTACTATTTGTTTTTTTATTAGAAAAGACTACAATAATTATTCCATGTTGCTTGTGAACTAACACTTATATCTACAATATAATGCAAATTCTGAAAAATTCGCTTATATACGTTATTTGTAGAGCATAGAATTTCGCTCTTGAGATTAAAATTATCGACTATTGCGAGATAACGAAGGTGGCTTCATATTATGTATAACGACCAATCGATTAAATTACTTGTTTCGGACTTTGTAAATTCGAACTAAACTCGAAACAGTAATTTTCTAATTCAATATACAGTAACCAACAATTAGTTTGTAAGAATTGAAAATGAGAGAAATAACTGTTTAAAAGTAATTGCATTGTGTGTCATAATTCCTTGTTGATTTTATTACATTCCATTAGTTATAAAATTATCAAATTAAATTTAAGTACCTGTTTCACTAAATGAATGCATCGACTTATAATAAACAAAAGACAATTGGAAAAATATTCATGATGCTCATTATGTAATTTTAACTTTTGTACGCTGACATTTACGTTGTTTGCATGATGCTTCGGTCAGATATAAGGAAAGTAATAAAGTAAAGAATAATCAATTTTTTTTCGTAACGATGAGCGATGCTTAGAATTAGTTTATCATAATGGATTCTCAAATCTGCTTATACATCTAATTTATTCTTGTGACTTCTTGAAACAACAGTGTTAAATAAACAAGAATTGCATAAGGATCAAATATATAACTTATACCATTTTCACGTTATTTTCTTAACTATTTAAGTACCTATATTGTTTTCATTAAGTCGCATTATTTTTAATAATAATTTTAAATAAATGAAAACTAAAAAGCTCAAACATATCACTGTTTGTATCTTGTCAACCAATTTTTTATAAACAGGGATGTGATTTACTTTTAGAATTATTTAGTGCGTTCGTACATATTATTAAATGTCTGCTATCTTATGGACCAATTTCAATAAAGCCAATATTTCTATGAATTTTTCATGAGTTCAGAATCTGAATAATTAGCAGAGTAAAAAACTCATTAAGCAGTGCTCAGAGTCTATTTATAAATAAATATATAATTATATAAAGAATGAAGTAACAAAAATTTTATGCAATTTATTTCTATAATTAAATTTTATAAACAGATGCAGTTTTCTTCTTTTTCATGTTTTATTATTGTTGTTCTTTTTTTGTAAAACATAATTTATTTTCTTAATTAACAGTTGGAAGATTATCAAAACAATCGAAATTTTAAAAGGTATTTTTTAATTTTGTTGCAAGTACCTTAGAATATTTATCTGAAAATTTTACAATACTATCTAAAACTTCTAACTTCATATAGCATTAAATAATACTAGTAGAAATACAGAATAGAAAACTTTGTACGTAACAGTAAAATCTTGCAAAGTGACTAATATAGTCAGTGTAGATTTGCATGACTTCATATGTGTATTTTAAACGTACGTAAAATATTTCAATCGATTTGAGAAAACTGAAGTCAAGGCAATTAAAAATTTTCGTTACTAAACACAATGCTACTGCATTTTCAATTTCTAACTACCAATCATTTTCTTATTTCGATCTTAGTTCTTCAATCAGAAATCATTAACAGTGAATAAAATAGAAATAGTGAAATAAAGATATAAAAAATGAGTAAAACGAAGAATTTAGTATAGTTAAACCAGCCTATAAACTATATCAAGTATTAAAAAGATACTACTACGATAACTTTTTCTACGAAAATACGTATTTTATATTTGCCAATGGTACTCAATTGTGTCATTGATTAAGTATATGAAGAGTACACAAAAGAAGTCTAAAGAAAGTCTAAAGAAAGAAAGAGCCACAAAAAGGCTTTAAATCAGGAGATTGGGGAAATCGTGGCACTGGTCCACTTTGTCCAAACCATCTTTCAGTAAGAGCGTTATTTAAATATTATCGGACGTTGAAAGCAAAATGAGTTGGGTTTCCATTGTGTATACATTATTGTTCCAATCTTTCACTGAGATTCATGGGGTGTAATATTAACGGTAAGATATTTGTTAAAAAATTAAGATCAGATGTGACTATTAATTGATTTAACAAAATGACAGGTCCTAAAAATTGATAATCTATTATACCCATTCACACATTCAAAAAGAATTGTGTTCCGCCCATAAGTATTGTACATGTTTATTGTATGTAATGTCATTTCTAATGAATGCAGCTTTGTCAGTAAACGAAATATGTAAAACAAATTGTGGATTCGATACACGCTCTATGAGAACCCACTGCGAAAACTCTGCTCTCGGTGGATATTCTGATGGAGCGAGAGCCTGCACTCGTTGTATATGATACGAATACAGTAATTATTGTATATGAAAAATTTTCATCACAGCACGCTGCCTGATTCCCACTGATGCCGAAATTCTCTTCTACTAGATATTCCTGGATTTTCTTTAACCGTCTTTAAGACGCAGACTTCCTGAGTAACAGTTGAAGCAAACGTAGGCCTTCCCGAACGAATGTCGTGTTTCAAATGAACCGGTTTCGCAAAGGCGTTAATGGAGTTTCTTAAACAATGTGTGGAGATGGTATCTTTTAATTTGGATATCTTCCCGCGGAAATAGTACAATAATAAGTTTTCTTGCTACTATAGTGCGATCATTGGCAATTCCATAGATGTAACGCATATCTGCCGTTTCTTGATTACGATAATACGATGTCACTTTTACCGTATTGAGAAAATTTTGTATTAGCTCTGTAACTGTCCGCTAATCACGAAGAGGTGTGTAACGAAATATCTCTTGCGACGCCGCGTTTCATAACAGAATAATCCTGCGTTATGACACATGCATAGACTAGAAAGACAGATAATCCACTGCTTCCATACGGTACAATAGCTCCTGAAGCGAGAAAGTTACTTGCTTTAACCGGAACAAAAAATTGTTTATAGCTTTGAAACTATATACCTTTTTCGACTTGCGTTTACTGGAATTTTTTTCGTCATTTCACAAATACTATCTATCCTAGAAGTTATGAACCCTTTTTTTGTCTCACCCTGTATAGTAGAGAAATCATGCATTTGTTATATTGATCTCATGAAAATATTATAAGCATACTGTATTATATAGAGTATAGAAAGTATTGTGTGCATAGGTAGTATACGATGTAAAGATATCAATTCTTACAGATTGTTTTTTAGAATAACACGATCTAACCTACAAAATGCTTGAGAACTATTATGACTTATATATAATGAAAAAAGCAAAATACACATATGATATATGTGTACAATAATGTGTATGATATGATATACAAATAAACATTATCATATTTTCCTGTAACAAAATTATTCAATAGTAAATTATTTGATAAGATTAGGTATCGATCATTTTCCAGGAAAAAATGGTTAAAGACAAGTGATCTATCCTAATGCAAAAAATTAGAAGCGTCATAAATTTTGAAAATGCCGAGCGCAACTCGTGAAATATGAAAAGGTAATAGAAATGTATACTACTAATACTACTTATTATGCAATTAAATTATCTCAAAAAAAAAACAATAGATGATCTATTCCAAAATGAACAATCATACTACAATCATCGTTTCGATATTCAAAGCCACTCCATTGCATTTTATTGTAGCTAAATACGCGTCTCGGCATCGTCTACGTAGACGTCTTTAAACTCACAAAACAACCGTTCCAAACCATCACCGATAATTTATTCCGTTTTTAATTTCCTCCGTCGAGCTTCTGCTCGATGGAGCAACGTGGAGTTTCCACTCAAGGCCTTTTCCAACGAGATCGTGCCAACCTCTGGTTTAATGACATTTGAAAGGGCCAGGAAAAAGGTCAAGATGCAACGATACAGCGCAGCTCAGGATTCGTGCCGACTTCACAAGATGAGCACAGAATCCGCCTCTATCTCTTTCTCTCTCTCTCTCTCTCTCTCTTTCTCTCTTTCTCTACCTCCTGAGTTTACACGCAGCTCTACCTGTCCATCTCTTCTCTCTGGTTCGTTCTTTTCTCTCTGTCCTCGAATCGGTAAACCGGTGCAAAAGGTAGCAAGCAAGAAGTGAAACCGCGCTCGGCGAACGGCGATTTGTCGGCGAACAATAGAAGGTCAGTGCATTTCAGAACACGGCCGTGCAACAGAGCATCGCTCTTCGTTTAAGCAACCAGATGCAATGTACTGGGTTAGATGATTTTCCTTAAAGCAATTCACGTTCCGGCTACCGTGGATCGCGGATTTATAGATCGATATAAATCAATACGTTAGGACTCGCGTGATCCACACGAAACTTTCAACCTACGATCTCGATGTTTTTTCAGGGTAGTGTTATAACATATAGTGTTATGAGGTTAGAAAGTTTTGGATGAATTTGGATTTCCCTAATGTGAATCATTTAATATTTCAGTGATATACATAGAAACAAGACAAAATTCAATTTAATAGAAAAATATTTTATTTTTTATTTCGTAACTAACAGAATCCCAGTCTACAAAATTGAGATTGATGAAAACCGTATTTGGTGCTCTGGCGCTACTAAGTTTTCTGAAAGATAATTTTAAGAAGTTAGGCAGATTTAGCTGAATTTTATTAAATATATATAGATTTGAAACTAGAATGGAATAACATCTGTATTCATTTATGGAAATAAAAATATAATTTTTTTCTTTATATTGATAACATGTGTTACTGAGTTGCCTTCTTTCTGTGTTTCCTTACATCAGGGTTTCTTTATATGATAATCTACCAATTAGTAACATTAATGAATTGAAAAAATGACAAATTATTTTGTTTTATTCAAAATAGCAGTTTAAATAAATTACCGAAATTTTTCAGAACATATCTATACATTATTACGTGCAATTCGATTTTTATGAAAATATTCATATATCAATTAGTTATTAAATTAACACTCTTTACGCCGAACAAAATACTTCTTTATTTTCTTTTTAAATACTTTTATGAAAAATTGTTTATTTACTTTTAATAAGTATTTACTTATTTATTAAGATAGTATCTACCTTACATATAGATCATACATCAAGTACTTCTAACTTGTTAGATTTAGTACGTTAGGTTTAGTAACATAAAAATGTATTGAACAACATTGAAAGACTGTTTCATAATCAAAATATTCGAACAGATAAGAAAAACAAAATAAAATTTATATAATCTTAATATTTCAAACTATAGATATAATTATACTAATGTTCTGAGAGAACTTGCTCTGCCATTAAAGTAACTCTTAATTGGGTACGTAATACGTTAACTACAAAATGAACAATTGAATTTTATCTTAACAAAAGCCTTGTTATAGATTCATTTCTGTAATGGATTTAATGATTAAAATCTCATTAGAAAGTTATCTCAAAATACGTTAAAAATCCATCAATTTTAATTCGTGGCTTCTAGACACGATTTTTTTAGCCTTTTATTAGATAAAATACCAACCGATTCGCGTTAGCTGATTAAGCGATTGTCGACTACTAGCAAAACATTAATAGAATACACGTGTCAGTTGTGTATGAAGGAATAATCTGCGTCACTGTTTTTCAAACTTCTTCGTCAGTAAATTATTGAGACATATATATAGAGATCAGGACCTCAGAAATTGTAGATTACAGTACAAGCTATACGTAATTAATGTCAAATAAAAAAAACAATCATAATGACTAATAATAAAAGCAATTATAAATAAAATTTGTCTAATAAATTAGTAAAATCAACAAAAATTATCTAAAGACAGAGAGGTAAGCATATTGCAGTAAACCAGAATCCAGGGCGCTCAGGATTCGAATATAATCCGAATATTCTACGATACTCGATATAATGCAATTTAGGCATTTAATACAATAGATTATTATAGCCAGCATGTAGCAACTACGCGCAAAATTTGAGCTAAATCGATGACCCAAATATCACAAGTTCCTCAGTCTCGCACGAAACAACACACTGTCGCAAAAATCGAACTCTCACTCGAGAAAGTGGTGAACCATTTCCCTTTATAACATCTTCCAGCTTGCTGTAGCAAAACATGGAAAGTATAGGGTAAGATACTTGAAATTACTATGTTGATTAATTTATAAAACTTACGTGATATAAAATGACATTTTAGCTAAATATTTGATAGATTACAATAATTCTCTTTTTTTTATTATTTAATATGAAACATAAAAATCATATGCTTAAGTTATCTCAACTTATATTTTGTATAGAACATAAGTAAAACTAAATATAAGCATTATTAGTTGCGCAATTATAAAAACTCACTTAAATTATAAACAGCTCAATTTTAAAGAAATAAACAAAATTCTCTGCATCTACTGTTAGAAACGCTAAAGATTTTTCAGTTAATCAAAATTGTTTGCAAAAACTGGTCCAAAGAAAAACTTGGAACGAGAGGCTACCGATGGAACGATCTTGCGTCACTGGATACGAACCGAAAGGAGAAAGAACTCTATAACTTGTAGTAAGACGATCTCAGGCCATCGTCTACCTGACGATGTGCCACAGGATTTATTGTCATGGACAAAAGTTGACGTGTCCTGCTGGTTTAACATGCACCTGGAGCCATCTCGCCCATTAAGGATCAGGAAAGAGACTAAGAGATCTGGTTTACGGTTGGAGACGGTTGGTTTACGAAAAGTTGAGAAGGTTAGGCTAAGATCGTCGTTGAGGGTGGTTAGGAAACGATGACGTGGATCCGACAAGAACGATTTTACTCTTTCGACATTCTACGTGACATACGTGTCATATCCTAAGAACGCCGATGGCCACAAAGCAGTGTTTCCCAACGCGAAACGTACACCCCCCATAAGAAAGCAATTTTGAATATTATGAGACAATTAAATTCGTTACTTTCGTCGATGTAATTACATAAAAATTCATCATTGTATTTTATGCTACCTGGCATTTCTTTTGTGTAACATTTTTACATGTTATTTGTCTGATTAGCTAAAAGTTGCCTACTATTAATTTAAATAAATTGAATGCTTTGCCATAATTGTACTAGGTTCGTTCGACAGTTGGAAACATGCACATAATCTCTCATATATATTCATTAAAGACAGTCAAATTAACAATAATTTTACTACACTAGTTATAGCTTTATTATACTTTTAATTTAGTTATTAAAACTTGCTTAACTTAATTAGGGGGGGGAGCATCAAAATCTTCAAGTCGTTTAGATAAAACGTAATCTAAGAAAGGTTAGGGAACACTGCTATAAAAGATTCCGAATCGCAATGAATGCGTTTTAGGATGTTTGCTTTTTCCCACGTAATTGTAAAAATGCCTGCAAATGGTATGAAAAGGAAAAAGCCGTTTCTTGTGATTGGATTGGTTTCAGTTCGAAATTTTGATGTTTATTAATGGAAGCACACTATCGTTCATAAGTATTTGGGCACTTCTGAATTATTGCAAATGACATAGGATTCTTTAGAAACGTTTAAAATTGACTTTTCCAGCCCCAATCTCGAATCAAACGAAATAATGAAAAAATGAAATAATTATTATTTATGTGCGTAATTTATCGTTCAGATTTTTCTGCTAAAGATTTTTTCGTTAAAGAAAAGAAAAAAAGAATTAAGTTCCGTTAGAGAACGTCTCAAAAATCTTCCTTTTTTTTACGCATAGAATTATTCTACATTTGATTACGTTATTTAATGATATTGTATAACCCTGTATAATATCTTGTTGATCTTTTTAAATACAAATTTAATAAAAGTTGCGCATTAAATAAGTAATTTCTCTTCGATCTTAATCTTAATTAAAGTACGACGAGATAAAATTGAATTTTCTGCAAATGTCTTATCTTTCAGTTCTCGACAAACATAACAACCATGTAACTATATTTTCGCAATCTTTATTAAATTATCAAGTAACTACTATGCTATTATTACGAAAATATTAAATATATGGAAAACATTTAAGACATTTTATAAGGGGACTTATGCAGAAAGTAACACTTGAGCGTGACCGTCTTTCATCCTAAGTCAATATTGACACATTCATTTGATTCAGCACACTTATTAATCTCTTAGAAACTCTTAATACATTAATACTGATTATATCACTTTATTTTATAGTTCATATATTTCATATGATTAGTTTCATATATTTTATATGATTTCTTATTCTGTTGGTGATACATCTTTGTTCGAAAAATGAGAAAATCAAAAAGTTCGTTATCAAAGATTGATTCTGTTACTTGGCTAACACTCTGCAGGTTATTAATTGTAAAATCTTCTAATTTCTGTAAAACGTTATTTTTAAACCGCTTCTTTGCAAGTAAGGGAACATGCCCCAGCGCAGTAAGTGTAATTTTCACTTTCAGTATCAGAATCGAATACGAAGGTTTTTTGTCGTTTCATTAGTCTAATATTGACATCGTAATGAATCAGACCTACATGTATATGTTCTGAAAAAGTATTACTTTCCGAATCATTAGCATTATCGCTCAAACAAAGCATCAGAGAAAGAGTTACTCAAAAATTCGCGATGCATCATACAAAAGGTAAAAAAAATCTAACATGACAAAAGGCGAATAATAAACACAATCACAAATTCTATAATGGACACTTTATCAATTTTAAGTTTTGACAATTTCGTATGATAATTTTAATTATATCTTTCTTTAAATACGTTTGATATAAGTATGTCTCTGGTCAACGATGTGTTAAAAGTCTAAAACAATAAATGCAAAATTAAATAAAAATGCGAAAGTCAAACGAAACGAGAGATAGAAGTTGCCTGAGAGCGTTTCGCGCAACGACGTGTTGCCGACCGATAAATTAGATTCCGAAATGAGTCGTAAAACGAAGCTGCGGTTTTACGAGGTTCGTCGAAACAGGACGCGCTATACTTTGGTGCAGGTTTACAAATACGTGGATCAATTCCAGGTTTATCGTCCAGCAGCGGCGATTGGCCGACTCCCTATGTTGTATCTACACGTAAAACGCAGTTACGTGTACGATCACACACATGTATGTACATCGTATATAAACGTATATCATATACATAATGCACATAGATTCTATATTCCGGCTGTGTACCGCCATAATAATTCAGTCTCGAACGTCGCTCTCTCCGCAGTGACCGCAACCTGCAGAGCCGACGAAACACGAGCAAATCAACTGTCCCGGCTATTTTCCGCCTAGTTACGTAAATTAATACTAGTAACGATGCTGAAATTATTGTTTCATCGAGACATATGTATAGTTGATGTGAGAGATCCTGAGCCAATCAACGACCGATGCTTTTATGTTTTGGGAATATTCGTCGGTTTTACGCTGTGAAAGTATACGATTAGTTGGAAATTTGATAATCGTACTTCGGGGAATTCTATAGTGTTCTGTAGTGACATGTAATTATGTAAGTTGCGAATAACGGAGGAAATATAGAAAAATGTTTAGCTCGTTAGTACGTCCAACCAATTCAATTACGAAAATTATCTTTCTTTATGTTTAAGAAATTAAATTAAATTTACGACTTAACCTAATAATTATAAAATCTCAAAAGTATAATCCAAGAATTGTAGATACAAAAGCTCCTGATTTCAGAGAGTAATAAAATTGTTAAATCAAAATTTCGATATATGTTTTAATGTTTTGCCACTTATTAAACGATAAATAGAATCAAGATTTGAAGAAACATCTACCATTTGTTAGGCGATTAGTACAACTAGTGGAGCTATTTAAAATTGTCAACGAAATCTTTTCGTCTAAAACCTAACTTCTAAAATGGCTGCCACCTACAACTCTGTCAGCTTGATAAATGCGACTGTCCTTGCTTATTATAGAACTGAAAATTTGAAATAAGAAACGAAATAGAAGCGAAACAGTAAAACGAAGGCTAGTGTACTTTTAAGAACCACAGAATAAGAAAATTTTGAAAACTGGAGTCTCGCAAAGCGAATTAATGTTATTAATAAAATTTTACAAGTTACAAATTGGCCAATTGTAGCAACTTGACATTTTTAGGTTATGTACAACAACAACCATAAATAGTTATTCAAAAAATATTTATCAATTATTTTTTCTTAATTACTGATTTTCTCATTAATGTTAATAACATTAATAATACTTCTATTATCATTATACTGTACTATTATTATATTATTAATATTGTATATTATGCAATATACATTACATAATAAATAAACTGCGGTTCTTGCATATTTGGAGGATTTAAGGTTTCAAAAATCTAGAGAATGTATACATACAATATGCAAAAATATCTAAAATAGAGCATTTGCTAATTATAATATTTAGTAAATTAAACAATTTTCTATTTACACTCCATTTCTTTAGTTATATTTATAAAAATATAAAATTGCATAAACGTAATCTAATCCGCAGTCTAATAATAAGACTTTATTGATCTAATTAATTTGCAATTTACACCAATGATAATGCCATGAACACTAATAGTAATAGTAGTATAATTATATATGTTATATAAATTACATATTATATATAATATAATCTATATATAATAATAATATAAGTAATATTATAATATATATATATGTGTATATGTAATATATGACAATATATATATAATATTTATACATATTTTATACGAAAATAAAACAAATTAAAGAAGAAAATGTTGAAGTTGTGCGATAGCATGACTATACTATTTTAATCGACGATAAATTTAGAGTATTACACATAACATAGTTTAGTTATCAAGAACTCTTTACGTCAGTATTAAACATGATGACGAACTATTTTTATCTTAGATAACGTTACTTTTAAGACGAATATATCTGCAGAATTAATCCATCATCGAACACGTCATTAATCTTCTTAGAAAATTAAAAACAGTAGTTTTGTGACGCCAATTGAATCTTGTGATAAATATACTTCTTACTTTCTACAACTATGAACTTAACTCTCTTGAGATCAACTGTGTTTAAGATTGATAACATTACACAAAATATTTTTACTTTTAGCGCGAAATTCAATAAATATCAAGACTAACATTCAA
This sequence comes from Bombus sonorus, assembly GCA_029958995.1. Lineage (NCBI taxonomy): Eukaryota > Metazoa > Arthropoda > Insecta > Hymenoptera > Apidae > Bombus > Bombus sonorus. Next base: position 3,054,095 of record JARWAU010000008.1, on the reverse strand, counting down.
CTCTTTGCTGTCTAGCTCTTTTATTCTGATTTTGCGTGATAACTTAATATAATAGAAAACTTGCTGTAGATAGACAAATACTTTTGTGAGTCACTATATTCCAGGAAGGAAGTTTCACTGTGTGCAACACCTCGAAAAACCTTGATTATTTCGGTACTCTAAAAGAAACGGAGCTCCATGATAAACAAATCTTTCCTTTTCCACGTTCAACAAGGCGATCGAAACAAAAAAGAATTATTTCCCCATACAACCGTATCACAAAGCAGTTGGTTCTGGACGATGTGTAATTGCGATTACAGGCTTGTGATTACGAATTCACCGAGAAGGAGAATTTCGCGGTCGGTATATGCTACACATGTGCACACTGAACAGCGCACGCACCGCAGTTACTAGCCGTGGCAGGATGGAAAACGGTGATCGCAACAGCGGCACGCAAAGTGAGCCGACAAAGGCGTCTTATCGCGGCTAATTTATATTTCAAAAGGTTACTGGTGCCATCGAAAGAACGTAGAAACTCCCGACGCTATTCCCAGAGAAATTCTATCCGCCGAAAGATTTATCAATGCCCGTAGCCGATTTCGCGAACATTTCCAACGAAATCGTCGACTCCACGGTCGGTCTAACATCTTTTTCTCGATACCTGTTATAGAATAACACAAAACAACTTTAACCCTTAACACAACGACAGACGTAATATGTAATTGTAAATATCTAGTTCCTTCTGTCCGGAACTATTTTATCCTCGAATAGGGTAGCGATAAGATTGTTCAAGTGTGAATGAATGTACTTTCTCTCAGACAATTTTTCTTTTCTTTCTACTTTTTGCTGAGAAGCACCATATATTTCACGCGACTTACGTAGCTCAAGTTTCTCACAATGGGCAACGTGTTAAGAGCAATGCTCAAAGAAAATCGCATTTATAGATGCGTAGTTAAATATAATATAGTAAATTTAAACTCTTTGAACATCTTTTTTCTATCTGAAGCAAAGATTCGGTTATAGTTTACAGTACCATAAAAATAACGTTTAATACATTTCGTAATATGGCAAAATCTTATTAAAGACGGTAAAAGTAAAACTCAATGGTTATATAACGTTTATATAAAATTCTATTTTATTAATCTCTAGAGTAGAAATCTATCAAATCAGTCCATTTAGTCTCAACTAATTATAAATACATAAATCATACTTTATTAATTTTTCGAGAAATAATCACGATCACAACATCGTGAGTAAAAATCCAAAGAACCGTTTCGGAATCACTCTATTTCTTCCTAGAAACTGTCCTATCCACTAGGATCATAAAATGTTTGATTCCTCTCACAAAATTTTTCGAAACATAAAACAAGAAAAAAGAGAAACTGGGTATATAGAACGATTTATAAAAATAACAAGATAGGAAGAGAAAGAAATAAAATAAAAAGAAGAAAAAACGGCGCATGGAGTAAAAGCAAAGGGGAATCCGAGAGAGGCGCATTGATAGCGGGATTTTATAGAATCCGCAATGGTGAGTCATGGATGGAAACCGGTCTTAAGATGACGAACGTTCATCATTGTGAGGCGATCCTAGCGTTAATTGCTTCGATCTTCAAGATCGATCGATTAACTTTAAGAGCATTAACACATTGCACGCGTTTCACTAGATATTTCCATTACGATGAAACTAAAATGTTCAAATTGGATCGAGGAGATATGTGCTTTTCTGCTTTTCATTATTAATTGCGTGTTGAAGAATCGGTAAATTAAGGCGAACGTTCTGAATTTATAAATTAGGTACAAATTGGCGGAGTTTTTCAACAATTTATGTAAAACTTTTTATACGAATGAATTGGATTTTGATATATGTAGCTGCTTGTTTAAATCGAAGATATAAAATCAAAACTTAAATTTAAGGTAAATGTTGTTCCCATAAATTCAAAATTTAAGTTTAAGACAAATATCACTTCTATAAGTTCAACATTTAAATTTAAAATAAATATCATTTTTATAAATTCAAAAATAGATAATATGTAGGTTTAACATGTACAGATAATACTACTCACAAGTATATTTCTAAAACTTTTTTAAATATTATAAATTTCTTTATTAATTCTTTTATTCGTTTTATGTATAGAAATATATATAAATAAAATTTCATATTCCATTATTCATAACTACATAAAAATAAATATAATTTATATAAATATATATACATACATATTGAGGCATTAAACTGATTCTAACGAACAACATAACTTCTAGGAAGAAGTAAAATTTTTAAAACGGTTCTCCGGATTCTTCGTCGTGGCGTACGTTCGTCAATTCCAAAAATCTGGCGGTATCGAGATATTAGCTACGAGAACTGTTTGAAATTTCAATAAGATGTAACGAATCATGATAGTTTCGTTCGATGTCTTGATTGAAATGAAATTATTTAGAGTCGAAAGACATGTCCATCATTTTTTGATAAAATGCTTTCAATTCATGTGTGTTGTTATCGTTATCGTTATTAATGCATTTATTAAGAAGTATTTAGTAGAACAAATGAATATGTTTTAATTTTTAATGTGAAACAGCAATGTTAATTAATATCAATCGCAGAAGTTAACGAGCTCATTGAATATTTCTTTAGTTGGAATAAAAAAATTCCGAAAGAAACTGAAATTTTAAATTTCACATTTATAAAAAAGATAATTATACATTGAATAATGTATATTAATTATATTTCTTTCGGTATTTTATTTCAAGATATTCGAACATTGCAATTCAAAAACATTTCGTATAAAGGAATGGATTTGAGAATGAATTTAATTACAAAATTTTTATCGTATAAATGTCATATAAATATGAATGAGATGAGGTCTTAAAATAAAATTTCATCTATTTGAAAATACTGTCATTTCTATTATGTTTACCGCAATCGAATCTTTACTATCTATTCTAAGCAATATAACTCCATAAATCAATACACAATTTTCCCAAATACCATGCCTTTTATTAACTCAGCTAACATCTAACACATCATAAATACTCATTATCGACAAATAAGTAGGATACATTTTCCCAAATTTCGATATATTTTCCAAGAAAGCTTCCCTGAACTTAAACATCGATCAATTCTCATCAGTGTTCTCATGAAGATGACGACAGCGCACAACTTCTACCAAGGAAGGATAGTTTACCTCGCGCGGATCTCCTCCACGACACTATTCAATTTCTCATTCAGGATATCATGCATCATCTTTGAGCTTAAAAATTATCTCTTCGATCTTCCAGGATTTCCGTGCAACGCGTCTTGCACAATCTTCTCGAATCGTCATAAATCATGTCGACGGATTGCGTGGGCGACTATGAAACACGCTCTACCCCTTCAAGATGCATAGTAACATTTTACTGGATTTTTACGCACCGTCACAATTCATCCGATAATGACATGGTCGGGTAAAAGTATAGTCGAGCCCGGTAACCCGAATCTCAAGGAAAAGAGCTAAGATCTTCCAATAGTGGAGTTTATGGTGTTACGAGAGATTTAACAAACGAAAACAACTTAAGAAGAATTTGTACAAAAGTTAATGTTTTTCGAATTTGGAACTAACAAATTTACTTTCCAGAAATCGATCGTTTATTTAGGCAAATAAACGACAATGTAGGTTATAATATGTAGCGCGCGAGTGACACGCATGTGATGCAAGGGCCAGGAATATGGTGAGTGTTGGTTCAGATACGATTGTTTATTGCGAGGTGTACACATATCTATTATTTCGAGTTACGAAGGAAAAATTTGTACGCGAAGGATTAAAAGAATGCACAAGCGTTGTTTATGATACGAGCTAATGAAATAACTCGATATACATTAAGCTTTAGAATTCGCTAAAAAATTCTATTGGAAATTTTATAAACATACGTATTAGCTTATTTCAACTAATCTTTCTCTTTTCTTTTTTTCTACTTTAAGATATTTTGTTAATATTATTAGGTGTTTTTGTCGAATTCTACGTCGCATAATATTATACTTATCCCAATTTCAAAAACCTTTAATTTATAACTTAATATTTCGATTGTGTAACACAGAACAAAGATATCACGGATTTTCCCCACAAATATCGATTTCAAAATAAATAAATTAAAAAATTGATAGATTTTGGAATTAATTTTCAACAAATTAAAAAATTAGTCAAATTTCGAGTTAATTTTCAAGAGATCTAAAAATTAGAAAACTTTCAAATAAACGCGTAAGTTTTCTAATAATATCGATTTTAAATTAAATAAATTTAAAAATTACTAAACATTCAAATTAATCTTTAATAAATGTAAAAAATAATAGATATTTAAACGATGAAACCATAAGCATATCCGCTGTATTGGTATTTGATATGCAACCAAAAAAAAAAAATGCGAATACGTAATTTCATTTTGGAAGATTCGATGTAACGAGAGAGTACAAAAAGGAACGAACTCACTCATTAGGCGTACATAATCTGGCATTCCGTGTGTCGAACGCATATAGAACGCTTCTTAAAAGTGTGTTCGGAATGGTCAAAAAGTCTGCTTCATAGACTTCAAAATAGACTTACCTGGAACAAAAAAGGAAAGAATTCATTAGTTATTGTGTAATATTTGGAAATCATATAAAAGAAATAAAAGCTAATCTTTATTAGCTAATTTTAAAGCTAACTTATCCATTAATATTAAGTTATGATTCCAATACATCTCAGTTATAATGCTACACTAATGTTTCTATTAATAAAACATGATTTTTCTTACATAGGTATCTCTTACGGTGTTGTAAAAATTTCAATAATTTGGAATATCGTATTTTCAAGTCGTACAAAAATATTAAATGTTAAAAGGAAACTTTATAAAATTGAATAATAGATTATTAGTTATACACTAATAATTAACTTTCATATGACGCTATTATTGCGTACAAGTGTATAATATTTAGTTTGTTAAAATGAAATTAGTCCAATTTTAATTAGCAACTATGTAAAATTAATTCTTAGGTACTCTGACAAATATAATTAACCATTTCTACGATTCATTATGTCATTTGTAGAATATCTTTGTACATTTCCTCCTTAAATCGTAAATTTAATTAGTTCAATGACGGAGAATCCGAAAAATAATTTGAACGTGAAAGGAATCGCTAATAAAATTGGCCTTTCCGTTTTGCTCCAACGATCCACGATGCTTTCGAAAGGAAGGAGGGGGAAAGCCAGAGAGAAGTAAAGCGTGATTATTTTCGATTCTTAGAAAACCAGGGTCTCAATGTTGGTGAGCAGCCAGGCGTAGGCGATTGTGAGAAATAACAAAAAGGTATGTTACCTCCCTTCGAGTTGATGCTTTGTTTCATTAACCCTGCCTCGTGGATAAGACAGACGAAAATGCAATGCATTTGGCATGAAATTATATGTAACAACGTTTGTGAATACATATATTATAATTTAATCCTCAATTAATGTCGTTAGGTCACAAAAACAGATTCAGATTACATTATTTAATTTTTAGATATTTCATTCTACATTTATTCTACAATTTATGTGATGAAAAGACTGCCGGTTTTGATGCATTTATATGGATTTTAAAATGTACAGAATATGATATGTAAAAATATCTAAAATACCTAAAGTAAAGTAGTGTTTATTTTATTTACTACCAGGCTCCACTTTATTAATTATACTTACAAAAATACGAATTTCCATAAATATCCGCCACGCTAATGGTAAGCAGGATTAATAATATTAATGACATTTCAATAAATCTAATAGGGATAAGTACTGTAGTCATCTTTGACATGACAATAGTACTAGGAGCTTAAGTAAAACAAGTGAATTATGTACCTATTTATTTGATAATTTTAGATTTTTGTAATAGTCCATACTATTAAAATTTATTAGAATTACATATAAGTTAATACCATACAATATCTTTTTCACGTAATTAATAACAAGTTTCTTTTTGTGTAGTGTAATTGATAGTCGTTCAAACTTCGAAGAATTTTGGAAAACTTATAACATGATAATTCGTATTATAATTGTAAATTGTTCAACGATGTATAATATATAATGTACTGTATGATATTTTCTCTATGAAGATTTAAATCACATCAATAAGAAATAAATTAATAAATACAAAAAAAAACCCTATTATACATTAAAAAACTGATTCTACAAATTTTCTTAATTTTTTCATTTCTCACAGCTTTAACGACACTCCTAAACGAATAATTGAAAAATACACTTTTTTAATTGTTTATATTAAAAAGGGGAAAGAATCGAGAGATAAAGAAAACAGGCTCTTAACTACCCTAGTCATTAGCAAATTCGTGAGTGAATATATCGGTTACATGATATTCTTACAACACAGTTTTATCTATAGGCGATAATAGTGCGCAAGTATTGAAATAGTGAAACGTATCAGAGTTTACCATCAATCCATAAATACTGATCGTATTATATAATAATAATGGGAAAAGCGTACGAAGGATAATAACAGTTAATTAGACGAAAGTGTAATTAATGCGATAATGAGTTTACTCAAACTTAATGGAACGTTAATTTTCCAATTTTCAAAAGAGATACATCGAAAAATAATTATTTTATTCCGCTTGAAAATGTATCGGAATCTAACAACGGATAATACATATTCAATTTCAATAAATCTTAAGTAATAGAAAGGAAATAGTATAGATGTATTATATTAGATAGATATTAGGTGCGTCAAATTGCAATATTTCATTCCTACGCTATCAAATTTTTGTAATCATATGAAAGTACGGAATATTTGCGATAATCGTACAGAAATCAGCGAACATAGAAAAGGACAATATCAATGAAAGAAGAAGAAGGATTGAGAGTCGAGGAGTTCGGTAAATATTTAAAGGCTCGCGATAAGCTGAAAACTTTAATTTAAAAATCAAACTTTCTCATTTTTGATTTGTGTTGAACGAAACTTATACCAACATGTTTGTTACATTTTTCTGATTAAAATGACATCAAACACAATATAATCTGGCGCATAGTTGCTTACTTAATAAATAATCATTAAACACATATCAATAAGTAAATATATTATAAGTAAATTATATCCTGTTCGTTCCCGTTTTAATCAAAAAGATTTCACAAATACCTTAGTAAAAGTACAATTTAACACTTAGCCAACCGTACGGCGTGATCTGCCCTCTGTAAAGGACATCGCTGCGTGACCGAAAATGGAGATCTCCTTTTTTGACTTTAGCAAGGCGTTTTCTTCTTTTTTGTTGTTATTATCAGTTATTGTTTACCAGGAGTTGTTCCCTATTAACTGCGACACTTTTTATGCTTTTATAAAGTACAGTATATGATAAAATACACCAATTTGGTGGTGTTAAAATTAATTAAAAAGTTACACTATCAGTTATTACTAAATAAAGTTATAATCGAACGATACCACACTATAAAAAAATATTAAAATGCATTGTGAATTTTTAATTTCACGTTCAAGTCGTCTTATTTATCTTTAGTCATCTTTAATGTTGTTAATTTTACGTATATTTTTTTATATTTTTAATATATACTTCTAATTTGATGTTTTGTATAAACGATATGTGAAATCGTTAAACAAAATCATTACTGCAAAATATAATTGACCACCTAAATAATTTTTAGACTTCTTTTGTTTTTCAAGTAGTGAATATTAGTCCTCGTTACTTGGAAAAATGCACGGTGGACAGGGTAAGGTTGGCTTGTGCGGGCGCGGTGGACACCCTATAAGTTGGCTTGTCCAGTGCGGTGAGAAGCGTATAACTCGCTGTGGCGCGCGCGGTTGGCTAAGTGTTAAGAAACGTTAAGAATAAAAAAAGTTTCGCCTTAGAATTAGTATCTAGATACATTGTCTCAGCGATATCTAACATTGGATCATGTTACACTACTCGACCGCGGCGGGCCGTCGAACTTCGTGGTGCGTTGAGAGTTACCTCTCCCCTCCTTTCCCTAGTGAGGATGACGACAGTGCAAAAGGTTATTTTTCTGCAATTATCGAATATTTCCCTACTAAAAATGGTATGAAATTTATCATAGTCGGGTCTAATTAATTAGTACATAATAAATGTAATAGTAAATACATTAATTACTTTTGTAACCATAAATACGAGTACTTTCTGTAGCTGTAAATATAAAAAAAAACATGTAATTTTATTATGGTTACAGAAGTTCTCTATGATAAGCGTAGAAATACTTTCGTGAGTGACTACATGCCAAACGATCTACCTTTTCTATTGTAATTTTCTCTATCCTGTCACAATAATCTCGCGGCGCTGCTTATACATTACTTCGAGAGAAGAACCGGGCACGAAGAACTCCGAAGAGTAACGATCTTATACTAAAATAGAAATTTCAACATTTTTTATTAAATGCATTTACAATATGGCCCTCGATCGTTAACTTAATTAAAAATTTGAAGAATTACAACATTTGTCATAATATGATGTAAAAGATAAGAATACAATATAAAAATATAAAACATCTAGATATAGACTATCAACGAATCAATCGTGAAAACTTTCCATCGGCAATCGGCGACTAAATTTGGTACGCGCTGTGTCCACGTCTGCATATCAACAGACGCACCGCGATGCAAATTTGCAACTCGTTGCGCAACCACGTTGAACGGTCGTAAAAATACAGTCAGACTATATCGATCGATGTGTAATCGATGAATCTAATAATGGCCGGGCGCGATTATTCAAGATCGACGCCGGTGCACGCGCAAACCGATCGCGAAATCAACGCCGGCTGGGAAAGATATTTTCCCCTGGCTGGGTTTGGTTGAAGTTGGTTGGTGAACTGTTCGCGATGGTAGGCGGCGAGCGTGGGTCTATCCGCCGCGATTTAAATATTTAACTCTGCTTAAACGTCAGCGAGCCAGCGCAACGCTGGCATTACTCGCGTGAGCAATAATTCCCGTCCGCGAGTAAACTCGCTTGGGAAAATCGAGCGACCGCGTGAACCATCCTCCCATCTACTTGTAACTGACTGGCGGGAACGCGCTGGGAAAATTTCATTTTGTATGTTTGTTGCAAATAAAGTAATAAAGGAGAAAACAAAAAGAAGAGAAAATGGAGAAAATGTTCATTACTTGGATTTATGTATATGACCCGGCTTTTTGACAGTAAACAGAAAATTTGATTTATCATTCTTTTTCCCCTCTGTTCTGACCGTTCGCGGAGAGACGCGGTCGCGAGGAAAACGCGTCAGCGAGAGGCGTAAATTCTCGCTACGATTCGGTTGATCGACGCCGCGAAATAGTCGCTCCCCGTGTTTCGTTTAGGATAACAGGGGTGGTTGATTGAAATTAACTCTGCGTTAACAGGTTAATATGATATATATTTGAACAATAAGGTGAATATAGATTGTACAATATATGCGTTACAGCAGTATGACCCGACTTGACGATATCTCCGGATGAGATAGTTAGACTTTGTAATTTGATTGTTTGAACGACGAAAGCGGACCACTTTTAGGGGTAGAACCCTGTTAGACTTGTTGACTGCTCGGACCACGGAAACGGACTACTTTTAGGGGTAGAACCCTTTTAGACTTGTTGACTGCTCGGACCACGGAAACTGACTACCTTGAGAGTGACGATGCTATCTCAGAGGAGAACTAGGAATGGGTGTGTCTAGCACACGGGATCATTTGATTTGTTGATGATAGTTTCTTGACTAGGAAAGTGAGGGTGATAGTTATTGTTTCCATTGGTGGAGTAGGAGGGGGTTTACCGCCCTCGATGGAAAGTTGGTGGTGGGAAGCATCGCACGTGTGAAAGAGAGCTAATCTGAAGTGTCTTCTGGACATAAACCAGAGGTCTTAGAAAGTGCTCTCGTAAAAAGGCCGTTGTTTGACCTGATAGACCTTGTCGCGATTGTTTAAGACTTATGGTCGGTCCTTAAAATGGTTTAGAATACGCGACAGAGAGGTGCGGACATGTGGCTGCCAGATGCGGTACAAGGCCCCGTCCAGGTAGAGAGTCGGTCGACGTAACACCCTCGTTTAGTATAATTCATACTATTGGCATTAAAAGATTATACAATTGCTATGTATATGAGATAATGTACTATGGTATAATTCATTAAATATCTACTACTATTGAGAACAGAAAATGAATATAAAATATTCACTCTGTCGATGATCGTGCACTACTTGGGTTTGATGAAATCGATGATGCACCATATGTGTCTTAAAATGAAATCGTTATCAATTATTAGTTAAGAAATTAAAAAAAAATGTAACCATGTGAAAGGTAATAGCATAATAATATAATGATGAGATATATAAAAATTAAAATTTCAGATTATTCTTACAAGAGAAAAACATTTTCATTGTAATAGGGTCCAATATACATGCATACACTGGACGCACACATCTAGGCAAGTATTTGAAATCATTTTTCCAATCGTACATCTATCATTAATAATATTCTTTAATTTAATGAAATCTGTTATATATATTTGGAACAACAAAGTTGGTTACATTAAATAACAAAATCCTAAGCTGATATTTCTGAAAATTATTGAGTCGAATGAAATGTATGACCTATAGCGTGGAATCTCACATATCCAAATCTTTATTATCCAAATATTCTAACATAATAGTATTAATAAGAAAGTGAGATGTTTTATTTAGTTGTTACGATGCTTGTATGAAAGAGAATTGTAATTTAACGTCTGCCTTAGGAAAGCTTGGTCATTATCATTATTACAAGAGAGTAATGTTTTATAGCAATAATGTAAAGAGCCAAACAAAAATATTTTTTTCCTATGTAGTCATATTAGTCATAAAAAAGATAATATTGTTGAATTGATAGAGTAATACTTAATGTAGTCTAAAAAGTAATAGATGTGAAATACATATATCTCCATGTGTTGAAATTAACCCAAATGGAAATATCGAAACACACATTATAGATATTATTCTTTTAAGTATTCCCTTCTTATATTGGGACTGTTGTAATGTTACTTTGAAGTCGAAACAATTAAACAATCTAAGTGCTTAATTTTTAAACAGTTATACTTCTCAATAAGGGTAACTGCATCATTTTAATAGAAAATTGAAACTGTTCATGCTAAGCAAACAATTTCGAATGAAGGGGATTGAATTAAATGCTTTGTAGAATAAATTAGATAGATATTAAATTTATTACAGAGATTTTTAATAATTTTACTGAATTATTCACAATTTGAAATGTTCCTTCCAATGTATATGAAATTACAATATTAATTTTTAATTACAATATTATCTTATTAAGTAGGTATTATTAAAATGTTTCAAATTCTTAATATTAAATATTTCTTTAATATTCACAATTCTTTGCACATTTTCATGCAATAATCTTTACCTAACAATTTCTGCTTTAATTTTTTTTCTCTAATATTTCTTATATAAAATTCTCCAACATTTGATAAAGAAGAAATAAATATTCTGCATTCTTCAAATATTCTAAGTTGAAATTCAATATAAAATTAGAAATGATTTTATGTTCAGATAAAATAATCGAAGAAAATATAGAATTAAACTTTACAAACATTATCTAACGGAAGAAAGCTAGCAATTGTCACAACGTATAATTCATCTACCCACAATTACTTGAGATTAAATGGATTGTTCTCTTGGGATATGAATTATTTCCTCTATTAAAATGCCTCTTGGGAAGATCATATAAAATCTAGTTCGAATTATAATATTTTCAAAAACCCCTTCACAAAAATAAGCTCTTTCAAAACAAAGACTTTCAATATATATTTATATATAACATGCCAAAAAATTGGAATTACTTTCCCAATTGTACCAATATTGCACTACCTAATGTTACCGCTAATTTTATTATTAGTCTGAAAGTAATGCCAAAGACATTAATGATATTAGGTTATTCCAAAAGTTTCTTTCATTTTATAAGGAAATAATACATGCACAACATTTTTTGTTTTATATTATTTTATTCCAATAGAACAAAATGGATCATACATAATTCAATAGAATAATATAAAACAAAAAATATTGCGAATCTATTATTTCCTTATAAAACGAAAGAAACTTCTGGGACAACCTAATATAATAATTTCCCTTAATTCGATAGATCTTGCGACAAAAAGTTTTCGGTAATAACAAAGACCTAAGCTGATTCCTCTTTCAATTCCTAGATGTTGTAAAACATCTAGTGATTCCAAACTTTTGGCTAGCTGTTTCATATTGTTTTACAATGTTTATTTAATATTATAACTTTATTATAATTAATATCATAATTATATTTTATATAATCATTATACAATTAGTATAATAATTTTATAACTATAATTACAAATTGCATATATTCGTGATAAAATGCAAGTATATAAATGTTTTTATCTTACAATAGTAGTAAATTATTTGTGTTGCATTTAAAAGATACAGATGTATCTTAAATTTGGAAGTTTCAATTGTCCTTAATTCCAGATGTATTATTTATTTGTTCCAATTTCGCAACGATATTAACCAGCAAACTATCTATCAAGTACACATCAAATATGGAACGCGTTTAAACTTCGACAAATGTATAAAAGTTGTAAATCATTAATGGATGTTATTACATTTTTTATCATTAGGAAACATTACTATTTCAGAAGCTTAAACGATCTTATAATTCTGAACAAAGGTAGCGGAGCTAAAACTGAAAATAAATCGTTTCTTTCTCTTTATGAGACACTCCAAAAAACTTTGAGGTATGCTTTTGATAAAACGAAAAACGGATTAGAGGATTTTGAAGAAATATTGTCTACAAAAGAATTTATACAAATATTTTTAAGCGTTTTCTACGGGTAGAATATTACAAATTCAAAAAATGCAGAAACTATTATAATAAAAAATGTGTGTGTTTACGCGCGTACACGCTCAATAACAAAACAGATAAAATTAATAGCTAATATAAATTTCTATAATTTTCTACACACATACAAATTTTTATATATTCTTAGTATATAAAAGATATGTAAAATATGCATTAGTACCATATAGACCTGGATATACGTACGATGTAAAATATCTTTGTTCAGTAAGAAGAAAGAGCTAATATTAATAGTTAATATAATTTTTTATAATCTTCTACAAAAATTTTTATATATCTATTAGTATGAAAAAATATAAAACAAGTATTAGTAGAAACGAAGCTACGAATTTTTGGAATTCAAAAATCTTTATGATAAAAAATATCCTTGCTCACCGAGCAAAAAGACAAAATTATTTAGCATTTTGCAAATGTGTACTGATGATTTACTAATCGAGCAAAGTCGGTTTAAGACTAATATGTATTTAGAATGTAGGCGTTGCTATTAAAATTTGTAAAATTGCCAATAGCTTACGTGACAGCTAAGCTTCTTCGAATCGATAACTGCCTTGAAACGTTCTGTCCTTTAAGCTATTTTAAATAAACAATTCTATATCTGTAGCCCATTTCCTGCTAAATATCTTTTCTTCCTAAATATATTACGTATTGAAAACGATCAAAATAGCCCAATATAAATACATTCAAACTTCGAGCAATACCTATGCTATAATCATACACATGATATATATTAGTGGAAAAAGAATCGTTGAACTATTATAATAATAAACTAATAGATTATTAAGAAATTCAGTAACTTAAGACAAACATGTGTTCTTTAATAATTATTCATTTGTTAATTTTCACAAATTTCATAATTAATTATTTATATAAGCTAAATTCAAAAATTAAACATTTAGATTAGGTATATATCATAATTCATTATTCTTAAACAGCAGTATGATACAAATAAGTAATAAAAAATACACAATAGGCTATTTATAGCGAAGCATAAGATTTCAGTTACTATAAAACGGATAACAACATTGATTCTATAACCGCTTTTTAGTCGATATAAAATAACAAATTATTTATAAGAGCGATACTAGAATCGATATAGGAACTGTAAGAAGAACAGAAATTTCAGTTTCTTATAACAGTTTCAGTCTCTTCTAGCCCTACAAGACATAAGAAATATATATTTAAATCTTATATTACAACAAGAAATTAGAAGTAAAATTTTGTATAACGAAATTAACAGACTAAATTCAAAATTTTCTATCTTCTGAACTCCTCTGGAACCAAATTCCTTTTACGTATCTGGACTGTTTCGTTAACGATCAGGAGACAGATTAGAGAGGTGGAGAGGACCGACCGGAAACGAGATAATCGAAATTGTATGCGCGCCAAGAAGTCGGGCCGGGACGACCGACTTTGCGTAGAAAGCAAAATGCGCTCGAATCACTACGCATCCGGGCTCGAACCACTTGCCAAAGTCCCCACCATTGTGGAAACTTCATTCATGGTTCGCCTCCTGCAGGTGCGCGCGCTTATTAAGTCACTACCAAAGGACGTAACGCGTAAAAATAAAAATGTCAGTCTCCGATGCTTGTTTCTCTACCATTCTCCTAAAATTACTATTGAAACACGCGTCAATTTTCAGGATTATGGGTCTTCTGATTGTGTTTTGGAATGTGTTTATGAAATTGAATCCATTGATCTCCTATTGATTTCCACCCACAGTCAATTACAAAAGTCTACATACGATATAAAATGTCTTGCCAAAACGTTAGATCTATGAACTTTGATGATATATCAAAACACATATTGTTAAAATGTAATACAATTTATTTACTCTCAGCTTTGTTAAAAAAAGAAAAATAGAAAAATATAAAATACAATGTAACAAAAATTATATACACCTATTATATCTACATGTAATGATACAATTAGACTTAATATTATATTAATATGTTATAGATCTTCCGTACATAAGCATTGATAACATTTGTCGTTTCTCATGTAATTTTATCCTGAGATTTTTGTAAGTCAAACGTTCGAACGATATGTACTGCGTATAAATAATTATTTGACAAAGTCTTTAGTTTCTTTGATAAGTCAGATATACAAAATTTGATAGATGTACATAGACTTTTGTAACTGACTGTATTTGAACTACTTAGATGCTTATGATCATTAGAGATTTCAAGATCGGATTCCGTACGTTCAAATTAGTACGAGTGTTGCTTTACATGAAGGATTTGTTGCTTTAAATAGTGAATTGAAAGAAATAAAACATGTAGGAAATTGAAAGAAAGGAAATTAGTATTCTACATAATAGGCTACTTGGTAATAAAATTTTAAATTTGAGTAGAGAAATAATCATTTTTCATTATAACATAATTGTAACATAATTGTAAAATGTGCACTTTTTTATTACTAAATCTTACGAATTTTGTAATATATTATGTTACGTTGAGCTATATTCTATTTATACCTTAAACAACTTCTAGATATGGTTTTCCCATATATAATAAATACTTCAAAGAATGAAAATGCCTCCAAGATACTGCAGCTTTTTTATAAATTTTATGAGATCTTTTCCCCTTTTTGGCTAAATCTTAATTTTCTCTATATCACCTATATCGCAAAAATCTATGAATCTACGCACCGTAAAAGATTTCCTTCCGCCATATTTCTTTTATTCGATATTGAACATAGAGATACATATAAAGGTAGAGAGCGTGAGCGAGCTGAGAAAGCGATAGAGGAACAGAAAGAGAACTCTGCATAGAGGCTTCTTGTGTCTTTGTCTAGTAACGCATGCACATTCGTCTAGTAGATATGTAGATGTAACTCCCATCAACGAACGGTGTCAGTGTGCATGCCTGATTAGACAAGGACAAAAAAACGTCTCTATGCAGCGTTCTCTTTCCATTCTTATATCACATCCACTTACACCGTCTTACGTGGTAACATATGACTCGCATACTCTATCTTTACATCTCTATAGTACTAAGACGACAGGAAATCTAAAGATTTTTCTAGCAATAATAAAGATACTCTATTAAAAGAGGCTTAGCGTATAATTACCTCATTTAACGTAATACCCGTAATAATTACCAGTTCCAAGATATTCGTCTTGAAAGAGTATCATTTATCTGAAATAAATAATTCATTATGTAATAAATTTAAGATAAATGATATCTGTATGTAGTGCTTTCTTTCAATGTTTATGTAAATATTCCTTTTCCTTATATATATATATATATATATATATATATATATATCTGTAGGTAATATAAAACAACACTTTCTCTCTTTAATTATCCATAAATAATAGTTACAGTTACTGTCTGTTTCACTAGGCTGCCGCAAGTTTAATTAACTCACTCTAGCTAATAATAATCTTACGCCTGAAATTTTTGAGCAAGAAAATGATTAACACAGTAAAGTAACTACTTCTAGTATGGATTTATAAAATTATTTAAATCCTACTATAAGAGTAAATAGGCTTCTATATAATGTACGAGATATATATAGATAGAATTCAAACTATAATACGTCTCTACCATTGTACACTGATATGTTGAAAATAGTGGTATAAGCGGAAAAGTGATGGTTCTTGCACAAATGTAAGTCAGAAATATAAAACGACGATTTTTAAAAAGGTTTCTTTCCCGAAAACATCGGATTTGGTACTTCTCTAATTGTGAATATAATATGTGTACATATTTGACTAATCTCTGATTGGATAAACAACAGCAGATTATTCTATACGTGAAAATATATTGAAAATGTAGAACAAAATTATTTCGTTTAAAGATTCATTTTCGAAAAACGGAATATGTAGATTTCTATGTATTTAAATTTATAATTATATAATTACATTTCTTCTATTTTATATTATTAAAATATATTACTTTAACAACACGCATTTCTAAAAAATTTAAAACAAATCAAATTATTACAAATGAGAAAGCTTTCGCAAAGGACCTTGTAATGGATTCAAATTAAAAATTATCGCAACTAATTGAATCAAGTCATATTTTTCATTGAAATGAATTAATTCGTTATTTGGATTTCCAATATTAACAATAAAATACTAGTAACCAGACTACAAATGTTTAATCAAATTCATATTTTTATACTCGTGAAATTGACAGATAGGGTCTAAATAATGATTTGTTTCAATTATTAAATATTATAACGTGTACTTTATTTTTCATATTTCATATATTTTTGCATTTTTCTTAGAATTATTTTGTGTCTTACTTTTTCAGATTGTTACATTTTATTAAAATACACTATTGAATTCCTCAAAACACCCTACTATGTAGTATATTAGAGGGATTAATACAAATTAATACGACTCTACATATTTTATTAAGGATTCCAATGTAGCTTTAAAAGAATGTCAAAAATTGAAAGTTTGATTTGCTTTCCTATCGAATACTTTACAAGAAGTATCTTTTATTAACCAATGAAACATTTTACTTTCGATTCTTATCGATTATCACACTGTTAACTTTCACTCAAGGATTAAAAAAATATGGTTTTTGTTATATTTATATATGTACTTATGTGTTAGTATCGCGTCATCCCATTCCTTATAGCATCAATATACAAAAGCATTATGCTAACTATATAAAAAGATTCAGTACTTAAAGAAAGAATTTCCATTTCGAGAAACAATCCACAAACATATAAAAGTCGTAAATCACTAATGAAAGTTATATATTGTACTTGTAATTATTAGTAAACTACTAATTCTCGTGCAGATAAATATATTTATAAATAAAACTAGGTAAATACCACCAAAACAGAGATTTACTTTATCCTTTAAATACTACATATACTTTTGTACGTTATGGTAATTTCTTCACAAATGTATAATTATTAATACTGTATTTCATAAATTTAAGCGATTTAAGAAACGTTTTTCGACTAGAAAAACAATCCACTTGCATTGAAACAGCTGAAGAAAATTCATCTACATGCCCAATTCTCTCTCCCTTAACCTAACTCTAAAACCAAAACGCCAAGGATAGCGAAATAGAAAAGTAGAAAACAGAGAAAAAACTGTTCGATCCAAACCTAACATTCCCAAAACGTTCTTCAGAATGCATTAAAGCCTCAGAGGGAAGATCACGAGAGAGTTCGTTGAGGAAATCCGAAAAAGCACGAGAAAGAGAGATAGACAACTCAGAGGCGTGCTTCGACTGCGAGTACTTTCTTCGCGTGAAACTGCACAAACCTCTCGCTCGAAAGGAACACTCGACTATTTTAACCGTGAAATAACTCAGTCGAGGGTTCAGCCAGGAGGGTTCCGAGTGGAAAAGAGAAAAAGAAAACGAACGAAAGAGGAAAGAGGGAAGAGGGAAGAGGAGAAGAGCGACTGTGGCATGATATGTAGGTCCTAAAGATAGAGCACCCGAAACAACCATAAACCTTTTTATTCCAGTTGCCCTGTCCGACGATGCTTTCTCTTGTACACGATCCACTCCTCTCCTCCACGTGTAATGTTACTTTTTATCGCGGAAAAAAGATTTTCCCGAAGATTACGCCGCCACCCTGAGAGGAACACGGTTTTTAATTTTCTGGATGGTACCAACTAGCTAGATTTCGTGATAAGGTCCTAATCCGGAAATGTACAGTCGATCTTTCCCCCTTTTTTTTTTACTGTTTCTTATTTCATTCTTTTACTGTTCCCTTGTCTTTCCTCTTCATTTCCATTTTTACTGTTCTATTTGTCTTCTTTTATAGGGTTGAGGTGATTGTCTTAACACGTTAATTGAACTACTTTTTTATCAGAGCAATAAAAACTAACTATCAAATAATATCTTCAGCTTATAAATAAACATAGTAACTTATGTTAGATTAGTAAAAATTTTATTTTGCATTTTACATTATCCACGAGAGATTAGGAATTAAATTAGATTAAATTAGAAATTTCAAAATTAAATAATTTAACCTTAAATAGTTATAGTTCACAATGGCATAACAGTTTATGAATAATTCGGGGCGAACTTTTTTGCAACATATTTTTAGTAAGCTATGAATAGGTTCAAGAACGTATTAATAAATGTTCTACTATATGTTAGACCAATTCAGAACAGACAAATTTTAGTGAAAAATGGATTCTGTGCACAAAATATAGGTAAAATTCAATAGAAAATTTAAAGCTTCTAATGCATCTCGATGACTTATTTGCGAATATCGTTCCAAATGTAGGTAATAGATAATAAATGGCTTTTCGTAAACTATCGCAAGAAAGATAGAGAATTAATAGATATTAAAGACAGAATTAAAATTACATTTCATGAAAATATAATTAGCATTTGTTATATTTGTAACATTATTTGCAGCACAAATGTAATTAATATTTTAAAAGATTTAGTGTATAATTATAAAACTAATTGTATGCATTGAATAACTTTTTGTTATTGGAAGAAGATAGGTTAAGCGATTGCTTTCGCAAAAGAAATATTTCTTAATATACTTCTACAGTTATTTTGGTATGTATAGTTTGTGTTATGATAAATTACGATATTTATTGCAAATATATCTTTAGTACAAAAATTAGCGTACAGCGTGAATAACTATAACATATAATCAATGTTAAATATGATCCCCCTGAGTATTGTGGTTTATTAATTTAATGGATAATTGGCTGTTGAATAATGATCTTTGCGAAATACACACTTTCACTAAATATCTTATTATTTTCAGATTGTCTTCAAATTTGACCAGTACATATAATCAGGACAGATGTGTCTCATAACAATGCTAACAAAATTTTAAGAAATTAAAAATTTGTATTTTTCACCTAGCAGATAATAGATTTTCATACTAAGTGTTCAAATATTTTCGTAAACCCGTATACGTGTAATAATAGTAACAATTTAGCTGCGGGTACTTATGCAAATTCATATTTTTATAAACACAATTTCAAAAATGGACCTTAACTAGAGAATTGTTTTATTCACTGTAAATTCTAACGAATATTACGCTTTCAATATTTTACATACTTTTACGTTGTGTTTCTTACGCTATTAAATTTTCTGTAAATGCATAAAAATCTACAGTCCAGTAATAATAATTGTCTTATTGTTACTTTATCAGCAATAACACAACGTCTTTACATCGAAAATATCAAGTTAAATGGAAAGTATTCAATTCCACTGAAATGAGACTCATGACGACTACCCAGAAAACTCATTTGGGAAAAGAAAATCCTTTGAGACGTTTCTGACCATTCGAAAGCGAAAATGACGCCATTGAAATTACTCCATCGTTAAATTATCAGAACTACGGAACAACGATGAATGTTATCATCATTCGCATCTTCTAGAGATAGACGATCGTTTTTGCCCTGTTTTCCCTTCTACTTTGGGATTTTGCTGAGCCGACTTAATGCGTTTCGAGTGAATCAGCTGATTTTTCAGCAGACTATGATTTACGAAGCAACCGACCGTTCGAAAATTGATCAAACACGGCTCGAATCCCCTATCGGTTGTTTGAGATCCTATCGAACGATGCCGATCATGTTCTTTAAACTTTCCTTTGCCGAGGGTGAAAGTTCCTCCTGCAAAAACTACCATCGAAACCTTCAGCTCATGGAAACATTGGAGACTTTTTTTCTCTTTAGTTTAGTTTTAATTCATGATGGCTTGAAGTTAGAAGAGATTATAGTAAAACATATCGTAAAGCTCAATAAGATATTAATTACTAGACTACAGATATAAGTATAGGCAAATTCATATTCTTATGAGTATGATTAAAATAAATACCTTATCCTATAATATATAATAATCCTACTCCAGGTAGAAAATCTTTAACCATTAAATATTACCTATAACAAATACTATACTAAAAATATTTTTATTTGTTACGTGCATTCTATACGTTTCTGTACCTTCAAATTTCCCATAAACGGATATATGCATAAATGCTAAAAGTCCGCAGTTTACTTTATTTATGTTTGTTTGTTTTTTAAATAATGTTCCATTTGCGAGATTCTTACACTGTTTTGATACTTGATAGGTTGAGATAGAATATAATGGTAGTTTCTCTGACTGACGTTACACGGGTGCGGCTACATGAGACCCAACGTCACCGAACGTTAACGAGTGACGACTGCTCGCAGGTAAACGGTGTCATTAAGAAAGCAAGACGATTAACCTTTTCAAGAACGGCGCTGCTCGAGCGAGCATCAACGAAAAAGGAGGGAAATGATAGTCGCTTGGTTGACCTATAATTAAATCGCTTCGACCAGCGACGATCTCGTTGAAACGAATATGCACGACAAATGTCGAAACGAATTTTCATGATAGTAGCTGTTGTATCGATGTAAATGAACATTTCAAGTTAACAAACATTTGTTTTAATACATATTAAATAAGTATATATACTCCTGTCCAAAAGTTTCGGCACCTTTTTTGAACGAAACAACATTTTTCGTACATTTTTTTAAGGAATAAGAATATTATAAATTTAGATTGTAAACTTTCACGATGATTATTAGATGACATATTTATGATTCTTTGGGCAACGATCGAGTTGTTAATAATACGTTGCGCTTTGAAACTGTTTTAGGTCTGTCGTTTTTTCAAGAGTGGAACTGAGCTGCAACGTTTACACCAAAACGGAATAAAGCGCGGCGTACTATTAAAAATACGATCGAAATTCGGAGAACTGCAAATATGTCAAATATTAAAATTATAACTCATTTTTAAATATAATTACATAATTACAATTTCAAAATTAATTACTGTTTCGATACTATAAAAGCATAATATCTTACGAACAAAATATTTATTTACATAAAGTAGTCTTTTATTTTGAACCCCAATATGCCCCAAACTTATTTTAGGAAAATGATAAAACTAGAAAGATGTCTGCAAAATTGTCAATACATAACTAAGTTCATTAATTTCAAAATAACACAAGTCCATTTTTCGATACTATGCGAATATAACTATCGATATAACTATCCTCAATTTGTTATTTGATCTATCTACCAATTTACTATTGAAAATAATATAAAATTCTCATCCCTTAGCTACTACTTTCTAACACAATGGCATACATACCATTATAGGTTCACGAAATATAATGTTTTTGCGGTCATCATTTTGAAATCATTAATCACGCATTCGTTTCAATAATTCAAGGAAAAAGCCAATTCTAATATTCAACCTGTAAAGCAGGTTTGCAATAATGAGATACCACTGAAAACTGCAAAATATCAAGACAGTCGAAGTAGTTGTCCATATCTTAAAAATTGAATACCAAAATATACCAAACACACTGAAAACTTACAAACAGTGATTAAGTTTTATACATATTTTTTAATTAAATATCATATTTAGAATAAACTAGTTAAAAGCATCATAATAAATTATTCGATAATTTTCAAAACAGTACAAGTTTTCGGTTTTACGAATCTTTTTACGAAACAGTTAATTACCTGACAATATTATGTTTTAACCAGTATTTCTGGATTATAAGTAGCCACGATAATTTAAGTTAGGTCTGAATTAGGTTACTTAAAACTCTAAAATAAATTTTATACTTTGTATTTCCTAAAAATCGCTGATAGATGATAAATATCATCGACAATAGATATCAGTGATATTTAAAAATAAATCTGATCTATTATTAATAAATATAACCTAAACTATTATAAATATTGATATCAATAACTGACTAAAAATTAAAAATCCAAGGTGCCAATTAAGGGTTGAAGATAAAATTAAATGAATTAAAGAAGATACACAAGAAAAACTGACGTTCTTTAAATACCGATTGGTGAACTTTCGCTTTTTCGGATGGCTCCGATTCCGATTACTAATTTTATTACTTGATTTTTCTAGAAATTCGAATAAATACGAGAGTTATTACAAGTGCGGAAAATATAACACAGAAAATAGTCGATAGGTATGTTTGTTTAAACGACTCTCGTTCTCTCCCCTTCGAGCATTCACGGTACGTAAAGTCCGGAAATTACGAATAAATTGTTATTAGCTTAAGCGGTAGAACGATACTTTATTGCTGACTAGTTTATCGTTTCGAGGGTTGCAATTTTTTAAGCTGTTTACGCCGGTCATTGGACTTTCATGCAAATTGATAGAAGTGTTTTAATTGCCTTGGAGTATGATAAATCTGTGATATAACGATCGAACTACGGGAAAATTGTCTCTATTGCAACAAAATTCTGATATACTATGTAATTTAAGGTAATTTACTGTGTGATTTCTTTCAACAAAAAGATTAGTATATCGACATGATTACTGTCATAAAGAGACTTCTTGGTTCACTTTAGGAGCTGTTGTACTAAGTTGAGCTGTTTTAAGTATTTTAAAAAAAATTTTAATGATGTATAAATTATGCGGTATACCAACTTCTAATATATAACTTGCAACACTATGTAGAAGTGATTCGAAGTAAAGTGACTTTGAAATTTTTATCTAAAAATTAAAATGCTAAGATATTTTTCTCATAACAATTAAAATTAGACATTAGTTGTTTTGCATAATTCTTAACTATCAAACACTTTTCAACTTGTTCAATTCCATTCCTATATTTTCAACACATTCATTGTTCATTAAAATGATTAAGGTGAACGTACAGAAAAACATAAAAAGTAGTCTTATATACCTATATATGTAATTTATTTATTAGTCTATATGTACCTCTCATATATATTTTGATATGTACATTTTAAGAATGAGCAAGTATATGACTGATGCTATTAATGTTCAAGAGAATATACAATACATTAACATTTATTATTATGATTTAATCCTATTGAAAAACATATCTTTCATATGAACTTACCTGACGATATATTGAATTTTGAAATTGTCTTTTTATAAAGTACAATACAATTTTTTTATTATGTTCTTCACTTATGACTTTCGTATTCACCTTATTCTTCTCATCATAGTCTCAAAACTTGAAATATCTATGACAATGGGCGAAAACATGCCTTAAAAAGAAAACACCTTTTAGTAGTGATGGATTCATGAGGTACTGGAAAGAAGTGCCACGGAGCAGCACAGAAGCAAGGAAAGTAACTGTTGCTCTTCATCGCTCACCATCACGCATTACTGTATTCTTTCATTCATATATCCTGATATTTTCGGCCAATACACGTTCTTATCTTTATGATTGTATCAGAAATAACTAATCTAACCGGCATCCCTTCCACGGGACTTCTCTTCATCTTCATAGATACTATACATCACAAAGAGGTACGAACATTGAACAATAGCTTTCAATCCTCTATAAATATTAAAAGAAAAAAAGAAGTGGTAATTTTACGTAGACTCGAATTTAATTGCAACAAATTCAATCCCTCTACGAATATTTTGGCAAAAGCAAAAAACATTGCCAAGTAGAATCGATCACTGCTTGAACAAGTTCGAAACTTTATCAGCACTTTGCTAGAAATGCTCCTTTCGTTCAGAATCGTTTTTCTCAACCATCGTTCTTAGATAGTTACAAGTGCAAATTTTGAAATAAAATATGGAAATCTTGTTTATCGTCTATAATTCTATAGAATTTTTCTCTTGTAAGAATTCAATGAAACGGTAACGCCTTTCTGACTCTCGTGATTCAATTGTTACTTGCAAAGGATTTGATTCCTTAAAATATCAGAATTATAAGTAGATTTTCGGAACTTTCCGAGTACTCGTTCTGAGGTTCGAAACCAGCTCATGAAGATCGAATACTATACAAACACGATATTATATCTTGTAATTAGTATTCGAACCCTATGAAGCGAATCCTGTTTATTGGATTTGGTACGAATTTATAAATACATATTGATCTTAGTCCCATTACTACTCAGAACTTGAGAAAACCATGAAAGTCGACGAAAACTGATCTCGAAAAAGAAAACTCTCTTTACTCGATATACAGCAAAATAAAAAGGATGAGGCAGAAAAAAACGAGGTGGTACGAAGCAGTAATGTAAACGCGGACGAGTGACACGTGCCCGAAGAGTCATTATTCCATCAGCATGCCGGTTCGTCGACGAGTAGAGACGCACACGTGTTTACGTGTCATTACGCGCAAGTGCAGGCGGATGACGCGAAACGAAAGTCATAGGTCTGAAGTGGGAAATGGCCACGAAGAAACACGATGTGACGAAAGCGATTAAGCGTTCTTCGCATCGAACGACTGGCCGGCGAAACAAAGATCTCCGTCTATTTACTCGCTGTAAAATTTGTGGACTCTTAACCACGCGTAAGTACGTCATCACCGACATCCTTATACCCGTGAAATTTATCGAAAATTTAAAGTGATCGCAATTAATCGTGCAATGTACGTATCATTTAAATGTACGTATTTCATGTACCGTTATGATTCTGTTTATGTGTTTTGTGATTGCGATGGTGTACATTTCGGGTATGGATGTATAGCTATGAAATGTATTGATATTGACGTTGAATCATATTATGCGACAAAAAGAACATATCTCAAAAATTTGATGTATGTAGTATATAGTAAATACATATACATGTATATTTTCGGTGCACCATATATTATCGTACAAAATAGAGAGGAAGGGACCTATTACGTATTTAGAACACCACGCAAGTTTAATAAAAAAAAAATATATATATATATATATAATAGGGATATATAACATAAAATATATATAGAATGTATCTAACATATTTAATAATAAATAAACAACGATAATATTCTATGTAGATATAATTAAAATATCTAATCATGATATAATATCATTCTTTGTGAATTATACATTTATATAACAACATGTAACTTCACATAAAAATATATACAGGCAGAAAGTGAAAATAAGACAATAACAGACATAAAGAATAGGCAGCACAGGTTAAGAAGAAACAGTTCATTGTAACGATGTATCCGCGGTATGTATCTTATTTTAGCCGTAACCATATAACAAATGGAAATTACACTCATCAAGAGTACACTTATCGCAAGTATGCTCATTAATCGTGTATGGTCACGGTCATTATAATTACAGTGTCATAAACTCATCACATTACACGATCGTGATTACGGTAGTAAAAAGTCATGCAGTTTCGACGTATCTTTCGTTCACGTCTTCATTTTCTTACGATTACTAGTAAGAAATTTATCATTAATTACCATATATTATCATATTAAATGGATACTCAACAGTCACAATCAGACACTTGATATTATCACTTTGACTTACGTTTATACTATTCATCTATAACGAGAAATATTGCAAATCGAAGTTCAATCGTTTCTAACGGGACACATTTTGATATTATTATAAGCTTCTTATATGGATGCATAGAGAAAATATTAAGATAAAATTTTCTTTTTTTTTCTTTTTTTATATTTTATTGCTCGATATAATAACTTTGTCATTCTTTATAGAAGAAAGGTTGCCTAATCCCAAACTAATGGTCACCCTTATGGTTCGAGATTAATAACTTTTTGATATATATCAAAGTATTTACATATATCAAAAAGTTATTAATTTCAAACCATAAGGGTGACCACTAGTTTTGAAAAGTTTTGTAGGAAGTCTTAATTCATGACATCTGTATTTTATTAAACCAGCAATGGGTATCGAAATTAACATAATATTAAATTAAAATATCTCTTAAACTACTGATATTTTCTCCATAAATGAGATAATACTTTTGTAAAAAAAAAAAAAGATTGCGAGAGTGATACAGTAACAAAATACGATTCCATTTATAACTTCCGCACTCTTGCTAAATAATGTATATTTGACCCTCTTTGCAATTTCTTTCATGGATTTAATCATGGATACTTATGTCCTCTTATAACACAATCGAAGAAGTAAGAATATTTTGAAACGAAACATATTCATGTATCGATAAATCCCTGTTACTTTTATAATTCACTTCAAATTTGTTTCATTCCCAAAAGGAATATAGTAACAAAATCAAATATAGTAACTAAACGTGACTATAGATCTTCAACTAGAAGAAAGGATCTGCGCTGGACAGTCAGCTACGCAGAGTGCATGCAAGAAGATGCAATCCCGGCACATCTCGCATCTGTCGTAGAGTATCCCCCCACCTGAGAGAACTCCCTCCTTTCAGATATCGTTTCTTTCAACGTGGTGGAAACAGGTACAGCCGGAAAGCGGGCCGCGCTCGGAAGCTGCTGCATTAACCCATTAGGTCTTGATATCTTATTACACGATCCCCCAAAAGTCTGGTACATTTTAAAGCTTTGATCGTCTACATCGTACATTGCCAATTTATCGTACCCTAATTTTTTTTACTACAACATACATTTTTTCAATTTTTTTCAACAAAAATTCATACCACTTTTTATATTTTTGTAAATAATTTGTTCATCTAATGAGACAAAATAGTTTTCCACAAGTATTATGCTATAAAGATCACAAGTTTAGAATTCTTATGTATTTCATACAACTAGTTATTATAGTTATTCATAATATAAGCAATTTTATTGAATTGAAGGACATTATTAATGTTATTTGTAATGTTTATTACGAATTAATAATTTAATAAGCGAGTATCCAATCCAATAGAGGTGCAATTCGAAAAGTGATTCTAAATAATTGGCTGATAGAGTTATTGGAATAGTAGAATGGAAATATTTTTTGTATGCAAATTTTTGTATATAATACTATATAATTATATTATCATATTATTTCTTATCATTATTTCACTTTTACATATTAATTTCGTTTTAGTTTCTTAACTACTTGTCGATAACAATTTCATTTTAAGATATATGTGGCATCATCTGTTTTTATCAAATGCAAATACATAGTGCAAGACCATAAAAAAATTAATTCTTTATTTTCATCTTCTATTCTTAATTGTAATACATATTTAATAAATTATATGTTACTCCATAGTATATTATCTTATACACTCATTTTCGTTTTCATTTTCCTCAATACAAATTCATATCAAGTCCTATCTTTTTATTTTTGGGATTATATATATATATATATGTTTTGTTGCTTCGTAGGTATATATTTATAAACAATTTTTCATTTATCATCTATTTATAAATAGTTTTCTTTTCAACTATGCCATCACTTTGCATCATTTTGCACACAAAGTATATAAACCGTAAAATGAAAATCAGAAAACTAAGAAAAACAGAATTCTAATTCTGTTGAAATAAAAAAGATCTATTTAATACATTATCGTTAGTAATCTATAAACGTCAGAACAAAAAATACGAAATATCCCATGATACGATACTAAAAATATGAAATAATGGAGAAAGAAGAGGAGGAGAGTAGCAGGGGAACTGCCGCTTCGCAACATGACCTCGACGACTCTCGATGTCAATTTCTCGTTACATTACCTCCCCTTTCTAGGCTACGCACACCAAAGGTCACTGTGCTCCATCTGGTTTCTCTTTGAAAGATGAAAGATGAAAGAACCCAGTGCCAGGTTTTGCTGGAATTTCTCCTCGAATCGAAGCCAACCGCCAATTAACCTAACAGGCTTGTGCTAATTGGCTGATTTAATTCGATATCATTTTTGAATGATTGTACAGTGATTGCATACGGTCTCAGCGTTTATTATCGAATTAGTTTCGTTTATTTTTAGATTTAGATTTACGTATTTTATTTAATTTTATTTAATCGTATATTTAAATTTAATTATTTTATCTAGCTTTATTTATTTTTAGACTTAGATTTGTTTATTCTTTTTAGTTTTACTTATTCTTAGAGTTAGATTTGTTTACTTTTGAATATTTTTTATCATTCCTTATTGTTTTCAATCAGCTGTTAAACAACTCGTTTAAAAAGTTTTTTTACATAATGTCTTTCATGAAACTGGATAAGATGGGAAAGATTCCAATCACTAAAAATCAAAATAATACGAAATATTCAATAATTCAAGAATTAAAAATAACGATCGTTAATACAGTGGAAAGTCCAAGATTTAATAGAAAAGGTTTTGAATAGCATGGAAAGGAGAATTTTTTATATGGCATTAACTCATTTTTCAATAGCAATACCATTCAATAGCATTATTTGCGTAGATGTGTAATAGTATCATATATAGTATATCTTACATTTAAAAAAAAAGGTTAATATTTTTAACAATGGTAATAATAAACCAGCTGAGAACGAGATAATTTTATAATATTGGTCAGCAGTGTATCTAAGCATACACAAATCAAATAAATATTCTAAGTTAATTTTCTAGAACAAAAACATCGTATGGAAAAAATTGTATTTTCATCTTTGTCTTATTTCTTATGTAGAATCACAATATACAAAGTGAAATTTCTATCATATTTTATTTGCTTATTTGACTATTCATGTAGTTCGTATAGTATAATATATTTATATAATTTGGACATTTTAACAGTTTAAATACTACTATAAAAGAAAACCTTTTTTTTAGTACTAAAAATCATGAGTAACACAACAAAATTTTGCCCTTTTATTTCGTTTTACTCAAACGTTCACCATTTCCAAACACTTCCTCTTGGAAACAAAACCGCCGCTGCCTCAGAAAACCTTCCAACAGACATCAAACTATCTAACCATCCGCGAGAAGGGGCAATTTAGGAATTAATTCGTCGAGCAATCTCCACGAATAGCACTACTTCCGATAACTCCCGGGCAATTTCTTTTTCCCGCTTTGGAAGGCTAGCAGAAGGTTCCATGATGAAGAAAAGAAGAAGGTTGATGCATTTTGAGAGGAACGAAGAAAGAAAAGAAAGGGATGATGAGAAGACGAGTCGGTCCCTCTCTTCGTCTCTTTCTCTCTTCGTCTTGGCTCATTTCATCTGCTCGCCATCCTTTGTTCCCACGCCGTCTTCTTCTTCTTCTTCTCCTTCTTCTTCTTCTTCTTCTTCTTCTTCTACTACTACTACAACTACAACTACTACTACTACTACTACTACTTCTACCACCTATCTTGGACCGTCGTTCGTTCCTGATTCACCGTTACACACAAAGGGAAACTTAGACGAAGCCTTGGCCAGTTGGAGAAAATGAAGAAAAAAAGGAATTATAAAAAAAAAAATCACGTGGTGGTTTGGAGGCGAGACGAGAAGGTTGTTACAGGTTCAGGAGGATGTGAGGTTGTGAAAGTCGCAGGTAAAAATGAGCGAGTTTACTAAGGAAAAAATTTTCTTTCGCGCCTCGTTTCCTTCCTGATTCGTTCGGTGTTAGTGAGGGAACCGGTATGAGAAACCGGACGAACGCGCCGCGGGAAACATCGTGGCGTATGAATATTGGAAAAGTAACGGGACCCAGGAGGCGAAAGCTTGGACGCTTGCGTCTCAACCTTGTCGCGGTCCACGGCTTGACTTTGAAACGATAGTGTTCTTCTTTCAAAAGTTAACCCTTTAAACTACGGAGAACTAAATTCTTTGATGAAAATAATATGAGTAAATATATAATAATAATACATTAATCAAAAATATGAAATATAGTAAAAAACATCTTCCATATTTCATAACAACTTCCATAAAGCTTTTGCTTATGCATTAGAATTTGATGAAAATTGAGCATGCGCGTGTTCCAGTTCCATTAAAGAAATTACAAAAATAATTTTTTAATGAATTTCTTCTTTTCTTATTGAACAAAGAAAAACTAATTGAAATTTGAAATATAACGTAAAAATGATAGAAATTTGAGGCATAATAATTGAAAATATTCTAACAAAGAAATACTTCAGAAACGAAGATCTTAGGAAAGATCTCAGAATCGAATCAGTCGGGAAAGCAATTGTACAATACGCCAAAAGATACGAAGAGAGATTAGTCAATTGTTATCCAAATATCTAAGTAAACGATCTATACAGTCAACCTATCTTAAAAAGATTAATTAGAAAACACCAAAACGACTTAACAAACTGGAATAATATAAGCTAAAAAATTAGGTAACTATATGCTGCTGTCATTAACGCGTCATATATAAATTTGCCAAATATTTTCGAAATAAATTGCAATCTACGATAAAGAGTTTTAAAAAATTACAAAATAGAGAAAGATAGAAATAAAAGTTTGAATGGTTATGTAAAAGTAAGAACAGAGTGGAAGTGAAGGAAAATGGCTACAGAAAATTCAATAAAACTGCAATGTCCTGATGTGATCTATCGTCGTGTACGAAAAGAAGATCAGACACATGGCGGAAGCTAGTGGGGAAAGGGTCGAAGATGGAACGATGAATAAAATGTGTTCGCGGATTTAGGGGCAAATTTAGTGCCTCAAAGTGGGTTATGAATAAAAAGAGAAATTTATTGTAATGTAAATATGAAAGAAGAATACTATTGAAATGAACTTATTATAAAAAATATTTTATATGAATAATGTCTTAATTTAATCAAAGATTAATGTAAATTAATTGTTAAATATGATAGTATGATACAATATTCAGTTAATAAATCATTATAAAATATGTACCTACACGCCACATATTATTTTATACGAATTATATATTATATATATATATTATATACGAATTATATATATATTATATATTATTTTATTCGAAAATCATAAAGATTTATTGACAAAGCATAGTTATGTGATTGTTATAAGGAATGGATCTTTTGAAACATTGATCACATATCTAAATAAAGTAATAAAAAAACTCATCTAGAAAGTCAAGAGACAATAACATTGTCGTTATCCTCACGTTGCACATGGTTAGTAAATTTAATAACACTTATTTGAAACGTCGTCTCTTGTTCCGAATTTTGAATTCCCAAGCTAAAATCAAATGGAATTGCCGAAACTTACAAATAGTAGTTAGTAAAAGAATTATAAATAGCATTAATACAAAAATAATCGATACTGTTTCGTGTATATTGTAATAGAAGTAACATTAGATAGAATAAAAAATTACAATTGTATACAATTATTGTTACAACTCGAATTTTTCAAACCTCAAAACAGTAGCCAAATACTCTGAGTCAAGATCTTAATAATTTTGTACTAGTTGAATGAAAAAGTTATCAAAAAGAATTAAAAAATGATTAAAAAAATTCTAATTATACATCAAGAAAATACGATAAAATTTTTATTTTTTCTAAATTACACATACAAATCTAACACTAGTTATAAAATGACCGAATACGTTATAATTAGTTTGAATATTTAATATGCATCTTTCTAATCACGAATGGGTTTAAACACCAGACAATATGTCCAATAACTTTTTTCCAGTCATCAACTTTAACTTTGTATTGGTATCGTTAGGTCATAAGTAAGGTAAGCTTCTAATTTTTGGGCAATTAAAATTACGATTCATTTCTAAAATTAATATGTATACTGTATTTATATTTTACGATTAAATAATATAATTTCAAATCTGATTTAAATTGGTTACTTGTAATCTAACGATACAGGTTGAAAGTTAAGAAAGGTTAAAATACATTGCTCCTAAAGATATCAGAAATCGTCTCACACCCAAGTCTCCATCCTCACCCTCGTCGGCTTTGCAAAGCCTTTTGACTCTCCATTCGAGGTCACATCCAGAGACAAAAGCGAGGTATCTGAACGCGAGCACCACGAAAAAGCGTTTTTCGGCGGAACGCGACGACCGTAAGGTATGAGTAGATTTCGAGCCGAAAGCCAGAGCCGAAATAAAGCAAAGAAGGAACACGGTGGATAAATTGACCGGTAGCCATTCTACCAATGGAGGGAGAGAAAGAGGGTGACCAGGGGTCAGAAAAGATCGACCAACCATACCCGATTCTCTGGATCTCTCTCTAGCTCGCCGAAGGGAAGATAAAGGAGGGGTGGCAAAGAGGATGGGTGGTGAGTGCATTCGGCGAAAGGAGGAGAGAAGGTTCCGTGAGAGTACGCGAACGATAATTCGGAGCCGCGCGGCCGACTCAAAGGACCCGCGGGACGATATATCAATGCCCTGCTTGCAGAACAATTCGAACTATCCGCGATACACAAAGAAAAATACCAAATCGAATGCCTGGAATAGCGGTGAGCGGCTTCTTCCATCGCTTTTCTCTCTTGCACGCTCTATTGGCTCCATCTTTCTCTCTCTTTTTAACATGAAGCCTTCCTGAGGAGAAAAGAGGTATGGGTAGGTGTGTTCTGTCTTCGTCTTTCTATTGATAGTCTCTGCTTTGTGCAGGTATGTATTTGTGTGTATGTGTGTGTGCGTGTAGGTGTATGGAGAACGTTTTCCTCGAGTTGAGACACGTTGGACTGCCCGATGCCAATGGACTAGCTTCGAGGACTATGTTCGGGGACTTTAAGGGTATTTGGCAATATGTATAAAGCAGAAGTTTAGGTGTGTGAGATAGGGAGATGGCAGTTGTTAAGGCATAAATTAGAGAGTCGAATTTTAGAGTTTTTGGATTGTGGGAAAGAATGGGATGTAGGTTTCTATCTAGCGAAGATGGCGATTGTTAGTGTTGTAGGTATAGTGCGGATTTTTATGCATTTATATAAAATTTAAAGATGTAAAAATTGCACAGAATACATATAATATATAACAATATTTAAAATAACTCAAATACAGTACTCGTTATAACTCTTAATAGATAGCAGGAACATCTATTTAAGGTCTATTGCCATAATTGTCTCCATAAAAATATAAACTGCATAAAAATCCGTAGTCTAGTTATTGGACTTAACTCTTTAAATACTGTTTTCATATACTTAAACAGATAAATGCTTATATTTAAACGGTCAATATTAAGATTTTATTTAAGTTTTATTATTTTATTTAAGTATACTGTACTTTGTCCTACAAAAGAAGTAATTGTATTTGTTTACGAGCGTATGTATTCATGCGTGGAAGTTCACTGAATTTCTCAAAAGGAAGTTCACTTCTATTTTGCCCCTTCATTTTTTGCGTTTTGAGAGAATAATTTATGACAATATATCCGTAGCACTCAAAGGATTAAAGTCAAATAATTGAATGAGAATTACGTATAAAATTTGTGTATGTTAAATGTAAGAGATTGAAATTGCTTTTTCGAAAAATGGTAAGCATATGCATGTACTTCTGTTTTAAAACATCAGGACATTAGCTTACTTTTCATAAAAAAAATAATATTTTATAATTAAAAAATTACAGATATAGTGTATTACAATAATTTTATTCCTTAGGAAAGGGAAGAATTTGAACGTTATAATATGATTAACAGCAAAATGCATTTCGGACAAAAATATATCTGAGGAGATAATACATATTTACAAACAAAAAGCTATTATAAAATTTATATAATAATATAATTAAAATATATTAGAAGATTTATACTATCGTATATAAAAAATAATTTTAATCGTAATGTTATCTAATCTACGCCGTGTCATTTATATGCTCGTCACTGTATTAAAATTGCCCTGTATATTGACACATTCTAATAAAAAGAAAAGAACGTAACATTACTGATTCACTTTATTGACGTACAGAATAACATCTAATATCACAGTCGAAGAATTATCAACATTTACACCCTCCACTAACATAATCCAAATATTCTAAATCATTTACTCAATCTGAAACTAAACACCGACTCGCTTCCTATTTAACCTTCAAGAGTCCCAATTGAACCCTTCAAACAACTTCCATCGACTGCTTACCACCCTCCATAAACAAGCAATTACTTCTCTTCGCACTGTCCTAAGTACCTCATACTTCATTCAAACATCCTTTATAGTCCATATTATGCCTTTCCTTATCCAATCATCTCCTGTATTACCACTCATCGATCATTGATTCATTGCGAGAAAACGAGATATTTGCCACAAAATAAAATGAAGGTTTACTTCTTTTGCTTTTTATCAGAATTTTATATTATTATATTATTATGCACTTACCTTTTACTTTTAATGAGAATTTTATACCATCACATTATTATGCATCTATTATTTTACATTATCGTATAAAACATATTAGCATATGATGCACGGCAAACGTTCGGCTATAGATGAAAAAGATGTACCAGAATAATCATAAAATTAGGAAAAAACTAAAATCTACACGTTCTGAATGCAGAAATATAATTGGAGACGTTTTTAAAGACATTAGTCCGTTTGCTAACTTGAAACTATTTCTTCCTGTCTCCTTCAAATGTATTGCATGTATCTAACGTTTAATAATTATGAGTTAATTTTCACTAGCAGTAGTAAATATATATTATAATAACTAATAGTTAATAAATAATACTAAAAATATAATGTAAAATATTTTACATTTTGAACTTTCACTACAATTATTAACTGAAGTATTTGTGGTTCTTCAGGTTTCGATTGTACATTTAATAGTGCTTGCATTATGTTCGCATATTTCGTGATCATCGCAATTCACTTCTCGCTGTCAGACTTGAACATGTCGATTCTCCGCAGAAGTGAATTACAATGTCCGCGAAACATTAGAATAAAGCACAAAGCACTACTAAAAACACGATCAAAATCCAAACAACTACAAATATTCATATATCATCAATATAGATTTATTACACATATTATTTAAGATCAAATTTAATTTTATGTAACTACAAAAATTTGTTACTGTGAGAATGAAATAGAGAACCTGATAATAGAACGCTTTATTGGAGAATGAGGATATGTGCAAAAATACGTTTTGTAAGCACTGTATATCGTTTTCAGCTGCTATATAAACGCAATAAACGCAGAAAGGACAAATCCAGCAGGCTGATCCACTATCTGGCGCAGAACAGAACTATACGTCAATCGAGTGATGGAGCAGCGGTTTGGTTATAATTGGATCAGTTTAGTTAGGTATTGCAAATATTGGCAGCCAGGGAAGCTGGCGACCCAGTGATGAAACCTAATTGGGTAAGTCGGCCTGGCTTGGCGCCAAACGAACCGGCCCAGCTTCGAATTCTAGATAGCCCTGTCGATGATGCCTTCCCATCTCTAACCTCTCTCTCTAACCTCTCTCTTCACTCTTCATCCTTGTTTTCTGTGTATTTCATGATGCCGCCTCATCCGTCGTCGCGACGCACGGAAATTGACACGTAAATACAACAGTGTTGGTGTACGTGAAAATGAAAATGGAGGTTGGGGAATTCGTTCGAGCGACTGGTTTAATTGGACTGCAATGTTGCGATGGGACGCGACTACGCGACGTCCAAATTGCATTGGAAGAGGAACGGGCCGGCCACGGACCATGAGAGGGGAATGATGATGAGAGATACCAGAGAAGGGGATAATTAGAATTACCTAAACAAGGGAACAGTGAAGAAGAAGCAACCATAAAATACATATTTACAAAACATACAAACGAATACACCTAAGAGTATGATGTAAATCAATGTAAATACAAATTTGGCAGAAATTTAACACAGACTTCTAATAAATTTCAATTTTGATTGAATACTTTAACACAAAGCATTTAGAAGACTTTTTATATTTCATTGAAATCAAATAGTATTTAGAAAGATTACAATGCAGATATAGAATCTTAAATAATTGTAAGAAGAATTCTAAAATATACTCCCATCGTTGCACGTAACGACACATGGTTTTGTAATATTTTCTTTCTTTGTAAGTTTTTTCCACAATTAATCATGATAAATAAGTAATGTGTGGCTTTAATAAAATCAGATTTTACCACTGTTTACATAATCGTAGGTTGAAAGAAAATATATTCCAATATACAAAATATATAAAAACAAATGAAAGATGTGCTATTCACATACATATGTAAATTAATTCCAAAAAGTTTCTTATTTTCCTGGGACATACTATACTATTTTATTCATTACTCTTAAGTACATATAACTGATTTCCTTATTCCTAAGTAACAATATTTTTATTATTTATATATTATCTTTTAATGATATACATAATAATAAAAGAAAGTCACCAACTATAACAAAAAATTATTCAATGTATAAATTTAATATCTCCTATGTTGAATATACTTAGAAATATTACACGTCATCATTGACCAGTTTTAATTTTCCAAGCATAAAATTCCATTAAAAAATAATATTTCACCTATTATTTGAATACATCGTAGGTTCTCTAGAAGAATGACGCAATTAAGGAAAGTAATTTTTCAAAAAATCGATTTGAAATAGAAAATACCAAGTAGAAAATTATTTATTACTCAACCTTCTAACAATAAAAATATTTTTCTTTTTATATAATTCCATTAATATACTATGAATTGAGGGAAAAATATTGTTCATGTATATTACTTACTACTTAGAAAAAAAAGTTAAGCAGTTTTTGTGAATTGCGATATTCTTTTTGTTCAATAATATGATTTTATTAGATAATTATCTGTGTTAAATATTGTTTGAATATTGTTTACTATATATTATATATTACAATATATACTGTATGTATATAATATAAATATGATAAGTATTACAATAATATAGTAAACAATATTACAATATTACAAAATGTAAATATAAAATACATATACTATATATTACGTATATAAACAATACTTGGAACGTTATATATTGTAATATTATTTATTGAATATTGTACCGAATATTATATTCTACTAAATATTTCACTTTTAGTCAATTTTTGTAGGTATCTCAAAACTGACCATCTTTGAGATGTCTCGCTTTTCTGGAGAATCGACGACTTTTTATATTTTTATATATATTTCCATATAAAATTCCTATATGCCATATACCAACACTAAGAATTACATTCCACTTCATGTACATATTCTACTCTTAGTAAATATGCCATGCTTCTACCGAATTTAATTTTCTATATTTTTTATACGTTCTATATTTACCATATATTGCATATTTTTATATATTGTACGTTCTTCACGTCCTATATGAGTAATAAAGAATTATATAACTCTAAATACATATATTTCACTTTTTGTAAATGACCCTACATAGCACTGAAGAGGAATCTGTAACCTTGGACGTTCTTCCTGTCCGCGAGGAACGCGATACTTTGAAAAGAAATTTCGGTACGGGGTGAACGAACCGTAGAAAAGCGACGTGCTCGCCGCTCGGGATGCAGCGTGCATTGTAAACGAGCCGGGCGACAAGTGTGCACTTGATAGTGTTGACCTTTCAATGACGCTAAGCTACTTCTCATCGTTGCCGTTACCATCTCCTCTTTCTCCCTGTATTCTCTTCTCACGCTCCACCTAGACTGTAGACAATCCACGGCTAATTTTCAAGAAATCGTTAAACATATCTCACTCCGCCAATCCTCTCCTTTAGTGTTACAATTCTAATACTAGACTTTAACTAAAAACTATCGCCTTAATCAATACGATTCATACAAATAAGTTCTTAGAAAAATTTTCTAGCTTCTAAATTTTTTCGTAGGTGAAAACAAAAATTGTTTTTAAAAAACCTAGCTTCTAAAATTTTTCATAACTTTCGCAGTGTTACGTAACTTTTAACTTTTCAAATTGTTTAATATCACAGACATATTTTCAAGATTTCAGTAATTTACGACATTTTTTGTACAACTCTGCAGTTTTTGTAACCTTTGAAGTTTTTTAGCAGTTTTAGTTTAACATGTTTAATCATTTTCGAAGCTTTATA
Source organism: Bombus sonorus (assembly GCA_029958995.1). Lineage (NCBI taxonomy): Eukaryota > Metazoa > Arthropoda > Insecta > Hymenoptera > Apidae > Bombus > Bombus sonorus. The sequence continues at coordinate 3,015,783 of JARWAU010000008.1, read as the reverse complement.
TAATTATCTATGTAATTTCCCAATATTTTCATAATTTTCGTTTTTGAATTTTTTCATAATTCTCAAAATTTAGTATTACTTTCGTATCTTACAAAAGATTTGTCTTGCTCTAGAAATTCTTTTTCTGTAAATCTTGACAATTTTGATAACTTCAGCAAATATGAACATAAAAATCAGCAATTCTTGACAATCCTAATATCATAACAAAAGTTATATAATAACGAAGAGCCGAATGAGATCAAATGAAGAAGACAGACCGGAATAAACGTTTAATTTGGAGTTAAATTGCCACAAACATGATATGATATGAAAACAGGCACCGGAGACTGATCGTGATTGACGACCATCAAGCAAATGAAACTATTCGCTGGTTCCATAGAATACTGAGAGCAAGCGGGTGGGAAACGTAAACGGGCGTCGGAGGTCGTGGCAAGTTCGAGGTTAATCGTTCGTTTGGCATGGACTGCCCACGTTATATAACATTAAAACGAATGAGAAAAAATAATATTCACGTAAATGTCAAATATATATCTACTAACTGTACCCATTAAAGACATTAAAGTATATCCATTTGCATATTGTTTACTAGACAAGAACGAATTTTAGATTTTTTAGTACGATATAAATATGTATGCATGTATAACTATATGTACAATAGTATAAATAGCCTGCTGAATTTTGTGCATTTTTATAGTTTCATAAACATAACTAAAGGAATAGTGTTTACATAGAAACTTACTTTATTTACCAAATATTATAATATATATTTTATTTTGGATATTATTCTTTGCATATTATACGCATTATGTACAATTTTGCATGTTTAAATTTCTCCTAATATATATATTATATATATATTATAGGATAATTAATATAACAAGCAATTATTATTTGTGATTTATCTTTGTCACAGGTTCCCAAACTTTTATGAAACGATCATTTTTGGATTGCTCACCCGGCAATTTTCGATAAATAAAATTCTCCTAATGAAAATGTACACTACTCATATTTTATTCTCTTCTTATATTATATTATACTCTTATATTTTGCGATCTACTCTTTGGGAATTTATAATCTATGGGATAATAGCGATTAATTAGACTGCGAATTTTTCTACATCTATAAGAGATTTGGATCTGTAAAATCCTATATAACGCACGTATGCAAAAATATATAAAATATTTAGACTATAGCATTTATTATAATATCCTAGATGAAACATTTCTCTAGATCCCATTTTTTAATTATATTCATAAAAACATGAATTTGCGGTCTAATGATAACAGTGTTGATGTTACACACATGTTGAATATCTTTTGATTGCACGATTTGTTATGATAAATTAAAAAGTTACAATTCCAAAATTTTAAATATGCGATTTTGTTAGAAATTTTCATATAAAAATAAAATATTCTTATTTACATGCTTCCCACACCAACAACAAGTAAACAATTTAAAACAATCCATTAATTCCACAAGAAGGTGATAATTATCGCGTTTTGTTATTAATTTTCCATTGATTCGCACATTTTCGTAATGGCTACGTACAGTTACTGCAAATCGAGCAAGGTGTCCGGATACTTATAAGCGGTAGTGTAAAATGAGTGACGAAAGGAGAAAGGAGAGAAGGCGGAGGATGCTCGGTGCTCGCACGTACACTCGCACACGCGATCATAGGCGCGTTGTATACATATGTATAGACTGGCTATACAATCTGACGGTGGATCACGTGAGCGGAGGGCCCAACGGCTGCCACGGCCCCAATGAATAATTCATGTCGAGCCATGAAGTCACGGGGACCCATGATCGTCGTCGTAACGCACGCAGCGCTGCTACGCTTGCTGCTTCTCTCTCCACGAGAATCGTTGCCTGGCTTTTACGCGGCTATTACTTGCCTTCGTTGCTGTCTATCCTTGCCGAAACTAGATTCAAGGATAAAAGAAGCTTCCACGTTAATTGATTTTTGGAATATTTTTCGTGTATAACGGTCTTAGAATGTTAATTGTGAGAATGAAAAAATTTATTGATTTGTTTCTTGAAATTTGGAAGCTGTTAGGTTTGAGCATTAAAGAAACAGATAAAATTGTGCAGAACAAATTTCGAGATTTAATTTTGAAGAATAAATCCAAGAATAAGTTTAGAATACATTAATATAAAAATAGAAGTATTGTCACATTTAGCATTAAAGCTATTAATTAACGTAATATAGGATAGAACTTATACCAAGGAAGTCAAAGTACAAGGAAAATTATTTTAAACTACAAGAGAAATACAAAATCTTTCTATATGTTTTGCAAAAATATCATTCAAATTTCTAAAATTACATTGTTGTAAATCAATAAAATTCCTATGAAAATTATGAATTGAGTTTTAAATGTTATATTCTGTATACGTTTGTATCATAAATTATATATCCAAATCATTGTGCTTAAAACGTAATAACATTTAACCTCAAAATTATTTTAATTTCAATTACTTCTTGATAATGCTAATGTGCATAATGCAATTAACAACTATCTGAAAAATATTGTCAATAAACATTTACTGAAATCGTAAATTATTTCAAACTAATTACGTAAGATCATATATTTTTTAAACAATGATTATTCAAATAATGTTCTAGTCTGCAGTATACTGTTTATTTTATACGAAATTCGTAGAGAAAGATAATACGATAATGTTCGTAATCGACTTAGTTGACTAAGTATGCCATCTACAATACATACTTCCAAAACATGTGAAAGAAATTTACGAATCGTTGAACATTTATATTCATGGATAATGCACTATTCTTTATCTTGCATCCACTTCTATTGTATTCGTTGTTAGATTTACGATGGTATATGGTTTACCTCGCCCTTGGATCTTAATTATAACTGAAAGTGCAGTTATCTTCTTGTTTTATTCACTCGTTTATTGCTGTATCTAACTTAATTCCATGCAGCATAAACTTACCATTTTTCAATCTGACTGATTTCGAGTTCGCAACTAATATTAACAGGATTATATATACTTTTTTCATTATATACTGATTAAAGTATGTTATAAAACTTGTGAAGGAAGTGGAACGTTTGTATCATTGACTTTCATTAATAGCATTAATAAAAAGTAGCAGTTTATAATTGCATTCTATTATAATGAAGACGCAAAAATCTTTGTGAATGAAGCTTTCAATGACTTTTTTTAAAAGGCTTTAGAAATGTATGCCTAATAAAAATATAATAATAGTAACAAATAAAACAATAATATAACTCTTCAGACTATAGCGTCATACAACATATTTATGTTCTTATATACAAAGCAACAATAAAACAAGTTTCAGTCTTTGGACGTACCAACTTTATAATAATGCTTTGTAGTATTTTATTTTTCATTTATTTTAATAAAATCATTTTACAGGAGATTCGGGGACTTTGTAAGTGACTGTATATCAATTAAATATTACTATTCAGTTATAATAATTTAACTCAGTTTCGATCTTCCATTTACGAATAAATTCATCAGAACCAATTCCAACTTCAACGAATTCGAGAGACTGGACAGGTAGCATGTAGGTAAATACAAAATATAGAATAACATTTTCTCGTCCGATACTTAATAAATTTTCAAACTGGATATCCTTGAAGATAAAGCGACATATAAAAAGATGTTATTCTACTATTCTTATTTTTTATAAGCCATTATATCATATCCACTTGTATATACATGCTATTTGGCCAAACCCTGTGTAGAAGCAATCATACTACTGCAATAAATAGCGTCGAATACAATTTGGAATAGGTATCAAAGCATAAAGCGAATTAAGGCATTGAGAGCAATATTGCTTCACTCATTCGTAATTTTAAAAATATTGCTAGTCATAATATTAAAATATTGGCTTCGATTTGAATTTTATAAATGAAACTATATGTATACATGTTGGTACCTTTTTTTGTATTATACGGGACATTATGATGAATTCAAAGAGCATATTAAAAATATATAGTAAATGTATGGTACTTTTGTTTATATAATACCACGTTTTTAGTAATGAAAAGTAACATTCTATGTACTTATATTGTTTGAAAGTTAATCGTTAGATTAAATTGGAAAGGTACGTACTGTAATACATATTTCCATAATTATAAACTTAATATTGTCATATCCAGGTGTTACAACATTAACGACAGTTAAATACTACTATAACAAGTTCTCACAATTTTCTACATATTCAACAGTTATGTTAATATTAATTGATACTTGGCATGAAATCCTTCATCTCTATCTACATAAGTGTAATAGATGTATATAGCGTAAATAAGTCGGCCTTGCTGTTTTTCCTTTTTTTTTTTTCTTTTTCGCGACTTCAGTTTCTTCAAAAATCATCAAGCATCGTGGCAGTGAACACTATAAAGAAGATCAGCTTCAGACATCGAATTCTCGAGAAGCGAAATAATTTCGATCCAAGTGTATCGTGCTTTGCTTACACGAGAATAATTCTTTGGAAGACGCGAATAGAGAAGAGAGAGGTGATGAGGAGAGAAACAGTGCGTCAGCTCCCGCCAGAAATAACATGGATATACTTAGACGGCCCTCCGTGCAAGATCCAACCAAACCACGCTTCTCCGAGGCCAATTCGAGTCCTAATGAAAACTACTCGCGTCGACTCTCTTCAGGATGAGGGGCCGTGAACGTCTAGACCCCTCGTTCTACCTGATCGTTATCCGTTTCGCCGTGGATCGGAACAACATTTCAATGACTCGATTCCAAATTGCGACTTCCACGTACTGATGGTGATTGAAAGTTAGAAATTGTCGGTTTTAACAATTTAGCACTACATATTATAAAATGGCGAACAATTCAGAATAAATATCCGCAATTTAGTAATCCACCATAGAAATAATGTTTAAGAAATTCTATATTATGCTGCAAAATTTTATTGGAAACGGTAAATTTTGTAAATTTTAGTATTTATACAAATTATATTGCATTATCTATTAATTCTACTGTCCTATAAACATAATATTTAATAAATTCTATTAGAAATTAATCACAACATAATCTTTGTAATTAAGCAGTTCTATATAAGTAATTTTACTATAATAAAAATATCGGAAGTTCAACAATTCTTATGAATATAAAACATTCTTTTTGTGTTAATGTTTGTTTTGTGTTAATTTTCATCCGAGTCACAATCTCTTTTTACACATGTAAAGAATTGAAAAACTTTAATAAACCTACAACATAAAATTATTATATATTTTATCATTCATTTTATAGTATTACAGTATCACATACAGTTAACTGATTCAACTTTCAATTAATAACAAATCCTACTTATAACTTTAGTAATTACTATTTATTTTCACAAATTATGTACCTATTAAAAAAAGTAAGAACGTCGGTAAAGAAACTGCGTAAAATATAAATTTTTATTAATTACCGTTTAAAAGAACAAGACGTGAATGAGTGGTAGATAACATGAATGATAGAAAGATTTCAATAACGATAAATTTGCAATTTCTGTAACACGGAGTAAATGCACAAGCGTATATACTGTCAGAAATATATCTACCTTAGTGTAAAAATAAAACTAGAACGAAAAGGTTTCACATATAAGTCACTAAGAGACCGATGTTATGATAAACCGCTTGCAAGCTAAAGAAACCGCCGCGCCGTGCGGTTGCAAGGAAGGACCCAGTATTAATAAAGAAAAGTACCGTTCCGTGGATTTTTAATGAATACCATTGCCTTAGTAATGGCCTATATTGTTACTTATTGGATAAAGTCAACTTAAATATATCGGTATAATTTAACACTAAAACAGATTAAAATTCTTTTAACACTAAAACAGATGATAGTCTCTATTATATTTGTATAAATATACTGTATATAAATAATTATATTCAAGATGAAAATAAAATGGAAATATATAATTATATATCTCAATAAATGTAAAAGTCAACATTAAATGTTCTTAAAAGTATCTCCATATATATGTCTTTACTACGTAATTTCAAAAGAAAAGAAGCTCAAACACATCATTTTACATTCTTCTATTAAATGTTCTTTTCTTAACTTTGTGAATATGCACTCCGAATATTTAGGTACACAAAAGAATTAATTTTTAAACAATAGAAGATCCTTTTTATACTGTATCGAATTAATCTAATACAGTGGCCTCATAACCAGGAACTTCTGTAAGCACAGTATTAAAACTTAATACATATCTCAATATCTTTTCAATACCTCAATAACAGACAATATTTAAAATTATAAAATAAAAAATACGACTAATTTTTTAAATTCTATATCATTCTATTAGACAAAAATCGAATTCGAATTTTAAATTTAATTTTTCGTCTATTGTTATCTGCTGTAAGCATGCGATTACAATTTTAAAAAATTATAAAACCTCCAAGATGAGTAGTAAAATTTTCGCTATCTTTCTTTCGCCTGCATTTCGTCAGTTCGACAAAGAAACTCCGGAATATATCTGTCTGGTAATAAGTCTGGTAATCAGACACCGGAATATACAGTATCGTTTTCACGTATTATTATTATCGGCTAGATTAGATTAACGAGCCAGTCATTAACTACGTTTGTATCGCGTTGAGAAGTCTCATTGGTATTTTCTCTTCGTCGACTTGTTACTCCCCCCTTTCTTTCTCGCCCTCTCATTCTGCATCCTGTTGGTCCGATGCTTGATTTGTCATAACCACTCTGTCACCGTTCATGGAATTTCCCGAGCAAAAATTACTTGTTCCTTTGATTACTTAAGATTCTTTCTTAAGATTCGAAACTGTTTTTAATTTACAGGAAATTATATTTGCTTTTAATTCTGTACAATTAATAATACAAAATTATTCTAGATATAGCGAGCTTCCATTACATATTATCATACGTTATTAATCTTCTGTGCTCGACGACTTTTTCAGTCAGGCTAAGTAGAAACTCGAGATGATTTTGCGCATATGTGACGATTTTGCTACTTACAGGTAGCATAAAATGATTTTATATACAAATTAACTTACTAAAACATTATATTCTAATAACTTATCTATATTTACATCTTTGTAAATATGATTTTGTAATATTAATTATTGTATTTTTTTATGATAATTTATGAAGCATTCACCAAGATGTATCCTTGGTTTGGCCAAAATTCTTCCTTGGTGACATTATGCCATGTTTGCCAAATTGAATGTGATGACAGTATCACTATCTCCATCACTACTTTCATTTTCTCTATCAATAATTCTTTCATGGATACAATCGATCTCGTTTCTCAACTGTTCAAAAACAAATTCATCTTCATTTTAGATAATTTCACTTCCGAAATCTATTTTTTTAGGGTTTCTAAACTACAGTAATTTTTCTATGACCGAATTTGAATTAACGTCGAAAACGTTGTCAAAACCATAGTTTCAGAAAAATTTGAGTTTAAATATTTTATCTCCATTTTAAAGTGTAACGCTTTACACTTCCTAACAAAGAGCATTAAAATCTAATGAACCTATTTATGAATCAATAATGCACTCTCATCAATTGGAGATGTCGAAATCTAGCATAAACAGAGACTGTTGCTTCTCATTCGCCACTCGAGTTGCCGCATGTAACGCCGTAACGACTGAGAGTCGCCTCTCGAGCGCAAAGGGTTAAATTTTTTAATTATTGAGATAGATTTGTAGGTAGATTTGTTCCTCTCTTTTTTTTTTTTTCAAAAATAATATATTTCAAACTTTGCGATCTGGTAACTCCGTTTAAAATAGATTGTATAATTTTTGATAATTATTTAGAAAGCTCCTGCCTTTTTGAATTTCAATAATTTTTTATGTTCTCCGGTACATGATTCTGAATAACTTTTACTTGTACACGTAGGTGTCTTTCGGTCTTATATAGTTTCCGAGATATTTATAAAAAACTGTCGGTGCCACTACAATGAATTCTGCCTATAATTGTGCGTCCGTAATATGTATCTTGTGACGTATGCGTTAGTATTGATTGCTTGTCACCGCGCCATGAGGAGGCCGGATAAGTCTCAAACCTAATTTTTATCTTTCATTTATAGTTTAGGAATAGACGCTATTTCATTCCACTGCCTCACGGTGCGGCGGCCGGCAACCAAACTGATGCATACGCTGTAACGGATGCACAATTATAGACAGAATTCACTGAATAGTACCGACAGTTTTTTGCAGATTTCTCGGAAACTAAGGCCGAGTGGCGGTTATATGTATAGGAAAAAGTTGTTCAAAATGTTGATTTCTGTAAGATATTCAAAAATCATTGAAATCCGTGAGGTGGAGATAACGATAATTACCTAATAATTTATAATTTAAATTCCTCACTTATAATTTATAATAATTTCTAATCTATAAAAAATCGAATAGTGCACATTCAAAATAAAAATCATAAATTTTTATAGTTTTATCATTCAAATCGTGGAGGTTTTTGGTTTGGTTCCAAGCGTAGGTGAGCAGCCTCGTGGAATCTAAACACGCACTCGTATCCATTTGTGATTAATAATTATTCCTAGAAAATACGGACGGTAAACGGAGCGTTTGTCAGGTTGAAGTATCGCGTACGATAATGTACAAACTGTCTCAGATTTATCTCTATTCGTTCGTGGGACACCAAGGGACATTCTCAGAACATCCATCAACGTACACGATCGCGGCATGCAAAGTGAAAAATAGTGTGAACACTGTGCTCTGAAAGACTGATGAAACGTAATGTTGAAGTTTTGGAAGCTGGCCAACGGACAGACATTATCGAAGCTAATCTAATTTATATTATTCTGAACAATCGCAGAAGCTATAAGAAACTTTCATCAGTTCAAAAACCCTTTATATAATATCACTTCAAACGTTTTATACACATGTATGTAAACAAATGAGTCGTATTGAAAAGTTTGGTTATTTAAATTTTTATGTGTGTGTGTTTTGTTACATACACGAGCGATCATTTTTATATTATATATTTTTTGTAGATTACACTTATAGATGAAGAATTTAAATTATAAATTATTACAAGGTTGCAAATTTCAATTACAGAAATCATATTAATTAGCTACACAAATTGAAAAATACGGAAAAGTGATGATATCACAAACACTGCTTTTTAAATCTACCTTAGACTCTATTTGATTCTATTGAGATTGGACTAATCGTGTAATTATGTAATGAAGGTAAGAAATTAATAGAAAATGGAGTTAATTAGTTTAGCTTCTGAGAGAGACTCAAATATTAGGATATCTTCTGGTCTTATATATAAAACGTAATAATAGATTTAAATCATTAAAAAGACGTTTAATCAATAGACAGTAACAATCAATAGAAATAGATTTAGAAGAGAATTTTATTATATTACCAATAATCAAATTATTAATATGTTACACCCCAGTACGTATTTATTACACTAACAAATTTAATAACGTTAGATATTTATACAATAGTATTTGTATAACCTTTATTAATCAATTCTCGTGGAATAATTATATGAATAATTATATTGTTATATCAGATAAAGAATATTTTATTAGCATTATCCGAAAAATTCGTAAAACGCAGATTGTTAAAACTATCCTATTAAATCGTAACGCGATGTAGAACAATATTATACTTGCATAATATTTTGTTTTCCTTACATTCAAATAAGATTAGTATAAAATAACGTGTTAAGTAAAGATTTCATAAACTTATCTGATCTTTATGTAACTTTTAAAACGATGGTCTTTTGTTGAAATTAAAAATTCTATTATGAGAAATCTCACTTGTTTGAAATTCATAATAAATTCATAATTCATAGAGTTTCATAATTTATTGAGTAGCAAATAGAGGTCTATAAATTCACTGCATCTTCTTGTAATTCGTGTTACTGGATAATTTAGTAAAGTCACGTTAAATCTTATCTTATGAACCATAATCCTACACTTCGTTTCATTCTAAAATTATCTTATGAAGAAACAAGTGCATGCATCGGGTGGAAAATGTTAAATATATACTAGAAACTCGACAGTTTTAATTTATTTTTATATTAATTACCTTTTTTATATTAAAATACAAAAAAAGAGAAAATTCCTCAAATTTTAGTAATCTAACATAAATCATTATAGTCACCTACAATGCAACGATACTATTTACGGATGAAGTAAAAAGAATTTCAATTTCTCTATTGCACCATATATTCTACAAATTCAATAGTTTAACATATAAGCACGCGAAGTACAATTTTCCATCTCTATCATCCACGCCACAAATCACTGGCGGATAAACCAAACTTTCACTATTCACTAATCTTTCATAATACCTCTGCGGGCAGATCCCATTTAAAAAAAAGACCAATTCCAAGCCTGACGAATTTTATCACATATCGTATCATCAAGGTTGAAAGAACGGATTATACATGTGACAAAGCATCGTTACTTTCTCACATTTCCCTCGCCGTACTACCTGTTACATTTCCATCGAAGTTGAAAGTTGACCGCGTACAAACACACAGACAAATGTATGCGTTGTTATATGATTGTTTATGTGCGTCACAATAGTTAGAGTTGGAACGTGCACACGTGCGCACGCGTCGACATGCAATGGATTATGCAGTCTGCACTTAGAAAGTTTCTCGTGCCCGACGATTTTCTACGCTGAGCGGTCGGACTATTCCGAATTATGGAAAGGAACTTACTGTCCTAGCTGAGTAACCGTTCTATGTATGTAGAAAGGAAAACTTGATTTAATTAACCCTTTAGAACTCAGTGTGAGTCGGAAATTATATTAATATTTTCTATTACATTAATTATTATATTATACATTATTCTATTAATATTTGTATATTTATACGTGTGTGTATGTATGTGTTTGTTTGTTTGTTTCAAACGGGCGTTTTTAATTAGAAAATTATAAATGATTAGGAATGATTTTATTCCTCATTATTATCGTAATTGCGTTTAATAGCATATTATGTGATTCAACTGATTTTTAAACGCTAATGTGCAATAGTAAAGCAGATACAACTGATAAAACAGATGAAAATGAATTGCATAAAAAGTAGAATTGATCAGATTGACTTGTGAGAGGCTCATTTTATAAAAATATTCTAAAGGAACTTTGCTTCCATAAAAAATTGGTCGTAACAAGTTAGTTTTTTATACCCAGATATACGTAACTCTTTAATATATGTATGCATATGTCGGAGTTCGATTCATAGTGAAATTGAAATCCGTATTTCACGTGTTCTTAATTTGAAGAAGATTGAATATTGTCACAAAAAGAGGGAGTGTTAGAAAATAATTTGCCGGTGAAAGAAAAGAACAGAAGAGATAGAATTACATGAGAAGAACAGGCATAGAAACGCGACTTGTAAAATCGTTGAGGATCATTGTGTTGTTAATTTGTTAATATAAGTTGTTAATTGTAAAGTGTCAAGTGCCTCTGTTTCTTCGTTGCTGAGCATTTTCTAATTTAAATAATATTTTCGAAAAACGAAATATACGAACATATAATACATAACATAATATACAATATCAGTAGAAAATGAATTAATCTTATTTCAGCAAAACGAGCCAGGAGAAATTATTATTATTATGTCTTTCGTTTTTCTTTATGGATAACCATAGTACATATTTTCGTTTGTTTTACTCACGAATAAAGTGCAGTTTAGTGCTAATAAATCTTGAGTTAATGCATTGACGTTTAAGACTTTTACGACCGATTGCAAGGAACTATGTCTTTCATTTTGTAAAGGGTACATGTTATTGCCATCGTATGTTTCTTTGTCGATAAAGCAGATACAAGTTGATGGAAAAGTATGATGTAGTTAACTGATAATAAACTAAATATTATACATTGATTTTAGAGAAGAGTATAAAAAAATGTCTAAAATATCGCAAGAGAATCTATGAAAATTATTAATTATTTACAATGATGACCATATATATGTTTATGTTAATGTATATGTATATACAAGGAAATAATTATTCTAAATTTGACTAATTGTATTACAAAGAGTTCTGATTCCATTCTATCTTTTTCATGATCATTCTTTTCTATTAGTACTTCTATGATATTTTTTCTATGATATGAAATTAAAAATGTACTTTGGAGCATTATAAATATAAAACGACTTTGTAATTTTTATTTCAAGCAATAATTACAATTTAGGTTAGGACTTTCTCTCTTTATATGCTCACTAATGAGAGGATTCTTTATTTTCTTTATTTACCTTTCTTTATTTTCGTCTTTAAGTAAAAAACACGATCGAAACCCAAGCAACTACAAATATGTCATTTTAACTACAAATATTAAAATTTAAATATGTTAAAATATACTGTCAAGATCAACGTTCTGAATTTTTTTTCTATACATTTTTTCTTCTATGCATATAACTGCGATGTGGCATTAGTTTTCGAATTATAACGTAATTTATATTTAATACTATATGTATTATTTAACAATTCATTTTATAACTATTTATTCTGTATATAATTTTTCAATGACGGTAGGTATGTATGACACATTTTTCACCGAATAGAAATCAAAATAAAGTACAACATTCCATACATCAATTGATTCATCGAGAATTATTTCAAGCGTTACCACTCTAGTCCAACCTACGACTCATTGATTTTTCTACTTTTTTTTTTTTTTTTATACATACAACATTAAAAATGGTTATTTATATTATCGATGGTTTAGGTTAGGCCATATAAAAATGCGGCTACTAAATAAAAATGCCAGAATGAGATATAATCGTAACCTAAATTTAATTGAAATTCTTTGCGACTATCTTAGAAATTAGGGCATGGCTGCGATTATGTGTAAGAAAAAATTCTTCAGAATGTTGATCTTCACAATATTTTTCACGGTCATTGCAAACGATGAGGTCGCTCCTGTTCCGAATAATTACCATATTTATTTATGGATTTTTTCAAGATATTACAAACTCTACTTTGTAAAAATATTCAATATTATTTTAAATTATTTAAATAAAATATAATATCATTAAATAAAAGGCAGTCTATTTTATGTTCCTGTTTGGATGTGTATATTGCTGAAGTTTAGGTGCTTCGAGAATATAAGTAGTAAAAGCGTAGAGAATAAAGAATATAAGAACATTTTAAGGTTAAGTTTAGGTTGCAGGTTTTAAGTCTAAATATTAAGTACACGAAATGTTAAGCTTGGAGAAGTAGACCATAAGCATAAAGCAAAGAAAACTATAACAGGAAGTTAGTCTTAACCTGAGGGAGCAGAAAGTCTATGAAAAAGAAAAATAGTAATAAATAATAACATATAATCTCTTCAACTGTACTTTAAAAAAAAACTACATTTATTCGCAAATAAAATTCCTCCGACAAGGAAGAAATGACTAGATGACCACCAACAAAAAAACGATACGTTCCCTGCGATAACGAATCTCCCTTACCGCTCCCTTTAGAGCCAATTCACAGTGATTTCACCTAATCAAACTAAAAAGACATTTTCCGTTAGACCCACGTAATACCACATGCAATCATATCATGATGTAGATACGTAGTACCATTGTAAAATACCATGGCAAATACAGGGCCTAATCGGAATCCTAACAAAATTTCGCTCTTTACGCTTGGCGAATTAGAAATACATAATAAAATTTTTCAAATGAATCTGTGAAATGGAAAACGAAAATGTAAATAAATTGCCTGTAATACTAAAAATAAAATGGCAGTTCAATAAAAAATTATTCCTAAATCTCTGAAAGAATTCTTAATATTGAGAAAATAAAATAAGATCATGAGAGATAGAAAGAGAGAAGGAATAGAAAAACGTGAAGTGTACTAGCGTTCTATTATCCGGTACGACGGCGATAAAACGGAGCCATAGAGAAAACGTTCGTCGCGCTCATTGTTCATTAAAAGTGGGGAAACGACGTCGTAAACGCGCCCACGAAACGTCCAGATGACCAGGTCGCTGTAATTTCCATTCGACCGTGTTAATACAATGATGCCGTCGTCGTCGTCGTTGTCCATGTCGTTTTTTTCTCCGCGACGAGGACGACGACGACGATGACAACGAAAGAAGAGGAAGAGAAATGAGGGTTTAACGCGCCCGATTTTGCACGTGCAAATAGCGTTTGTATCTTGTAGGAGGACAGAAAGGAACTCGTAAACACCAAGCTGTAACTGTAAACCCCGTTTCTATCGTCTTTCACCTATCACCGAAACTTTTTATCTATCGAATCGGGAATCTGTACGTGAAAGGGTATCGATTAGTATATCCTTACAATAGTATAGGAAATGTGTTGTGTGTGTGTGTGTGTGCGCGCGCGCGCGTGTGTGTGTGCATGTTGGAGATGAAAGGACATCGAGGCCTTTCTTTTGGAATGTTTGGGAAGGTCCCCAATACTTTAGTCCAGACTTTTTATTGTAGCCGTACTTAAATAATAAAATTGAGAAATAGTTGTTTATGATGTAATCCAATTATGTTTGCCCGAGATTTATGACAGTGGACTTGGGCTCGAAGTGACATAACGGGTCACTGAACGTAGTCACGGTCACGGGAGCGACGTGTACCTAACAGAGGCATGGAGTAATTAAATAGCTCCCCTTAAAAACAATGATTGACCCGAGGTACGGAGAGGAGTATATAAGGGCAGTTCCACTTGGACTGAGGTTCAGTCCGATAAGTTCGACTAGTACCGTGAACCAGTACGTTGAGTAACACCAGAATCTTGTATCAGATCGCATTAGTCATCCTGTTGACCATAGATTCGTTATCGAACCTAAATCCATTGTCATTAACATCTCGATTATCTAATCGCCGCTATTACTTTTTAAACTCTGTAATAATCATATTTGTATCAATAACTATCATCGATAGTACATAACAACAATGGCCAATTCCCGTGAAGGTTCATTATACGCCTCTAATTCAAACGATAACCAGGCATATATAATGTAAGATATATAAAACATTCCGAGATTTTATTAATATCACAGTAAAACACAATTATTATGATTATATTGGTAAAACCTGAAACCAATCTAAAGGCGTCATAGTAAATTTTATGGTAAATTTAAAAAACAGTGTTTGCAAGTCATCACTTTTTTGTATTTTTCAGTTTACAAAGTTAATCAAAGCTTCTGAACGGTTTATGTACAGTATATGTACTTTTATATTATATATATACCGACCATCCAATACAAATGCGGCAAATTGTATTTTCTAAACGGCTAGAGATGGATGAAAATACTATAAGTCAAAATTGACTAGTATCCAATAATACATAATCTAGAAATAATTTAATGTATTTTTATGTATTAATGCACCGGAAAAATGCGACTGCTCTCTTTTTTACAGAACCCTAGTAGTTTTAATAGTTTTAACTGGCCTAGCCGTTGCAGTTTTTTTAATCTGTACAAAGTGTATTAAGTTACTTGTGCTCCAAACTTGTACTAGTTCAAAAATTATTACAGTTAAAAGTTTGAAAATTGTTTCGGATAATCTGTAGACATCGTAGGATATTTATGCTATAATAAATATACGGACGGTCCGCCATTATATAAGTACTTATATATATATATATATATTGGCAGTGTATATGAGTTTAACCACTTTATTTATTTAGATGATTTATTTTAGTTTTATATTATAGATCGAGTGAAATGCAATTTTTGATGGTATTCACGTTGATTCCAAATACATTAAATTTGTATCATGTGAATGACTATGGATTGCGGTAAAATTACTCAGATGCTTAATAATATAAGAGACTCTTTAATTTAATATACATAATACAATTTAAATTCTTTTTTAAGTAAATTGCAAGCAGTTTATTAATTTCTTCATTTTTCTTGGCGCTTGGTGTCGCAAGCACAGGCAACTTTTTAATGCATAAATAACTATAATCAAAATTTCCATTGTGATGTAAATATAACAACGTTTTAAAAAATTAGCAAATCACGAAATGACTAAAAGGGTAAATGACAAGTGAAGTATGATTACACAACGACATATTGAAAATAAAAATTTACAGTTAGAATATAATTAATGACTTTAAAAACGGGTCAACAATTAAATTCACGAAAGTTTTAAGCATCTTGTACGATTTACCTCTATAATATCTCGAATATTGATTTATCTCTATAATTGTTTCTTATTTGATACGTGTATAATACGTGAATCGTATATCTGAGACATACTTCAGTTTTAGTTGAAAAATTTCTGTATCGTAAAATATCAATTATCAATCGTAATATATATACACACTTGCAATACATTCAAGAAATATACGAATAACTTTTAATAGCATATATAAATTCTAAATAATCATATATATGTGTGATACTAAAAAGACAATATTGAAAGATGCCAAGACAACGTTCTAAAAGATTCTCAATTCCTCCAAAAATCCAAAGACTAGCACAGAGCAAAGCATAAGATAAAAGATAGGATGAAAAGTCTTGGAGCAAATTTGATCGCGAGCATCTTTCTCGACTTCTAACGAAGGAAAGAAGGAAACTGAAAAGGGTGAAAGGAGGGTTGATAGTGATAGTGGCAGTGGCAATTTAATCTTTCTCCGGTGTCGACGCTTCTATATCGTTATGGAAGACGCGACGTGTCGCTATTTATTACATTTTTCCTCACTTACTCGACCATCTAATGGACTACAGGAAATAGTATGAAGAGCATGAGGGTGGTTTCAACCATCTCTCATGCAACAATCAGTTATTATAAGCCTGTCGCTTTCGATTCCTATCGAGTTTCTACCACCATTCAAATTTTCGAAGGTCTTTTTTTTCTTCCACTTCTTTCCCTCTTTCTCTTTTACTATTATATACTCATCCAACCTGTTTTTTTTCGCTATTAATAGCACGCGATAATTAATCATGTTTAACCTGGACATTAATTAAAGACGCTTATTATGATTTCGTACGGAATTTATTATTATCAATCAATTAAGGATTTCGAGGTTCCTTCAACTATGAGTGAAATTCCTTCCTTCCTATGAGTGAAATGGTATATAACGTATTAGACTAGGACTATAAAAAATGCGATAAGCCTGAAAAGTCATTAGATTTATAAAAATCTTTATAATTACTATGCCGTTTGAAACCATGGATTATGAAGAATTTATATATCCTATATCCTACTTATAATAAGGATTTTGTCAATAATTTATTTGGCAATACCTTATTCTATTAATAATAAAATGGAACTTTTCTCTCAAACTTAAGTAGATATTATTAGATTTTCCATTCTATTTTTCTTTTGTTCCATACATGTTATAAATGGTTCAGATTGAAATTTTCGCAGACTTCATTGAATTCCTATGTGAAAAGAGCTTTCTTAATGAGGTTTACGTCAAAAGATTGTAGACTTCAGTACATAATTTTCAATTCATTATTTCTTTGCAACTCTGATAAATGATTTTCCAAAATTATTCTGGTTGATTGAGTATTGCTTTCTTAGTTTTGTAATAATAGATCAATTATTATTTTTTCACATGAGAGCAGCAAAAGATGTATGGATTTATCAACGAGATGTATGTACAATATTGTATGTATGTATGTGTATTGCATGTGAAGTTTTTGAAGCTGCATAAAGAAATAAAACTTCTCACAATACAATTATATAATTGAATTTATGAGTACACGTATGCTTGCCATTGTAAAACTTCATTATCTAATTATTTATTCTTCTATTCTTCATTATTCTTATAAGACTTCACGACTACTTCTTGAAACAGTATAGAGTTGTGGTCAAAAGAAAGTTCAAAATTGAAACTTGCATGTGAGCATTAGTAACTTTGTACTAGATATTATACTTTCCTATCTTAGTGTGATTACTATTCATGTTAGTAACCATCATCTATTGTGGGAATATATATCACGTTTATTCTTTACTCTTGTAAAATATAATTCCGTTTCTTAAAATTATAATAAAATTATAATGAAATAATACCTTCTAAACTATCTTTTGTTCATCACTGTACCTCTTTGAAATAAATAAAATAAAATAAAACACAATAAGAAATTTAAAAAATAAAATACACGTAATATGCTAAAACATCTGTTATTTGCTAAAACATGTTACTGTCTGTTATAACTAAAGCAACTTTAAAACGAAATCCGTCATTATTA
Organism: Bombus sonorus; assembly: GCA_029958995.1. Taxonomy (NCBI): domain Eukaryota; kingdom Metazoa; phylum Arthropoda; class Insecta; order Hymenoptera; family Apidae; genus Bombus; species Bombus sonorus. The sequence continues at coordinate 2,997,686 of JARWAU010000008.1, read as the reverse complement.
GTGACTAGATTCACAGGAAACTTCTCGATCACCTTGGCGAATTTGTTGCTGGATGACCTCGTAAACGGAATTGCCAAGGTATCAACTTGTTCGAGAAATCCACCGGTACGACTTCCTATTGATCTTTCACCTTTCTAACTAACTACTCGTTCGCCGTCGATCCTCGTCGTTTCTGTATCAAACCGTTACGTTTAATCGGCGATGGATGACCACTGCATTGTATTGCAGAGCAATCTTATTATTTGAGATTTTCGCATAAATTCCACAAAGTATTCGCATAAAATGGAATTTTATAAATAAATGGTCAAAACTAAAGAATGTTACATAAATTTAGAATACTTAAAACTGTAAATTAAAAAATTTGATAATACACATATTCTTGGTAAATTTATATACCAACGTTTTATTCTTCTCCAATGTTTTTAATATTATGTTACACTATCATAAACCAACAAAAACTTTCAATTTAAATACAGTACTCAAAATAATTCGAATCTTTTTAATTATTAATCAGGTAAAAGGTAAAGAAAATATACTAAACAAGAAATATCTTAGATGTAATTGATTAAAAATTACTACGTATGTGTAATTTCACAAGATGATACACGGAAAATTTTTATACAAAATAAAATTTTCCTTCGTATGAAATGAAACAAAAATAAGATTCTGTTAACTGACCATTTCTCAATCAGAAATTCCCCTCGCTAATGAGTTAAAAATTAATGTAAAGTTTCAATCCTCACAAATATTAGTATTAATTATTTAACACATTTTCAGTATAAATATAACAATGTCTTTGAAAAATTAAAACTGTACAAAGACATTTGTAGATGTTTTAAAGTCGTCTTATATACATACATAGATAATCGTCTATGACTAATGTTGCAAAACAGAACATCTTGAAGAAGAGGTTTGCTTTACTATCCTAGAAGAACTTTTGGAATTACATATTGTAAAAAGCGCTCCATTAGAAAATAAGGGTAGATGCTAATATCTTAGTGTTCACTGTATTTTGTTAAATCAAATAACCTAATCCAAATACATTATTCATATTACGTTAACGCGGTTTTACGAAACACCCTGTATATATCGAGCAACAATCATCGCAGAAGATATTGCGATCGAAATTACGCAGAGGTCAGCCCCGCGAGAAATTTACCGTTGGAGGGAAACTTTTTTTCTAATCACCAGACTTTCTAGTCCATTAACTGTGTACGATCGAACCATCCATGCATCGCATCAAGTGACTACGAAACGATTTTCATTATCGATTGCGAAGCTCCTGGGAATATAAAATGCGGATTACTCGTTTTTTTTTATTTGTTTGATAATACATTGCATTTGTTGAATCATGCGGCCTACGAATATTTTGTCGATAGAATTTTTGTTATTTATTATTTATTTCAAAGTGGCTACCTACAGTTACGAGCGTGAAAAACTTGAATTTGTTGACTATTTTGTTATATATAGAGAGTTCTATTGTAAAAAAGGTATTTTTAGTAGTGAACGAAACTATTTATAATTGATATCTTTTTTACCGATGATTTAATAATAACGTTTATAGGAAAAATGGAATAAGCAAGAATCTTTATCACTGTATTGAACTGAGAGTTTGAGTAATAATAATTTCAGTTGATGAAACAATATTTAAACAACACTTCTTGACAAAATTCGAAAGTTATATATACAGTTGCAAGCACATTAACAGAAAAAATCCTCTTATTTTCGCAATTCTCTGAAGAAAATTATTTATAAATGTACTAAAAGAGTTTATTAACATATTCGCTACCACTGAAGTGATTCACGCCATTTAAAATTCTGTTCCTGGTTGCCGCTGACGTGAATTCATGTCATTTCAAATTCTGTTTCTGCTTACCACGGACGTGAATTCACGGCAATTCGTAAACTTTTTTTGATAGCCGATAACTTATAATACTTAATGATTTTGAGCATATTGTTTGCTTGAAAATGATTTTTCAGGCAATGGAAATTGAAATAATTTTATAATATAATTTCGCAATACAGTTAATATACTACGTAGTTGGTCAAAGAATACAAGTTAATTATTCATTTGTTGGGTTTAGTTTGTTACATAATACGTTGTGTAGCTTTCAGTATTCCGATATTTCAACGTCCGTTTTATTGAAATACAACGTTATATACATATAGACAGATAAGCGGGGAATCTCATTTGTAGCTTCTTGACTACGGACCCAGAAGAATCGAAGAAGAAATAATTTTCAATTACCGCAGCTGAATAAGAGAAACGAGCTTTTCTGCAACGGGAATTCGGCGGATAGAATAAATATTTGTAGATATAATATAACAAAACGATACTTCTAAATTAACTCCCCTTTTTAATGGCAGAACTTGCGGTAATCAATTATAGACCTATGGAAAATGTGGGCAGCATTCAGCTGAGACTCTCGCGTGAAAGATACAATGAGAAATAAAACTTTTCATAATAAAATTAGTTGTTTTTTCCCTATATGTATAAATTTGATCAAATTCTCACAATACAGCGCAATATGCAATATAAAGCATGAGAAACTAAGATAACAGTTATTTATTTCGTATCTTTTTCAAAATTATTTTTTAACATAAAAGAATCAAATTTCCTGTTTGGTTTTATTGCCCAAGGCATAAACATGAATCATACATTAAAAAGAAAAAAATCAAATCATTATAATTTAATATATGTAAATAAGAAATTCTCGGTATCTCTTAATATCTTATCACTGAATTGTAGATTTTTATGCAAATTTAGAATGTTGTAAATACAACTAACAGAAAAGAAACGAACTTAAATAAAGATTCCAAATTGTCAAATGTCTCTTTGGACAAATTGTACAGAAATATATGGAACATAAAGAGAAAAGCCTGTTAAAAATTATAAGTATTCTACTTTTGATGTATGGATTGTGTGTATTTCTGCACCTTTAAATTTCGCACAAATGCATAAAAACGAGCAATTTATCTATCACTACGATATTCTACAATACTAAAACACTAAATTCATAATTCGTCCCCACAGATCTAAATACCAACAAGCAAAATCACCATTCTATTTTCTAAAAATTTCTCATTCGAGGCGACGCGCACGCGGCAATTACAAACAGCAATAACAGGAACTCGACTCAAATGATTGGAGAAGTCGGGCGTATCCTCGAGATCCTCGAGATCGGAGATAAAGAGATCGTTTCTTTGTGTCGAGGAGGCCCAAGGGCCATTTCTAACGCAACCCCGTAGAGAGAAATTCGATGATCGAGGAAACGGGTTTCCACCTTATCCATCTACTACCTACTCGATTTCTATTACCTTATCAGTGGACCAAGGAAAAGGCAAGAGCCCCCGGGACAGACGAAGAGCGCTAGACGCCATGACACGCTCCTCCTACCGAAAACAATAATCTTGGCTGCATAATATTTACAGTGGCTCATGAAAGTATTTGAAGTGTTCATACTTGCATCGAACATTTTGCTTGTATAAAATATTCTGAAATTTTATTAATGCTATATTTAAACTCTAGCATCATGATTCTAATTTGTAAAATTTGAAACCAATGTGAAAATGTATACAGGATGTCTCAGTAATCATGAGCACTTGACAAAAGAACACTTCTATGTGAAAAAACAAGTCGACATATGGAACAGAGCATTTTTATATAATTTTTCGCTTTTGACCAAATGAAATTTACGAATTGATCAAATACTCCTGTACGAGAACAGTTCTTAACCGAACACGTTCAAACTCTACTGTCTTGGAAACATTTGCTACTTGTTTTCTGATTGTTTATTCGTATCTAGTTTATTAGCTAAGTTCGCATATACTAAGCGAATTTTTAAATTCGATTCTACCGAAAACAGAACGCCGTATGAAAAAATGTTACTCTATGCAGGGTGTTCGGCTACTATTTCAACATAATTTACAGGATAATTCTTAAAGCCGAAATAAGACGAAAATCAAGAATAAAAAAAATTGCGTTTTCGGTTTTGTGTTTTAGTTATTGACAATTAAAAATTGTCGGCCAAAATATCCCTGCGCGGGAGCAAACCTTACACTAACATATTTTCGATTTATTTTTTCACTTAGAATTAACTCTTTGTCAATTGGATCGCGGTTATCGAGAGAGCCTATATGTATATTCTGATCGATAATAAATCGTATCGTAAATTCTTTCTGTCTGAGAGAGAGAGGGCCTATCTAGAAGGGATACGATTATAACGAGTGCGTGTTTTATTTGCTCGACGCGGATCGGTCCTTTCCGTTGTGGAAGCATATGATTTCCGAGGAAAATTATTCTTCCCGACGTACGCGATGACCGGCATTGTCAGCGGTGATCCTTATCCATTACGAAAGCTTAAATAACCACAGTTGAACTTGTGATTTACTGAAAATACGAGTAAAATCTTTTTCATCTAAAAAAAAAGATAAACTGTCAATTATAACAGGGTTAAACAATAGTTTTAAGTATTTCAGCGTATTAATAAGATATTTACAATATTGTATTTTATGTATTAACATAATAAAAGTGCATGATTTTTTGTAAAAATATGCCAAAAACCAATTTGCTATGGAATATGATAAACCTAAGAAACCGTTAGAAAATAACTAAATTATAACTAACTATAACTAAAACTTTCGAAGATCATTATTTGAAAATTTTCAATTGTAAGGAATTTGTATATTCGTTAGTATAACGAAAACCGCCGATTATGAACCTACGAGTATAACATAATTTAATTTCTTCCTCGTCTGAATCCATCACATTTCTGTATCACGGTTTTCTTGTTATTTGTATTATTACGCTGTAACATATAAAATGTTCGATTTCATTGTATCTACTATTGAAAGTTTTCTTTTTCTCAACAAATATTTTCATCTTTGTAAGTCATTGTATGTTTCACTCCAAAACAACGAACATCATTATTAAGGTTTCCTTTATTTACTTAATATGCTGATTGAATAAATGATGTTAATTTTGAAAAAATTGTGTATTCAACGAATATGTATAAATACATATACGTATTTTTTATACAAATGTAGATATTAATATACCCCTTTTACATAATGTATCGTGCAAAGTATAGTGATATTGAGCAGTTTATGATAAAAATATAAATAAAAAATAATGAATAAAATTTGTTCAAATTTTTTTCAAAAAGTTGTTTTCTAGAAACTTGATTTTAATATGTACATAATACATAATATGTAATATTGCATCGTAATCGTACGTGAAAACAAAATTGTAATCGTTTAATTATTTCTTTAACGCTTCATGCAGTCAAACATCGATGAATCGGATCTCTAGTATACTTCGAAAACCTCTATAAGACTATTCCACTCCGCTGCGTAAAGCTCTACAAATCGAAATGTACAATTACTTTACTTCAAATTATTTAGCACATTTTTTAGGTACGCTATTTTATCTGTATAACTCGAATTTGGAATGAAGCTCAAGCTCTACGAGTCTATCTATAATCTCTACGAGTAGTTCTATGAGTTCCTTTAGAATTTGAAATTATATTACGTGTTTCTCATATGCAACCTATAGTGTCTACGAAAGGTATTGACACAACATTGTATTTATTACAGCATTTACGTACCGACTAATTGGACCAAAGTAAATTAAATTTTGTATCAAATTTTAGTTTAATTTAATTTAATAGAATTTTCAAATATTATCAAAAATTTGGTACCATGAAATGTAAAACCTGCTAAAAGGACGCTTCATTTGAAAATATGGCTATATATAAATATTTGTTGTAACCATTCTATATGACGAAAATTGTCATTCATTTTTCTAAATAAATAATCGGCTTTTAAAAGCTGAAATTGATTGTCTTCAAGCGTCTATAATTCGAAAAATTAACCCTTGTACGAATCCTCTCTAAGCCGTTGTCGACTGTTAAACCTTTCTCACTCAAAAAATTCGATATGACACAATCTCCGCAACACAAAGATTTTAGGTTTTTCATTGAGATTCGAATTACCAAGGTTCGACTGTATTTTTGCAATGCATCGACGTGGGCTGCTTTATGTAATGGCAACAAAACAGAGTCGAGCCCGCACCGCAAACTTGGGTCGAGTGAAAACTGATTAGCATCCTTCGTTACAGTACATCGCACGCTGAAATTGGGCTATTTTATTACGGATATTGCGTTCCTGGGAAACGAAATAAGTCCACCGCTTTTGAATTGCAAATTGAAACCGATCCCTCGGTGTTCGGGTTTAAGTATTATGAATACATTATCCCGGGGGGAAATTTAAAAATTGTTATAATGAACGATGTAATCGCGGAAACTCGTTCGCAGTTTCTGTGTTACGGAATAATTAAAACGCTTCGAATACTTTGAATATATTGCCAACATTTTTCATATCCCTCGTATGCTCGATGAAAGCAAATATTCTTGAATATTTTAGAAAACTGTAAAAAATTTATTACGTTCAATAAAAATTTCTAAATTATTTATTCGTGTTAAATAAGATTAAACTTTTGTTAAGAATATAGGTACATTAAGAATAGACAGGCTTATAATTACACTTTTACTTTTGCATTTATTATATTAAATATATAAATATAATAAAATTCAATTTTAATATAAAATCGAAGTACTGTGAATATTTGTCGAGACATATCTATTATATATTTCTATTATAGATTTCGAAGGAAATTTTGTAAACTTAAATTATATAAATTACAACGATATGGAATATTTATGAATTCGGAGGACATGACATTTCAAAGAAGTTTTCTATCTTTTTCAATTTTAAATACTTTTCCATAATTCATTATTCCAAGGATCAATATTCCAAAGTCATCTTCATTATAAAAAGTACAATATTAAATATTCAAATATCTTCTAAGAATTTTTAGTTTGTCTCTACACGACTTAATAAATCCCCAGATTCATAAAATAGAAAATTCAACATCCATTGTAGTAAACTAAGTAACGTGACTTATAATTTAAATAGATTTACCATTTATTATTGACACATTTAAAGATCATATTTTAATAACTTCATTTGTTTTTCTCAGGAACGATATAGTCTTTATCAGAAATAGCTTTGCCTCCGGCTTTGTTATAAATTATTATTTGGACAAAAAATTCTCAAAAATCGAGTGAGTAATCAGTGAGTAAATCAGTGAGTATAGCTACCACTGTTATACAATATTCTCTTTTTAAGTGTAAACATGCGACAAATTTGACGAAAATAAAAACGCAACAGTTGCATCAACAGAATGGTTGAAGTAAGCGTTAGAACGCACAGTATGCGTCATTAGTAGCGACTACGAATTCTATTCTACGAATTTTATATACTGGAACCGATTTTAATCTTACAATTAATTAACAGAAAGAATCAAGATCTCCCTATAAAAATGAATTCGATTCGTCACGTATTTTGGGTTATATGTATGACACTGCCTTTAACTAAACGCGAACTAAACATCACGAAACTGTGGAAAAAGTCTCTTCGACTTTTTCGTGTTCTTCACACAATAAATCACACTTTCCATTTTTTCTTACAGAAGGTTGCCGATTAATTTCATATTATCAAAATTGTCTTTCTATTTTATTCTGAGGCTATATATTCGCATGTATTTTTCACTCTCTTTGTAATTTTAAAAATATTGCTAAAAATATAGCGTTTAATAATCCTGTTGCATAATAATTAACTAATTAATAGTAATATTATTAGTAAATTGCAAAGATACAAATCGTAGGTTTCCCTTTTTACAATCATATAATTTTTTATTTTATTACCAAACCTATTACCGTCATGCAAATGATTTTACTAATACTAATAATGTTTAACTTATTGCTTGTAACGTTTTATAATATTATTTGTGCAGATTTAATCTATCAATATAGAAGCAATCTATCCAAGAGCTGCAACAAACATCTTCAAACCTCCCAAACTAAGAGCACACACACTCATATATCACAGTACTATCTTGAAAGCACGACACAAATCGTACTACCCGAAAGAACTTCAAAGAGACTGAAGAAGAGAGAACTTCATCATATACTGGGTGACCGGTTCCTACGATAGAATTGCTCGATTGTGGCACGGCTAATATGCAGACAAACTGCACTGGAGGCGCAGTGTTTCTTCACAAAGAGAAAAGTAGATGACGAATAGGATAAAAAGGGATGAAGAGGGACAAGAGATGATTCGAACGTGAGGGGAATTCTATCATTCTGTGTGTGTATGCAGGGTGTCTCGATAACTATGGCACAAACATGGTCCAATCGGCAAGTATGTGATTCTACATGAAAAAATAAATCGAAAATATAGAATAAAATGTTCTCAACAAGACACTCCGTTTCCGATAAAATCGGATTTAAAAATTTGTTCGGTATATGTAAAATTAGCTAATCACCGACTAGTGACTAGTGACTGGATACAAATAGACAATTAGCAGGAGGTTAGGCTACGTACGAAAACAAGTCAAAAATGTGAAATCAAATTTTTCTGTTTATAATCTTTTCTCCAAGAAAATAGGGTTTGAAGATGTTCAATTAAAAGTTTACCTAGTACACGCACACTTTGTCAATTTTGAAATTTCATTTGTTTGGAAGCGAAGCAGCCCATGAAAAAGCTTTGTTCCATATTTTCAACTTATTTTCACATATAAAATAACCTTTTGTCGATCATGCGGTTATGTCTAGTCCGGAGTTAATCAAGTCCAGGTGTACTTAACAAATTTAAAAGTTCGGATTTCTTGAAACCGGAGCGTCGAATGAACATATTTTGTTTTATACTTTTGACATGTTTTTTTACGTAGAATCACCCTATATAGGCACATACACATTTACGCGCATAAGGGACTAGTAGAAGTAGAGAGGGGAGGAAAAGGAACATCGGCCAGGTGGTAAAGCCACCCCATGATTTTCTGACCCGTGAAACTTCCCGGGGGAGTGCTCGACCCCGTACTAGTTCTCAATCACGCGATTGAAATGCACACGTTTCTCCGCATTCAACCGGCAGATACGGGACTACACGTGTACACACCGATAAATTCTCTAGTGCTATCTGTTGTACGAAGCATGTATGTACTCTATCGGCCGTCTTATTACCGGATATCGAGTATCGATTACTGGCAGAAACATTCTCTCTCGTTTCGTAATAACAATCGTGACGTCGTATGCTCCATAACAAGGCATAATAGCGAAGTACATAAGCGAAAAGTAGCTCTCGGTGATCTAAAAAAAAAGGAATTCATAATTTGAAAAAATAATGGTGCACTAGGTAGTAGATTGTGTTTATGTGAATTCATATCTTTATGAATATGTAGTTTACTTTGGATATTTCACATTATATGAGCTGCATCTATATTTGTACGTCTTTAAATCTTTCATATATACATAAAAATCATACATTTATTTTATACATTTATTATTGTGCTTTTTAATGTAATTATGATTTTTTGTGCAATTTAATTTTTCAATGATTTCGGACAATTTAAGTGGTAATATAGCTTTAAAATTAAACATTTCAAAATTTCATTATTATTTCTCCCACATTTTCCAGGTTAAATTTCCACCACTGATATTTATTACAATGAATGTAAAGTAAAATAATTAATTTTTTACTCTGTCTTATGTTTTTAACATACCAAAATTTACTAATATCTACAAGAATTTTTAATTATTTCAACTATTTAAGGGCCAAAACTGCTAAAAAATTTCAAATTTCAAAAAAATGAAATTATACAATCTATATAGATAATACATAATACCATTTCAATTATCATTTCAATTCGATTTATATTCATGTATCATCCATAGTATCATTCACAAAAACTCTAAAATTCACATATCAATTTCACAAATTTATACAAATACAATTTTTATATATATATATATATATAAAATTGTGCAGAACCTAGAAGCCAACCTGAATCTAATATCAGTAATTCAAGTTAAAATATAGAAGAAATCACAACGAAGTAGCATGCATCATGACACTGTTTATCAGACAATTGCTTATCAATCACAAGGATCATCAATCGCGAAGCACTTTCGTTTTTAATAACTCTATCTATCTTTCAACAACCAACATTATCAGCCTACCACTATATTTATATCTTTCATCCTGCTTTTTCATTATTTTCTTTGTATCTTTTTTTTTTTGGAATATCAAGTTTAAATTGAACTTTCATACGCGCAGTCAGCGCGATTCGCCGGCAGATTTCAATCGTGCAACGGATCGTTGAAACAACCACGTTCACGATTGCAATATTACGGAAATATAATATTACGGGCAAATGAGCATGATACAAATCAACGCGTCGTGTACGATTTTCATCGATGAAATTTTCATGGTCGAACGAGTGAGCGAGCGCGAAACGCGCTGACGTTTAATTTACTGCTTTCAATTTTACATTATTAATGACGAATAGAGAACAAAAAAAAAAAAGAGAAAAATAAAAAAAATTTGTCGAACAAACCTGGAAACTGAAAATACAACGGCGATGCAGAGACTGGCAGTTTGGCTTTATAAACGAACGATCTAGATACGATCAACACATGTACGTGACATTTATTTAAAAAACTAACGTCACGCGAAATTATCTCTCTCGGACGAAAACGTGTCCGTTGAATAAACAAATTGCTCGAGAACCGCCACTTGACTTGTCATTTTTTCGAATTGCTCGAATGGTATTCCGATTTCTATTACTTCGATGTTGCATTATTCTGTATGTTACATATTTATTTATTTAGATTGCGATGTTTATATACACTCATATTTTAATGAGCACAATTTTAAAAAAGGGAATCAATGCAGAATTTTATTTTATACAGGAAACATAACGAGTACTTTCCTTTAGTTATTTTATATGTGTATTTTGTGTTCTGACACCTTAGCATTCCGCATAAATGCATAAAAATCCAGTCTAATTATACTATTGCATTTTATATACTTGTCTACTCATATATGTATTTTTCATATACTTATTTATAGATATACTTTGTGCTGTACTTTTCTTAACAATATACGTTGTCGATTTATTTATTTATCTATGAATTTATACATACATATATCTCTGATGTTATCATTATTAGTGTGCAAATTCATATTTTATGAAAATTTAATTATGAAAATTTAGTTCAATTTTGAAATTTTCACGAAAAAGTATGATCTGAAAAATGAAACTAAAAAAAAAAAAATAAATAAATAGAAATTAAAGTAGAACATAATCATGGCAGTCGTATCACATTTTAGTACTAATGAAATTTCAAACTTTTTATGTAACACACACAAGGTAAACGTTTTCTGTCACGAGCGCGAAACAAATAAAACTTTCTACGTCACTGTATGTCAGAAAACCATTAATTTTGCACCTATTTAAATTTCACTATTTATTTGAAAATAGCTTCTTGTAGACATTATAAATGAATCAATTGAAACATAATATGTTGTAAATGTAAAAAAATTTCAACCGTCATTAATTATGAATATTAAAACATAAAAATTCTGTATTAATTATTATTACATATTTCATACTATTGTAGCCACATCGGTATTATTGAAGCTAATATTGCTATTAGTATAAACAAATAAAGCATCATACACAATAGAACTTCTACTGTCTAAACTTCCGTTATCGGAATACATACTCTGCTAGTCGAACATTCTATTATCCGAACTCCCCGACACCATAATCTGTTTGATACTGAAACAGAGGCATTACTCACAGTTTTGCTTCTAGTGTTGTGCATGTACAGGGTGTGCCAAATCTAAACGATCAAACTGCTAGGGCTTAATCTACAGGTAAGAGGGCGAACAAATGTTATATAAAATTTGTCAATAAACGCTCTGTTGCAAAGTTATAAAAAAATATTGCACGCATGAAATGGGTAACGATGTAGTTATTGGAACTCAGCAAAATCTTCTCTGTAAAACCTTGTAGTGTAATTAATTCTATTGTTTATTGACGTAAAACTTGAATCCAAGCACAAGAGCAACAATTACTAGGTAATCATTTTTTTTATATTATTATATTTCATAACTATTAACGATATGTAATTGTTACCACATGATTAAAAAAAGCATATAACTAGACTTCAAAACTAAAACTGAGTGGCGGAGTATTTTTGCATATAACTTGAAAATTAATTGTATAGGAAATTGTATAGGAAAGATTTGTTCAAAATATTGAGCTTTACAACATATTTCGACAAGTCCTACAGTTTTCGCACGAAACCACTAGTGTCATTACATTCCTCTATTGATGCTTTAATAAGTGACAACTCCTCCGTGAGGATCAATCATCTTGTATATAATCTAATCTATGTAACCGTTTTGTAAACTTCCTTATGCCTTCTGCATAGGAAGGAGTTGATTTCAATTGATAGAAATGTCTTTGCAATTTCCTTCAATTCATACAACGTAGCTGATCGAAAACAGAACTAGAACTAAATAAACTAACTAGAACTCGATCTGCACTAATTTCTAAATTCAGGCGAGGGGCCAAATGTTTTGTAAATACAGAAATCAACTTTTATAGACTGACTTTGTCGTAAATTATGTATGGAAAGCCGATATTATTTTTTCGCTGTCCCAATAAAAACGCTATTAGTAGCTTCTAAAGTGAAATTGAAATAACTAGAATAAAATACAATTATATGTACATATTGGGTTGGGACATATGGTTCATAGTGTTTTTAATTGAAATTCAAAGATAATACATAGCTTTATAAAAGAACGTATGTACCATGTGACGTCTCGTGTGGTTTAAGTTATTTTCAATTAGCATTACACTTTGGTCATATTCAATAATTATAGCCTGGCAAAACGTTGATCAAAATTTCCACTTCTGAACCGAAACCACTTTAGAACGATATGCTCACTTGCAGTACCATTTCTATAAACGATACATTATCTTTTTTGTTATTTGACGTTTTTTTTTATTATTTATTTTTATTTAACGTTTTTTTCCTCCTGCATTAAAAATACATCAAATGACAAAGATATAGCTTGTTTGTCACCACCTTTACTTTTAAACACACTTAAAATTCTCAACTTAAAATGAATAAATCTATCTTTCAGAATATGAATATATATAATATGTTTGATTCTCAAATGTTGGCGTTTCAAAAGCTGCTATTGAAGAGCACTACAAATTTTTATTCCAACCCAATCATTATCCCGCATCCTGAATATTTTACATGACGCTGTAATTTTGTCGTTAATCGTCATTTTAATCGTATAATTTTAAGTAAATTGCGATTCTCATTACATAATATTCTTTTAAATTTTACGTATCCAAAGGTTATGCAGTAGTATAAATAAAAATTTAAAAATCGTAAATTTTTTTAACAAATTGTAGTTCTAATTACATAATATTTCCCCAAATTTTATTCCAAAAATTTGTTACAAATAAAATTAAAATTAAAAAAATCGTAGATTGTAAATGTAAGTTTTTCAAATAAGTTGCATATTATTGCATGCTATTCTATTATATTTCTTTATATTTTGTTGACCAAAAATTGTCATTTTAAGTTATCTCAAAATCAATCAGAAGGCCTTCCAAATTCGTACATCGACAGATACAATTTACATGACAAAGATTTAATCACAGTTAGTTCACGTATCGTTCATAGTTACGAAAACAATGAAGATTAATTAGACAAACGAACATCGGTTCTTGCATAAACCATTGTACGTGCAGCCGCTATTTAAATCTCAAAGACAACAATTTAAATTAGTTTTGAATCGGTGGTGGGCCGGTTACACCGGTTTAAACGCAGAAAATCTCCGATGGCGTGACGTTCGACCTTTTGCAAATCGATCTAGGAACGACGACCTTTTGTGTAGGTTTTATTAGGGTCACTAGATGGTCGAACAGACCGTCCTTTGCCACACACATGCGGATCACCGAGTTAATGTCCCAGACCCGTTTCTGAATTAATGAACACTCGACAGAAGCACGCGCCAGTTAAACCGTTCCAGAATTTCCGTGTAACATTGAACTTTCGATCAACTTTTGTTTTTGTTTTAAGAAAAATAATTGAGATATCCTTAGCACATTTCAATTTGTGACTTTCTCAATTAATTCAATTCTTATGCATATATAACATCAAACAACTTGGAAGTATATCGAAATGTATTTAATTTTAATGAAGTACATATTGTGTTTCTAAGTGAATAATTTGAATTTATAAATATAATTTCAGAATATTGGTACAGTATTGAACTTTCGATCGATTTCAATTTCTGTTTTGTGAAAAACAAAGTGAAATCTTCTTGGTATTCGTCTAATTAACAAAGTAGAAATGAAACTTAACGTGCAGGGAGGGTCGTATCTTTACATTTTCCATAAGTTTCCATAAAAATATTCAATCTAGTAAAAATTCACATATGTATAAATCTAACTAAAGAAATGAAATTTCTCTAAATATTATAATATTTTCTCTCTAAATATTATAATAAGTAATAACTACAGTCTGAGGCATAAACATCTGAAGTTTAGCAATAACATATCAACTTGTTAGTGAAAATAACGAAAATAAAATCGATATCCATGATTAAAAAAATCCTCAACTGTTCCAATTCTACATCAAGGAAAATTAAAGGATATTAATAAAATAATCTACAAGACATTTCCTGGGCAGGACTTTTCAATTCGAGATATTCGATAAGCAGAACAAAGAAGAATTGTGTAATTAACAGGGGTGGAAAATGAAATTCGACGTTCAGAAGGAGAATCGCCGCCATTCGTGGCGCGAGTGGCACGGCGCGGCGCGAAAAAAGCAAAGGGATAACTGCCGAGGAAGACGTTAAGGGGGAAAAAGAGAAAGACACAGCGTACACCTTCGAAGGTAATTTTAGTTACTTGACAATTTGGCACCGTCTACGCCAAATAGAAAGTCACGCGCGTACTGGCTCCTCTTGGAGAGAGAAAAAGATAGATGCACACAGTTCTTACAAGAGCAAAAGAAACCGAGAGAGCAGAGAGAAGAGAGGAGAGTGTACAAATAGAGAAAGAGAATGGCACAAACGGTAGAAAGGGAAAGAACAGAAGAGAGAAGTCGCCGAGTAGAGGGCTGTGGTACGCGTGATAATCTATTTGCTCCTTCCGTACTGCAACGGGACAAGAAGTCCTATTTATATCGCGAAGAAGCCTCGGTTTAATGAGTCTAGCTGCTGTCACGAGTCTACTAAGATACGATCGGTCCTCTATTAAACAAAAGAACGTCGAATTTACGATAAAATAGGAAAAGAACCGAAGAACACACACGGCAATATAATATTACAATCGTTAAAGACATCTCAAAATTTAATTATTGTTACAACGCTTCAAGGTTAAGTACTCCTAGTGCAAACATTATTGCTCTTCTTATTACTGACATTTATTACAATAAATAATTGATTTTCTATCCTTTAGTTTATTTCTAATATATCAAAATTTATTAATGCGAAAATTGTGAATTATTTCAGCTATTTAAGCGCTCCCATTCAGTACGGATCATACAAAAATAATAAAAATAATAGTCTAATATAAAAGTAATATTAAAATAACTTATTTAAATTTTGTACACTGTACATATCAAAGAATACGCAAACGTTCTTTAAGAAAAAAACATAAGCAATTTAATACTCGTGTATTATTGATATAAAAATAATAAGAGGAATGATCTAAAGCAACTTTTCATATTGTATCAACAATATCAAATTAATTTTTTCAGCTCTTGTACACTGTAGGCGTTAAACTACGAACAAATTTTCTTTAGCAAGACGAAAAACTTTCGCTATGGAATAAAATTAAAATTAAATAAAGTGCATTCTAAATGAGATTTTTGCTTTAATATTACCACTATAGCGGTCATTTGTGAAAGTACATATGAATAACTGTAGAACACAGAATATCTTGTTAGCCATTCACAATACGTTAGAAATAGTAAATATGATCATCACGTGTAATACTATACATATATGTATGTATATATAAGTCTGGTTAATCGCAAGTCAATCCTCTGATAGAGAGTACAGTAATGTTGACAGTAGACACGCAGATATAACGTACGTTGAAAATCGTAGTACAAACCAAAAAAGGGTGGTTTCTCTTGCAAAGCTAAGTAATGAAAAGAATGTGTGAGATGACATTTTCTTGTAGAAAGGTTCATTTCTGAATAAAGTAATATTGAAAATCTGTATGTATATAGATTCGTAGAAATATACATGGATAATCTTACGTCAACAGATATCACTGTAATGCTTAAAGCACAATGATGATTAATAATAAAGCATAATTTTTGAAGTCACGACTTGTTCTTTCAAACATCAGAAGAAAGTAACAAAGATGAGAATACTACAGTGGCTCACGATTATGTCTTTTTCCTCTATATCGACGTTTGCCTAGTTAATAAGAAAATATCATTTTTACATAAGGCAATTAACATAAAATGCAAACGAAAATTTTCGTCGTATATATTATACATGACAGTACACATATATGCATATATACATATAAATCATACCAATATATTTTAATAAACACGAAACAAACAGCTGCCTTAAATACTTAATTTTGCAAGTGCTACAGAATCTTCACTTCACTTATTCTTTATTTATTATTCTTTTACTTAGTTTACAGCATAATTTTTATTTTATTCCATAATATAAGATAATTAATAGTTTATAGGTTCTAATTCTAATACATCCTACTTTAGATCAGTTTAGTATCTATTTCAATCTGTTAATTCATAATACAGTTGGTAAAATCTATACATATATATGTATATGAGATCTAATATATGAGACAAAAAATAAGAAATATATTGTCTAGTTTACTGTTTTATCCAAACAGTCTTCAACCAACAAAGACCATAAGTCAAAAATCACATTCGCAGAATAACAGGGATTAGCTACCAAAAATATAAAAAAAGCAAAGGATAAGAAAGTAACATTATTGAATCTTCAATATTTGACATATACCGATAAGACGTATAGATAAAAAGCTTCTGGTATCAGGCGTAGAAAGTATGTATGAATTTAGCGAAGGTGATATGAATATCGAATTCATCGATTACCGATTACCGATTACCGATTACCACGCTACCGGTTCCGCGGTTCGCGTGCGTGCACTGCTTCTCGAGAAGAAAAACGAGCTGTTCGGCTAGCGGGAACAAGGAGGGGGTAGAAACAAGCTTGAAGAAACACACAGGTTGCACCTGCCGCCGCTGCAACGTACTCCCGAGATATGCTTTCCCCTCCTAGGGAACCCCAGATGTTTATCGGGCCCCCAGTTAAAAAGTTGAATGTATATCAAGCCCGGGCCTCGAAACGAGCGTCGACGATTTTTAACCGGCTCGTTTGACTTTCAACACGCACCGCCGTGCGGACGCCACTTCCGCGGACAATCACGTGTTTATAGAAATTAAAGGATAATTATGTAAGTATGCGTAATTTTAAGTATGTATATTGCGAACGATTTAGAAAGTTCAATATAATGTAGAATTACCACATTATTGTTATTATCATTATTATTATTAAGACGTTGAGCATATGAATGTAAGTTAATGTTTAATAAGCTGTATCAATTAAAGAAGAATCATAGGAAAAATGCAGAATATAGAGTATAGAAATACATACATATTATATAGATATAACTATATATATAACTATATATATATATATAAATATATATAGTTTTATATATATATATATATATATTCTATTATTGCTTTAGATACAAAGTTATTCAGCTTATTAAAATATTGGAATTACTCCACTTTTGTTCTAAGTACCTGTTCTAAGTGTTCAATTTAGCAATTTTACTATTCCAGGATTCCAAGATAATATAATTTCCCATTATATTTCATGATCACCGTATACATTGTGTTTTTTATGTTCCACATAAATATTACATATCATATAATTTTGTTATTATTACCACATACGGCGTAACATGAATAATGCATTTATTATGTTCTAATGCGACGTGATCATATAACGTATTCATTAGCAACCGGAGAATATGACTTTAGATATATAAATAAATTTAGAAAATTTGCAGAGTATTAATATGTGTTTGATTAAATAAGTAATATGCTACAATTTCTCTATCGTGACTTTTTTGCTTGCTTTCTGTTTACCTATAAAATAAATTTTTACTGTACTTTCTACACAAATGGAGATTTACTTCCATATTTATCATCAGTTATAATTTTTTAATTCAATTCAATGCTTAAAAATTGTTTAATTATAGTGTGACACAATATCTCTTAATTTACAAAAACTGCATGTAATAACGCGTTATTATAATTTAATTTCAATAAATGAAACTACTTTTCAATAATAAACCATATTTCAAAATGACAACACTAGAAAATGAGATTAGATTTTTGAGTATTATTATACTCCGATTTAGAAATTGGTATAATATAATTTTCACTTTTTTATGCGTTAAACATCATCAATATAAGACAACTGCTTCAAGATAAAGTTCAAATATTCCACATAACTCTCCACTTCGTGAGAAAAAATGCAAGATAAACAATTCCGCACGTGAGAATATTCCTAATATCGAATAATCATTTCTCAAAGTATTCAAATTTCATTAGCATACATTAACAAACAACTGTTTATTTTCCTATGACGAAACGAAGTACATATGTACTTACTATATTTCCACAAACTTTCAAATTACGACGCAACTGTTGAATACACAGCGATCGCCCTATCTATTGATATTTCCATTCGAACCACGTTTTCAATTTCAGATATTTCTTCAATCAAGTCGGATAGTGCGAGCAGATAAGATATGGATAAAGATAATGCATCGGTGTTAACAAAATTTACAGCTTTCTAAGCCTCAACCGTACGCCGGTTATTATCACGACGCCATTAAACTCAACTATTCCAAACCAAATTAATTTTCTATCAAAACTTCATTACTTACATTCAACTCCCGCAAAGTGCAGTAATCTTATAAAACACACGTAAATCCATTTTATTAACGTGAAATGTAGAAATAATCAAAATGGTATTTGAATTTTTTAAATTGTAGATTAATGCCGATAAAAATAGAACGTAACCGTGAAAATATAATTAACACCGTGTTAAACAGTTTTCATGCATGTTTTGTCGGTAATTTCACTTCCTTTAGCGTCGATGTTATTAAACCTTATAGATTGTTGAGGTTATATATGCAACATAATGGCGACACAGTTCGCAAACGTAATTAAAATTCTAAAAATTCTGTGTTTTAGTATTTACCTACTCTGATATATGTACATTGGAATACTAAATATAAAAATAATACGAAGAAACCGACATACAGTAGCCCATTTAAATTAAAAAATTTACAATAGTTCACTGATTAAAAAAAGAACAAAATGATTTAATATATTAGGTTACAGATTCCTTAAAGGTACTTTTCAATGAATTTAAGTAGTTCGAATGAAGATATAACTTTAAAATTGTTAAAGACTTTCCAAACTTTGATTATTGTAACGTTCCCGAAATTAGGTATCCTTAATGACAAATATGATTGCTTTTTTATTATTAAAATTTATTACGATAAATAAAGAACTTTCTGACCTATGTCTTATCTCTAACATATCAAAATTTACTAATATAAACATTGTTGATTATTTCAGCTATTTAAACCATTTAATACAATCATACCATCGCAAGCATTTAGTACAAATTATTCAAAAATAATAAAAAGAATAGCCTAAAGATAGATTATTATTCAATATTAATAATATAAAAATAATATTAAATAAATTTATTTAAATTTTGTGTATTATAACGTGTTAAATCATGAAAAAACTTTCTTTAATAAAAAGCATAAGCAATCCAATACATGTGTATTATACATATAAAAGCACTAAAAATAAAACTCTAAAAGAAAGTTACCATTCAATGCCAATAATAGATGTAAAAATATCGCATTAACTTATTTAAATTTCATAGACGCGTAAACAAACGTTTCCAAATAAGAAGCATAAACAGCCTAGTACACTTGAAAAGAACAGGTCACGATTATCCTAACATCTTGATTTTATTCATAAGAAATTGTTGATTGTAGCATATGCTATTGTATGACAAGTTTATAGCGACTATAAAGTGGACACGAAAAACCGGCGTTCCGGCTAACTAGTTTTTAATTGAAATACAAACACAATGACAGGGACAGGTCAGCGCAAATAAACTGACCCAGAATGAGCAATCGACGGCAACAGTCTTTTCCCGACAACGTACCTGGTCGTACCCGCTTATCCGCCATGATAACAAGTATCTGATTAAATTTATGTAATAGCGTGTTACACTATGTTATTGTGGAATTACTTCGATAACCTACTCTGATAACGTCGTAGTATTAAAATCACTGTCATTTCGACGATACTTTTGTTTGAATCAACCGTCGATCAATAAGTATGAAATTTAAAATAAATCATAGCTGCATACAATCTCAGTTTACGTCTAGAAGACTCACTAAAAGCAATCTGGTTTGCATTTACTTCTACAATATTCATTAAATATTCTTTGTATATTAACAATCGCTTATTTTACATTTAAAGCATTCGCTGAAACGAGGAAACATATATGTAGCAAAGTTTATAGATGAAATAACGCGGGAAGTATGAATCGGATAAAAAGCTGTCCAAAAAGATGCATTAATTGTAAAAGAATTTAGAAATATCCAGACATAAACAATAACAGTCTAGGTAGACTTTTCTTATGTATTAACTTTTTATAATATACCTTAAAAATATTCGCTAACATAAGAAAAAGTATAATAACATTTATGAACAATATTACGCGGGAAATATGAATCGAAAACTTTTCTTATATATTCATTTCTAATAACATTCGTTAAATACTACTGCGTATTTTACGTTAAAAATATTCACTGAAATAAGAAAAAGTATAGATGAAATTACGCTAGAAATATAAATAGAAAAGACATAGCAATAATTGTAAAGCAGTCCACGCGAACGCATATCCCGACGGCGGCAAATTTGAGTCGCGAGAGACGCGAAAAAACAGCACATTAGAAGACACATCATCGTTCAACATCTACACTCCTCTTCCTTTCCACATACACACACACGCACACAGGAAACATGGTTCCATGCAACATATGTATATACACAAGCGCACGATTAAAAGAGAAACTCACTCCAGAAATAATGCACAGTATCCATCCAAGTCGCGGTGGTGGAGGTAGGTTGCGCTCGTCCTGGATTATCAATACCCGAAAGAGGTTTGCGTTCAAGTTCCTCGAACCTTAATCTCAGTGGTCGTCTCACGACAACATACTTTCGTCGCCTTTACGCCAACATACTTTCGCACGGTCTTCGAAATCTCACTCACTGGCCGAGCTTCGAAAACTGAACGTGTTCCACGATAAGAACACGATAAGTGTACATTCCTCTGGGATATATTTCGCGCCGTAGGTTTTCCCGCGTTTAGTTTCGTGGATGCACACGCGGCAAAGGTAACGCAGCTAGAGCGAGACGCATACACGTATAGCTGAGAAAGAGCGGGGAAACGAGACAGAACGAAAAAGAAAGACCGAAACAGAGAAAGAGGGAAATAGAGAATGACAGAAAAAGAGAAAGACACTACGTTCGGAGCAATGGAATATGTGCACGCACTTCTCGCTTGGTCCCGTCTAGGGGAAAGAAAATCCTGCCACCACTGCTCCACCTCCAATCTCATACAATATATGTGTAGTCGCGCGCACAGTTTTCAAAACAACAGGTTACTATGTCTGTATCTTTGACTTTCGATAAACTTTTAGTTTCTTTCGTTTATTAGTATCAGGTTTTAGTATGGAGCGTGAATCGGTGCGTTATAGTCGCGCGCGGTTTTTCCGCACGCACACGCCGCCGCGGATCAATAATTCACCATACGAATTCACCAGAAGCGGGTGAGCGAGCGGGCAGGCACGCAGGCACTAGGCAGAGAGGCACACGTTTCTGTCGTGGCGCGCTCTCCTCGGGGAAACGCACGCAGCCCACCACCACCGGCACACCAATCGCTCCTAACCTCCTCGACGCGAGTCTCCGTCGCTGGCTGAGTCCCGTACACGTTGCCAGAGAGACTGCACACGCTTCGCGTAATACACACGTATACACACGGTTGCGTTCTCTTGACACACAGCTGACACAACGCTCGTAAACACGCGACAATCGGACAAAGACGGATGCACCGCCAAACCGCAGGTATAAACCGGCACGACTCGAGCTCTTCGTTTATCAAACTGATCCGACTATCATTTTATCACACATATCTCTCTCTCTCTTTCTCTCTCTTTCGCTCCCTCTACTTTCCTATCCTTTCTCTCGCACACTCTTTCTCTCTCACTCGCTCATACGTATATACTATCTCTTCCTTTTTTAGTCGGAAAGGAATAGTAAGAGCACTAGCAGCAACACCGGAGCAAGCAATGCGAACATCACGGTCACCGGAAGTACGAAACTGACAATCACGACATACAAGGAATATGACGAGGATCGGTTATGTGTTTTTTTGCACTGAATAACGTCGCCACGCATATACATCATTCACGCACTCTGTCGAGTTTAAGTTCCTCTTTTATATATTTATCTTTATCGCACAATAGGTTTATACGTTCGTCTCTTTCTTTCGCATGAGCGTTTATCGCTCCCTCTGTCTCTCGCTCTGGTTCGTCCGTCCGTCTGTCTGTCTGTCTGTCGGTGTCCGACAGTGTGTATATTGCCGTCTCGTCGCTGCTGTCGAATCCGTTCCGTGCGCGGCCCCTGTGTGGGACGCCGCCGCTGGGACACACGGGCGTGGACGAGTAGACGCGCTCTTTCCACGATCTTTCGACACTATTTTCTTTAATGTACTTACCACTGGGCGAGCTGACGTGGCGTCGCGCGCGCGCGGGGCCTTCACACCACGGGTAAAATTCGCACAGTAATATTAGCGCGCAAGGCTGCACCCCGGTAAATACGAGCGCAGTCACCACTCTTGTTTTTGGTATGCCAGGAATGGCACAAAGAATCTGGACAACGCACACGCCTGCTGCGCAGCCGGTCTGCGCACACGCTGACACCGCTTATGCGGCCGCGGGAGAAACCAGAAGCCGAACGTGCCCGATTAAGCACGAACCTCTCCGAAGTCAGCCGATTACCTACCCCCACCGCGATATACAAGATTCGCATTACCCCACTCCCCGCGCGCGAGATCAGTCGCGTCACGCACGTAATAGAGGTTGGATGTTGTTGCTCGCTTACTCGTTTATTCTCTCTCGCTCGATGTTCGAGGGGCACTTGTTGAATTTCAGAGGTTACGTTTTAGGTTTTTCGAATAAACCTTTTGATAAATGGCAACACACCAACCGCAAAACAGCCACCTTTATCTCTCTCATACGCGTTTTTTCCATGCAATCTGATATTAGACATACATACGCTATCAAATATAATGCACTGCTTTTTTATTATCGGTACGAACTGATTCGCTTGTGTAATAATAAAATATATTGTACTTTGAAAATATACTTTGTAATTCGTAAATTGTTTTAAGAATAAGAATCGCTTTTTTCTTGTATATTTCACTCTTTACATTAAATTTAGTTACATTTCTATCGTTTAACGATGATCACGTCACAGTTTTCTACATATAAACAGGTTCACGTGTACCTTTTCCGTAGCAAACTATTTGGAGTCGTTTATGTACGTGAGAATTTAAGAAATTAACCGAGCCTTATGAAGTTCCGTTGAAAAAAGAGTTTTCACCTTCTGTCACCCTTAATATTTAACCCTTTATTCTTGTGTAATATTTTTCTTTAGATCCTATTCGTCAGTTTCTCGCCTTTCTTCAAACTTCTGCTCCAATTTCAAGATCTTTATGTATGGAATTTTCAGTATGTAATTGATGTGCGCCATAAGCACCATACCTTAAATCACGTTTACCGACAAGCAAACGATATAATTTCCTATCAACTGTATATATCGATTTCACATTTAAGATTTCAATTTTATAAATATGAATTTTTATACCATAAAAATGGTAAATATTTATTACAACGTTGTATCACAGGTATATTTAGTATGTTAATAATTTTTTAACAATAGAAGTTAATGATATATAATTATAAAATAATTATTTGGAAGAATTAAAATGTTAAAATATAAATGAATTAAAAATTAGTTATTCTCAAGCTTAATTTATAAAGTAAGACTTTTTCATATTTTGTTTTATAAATTTGTAAATTAGAATTCTTATTTTAACATTTACTGATTTTGTTACAAAAATACATAAGTTGAATATATTCTTGTAAACTTATCAAATCAGTAAATTCTTTACTGCTCGGATAATCAACTTTCTACCTTATCTACAGAAGTCAATTGAATTTGAAATCTTATCGGAAAAAAACAATAAATTGTGCTATGTAATTTTTTATTTGTACAGACATAAATATGCATTTAAATATAATTATGACATGAAACTAAACGTCCATTGTTATTCGAATTATTATGTATCTCATACATACATATATGTAAAAAAAACGTACGAAAACAAATTGCTTTGAAAAATGAAAGTGAACGAAAAATATCTCCCAAATACGTACATATGAACCTACAATAACAATTATAACTGTGATTATTTAAGTTTATAATCGCAAATAAAATTATTAACGATAAATAAGCTTCATTTGTGGAATTGGATACGTTTTTATCGCTTACAAAATATATAATGTATAAGTATATTAAAAATTTTTCTTATTTAATATTTAGTGAGAACATAATTTTGAAGTTGCTTTTTTAACTTTTTTTTCTCAATGTATAATAAACTACAAATTTTTAGAGTAAGAGCCAACAACATAGTAAAAGTTTGTTCATGATTTATTGGAAATTTACTCCACTTATATCATTTATATCATTTACTTTGAATAATAAAAAGTACCAAATATATGTGTAGTATAACGAAAACTTGTTAAGTTATACTATTCATAGAGAAAAAGAAAGTTTATGTGTATCACATTTATATATGCAACAAACCGTTCAACCACTCAACAAAACTGACTGACGCATAAAGTGACACAAAAATAAAAATGAATGTCATATGTTCACAAAAGTATTCGAACATAGGAAATTTGATGTCAATTCTATTCGGCACGACTGTCATGATATGATTTAATTGGTCAAACTTAAAAACAATCTGAAAATATGTAACATTTACTGTAAACAGATATCCAGATATACGGTATAAATGCCCATATTAAGCGTATAATGAGTGTTAAAAGTTGAGTATTGAAGCTTATTAATATAATAGAGTGACTGTTTAAATGGTTTTATGATTTTTACAAAATATATACAATAGAGCCTCCCTTATCCGAACTAACAGGGAAACAAGATTGTTCGGATAATGGAATTTTCGAATAATTGAACAATCATTTTATATATATATACATGAAATTTCATTTCATCAAATACAGATTGAGATTAGTTGACAGATTCTATATATCAATTGATTTATCCCATATCTTTTTGGTTGTTAAGTAAGTCATATAATGTTCTCAGTATAATTAACTGCATAGAGCTACATTCTTTTTGTACTTTGAACCATCGAACCCGTTTTGTCACAAATGCTTCGACATGAGGAGGTATCTCTGCATTACCTCATTCGTTTGCTATTTCCATTAGTATAAAGATCATTACTGTCGTCTTTGTTGCAATAAAACCATATCGTTACATCAGTGTATTTAAGATTTTTCTACTGTTTCTAAAATCTGTGAAATCTACGTGCTTTAGATTTCAAAATTTTCAATGTCATGTATTTTATTATCTGCGTGGTTTTTCCATCATATATTTTTGATCATTCTGTTGCACTTATATTACTTTCTAATTTTCTAATTATGTCGTATTTTGTTCCGATAGTTAGAACGCTAATAGTTTTATACTAAATTGTTATAATCGGAATTCACTTAATCGAATAAGGGAAGGAATACATTGTATATGAATACTAATGAAGTATATACCTCAAACCGAAAAAGACATCCGTTACTGTGAAGTATTATGCTCGGATAATGGGTGCCCAGATAATACAACGTTCGGATAATGGGTGTTTAGATAAGGGGGCCTCTACTGTACATACATACTTGCATTAAATGGTATGTAATTTTTATATCTATATATTCGAATTTGTTCTAAATCTTAAAAATATAATCAGGATTTGACTGTAAATATTTATGCAAATTGAAACTTATATGAACACACCTAAGGCAATAGTACCAAATAAACAATTTGTTTCACTTAATATAAATTGCAACGAGCCATGTATTATCGATATTTTATATTATATATTTGCATATTAGAAGCATTCTGTACCCTTTTGTATTTTTAAATTTCGTAGAAATGGATAAAGATCTGCAGTTTAATTATGATACTCGAATCATTACAATGTTAATGAAATTTGAAAAATGTTTCGTATATAACACACATAATAAACATATAAAAAAAAATCTACAAGTGTTTGGATACTTTCGTGAGTAACTGTATATTTCTGAACCGTTGATATGTGGAAACTGTCGATATCTTTGTGCACACACATGGATCGTTTATCGGGCCGATTTTAAACACGACAAAACGCTCGTAAAATCGAATGTCACGTATCAAAATGACGGTCAAAGCGTGCCTTTTGCAGGGAGACAAAAGCAGTCGTAATTAATGCTTTTAAACGCGCGTGCTGTACTGCACCAAGCTCCTTTTGTCAGTTGGACACATTGTACCTCGACAAATGTTTACGAACGACCACAGGGTAGCGGAGCGTGCACAGTGACAGTGGCTGGCAAGCCGCGGGGTTGAAACGCGCACAGTTTTCGTGCGGATTTTCACCGAACGCGACACATTCAATGGGGGGAAAGGCACGGTCCGATTTCACCCGCGAGGTTTAATTACTTAATTACGTTAACGCTCGATTTTCGTAACGTGTCGACGAGCCACGCGCGGGCAAAACGATTCCGTTAGTTTCACAGCAATTTCGTGCCCGTGGCTGTCTCTTCACCCTCTATTGAAGTATAGCCGTACGATACACAGTTGCAAATTCGTTTTAGAAACGAGGACGCTTGGTAAATGAAATTTTCTAATGAAAATGAAATATGATGTCTTCTTTTGCCGTAACTTACATCTTTGGTATGAGATATTGTGCAGATTTATGTATAAATAAAGCAGGTTTTAATCTGTTTTGATTCAAAACATAATATTTATAATTAAGTTAATCAAGTATTGATTACAATTTATAAATGTGTCTAACGTAATATTTTGGATAAAATAGTGAGTGGTTTTGTAACGAATATCAAAACAAATATGAAATAATATAAAATATATGCACTATATATAAGTATATAAAATTATTATATATTTTTTTTATATTTATCTTGATATTTAAAGTTTACAAATTTATTTAAAATTCAAACATATATACGTACATTTGTAGGTATATATTTTAAATGAAGTGATAATATACATGTACATAAGTATACATATGATATATATTATAAGTGAAGAGATGATTTATATCATTTTTTATTATAATTTACGTATGTATGTAATATACATAATATATAGTACATGTTAACTCCCTTTTCAAGGGAGAAAGACAGAAAAATGAAGTTATCTATCTATTTTATAAAAAATTATAATAATATAACATAATGTAATATAATATAATATGTGTATGTACATATATATGTATAATAGAATTCCGTATGAAATTGCTTATTCATGGTCAAACTGACAATTATCTTTCTTCCCATGGTCTCCATTTATTCGAGTTATTTCGGAGGAAGCATATGCGGCATGATTGGTATGTTGTAAACCTCCCTTAATGTCGATAGTTGTAAAGTCATAAAATTTCCAGCAATACTCTTTTCTGCGATTAAAAGGCACTAATTTAAAATTGTCAGATCAGTGTTGTTTGCAAAAGATTCATTATCAACTCCTTTCATGTGACAGTTGCGAGAAAAGTGGCAGTGCCGTAAATTAGTTATTGTATAATAATATATATTTTATACATATTAAACCATCATTATATTCTCTTAAACTATAATAATTACATATAATTAACAAACAAATACATATATAGAACAGTTGTAAGTAAATAACTCATTTTGATAAATGAAGATGTTATCTAATAGGTGAACAATTTTGATATTACTTCCACGGAAAAAAATGTTATACATCATGTAACTATACTACATATGGTAATCTGTGGATTTGAGCATCAATAAAAAGATATAATTATTCAAACGACAATAGATAAAACCTAAAGAGAAAATATATGGAAAAACTCCAATAACAATCTTATAGATATGTGTCACTCAGAAGTCAAACTGATCAACTCCACTAGTTGCTTTCTCAATTTCGTTTCTCAGAGCTCCTTTGCAAAATAAGCTACCGATTATGTAATAATATTAATGAATTTACAAGATACAAGTTACAAGTTGAAAAGTTTTGTTTGTTACACAAACAGTTTTTATAATTATATACGTTATAAGAACTAATTATTATTGGTGACTTAATTGATTATCTTAAGAATAAACAATAATATCAATGATTTAACTGATAACTTGTCGATAAAACTGAGGAACTGTTTCTATATTCTACGGGAAGAATTCTATAAACTATAACTTGTAATTTAGTTCTTTTAAAATAATAACTAAATTTATGATATTACTAAGGCTAGACATTTAAAGGATTTGTTGGAAAAAAATAAAAATACACTTTGAAATTCATTAATGAAGTTTCATTTAGGGTATAAATAATACAAGTTACATAGAATTAATGTGAGAATCGCTAAAAGATATTCTTCTTATTGATATTTTTTAAAAGTGGAGCTTATTGTAATTTCATCTTAGTGTAAAATTACTGGTTAATTTAAATAAAAACAAATTTAAAAACGAAGTAATAAAATTAAATATATGATATAAAAGTTCGAAATCTCGAAGGCACGCTTATCTAGATAAGATTTATAACCATCATAAGGCTATGTTCTAACTGAATACAGTGCAAGACTTAACAAATAAAGGTTCATGAGTCCAATCAATATAAACGAATTTTATAACGTCATATTTGGTCTTATTTTAATCAAGAAAGGATAACCCATATGTTAATGAAGCCAAACCATGACAATGGGATAAGATGCTCCCCCTCTTTCGAAAGAAAAAAAGTTTTACTTGAAACATTTTATAGAACAATAGTTGTTAACAGTAGTGTGTAAAGTTTTAAATGGGACACTTTGTACATGATTTAATATTTTGGAAAATAATAAAAAGACAAATCAAACGAGATATATCTATATACATATGTGTGTCACATCACAGTAGACATGTTTGTTGGAAATGCGTCGCTTTATAAAAATTTTTGCTGTGTGTAAAATTAGGAGTTGGACATAATATTATATATAATGATTGTTATATAAATTTATTAACTGGAAACTGGAGCAAACCAGAAATTATCATTTTGCGAAAATGACACCTATCGTTCCTGCATTTGAAACTGTACCTCAGAACACAGAAGCTGGTCAATTTCAGTTTCCGTTTGGATTTGTGACGTCGCTACAATGGTCAGATTATATTTGGGTATCTCGTTGGCAGAACAAATACTCACTGGTACATTGATATTATCAAAATCGCAATTTTTAAAAATTCTCTGATTCTTAATGAAAGAAGGAAATCCTAAAATGTTCGTATTCCGTTATAAGATGTAGACTACGGATATTTACACAATTCATATTTTTATAAATATGATTAAAAATATAGAATCTAGGTAGGAAATTGTTTTATCTACTAAATATTATAGGGGGTATATAATAGAGAAGATATTTTGGATATTTTATCTGTATTCCTACGTTCTAAACATACGGTGCACTTTTGCATCTTTAAATTTTCCATAAATGCACTACATGCAAGAAAAGTCTATCAATTAATATATGTAATTCGTTTATAGATAATAGTTTTATAAATATGCAATAGCTTTTCTTCTTTTTTTTTTTTTTCTGGAAAGCGGCAGGGCAGTGTCGGACACTTACCAACTAAAATCCCACGTGGCCTATCTAATGCTTAACAGGAGTGTCCCGGGACCTCAAATATGAAATAGCTAGGTTAATAGTTAGGTTAGTAGTTAAATAGTTAAATAACTATATGTATTCGAGGGTCGTATGGTTGAAAATGCAAGGCAAATAAGAATAACAATTGTAAATTAATTTCTTTTCATGCCCGACAGGCTGAAAAATAAATAATAATAATTGTTATTATTAATGATTTTATTAAGTCATTTTATAAGTATGTAACATAATCTCTTATTTTATATTTTACACATCTAAAACAAAACCAAATGATAATTGTCGAAGATTAAAGTAATATGCGTTAACAAAAAATTAAAAATTATATAAAGTGGAAGGATGTATGTAACTGAAAATTATTACGTCATTCATTTTACCTCCAAACGTAATACCGGCAGATTTTCAATTATTTCGATTACGAAATAAGATTATTAACATGTAAAAAATTTAACACACTGAAGAACATCGAAAAGATAATCGAACTGTTTGCATTAAAATTTTAACAATTCCTTAAAAGAATTAGTTCTAGAAGGTGACAAATCTATAACATTTTAGATTATATAATCTTGTAAAGTTACATATAGCACTCTTGTGATAAAAGTGAAACAACTCAAAAAACAAGATTTTCAAATTATCATTATGAGATATTCCTCGACCAATTATGAAAATATTATTCACTTATGTTCATAGAGATGGTCGGTAGAGAGCAATTATCTCGATGTGCGTGATTCATGTGACATTATGTTGTATAAATAGGTTTTATGTGATATGAGATGTGTCCTAACTAGGAGGGTGGTTCTCCAAAGATGTTTCTCCAAAAACTAAAAATGAAGAAAAAATATACTTTTACTTGTTTTATGAGAATTATTCTTCTCGTTTATAAATTTGATTTAATTACGTTCAAAACAATTTTTCGCTTTTTCTAGGAAACAAACTTTTCGAGTAGAATCTCTTTCGACGCAAGTGTGCGATATATATGTATAATTCCAATATTGTTTTTAATTGTATAAAGTTATCAATAAAATAAAATATGTAAACGTAACAACGCTTATGGAATGATTTAGTACACAGAATATAATGTAATAATTATTTGGGAGAGTCGACACATCATAAAAGCATCTAAATTGTTTTGTAACATGTATAATTTCATATATTTTATTAATTTTATTATTTTTAATATATTGTAAGTCTACTATTACAAATAAATTAAATATTTTTAATACAAAAATATATGTTAATATATAATATGTACATATATGGTATATGCGAATTTGAAAAAAGTTAAATTTAGTTTTTATAATTGTATTTTGCATTCTAATGTACTTGTGAGATTGTCAAGTAAATTGTTAGTGTAATGTCTGGAATAAAAGTACCTATATTTTATTATTTATGATAATAAAAAATAATACTGTATGTAGCAATAAATTTAAACTTCGATACACTTTAAACGGTTTGCTACAATTAGCGTTACTATCTATAAATGCATATACTAATTGTAAAATAAAACGTCTTTTTTAATTTCTGACTCATTATGTATAATCTTTGTAAAAAGCGCAATAACACTAAGAAGATTTCAACATTGTATCTTTAAAAGCAATCTACACTCATTATGTTATTTTACTAAATAGAAAAGCTATAGAGAAAAATTTAATGATTTCAATTGTAATCATGTTTCTTCAAAATTTACAAAACTTCAACATTTAAGTATTTATGAATATAGATTCTACTCCATAATTAGTATATAAAGTTAATCTAAGTGATCCAAACAAAACAATAATTTATTTTTAACCTATTAATATGAATGATTTTGCAAACATCCAAGGATATCGCAAATGTGTAAAGTAATAGTAATGTTACAAATATAGTAGAACTCCATTTATCTGAATTCCATTTATTCGAACGAAATTTTAATAATAAAATTTTAATATATATACTCATAAATAATAATCATCAGAATATAATAATCCATTTTATTTCAGTTAACGACGATATAACATAGTTATATGTAATTAAAAACAATAATATTTTAGTTATTCTCTCCTGTTAGATCGAATCCACTTTTCTGAACGAAAGTTCACAAACACTTACTAAGTGATTGTCTTCCGATGGATTGAAATAAGTGAAGTTTCATTATGCGAGACATTGTCGATGAAATTAAAAAAGAAAAGTTTGATTACATACAGTAAAAGTAATATCTTATATAATAATATAAATGTTATAATTTTTTACTCTTATTAGTGTATTTTTTATTTTATGGACCTCTATTGTATTTTTAATTCCTTAAATCGTTAATTAAATTTAGCAAATTAAAAACTGAAACTTTAAAAATAAAATGAAAACTTTTTAAATAAGTTGCTTCAAAATTGAAATTCTTAATTTTAAATTGTTTGAAATTAAAATTATTACTGATAATTTAATTGAACGTTTTTTAAATTGTTAATCAAAAATAATAAATGGATTAAATACGGCAATACAGCAAGAGATTTAAAAGGCCGTAATAAAGGATATAACGTGTTCTTAAAATGCGAAAAGTATTTGCAAGAAATTTTAAGAGATAGACTTCGTAAAGAAAAGTAGGGTTTTATAAAAGCATCCCTGTTCCACGGATAATACGGGAATTCCTCGAATGCGCTGTTCACGCGATATTTTAATACTTTTGTAGCTTGTCGTTCGTACAAGTAAATCATTGCTGTGATAAGCTCTACGAGGAATCTCACCCCTGCAAAACATCCGCCGGTTATAAGAAATGTTTTTCAAGTTTATGATGCGAAGGTTGGAATGGCTCGAACATCTTTTACCCCTTTCTTTTTAAGTAATAAAATCGACGACGGAAGATACGAGAGGCGTCGTAAAATTTACAATAAAAATGCTACAACACTGAGAATTATTGTTGGAAACAATGTAATGAAAAACTGTTGCTATGAATATTTTATATTATTAGTATTTTCTTAATAATCGTGTTATGATGGAACAATCTTAAAGATCACACGAAATATATTTGCCATATTTAAAAGTTATATTTTTGTTTTACATCAACTTTGTATTTTTCTATTTTTTGTTTTTTTTTTTGTATCCTCTTGAATATTTTAAATATATATATATATATATATATATATATATATATATATATATAAATGTCATAATATATTAAAAATACCCCTTGTTTTTTTTAACAAAATTTCATGAACCTATTTCATGAATTTATTAAAAATTGTAAAAATTGTTATTTTTGGTCCCTGCTTCTTTCTTTTATTGAAAGAATAAATAACCTTGAAGATCTTAAGTGGCCCTAATTCGATGATCAAGAACTACACAATTTAAAAAATTATAATTAACCAATCAAATTTAACAATAATCTAATAAACAAGTTGGAGTCAAACCTACCACTTAAAATTATCTAAATCTAAATCTAATCGGAATCTGCAGTTCCCAAGTCTATTCAGTCGTATTCGAAAAAGCGTTCAATTATTATGGACACTGGCGGGTTTTGGGTGCTGCAAGCACGGTACCAGAATCGAGTGGAATCCAGCTGAGAAGCCGGGCCCGGTAGACGTCGAACGAGTAGGATTATTCGCCGGTGGATCGGGAGCTGGAGCCGGGACACTGGGGTCGGAGCCGGGGCCGGGGAACAATGTCGGAAACGACGAGGACGGTATGCCGAGATATGCAGGATATCGCGCAGAACTGCGATCCTTCGAGGTCGGGAGCAGAGGCACATGGTATAGAGCGGTGTGCGCGAGTAAAGCTAGATACATATCCCCCGTTGCACCACTACTACCACCGCTACTATCACCCCTATCGTCGGCTCTCTGCACCAATACCTATGTAACACCGTCACTAACACCGATGTTCCGCAGCAACGCGCACCGAGAGAGAATACGTCTAAGTGTATTACCTTCGGGAGCGCACCGTTCCACCTAAATATGTAATAATATCTACCGGAGATACCGGCATTCCTCGACCTCGAGAAGAATTCGATCAAAATGTGTCGCGATACTCTGCTGGTATGCCAGGTGAGCTACGCGTCTCTCTCCCTGCTCACCCGCCTACTCCTTTCCTTTCCTCCGCCGTTTACGCTGACTACGTCTTCTTCGGCTTGTTCGACCCACACTCTATGCCCTATACCGACAACGCTGGCTTGTTCTGTTCGAACGAGATCGAATGAGAGAGATCGATGTCTCGCCATGTCGGGGCCGTTTCTCATTGTTAATGGAGAGTTGTTTGATCCTTAAACGTATGATTTTTTGGAAGTGTAGCCGCTTTAAATGTAACAAATTACTTCGATGTTATATTTTATAGAATGTCATAGAAACGTACATATACTGACCACAATGGACAAACATACAACATGTAATATAAATAAATATTGTTTGTAATCGTATCATGGTTTAGAGAAAGAATTCTTTATTAATATACACAATGGATTGTGGACTTCTGTCATTACGTAGCGGAAATTATTACAGCTTCGTTTGGATTTGGGACATATGTGATAATTGAAATACTCATTCCCTGTTAGTACTGTTAATTATTTCCGGTTCCGTGCACCTTCCAAGAGTATTAATGACCAGTGGAACAAACACATATCTATCTATAATAGATAATAAAATCAAAATCCTTCGGGAAAAATAGAACTTTTTTGCATGGGTCTCTTTTTGTAGCATATTTAGTGAACTTGGTAAGCCATGCTGTGTTCTTTTCGTACTATACTTACGACAGGTGATTGGGATATGATGGATCAAGTGTCGTATATCGCAAGCATCGCAGATATTTGGTTCAATTTTGATAAGAGTGTATCCAGTTGATGCGACCTATTCGTGACAATGTAACTTGATCAGGGATACCATTGTTTCAACATTTGAAACACTTTTATCGACAGATAATCATTAAATGATTTAATAAATATAAAGTGCGTATACATATTGAAATTGTTTGATAATAAACTGAAAACTTTACAGTGATGAGGTAAATAAGGTAATTAATCCATAATAATATAATAAAATAAAGGATAATAAAATAAAATAATACATAAATCGTTGGTTGTGTGAATAGATATATATAGATACTATAGATATGTATATATATAAAAGTAAGGATCTTTGACACTCCTTTAGAAGATGCGATTTGTTACACAATTTAATATATGATATTAAAATAAAAAGATAATGTTTTATATAAAGGTTTTTTGATTTTGTAGCAGTTATATATGAGAAATATTTGGATGTCTTCTCTTCAGTTGTTATTTGCGAAGGTTTCAACACCAAATCAAATGCAACTGAAATATACGATTATATACCAAGTTTTACATAAAACTTTGTTGTCATACAATATTTCTTAAATTTAAATCTATTAAGTAAAGAATTAAACTGCATATAAAAGATAAATATCTACTAATAAATTATTCTGCTCGACCGAAATCGGATCAATATTTCGTGATGTCGAAACTATTTCTCAGCGGAAAGGAATTTGAGGGTTGGGAAATTGTTAAACCCTTAAGTGCATGATTCTTTTAAATATAATAAAACACGTATTTTTTGCTAATTTATACGTTATCAAATCATACTTATATACATAATTATATATTTTACATGGAAGTAGAAATCAATAAAGATTGACCCTTATATGCATGATTTTTCTAAATAAAACATTCAAAGAATCTCAATTTACAATACAAAACTATTGACAAATAATTTTTAGAATCTATATTAGTTCTTCTATACTTTTTTTGTGTGAAAGAGATATTATTTAACTATTTTATTCCTATTCTCATCGTATATTTGACGTAGTTAAATATATGAAAAGTTTCTGTAAAATTGCGTTGAAAAAAGGCCATTTTATTACTCTTATATTTGACGTAAGTAGATATGCATTTGAGGCGATTATCGAGAGAATGAAATATATATACACATAATAAAAAAAAAGTCTTAATCGCAATATCAACCTTGATTGTCTCGTTTATACGATATTGATAGAATATTACTGCTTTGACATTTCTGCTTTATTCGATATATTGATTGAAACCAATAAACTTAATTAATGATAACAGTTTCATTGTTCAAATTACTTGTAATTAAAATCGATCGAAAATCTATATGTTTATTAGCTCTTATAATGTCGAATAAAGTGAATCAAAATAATTATATGTATTATAGATGTTGTTCACCCAATTCATGCAGAATTTGTTTTATGGAAAAAAAGCAGATCTGTGCTAATACTTTTCTTCATTATTATATACTACTTATAGATTATATACCTATAATAAATGAAAAGAAATAATGGAATGCTATATGAATACTGCATAATGCAGCATTTGGTACATTTTAATTTCAAATTTTTGATAAGCAATTTTCCAATTTAAGATCCATTTAGACATAACTGTGCCATGCCCTTTCCGTATCCGTTTCGTATTCGCCCCATATCCGGGCATTTATGTGTCAATATTTATAATTTATACACAACTAGGGAACGGGATTAACTATTTCCAACTATATATTTATTTATATTTAAGTGAACTGTTAGGAAAAAGTATTCTTCTGACTGGTGTGACGATATAAATCCCAACGAATTGAAGAGACCTCTTTTCTTTCATCGGAAGTTAATTTGCTAGAGTCTTTTTAACTGTAATAGCTTATAATAGACTTACTATAATAGCTACATTTATAGACTAACTGCAATAGCTACACTTTTGGATGAAGAGGAAAAAGAAGTAACAAAGGAAAAGACGGTTTAGTGTATATCCATCATAACAAAACCGTGAAGGAAAAGGAGATTTTCATCTTTACAAGTAATTAATAAATCATGGATTAAAATTTTATAAATACTTCAGAATGACACAGTATTCTTCTAACTGATTAGACAATACTCAGTCTTCGCGTTTTTCGCTATAAAAAGTAGCGTCACGCAGGGACATGACGAGGCAAACAAAAAATGTCGAAGACTAGCAAATGTGTCCATGGCATGCATGTCCGGGCGATGGATGAGTGACAAGCACGATACGGATCATGTATAGATCGTTATAATCAAAACTATGGGGGCCGATTCGGGTTCGGAGCACGGAACGGACATGGCTCGGTTTTGTATAGATGGGATTACAATAGTCAATCCTATGTCCTTTTGTTTGATTATGGGACTAACTATGTGTTTTTGCATCCTATTAAACATATGAAAAATGTCGATTGTTATAATATTAAATATATCCTTAATTGTTTATAAAATTTCATGGATTTGTCACATATTTTAAATGCTGTTCGCTCTTCAACTATCTTAGTCACTATATGGTATCGACATAAACAAATCAATAAAATATTTTGTAATTTTCTTAAAAATCTTTGTTGACATTTATAGCTGGTCGATCGTATTATATTGTAATAGCGGTAGACCGGTTAGCAACTTGTCAGCTCAGAAAACAATGGTGCATCGGCGCAATTTTATCGATGTACAATCGGTTGAGCAAGTCGATACTCGAGTTGATAAATATCAACTACTTTCCTTCGGCACATTTCACAATGTACGCCCATCTCAAGTTTATATTTGTATTGTTACTATTCGTGTAATCGGGCTGCTTAAGTATTCACCCTTTGTGCGAACTTTTGATATTACTTTCAAACGTACAAAGATCCTTTCACATTGAATTTCTATTCATATCAACAAAAATTTGTAAGTTTTGTAAGATTTGCAAAGATTTTAAGACAAGGTAAATATGAAAACGTCATGTCTTTTAATTATATTATTGTCTTGACCGGCTATAACCTTGTTTCATTTTTCAGTATCGAACTATACTTCAATTAGTTAACTAAAATTTAGCTCTATCAGAAATCGTGTAAAAAAACTACGAAAGACATATTTGAATAAAGACAAGAGTGTAAATCCAATTATATACTTATACTTCGTTAACTTATACTTATACTTTGTTTTTAATTTAGATTATAACTAGACTGCGAATATTTATGCAAATTCATATTTTTATACATACAAGTAAAGAAATGGAATTTAAGTAGAGATTTATGTTTGTTTAATAAATATTATAAGCAGTACTGTGCTTTGAATATTTTATATACTTTTAAATATCATATATATCCTATGCATTTATGCATCTTTGAATTTTCTATAGATTTATAAAGATCTACAATTTAGTTGTAACTATTACAATCTGTGAGTAAAGTTATTACTCGTCACCTTTAAGAAAGCGCAAGAAACTTTATCTGAAATCTAAAAAGACCCGCCCCCCCCCCCAAAAAGAAAATAAGTCTCAAGGGAAAGTTGTAACGTGTGCATAATGTACGAGGATGCGGAAGATGCATTTGGCATCGACCAAGATTTCTTCAACGCGTTAGCGCTGTTACATTCGACGGAGGATGACAGTGCGGAGAAACTTCGTAAAATGCTGGATACGTCCATCCAGAGGAGGTATGGCTTTGACAAAACTTTGATGGCTAAGATGCCGAAGAAATTTCTGCAGAATACGAAAATCCGTGGTAAGTCGTTCGCGAATTCGAACGAGAAATCCGAAATATCTTGGCGTAAAGGAGCTAATGATAGAGCCTTGAGAAAAACCGAGAGCCTATTGTTTTCTACGAATAATACAACAGAAATTAATTGGAAACCGATGAAAATATTTGATGCGAATATTGAGGATTGTAGCGAAAAAGGGGACATTCCGAGGATATCTATTCCTGATGAAGGATCTGGAGATGGACTTTTATGCAAGGTTTCTGCGCTATTTAAATTCAAATAATTTAATAACAATAATTTAAATTATCATCATTTTATAAAATGAAGGGCCCGTTGGGAAAAGAGGGAGTGTCAAATTTTAACATTTTTATAAAAAAAGGAAAATTTATTTTTCAATATACATACATATAATGGCACACCTTCATATTTTCTCATTTATCAAAATGAAACATCATTTTATTCCTCATTTTATTCTGCATCATTTTCAGCTTTTATTTATAATTCTCCGTTTTCTCCCTTTCTTGCATTGCTTTTCTTTGATATTCCCCATTTTTTCATTGTATACCTCAGCTTGTTATAACCACCGTAATACTCAGAAGATGCTAATTCTCAGTACGACATAGCATGCAAAAAATTTTGCACAGCAAGCAATAGTCTTAGAAATAAATTACACAGCGGAGTGCAATGTAATAGAGTGGATAAGAGGAGAGATAGACACATAAGAAAAAAGTGCAAAGTTTAGATATAAGAGAAAATGTAAAAGCGTGACTAGACAAAAGATGTAAAACCGAAAAGCATTCGTCCAATGCCGAAAGGTACGGACTAAGAATAAATAATAATAATAATAATACAAAAATTTCAAAGTCAAAATTCGTAAAAATTGATATTCCCCACTTTTTTCGTAGACTCTTTAAATAAAAATCTTATTTAATTTGATTAATTATAAAAATTCTAAATATGGTTTATACTTTTTATATTTAGATATAGATCCATCAACTCTCCATTTTTATTTAACCTACAATTATAACAAGCAACTATTTAGCTACTCTTAATTACCCCTAATTGCCTATACATATAATAAGACAATAGAAGGGTTGTGTCTCTAGATTGAACAAAGAAAAATAAGAGTCATTTAGGAACAGCTCATAAGCTGTACGTATAGTAGAAGAAACTAATTTTTGAAATTTGTATCTTTCTGTTTATTCGTCACATTACGTAAAAACTTTCAAACGGATTTTGATGGGGTTTTCTCTATTTGTATAGTTTAGTATCCGGGAAAGAAAACAGGATATGTTTCATCTCGATCCGTTTTGTAAAAGTCGAGAAGTATGTTTGGTACAAGTCAAGCAACGGTGGTTATTGCTTGTGTCGTATTTGTTTTGAAATCGAATCTTTTATAATTTAATATTTTTAACTGTAGGGATTAACCTAATTCTTAGCATAAAAAATATGTAGTTATTTCATTCAGAAAAATTCATCTGCTTAAGAATTGTTCCGTGTATTAGTAATCTACGCGAACCAAGTTACAGACAAAAGTTAGACGTATAAAAGAGCATTTACACAATAACTGCTTTAACATGTTTATTATAATTTCATTTTATTTAAATTTCATTTATTTAAATCTGTAGATCTGTAACGGAGCGAAGCTAGGTCCACTGATACTACTGGAGTGTCAAGAATGTCAAGAAGTCTATCACCCCCTGTGCCATCAACCCCCTGTCGTCGACATCGATGTCTACGACCCGAGAATCGTATGGCGGTGTAGAAAATGTATGGATACCTACTCTCTAAACTCTGTCATTGCATCCGATGAAAAGAAAGTGAAAAGGTTTCGTCCACCGAACGACGAGGGCAAAGCCAAAGAACCTTCTGCAAAAGTGACCAGGTCGGGGAAATTGAATGGGTATCTTGTGAAAAATGAAACTGATACCGCTGATCAAACTTCATCCGGTAAATATATGTATCCCACTGTTATATACAGGGTGTTTTGTAGTTGATAGTAGAAGAAGGTAATTCTAGATGAAGAAATCAAAAGTATAGAATAACATTTTTTCATATTATTGTTGTGTGTGAAAGTAGTATTGTTCGTGAAAATATTGTCTGAATATTTGTCTGTTACTTGTCACTGCATATGTATGTCTTGATTGGCAGGATCCTGCTATAGACTAGCATTTCCACTTATGTTTGTACGTATTGCATTGGATGAAGCAGAAAACACAACAAAATAAGATATTCATTCTAAAGAATATAGCAGAATAATCATGATAAAAGTGCTCCAAAACCAAATTAATCTTGTGATAGGTTAATCGAGAAAGCTTTCTAAGAAAACCATTTCGACAAAGCTCTAGTCCTCTATCCCTATTATTAGGGTAAAAGATGTACATAGTATTTACAATCTTCGTCGCTTTCATGATTGATTACAGAATTTACTCGTCCAACATTGAAGATTTTGTCGAGTATCTCAACAAGGCTTATAATATGTATGTATCACATGCATATTTAACATATAATAATGTGATTGCCGTTTACACATTCACAAAAATATCATTTTATTCCTGAACAGACAATCGAGTTTGACGTATATTCTATATTGTAGCGCTTGTACGTTTTGCTGCTAATATGTCATGATCAAAGCTAAATTTAAATTATGTTATTTTCTCTCAAGTAACGCAGGTTAATATTATATTCGCAATCTATCTATTCTGCCAAGTACGATACTGCTTGTGATAATTAGTAAAATTCAGTAAGAAAGATTTTAAAATTTTCCTGTCATTCTTGAAAAATCCGCATTGTTTGAGATTTCATCCAGAGCTAACTACAAAGTGTTAAAAATCGAGCTTCTTGGTATAAAATATAAACTATCAATGCTCATAATAAAGGTATTATATTCTTTCTTCTGTAGTTTGCAATAGATAAAATAAGTATCTCTACGATTAATATACGATAATATAATACGAGGAATGCTTCTGCTATACGAGGAATGTTACTACTTACTGGATACTACCAATTGCCACAAGCAATGTCATACTCCCTAAATCGTCTATACACGCAAGTACATACTTAAGCGGTATACGCGTACAAATTTATTGCACAAATATACTTTACGGTCATATAGCCTCCACGCGACTCAAGTATATTTAAATAGTATTAGTATACGTTTGAACCCTGTAGTCGATGGACGACGACGATGTACTCGCTTTTGCCTCTTTCGCCTTAGTTTTCCGACTTGTACAAATCTGTGCTTCTTCTACACACGCTCAGTATATTTGAGTATACGCTATTTGTGCAATATGTATAGAGTAGTAGTAATTCATATATTTTCAAGTGGCCTGTACAGTCAAAATACTTATGCAATATTATCATATACACGCTCATGTATATCTATTTGTGCAATAAATTTCTACATATATACGACTTTATACACATGGAAGGGTAAAAAACTACATAAAAGTTGAAAAAATTACGAGTAAGAAATAAACATGATAGGCAGCTTCTATTGTAAAAATATAGATATTGTCACTCGATAACTTTAATAAAATATTCGTATTTTTAAAACATTCCTAACTTCTTAAAGATACGTTTTTCAGTAAAAACAATCTGTAAACCTTCCAACATGTAACACTCTAACTATGATATCTGAGATTTTCTTCATAATTCTTTATAGGATAGGACAAAAGATATCAAGCATGAACCTAGATAAATGAAAGATATGAATCATGTTTAGGTTAATAATTATGCTAATAATAGAAGCAGGGGCTAAAACTTCGTCGAAATCTTTTTCTAGGAAACTCCCTCGATTGACATATCACAAATTTAGGTTGGTTTATGAGCACTTTTATCGTGCTTATTCGGCTACACTTTTTAATTAATTTAAAAATATTTTTTATTCCGTCGAATACGCGGTCCTGCTTTTCGTGTCGATGAAAATTTCTATAAACACTGCCTAGTGTGTTCTGTTAATTTCAAATTTCTATTTTATCAAAGATTGAAATATATATTTCAATATTTTTTCAATATTATACTTATGATACTTGTGATTTCTTCAGAATACATAATTGCAATTAAGCAAACTAATATTTCAACTTATGTTTGTATACTAAATATTAAACCAGCTTCTGCCAGCAACTTCGTTCGCATAGATTATTAATATATGGAACAATTTTTAAGCAGATGAATATATATGTATGTTAACAATTAGGTTATTCTCCTTAGTTAAAAATATTAAATTATAGAATGTTCAATTTCAAAACAAACACGATGTAAACAATAACCATTGTTCCTTGAACAATATATGTTTGTTCCAAACATAGAAGCGCATACAACTCAGATGTCAGACTACTTCTCAGTTTCTATAAAACGGATCAGGATGAAACATATTTTTTCCTATTTTTTTCCTTGGAAACTAAACCAGACAACAAAGAAAAATCCATCAAAATCCATTCAGTAGTTTTTATGTGATGCGAGTACAAACAGACGAACAAACGGACGAAGAAATAGACAAACAAAAAGGTTCCAAAATTAGCTTTTTCCGACTTCTAACCCTTCTACTGTTCTATTTTATGTATAGATACTGTAAAACGCACAATGAAACAGGAATTATTATTAGATATAAGACACCCTGTATATTTACCTTTTTATTCTTTAGTTTTATTCATATATACTAGAGAATATTTATGACTTTAGATGCTTCT
The DNA here is from genome assembly GCA_029958995.1 of Bombus sonorus. Lineage (NCBI taxonomy): Eukaryota > Metazoa > Arthropoda > Insecta > Hymenoptera > Apidae > Bombus > Bombus sonorus. The sequence continues at coordinate 2,954,490 of JARWAU010000008.1, read as the reverse complement.
CAAAAAATTGGTTGTATCGGCGAAAATACATCGATTACAAAAAATTCTGTCTTTTCGAGCCAAAAGACGAGGACAATATCGTCGATTCAGTTAAGAAAACGAATTGGATCCAAACTTTCAGTCATTCGATCCATAGTAAAATGATATTTGTAATGTTGGTAATTAAGAATGTTTCAAATTGTCTTTTGTTAGTTTTCAATAAATAAATCTAAATTGGATTGATATTTTATGTATAAATGTATAAAAATGATTATTGGTTTGAGATTATAACTTCTTGTAATTTAAACATTTAAGTTTTCATTTCAGATTTGTTGTTTTGCTTTATCAAATTCATAGTGGTGTAAATAAATCAAATTTTGTCACCATTTATTATAATTATTTTCTCAATATAAATTAACAATTAAACTTATTATATGAAATTTTGGAAGGTTAACAGAACGTTAAAAATGTCTATCAATATCATATTTAAACTAATTGGACCACGATACAGGATATTATTTAAACAAAATATTTGAGAAATGATTATTTTAGTGATATATCATCTTATTTGATTATTAGTTTTTTAGTTTATTTGGATCAGAGAATAACATTTTCTTGGATTATTTTATTATTTAGTAATTAAATGAAAATGTTTTATTTTATTTCGTATATTATACTTGATTAGATGTTTCCTGAAATATTATATCGACTTCTTCATAATGTCTGACATACGCAAGTTTAAACACATGCATAGGTGCCATTTAAGGATAATTAAAATTAAAACAATTCTGAGAAAAATGCTTTCACGTTGTAAAATAACTTGGCTATGTTGTTCATAACTCAAACACATGCAAAATACAATATTTAAAATTCGAATTAACGTTAACAATCAAAATTATTTCATATTTTATTTGAAAAAATAGAACTAATTTAGTAAATAGAAATTATTAGTATTATATACATGTTACTAATAATTTATTTATTATACTACAAAATCTAGCAGTAAAAAAAGAATTTCCAATGTAAAATTCCAAATACATACACATACTTAGAATAAAATAAAAAGCAGAAAAAATTGAACGGCCGAAAGGTACATGCATGGTACGCTTTATTATTTGCTTGTTACATGTACAATGGAAAATCTGTCTCGAACGTCTTTCGCTCTCTAAAAATCAATCCACGCAAATTAATACTTCACTCTCGCGAAACAACGCTTCAGTCGCGGTACAGGATGCCTTATTTAAGCCGATTACAGACGTAACTTGTTACACTACACTACACCAACTCAGCCAAACCAAGAAATCTCTCCAAAAATAAAAATAACGAAATAAATCGGATTTCGAAAAGAACAACACATATTTGATTATTCATTAATCAATGATAATTCACTATTGGATTATCGCATTATATTTTAATAATTAAACTGCGGATATTTGTGCAGATTCGTATTTTTGTGAAATTGAGTTGAGATTTGTTTTACCTACTAAATATTACAACGAATACTCCGCTTTCAATATTTTATATAATTTCTGCGCATTATATGTAGTATTGGACTCAAGTAAGTGTCAAGTATCGCTTCATACTCTTCATAAGTATTTCGAGAAAAGAAGCGATGGACAAAATTTTAAACAAACTTGAACGTAAATGCGACAGATTCAAATCCCCTACGAATACTTTTACAAATAAAAAAAAAAAGGCCTCCTAAAGAGGATCGAACGTTGCTCGAATAGGTTCGAAAGCACTTTAACAGAAATTCTACTTCATTTAAAATCACTTTTCTTGGCTGTCGTTTTTAAATTGTTACAATTATGGATGTTCAAACAAAATTTATAGGAATCCCGTTTATCGTCTATGATTCTACAGAATTTATCTAAATAGAAGAATTCAATAAGACTCTCCTGATTTGATTGCTACTTACAAAGGGTTCGATTCATTTAAATATCGAAGTACGTAGTTAGAAGTAGATTTTCGAAAGTTACGAAGAATCATTCCAGAGGTTTGACACCAGCTTATAAATATCGAATATCTTACAACTGGTATTTGAAGTGAACTTTGGATAATAAATTTGATTCAAATTTATAAGTATATATTGTACTTGATTTTATCACTAGATTATATTTATTCTATGCATTTCTTTATTTTCAAATTCTCCGTAAATGTATAAATATCCGCAGTATATTGGTAATTTACGAGTTTTATCTGTCGTCGCACGTTCATTCCGTATGCTCATTCGTTTTCTATATTAAGGTCAACGGAGTTCAGTTACCTTCAACAGCCATGCTGAAGTTTTAATCGTATGTGATGCTCGATCACTTTCGCTCTCATTAATCGTACGTATGAGAGAAGATTGAGCGCGAGGCGCCAGAAAATTACAGAGAGTAGCGAGTGCCGCGAGTACACCTTGTCCAGTGATAAATCGCGATTCTTTTTCTTTACATCTTCTTTCCAGTTACTTCTTATTTGATTGATGTTAACCCTTTACTACTATTGTTAAATCAGTTTAGGTTTGAGTTAAGTTGTTTAATTTTAAGGTTCTTGGTTTCAATTTATATCTTACATCTTATGTAATACAATGGCTACGAAAGGTATTTTATAAATGGTATAAGACCCTTATTTTCCAATGAAGTTTTTTTTTTATCAGATTATACTTTTCGTATATAATACAAATACTTTTCGTAGCCACTGTAAATGTCATTGATAGTCTTCGTCACGTAAAATATAGAATATAGATCGAAATGTATTACTACAAAATGAAGTAACGGAGTATCGTTAATAAATTAAATTAACTTTATATAACAAAATTGTTTAAAATTTTGTGAGTACACGACGGCACGATTTAAGAATTTACCATTCTGTCGTATTCGATTTATAGAAGAATCTAAATGACCTATATAATCGTATCGTACAGTTAAATTAATATTTGTCATACTATTGTCATTTTGTCATTTTGAGTTTTTTACTGGAATCAAATATTTTAACTTTGTGTATTTGTATTAAAATATTCAACGTTTATAACTTTCTTGAAAATAATATTAATCGAATTATAATTCGATAGATTTGATTATCTTTATTCATAAAAAAACACAATGTATCTTTTTTAATTATACTTGTGATGGTAAATGTAATGGAATCACGCCTCGGTAGTATCATCTTTCATTTTCAATATTGTATTTCATTTCCATTAGTAAGTTACAGTATTTGCTCATTTTTTTCATTTTTGATACAAAAAAATGATACAAATTCAAACTGACGTAACAAATTAATCCATTGCATTATATTTGTAAACATAATTTTTCAATAAATTTATTGCTTCTTCAGAAGAATACTGGAATAAATAAAACCTAATAAATCTTTCATATATTTAAATAAGTTGGTACTTAACTTTTTAAGTACCAACCCGAAAACTTTTTTTGAGGGTGAATTTATTGTTCATTGTAATTTGTAATATTACTAGTGTCTATTGTTATTTTACCATCGTTAAACTTTATCATAAATATATATATATATATACTTTACTACAAAATAAGCAAGGTTTAAAACTGCTTTTATAGAATATTTTAATATCTACCAAATATGCATATTATGCTATTCATGGGTGTATGACACTATGGCACGCAATATGTATCAATTTTTATATAGAAACATATTTTTAGGGTTGTATTTACACAAAAAACTGAAAATAATAATTTTATATCAAGTTCGCAGGCACCTTTATATGGTTTCCCAATGCATAAAGTGAATCTATATTCTTAGGCATAATAATCACGAATTACAAAACTTTTTCATGAAATTAGGTGATCGTTCAGAATATGAGCAAATTCTGTGATAATACCCAGATATTTTCAGACGTTACATATATGAAAAATTTTTAAATGCAAAACTGAATATAGAATATGAAAAAATATATAGGTAAAATATCCAAATTATAATAATCCTTATAAGATTTGATAGGTAAAACAATCTCCTACCTATGTTTCATCTTTTTAGTCATATTCATAAGAATATAAATTTGCACAAAGATCCGCAACCTATATGTAACAAAATCGCTATTTGAAATTAAAGAGGAACAGATCTGGAAAAAATGTAAACAAATTATATATTACTATTTTTGAACTACATTAGCTTAACTAGATATTGTATAAATAACAATATGTATACTTCGCGAATTACTATACAAACGCAAAAGCACTATAGCAAAACAGCTATATATTTGTGCCGATTATCACAGAATTGTCGATTATTCAAATAATTATCGCGAAAGAAAATTATTAAGATTTCCATTTCTGGACGTATTGCTTATTAAATTAAAAGAATACTTTCGATATCTAAATTATTTAAAAATAAAATATATTATTCGTATGGAAATGTTGTATAAAATTTTTCATTTCAATAAATTGCGAATCTTTTCTAATTTTCCGCTATTTTTATTGTAAATGGCAATAAATCCACATTTTTATACAGAAATCAAAGTTTCGACCATTGTATCGAATCGATATGTTCTGGTTGTTTCATTATTGCTAATTAATACATTCGATTAAGTTTACAAAGTTTCTGGTGTGCGGAATTCCTGAATCTTTAGTAAAAACAGGAAAAAGTATATATGTATATACTCTGTGTCTTATAACTATAAAACCATTCTAAAAGTTGTAGTTCCTATGCAAGTACGAGGTAAAAGATACAACACGACAGAATCTGATTAAAAGTATGCAAAATCGAATAGTTAAACGTATTGAAAATAGAAGGGATTTCACATATTATTACGTGGATTACTCTTACAATTTCATTTTATTGTACTCTGATAACGATCTCGATTTTTGTGTAATTAATATTTTGTTATATTACTTCTGCAGTTATGAATCTAGATTTTTACGTTTTCACTTGTAATTGCCTTTTTGCCAGTAAAATTTAATCTGTTCTTGTTTATCTTAAACAAAATATGGTTTCTTAATATGATTTAAAACATAAAACGCTTCGTTCCTTTTTTTTTATTGTTGATAAGGGTTGGAAATCTAATAACATATACAGAATATAAAATTTTAGAATGGTTCTATAGTTACGAGACACAGTTTCGTATCTTACTTACAAATAACTATACGTAAAATGTTGACCTTAAACTTAATATTGTCAGCCTAAGGAACAAAAAACATGAATAATATCCTATGAGTAGAGCAAATATTTTTAATTAATTTCATTATAGTTTCATCAACTGCATTGTTCTCTCTTTAATCATTCCGAGAGCGCGAATGTATTATCATGATAAAAGTCTCTTACAATTTTCTTTATCGTGTATTCTACAAATTCCAGCTTTCCAAGATGAGATTTTAAATACCTGTTGAAACTTGCGTCGTCAAATGGTAAAAAGCTCCTCTCGAAAATACTAATGTGCGTACATGCAAGCAACGATTTAGAGATATTAAATAAATAATACATATGTATATCTCTAAAATTTGTCCCGACATCTTTCATTTTTCATCTCTTTAATCGTAAACTTTATGGGATATTCCGATTTAGACGATTATTTTTTATTGATGTTTGGTACGTGACAAAACAATGATATTGTATTTCGAATAGTTCATGTCAATATCACAATATAGCAAAATAGAGGTTATATTAGTTTTAAATAAATGGTGGCACAGATTGAACATCTTATGACACAAATGAATTATTTTAGTATTATTTTAAACTAATATAAGTTAGATATCGTCTGTACTATTATAAGTAATGTACATACAATATTTGTCAAAACGTCGGTCTTTGCGACTGTTTTTAATCTTAAAAGAGAAGAAATCGTAGGTAACGATATAATTCTAATTCAAACAACAGTCAATGTTATTCTGTATACGTGCAAAAGCGCAAGTTAATTGATGGTTTTCGAGAGAACTGTGCCACCAATTTGAAAAATACTAGTTTAGGCAGAATGCATTCAAACTTTTCGGCGTCATTATAATTAGCTTTAATTAGCTTACACCTTAAGTACTTCATAAGTATTAGGACACAATATGGAAAATGAGATGAACCTAATAAATTTCATTTCATTAAATTTTTTATTTTAATAACATCAGCAACATCAGATTAAAACCTTTGGAGTTATCGTTAGACTGCAGAAGTTTATGCAAGTGCATATTTTTATAGAATGCAAGTAGAAAAAACGAAAACCCGATAGAAATTTGTTCAAAAGACTATAAAAATGTGTTTTTTCTTTTCTTTCTTTTTTTTGTTTTACACTCTTTGCATAATGTAGATATTTTGCACATTTATGTCTAAATACATATGCAAAAACATATTACATCCTTATGTGACGTATTTATCCTATTATAATGATTTAGTTTATCGTAACTCTATAAAGTGCTAATAACAATAATATGTAATCAATGTTAAATATAGACTATGTTAAACTGTGTATTTGAAATTTCGTATGGTTGGTTAAGCGTCAGATGTAGTACCACGTGTTTCGAATTAAGATAGTTCGATTTGATTAATTTGCATCGTTACCTCCAACGTGAACTGTGTGGTGAGTAGGATGGAAATGTCTGAGAACTGTTCTTAAATTTTGTGAAATACAAATATTTGAAAAAACTGACGAGTCTTATATTTTACACGCAAACATCATCAATTAACAACAGCAAATTTGGACAAAGTGTTTGTAATTTATTATTAGACATAAATAGATATTAGATATTAAATATCTTTCTAGATATTCAATTGTTAAATATTTGACATTTTAAACATACATTAAATATATTTCAGATATATTTTCTTTATTTTTATGTATATATCTGCATATTTTATGTTTATAAACATCCGCAGTCTAGTTATTGTAATTGGTTTAAAATTTTATAATATAGAGCATCTGTATAATGTATATATATGGTATAAAAATGTCGTTAATTATAAATAATGCAATTAACGTTTTTTTTCTCGGGATTCTGATATTATCAGATTGTCCATCGTATTTGTTGTTCTGTGGTTTTATGTATTTCAAAAATAATAAATATTAATAAAAATTAATAATAAAAATATTTAATTCATTTAAAATATTCTCAATGAAGTGATCAAATCAAAGAATTGTGAATGCCAGTATAGAATTGTCGATTAATTGTTTTCTATAATTTTTGTAAATAACTTCTACAAATATTTTTTGCTTGTTCTGAATAATACATCATTCTAATCTAAATTTAAATCAACAAATTGCAGACTTCAATATACAATTTATTATTTTCCACGATTCCTGCATAAATAACATTTATAAATATTTTTCATATATTCTGAACTCGAAATGCATAATTAATCGGTTCCTTAATAATCTGGATCAATTACCACATGGTACATAAAATCAGTGAGTGTCCTACTACTTATGAATTGTTAAACCTGTGTACTGCTATCTCAATTTTATGTATATCATATACCTACATAAATATTTTAGGAACACATTTTTATCACCTATGCAATGAAAAGATCCAAAAATCGAATTTCGAATCGAAAGCTTTCTAAACTAGAATACCCTCATAATCTTCGATCAATCAAGATTATATATACCAACTGTTACCATCAACTCTCTTGATCCGAGTATGAATCGCGATAAAAAATTTCTCTCACTGTATTTTCAATATTTTCGACTATGTTTGTATCTGTATATATGTATATGTGCATTTGCTCTATGTACACACGAGGCAGAGAGAGCAAAGTGTAAGTGTGGCGGTTTTAATATATAATTGCTAGAATTATAGTGCAGGTATCACTCTGCTCCAGAACCCGTTTCCAACTATGTACTTTACAGAATAGACTTGTTCAAACAGCAGCACGGAGACGTTCAGCCTATTTCATGACAGTGTTATCATGCCAACTAGCTGACATAATTAAATAGAGATTCTGACACAAGTCAAGGTTGCTGCAAGTCACAATCTGACATCGACAAAGACGATCCTATTTTATATGAACTGTGATACTTTTCTCTGCCGCTTGAACAAGCGAGTGATTGTTTATATAATATAATATAATGATAATATTTATGTACAAGTTTTCTATAAAATCAGATACTGAAATGAATAGCGATGGATACAATATCATCTAGTTAAATGTACGTATCCATATTTATAGTAATTCAGAATATATTCTCACGTAAGTTGTCATACGCAAAAGAGAGGAAGATTCTGAAAAATTGTTTGGGAGATTATTTTGGCGAAAAATTAATTTTTCAATAAAAAATATATTATGTTAATTAATAATTAAATTGAGAATTATTTTAGCTATACTGTGTGAATACAAATATTTTTAGTTTTGTAGGTTCATATAAATTTTCTATTTATAATAATTAAAATAATTTTATTAACTACTTGACAATAGAAATTCAAGTTTAATTTCCAATATTTGTTTATTTATAATCACGCGATTATTTTTTGAGCTAACAATTCTATTCTTCGAAGATAAGTGCAATTTTTTTTATTTTGATACTTCAATATTCTGAAAATATAAAATTAAATCACAAATGTCGATTCCTAGTATTTATCTATCATATAATGACTTTACATATAATACAATTCAATAGAATTTTAGAAAAATTAAGATTGGATTTCTTAATTTAGATTTGATTAGTCTGTTATTTACATGCATTTATTTATAATCCCGTCTATGTTATATAATATCTAATGTATTATACTCATAATAAAGTTTCAAAATAATTATAGAATTATAAGCAATTATAATCCTCTAAAACGTTTTATCGCACTGATAATAAGATCACAAACCTCGAATATTACAAACATTGCGTTTGTAGTTTTATAAATTTCATGTAACAAATATTACATTGATACTGATACTTTCATTAAATGTATAAGTTTATCGATAAAATTTATTAACTAAACATACATTAAGAACAGAATCTTCATATATAAAATCATTCGTTATAATCTCCCAAAAATTTGTACATCTTCTTTGAAACGTCTTATATAGCGCAAAATAAACTATTTTTGCAATTATCATAGAAAAACAGTGTATGTTTCATTTTGTGTGCATCAAGTACAGAAATTCGTTCAATTTCGAAATAGTACACATATTCAAACAAAGTAAAATTATAAAAATGGTTAATCATAATGAATAATGAATAAGTTAATGAATAAGTGATGCATTAAAGATATTTTGTTGTCAAATTAAAATCAACGCCAATATGGTACATATACATACAGTATCTTTAATACATCACTTGGCACAGATTTTAACATTTCTACTGATAAATTAATTAGTAATAGCCCGTAATTATTTCTGTTTGACGATTATGAACGAAGGTAGATATTTACAGAAAGACAGCCTCTCTTCCGATAACTTTTTAATATGTTATCAGTGTCATCATCCTAGGTACTGTCGTGAAGGTTTTAGTTGGAGGTCACTGTTTATTAAAAAGTTATTATGAAAAAACGTTTACTCAAAAATACATAATTTTCTGGGCACCATTTGTATTTAGTAAAATGTATAAAAGTAAATTGAATGCTATTATTTATCTTTCTTATTTACCTTTACATATTGAAGTCTATGCTATTGATATTTCTTATAACTCCTACAGAACTGACTTTTTAAACTTTTTCAACAAAGATCAAACAAAAAAATCTAAGCTAATCCAACTCCTATTTCAATTTAAACAAAAATGAATAGATATGGAAAGTATGGTTTTTACGGGGTAGGAGTTCACAATACAATTTAGGATGGTGATTTTGACAATATATTAAAAGATTATCGAAATCGAAGATGGCTCCCTTTTTATAAATATTTATCTAAACGAGTATAAACGCTTGCTTTTGTATTACAATATAAAACACCAATATATGTTGCTCGAGTAATTGTACATGACTTACAATTTTCACATGCTTTTGAACACTTGGCAATCGAATTTATAAAACAATAATTTAATATGTTTCAACAAAGAAAGAAATGTCATGTAATCGTTTTTGTAAATAATACAGAAATACATTGACGACATGTGTTTATCAACAAAGGAGTAAAAGCAATATAAGAAAAAATCTCTTATACCAAATTATACGATGTAAACATATTTCAAGCTAGTTGCATTTGAAACAAAATTTTTAAGAAACGTAATCATGATCTTACTTACATAATATTCTCATAATTATATGTGTAATGTTTGGGATTTATATAACTGATTCCAATAACAACAATAGTACACTTCATCACAAACAGTTTTTCCTTTTTCTTATTTAATACTTTCTGTGAAATATTTAACGCGAGTATCTTGAAAGGGTGTAATGTGATTATAAAATTTAGTACAAACAGTGATCTGAATTAAGTTTTTCAATTTGCTCCGTGGTTTTTGGACGTAATATTCATGCTTTGGTCGGGAATACATCGTACAAGATAGTCACCAATTTCATTTTCTGTCAGCATTTTCTATTTTCGTTGAGATTAATTGAATACCAATCGATTGCACTTAAAGATTATATGCTATATATATGAACATAGTAATTCATCCTTATGTTCATAACACAGTATTGCTATAATCCATGTTACGTGAATATTGAGTAACTTATATCTCTTTTGGTTATATTTTTCCTTTCATTTTTATATGATGTGTGATTTGTGTATTATATGGATACAATAAAATATATTAATGATATTACAACTGTACAATGATGAACAATATTTCTACTGTATCTTAAATTAAAATTACGTAGGTAAATGCATCCTACATGCTAACAATGTGTCAAAAATTCATGACATGATAACGATGCTGCTCTTAAAGCAGATAAAAAAAGATAGAAAAAAAAGAAAAGAAAAAGTTATAAAAGGACTAGAATGCAATACTGACTAGAAATCTCACATCTTAAAGAACTTCCAGAGAAGCAATTTAAAATTCACTATAAAAGAGCATTTACTTTGCGCTAATAATAATTCTTCTTTTTTCTTTTTGCAATACATGAACATAAATTAAATATGAAATTTCATTATTTTGGACTTTTAAGCTTAATATTGTTTGTATGTAGGATACACATTTGTCCTGTATCACTACAAATTCTCATTACCTAAAAGGCCATTTAAGATTTTTTCTCATTGCCTGGGAAGATACCAGTGCCATACTTTGGAAGCGCTAGATTTTTTAAAATATATTTTTTCCCTTTTAGCTTTAATCTTCAATTGTGCCTTTTCATATGGAAATAATTAGAAAGTGTATTTATGATAAAAGTCATTGGTAACTAAGATATGCTAAAGTAAAAACTATCTTACATATCTGCAGCATTACATAAAAGAATATAATTAATACTATTTTGATAAAATCTGCTAAAAGAAAAAGTATTGTGCTTTAAATCATGTATCCACCAAATATATATAATATCTTTTAATAAAAATTATTATCTGTGATATATTTATTCAAATATTTAAATATGTCACAAATAAATATTTTTAAAAGTACTGCTGAGCCTAAATTATAATTTAAATAAATTTATAATCAATCAAAATAAGCTTATAAAAAGGAGAAATATAAATTATAACTGCTATATAGATCTTGTATTCGTAAGTGTTTTCCTTAAGATAAGAATATTGAATATTTGATTTCATTAAGGTTTTGATTTCATTCGTATAATGTACAATTATTTTATTAAGAAATATTTACCAATATTCATCAGTGGATACTCAGCTATATATAGTATGGTATTATATACTTTTTCATTTTTGGCAATAGCACTTCCAGACAGTGGCAGTAGGCACTTTGATGACAATAATAAGATAATAATGAATATAAAATGTTACAAGTTAATCCACCTTTGAGGCAGGTAAACCATTTCCAACAACCAGCTGCTCCTTGGGAAAGTCTAGAATTACGGTTACATGAAAACCCATATTTGCAGAGGCAATCACATACTCGCAAAAGGAAAACCAGCTAAATGCTGTTAAGAAAAATATTATAAGTTTTATACAGTGCAACTAAATTTTTTATATGTAGCGAATTATATGTATGTATCTCATAACCATGACTTATTTGTATTTTGATGCATTACTAAAGATTTTGTAAATACTTATATCTAAATTTTGTATATAATATCAATATTTGTAATTATTAGATTTCTTTAAAATATGTTTATTTTCTTACCGAGATCATGACACAGTAACCTATGCTTTAGAAAGAAAACGATAAGACCAACAGTACTAACAAGACTAGTTATAAAAAGTGCCTGTTTGTATTGAAGACTTCGTGCATTTGGAGTTACAAGACGACCCAATCTCACTTCTGCTAGCATATATGTTAAAGAACTGATCATAAAGATAATGAAGATTTTTTCATGCACATCTGAAAAGTAACATTTCTCGTTAAATCAATTTTTAGCTATAAGATGATTATATACATAATTTATGACATGTTATTAATAAATTCTAGTATTTTATCTTTTACACTTTAGTATACAAATAGTGTCTATTATATCTTACATTATTACTCACAATAATTTTCTCTGTTAGAAATATACGTAACTCCACATAGCGCTGCCACTTCTGCTATGCTTAACCAATAACATAGATTTAAAAGTCTAAATCCCATAATTTTGGAAGGTACATCTTCAACTGTTTTAAGTATTTTATAATAATATGAATGATATACAGTAGCAATAATTAGGCGAGGACCTATATGTAGAGCTATGCTTATGCGCCATAAATATCGTTGAGGAGATATACCAGTAATAGCTGAGATCGATGGAAGTACATTATAAACCTAAAATAAAAAATAGATAAATTAGGAGAGGTAATAAAATTTAATATATTGATCACAATCATAATAGATATGTAAATTCCATACCCTGCAGTGTGTTTCATGGATATCATCTTGTTGGAAGATATATGCTGTAACAAAACAGACTAAAAGTGTGACCAGAGGTAAAGATACTGTTGCCAAACACAGTTTCTTAAATGATATTGCCATATATATGGAACTTTTATTATTTCCCACATTGTTCAGTTCCATAGTGAAATTATCTAATATTTTGGCATTGACACATAAAATAAAAAGTAAGTTTAAAAGGATGCAAGATCTGAATTAATCTATATTAAAATCATTTCTCCTTTCAATTTTCATTAAAAAATTCAAAATGTTCTTTTAAAAATTTCATAATATGCCTGTAAATAGAAAACAAATTTTACATTAATGAAACAGCATACCACCAAGAAGCATACTGAAATGTAATCAATATTTTCAATACATACATGCAGATTATCATACATTACACAAAGCAAAGTTAACATTCCATTAACAATATTTAACAACTACTCTTAACACTAATATATCACATACAAATATATTTTAATCATAACAAAATTTGCTTGTAATCACATTATTTATGCATTTTAATAAACGTTTCAAACAAATATACTGCAGTAAGATTTATGAAATAAAACAAAAATAATTCTGGAAGACAATAAAAATGGTAATATGTCGGATTCTCTTTACAAATGTTACACACAAAATGATAAGTATATTTAGTTAATTACTCTATTTTCAGAATTGATTTCGCGGATAACCTACTTTTTCTATTTATAGCAAACAAAGGCACTGTCACGGGCCACGGATAACGCGTCGTTCGTGACATTTGCCTGGAGGCGATTTATTATATTTATGACTATGACACTCCTGCACGGAATCCGCAACAATGGTCAACTTTGTTCACGCGACCAATGATTTGATGAGTGATAGAAACTTCTTTGAATTTATTTGAAAGCTATTAATAATTTTACCAATCTTTCTTTCCTCTTTCTTTTTTTCTCTAGAGTGTATGAGAAGTTACTTCACTTAAATGGTTATATTTGTTCTATACAATAATGCACTTATATTATTTGACTTGCACTTTGACAGCGTACTTGTTAACTCATTTAGTGAGCACCTGTTAAGGTCCTATTCAAGTATTTATGATTTCTGGTTTGAAAAGATAGCCATGTATTCAAGTATATACATAAAGGATAAACAGCACATACAATGCACGATTAAATGAGATTTCAATGCAGCATTTGTGTCATTTATGTCACATTTTTTAATCAATAACAATTTATTTGAGTCAAGATTCCATCAATTGTAACTTGTTCATTCATATTCATTTATGTTTTTCATGCAGAAAATTGGGAGAATTTACCTTGTTCCTTATGTACAAACGTGTCGTCTGCTAGCCTGCGAATTTCTGTTCGAAAGGATGCCATCTATGATTTTTATAAATGCTTCTGGATGCTACTTTAAGCTAGCGCCAATTTTAAACTTTTTTATTCTTCAATTATATGAAAATATTATGTATATATATATAACCACATATATATTAAGATAATATATATTATAAATATATTATAAAAACGAATGTTAATAACGAAAATTAAGAAAGTATAGGGATATTATATACTGAAAAAATATAGAATAATTTTAATTTTATTAGAAGTATAATTACAAATATTGTAAATGAAAATTTATCTTGCTTGGTCTCTTTCATATGGTTCCTGTTCCATCTCGTATTCAATTTCGACCCTTGGGCGGGCTCTCTTTTGCGATTTCTGTTTCCTGACAACTAGTTTCTTTACTTTCTTACTGGTTGTAGGTACTAGATCCTATAATAACACGATAATTTTAAATGCAATCATATTATAAATAAGAATAAAAGTAAAAGATTATAATATTAATTACTTCAATATCGTTATTGTCAGATACAAAGTCGTCAGATAATTCGATCTCCTCTTTTTGTCCTGAATCACTGTCCTCGTCCTGTTAAGATGAAAATGGCGATGTAACACTCAGTAATTCATATTTAAACGAAGATAATACATATATTTATATCTAAATGAAGGGCAAATTACCATAGATACTTCTTCAATATCAAAATTATCATCCTCATCTTCGTCATCAGTTTCTGCTTCTATGAAATGAGGTGTATTTGCTTCTCTTTCTCTCTCTTTCTCATCTGCTTCTAATTCTAACTCTACTTCTTTCTCAATTTCTTGTTCCTTTTCTTCTTCTTCTTCACTCTCAGCCTCGCTTTCACCTTCAACTTCAACAGCTTCAACAGCTTTGTCAAACACTTTTTGTGGGAAATTGTAAATATCATTATACTGAAAGACAAATGACGATGAAGAAGAAAATTTAGATATTAAAATTTATATGTATATTTATAAAGAGAAAAATGTGTACCATGCCCTGTTTTAATCTTTCCATAAGTTGCTTTTCTATTGCAGTTTCTAATCTTGCAGCTATAAGAGCCTTTTCTTCTCTGCGCCTTTCTCTCCTTTCAATTTTTCTTTGAATTGGTACAATTTGTTTTTGTCTTCTCAATCTTATTCTCCTCATACGTAAGAGATATTGTGTAATTTTTATAAATCTTTGCTTGCATTTTGCTTTTATGAAACCAGGCCAATACAATAAATTTTCATTGATTTGCTGTATTGCTTTTTCAAAATTTCTGGAAAGCTTCACCCTTTCCCACGCATTCTTTGGGAAATGTATTCTATAACAAATAGAATGTACAATTAATAATAATATTAGACAGTTTTGAAAGAATATAACATCTAAGTTAAATCTTTACCTTTCTGCTGTTCTCATGTATAAGTAAATAATACCATTTTCTTCCCGAATTGTGGCATACTGACTGTTTGCAAGAGGGCAAGACGCTCTACTGCATAAACCCGTAAGATTATATTCATTGCGACAAAACCTCTGCGACTTTGTACTACAAAAGTAAAGAATAAATTATATCACACAAAACCATTACTCTGCTTTTTAAGTCATACATACTTCACTTTAAAAGAACAGAAGGATTTATTGATGACACTCCACACGACCTAAAACAATTTATCATTGTATAAAATATTAAAAATCAACATAAGCAGTTTTTAATGTACTCACATCGTCGTGCTGCATTTTGTTTTTATATTATTTTTATACTATATTTTATATATACTTTTATATTATTACGTTTTGTAAGGAGATATTGTAATAGTCATTTAAATGTTTACAAATTAAACATAAAAGAATACACGTGCATTCAAAGATTCTTGAACGATATAGGTTATACTTAGTTCACCGCATGTAATTCCTAATTCATAACTGATGGCGCTACAGACAATGTCTGCCTAGAGCAGACATTTTTAAATTTAAACTACAAAATTTCATTCATATAAATATGTATAAATTGAAATACATTACACAACCTTTGAATATATATATATATATATATATACATATGATATACATTAATGATACCAGTGATATAACAGACAAAATACAGATGTACAGTATGCGGTATTACAAGATTACGGGAACATTTTTTGACTCTTATTTTCGCAAGTACTATTTATAGTTATTTAGACATAGTTAATGATGTTAATTAACAAATCAACATTCTGGCTATTGATTTCCAATAGAATCCATGAATAAAAATAAAGGGATGTCGTCCTTAGTGTTTTCGAAAAGATAAAACCTAACATACTAATTAATACTATTATAATGGTTGATTTCCGATTATAAAATCTGCAATCTGGCAACGTTTTTTCAATGCGCTCGATTTTTAAAAATTCAGGTTGATTTCAAGATGCAGTACTCTTATTTTTACAGTAATGAAAATTTTTGCATTAATTAATATTATTATGAAGGTACATACAAATATAATGATTAATGAAATCCGCAAAAAGAGAAAAGTAAATTTAAAATATTTGCAAACATTTTTGTCGCATGCTTTATTGTTATGGATAAAGATGTAGATATGTATTTTTTACGTTTTAACAAAAGCATTAAGTAAAATTAAATTCAACTAAATATTATTGAAATAAATTTATTAGTCTTGCACTTAAATAACATTAATAATAATATAAAAATAAATTAGTCTTTTCACAATTTACAACATATTAATATATGAAGTATAACATAGAATTTAAATATTTTATGTATAATTGAACAGTATTAATATAATGTTATTCTCTTATATGATACTAGTATATGAAATACGATGTAGAATTGAAATATTTTGTGTATATAATTGAACAGAATTAATATAACGTTGATCGTACAGAATTAATAAATAATTTACATGTAGTTTATTAATAAATTATGAAAAACATTAAAGTTCATATATAATAAATAAATAATATAAAAAATGTATAACACTAATATAATAGAAATAATAAAATTTATATATATATATGTCGGGTTAGGGTTAACACTTGGGTTTGGGGCGTGTAAAGAATTTGCGCCAGGGTCGCTCATCGTCGGTGTACAATCGATGATATCTTTTATTGTCACAAATACAAGATAAACTACCGGTCTCGATACTCGAACGATAATGACAACGATCGTGGGGTCGGTATAGCGAATCCACGGCTCACGGGATAACTGATCTACTTTACTTCAAAGTCTAAGTCGAACTCCTCGTGATACAAGGATCGCTTGATTAACTCTTTACTAAGACGTAGATTATTCACTGATCATACAAACACACTAAGTATCTAACTAATGCGACTGTAAGAAAAAGAAGGACTTTTCGTCGCAACGACGCTGCAGAGGAAAACTATGGTGGGATGTGCCTAAGGGCACGAGGTCATCGGATTCGTCAAAGAAAACCTCCGCTCGGAGGGTGAGGGAAATAGACGTTGCTGTTAATTGGTTAATCTCCATGTTGGTGGTTAGAAAAGGATGCTAGCCGCTCTCGAGAGGGGGTTTCTAACGGGAAACGTCGTACGTGAGGAAAGCAGATCTCACGTATCTTGCCGCAATAGGTGACAGATATACGGGCTGATATAATAAAGACTGTTTGCCAATCTAAAGGACTTTAGTTAACCAGATCCTAAGATTTGTAACGGTTCCTCAGGCTATCTGAACATAAACTGCGAATGATGCGTTGGCATCTGGCGACCATCTCACCCAAAGAAAGGGGTTTGTGTGTGGCCGCTGGAATGTTTTATTGTCAAGCGCCGGTACGGTCAATTCTTTAAAGGAAAGCTATGTAACTTCATATCTCTGTTAGGTGAAACGTTCATCCCGTGGCCGTGGCTATACTCGGCGACCGGTCGTCGCCTCGAGCCCAAGCTCATTGTCTCAAGTTTCGAATGGCTGTGTTTGGGTTATTTCGTGAATGCTATTGAGGTTTTTCCAAGTAATTCCAACGGGTGGCCCCGTTGTCCTTTCATCTCCGACATATATATAGTTAACATTAATTTTGTTGCAATTTCATTTGCATGCTCTCTTTTGGGAATCCATGTAGATCCGAGTCAGTTGTAGCACAGATGAAGTATTTGCAGTTACTTACAAAATTCCACTGCTGAGAAAACAGGAGAGCATGGAGAATACTTATCTCGAATAAATTTGCCTCTACTATTTTTATTTCTTAACATGCGATTGAACAATTTCAAAGCATCTTCATGCGCGGAAAGTAATATTACGCAGAATCGCGTAAATATTTTCTTTATTTTAGGTCTTTTACTACATCCTATAAAAGTCTCCATCCTTTTTCTCAGGCGTCCAACTCGTTATTTTAATGCCTTGTTTTCTTTTACTATTGAGACTAGCTTTCTTTTAAGATTGTCCAAGTTCTTCTTTGTATTTTGTGGGGTGTTTTCATAGTTATGATCACGGAGAACTATTTCATACGCAGTTAGAGATTGGTCCTTCTCCATTGGATTTGCACTCGTTAGTGTATTATATGAGAAACAATTCTCATTAACTGCAATAAGAAATAATGTTTAGTATTGTATGTAGAGATTTTAGTCCTGGAATATTAACATTTTATATGACACGGCCATGCCAAGTTGGATCATTCATTAACATCTACTATAAATGATAAAATCTTGTTTTTTACAATAGTGCATCTAGGTAAAAAGATATATCCATACTTTAGACATTGTGTGTAATCAAAATAAGTAGTGTATTTGAAGCTTATTTCAACTTACGTACCTCTGCCACTTCTAGGAAAATCAGTGCATTTTATAGCAATAGTTGGTTCAAGAACGTTTTTAATTGTTGAAGATGATGCAAAGACACCTTCACTTTCATCTGAAAACAAAAATCATATATATATACACTAAATAAATATATATTACTATTAAATAAATATTAAACTACATTAATAAATTCCAAATTTAAGTACTAATTATATTTAATTTTATGTTAAATTAAATGTACATAAAAAGATATTTATTATATATAAGCTAACATTGAGAAACGAAGAAACTGTCATTTTTACATTTCATGAACAAAGATACAGTTTCTCACCTCTACAATTACTTTCCAGTACTGTGTTTCTCTGTGGTTCAGAGTTCTCTTCTTTTATAAAAATTATAGGCACAGCTTGAACATTACCTTCTTTCTTTTTTTGTTTTCCATGGATGAAATCCGCACGGACACCCGCCGTACTAGAGGGAAGAGCGGCGTGGTAGTGTCGGACTCCAACTGATCAAAACTTCCACGTTGACCGTCCCTCTTGCGATCGAGGAGTGCCCGGGAACTGCTGAGGCGACACACCGCCCCACTCCCCTGCGCACAACATTCTGTCCGTAAATGGCGCGGCGTGCTGCCATGTCACGTCGTGTTCTCTCCCAGGGGCCGTCCGGATCCCCAACCGGATTGCTTGGTGGCTCCCGGGTGCTGGAGGTCTAGCATGTAATTTCAGTCCCATTCGGGGGCCGCGACGGCCCTCGTGCGTCTCGTGTAGGCGCGTCCACGGGCACCGCCGCGCCCTCGTCGGCCGAACCTCTCGGGATGGGAAACCCGTTCCCTCACCCGCTTCGCCGTCTCCTTCCAAAGGCTACGGCCTTCCTGCCCTTCTCGCTCGTCAACAACGTTTCAAAAATTGCCGGCGGTGAGAGGTGGCATCCTATTTCCCCGGTGGCTGCCCACGCCAGGCAATGTTCTAGCATGTGCTGCGCCGAGTCCACACTTGTGTCGCAGTGGTAGCAAAGCGCGGTCGCCTCTTTCCCGATTCGGCGCAGATATTCCCCGAAGGACCCGTGTCCCGTGATCACCTGCGTCACCCTGTAGGTCAGGGGAGGTGCGCATCCGTCTAACCAAACGTCCCAGTTTGGGAGGACGGCCCCGAGGACCCTTAGCCCCGGCGCGCCCGTTTTTGTGTCGAGGCCGGCGCGCCATCTGTCGAGCAGCTCTCATCGAGCCCGCGCCTCCACGTCCGCGTCCACCGCGCCGACTCCACCCAGCAGACCCCGAGTGCGGAGATAAATCTCGCGACACCTCAGGGCCTGCAGCTCGAACGGGGGAAGCACCGCCGCTGCCGCCGCCGAAACTGTGCGAAAACCCCTCGCTATTCTGATGGCCACCGTTCTGTGCAGCCTCCTCATCGCTCGGAGACTGCAACTGTTGGCCATCAGGTCCCCTGCCCAGATCAGGGCCCCGTAGAGGAGCTTTGCTCGCACCACGCCGGCGTACAGCCTACGCACTCCGACACCGGGCCCGCCTAGCCAAGGCACCAAACGTCCTAAGGCGTTCGCCGTCGCCTCGACCGACGGATTAGACGCTTGAAGTGAGCGCCGAATGTCCAGTGGCTGTCGAGGGTCAGGCCCAAATATCTCATACTGGTCCCGACCCCGATTTCTGGCCCCACCAGCCTCAGGCGATAGTTCACCGGAGGCGTCCCGTAATCGGTCTTCCGGCAAAACCACATCGCCTCGGACTTCTCGGGGGATACCTCCAGCTCCAACTCTTTGATTGCGGCAACCGCGCAGGCCACCGCCAGTTCCGCTAGATGGACAGTCCTGTCCCATGTCGATCCCCATACTAGTACCAACGTGTCGTCGGCGTAGTCCGGGGGCATCGGTGCTCGAAGTACCGTGTCGTACGTGATGTCCCATAGCAGATGGCCCAGTACCGAATTCTGCGGGACACCACGGCACACCGCCCTCCCCATCATCCTTCCACCCCGCCCGGTGTAGACGATACTACGGTCCCGGAGGAAGGCCCGGACTACACCCCACAGATAAGCGGTCACTCGATGGAACTCGAGGGCCCGGCCTATCCAGTCCCAGGGGATGCTGTTGAAGACATCGACCACGTCTAGCGACACAGCCAACGCCACGTAACCCCGCCGCACGGCCCCCTCGACGAGGGTGCGGACACGGCCGATGGCATCGGCCGTAGACCGTCTCTTCCGGAAGCCAAACTGGCTGTCGTGTAGCCCGGGAGCACGTCGAGAAAAATGTGACTCGAGTCGGGCAGCCACGATCCTCTCCAACAGCTTGCCAGCCTGATCCAACAGGCACACAGGCCGGAAGGCGGAAGGCGGAAGGCGGAAGGCGGAAGGCGGAAAGCGAGTCCGGGAAACGTCCCGCCTTCGGCAACAGGACCATCCGCCCCTCCTTCCATAGGACACAGGGAATTCAGGCATCTGTCAAACAGAGTTCTCAGCCTTTGGGGCCAAGACTTCTTTCACACGCGGGCCGGAACCCCGTCGGGACCAGGAGCCTTCCGCGCTTCGATCTTCTCGACAGCCCCGGCCAGCTCATCCTCAGTGATCGCCGATTCCGGGCTCCAGCCACCCGCAGTTCCTCCTACGGCAGTCGTAGCTCCCGCTCTTCGTTTGTCCTGCCTTCCTCCTCATTCACCGCCCCCGGAAACAGGGCCCCGACGACTTCCTCCAGGAACTGAGGGCCCATGTTCTTCGTCGTGAGGGGCGCCCAAGGACGGAGTTTGTTCAGCACCAGTCTGTACAGGCGTCCCCAGGAATCGGAGTCGAGGGTGGCCAGAAGCTAATCCCAGGCTCGTCTCTTCGCCTCCTTGATGGCTCGCTGCAAAGGCCTCCGCGCTTCGCGGTAGGCGCCGTACAAATGAGCCACCGTGGCTTCATCCCCTCGTCGCCTACGCCGGGATCTGGTATACCGGCGCCGAGGGCGGATGCACGCCTCGCGGAGATGAGCAATCTCCTCAAACCACCAGAACACCGCCCGGGCGCGGCGCGGAGCTCCGGACCGCGGCATGCATGAATCGCAGATCACTTGCAAGTCGCGCCTCAGGCGGGCTGTCCCCGCCTCTGTTTCTTCATCCGCCAGGGACTCTGCCCAGGCGACGGCCATTGCGGCCGCAGTCATAAGATCCTCGTCGCGGTGGATCGCCGCCCACCGCGGGAAACTCCTTCTTCTTTTCCCCGATGAGCCTTCGGGCCCGCACGACCCGAACAAGCGGTCGCCTCCCGCGCCACCGACTGTCACGTCCATCACGATATAGAGGTGGCCCGCAGTCTCGAATATGAGACCACCCGTATCCGCTCTCCTCGGTCTAATCTCGGAGATGCCAAGGTCGGACAGCTTGATCTCTCTCCTGACCACCGACATCGCGTTCCTATACGTAAAACCGTAGCCATCCCTTACGGTGAGCGCCAACGCTACGCACCGTTGGGGGACGGGGAAGGCTAGGCATATTTGTTTTATGCGCGTCTCGCCCATCAGCGTTTCGCCCCTTCATCCTGTCGTTGTTCTTAACTCCCGCTCCCTCCGCGGGTTCTTTCCCCGTGTGGAGGGGCGCTGGTGGCCGGGCGGCCACCTGGGCGACCGTCCTCGCCTTTGGTCCCTTATAGTTACTGTTGCAATCCACCGTTCCGGATGCCGAGATCCCTGTTTGCCGCGATGACAATGGCAACGACGACGACGTCCATTCCTCGAATCTCACGTTCCTCGACGGTGCGTGAATCGTCGGAAGGGGTTGCGCTTCTGGCCTTCTACCCTTTCGTCTTGTTCCTCCCCTTCTTCTCGCGACGGCGACGAAACCTTCTGTCTCGTCGCTCGATGACTCGGCAGCCGAGCACGAGGTGCCTCTCGCCGGCCGCAGCCGTGGTGGCACAGTTTTTGCGGCAGTGTCAGTGGCCGGGGGGATCGCATCCTTATATGTTATTTCACGCCACCACTTCTCCAGCTTGCGGAGGAATAGAGCCTTGAGGCTCTTGAGAGGATCTCGTGGTCCCGGATCTCCGGGTCCTATCGGTCTCTTTCCTATTGCTATTTCCTCGCTTCCCGTCCGATCGGAACAGCAGAGACGGCGTGACGCCAGCCGCGAGTGTTGGAGAGGCGGGGGAAGGTGTCCCATGGTCGCTCTCGCTGGGGCCTCGGGGCCTTTCCTTTTGCCCCTTCTCGTTGTGGCGATCGCCCCCGCTTGTCCCACCCCCTCGCACCTATCCCGGTTAGTCGTTCCACCGTCTCCTGGAGACGACTGACCTCACTCTCCAGAGAGCACACCCTCTCTCGTAGATATGCGGCGTCCGCGTGTTCTTAACCGCTGTTCGATTCCACGTCCTTGTCGGTAGTTTCGGTTCCCTCGGATTCATCCATCCGCATGTCGTCATCGTCAACACCGCCGTCGCGGATGCGGAGGCGGCAGAGACCGGCCACCGTCGAGGCGGCAGCGGAGGTGTCCACTATACGCTGCTGGAGCTCAGCGCCTGACGCTTTCGTCCTCCGTGAGGCCAACCTTAACGCGACCTTCATGTTACTGGAGACGGATGCGATCCTTTCGACCTCCTCCATCTGCCTCATAATCTCCGCCCCGAGGTCAGCAGTCGTGACGCCCACCCTCGTCCGCGACAGCTCCGCCACCGTCTGCAACGGCCGGGGATCGGTGGCGGAGGCGGCCCCTGTGTCGGTGTCGGTGTCGGTGTCGGTGTCCGCCCCGCATCCCGCTTTCCTCCTCTTCTTCCTACTGGGAGCGGCCGATAGTGCGGGGCCCGAATCCCCCGCGGTCGTGCTACTCTGAGATCCTCTACGTCTGGCGCCCCCGCCAATGGCGGTGGCGGTGTGGTCTGTTTGTCCGGTAGTCCTCCTATATGTCCGCCTACCGGGCGCGCTCGTAATTGTCGAAGAGGAAGAGCATGACGACATTTCGTCGTCGGATCTCCCCCCTCCCCGGTCGCCGCGGCGCTGCAACAGCAGCCCATTACGAGAAGGTCCTGGGTTATTAATAGTTGTCTTATGACTATCCGGCATTTCCCGGGACCTCATCGGTTGTCTATCTTCTTCACCAGACGCTTGAATGCGTCCGGGGGCCTGGTGGTCCACCTCCGGACGGCCACGGTTGCTCAATGACGACGCAACGGGGCCCGCTTTACAACCCGCGGCTGCGCCGGTACTGGGGTATGCCTCCCCTGCACCGTAAACGTTATTCGTTATTCTCTTAGACATTTCCATTATTTCATTTAATGTGTGTTGGCCTAGTCGTCAACGGAAGTTCCAGTTCCGGTGCCACTCACTTTTTCGCAGCCCGCGCCGGACCAAGTCAGTCCAGTGACAGGGAGCCCCAATAGAAGGTGAGGTGAGTGGTCTTGACAGGTGTGGGCCCACCAACTTCTCCAAAATTCTCTGCGGCGAATCGACGAACTGATAGACGCTTAGGCACCGACCAGCTACCGCCTAGCTATAGGAGAATATCAGATCCATTGGGGTTTCCCAGGGCGTGGTCCTACACCCTGAGAACCCACACCTGCCTCGTGCTCCCCAGCTTGGACATTACCTAGAAAACATACAGCTGTGGATGTATCAATGAAAGTATCTATATGTAAAGCAACAGAAGAATTGTAGAAAATATGCATTGAAATACATTAATAATAAATTTCTCAATGTATATTTTCATAACGGATACTGCTTCTATAACTGTTATGAATAAACAGCTTTTTACTCCTGTAGCTTTTTCCAACAAAACGTCCCCCTGTTTTTTAAACTTTGCCTTCTCCATCAAAATTGTAGGGACAATTCCTGGTTTTAAACGTTTCCTATTGTTGTAATGCACTACAAAACTATCTTCAGGAAAGTGATCAGAACACAATAAACTACTATCTTTAGGCTTCCATCCTTCCAGGTCTATGAGTTTGACTCACTTTTTACACAATTCTTCATCTCGTGGAAATCTACGTATAATTGTATAGAAATTAAAACATAAAATATCATGATTATTGAAAATTGAATAGAGGTTATGTTATCTTTACGTACTTGTGTAATGTCGCACCTTTTTCATTATTGCTCAAATTTCCGCAAAATACACATTTGCCCATCATTAGAATTAAACAGGAAACCTTTGCTTGTATAAAACATTCGTACAAACATTACAGAGCACAAAATATAATGGCTATTGATCAAACATAAATAACAAGATGTTCAAAGTAATGTTAAAAACTTAAGTATATAAATAGATACATATATGTATAGGCACATGCATATAGTACCAGAGAAAAAATTTCACTTCTGACAGTACTTATAGACACAGCCACGACTTCGGACAACTTTTTTCATGTCAACACAAAATCATTTACGTGACGTCAATATGGGCATGTGAACAAATTAATGACGAAGAGCAAATGAGAGTGCCCACACCCGTCGCTCCCTCATACTTGAGTTCCATTTTTTCTTCTTATTTCTCTAGTTCTCCTCCTCTCTTCGAATTTCTCCTGCGTCATTCTTGCTAGCATAATTTTTCTGCACAAGGCCTGAAACCTTGCCCAGTCGTCTTCCTCCTTCATCACTAGCTCTATTAAATTTTCCGTTGTTAGTGGCGTGCCGATATAATTTTTTAATTCCATTCTCTCATATATCTACTTTGAGCAGTGGAAAAGCGCATCTTCAGTGTCATCGCCTTCACTATTGCAGTCTCAACATCTGGAGTAGTCCTCCTTATTAACCATTTGTCGATAGACATTAAAAATTCCATGCGCTGTCAGGATCTGTATGGTGAAGTGATTAATATTCCTCCTATATCTTTTAAATAAACATACATCCGCTACCAGATGCTTCGTCCAATTGTCTTCTCTGTAAAATCGCCACTCCTCCTTCCATTTCTCCATGATATACTCCTCCACTGCCATAATCCTATTTTGATAGATCGAGGCGGCCCCAGCTCCTGAACGGGTGTTGTATTGCTCCTGCTGATCCTTCTTTTTAATACGATATTTTTCGCCTTAGGTCTCGAACGTTCGTGATCCGGGTACGAATCCCGACGACCGTAGTCCGATTTTTCTTTCACGATACAAAAATGAGAAGAAAAGCAGCAGTACCCCAACAGCGACGTCATCTACACCAGCAGCAGCACTATCGCGACCATATGCACAACATCTCAGGGGAGTAAAGATCTAAATCCCCTATAAGGACGTCGGACTTCCCGCACACCTTTCCCAAGTGAGTTCCGAACCTTTTTCTGCAATCCGGCTTGATCCCAAGGTATCTCACCTCCTGTCTCATCGTCAGTAGGCATCCCTCGACGTTCATCACGATTACCTTGGAGATCCGTTTGCCCGTTAAGAATATCACCTCAGTCTTCTCACGAGCAATCCCTAATCCACAATCGGCACACCGCCATGAAATCACGCCCATCGTATCGGATAACTTCGTGGTCGCCTCTTTCTGCTTAGCCATGTCAAGTATGATCGCTAGGTCGTCGGCAAGTGCCACCGCATTCAGGTGAGGAATCGCCTTTAACGCTTTTAATAACCTGTTTCAAATCAGTTGCCCCAGTATTGATCCCTGAGGGACAGCCGCGTATACATTCCTCCTAACTGTTCCTGTTGTTCTTTTGACTATAATCCTTTTGTCCTCGAAATAATTTTCGTTTTTTGGGCATCCCTCTAACATCCACTTCCCTCAAGATTACGCTCCAATTGAGGGTATTAAACGCGTTCTTCACGTTGACTGCTACCAACACAGTTATCCTGCTTCTTCTTTGGCCCAGTTGGCAAGATCAACAACACGGCGCAAGGCGTCCACAGTACTTCTCCTCCTTCTGAACCCATACTGGTCTTCAAGATATAGGTCCAGCTCCAGACTTTCCTCGATCAGACCCTTAAACGTGTGTTCCCAGCCTTTACTTAGTGCTGGGAGCACGCCGATCGGCCGTAATGATGATAATGCTGAGTCCCTACCCGGTTTGGGAACGAGAACCACCCTCACCTCCTTCCATTTTGCCAGAATCTTGCCTTCAGCGTTCATCACGTTCAATGCCGTCAGTACTTCATGCGCTCTTTCTTCTATCAATACTCTAACCGCCGTTCCTCGTATACCATCTACACCGCCCGCCTTCTTTGGATTAATCTTCTTGCCGGCGTCCCGTAGGTCTTCCACTATAATCCTGCAGCCATCGTCATCAACATCATCACCTTCGCTCAGATTTCTAGACCTAGCGTTATTACTTGCCGTCGCCCTCGTCAGGAAGAGCTCGTCAACTATGTCACAGGCCCTATCCACATGGAGGCCTTCCGTCCTCGTTCTCCTACCCATCCTGGATATGATAGTCCTGTACGGCCTCCCCCATGGATCCCGATCCAGCATCGCACTGAATTCCTTCCTTTCCTTGGCGTTCCTGATCATCCTCGTCAACTTCTTCTTGTTCGCCTTAAATTCTTCGCTCAATCGGGCCGCGACGTTTGTGTCTCTAATCCAGGCTCTTTGAGCCTTTCTCCTGCTCTTCATCGTCATTCTTCTAAAATTGCCGATTTCGTCACTGCACCAATAGTTGATGCATCTCTTCTCTATCGGTGGATAAACCTTTTTTAATTCCAAGGCGCATGTCATCTCCAGTGCCTTCTGCAGACGATCACCATGTGCCTCCTCGTCCTTCTTATTGTCTTCCAATAAATTATTATAATTAACGTCAAATGCTAAAAGAAATTTTTTCATGTCCGTGTCCTTTGCTGAGTATTAAAAGTTCTCGGTATTACGCCTTGTCCTTGTAGTCTTAAAATTATGTAAAACGTAGCGGTGGTTTGATGCTGATTAGACTTTCGGCATCTTCCCACCGATATACCTCCTCGCAAGTCCCTTGCTCACGCTAGTTACGTCAATGAAACTTGTTTCCCCGTTTCTAGAGAACGTGTAATCCGCGCACGTCATCCTAATTGGTACAATTCCATTCTTCATTATCATATCCAGGAGGAAAGTTTACCCTGCGGTCATTCACCTGCGGTCATTCACCCTGCCACCCCACGCGGTAGCCTTTGAATTGAAGTCGCCGGCAATCATCATCGCTGGGTAACTCCTCTTAGCTACAAGTATCAATGTGTCCAGTTTGTTGACGTAGGAACTTGTAACGGCGCATGAGTAGAGGACAATTCAAATCGTGTTGTCGTTTTGCCTCGGAGTATCAAGTTCGTTGGGATATAAGTAATGTAAGAATAAATAGACTCCGGGCAAAACAATGTCGCCGCTACACACAACCGCCGAACAAAGACGAATTTGAATATTCCGACCCTCCCCCCCCCGACCAGTATAAATAAACCGACGCAACCGAAAAGAGTTTAGTATCTACGAGTTTTCTTTTGTTTAGTATCAACGAGCTATCTAAGTGTTATCGACGAGTATCTAGTGAGCATTTTATCGAGTATTAATTACCAATTACCTCTACAAACTGAACTGTTCCATGCTCACATTGGGGGAGCAATAACCCCTAATACAGAACACATCACCCACATTGATACCGACGATGCCATCTTTAGCGATCAATGTAGTGCCGTCAGCTTGTGTTCCCTTAAAGAGGATCACCAATAGCGACGCGTCGCCCCTGTCATCAACCAGTATGTCTGCTGGCGATATGGCTCCGTGATGAACACTATGTTAACTCTGGCTTCGCAAGCATGCTGATACATTAATTCTTGTGCAAGTCTGCATCTGCTCAAATTAATTATTAGTACCTTTATCTTGGACGTACTATGTTACTCCTTTTTCTATCCTTCATAGCCATGCCAAGGATTCAGTGACATGCCTCAGGTTTCTTTTATTTTCATTGGCGCAAATAGCGCACCTAAACTCCTTGGTGCACTGATTAATGGTGTGGTCCTTATCACCACACTGCCTGCACAGCTCCTTACCTGGGCTCACCGCCGTACACCTGGCAGCATTATGTCCCAATATGTGACATCTATAATATCTCACTATGTTGGACAGAACCTTGGCCGTCGCTATTGTCAGCCCTGTTTTAATTCTAATCGGCCTGTCTTTGGGTACGGTGCTCGCCGGCAGCACAACTATCGCCTGCTGCGTTCCTCATGGCGTCATTCTTAAGGACTTCACTTGTATACATTGGTCCTCTTTAATGTCTAATCCCGTTGCTATATCCTGGATTAGTTCTTCCCTTGTAGCTATCGGGTCTATATTTTTAATTTCGAGTGTTTCTCTGTTAGCCAGGGGAACTATCTGTCAGCGACCTCGCTCGCTGTTACTTTACTGGTGAGCTCGATTAGGATATGCCCGGCTCTGGTCTTCCTCACTACTGTCGTCTCCTTAACGGCGCTCTTCACCTTGACCACTTCCCTGTAGGAGTCAACCCAATCGGTGCCTTGTTTGACCTTAACGAGGATAGCCTCCCTTCTTCTTCTCGGCGTCATCTCTCTGGCTACTCTTACCGGAGTCCTGCCATTAAGACCTTCTGCGTCCATCGACCTCTTTATTCGGCTTCAGACTCTCCTTCGTCCCTCGACGCGCGTCCATTCAGATTCCTCATCTCTTAACACTTTCGCGTACGTCATCTCGTCCAGCCTTCTAGGTTTTTTGCTAAAGTTTGCCTTTTTCTCATCCAAGGGGGATATCCCTTTACGCTTAGCCAACTGACCAAACTCAGTCTGTTTGCCACCGATACCCTTCGTCGACTGACCTCATTCTGCTCCGTTGGAGTCATCTGCGTCGCAACCGTTCTACTGTCACGTCGTTCACCATCCGTCTCTGCGTTGGAGTCGGTCCATTCCCTCACTTCCTTAATCTCCTGCGCGCTCTCACAGCTTAATTTATTAAGTGTAGAATCCCCCTTGCTCAATGCTGTCATTCTTCTTACCATCCTATCCATATTAAGAGTTAATATTTCATTAGCCCTCTCACGTTTCCGAGGTCCTCTTCCCTCGTCAGCGGTCGACCCTTCCTCCGCCTCTCGATCTCTTCTGGGTCCAGCCTCTACCTTCTACGACATCATTCTCTTCTCATCGTGCTCTATCTTCATACAGAAATCGACCATTCTCCAGAGTGCGGATGAACTACTGTCTCCTCAAGTGTCCTACCGACACCATCTCCCTCCAATACTTTTAATTGGTCCCCAGTCGCATTTATCGAAAGAGAGGCGGCCCTGAGACCTACCATCCTCTCCTCGTTCCTCGCCCAGTCTCTGGATGATCGTCGGGGCGAGCCTGGGGAGGCACCACCCGCAACACCCCCACCCCGCGCTGATAACAATCCACTTTCTTGGACGGCGCGATGTGCGGTTATGTCACATCGTGCCCCACCCTCTGTGTAGCTGTGCAAGATTGCCTGATTCTCCAACCAGGCATTCTGGTAACACCGCGCTGCTGATATCGGCCAGCGTCTAATGATCTTACCTATGAGGTTGGCCGAACTCGCCTTGCTACGGTCTCTGCTCCGTCCTTGCCTATCGATCCTCTCTGGATGGTACCTTCGCTGCCTTTTCAGAGCATCATCTGCTTACAGAAGGAGGCAATTGCCCTTCTGCCACTCTCGCTCGTCAGTAATGCTCTAAGCACCGCCAGCAGCGAGAGGTTCACTCCTATTTCCGCGGTGAGAGCGTGACGCGGTATTGCCCACGCCGGACAGTACTCCAGCGTATGCTGCGCCGAGTCCACTCCTTTGTCACAATGATGATACCTTGTGGTTCCCTACTCCCCGATTCGATGCAGGTACTCATCGAAACATCCATGTCCGGATGGATGACCTCGACGACTCTAAGTCCGGGCGCGCCCGCTCTCTTATCGAGATTATCGCACCAACTCTCGAGCAGGTTCTGTCGCGCCTTAACTCTAACGTCGGTATTTGCAGGGTCAACCCCACCCAACAGATCCCGCGTGCGGAGATATATCTCATGGCACCTCAGGGCTTGCAGTTCGAACGGGGGAAACCCAGAGAGCACTGCCGCTAACATGCGATGATGCGGAATCCTCTCGCCATTCTGATGGCCATTGTCCTATACAACTCCCTGACCGGCAGGAGGTTGCGACGGTTGGCCTTCAAGTCCGCCGCCTAGATCGGAGCCCCATAAAGGAGTTTCCTTGGCGGTACCAGGTACTTGAAGTGGGTACCGAAGGTCCAGTGTCGAAGATGAGACCCAGATATTTCATTTGGGATCCCACCTCGACCTTCACTCCCCCCAGTCTCAGGTGGTACGCCACTGGAGGCGTCCCGTGATCTGCTAGTGTCATCTGCGTAACACGTCAGTGCCTAGTCCGGGGGCATTGTAGCACCGCGTCGTACGCGAGATCCCAGAGGAGTGGTCCTAAGACAGACCCCTGCGGGACCCCACGGTTCACGGCCCTTTTAATCACCTCTTCGTCCCTGCCGGTATAGATGATACTCCGCTCCCGAACATGTGCCCGAAATACGCCTTGCCTTGGGAGGCACCCGGTAATCAATAAAATTAGGAATCTGCCATGTTTGGTTGCAATTGAACATATACAAGTACCTATGTATTTAAGTTTAAAGTTAGGGGTCTGCCCTATCTGGTAGCACACTACCATAGACAAGAATCTATTGAGTTCCACGCTGCAAGAACCTATTTGATTGTACGTTTCTACGGAAAAGTTCATATCTACTTTTCTGTCCGAGATAGATAAGTATGAGAATAACAAAATCGCGCAATAATGAAACTGATTGTTGCCTAAGAAAGAGAAATAACTGTTTAT
This sequence comes from Bombus sonorus, assembly GCA_029958995.1. NCBI lineage: Eukaryota > Metazoa > Arthropoda > Insecta > Hymenoptera > Apidae > Bombus > Bombus sonorus. Next base: position 2,922,916 of record JARWAU010000008.1, on the reverse strand, counting down.
TATATATATATATTTTTTTTTTAGAGAAGAAAAGAGAATATTCCCTTTCTAACGATAATGAATCAGTAGAATGATACAATAATATTTATATTTGTCTATACACCTTGTCAACTGATATGAATATTTCTTCATCGTCTCATGGAACCACATATTCTTCTTCCTTAGTGACTTTACGATGGTGTTTGTTGAGAAAAATTCAATAATCTTACATATGAGGTCATTTATTGTTGTAAAATGTTCGTCAGTTCCTACGGAAGTAAGTGAAACAATGTCGCTAACTATCGGTTATTACCGGTTGTAAATAAATATCGAATTTCTTATCATCCATAGTGCTTCTCAAATTACCAAACATTGAATTGTGAAAACTCACTTTATTTAACACATTTTAGTCGAACAAAAGGTAGATGTTAAAAATATCTATCAAAGCATGGTACATGTTAAGGTTAATTAATTCACTGAGCCATAAATAAATAAGAACCATTCAAAAACGTACTATTTTCAATTGTCAATTATTTATGTAAGATTAAGAATGCGAAGTTGAGATTTTATGAAAATGTAATTTTTGTCATTCTGAGAAGTGTGCAAAACGTCATCCCCAAATGTTTATTAGTTTTTGCAAAAAAAGCTATTTAACAAGTAAAAAGGAACCTTCGTAGCCTTTCATTTCTACAATTTTCAGAAATCGCATAGTAACTGACACTTTTTGTTCCTGAAGCTTTAAGTTTTTCTTTATTGAGTTATCCCAAATTTAAAAATAGCGTCTCATTTTGATCATTAGTTGCTGATATAGATAGAATGCCGATTACTCAAAACCCACGGAACCAATTCTCTGCGTTACTCATCGATCTCTGACCGAACTGTTACGCTTCCCACCACGCGATGGAATCATACTTCACGGACATATCTTAACTTTATTAATTTTTGATTCAATATGAATGATAAATGGATATGAATGAATTGGTGAATGCATGTTTCAAAGAAGAAGAAAGTCCAACCTCTATGTTACGTTCATATCAGGTAGCGACAGACCCTGAGGTGACGGCGCGCCGACTTTCGAGTGTTCAACTAATGGTTCGCAGGCAATAAAATAAAAAAGTGCGTAAAGTTTAAGAAAAGGAAAGAAGTATGCTAAAGAAGGAATCGCCTCTACGGTTTTGGTGAAATGGACGGGGGGCGAAGGAAAAAATCTGGAGGATCAAGGCCTTGGGATCCACTGGAGAATCTCAAGGCCCTATTCCTCCGTAAGATTGAAGAGTTCCGCCGGGAGATCCTGGGGGATCGCCAACAACTTCTCGAGCACGGAGATATCCCTCGCGATCGACGGCCAAATCGTCGGCTGACGAGGGGGAATTCATCCTAGTGGAGAGCAGGCAGAGAAGGCAGAGGAGAAGATCGGTCACGTCCCCACTAGCGGCGCCGATTAGAGGTGCGAAGGATGTTGGTACACTCTTTCAGGATCATTCGTTAACGTATAGGGTCACGCAGATGCTCACAGGACACGGATGCTTCGGGGAGTACCTGCATCGGATCAGAAAGGAGACAACTAGGCGACACCATCACTGCGGTGGTGGAGTGGACTCGGCCTAGCACAGGTTGAAGCATTCGGTCGCGCGTCGCGCCCTCACCGCGGAAATAGGACTGGATTTCTCGCCACCTGTGGTGCTTAGAGCACTGCTGGCGAACGGGAATGCCAGAAAGGCGATGACCTCCTTCTGCAAGCAAGTAATGAGATGGAAGGAGACCGCAGAAAGAAGGAAAGAGGGTGCGAAGCTGCCACTCAGAGAGGTTAGAAAGAGGGAGGCGGGGCGGAGGCCGTGGGCGTGCACTGTCCAGACGGACTCGGACTGCCCTGTCATCTGGTGGCTTATAAAAAAAAAAAGAAGAAAGTTTATTTATGTGGCTCATTGCTGCTGTCCTCCATAGTGGTATTCCGTATTCAAAATTGGTTTTATTATCGTTTTGTAAATTTTTAGTTTATTTTCTACGTTGAGTTTAGAATTTTGACTAGTTAACTAGGAGATCTGTGTTCTTTTTATCCATATTTTGTCTATTATTGATTTAATATGATGCTTCCATGTACGTTGTGAGTGCTTTGTTTGTGGTGTGTGCGTGCCATTCAATTGAATATTTGGTGGTTTTCATTTTCATAATGTAGGTGTAATATCGTTGTATTTACTGGAGTTTGCTTTTATTTGTTTATCTTGCAACTATTTTTCTATTTTTGTGATATACTCTTGTAATAATGTGACTGCTGTTTCTGGATTAGTGTGCTTGACTAGTACAACCGTATCGTTCGCGAATGTCAGTATTTTGCTGTTGGTAGTTATCGGTACGTTGGCCGTGTGTAGTGTACATAATATTGGTCCTAAGACGCTTCCTTGCGGTATCTTTGCCTTCGTGTCTTTAACTTCAGAGTATGTGTCCATTATTGTTACTACAATGATTTGAGTAAGTGGTAGATTTGTTCTGGGGAATGCTTTTTGATTGTTTGTAAAAGGCTTTCGTGGTTCACTCTGTCAAATGGTTTCTCGATGTCCACGAAGAGGGCTGCACAGTATTGGTTCTGTGGCGGCCCTCGACAGCAAATACTATCGGACGACGATAGCACAGTGGTTAGCGCCTTTGGTTACGAACATTCGCATCCCGGCTTCTTCTCATCCCGGCGCCGTAGTCCGATTTTTCTTCCATGCATTTAAATTCGAAGAAATGCAGCAGTACCCCAGCAGCGATATCTACACCAGCAACTACAACTATCACGGCCTATTCACCTCAGTTCTTTTCTAGTGCGAGTAAAATTTCACTGACGAGCTTGTGTGCATTTTCTCTGTTGTGGATTGTTTGTTTCTGATTTGGTATTAATTTTTCTTTTTGTATTATTGGTTTTAGGCGGTCGTATATTGTTTCTTCTAATATTTTGGAAAACACAGGAAGTAGTGATATTGGCCTGTAAGATACAGTTTGGTGTGGATCTTTGCCTGGCTTAGGTAACATTATGATGTGTGCTAGTTTCCATAGAATAGGAAAGTATTGGATTCTTAAAATTGCATCAAATATTATTGTCATTAATCGTATTGGTTTTGGGGGATGCTTTTTAAAGATTTTACCATTGATTAGGTCGAATCCTGATGCTATATTGTTTTTTATTTCCTTGATTATGTTTCTAACTTTTTGAGCGGTTGTACTAGGTATGGTGTAGAGTTTGTCAGTTGAGGTACTAGTATTTTGCGCATCTACGTCTGAATGACATTTGGATTTACTGTTGTTAATATTATATGGGGAAAATGTGTTACAAAGGTGGTTGGAAAATTCTTCAGCTTACTCTTCGTTACTTCTGGTCCACGTGTTGTCTGTTTTTCTGATTGCTGGGATTAGTTTTTGTTGAAGTGGTCACCACTTCTAAGAAAACTCTACACCTGATTTTTAGTTTTCTCAAGTACTGAAGCCATCGACAGCGCATAGACAAAAGACTGCGTCGAAGGCAAACCATAAACGGTACACATGTGTCGCGTAATTTTTAAAGTGAATACAAAAGATTCGGTATAAAATCGAGTTTATTTGTCACAGTTAGGTTTTTTATTACAAAAGATCGCAAGAAGAACTGTTCGGACCTGTCTCGTACCATTAAGGAAGAAAGCTCGGTGTGGGTGTGCCCTTTTGAACTCAGAACGCGGATTCATCGTCCACACTTTTCAGTAGAAAATTGAGGGTAATGATCCGTGATGCCCATTGGTTAATAAATGAAGTTGTAAAGACAAAGAAAACCAGATATGGGCGTCCTTGTTCATGGGAAAAGTCTGTTATCTCGCCAGACACCCGCTTTCTCCGTAATAGTTAAGAGCGTGCAACAAACATGAGGACCACCTGTAAACCGAAAATGTTTATGTGAAGAGAAATGAAACTGAACAGATGGTTCGGTATTAGTTTTTCTTTTCCTATTGTTGGTTTTAAGCGGTTATATATTATTTTCTCTAATAATTTGGAAAACGCAGGTAGTAATGATATCGGCCTGTAGGAAGCGGTTAAATGTGGGTTTTTGTTTGGTTTGGGTAACATTACTATCTGTGCTATTTTCCATAGTGTAGGAAAGTACTGTATTCTTAGAATTGCGTTAAATATTATCGTTGTTAATCTTATTGCCTTTGGGGGAAGGTTTTTTAAGATTTTCCCATTGATCAAGTCAAATCCTGATGCTTTACTTGTCTTTGTTGCCTCAATTAAGTTCGTAACTCCTTGCGCTGTTGTGCCAAGTATGGTGCAGCGTTTATCATTATCATTGTGTTGCTGGCATTTTCCACTTCTTCCTTTGTTTGCCATCCAGGGATGCTGTTATTAATTTCATACGGCGAAAATATATTTTGTAGGTGCTTTGAGAATTCTTCTGCCTGTTCTTCGTTGGTTCTGGCCCATGTGTTGTCCATTTTCCTGATTGCTGGGATTGTTTTTATTGTTTTCTTAATTTTGTTAGTGACTTTCCATAGGGAGTAGTCGGTATTCTCATGCGCGGATAGTGATTCGATGAATTTTGAGAATTCGTTATTATGATGTTCCCTTATTTTATTCTTTAGTTCCTTTGCCAGTTTATTTAGGTTTTTCTTGTTTTCTCGTGTTCTCTGTTTTTGCCATTTTGCTTTCGCTTTTCTTTTTTCCCTGATTTTGTCTAGGATGTCCTGCGGAATAATTTTTGATTGCCTGCTATTTGTTTCATAGGTGGTGGTTGCCCACGCTGCTTCCTGTATTATTTCTGTCAAAGTTGCTACTGCCTGCTCAATGCGTTCAGGTGTTTTCAACGGGATATTGCAGTTGATTTTGTTTTCGATTAGCTCTTTGAAAGTTTGCCAATTGGTGGTTTTATTGCAAAGCGACTCTGACTTGTTATAAAGTAGTGGTTTGCTTGTATATTCTATTATAATTGGTGTATGGTCGGAGTTAAGTTCGAGGCTGGTTGCTATTTTTAATTTGCTTACATTTAGCCCTTTTGTTACTGCAAAATCCAACAGGTCAGGTATTTTATTGAGGTCTGTCAGCCAGTGCGTTGGTTTTCCTGTAGATAGTACGTTGAGGTTACTGCTTCTGATGTATTTTTCTAATGTTCTACCTCTCGGCGTGCTAATTCTCGAACCCCATAATGTGTGCTTTGCATTAAAGTCTCCTGCCGCTATATATTTGTCGCCTAAGGATTGGAAGTACTCTTCCCATTTTTTTAGTGTCATTTTGTGTCTCGGAGGTACATATACTGCTGACATCTGGAAGTAATTGTCATTGGTTTGTATTGTGACAGTGGTCGCTTGTAGGTGTTCTTGATTTGTTTGGCTATGTAAGTGATGCTTGATGTCATTTTTTATTATTACTGCAGTTCCTCCATGTGCTTTACCTGAGGGATGTTTGGTATCGTATATGATGTAGTACGGTATTTTCATGTAGTTTTTCAGAGTGAAATGTGTTTCTGAGACAAGTAGTATATCAATATTATTTTTATACAAAAATATTTTAGTTTTGTGGGCTCGCTGTTGCAAGCCATTGGAGTTCCAGACTGCTATTTTCAAAATGTCCATCTCTATTTTTTACTTAGCAAGTTAGTGAGTAGTTGTAACATGATTATTGTTTGTTGTGCTTGTTGTTTTATTATTGTGTTTAGCTCATTTACCATTTTTCCTAACATTTCCATACCTTTAATGGATTGTTTGAGCATTTCTTTGATGTCTGTAACGTCTTCGATGTTATTGTTTTGATTCTGATTGTTTGCAAGCGTTGCTTTGCTAATGTTTTTAGTTACTTGTGCGTAGCTTCGGTTACCTTGGGGATCTATGTTTCTGTTTATAGCGTTTAGTTCGTATTGTGCTTTCAATGTTGTTTCATTATCCGTTATACTTTGTTGTGGTTGATGGTTATTGTATGATCTGTTGCGAAGTGGAGGAAACAGTTTACGTTGTATTTGTTTCCTTATTTCACATCCTTTGTAGCTGGCTGGGTGGTTTCCGTTACAATTATAGCATTTAACTTCTCCTATTTTTCCTGTGTATGGGCAGTGTATTGTTAGGTGATTTTTTGCACATTTAACACATGCCGGGCTTCTGTTGCAGTAATTTTTTGTGTGTCCGTATTGTTGACACCGCATGCATTGTGGTATATCTTTTTTGTAGCGTGGTGGTTCCACTGTTACAATTGTATTTAGTATTTTTTTGATTTCGTAAATTTCCTTGTTATTGGTTCTGGGTTCAAGTTCTATTAAGAATAATGGCAATGGTTGCTTCGTATCGTATCTTGTCATATTGTTTATTGCTCTTGTTTCATGGCAAATTTTTCCTAATTCTTCGCTTAATTTTTTTGTGTTAGTTTTTGGATGTAAACCTCTTATAACTATTTTATAGCTCCTTTCTGTTTTGAGTTGGTACGTGTGGTATATAGCATTTTTTTCCTTTAGTTCATTTATCACTTTCCTGTAAACTTCTGGTGTGTTTGTTTGAATTTTTACTTGTTCTAATTTTGTTTGTTTTATTGTGTAGTTATCCTTCCCGACTACATTGTTTAGTTGATCCATAAGCGGGTCTATTATTTGAGCCTCAACAAATATTGGTGGTGGTTTTGATATGTAAGGTGATCTATTTGTGGTTTTGATTGTCGGATCATTGTCTATTTCTTCCGTTAGTGAGCTGAAGGAGTTTCTTAAAGGTAATTCTTGCAGCCATCGCTGCTTTTCTGTACCTGGGTTTCCTGCAGCATTTGTGCCTAGAATTATTTTACGTTTTTTGCTAGTCTTTGCTAGCTTCCAGTTTTCGTCCTGGTAACTTATTTCGTTTTCGTGCCTGCACTCCTCCTGTCTCCACTGCTCTTCCATTTCTTCTGTTTCCATATCGTTTTGGTTGTTATTATTTTGCTGTTGTTGCTGTAAGCTTGGTAAATCTGACGACCGTTTTATAAAATATTTTTCTCCTTTGGTTGCAATCTTGATTGTTGATAACTGCTGCTGCATTGTTTGTCACTATCACTATTCGTAGCACTTCTCTGAATCACTTGACTGGAGCACACGTTTGCTTACACACATCTGTTCGCCTCGGTTGCCCGAGCGACACTGCCTTCGACAAGATGGCCACCAAATGTTTAAACACCTTACTGCGGACCCTCATAAATTTTATGGACCCATCATAAATTTTAGCATTTTTTATAGTTAAGGTCCTTAAGACTACACAAGTATCTTTTAAGTTGACACATTCATTTGAGTTATTGTCCATTGCAAGAAAACACGGGAAAGTGGGTCTCCCATGTACATCACCACCCATGAGCTACCTTTGATTGGTGGCAGCCAGCACCCATCCTTATCCATCAGCCTTTTTCTTATCCAATTGGCAACAATAACCGTTGCTCTCACTTTCCTAACCAAAATTGCCATCAACGAATCCGCTGGTTCCGTGCTTTAGTCACACCCATCACTAATTTTCATTCGCGACAGCACCATTACCGAATGACAGTAGTTTTTCAATCACCGATCGGTTAACATCTTGACTTACTAGTGATTTTCTTCGCGTATACTAAATAGTGCAAATAAATCAACTAAACATAATACCACTAGTGTGTCTTATGTTTTACGGGATCATACCTTAGCGTCGACTTATCGCCATACTGAACCCGAGTCCCCTAGGACCATAGGGGTTGGGGTTACGTCCAACCAGCGCGCAAGGTACCCAGTACCTTGCTACCTGTATTAATTAAGCCTGCAGGAGCTGTCACTCATCTCAGGTCGAATGGGGCGTTTTCTAAGCTCTGCCGTCTCTCCAGGACGGTTCCGGAGTAGTTGGTACGCTGCTCACCCGCCGACGAACCGTTCAGGAGTGGTGGGGGGGGGGCAGCCGCACTCCATAAACGGCCGTCTTGCCAGCATCTTGGCATCAACCACTGCCACCACGAGTCCAAATCCGAACTGGTCGAGCAGAGTGGGCGCTACTCGCTCCAGACTCACACTCGACCCCCGTGGTACCATTCTAAGTCATTGGTCGGACTATCGTGTGGATGTACGGCCACGTCACTGCCGGCTCGGCGACCTGCTAGCTCTGCTCAGCAAACCCAGATGGGATTCACGTAAGCGGGGGCCTGAAAGTACTTTTGTACCCGGAACTTATCCCGACGGTCCCACGCTTGGCATCAAGATCGTGGGTGCGCTACTACCCAAGGCCACGTAGAGAGAGCATAACCGCGGTCAAGCATATTACATTCTCGGCGACCTTCCCTGCGGTGTACATAGAGGACTCACGTAAGCGGGACGCTTGTCCCGACGGTCCTCCCTGGCTGCGAGAACGTGCGTTTGCCAGCCTCCATAGACTCACATAAGTGAGTCCTCTCTGTGGAGAACATAATACCACTATGCATCTTCAATTCACCTCCACCTTGAGCATTAATAGCGTTCACGGTTCACGATATCAACCGATCAGTTGCAACCTGACTGATCGCCAATTAGTTGAGAATTTACATTAGTAGTATCAGAATCATACCAATTAAAACTCCACTATGACTTTCCTAAACGCTTAACAGGAGTGCCTCGGGACCTCTTACGAATTACAGCCAATGTACTCCAGCGTGTCTTATCCCATTTTTATAAGAGCCAATCCCACAAGTTTACTTGGACATTAGGAGAGACCATTACTCCTAACATCACCCCTCCCTGGGTTATCGTATAAGTCCGTGGAGGCCCCAGTGCCCGCCCGGTATGATGACCCTTTTGTCGGTTAGGCCCAAATGTAATAGGCCCATCGTCCTACCATCCAAGGAGGGGGAGTACGGCTCTAGGACGCCCGCTCGCTTCTCTCTCTCCCTTTCTGCCTGCTCCGTTGTAGACATAATTTGATCGCAATAGGAGCGGACAGCATTGTACTCTTGTTGTCCTCACGGCATCGCCTGCACGATCACCGAAAGGGCTAAGCTTTCGCCGATGACGAAACGTAGACGATGGCGCGGGACAAAACCTCAGCGTGTGCTACGCCGTGTCCTTGCTCTTCCCACAGTTTTGACAGGTATCCGTCATTTGATCTATATGTAATCGGGAGTCCGCCATGGCTCCTCCAAGCCTCCCACCTTGGGAAAACCGCTTCCATTGCTAGGTGCCCTACATTTTCATCGGTCAGCCGGAACAGCCATCGGTCCCACGACTCCACTCCCCCCTCCAACCGAACGTCTCGAGCCGCTTATGCGGCAGCTTTTCCACCCGAGTCCCCTGCACTTAGGCGTTTATATTTACACCTATGTGACAATGCCTGGAACTCAAAGGAAGGAGAAGCCGGCAGAACAGTCGCCGACACATAGGATACCGTCCGGTACCCGATTACGATTCTAATAGCCGCCAGATCGCATGCCCATACTGGGCCCCAGACAAGACTCGGGTCCTGACGACACCCTCGTACAGTCGGCATACCGCGACTCTAGCTCTGCCGATGTTCGGCAGCAGACCGCATTGGCTGGAGATCAAAGTGCGGCCTGATGGTCCATTGGCTGTCAATGATGAGTCACAGATATTTTATCTGAGATCCCACCTCGACAGCCTCACTAGCTATGCTTATGCTCATATCAGGCGGAGGAGTCCGACTTGGCCGGGGAGACTCTTGAGCCCAGTCTGTGTGTGGCCCGCACCACGCAAGCCGCTGCGACCTCTTCTAGACGTAATGTGCTGTACCATCCACGCCCTTTGGCCATGACCAGTGTCATCCGCGTAACACATCATGGCCATGCCTGGAAGTATCTCGTTTTACGCGATGATCCACGGGATCGGTCCCAGAACCGAGCCCTGCGGGACACCGCGCTTGGCGGGTCGCCATTCTTGCCCTTCCCTGCCGATATACGCGACCCACCTATCGTTAAGGTAGGCCCAACAAGATACAATAGTAGGGCACTTCGAAAAACTCCAAAGCCTACATTATTTTTGTCCTATGACATGTTGTTGAATGCGTTGACGACATCCAAAGATATTGCTAACGCCATACCATCCTGGGAATTCTCCACGCAATTCTTCATGCAATTTCCAACTCCGTCCAAGAACTCGAACGCAGCCTGCCTGCGATGAGACGTGTACACCCACCACGAGCATTCCTGCTCACTCGAGCGCAACGTATTCGTTGACGCGTTCTCGCGGAACCTCAGAGGCGGGCATACCTAGCGTTGATATCCACATCATGGCGATCGAGCCGTTTATGTCTCCAGCCCAATCGGGGACATCTAGGACCCGCTATGACTCGGCTACCACCGTGCTTTCCCGGATGGTTTGAAAGAATAGGTCTTGCACCCACCTCGACCGTCCTAGATTAGTTCGAAGGAGGCGCATATTGTATCTAGTTTCCTAGATCCATGGCCTCCTCCACGCCAATCTTTTTTCTCGTAGAGTTAAGAACAGAGATTCCCGTCCTTCTCCCGAAATGCGCCGAACCTCTTTCGCAGGCCCATCAGACGGCTCCTCTGCCATGACAGTCCCGCGAATGTCTCCTTTCTTTCTCTTCCTTGGTGGGAAAAGAAATTTTAGGGCAGCGGCAGGGCACCCCCTTGCTCGCTAGGCAGAGCCACCGCACCTATAACATAAGTGCCCCCAGTTCTCCTTCAGGTGCATGTCCTCCTTAGGGGCATGCCCCATCTCGACCTGAAGCATTGTAAGGATGTAGCGGCACTGGACAGCAAGAACTTCCCAACGGATTCTGTCCCGTCGCTTGTTATACAAAGACCCTATCCTCGACCGGACAACGGCAGAGTTGTGGTTAGGGCAGTTGGTTACGAACGTTCAAGATCAGGTTCGAATACCGGTACTCATAGTCCGCTTTTTTACACAATTCCTAACTGAGAAGAAGGCAACGCGGGTGAAGACAAAATCTTATACACCAGCAGTACCTATCACGACATATTCACCTCAAGGGTATCCGCCCGATGACTTCGGTCCTTGTCGTTGACTATCCGATGGTTACTCTGTCCTCCTGGGCCAGCTTCCTAGTTGCTCCCAGTGGGCATCGTGCCCACACGATTCCAAGACCGGTTCTTGTGATGCGGATGTCCTCCGTCTGTATCATCTCCAAACTACATCCTCCTCTCTGTGTCAAGGTCTTCTTTAATTCCGTCTTGGCAATTGAGATATCCATCCCGACCACCTTCAACTCCGCCGTCCGGAAAAGTGCTGCAACTGGAACCATAGCTGGGTCGAAGACCTTGGACAATCGTGCAGCAAGTTCGACAGTCTTTTCTCACCCCTTATTGCTAGGGACTTCGAGGATGACGCCACCGGCCATTGTTGTTCTGCGGGGCGCAAGAGGCCCTTCTGGAACTTCTCCCCGAAGACTTCTCTCTCATTCTTCGCCTCCTCCTCAGTACCATCACTCATCCTTCCATCACCAACGAAGCTTCAGAGTAGCTGGCGAGAACTATCCTCTTTACAAGATCAGTCACCCTAGAGGTAGTGGAACCTGTCGCCTCCCTAAGTAGCTTAACATTTGTAGCTTTTAAATTATTCGACGTGGTCGCCACCTTAGAAGTCTCAGTCGCACGTCGGATCAATTTCCCTTCAATATCCGCAGCAAAGGTCACCTTTCTGACAAAGGGTTCCTCCTACTCCTACGTCGCCCCAGTCTGTGGACTCCTCGATGCTGACCTTATCGGTGAGCGGAGGAGTGTTCCTTAGGTTGTGCCCCGCCTTGTGCGTAGCTACATGGGCTCCTCCTCCCTCCTCTCGTTTATTTTAATATTTGTGTTTATGTTTGTATTTGGTGGGGTGCGAATTATCTGGGTCTTTCGGCCCCCATCCACCGAGGCTTCTGGGGGCTTCCATTTCCTGTGGACTGGGAGGTACACCATCACCGTGCACCTTAGCTTAGGATTAGGAATTTTTTATAGAGGTTATCATCCTGGCGGTTCGGCCGGTAAAAGACCTCCGGCCTATTGAGACATAACCAATGAGATACGATTTTTGGCTAGGTTTCATCGGAATCCCATTCCCGTACTACCATTCGGCAGCGAATCTGCAGCGCCTGAAGGATTGGAAAGGGAGGAAAATGGAAAAGTGTAATAGAAAAAAGAAAGGAGAAACCATGATCCCGGCTCTTAGCCAAGATGCCCCCCCCTAGTCTCACGGCCAGGATCAATTCATGTCCATTCTTGAGCCTGAGCAGACGCAAGTGTGGCAGGTTGTTAATCCGCGACGGCCCCCGGCCCATGCCATTTAGTCCATGTTGCCTCCTTGCTCCGTTCCTCGGGAAAGGTGGGTTCGTGCTCCCATGTCGCCTTCCTAATACAGTGGGCATCTTCGCCTGGAACCACACGTCAAAGCTTAAGGTTAGGAGTGTGGTAAAGGAACAGGATGGAAAAAGATGTTTAGCCATTGCTCCGTTAGCTACTGGCAAGCCAATGTTTACCAGGCCCCGCCGACTTGGAGGAGGAGTTGATTTTTGGCACTGGTGGGCGTGAAGAATGCAGTGCCACATCAGCAGCTTCTATTGCCCTGTTCTCTAAGTATTGCGTACTTATCATCTGCTTATCATTTGCTCAATTATCATCTTTATTAACATTTCAATGTTTTTGATTTCTATAACATCGTTATTGTTGCTATTTTGGTTTTGATTGCTTAAGGGTGGCGATTGGTTACTTGTGCATAACTTCGACTACCAAAGGTGTTGGTGTTTCTATGATTAGTGTTCAATACGTATTATACATATTGTACGTAGCTGAAGGTGACGAAGAATAGGCGGTCGCCTCGGGCGCTCAGACTTCGTATTTTCTTACAGCACAAATAAAGTATCTCAAACAAAACCTCGAAAGAATCCAAAAATCCAGAAATGAATTGTGTAAAAAGTTATGTGAAGTAGAAACATTTATATAAGGCTAAAATACATGACCAAGTACGGAGATCACTATGAAGTCAGCATACAAAACAATCTTGTTCCGAATTCCACAGTTTCTGAAGAATCAATTCCTGCAACGATTCTAGGAGAATCCAAAAGAGAGATTTCCGTTAAAGCTGAGGAAGATCCACGCCTGAGAGAAGACACAAAAAAAGTAGCCTCAAAAAAAAAAAAAAAAAAAAAATAGACGCGTCTCAAGAGTCAAGAGAAAGGATTTACACCTGAATAATACAAGTGTCTGACTCAAACTTTTTGAATGTTTCTCCTTTATAGAATGATCTATTGGTATAGAGATATACATACATATTAGGTATATCTAATATTTATATACAATGTATTGTTTTTTGTTAATAAATTATTATATTCTGATATTTTATAGTATTTCCAATCCTGCTTTATATGTGTCATCGTTCAAAAATATAATAAACAATTAATTTCTCTTTCTTAGGTAACTTTTCTGTAGATCTGTACAATTAAATAGGTTTTTATAGCATGGAACTCAATAGATTCTTGTCTATGCTAGTGTGCAACCAAACAAGGCAGATCGCTAACTTTAAGTTTAAATACATAGGTTCTTTAGTTAACCTCAGCATTTGGCCACATGGTGCAGCACCCGTATTGTGAAAGCAACTAAAACTGCGAGCGTGAGCATTCTCATGTAATGATTATTGAAAATATAAAAAATACATATTGAATTATGGTTCATAATCAATATTCATTTAAAAAACATCTTTCTGTACCAATGAAATGCTCTATACGTACTTACTTTAAGTAAATGATAAAAATTATGAGAAGTAGTTTAGTTGCTGAGTAAGCTCAGTGGTTTATATCCTTTACCTTTCATGTACACAGTTATTTCTTTCACCGAAGGATGGCGTTAAGTATAAAATCCTAACTACTTGATCGCAGTGTTCTATCATTGACTTTCTTGTCTGTGATAAACTGTATTTAGCGGTAATTGATAATTACAAGAAACTATTACAAGAAGCTATTTGCGCTGCAAAAGTAAATTACCTTCTGTACGTAATAACAGTTATGTATGTATGTATTTTATTGTTACATCTCACAAATTACTTGCAAAGTTGACAAAATTACTAATAAATATTATGCATACCGTATTTAATTAGTTCTTACTATAGCATATTTATGTTATGTCACAAGTTAATAATTTTACAATATAACACATTCTATCGAGTAACAAACAAAGACGAAAAGAATTTAAACTTTTATTTTAAACGGTCTTAAACGCTTCTTAAAACGCAGGAAACTGCCCTAATCAATTGAACATCTATGTACGAACTAAGATAATCAGAATAATCAATTGATTTTTGTGTAACAATATAAATATATATAATTCGGAAGGATTTGAACATCTGCGAACGAATCACTGGATAATGGACAAATTTATATTCGTGCGTTTATCGAACGATCCTTACGATGTTGTTAAAATTTCATTTCATGTAGAACCGTGTGCTTCGATCCATCCATGATTCCATCTACGGTAAAGTCAAGTTTTTTAATTAAACAATGTTTCTTTTGTTCAATACTAAAATTACCGACTTGTAATATCTCCCTAAATGTATTATAGGTATGCTGTACGTTGGTAATTTTAATTAAAGTAATATAGAGATGTAATATGTATAAGGGCGTTAATATTTCCAACCAAATAAAAGTCGACACTAATTTCGTTGCAAGTATCTGTATATTTTTAACTATATTTAGTAATTATGCATATTTCCAAAGAAAATAAAATATTTAAATATCATGAAAATGACGGGTCTGTAAGTTCGACTGTTATGATTTCTTCGTCAAAACCGACGTTCAATGTAAGTGTATTTCTTACGAAGATATTTTTTAATGTCTTTTTGTTTGCTTATAAAATGCTAGAATGTGCGCTACTCCATAGGTTTTAATATGTAAAGTAGATGTTTGGAGAATACTTTTATCGAACATAGAGAGATTTTATACTTTTATACTTATAATTTACAATAATATAATTTGTGAATGTTGCACGAACATTATTTTGTTAATACCTATTAACGAATTAGTTGTTAATACCTATCTATACACATAAGAGATACAAATTTCTTTCAAGACATAGCGGAAATTATTACAGTTCCTTCGAATTTACGATATTTGAGATTACTAGAATATATATATTTACTATATTATTAATATTAAAATATCAGTTATTTCAATATTTAAAAAATATTGTTTACGAGTAATCATTAAATAGTTTAAAGAATATGAAAATATACATATATATATTGACTTTTTTAAAATAAAAGACAAAACCTGTCGATTGATGAAGTGTAAAGTTAATTAATCATTTTTGGAGGATAATATAACGCAATAATGCATACATCGTTGATTAAACAGATCTTATATATATACCTAACAATAACTTATGGTCTTTTAAGGAAACGCAAAAGAACTTATTACCAATGTAATATATTAATGCTATTTGTAATTTCTCACACCGTTAGCATTTCGACATTTGTCGCTGGATATTTGCTTGATTTGATTATTTAATATTAATAATTGAAATTGCAAATGAAGAGATAAAATTACTTAAAATGGTCGATATTTTCCGTCGCTGTAAATTATTTCCCATATATCAATCTTCTTATATTCAAAACGAAATAAAATAAAGTTCTCCAAAAACCATTTTCCTATCCTCAGTTCTCAACTCCACTTTAAAATAAAATAAAATAAAACAAAATAAACAAAATTAAATTAAATAAAATTGAATAAAATTGGATAAAATTAAATAAAATTGAAATAAACAAAATAAAATTAAATTAAATAAATTTAAAATAAAATTAAAATAAAATAAAATAAAATAAAATAAAATTAAATTAAATTAAATTAAATTAAATTAAAATAAAATAAAATAAAATGAAATAAAATTAAATAAAAGTAAATAAAATGAAATGAAATGAAATGAAATGAAATGGAATGAAATGAAATAAAATAAAATAAAATAAAATAAAATAAAATAAAATAAAATAATGTAAAATAAAATAAAATAAAATAAAATAAAATGGAATAAAATAAAATAAAATGGAATAAAATAAAATAAAATAGAATAAAATAAAATAAAATAGAATAAAATAAAATGAAATCAAATAAAGTGAGATAAAATGAAATATAATAACATAAAACAGAATAGGAGTTCGCTAAGAACTCGCTAATGATAATGCTGGGTGTCGCGATGTAGATTATTGAACTTGCGTTAGAAAGAGCAAAGACTGTACATACGTAGGTGTACCTATATTCGAAGTCCGGAGGCGTTTGTATGTTTCTGGTTCCATGTCCGAGAGAGCATGCTTCCGCCTGATCGCCCACATACATTTTCGTTAAAACGCGTGTTCCGTTCGTTTCATTAATTTTAATGCCCGCCGAGCATTCTGTTCATTTCTGTGCAACATATGAATATCGGATTCGCCTATATTCCTCTCTCTTTCTGTTCATCGGCGAATAGCGCGCAGAATATACAGACGAAATTCATCAGTGTGTACAGGAGAAACTACAGGTTGATACAGAATTACAGGTCAATAAGAGAAGTGAATAAGAAGTAATAGATATTATCTTTTCTTTGGGAAAATTCCTAAAGTAATGCGTAAAAAATTGAATTCTAGTTCAGAACACCATCTTAAATGAATAATAACAATCTATTATATGTATGTTGATTCTCTAAAAATATGATAAATATTATTTTTAGTTAAAACTTTCTCATTAACTTATGCATTTTACTATTACTAATATTCAAACGCTATTACTACAAATCAATCATAGTATATAAATGCAGCAGTTACAAAATTATTGGTACATATCCTTATTTTCAAATGATGAATTTTTTTATTAGGTTCCACGTTTTATTTTTATAGTAGCAAATTTTTATAGTCATATAAAAATTCTACTAGATGATACGAAATATTATTATATATTTGGATCTAATTAATTAATATATAAATGCTACAATAAATAAATATAGTCACTGCATACGTAAAAACATTTCTTTCAGATTTGTTTGTTCACCAACTTTCATTGTTTAACTGTCATTGCCAAAAAATACTATCTTCTACATGGATGTGCTCCAGGATGTAGGAATATAATGTACCGTTAACAACTAAATGTGAAGACGAAAATGATAGGCATAATTTTCGAAATATACTGCAAATAAGCAGTGTAAATATATTTCCTGGTGTACCTTATCTATTGATTAACAAAATACTATAATACATTTTTGAGAAACGTCAAAAGTAAGATTTGGGTACTTGAAAACAAAAGAAATTCGATAATTTACTGTAGTATACATGTTTTGTAATAAATTTTTATTAACAAACACATTACTAAGATGAAGGGTAACTGCCGAATGATCGTCAATTATTTTAATTAGTTTAGTTAAGTGCGATGTACGATCTTGTACAGGTTTCCCTCAATGTAACTTGGAACTATTGAGCCAGTGGAAGCATTCCTCATAGAAGCATAAGGGAATAAGGGATGGTAAGAATGAAATAATGTACGTAAATGTGAAATAAAATTTATTTTGTAACAAATCATATTAAAAAATTTAGAGTACACATTTTTAAAATACAGTTGTTTTTTCATTTTATTTTGCTTATGAAAATACACTCGTTATACTCGTAAAGTGAAATGTATTTTTTTCAAATAGCGTCGCCTTCGGGAAGACGAAGCCTGCGGCTCTAGTTCCCTGGTCTGCCTCTTCCTCTTAATCGGCATTCGCTAGAATGCTTCTGTCTTTTATTGTAAATGTCAATTTCGGTTCTTGTTTTCCATTATGTATTCTTTGCTTAATCGACCCGTAATTCTGAAACGCCTTGTACACACACGAGCCCACACGTATGTACATACATGTACGGGCCATACACGTACACACTTGCAAACACGAAGTGGTTCGGTTTTCCATGCCGGTGTCGACTACGTATGAGAGAGCAGTGAGCTCGCTCATGCGAACACGGCCCCGGGTTGGTTGATATTAATTAATAATCAGAAACAGATGCGGCCTCAGCCCGTTCCCAGTTCCGTGCGAGGCGGCTTCGAAACGATAATTATTTAAGTCTCTCTCCTCGCCTCCATCGGCCCACCGCCACCATCCTTCTCATCCTCTTCCACTTCCTCTTGCATACTCCCACAGCCAGCCACCGGGCTCATCTTCTTCCTCTTCCGTTCCTCATCCTCCGTAGAAGTTGCGAGCGCACAGCTTCTCCAGCGAGCCCAGCGCGGCGTGCTAATTAAAGAGCATTCGCCTACGAATTTTACGCGGCTCTCGGTTCGTTATGCACGGCCCGTTTGCCCCGGCACCCTTTTCCACAGCCTCCGTTAACCCCAGCAATACCCCGGAGACCTTGTGCCACATTTTATTTTCGATTCGGTTCCGTCCGCGACCGATCATGCTTCTCCCGAGGCGGATTTACGGATCAAGGGAACAGTAGTGGGGTTATGAAGACAAAGAATAGAAAAAACGAGGGATCGAAGATGTTGGAATGGTGAAGAATGAGAAAGAGGACAATAGAATGGGATGAAAAATCAAGGAATGAAATATAGATTGGCAATATTTCAGGATCTGATTTAGTATTTAAAGACAGGTCATGCAAACGAACATTTCCGTTTATAAATATTAGGACACTTAGAGGAAATGAGGTTTCTAAATAGTAAAACCAGCAAGCGTCCTAATTTTTATGAACGAATGTATATTCCGTTTGACTTTGTTTATGAAATATATAGCGAGTGTTACATTATAACCGTATAACGTTATTTCATAGCAAGCAGGAATATCCGATCTAGATTATGATTACAGAGAACTCGAATTCATGTAAACGACGAAATAAATCGCACATTCTTTTTTTTGCATTTCTGGAGTTTTGACTATAAAAATGTAACAGAAACGCTTCTCGATTGATTACGAAAGCTTGAAAATTAAATTCTAAAATGTTAAATACTTACTATATCTCGTAAACCTGCTTAAGCAAGATATATAATGGTTACAAAAAGTACACACAATCTTCTTAGAACATAGTACTTCTTAGAACTTTGAAAACATGGTTTCGATATGATACGGTGCAAAAATTGCGACCGTCCTCCTATAACACCAGAATCTTATGATATGATTTCCATACAGTACGACTTAATAAACTTGAACAGCCCTTCTATTGCACGATATCCTTCTAACGTAGCTTCTATACAACACGCAACGCATTAACCACGTTATGAGAAGGTTGACTGTATCTGCACACTATTGTATTTATTATACTATCATTTACATACTAACTAATTAAAGGATATTAAATTTTATATCGTATGACTACAAAAAGGTGATATTACGAAAATGAAATATATATATATAGAACCTGGTATAATGATGCTCTAACTTTGGTTAATAATTTTGTCTCTAAAGAAAAATGGGACCTTCGATCGCATAGAATAATTTTATATTAGTAGAAAAATAAAATTTCGTGAATCAATATTTTTTGTAGCTAGTGTATAATTATACCGACTTTTGTTATTGCTTTTAGCGTCTAATTCATCTTCTAAAATATTTTTCATGTATTATAGGAAACTCTGTAGCGGTAGGAAATGATAGAGCGAAGGAACAGGGGAATTTCGAAAGAGAGAGAAAGAAAGAATGATTCGCAGCGCGTAGATTCGGGGGGTAGAGGATGAAGTTGGGAACAACGGGGAGAAAAATGGAGGCTGGATGAACAACGAACCGCGTCTCGTCTCGCGAGATCTCGCTGGTTACGAATTACGAGGATTTGGAGCAGAACGACATGCGTTAAAACACGTCGAACTGGATTGGAAGAATGTGTAGGAATCGTTAGGTTGAGGCTGATTGAACTTCTTTTCTATTGGTTTCTTTCTTTAGGAGTGGTAGTGGGTTCTAGGGATTTTAAGTATTATTGAGATAACAGAAATAGGTATAAGGTCGATCAGGATACTGGATGTGGTATTTGAGTGGTATTTTATTCTTTTTGGGTTTTATGAAAGATGTCAGAGTCGTACAAATTAATAACTATCTTACAATGATATAGCAAGACAATTTTTATTATCAGTAAATTTTTATTACGCAATAGTGATCGTATAGGTTGATTTGTATGACGTGTAAAATTGTTTCAACGTCTCTTCCTTTGACTTTTTAATTGGTAGATAAGTATTCATATATCAATACTAATTTGTATGAATAAAGTAAAAGTACCGATACAGATATGTAACTGTTTTTTAAAGGTAATAATAAAAAATGACATTTTTGCAAAAAACTTCTCCTTCTTATGTTGGATTCCCATTTCCCGTCAAATTTTGATATAGGCAAATAAAATTAAACAAAGAGATTCATTCATCTATTTAAAATTAAAATACAGATAATATAGTTTTTGTTCACAATTTAAATCATTATTAAGTCAGTATTTAATATCCATTTTTTTTTATACCTATTATTGATTGTTTAAATAGCTACTACTGTATCCTCTGCAAAATATATACTTGTATTAAATATCTCGTAACTTCTATACAGATCTTCAGATTAGTTTCGAACTTTGCCAATATTATTGTAATAGCCTGTTATGATGCTATTGAAATTTGTAAATCTATCCTATAAGCTAATCCATACTGTAATCTAATACATATATTCATAAAGGTATACAAGTGTTCAAATACCTTTGTGAACTGGTGTATGAAAGAATTTATTAACAACCTGAACTTTGTGCCTTGTAAAATTGTACTAATGATATTACCTATTTCAACTATGCAAAAATACTGAGAAATCAAATTTTAACATAGAGACCTACGGCAATTCATCCTCAGGAAGAACAATGAAAAACAAAAAAAGGTGGACACATCGTCTGGAACCAGAAAAGAAAAACGATGGAAAAGAAAAAGCTCGAACGAAGGGTGAGAGCGGCGAAATCGTTCAACGCAGGGTAAATAAAGTTTTAAATTTCCGTAGTTCCTTTCGCGTTTCTCCTCTCTTGGCGCCTCCACTATCTGCATAATATATCTCTAATGTGACGGAGGGAAAAGAGGGTGGCAAAAGTTGCCTCTGCCCGGTATAATGTAAGGAGAAAGGAGAACGAAGGGAGTTGGAGACGACGACGACGAGGGCGATGCCGGTGGAAGCGAGAGAAACTGGCCCTCGTGGAAGGCACGGTGCTTAAATAACGCGAGTTTGGATTTATAGTAATACTTTTATGAAATAATGTTAGTGGCGGATATTAAGGCAGACACTGGGAGCGTCGCTGGCTGAACGCCATCCCTTTCCTTCTCCTCGTCCTCCTTCCTCGACTTCTTTCCCCTGGATTCTCTCCTTATTTTCCTTCTGGCGCACTCGTGAAAAACTTCCGGCGATCTTTCTACTTCTGTCGGTAAGTTTCGTATGAATTTGCTGGTTACGGTCGCATTGTGGGAAACATAGATGTGTGCAGCGCAAAAAGAGGTATGGTTCCTCGTTTGAAAATTGGACATGATGTGTATGTGTATATGTATATACATACATACATACATATACAAAAATATCTTGGAAATGATGTTCTAAATCAGAGCTTTCTTTTGAAAACTGACCGACAGCAGATATATTAAAATTAAATACACTAATATATAATTAGAAAAATAGAATTTAAGTAGAAATTGTTTCAGCTATTAAATATTGTAAAAAATATTATATTTAAGATATTTGTATGCTTTCTTGCATTTTTAAATTTCCCATAAATAGATAAAAATCCGCAGTCTACTTATAAGGCTTGCAAATATTATTGTTTCTTCAAATGTTTGTATTTTAAATCATTATCTTACATAAATACAAAAATTCAACCTTCTAATCTTTCTTTAATAATTTAGATCAGTTATTATGTTCTATTGTATGATATTAGTAGGTTGCGAATTCTTATGCATTTATGGAAAATTTACAAGTGCAGGCACACACTGAATGCATATAATATGCAAAAATATATAAATCTTCCAAAATAGAATACTCGTTATAACTTTTAATAGATAAAAAAAACTACAAATTTGCATAAAAATCCAAAATTTATGTACAGTAATGTGCTTATCTAAGCACATTCAAATGCCTATTATATATCACTTGTAAGAATAACGATGGTCTATTGATCGATAACAGGATCAAGAATGTTAAGAGAGAATTTTTCAAGAATTCGAGGGAGCCATTTCCGGTTTCGGCTGTTCGAATGTATTCGACGAGGAGGATCGGTACTTATACCCTCGAACGAAGGCGACACTTGGTCGTGATTGCGAGCGACGGAGGGTGAAAAAGCTGCAGCCACCTTCTTTTTACACCTTTTGCCACTCTTGTAGGGGACAGTTAAGCAGAAGATGCGCGAACGAAAGGAGGAATGAAAGTAAGTGGAACGAGGTGCTAGGCGTAAACCGACGCAACGCGACGGTCCGCTGATTAGTCGCGAGATTTCGCCCATTTTCTTTTCTTTTTCTTATTCGTTCTTGACGAACATTCTTGTTTCACGACGATAATAGAAATTCCTCTAGCAGAAATCAATGAAATAAGGTAAAAATTTTGTTCTCTTAGATTGCGTATCTTTTATTCTATTGGTTTTTAGGGAGTAAATAAAGGATTCTCTTGGATGAGTCGATTTGATCTTATTCTCATGTACCCAGGGAAGAATTTTTAGTTCTTTTGATATTAGGATGTTTTGTTGTTTTTAGATAAGGATAAGGATAATTTTATTTTATTAATATGTCCTATACAAACAATAAAAGTATAAGTAGTTACGTAACTTATGTTATTCAAACAAATAAATGAAGTTTAATTTGGAAAGATTGTTGTGATATTGCAGTAAAACCTGTCATATCCAAATTAATAGGTATACTAAGATGGCCGGGCAATAGAACAATCAGTTTTTTGATATTAAATTTCCTTGAAACAGAGATAAAAAAATTATCAATTTATTTCAACATTTAAAAATCCTATATTCTGCTGGCTGCTGGATTACATAAATATTTTACATTCTTTCTATCCTGCAAACTAATCTTTTTCAAACATCTCGAATGCTTCAGCATAAAGCTACGTCTACTTTATATATACAGCAAAATATGTTATACATATACATAGTAAAGTTATAATAATAAATATTAACATTTTATAGAAACAAAATTGAAGATAATATATAACGTTTTTCTACAATATTATTGTATTTATGTACGTATACATATGTATCATACTGGTGTTAACAGTGTCTAACAATGTGAATTTCTTTGATCTCTCAAACTCCACCGACATTCGATGCAAACATGTAACTTACTATATAACAAAGATATATAACGTGTTACAAAAATCTTATATAAAATTATGTTATCTCAAATTGAAATTCGCATTTGATACGAAACGAGTGTTAGAAAATAATTTGTTGATAAAAGAAAGGAATAGAAAAGACAGAATTACTTGACAAGAACGAATCTCCATAGATTTTCTATAGTCTTTGAGAAATACTATATTGCCAATTCAATGATACTATTGATTTGAAAAGCTAAAAGTTATTAATCATTGTTTATTTATTACTGAGCATTATCAATTTAAATAATATCTTCGAAAACTTACGAAGAACACATATGTATATGTATCAGTACTTATCCCTCAAGAGGTTAAACTCTGTTTTTTCTATCTACACCGACGACGCCTTTGGAGAAGGACAAAAGCACGTAAAGGGCTCCGGCTATGGACAGCACATTAATATACGCGACCGAATTAGCAAGCAAGTTAAACGGCGTGGACGTAAGGCGTGCTGCAAAGCCCGGACCTGGAAAGAAGGTGTCAAAGTAGCGGGCACACAAAGGTTTCGCTTAATTCGTTTTGCACACACACCCTCGGGGGCCTGTGCCGGTATTCGCGTATTTTTCAGACGCGAAAAAAGCCCTCGGAGCTTCAGAAGCAGCGGGAGTGGTGCTCGTATTAGCGCCAACGAGTCAGAAAACCCTCCCGCGGCTCGCGTCGCTACAATATTTATGGGGTTGCTCGTGCGAGCGAGCGATTCCCGTTCGCGCGAGTTCGCCTCGTTGGGCGCTCAAGGTCTGAACAAGTCCTAACGCGTGCGCTCGCGAGAGCACCGCAACTCGGGATGAGACTGGGACGAGCGTGAAAAATTAATGAGCGAGCACCGCCGACAGAGAAAGCCTTGAAGAACGTGTCTTGTGAAAATATGCGCTCACGAGATTAACAACGCGTTTGTGTGCAAAGTGGGCCGATATTCAGGGGCGAATTCACCTTTATAGGCAACCGTAGAACTTGATCTTGCGATGAGTTGAAATACTTCGCTGATTATACACATTCTGATTGTAATTGTTTCCTGATTTTGATTTATTATGCATTGTAGGTATGTATCTCGCTACCAATTCACCGATCTGTTTATTCAATTTCACATCTTTGTGAAATTTTAATATCAATTCGCGTATACTTCCGCATATCTGCGTTTCCGATTTTGTGGATCTCGTTGTCGCTAAACAAACTAGTATTATTCACAGTGAAACTTGTCATACGATATCTCTACATCAATTGAATCTACCAATCTTTCTTACAATTTCTCTACAGAGCCATTGATAATTCGCTTGATCTCAAGACGTTCCAATATTTTTACATATATACCCTGTTTCAATGGGCATACTCATACCTTTGTTATGAATTTCACAGCTTCTACAAATATCCGATTCTTGGATTCTGGAAATGGATCTATTATTGGAAAACTCTAATAAATTTTAGTCTGCTTAGCATTTTACATTATAAGGTATATAATTATGATGCGTATAAAGTAATAGATTTATGAGAAAATAAATGTAGGACCGAGCGTGCTTTCCTGAACATTGTGGAATGTAGTGTTAAAGAACGTTTCAGAGAGTGCCATTGAAATTATGTTTTTGTTTTAATTAGTCTTTTGTTTTGTCCTTTGACTACGAGGCAACTAGACACGAAACGAGTCAATCGCGCAACGTAGTTAAGTAATGATTGTTGTGTTAAATTAATTTTAATTCACGTAATAATACCTAGTACTTATTTAAAAAATGTATATTCTTTCTCATTCTGTTACTATTTTCATTCTGAAAGAGTGTCATAATTGAACAAATTGATATAAGTATACTTTATAATCAGTATATATAAATTTTACAAAAGCTTATAATAGGAATTCGAACAAAAAGTTTATTTTTAACGCAAATTTTTCTCTTCCATTGTGTGAAGTAAAATGAAAAAAAGGAAATGAAACATTCGAAGAAGACGAAACACTTGGCTTAACATTAAATTTCATGTGGGCCCGATCTAGGACAGTCCATTCTTTTGAAGATATTTCACATTGAAAAGTCCGTGGTGAGCATATTCCTTCTGTTATATACCACTTCCTCTGACCTCCCATGTGTTTGTTCCTTTGACCACTAAGTTCCGATTTACTGAAATCGTGTTGCACAAAATTGTTCCATCGAATAATCTTAGTTTTAATCTTACTTTTAATTTTATTCTTTCTGTTACAAGTATAGCGATTCATGAAAGTATTTAGCATTTATAGAAAAGATGTATATATTACGTATCAAAAAGAAAATGAATTTATGAATATATTATATATATTATACGTTAAAACTTCCTAAAACTTCACTAGTACCATAAGTACTGCAATGAGACATAACTATCATGATTACATCGTTAAAATCTAAAATCAATCAGAAAATGTATTAATGTATATAGAAGTTACAATATTTTCATTATTAATTGTACATATATCTCTATATAAACCTCCCTATGTACTATGTAAACGTACATTCAATAAGAAAAAGGTTTGCCAAGAGAAAATTTTTTCTCATTTTGAGAATTTAAATTCGATCACGTATTTTAACTTTTAAATACATAATCTGTTTAATTTCATAATTAATTATCTTATACCTGTATTCTCTGCCACGATACATTATATTCATTATGAAAGCATTTGATAAATACAATTTTAATTACACAATTTGTTTCTTAAATTACAAAGTTACAGACCTAGAAACATACATACACAGACCTAGAAATTTTCTTACTCTTCGAATACTTGTGAGAATAATTGTAAACCGTGTCTCTATGCAATAAACAAGCTAGTAGCGAAGCATGAATATGGTGTCCTTGTTTCAACTGTCCAGCGCGAAAGAATCGTAGAATTACCGGAGGCAGGTTCGTTTCCGGAAGAATGATCGATAGAATGTCCTCAACGAGAGTTCAGCAGGAAAACGCGATGTAGTTGGAAAAGGTTTAACCGTTTCTTCGTTGGTCTCTTCGTGTGCAATCGATTCTTCCGGTATATCGCACGGACCACTTCAAGGGGCAAGAAAGCACGCGTGAACGCTGCAACCGGTTAGAAAAAGAAAGAGTGGAGAGAGATCGACGAGTAACCACCCCCAAACAAACGTTCATTTCGCTTTGCCCACCCGTGGTTATACCGGTACAATATTTACGGGCTCGCAAACCGCTCAGTGATTTTCACTTAAACGGATTCGCTTCGTTGACGATTCAAGATATATTTGAGCACGTTGTTTCGCGCTCGAAAGCAAACACACGCCGATCGACGGACGACCAGCAAGAAACTTTCGTTGTTTGTAGAGCGTAAAGATATCGAATTTCGGCTAATTTTTAAGTTTTTCGATTGGAAATGAAATACAGTACCTTTCGTACAACATAAAACACAGAACTTTTACAACACTGATTCGCTCTAACATGTTTTGAGAATTGGGGTAGTCCCCGTACAACATGATATTCTTACAGCATGGTTTCGCTCTAACACGGTTCGAGAATTGAGGAAATCTCTGTACAAAAAAGCACGTAATAAGAATTTTTAAGCACCGCTTTTTACAATTATTTGATATTTTTCATTTGCGCAAGCATGTATGTTATCTCAGATTTGAGTACGAAATTTTGGAATATTGACACTTTTAATTCATTTTTAGTCCGTGGAATATCGGCTATTCGCGTTCAAAAATTTTCTGAAAGCTTTTTAAATAAAAGCTCAATGTCATTTTTTTATAAGTAACATAGATACTACTAATATGTAATACCTTAGATTAATTACTAATTGTTTTAATAAACATACCTATGAAAAAGTAGTATATGTTAGCTATCGAAATCTAATCCTCATTTTTACATTAGTTTTTTGTTTCGTACAACATGCATTCGCACAACACGGTATTTTTTCAGAACCTAGTTATTCTATATGTATGTCGCCAAAATTACCACATTTGCCCATATCTGCAAAAGATTAACGAATTGTTCTATTCTCAGTCTTTTAAAAGATTTTCACCGATTTTTATAAAACGGTGTATTCCTAATTGTAGTATACAGTCTACAGTGTACAGATATTTGGTCTTTTTTATTTTGATGTAATCAATTTAGAATAAGTCAAAAATGTGTTTTCTTATAAAGTGAGCAGAGTTATTCATGTACATGCAATTATTGATTTCGACGATTTGTTTAAATTTCTATTTATACTATAATTTAATAATTGCTATTTCCAAAAATTTAAATGTTTAATTATCACACTATACGTACCTATTTATAAATATTACTGGACATTAAAGAATATTAATCACTTGAATTTAATAATGCTTCATTGTATTTATAGTAATTTAGGTATTGATTATTAATGCTAGTACATAGACAAGTGATAAATTCTAAATTATACAATATCTAATTATAAATTGGCTTGTGCGTGTAATTATTGTTTGATATAAATATTTGAAAGTTATTCTATGCATATTTATAGCACCCAAAAGTACAAGAAATGTATTTTTAGATTACATATATGGTAATATAGAAAGAGATAGAAATAAACCGTATTATGTATAACAAAAATTCGATAATTTTCAGAACTGTTTTTCAATTCTCCTAACAAAAAATTGCTTAATTATAGATTTTGAAATAGATATTTTTAGTATAAAATAATATTTTTTTTATTTAATTTGTACTTTACAATTTGTCCAGCTGGACATTCGGTAAATTTTTCTAGCAGTATAAAATAATATAGGAGAAAGAGCCAAAGAAAGGAGTACTCCTTATATATAATTATTCATATATTATATATATTATATATATATATATAATTACATACTAATACATATATATGTATTAGTATCTCTCCAATACGCATTGTAATTTATCATTTGTTAAAAAGGAGAAAAATTGACTTAGTGTAAGGATTTTTATTTATTGTTTTATTGGAATCTTCTCATTTTGTGTGATCAATTTATATATAACTTCATAACTTTAAGATGTTCAGAAAATTTATTATAGTTTATTAACAGGTATTGAATGTCAAGTAAAAGTTCACATTAAACTTGTAATAACTTAATATTTGATGAACACAATGAAATTTTCATTGTGAATTATTTATCATTCAAAATGAATTATTATGATATTTAATTGTATAGTAGTAACTTAACAAAATATACTCGAAATATTTTAATATTTATTATATCTTATATTATTACTTTTATTCTCAAAATCAGGTTTATAAATATGTATAATGCCACTATTCTTTATATATTGTTATCGTAATCATATTTTATCTTTTTTAATTTCTTTATAGAAATACATATTCATATCAAATGTACATATCAGGTGTACTATAGAATCATCAGAATTACTAGAAATTAGGATTTCCAGAAATTTCTATTCTATATGATAAATTTATTGATAGATGGATTTATTTACAGTGGTTTAAACATGAAATGATGGTTATTTAATGTGAACTTAATGTGATATAACTAAGACAATTAAATTGATAATACATAACTCACAACTAATAATTAGGAACTCATAACTTGGCAACTAATGATTAACCAACTCGCAACTCGCTCTCAACTCTCTCTCGACTCAACTCTCTCGACTCAACTGACAACTTGCAACTAATGAACTCCTTGCAACTAGACTCTCAATTAACAATTAACGATTAATCATCTTTCTCTCTCAAGCATTCCTTTGTCATTTTGTCATACCCCCACCACGCACGTGTTTCGCAATTGTCCGCGATCATGGTCACATACGCCTTCTTCCGAGTAACTATTTGACTGTAGGACCGAGGATATATTGTTGGACCGCTGGGCCCATTGGAGTTTCTCGCTGGGCTCATTGGAGGCCCTTTCGGTCTGTCAGCACTTAGACTTTCTTGCGACATTGTATATATTTCTTCGGGTCTTTCTTAGACAGTCTTTCCACGATACTACAATACTCTAATATTTTTCGAGATATATTGTATAATTTCACATTCTTTATGAAGTAACATTTTATTCATTACGTACTCTATTATACACATATCTTCTATTTATTATATTTCTAACATTCTATTCATTATATCCTTCTTTGTAGAAGAATACTGCTTGCGATTTTTTCGTGCAATCGGCAAGAAAGTAGGCAGCCATTATGTCGGATTAGTATTGTGATTGTGTAACCGACGTGATGTGACTCCATTATAAAGAGTGCTCACGCGTGTCGCATTATGTCAACGAAATACCATTCAATATGATCGCCCCGGCTCCCTTTCCCTGTCTTTCGTTCATTGCCAACGTGTCCCGACATTTGGCGCTCATTGACATTGAATTCGTATGCTATGCATCAGCTATAAAAAAGAAAGAAAACGTTGAAAAAATTGAAAACGTAGCGAGTAAGGCTCTTTACTTTAAAAAATTCGTACTATCTTTTTCTTTTGAAAATTCACCAAAAACATTTGAAAAATTATTATTAAAATACGGATTTGTATGCATTCATGAGAAATTTATAGATGTAAAAATGTACAAAATGCTATAACATGCAAAAATATAAGAAATATACAAAATGAAGTTCTCGTTATAACATTTTGAAATAAATCTTTATGTAGGTTCCATTTCTTTAGTTATAACGTTTAGTTTACTTAATAAAGATATGAAATAGCATAAAGAACTGCAATTTAATTAATGTATAATATTCAGTAACAAATGGTATGCCATGGTCAGACTGCAAATATTTATTGCAAAGCCATATATTTGTAGAGTACAAGTAGAGGAACGAAGGCTAGATAAAAATTTATTATATGACTAAGAAATTATGAGAATGTTTTTTTTTTATAATACAGTATAAAAATGCCTCCTTATGTTTAATTTTTTATGCAAAAATATATTGCATATCATGTACCTATGTAATATATCGTCACTTGTTTCAGTAGACACAGCTTGAAGATATTAAATTTTCAGAAAATACGAGAAATTGTGAAGATAAAATAAAACATTTTCATAATCGATCGAGGAATATTTCCATAATATAATACTTCCATAATATAATTTTCCATAATATAATTAATAACTTCCCATAATATAATTATTCGATTCAAAAAATTTTTGAAGCAAATCTGTGATTTATTTTATTACTAAAATCATTAATGTTATACAGAAATATTTAATAATACATACTGGTAATTTATGACACGTGTCTTGTGAAATTTTGTTAGTAATAATACTTCCATTTCAATTTCTAAGCAAGTTGGTCCAGATAATTAAAATTTTCATTTTTAAATACACATAAAACAATCAAATTTGCTACTCAAACTTCGAATCAAATGCATACTAAGTTTCCAAATTTCACGAAACCACTCACGAATTCTCCCAAATACCTTCGAACTACTTTAAACATAATCGCACAATATCTCAAGCCATTTTTCAAAGAACCACAATCCTCCAAAACGCATCTCTTTTTTCATCTACCCTCGTTATAGATCGTAGATCCTCCTTAAAATATTTAAAATGTTTTCGAAGATGTACATCGAACTCTTCAAAATAGAAAGCAGTAAAGCATAGTACGCTGTTAGAAGCGAACACAGCGTTGTACGGTTTACTACGTGTCTTGTATTTTTCTATTGATAAACATTTCAATATAGCGAAAAGTATCGGCCAAATGGTCGCTGGGTGTCTTTTACTTAGTTATGGAGATAAGTATGATACATGATTTTATTCTGGTGCTTACAGTGATTATAAAAAATATTTGCACATACTCTTATTTTCAAATGAAGCATCTTTTTATCAGATTTTAGATTTAATTTTCATAGTATCAAGTTTTTAATAATTTCACAAAGAACATACTACTAAATGATACAAAATTTAATATAATTTAATATATGTGTAAATGTTGTAATAAATACAATGGTGTGTGAATACCTTTCGTAGCAATTATTTTGTAGGAACTAAGGTTTTGTGTAGGTTTTCCCTACTTTGCATATCTTTTGTCTATATTTGCATACTTTATGTGGGTATATATTATATCTGTATAAATACATGTAGTCTAGTTACATGTTACATATCACAAAACTGCTCATAAAGCTTCCAAACCCCATGAAATTACTCACGAACTTCTCCAAACTCCCCTCAAACTACTTCAAACACACCATATAATTCATAATTCTCCTCTCAAACCAATCTTCAAAGGGCTACTTCAATTTACCAAAACCCACAATTTTCTTTCATCCACCCACTCCATAGATTGTAGATTCTTTCTAAAATATTTACGATGAAGATCAACGTTGAAGCTTCTAAAGAAGAAAGTAGAAGGGCATAAGTACGCTGTTGGAAGCGGAAACAGCGCGGTACCAGCGATATTCGGTTCGCTAGGATCCAGTCGACGCTTGCCGTCATACAATTTATTGGTAAACTTTGCTAGCTTGTTAGAGGGTTACGTGCGCTGGGATAAGAAATATCTAGAGTGGTATCCAGGGCCTACCATCGCCAGCACTCCCCCTTTCTCTTTCTCTTCTCTATCCCCACGTTCGTGTTACCAACATTCTTTGTCGCTGTGTGCAACCAGCACCGCAGACAGTATACCTGGAGCAGCTAGCAGCAGCATCAGCAGCAACGGCGGCGCCCCCCCTTGGCTGGTTGTAGGGTTAGAATACCAGAGTTGCCTCCATCGGGCCACTGGTCTGCACCACTGGCTTCGACGCTCTGCCAACCATCGGCAACCTCCGCTGTCCTCTTGTTCCCCTTCTCTGTCTCTTTCTCGTTCTCTTCGTACAGGCAACCTTTTGCTCTTGGCGGACTTGCTGCCAAGAATATGAATATCACACTGTTACCCTACGGATACGCGCCCGATTTCTACTCGCTTGCCTCGCGTACTTTTTATTAGAGGTGATTGGAAGTGCAGGTGTAAGTGGAGGTTGGGCGTGTTTATCGGGAGATTGGATTAACTCTGTGTGAGTTTTTATTTTTGGGTTCCGTTGAACATTGATGTTTCATTTTTAAATTTCAATTTTTATATTTGTATAGTTCCAAGTTCCTATATTTCTTTAAATATCGAATCTTCCTATTTATATAAACATTTCTATGTTTTTATACTTCTTTGAATTTTGAAAATCAAATCATAAAACTACTCTATATCCTGTTTTTTTGAAGCTCTATAACTTAGTTAAAACAACATAAAATTGTAAATTAAAACAAAATAAATTTGTATATAGTTATTTTAATTTTATGCATGTTATATTAAAATAATAATATATATTAAAATTTCGAGGTTTAGTAGAATTATATGAGCGGTTACAATTCTTGAAATTGTCTGAAATTACCAACGTCACGAGATATTTTCATGTACATACCTAGTTACGCTGTTTAACAGATTATTGTATTAACAGCTGCAATGCGGCAGTATGCTACGATATCTTTGTATATATCAGCTGCAAGAACGCAGAGATAAAGAGAAACGTAGAGGTAAAGAGAAAGAGAACGTAGACGTAAAGAGAAAGAGAGAGATCGGGATATATTTATATATCTACATATGCACATGTATAGCATGTTTCAAAATTGCAAAAATAAATGATAATCAGACTGCGAATGTTTATGCATTTATGAGAAATAAGAAAATACGATAGGATAGTGGTCAATATTTTAATTTAATTTATTATTTATTCTCTATATCAATTGCATTTATCTATCGACACTCGCCCGTTAAATAATAATAAAACAACTGGGAAACTACTATTCTCTGTTTAATTAAACTCAACCTCTGAAACGCTTTAGCCAGCGTATTTCAGATTTTAACGGTAAAACTTTGTTTATATATTATCTACATTATATATGTCTATATATAACATAGGTCGTTTGAAACATTATTAAAAATGAAAATCCAAAATATGATTTCGCTTGATGAATTAATAAAAAAATTAATGATGCGTTTACTAAAATGAAGCAAAATAAAAATGAACTTTACAGAATAATTAATTTCACTTTCGACCGTTGCCAATCTTGCCTTGTTAAGAACGGTAGGTATTTTAAGATGGAGTATGTTAATTTTGACGACCACAAATAGTCTATATAGTTCGCATAAATAAACCAAACGTAAATATTTCTGACCTATTTCTACACTGTATCGCAGTAGCATATATGTTACTGTTCTCTTTCTATTTCGTATTTTTGTCATAATTTCTTAATTAATAATGTTTTATACGATTTATGTTTATGTTTCTTTCCCTAGTTAGATTTACAGAATAAACTGATTAAGTTTCAACTTTAAAATCTAGGACACCCTGTATATACATGTTCAAAGAAGGTGAGTGGATGAGAAGGTTGAAATTCCCTCGGAATTTCGCTGCCAACAGTCTCTGTGTGCGCTTTTATACTTATGTATGCGTTTATTTCTGCTGTGTGCATCATACATATATAATACGTAACGAACGAGGCAAAAGAGGGATGAGAGGAGGGAAGAAAGCTAAAGGAAGGGAGAGGAGCGAGAGAAACGGTACCGGGGACAACAATCATAACAATCTAGTTAAACGTTATAAGGATATCTCGCGCTAAGAGGCGTGCCAAGCGTTGCATAAAATCAAATTGTACGCCGAGCCGAGAAGTTATTGTCGTTTCTCATCCTCCGCTCAGTTTTCGTCGCCGAAAATTCAGCCGTTGGATCTTCTACCTCTTGGAGTTTCCCTCTTCACTGCCCCTTTCGTCTTCCTTCGTCTCTTCCTTCTGCTACACCGTCCCCCTTAACAGTTCCATCGGCGTCCTTTTATTTGGAATTCGTTTTTTTGTAGCGAATCTTGCTCCATTGAAATGTGTGTAAGTTAACCTGTTTCACGTCGTTGCGCGGCCTTCTTGCCGTAAGTAGGATAGTGTAAAGTTGATGTTATTGTAGATCCTTCATTATGCGTCAAATCAAGGAAAATTTCTAGCAAAATTCAAATTTCTCGTGTGAATGCGGATCTCATTGGTTATTTCTGATAGATCCATCATAAAGATAAGTACGCCGATAGTGTTACATACATATGCAAATAAGATTATATAGCGTAACGGTGAGCCATCCAGAACAGTATACTTCCCTTT
This sequence comes from Bombus sonorus, assembly GCA_029958995.1. Taxonomy (NCBI): domain Eukaryota; kingdom Metazoa; phylum Arthropoda; class Insecta; order Hymenoptera; family Apidae; genus Bombus; species Bombus sonorus. Next base: position 2,888,741 of record JARWAU010000008.1, on the reverse strand, counting down.
TTATTATATAATGCAATTTTGTATTCATAAAAGTGTATGTATAATAATATAATAAGAAATAAATATATAATAACTAAACATCGGCCTACTGAATATTATTTATCAATATAACGAATAATATGTGATTCCTGCGAAATATACATTTGTACAGTCTGTTTCGTTAACGATACTTGCTTCTGAACAAATTTTCTGTTATAGAGTTTAGGCACAGTATCAATTTTTTAAAATATATAGCGTCTCATCCTTAATTACCCTAACGATGTAAGTTTGTGTTATGTAAAAGACAAAAAAGAGGAAATTGTTCACATTGATCATTTTGCTGTCTATGAGATAAATAATCGAGGTGGTAATTAGAATTTGGAATTTTTTGGTTAATAATTGAATTTTCTTTAGAATTACTAGTAAAAACTGTTAATGATAAATAACAAATTAAGATTTGTTGTACCATAGATAGGTGAAAATTATAATAGATTATTGTTTTTAACTGTCAAATATAAATTAAGTTACGGTAGTAAGTAAAATATATGTATGTATGTATATCTAAACAATTCTTTGTAAGTGAATCATTTTTTATTAAACAATAGTATACGTTTTAATACGCTAACCACTCTATTAATCTAAGTAATTGCGTAAGCAGTTTCGTCACGTATTTAGTATTGTATAGTGTTTATGTATAGAGTATAATTTTACATTAATTGTAGATTTAAATATATCGTTGTTGAACTTGTTACCAAAATATTAAAACTTTTAATTGCAATACTGAGTATTCTTTATACCTTGTAATTTTGTAAAATTTTTATGTATCGTATAATTATATGCAGTAACGATCATTCGTTATATCATTATTTATGACATTAATACTAATTCTACCGACATTTTACGTATACTTATTCCTACCGTGACCGGTCTTTAAAACAACTTATATTTTTTAATATAGAATAATAGCAATAAGATAATAGCAAATTTGATAGTAAAAAAATATAATTTCTGTTATTTAGGAATGAATAATGTATATTTTATTCTTCTTCACCAAATTTTCTTACAAATTATACATTTCTCGAATGCACATTTTCCATATACATATTTTTTACATTTTAGACAGATTTTGTTAGTCTTATCGTTTTTGCAATATTTTATCTGGCACTTTTTTCATTCATTTGAACCTGTATTTACATTTGTGATTGGTTCTGCTGGATCTTTTTTGCTTAGCTTCTTGATATGCGATGGTAAGTTCTTGACCCAATTGAAATAAAAATTCTTGCCCCCAAATTTCTTCTTCCGTGATGTCTTTTTATAAAATCCATGCATTTATCCCAGCTAAGTCTACAATTTTGAAAAATACTTGTAGAGGGCATCTCCGAGATTTAGGTTTTACAGTGTATTTTCTGTCCATTGGGCCGATCACATCTACACCGAATTTGGTGCTATTATATAATCTAATTGTCACCGGTATACTGGCATTATTTTTTTCATTTTCTACGGATGTATGCATTGCATTAAAGACCAGTACTTTTTTACGTAGTTTAGTTTTCTAAATTGTCAGAATACAATTATTTGAATGATGTAATTTTATTGAAAAGCATGTCATATTGCCCTTTGTCTGTTTTGCCAATTTTGGGTAGCACCCTTCTATTTGCGCGAATTGTTCCGACAACCGTAGTTGTTTTTGCTAAAAGTTTAGTCGCTATGGACACGCTTGTAAAAAAATTATCCCTGGTTATATTTCTTTCATGTCCTGTATATGATTTTACTAATTCCACACTGACAAACTCCCCAAACGAAACTAAAGATTCTCTCATTTCATCTTTTCCAAAATATGGAAAGCCTTTATAATATATTTGCTACTTACATTGGACGCTATTCAGGATTTGGTACTAAATTTGTCCGGTTTATTGGGTATGTAATGAGTAGATCTATACTTTGATTATGTCGGAAACAATTGTTCGTCAAGTAGTAATATATGGAATTTACATGAAACTTTAGAAATCAAAATAAATTTATCGGTTTATAAGCTGTGGCTTCTTTGATTGCTGTTATCAAACCGAATAAATTTCATAATTTCCGTAAAGTTATTTCTGCTCATAGTGTTTGAGAAAAATGCCGTTTTATTTCATAGAAGTGATATACCTACATTTTAGCCTCATATGCGCCAAGAGCATACAGAAATGCAATAAATTTAGTTTCCAATACTCGGAATGCTTCTGTTTCTGTGCACTTTTAGTTTCAGAATTGAGTTTTCAAGAGACTACTATTACAAAAAGATATAAATCGTTCAACTAGTCAAATGATCAGTCGCGATAGGTAAAACGCACTACATATTTTTTTCAGAAATTAAATAATAAACAAAGAAGTGAACAATAACAAATTCATTGCACGTACACTATAAGAAAAGTCGTGAAGTTAAATGGTAGTATAATAACGTATGTAGGAAATTCTAAACGAAATTTAAAAAACAGTCATTTGAGCGGTCGTGGTAGGTTTAGTGTTAATTTGTGCCATAATAATTATGTTCCAATATCACTTATCGAGTTTGATTTTATAAAAGACGAGAAACTGGATATCGTTTTTATAAAATTATTTTATTATTCCATTATTATTATTATTCTTCGATCCAATGTTTAATATGTTATGAATAATAACAACAACGTATATTTATATCTTTCCCCTTATTCTGACATGTATCATCAAAATTATACTATTATATGAAAGAATTTTTCATTTCCGAGAAAGACCAAAATTTGCCCATTTTCAATATAAGTTTTTGTCTTCAGCTACCAATTTTTCGCGTTACACCTTCCCTAAAGCCACTACATACTAACGATGTTCTATTTCGACTCTATTTCTGTAATAGATACTAAGAATGGCGATATTGGTTTCTCAAACTATATATACTTAGGACATTCGTTGAAATCGAATACTGTCGTCGTAATGGTCCCCATGGAGCGAACAAGCGAATTCATAATGAGACTTTCTATTCCGTCAACGATATCGGATAATTGCGTCTCTACTGTCGATCTTCGAAATAAGGTAATGGAGAACTCATGAAATCGGCTTGAGAGGTTAAATTGAAATTGAAATCACTCGAAATTACTTGCAATCTCGAGGACTATCGAGAAGGTTGATACCCCCCTCTCTGCCCTTTGAATGGAATATTACTCTCGACGGTCGAAACAATCCGTTTCGTTCGATGCATTCACGCGCGATCGACCAACTGCTGCAACTAGAAAGAATCACTCTTTTTGCACATCTTTTCTCTTTCTGTTTATTTTAATCACTTGGGTTGGAATAACGTCTCGCACGTGATAGCTACTTCGGGTTAAAAGTAGATTGTGGGTGTCTCACTCCGTGATCTGACTTTCTTATTTTGATAACGATTTTAATAATTCGGCGGAATAGGTAACCTTAGTGATTTCGAGGACTTTGAAATATGTTGTCAAAATCAAGATTTTGAGTATTGTTCCTATGCACATAATCGTTGCTCGGTTTTAGTTTTCAGGATATAGAATAATAATTTCTGTTGATATTACATATATAATGTATAACAATTCACTATATAATATAACAATTCACTTTACAAATTTTTGTTCTGTAAACAATTTTTCAATAACAGCGGTTATATTTATTACATTTTTAACTGTCGCAAAATTGGAATAAACTACAACATTCCATATATTTACCGTTTCATCGAAAATTATTTCACTTTAGCGTTATTGGTTGCCTAGTGGCAGCTTGGATATTATTATTCAATATGATTATCATCAATGAGTTAAATTTAGGTTGGACTATATAAAAATGCGGCTACCGTCAGATAATACCGTCAAATGTATATTCTAATGTAAATTATTATCATCGTGGATCGCTATGATCCAACGATAATAGTTATGGGTTAAACAATTATTTTACATGAAGATATTAATTCATTTATTTATCTCACATATGCAGATTATTTTCGCTAAATAAGAAATAATCGGCTCTCAATGAACTGATGGAGAAGACGTGAGTTAACATGGATAATATTTTCAAAATTGTTATTTTTCTAATGTATTTATAAGTTTCAGCATCAAGTTATGAACTACAATGAAATTATGGAAGAATTTAAGAACCTGTAGCATTCATAAAAGTGGACAATATCTGTCCAGTTAACAAAGGTCTATGAATCAATGCTGTCAGAGTAATTTACGATTTTCTGCTCTGCCGACCAAGGAAGTGACTTGCTTCCATTCATTAAATTTATGTAAGTAAGGATCATGTATATGCAATTTTACCGTGCAATGAGCGAAAATTTGATAAATGAAAAATATGAAAGACAGTAAAATTATCTTGAAGGTCACTTTTTTTTATTTTCTATAATAATAGATTATATTATATAATAGAAATCTGTAAGTCAAAAATAGATATAGATATTTATTATGTGATTTATTATGTGTATTTATTATGTGTATTTATTATTATAAATTGTGAAAATATTATATTTTGTATTTTTGGTATTTTTGGTGTGTCCATACTATATATAACAATTATCACGGAGAATGTAAAATACAAAATAAAATTGAATACCATTAATTTGAGTAATTTAACATAAATTACTATAGTGATACTATTTGATGGTGAAATTTTCACAAATTTCCATATCTTTCTCGAATATACTATTCGATAATAAGATTTTCATAAATTTCCATATTTTCCTCGAATATACCTTTTTTTAATAATGAAACATAAATTATATTATAGCCATGTATAAACAACGATACTATTTGATGATTAAATTCCCATAAATCTCCATGTTTCCCCCAATCCATCAAATTCTCATACACATATAACTTTACGTAACAATGACAACAACAAGGAAAAAAAAACTGCTTGTTACAATGACTGAGATACAGTACAATGTCTCAGCACGTTATCGAGTCTTATAAAAAGAAAACGAACAAGCGCATAGTTACAGTAACTAGATTTCACCTTCGCGGTTAAAGAAGAAAAGTCGTCGCTTCGAGACGAAGTATTTATTATTCGACCGGATCGTCACCATGGGATATCAAAAAGATGCTAGATATACTGCCGTTTCGTGCCCAGAAAGGGGCCCAAGGGATTCAGTTCTTTTAATTATAAAGGGCACTATCGATAATTGTCGTGTAGTTGGACCAACATTGTGACTGCATGTTTTCCCGCCACGCCCTTCTCGGTGTTCGTCGCAGCGGGTAATTCTTTTCTCCGTGTTTATTCTGCCGTGGGACTATGCCTCCTCAGATCTTTATTAACCGTACCGGAATCCCGATTCTAAGATTGATTCTGGCCGATTTTAAACTCCTACTGGTCTTATGTCGATCTTTCATGAGAACCAGTTCTTTTATGACTAGAAGCTACAGTTGCTTACGAAAGTATTCAAACACTTACAGGAATCTTTTATAAATATATTACACGTCTTATAAGAAACATTTTGGAATTTTACTAGTACTGTAATAAGATTCGATTATCATGATTATGTTATAGGATAGAGTTGGAAACAAATTTGAAAATTTGAAATTGTAAGATCTTTAGTACAAGTGTATATTTCGCAGAGATCACAAAAGTATTTACACAGTTAATTACCTGTTATATCAATAAGTCTCAATATTCAGTGGAACTATCTTTAACATTTATTTTTAGACTAGAAATTTGTATACCCATTTATATTTTTAAGAATATAATGAAACAAGTTCAACTTCGGTAGAAAATTGTTTTATCTACTATATATCATAGAAAGCACTACACTTGCTATATTTTATATATTATCTCATACTATATGCATTCTGTGTAATTTTGGACTTTCTAATTCCTTACAAATGAATAAAAACCTGCAGTCTACATATTATAATGATTTAAGTGTTAAAAATGTTCTGTAGTCAATGCCCGGATACTTTCTTGAAGCACGTTTGAGTTTGTATTAATTGACCCCTGATAAAAATGTTTCTAAGTAAATACTGGTTTGCAATGTTAATAATACACGATGTATTTACATATACTGCTACTCATAAATATGTAAATAGTTTGGTTGATTTGCATTAATTTTTAAATGGATGATTTTTCTTGAAATAGGTAATGATTTTTATTGTTTTTATCGATATATAGGATATTAGAATTATCAATTTATATATCATAAAACTATAGAAAAATAATTAAAAATTCTATCTTGCTGCTTGAAAACTCAAATAAAATATATACTTTTACCTTTTTTAATACATTTATATCTTTTTAATTGGAAATAATAAATTTCAAGAACATTCAAATTCAAAGTTAAAGATTACAGCAGAAGCCGTTTATTTGCAAAAATATTCGAAGAGACATGCGTCCTTCACTTTTCACGGATCAATCGTTTCAATTAATCAGTTGCCAATTTAAAAATTACCTCATCGACCTTGCTCTAAATGAAAAAGAGAAAAAATCGAAGCAAGAGAAGTAGAATGAAGGTAGGAAAGGTAGGAGAGGAAAGAGATGAATCTGGTCTTGTTCGTGGAAACTCGATAGCCAAAATATTGAATTTCGGTGGAAAAGGGGCGATGGACATGCTTTTGGACGTTGCCTTTAAATCGAGGATACAAGAAGTCGCGTAACAAAGAGGGTGATTCTTTTCACCTTGGTCTGTTCTCTCTTTATTCCTCACACGTGTCCCTCTTATTTTCTGCAGCAAGACACGAGGTTCCCTCCGAATTACGCAAGGAATCCCGCGGCGAAGCCCGATTCTAATCGATTCTTTGACTCCAACACGCTTTAACTCTGCCCCACGGGCATCCCTTAACGAAGACGTTGCCCTTGCTTTCCTTTGTCGATATGTCACTTTTTTCGAACGAACTTTCATCGTTTGGGCGACTATTCCATGATACACTGTGGGAATTTTGGTAATTTTCTATGTATTCGATCGTTTAACGGTAAATGCTATCGTTGGATCATAGGTGACTATAAGAGATTAATTGTGACATCACTTAATTCTGAGATATTTCCTTTTAATTTATTATATTACTAGTTGATCACTTCTATTTATAACTAACAAAATTGTGTATCAGATACAACAACGAAACATGAAATTATGTTAATTGAGAAAACTTTTAAAGTTTCTAAGTTTAATAGTATAGAAAAGTAAAACTTAAGTAGTCTTATTGTTATAGTAACATATAGCTTAATGTTATAAATTGATAATTTAGTAGTACAATAAAATTCTTTTCAATTGTCAAATCTGTTCAAACATTTCTATAACGATAATATACGAAGAAATTTTAACATATTCCGACAATAAGCAACAATGAAAATGTGCTAAAGGGGGGTGAACACTTGTGGACGGTGTGAAAAAGCTTCCATAAGTAAGTACGTTGTCCTTTCAACCAGCGGCACTACAGAAAATAAGACATCGAAAAGCAGGGGAAACGTGGAAATCTGTGACACTTCCGGAGCCCAGCGGGGTCTTTCGGCATGGCCCATTGAAAGTTGACCAAACGCCACAATGTAATTCAGTCTAGGGTCATCGTATAACGTGCTAACGTGCGCTAATGCGCCCTTAACGAACCCCTTAATCCAATTTTGTGCAAAGTAACGAAATTATGTGGCAGCGAACCGGAAGCTGTGGCCAGCTTACTGGCCACGTTTCCTCCTTGTCCTGTCTCGAATGTTTCTCATTCATATCGTCAAGAATAACAATCATCGATTGTATGCTTGCTACCTTGCTTTTTTTTATTAAAACTTGTTTTTCAAATTGTAAGCTTGCCAGGGTTTCTGATAGAAATACTTGTAGAGATGCTTGTTTTACTTTATCTTTATCTATAACTGCATTTTACCTAGACTGATATTAGAAGCTACTTATTTTAGATACACTCGTACGTTCTCACTCATTCCATATATTTTACATTTCTTCGCATTATTCATTCCCGCATATTTGCAAAATATTAGTCACATGATATACATATAGAAAAATTTATGAATAGATTATATATTAAGGTTTAAGTTTACAGATTGTTTATACTATCACATCCATGGAGCATGTTTTTCACCCCACGTCTCTTCCATAAACCCATTACGATTATCGTCAGAAACTGTCATCGAAGCACTATATCCGATCAACCTTGAAATATTTGAGGGAATCGAAATTATCAGTGGTATCTTTCGAGATAAAGCCTTGCAACAGTAGCTCCGGGATCTGTTTAACAGTCATGGGGATCATCCATATGTACCCCAGGATGCCACCAAGGAGGATTGTCATCAGGGAGATCTGCTATCTCAGTGCCACACGTTTCTGTGTGATATTCTCTGCCTTTCTCTCTCTCTCTCTTTCTCTCTTTCTTCTACTCATATGTGAAACTCTCTCTTTCCTTTATGGTTTGTTCGTGTGATAATAGAGATGTCATTCTGTCTGTGCTTTGACAACCCCATAACACGGGCGTTAGCGTTGCTCGTCTGAAACCGTAGCACTCCACGTTCTCTAGGGATCTTTGGAAACTGTCGGTGCACGCCGCAGTTTCGCGTTCTGCCCTTCAGCCTCCGTGTTACAAAGTTGTTAGTGTGTTAGAATCTAACGATGACATTCCTTTTGCAATGAAGAGGTACACTTTTTAAGACGGTTTATTTCTCATTTAAGTCGATAAATTCGCACTACTTTTAAAATTACTCCGATCCGAATGGTGAAATTCTAGATACAAAATTAATATAAAATAATAAAAAATCATAAGAATGTATTAGATTTAAAGGTGTATACCCCTTAAACATAACTGATAAAGGAAGTGTTGTAAGATGTCAAAGATGTAACTATTAGGGAAAAGATATTTTAATATTTTCGATATCTTAATAATATAACGTGCAATATTTCACTCTATATAATATAAAATTTAAATGGAGATAGAAAAACTTACGTTTAGTTTTGAAATCGAATAAAGGTACCTTTGGTAACCAATACGGTATTTATTGATATACTGAATTCTGAAACAGTTCCCTTTTAAGAAGTGGAAAATTTAATTTATAGTATGCTCTTCTGGTATCTATTTTGCACATGGAACTAATGTGTGTCAAACTAAACTACAAGATTTCTTTCAGTCAATTGTATTCCTTAAATCATTTTCCTTCCTGTGTTATAATCAACAAATTTTTTAAGTTTGTAAGTTCTTAAGTTCGAAAGTTGTCTTTTTATACTTCACAAATTTCTCAAATTTTTGTTAAGATCCTTCCAAATATGAAATCTTTGTTAATATGTATGATTTATTGTTTCAGTGGAAGCTAAAAAGTTTCGTAAAAACTTAAACTTTTTCCGCTTGTTCAAAGAAAGCTGAGATCGGAATAGAAAAATTCGAAGACTACAACAAGATTAATATTAGGAAGTCTGGAACAATATTTTTATTGAGGAAAACAAATTTTTTGAATAGGAATAAAAATGACCAAGGTAAGAATTATATAATTTTCTTAGAAACAAACATTTTTTACATTAAATAGTTGTATAACCATCTATATAAAATCATAATTTTATAATACAAAATTTCAAAAGTCTAATTATCAGAACAGAAAAGTATAATAAACAGAATTAATCTTAGAAAATAGTTATATGCACGAGATGGATGACGGAAGAAGAGCACTCGACAATTTTGATGGATCAACAAAGAGGAAAAATGGTGGAACACGAGTAACACGAGCTGCCATCCTGTGACGATTCATCGTCGAGTGTTGAGGATCCGATAAGGCGGCTTTTAAAGTCCTTTAAAAAGCAATACATCGTCGAGGCGACGGAGGGCGAAAAGAGAGAGAGCTCTCAATAAATATCTCATGGATCCTGCCAGCACGTGACTCTCTTATCCTGCGATCTTAAATACTTGGCTGCGCGTGTCGGTCATTCCGAGCATCGCATTAACTCACACAAATGATTCTGTATTATAATAGATCCCGCGATCTACTGATTTAAAATTGCTCAAATCACACGAATATTATATAAAATTTTTATGGTCATGTGTAAACCACGGTTCTTTAAGCAAAGTTATATTTTTATGATCACAACCAAAGTAATAAATTTAAACAGAGATGCCATTTGTTTATTAAAAAGCATTTACTTTGGATATTTTATATATCTTTGTATATTAGGATATCCACTCTGTGCATGTTTGAATTTTTAAATTTCTCATAAATGTTTAAAGGTTATATCGATAGGTAAATTTGGGTATAGAGGTATTTGAAAATTTTGTGCGCAAAATATTGCTTTTGCACAATCTACGAGCTTACAGAATTTATGTTTCATTTAGTAATAATTATAGAATATTGTAAAAATGTCTAACGACTGTCATGTTTGTATACGATATTTTTGCACCATTTGCGAGTCAATAGACTTAAAGAAATATACAGAAAAATATAGCATTGAATATAGAATTGTTGAATGTAATATAATACTTTTGAATGTAATATATTACGCTTATTTAATCTATGATTTTAAATATGTATTTATTCGATTGCAGATTTTGATAAATTCATATTTTTATGAAGACAACTAAAACTAAGTTATATACAGGATATTCCATTTAACTTCAATACTTTAAACACTATATCATTATACATATATGTATATGATCTTTAACGATACACTATTAAGTTCTGTTAATACCATAATACATTTACATGATATATTTACATATCTATCGCGCTTATTACATATACGAAAGTATTTGAATACTTATCATAAAAAAGCTTATGTACATTAGTGTATTGTCATTTAAGAGATTTTGAAATTTTTTTGCGCTATAATGAAACAGGACTGCCATAATTATATTGATCAAATTGAAAATCGATCTGAAATTGTGCGAGTATACAGCATGAATATCGAGGTTTATTAATATAGTGGATAATTGACTGTTAATATATTCTTGTAAACCCTGCGTCATATATACATATATACTTGCATTAAATATCTTGCAACTTTTATGTACATTTTACGAATACGATTATTATTAGACTGTAGATGTTCATACAAATTCATATTTTTATGAGTGTAAATAACTAAATACTAATTAAGTAATGTGTACAAGGAATATCAGAGTTTTGATATCTTATATATTTTTGCATATTATGTGTATTATTTGTATTATGTGTATTTTTATACCTTCAAATTTCTCATAAATACATAAACATCTGCAGTGATATCATTAAATATATTATAGTGATAATGAAATTCCAAAATGTTTCGTATAACACGCATAATATATTCATGAAGGGTACCTACAAATACTTTCCTGAGCAACTGTATATTAAATACATTTTCACCTACACCTCATTTAAACCTCTTAATACAAAAGATTCTCAAACGAATGAAATTCTGAAGCGTTCACGGTAGATATGTATTTCACAAGGCAGATATGTATTTTCACTTTCAATTGGTTTCCACGTAGACCGCTGAAATTGGTCAGGCGTCATTGAAACGGTAGAGTTTTTGCCGGGCCCGACGATTTATTTGCAACGGGCAGCGGCATCAATCGATCGGCTGGCGAATACACACGGCGGCGGTAGTCGTGTAGTAAACCTGGTTATCGCATTATCTCGGACACCGGAGACCTGCACGAGGGAAATCTATTCTATGGGGAACTTGCATTTCACGTAGGGACCCCGTCCGATCGGCTCTATTATACCAGTCGAGCATATCGCGCCATGTATCTACGTGCTCCGCTCTGCAGGCCTAGCACCGATAACATTGACGTATACCGATAATTTTGTAATATCGTCGTTCGCCTCTGTCTATGTGTCTGTGTGTATATATTGGGGAACGTGGAGAACGCAGGTGTATACAGAGTGTTCCAGGTTTTTTCCGCCTGTCACCAATAAATTCCATGCGTAAAAATAAAATATCACATATTCACAGATTTTTAGTAAAAAAATTATAACAAAAATATAAAATAACAATAAATTGGTTTTTCACTTAAAAGTAGAATGTCTCAGGTTTTTTTCGTAAAATAATGTCAGCATATTCTCTGAATAAAAGTAAAAAACATAGATTCCCAAATGCTTTATTAAAAGGTTATAGCAAAAATACGTAATAATAACAGATTCTCTTTTTTGTTTGGTAAAGCATAGAGATAAATTGGCAATATTTATATTAAAATTGCATTTTAAGACGTTACTCCTTCATATATAATAAGGTAGGGTTATTTAAGTCATTTTGAGCTTCAACGTCTTAAGATTCGATTTTGAACTTTGCACGTGGTATCAGCATGCGTAGGACACCCTGTATGGATGATAAATTTGTATGCGAATTTTTTGAAATATTGGCAGTCGAAATTGTGTTTGGAATGATGTGAGCATTGGGAGAGATATTGATGAAGTTCTATGGGGTTGTTTAGTTAACGATTTTCCTTTGGTATATCAATTGCTTATTGCAATATTGTTTATCACGTTCTGTTGTATTGTAAATTTTAATAAAATAAAACTCGTTTTATGAAGATTACATATATAGTATATTTCTTTTCTACAGAAATTTAAATGAAATTAAAAATTATTTGTATCAAAACTTGTTTCCAGAAACATGTAATTACTCGTTGTTAATGTGCGTGAAATTCACGAACACTAGTTAAATAAATTTCCATCCTTGAAATTAATACAAGTTCTATCTTCGTAGAAAATTATTGTTGAGCTGTCAATATACAGTATACGATATTATGTATTTCACTGTTTATCACGCTGTCAATAAGGAATCAAATACGTAGTCTATTTTCAAATATATTTCACTTAAAATTATCCATAACCGAATTCGACGAATTACAAGGAAAATTACTTAACTTGGTTCAAATATTCTTCTGGCTCAATAATCCTACTTTATCTTATAAAAAATGTATTGTTCGAAGAGTATAGTGGATACATAAAATAATTGCTCGTCATTGTAAGATAAGAATACATAGAAATATTTTTTGTAACCACTGTATGTGATGATGCATATTTAGCACTGGAAAAATATCATAAACATAAACAAACATTACGATAACAATTTACAAAAACAATATGTTTAACAATAAATTGACAAGGCCTAAGAAGCTCGTAATACACCTAAATCTTCCAGCAAGTATCAAATTAACAATCAGCAGAATTGATTCCTTGATTAATAAACGACTCGATTGCCGCGCGTTCTTAGGCATGCGAACACTTTTCATCGCACATGTTCCTGAGAACGTTTGACTTCTGATTGCAGGGTGAATTTCTCCTGAGTTTGCTGCATTGTCGCGGAAGAATAAAGGGGGAGGCACTGCGGCCTGAGGGGTGCCAGTTATTTTTCACGGTCTCCTTGGCCCCCTCGAGCCAGTTCTTCCTGTGAAGATTTCAAATTACAGGGTTCAGAAACGGCGCCCCCGTCGAGGCTCGCCCTCTGTGGGGGGCATCACGAAAACTTGCACGGGGACACCCTGCCTGGACGTCACTCGGTGCACGTGATTTTTTGTTCCACGCTTTTCTCTTGGCATATCTTCCACTCCACTTGCCGATATTATCGACATAACCACCCGATCGTGGGTACGCGGTGTCGCGTACCGTTGCTTCAAGACCGATTCTCGACAATAATCATCTCTCTTTTAATCGGTGATATCTGTAAGTCAAAGTTTCTTTACCTCTTTCTTCCGAATCTCTTGTTTCTTCCTGCTGATGTAGAAGTTCGTTGAGTATAATGTTCCTTAAATGTTTTTTAAGAAAGAACATACGAAAAGTAGATTTAGTGTAACTAAGTGTCTATATCGAATATAATTTGTATCAACTCTGTATATTGTTAATCAATTGATCAGAATCAATACTTAAAGATTTTCCTTAACTTCCGTTATAAAATTCTTAAATAACCAAATAAAATCTTTGCAAGTCTTCTTCTTTTTAATTCAACCTTTGTACAATTGATGTTACGTATATACAACATTGTGTTTTTGTAAATTATTGACAAATTAAAGGATAAGTGTATTTATTCTGGGTAAAACTGATCTCAAATTTTAGTGCATTACACGTTAAAAAATTCAAATGGGAAACTGAAAAATAGTCTGTTCTGAAGTTATGTTACAACGTTAGTCAGAAATAAGTATCTAATTATCCAAATATGTATTTTTAAACAATATCGCAAATGAATCTCCCCATTCTTCAACAGAATCACGAATCTTGAAGAACACAAATATATTATTCAGTTATTCACGAACGTGTAAAAATGTGGAAACCGAAAAAGGGTTGCATGTCTCGCCGTCCAACGTCGTGTTGGATCGCGTGCACAGTGCTTGCAATCGTTAAACGGGGGTGTTTAAAAGAGAAGGAATTTTCTTTGTGCACGGGACACGTAGACTGACGGTCGGTAGTAGTGTAGAAAGACGAAGAGACGTATTATTAACCGGACGAGGAGCGGCAATAATACGCGACACATCGGCTCGGGGGACCAAGGCAAGACGAGCAGTCGAGTGAAAATCACAGCGGGGGACCAGACACGCGTGTCCCTTTGACGACGATCTCGTACAGAGGGATGATCCTTTCATCTCGCCGACAACATCTTCGGATACGTCCTTATGGTTCGCTTTGCACATATTTTCATAGATATGTATTTGCATGTATGAAGAGAAAAGTACGTTTCCGAGTCTTCGAGTTGGCCATTTTCTGTCCCCGAAGGATGAAACAATTTGATTTATTACGTTAGTTGATTTTATTATTATGATTATTAGGTCTTACTTTATATTACTATACTATATATTTTAAGAGGTGAATATATTTTTATGGAGTAAATTATTTATGGAGTATTGAAGTAAATGAAGCATTATATAGACCAATTAATTCTAAACTATCATGGATAAATTATATGCCTCATATTAGCCATTCTGAAGTTTCACTAGCATTGTAACGAGATACGATTATTATGTTACACTAACAAAATTGAGAACCAATCTGAAAATGTATACGTATTATTAGCCACAAAAGTCTTGCAATTAGTACACTTTATACAAATGTCATTCTTATTCAAAATATTACCGAAATTCACCGTAAGGTCAATGTGTTCTATTTAAAAAACAAAAAGTTCTGTTTTATAGATTAGAAGATAAATATATTATTTTATGATACTATATATATATTCTTTGCTTAAATAAAAATATCCCTTTTATAAGATATACGAAGATATCGTAAATAATAAAAAAATAATATCGTAATTGTGAATTTATTTCAAGCTTTACCTACATAACCATGAATCTTGATACATTCATATTTCATTCCAATGCTAATATAATTTCAAATTGTTTTGTATAACACACATAATATATTCATAGAAGGTTTCCAGAACTGTATAATACTTAAACCACCGTATTTTTATATTCTGTAACGATCTATTTTATAATATAATCTTTTGTACTACAAAAAAACGGAAACTGGCATCAAACACGATATATCAAGCCCCAGCTCGGAACAACAGCAGCAAACCACAAAAGCCACAGCATTCATCAACGAAATCTATCCTGCGTTTCGCATCGATGTATTCGCGGATAAACCGCTAATCCGCACAAGTAAATTTCACCAGAGAACAGAGCATTTACCGCAACTGGTTTACACCGGCAGCATTAATCCTATTCGCATTGTTTTTTCCAGCAGATCGTGCGCGAACGAGCGGCATTCGCAACATGCAGAAATTACTCCACACAACCGGTTGAAAACAGAAAGAAAAAAAGAAAAAGAGACAGGCAGCAGAAGCAAACAGAGAAAGAGGACGAGTGTGATAAAAAATAGTGATGGGTCCAAGTACATCGCAAGTAGTTATGTAGTTACACCACTGTTGTTAGATGGATTTGTGCCCTGTTTCAGGTGTTTCAAATAAAATACAGTAATCTACGAAAGTTTTCGAATATTTGTACAAACATTTTACAAATATATCATGTGTGTTATAGGATATATTTTGAAATTTCATTAACACAGTAACGAGACTCGACTTTTATGATTATATTGGTAGAGTTTGAAACTTTGAACGTGTATGTATAATGCCTATAGAATTGATGTTGATATTCCATTGTATTTATTATAGCAGTTGCATATTAATTAATTAGGTTCATTAATGGTTATATGAAACATCGTATCATTTAGTGTTACTTTCACACAACTACATTTTTATACTATGAAACGTACACACATAACTTTATAAAGCAACGCAAAAGAGCATGTGTCAATACTTTTTGTAGCCCAGCCAATATAGAGACCACAAGATATTTGGTGCAAGTGCATATGTATATATTTCACAGAGATCACAAAAACATTATATTAGTCAATTATATTATTAAGACGGCTATGGTAGCCCATTACACTGCCAAAAAAGTAAGAAAAATTTTTACATGATACATGTAATCTAATATATTGTTTATAAAACACCGTTTAATCTTTTTGCAATAACATTTAAGAAACAAAAATTGAGGAACAAAAAATCTAAAGCAAACGAACCTAGTACAAATAATACTGAAAATGAGTTTTGCGTCTGAGAGAAATTTTCGTTTTCTCTTACGAGAAATATGGTGTAAGTAAATTAAGACGGTGTGGAAATAAGATGTAGATGAGCATATGACACAATTGCACCCACTGTGAATTCGCAGAACCAATTAAGTTTCATCAATTAAATATTACTATTATTAATTTAGATCAGGGACAATCTCATATAATATATAAATGTTATTAATATAAATATTATGTGTGTTATGAAAGCATTTAATAAATGCAATTCTGATCATATAATTTATTATACAAATTTAAAACTCATACACTCTTAAGTATACGGTTTTGTACGTATTTTCCATACGAATCGAACTTGATCCCATCGCTAATAAAAAGGGCTAGAATTGAAAATTCTCTTTCTCTCTCTCTCTCTGTGTTTCACTCTTTAAAAAAGTGGGAAAGAGAGTAAAAACATGGAAGGAGCGGGCAGACACGAGGTAGCGTGTGCGTGAGGCGTTTTTAATGCGTGTTACCCGGCGGAACCGCAATCCGCTTTTGCGGCGGCGGCCACTGGTCGAGCTGGCCCACTGGTTGCCAGTTTCCGGTAACGCGCTTTGGCGCAAACTGGCGGCCACGGCTGATTTCGAAATTGCAAAACATTTTCACACTCTTATGGTTTCGACGCCACCGCAGTCCCTGTGTGTTTGCCTCCTTTACTGTCTGTCTCTGTTCTGTTCACGTCCTCATCCTACCGTTGTTATTCTCTCTGAGTGTATATTTTTTCTCGTTTTTCTCTTTTTTTTCGTTTTCCTCGCTTCTTCTTCTTCTGTCTCTCTCGCTTTTTTAATTTGTTTCGTTTTGTTTCGACGGTACACTCGTAATTCCCGCGGTTTTGACGCTCTTCGTCAAAGCTGTGGAGAGACAAAGCGAATACGTCATGGCTGAATTCAGCCGACGACGTTTTGATGCGATGAAAGGAGCAACCGAGAGAAGTCGCGTAATTGTTCCACGAATTGTAATTGTTCGATCCGATCCCGCGTGTTTTTGAAGCTTCCACGCTGACCAAAAGTTTAGGTCAGGTTTGGGATACAAGATTAGATTTCCGGCATGAGTTTGAATAGAATGGAGCGGCTTTTTAGTTGGAAGGACATTGTACAGAATATTTAGATGACATTACAAAGAAAAACGCGTTTTTTAGTAGCACAGATATTTTTTATAATTTTTTACGACTTTATATTTAGACATCTACTATTAACAGTAAATAAAATGGCAAATTTTCCTACAATTGAAAAAAATTCGATTCTGAAAAAATTAAACAGTGGTTATGCTAAATATAGAAACACGTTCTTAAAGTTCTCATTCTACTTCATCTACTCTTTTTATAATCTACGATTCAAGGGTGAGATAAAGCTTAATTCTGTGATTGGAATGTCGGTACGCCGATTTCCTGTTTAATTTTAAAGCGTTTAACCAAATTCGGCCCGTGGCAACAAGAGGTGGAGAAACGGAGCATTTGAGGGTCGTGTCATTAAATTATTCCGGAACGTGAGCCCGACGGGTGTCCTCGATCAGTTTCTATGTGTAATTCGACAGAAGAATAACTCGGAACATCTGACTTGGCTCGCGATTCTTCGTGTCGCGCGCCATTGTAGAATTAAATGTTGTACGTAGTTTTTATTCTGATTTGATACTAAATTTTTGAAATTTCAAAAAAGAAATATTTACAGTAGCTATACAATAATTTTGTACACATCCTTTTTCCTTTTATAAGGATTTATTTTTGATATTTTCATTTTATAAAATATATAAATTATAATTATATAAATAATATTGTGGATGGATAATTTTTATTAAAAACAATAATGTGGTATAAATATAAAAAAAAAGATTACATTACAAAATAGTAAATAAAATGCAATATAATCGTTATTATTAATCAATTCCGTGTTACCAAAACTATTTTTCTGCGTTTCCTTTAACTAATAAAAATCTTCTAATTGGGATTCTTAACAAATTTAAATGATTAATTTCTATTGATTTTTGTAATTCCTAGAAATAGATTTTTGTATTTCAAAACTTTTGACTTTGTAGTAATACGAGTTCTATCGTTATACTTTTATATTTATCTTTCATTCGGAATTATTATTTTTATATTTACGATTTTGGTTTTACGTTATTTATATTTTAAGACTTATAGATGACTGGTGGTAATTTCGCTCGTTTATTCGATTAGGTTACATATGATTCCGAAACTAAACAACGAAAATTTGTCAACGAACCGAATAACTCCATTGGTTAAATCAGTTGTCCGGCAAACAAGATTCTGGAACGCGAATGCTAAGGAGAGTCAATTGTTTCTTTTCCTTCCGCGAACATCAAATTTATACATATAAAGAAAGAAATTGCATTTTTTGAAAGAATAGAGTTATAATAGAATAGAGTAGAATTAGACTATTTGCTAAGATATTTGAAAGATTAGCTAATCTATTTTTGCATCTTTTGACGTAATGTACAATTTACTTTTTCATTTGGCTCGATTCCAAGATCTTCGATGAATAATATAGAGCAATAATCTGTCAAACACTGCGATATCCAAATATTATTAAGTGATCTGTGAATTCTTATGCATTTGTGGAAAATTTTGATGTGCAAAGATACGTATAATATATGCAAAAATATATAAAATATTTCAAGTATAGTACTCGTTACAATATTTAAGAGCTTTCTATCTTGATCCCATTTCGTTCGTTATATTCATAAAAATATCAAATGTCATAAATATTTGCACTTTAATTAAAAGAGTCCTGTACCTAAGCATCCAAACAAATGGCCAATCTTCTTTGGTAAGTGAAAATCCGTACTAAACTAACGCACAACCACTCGACTTTGAGAAGTTAGATTGCTTACCATCTCTCACTACCTTTTACATCCCCTTTTCACGGCACTTTGTCGTCGACCCGGTTTCTACGCTGGCACGTGCAAAATTTTCAAGCGCCCTCCAGGACATCGGAATCGGGCAGAAGCACGCGATTCGAATCACTGACTCCGAAAAACGATCTTTCTCGTTGAACGTGCGTGTCGGCAAACAGAATCGTTCGCTGGAACGGTTCCGTTGCGCCAAGCCTCCGGCCATCTCTCTCTTTCTCTCTCTCTCTCTCCTTTCTTTGTTCTCTTTCCGCCTTTCTCTGTTTTTCTCTTTCTGCCTTTCTCTCTTTTTCTGTTTTTCATCGTAGACGGGCTTGTTGCACGCGACCAAAAAACGTCAGCGGCAAGAACCTTCGCGGACAGCGATTTTTTGAACGCGTCCCAAAACTCTGTTTCGCTTTCCGTTCCAGCAAATCCCGATTCCCGATAAACGCTTCGTGTCAAAATGTTGTTTTGCCAGCGGCGAATCACATGGAGGGAGTTGAACGCGATCTTTGCAGCCATTTTGTCGGCTATTCGTATGGAAAAGTGAGGCATACACGTTGGATAATTGACGAATGAGGCTTTTGAACAGAGGCTGCGTTTGGTTGCGTCTGTTCATACAACGCAGGGGCATGCGATTGTTAATTCATTGACTCTTGTTTTGATGTGGAAAGAAAGATTGCTAATGGTTTTCTCTTGGTAATTTTTAGATCTTTGATCGTACGTTATGTTAATGAGTAATTAGCTTTGGGTAATGTATTGGAAGAGCTTGTAATTACTGCATGCCTGGAATACGTTGAATCGGTACTGATAGGTTTGAATTTAGTTTTTGTTAAAAGTAAGATTGGCACTGTCTGAGAGATTTAATTAGAAGAAGATAAGTGAGATGTTCTTTGTGTGAAAAATGAATTTTATTTCAAGAAGTTAGGTGGAGTGATTGGTGGAATGTTTTAGATCGTATAAAATTAAAATGTAAAATATTGTTGAGTGGATATTCATAGAATGAAACAGGAATCGACGATACACATTGTACAAGGATATATACAATATCGATATTACATTACAATTTAAGACCCGAAATGTACATAAAACAAACGCTAAAACCTTCTTATTCACTACGAATTCTAATAATCCTAAAAAAAATCTTGTCAAAAATACTTGAAAATCCTTGAAATCATCCATTATTAATAATGTTCTGTCCATTTCAGATAGGAAAATATTTAAGAAAGAAGAAGAACTAAAATCATTGCCAAAACTCCTTCACACGGATATAGTTATCTCAAGAAAGGCATCAGAAATTAAGAATATTTGAAAAACCGTAAAATCATTCACTATTAAAAAATCATATATGTGGAAGGTATTGACCAGAAATCGAAAGTACCGTAGCAGTTGCCATGCATAGGCATCGACATAAGAATCGACATAGGAATCGAAGGTACACATTGACTGGTGTACACGCGTGTCAAAGAGAGAAGGAGAAAGAGGACGAACTATAATGTCAGGGAGACGTCCCGCGGCGCTAGACTGTGACTAAATCCGCAGTACCCATGCAGTGTTTACACTCGAGATGATGCCTCCTAATGCTAATACGCGGTGCAGCGCAGCCTCTCCTCCGGTTTCTTAATGCTCAATCGCAATCCAATGAAAAGTGTATGAATGGCAAACGATTATCAAGTCGAGCGGACGCCTTCAATGTGTCCGCCGAGGCGTCCGCGCAACCCTGCTGCGTTAACCGACGTCGAATCCGGACCAAATGGTACGAATTCGCTGCGTTTCCCTCTCTTTTTCTCCCTTCTACGTTACATTCGTTGATTCCCTTTCTTTCGTTCACTTTTCACCTCGTCTATCGGCACTTTTCTCTCTATTACTCTTTTAGGTTGGCCGCCAGCTTTTTTTGTGGATTCAGCCGGTCATAGGACAGAAGTTTTGCAGGGATACGTAACGGAGAGCACGTGGTAGGATTTCCGGCTCACTCAACGATTAGGTTCGGGTCAGAGAGCAGTAAGAAACGCAATTACCATTGTTAGTAAATGCGAGATGTTGGGAGATTTGAGGAGATGGAATCGTTGAGATCGAAGGTGAAATGAAGAATAACAGATATGGTGGTGTCAATTTGATATTGGAAAGAAGAAAGCTGGAATATTAAAATAGTAGAGAAGCGATACCAAAACCGGACTCTCGATTTATCATTTATGTATAAGATGTCTCAATAATCATGATACAATCGACAAGTGTGTGATTCTAGGTGAAAAAGTAAATCGAAAATATAGAATGAAGTCTGTTCGTATGACGCTTCGTTTTCGAGAAAAAAGATTTGAAAATCGATATTTGAAGATCAGTCAAGTATTATAAGTATAATAATTAATTGGAAACAGTAATTTTGATAAGTTAATCATAACTTCCGAAGAGTAATTTCTATAAATAACAATTTGGAAAGAGTAGTTTTAATAAATAATAATTTTGAAACAGTTATTTTGTTGTTCTGATAAATAATAATTACAAAATAATAATTTCTATAAATAATATTTCTAAAACAGTAATATAAATAGATAGATACTAATTTTGGAAAGATAATTCCTAAAAATTGTAATTTTAAAAAAGTAATTTCAATGTATAATCGTCCCAAAACAGTAATTCGAATTCTCGTGTCAACGTTTTAACACGAATTCTCCAACCGATCCCCGTTCCCCCTTGGGTAGTTCACTCGAAAAGAAAGCGGTTTGTCGTCGTGGCCTTAACCACGATTCACGGTTCAAGCTCACGCCGATGATCCCTTTTATCCAATCCGCGAGAAGCCGCGAGGCGTTAAATCCCCCGGGAAAATCTCCGTAACTGAACTCGCGTTCCCGCTAAGTCGGTCAGCTCGGTCCAGCCGAGTGAGAGGATCACAATACCAGGCCGTGAAATCGGGTATCCAATCCTTATTCTGTCTTTCGACGTTGTCCCAGGCCTCTCTGAAAATTAGTTGCGCGAGAAATTCATGTTAATGTCGAGCAATCGACCACAGTGGTCCGTGAGAAAATAGCCAACGTGACGAACAGATCCGAAAATGTTTTCAAAGAGAATCTTTAGTGTAGTTCTGTTACAAAGTGTTTAATTTTCTGTTATTTGGATTTGGGTCTGAGAATGATGCTTTCTTTTTGGGGGGTGGAATGATGGTAGGAATTTCCGAAGAATGTTTTTTGTTGATTGCGATGGTTTGGATTAGACATCATGTTTGAATGATTTATTTAGTGATACACGTGTGATTAATCTGTGTAGTTTTTAATACAAATGTACATGAGTAAGTAAAACAGGCTTATGTTCTTATAATTCTATGTTTCAAAAAGAACAGTACAAAAATAACTATAAAGAATAAGATATGAATGTAGTATTTTTTTAATTATTTATGGATTCTACATAAATCTTTTTTATCGCTAAAGCAAAAAATTGTTTAGCTGCGCCGTAATACGTTCTGTTTATTCTTTAAACTATCTAAATCTCAAGTGAGAAGACACATTTGCATCGTTACGTTTACATTGTAATCTCCTTTTTTCTTAATTGTTGGTAATAATATAAAAATTAATTTAAATTATTGGTAATAATATTCATGCAAATTCCAAAGGCATCTCACATAATGATGATCCAGTTACTGAAATTTGCTTATTTATAGTATATAAGACCCTTTGTTATATAGCAAAGTTCAGATATTTATTTTCCAATTCCGTTATAGTTTGGTATTCTATTTGTAAAAAGATATGAAAAGGCAGGATTATAGGAAGGAACATGGAATAGTAAAGAACACAAGCAGATAATATTGTTTGGTTAATAGAACATTTTTGTAGTAGAATATGTATCAAAAATTATATGGATTAAAACACGTAAAACAGAGATCACTAATTTGAATTGAGTTGTGGAAGTTTATTTGAGAGTAATCAATCCGTTTTGGAAATGCGGATAAGTTCGGAGGAATTTGAGCGTTTCTTTTGGAAGATATTGGGCATTTTGGGTTAGCTTTCAATTTTAAAGGTGAGTTAATGATCTATTTTGATTTCGAAGTGATTGGTAATTGGAGCAGATTTAAACGTTTTCTCCTCGAATTTTAAAGTTGACGGATGATAAATAAAATGTGGATTTTAATGCAAATTCATATATTTAGGATCGCGCTACATAAATAGACATTTCTTTCACCTTCTCAGTATTGTAAAAAGCACTCTACTTTGGATATTTTATATATTTTTATATATTTAAATTCTCCATAAATACATAAAATTTCGCAATCTAGTGATTAAAGATTTGTCACCTATCGATACATTACCCTTGTACGAGATATTTGTAGTTAATTTAATATTTTTTAAAAACTTCCATAGTTTGTAAAATAAGCTTAACTCGAAGTATTAACTCGAAAACTGTTTTCTAAATCTTATATATTTATTTATGCATTTATTTATTGATTAACGAAAGTTTTGCGTCTTAACATATTTTACACATTAAAAGAACATATTTTAACCAAGATAATCCGATTTTTGACAATCTGTAAACATATTGAACGCTCATTACTTCAAACAAATTTGAGGTCTTTTAAAAGGATATGGGTAGTTTTAAATATATATAATATAATATAATATAATATAATATAATATAATATAATATAATATAATATAATATAATATAATATAATATAATATAATATAATATAATATAATATAATATAATATAATATAATATAATATAATATAATATAATATAATATAATATAATATAATATAATATAATATAATATAATATAATATAATATAATATAATATAATATAATATAATATAATATAATATAATATAATATAATATAATATAATATAGTATAATATAATATAGTATATATTATATTATATATATTATATATAAAATATATATAAGTATATAATATATATAATAAAATCCTACATAATTTTGAAATGATCTCGATGGATCTTAGCTGTAATTTTTATTTACCTATTTCATTTTCATAAAGAATTTTTTTAGAAAGATATATCTTCAAAAATAGAGTTTTAGAAATGTCTTTCATTACGTAAATGAAATTAACAGAAACATACTGAATGTAAGGATAAATATAATAAATAAATTTCGACAGATTTATGTTTTTTAAAGGAAATTAGTTTAAAATTATAAATGATTATTCTATCGCTTTTAAGTATTGAGCTAATTTCTGGACTGTTTGCATATTAAGTAGACATTCTATCTTTCTAAACTAGATTTGGGAGAAAAATGAGCGGACGAAAAGAGCCCGAAAGTCAGGACGAACCTTATGATCCTTATGAGCATCGAACGCCTCCGAAACCAGTCTCGTATAACCATTTCTTTGATAACTTTTATGAAATTTTGTATAAAATACATTACTGCTCACAAGTATTTAGACATTGCGGTGTATTTACAGCACCAGTATGTGAATTTTATATTAAAACATAGAAATTAATAGCAAATTAATAATTAGGAGCAGAAGACCTTATGAAATCAGCAGGTTGTAAACTTAAATTATCTATTTAAAAGCTTACTACAGTTACATTATTAATATTGTGATTATATTAATAATAAATTATTAACTTATTACAGTTAGGTTGCGTGCAATTATATTGTATTTCAATAACCTACGATATCATTCTTTGCATTTTCCAATAATTATTTAACAATGTTCTTTATTTACCATATAATTTAAATCGTGGAGTATTTTCAAAGTATCATAATTATACCAATGTAAATATCACTATAAAATTTAAAATAAATTTCAGTACTTTCAAAAAACTCCTTTCAATGTAGGTAAATACTTACAAAGAGAGTTTTACTTATAAAATCTTTGTGTTACCCATTTAGTTGAATGTTTGAAAAACTTTTGAAAAAATAATAAATTTTCCTTAATAAAGTTGAATATAAAAAGTTCTAAACGAAATTTATGTGCATAAAGTTTGACAATTATGAAGGATAATTTCATTCTTGAATATTGTTTTTTAAGAGTCAATTTCATCGTGTCACAATATTCTATTCTATTATATTTTATTATATAGTTTATCACGTAAGCATAAAGAACGTATTATTTTAGATCCAATTGCTTTGTTATGTAATTGTAATTTACTAATGGACTTACACCTCGTTAAAAATAGTTAAGTGTCCGATTGCTTTTGAGCAGTAATGTAATATATAAATACACTAATAACCCGAAAAATTTCTACGATGTCGTCGCTATTCTTTTGTAAAATCTCTACAGTGACTTCAAATCTCTGGCGAATTTGGTAAAAAGCGCAGTTGGGACTGGGTTATTTGCGATGCCAAATGCGTTCGCAAGTGTTGGCTTATTTATTGGAGTCGTCGGCACGATTCTGATGGGATTGCTAATTACAGGATCTCTTCACATTTTAGTTAAGATTCATAACAAGATGTGCGTTCAATTAAAGAGACCAATTTTGCATTACGACGAAGTAGTCGTCGCTAGTTTAACGACAAGCGTTCAAAAGACTTGGCTATCTCCACGAATTATTATGTTTGTAAAATTTATATGTTGCACATTTGCTGCCACAACGACATAACTCAGAAGGTTCGCAGTTTTTGAGATACTAGCGTAGAGGAAGCAATCCGTTCTAAAAATGGTGTTTAATTAATTCCATGTTATATTGCATGATTTCATGTTATAATGTTACTGTTTGCTTTAATTTTGTTGTAATCCTCGTACATTTTTGTTCCAATCTCATTTTCATTTAAGCAAGCAAATGTTAAGCAAGCAATTTTAATGTTTTAAGAACCTTTTTGGCGTAAAATTGAAACGAGAGAAGTCATATATATTAACAAAGGTTTCATTTCAATTGGAAGAATCTTTAAAAAAAGCTTAAGAAATTTCTTAAGAATAAGAAAAATAAGTTTTAAACCTAAAAATTTACAGATTTGCAAAGTTTGTGGAGAATGAAAAGCACGTGAAGGATTAAAATTAATTCCAGAAACAGTAGAGTTAAGGAAATCTTGCAGTTCAGTTCGACATATATTACTTTCCACCGTTCTGTATCTAACGAGTACAAGAAAAAACATAGTAAATGATTAAAAAAAAATTTTATTTTCTAAAATAGAATAGCTTAAAAATTCAATATATCAATAAATCGCATATTACCAAAAGTGACAGTATTTGTTTTTAAGATTAAAATAAGTTTTCCCACTCCTTTATAATTTTAGAATTATATTTATAATTATATTTATAATTTTAGAATATATGGAATAGAATATTTGCGCGCTATAATATTAAGATATTGAAAATATTAAAGTATCTCTTTCATAATATTTATATCTTTAACATTTTATAAAACTTTGTTAATTTATCATTTATTTTTAAAAGGCTTATATCTTCCGATCTAATAGATCCTTCTTATTTTTGATTATTTCATATTAATTTCGTACCAAGATTGTCACAGTTCAGAATCGGAATAGCTTTAAAGACAAATATAAATTTATCGAATTAAATGAGAATATTATAATATTTTTTTACATACAAGTTCGACATCTTATTATACCATTTAAGCAATTTAATGCGTGTTTTCAAAAAATTGTAATGATTCAAACTCGTTTTCCGTAAAAACATAATTCCTAAATTATGTTATTGTTGCAGCAAATGAAAGATATGAATTCATTCTTGTATAAGATGTATGGGCCAATTTATAACGAAGATTAATAATTTATAGGGTATCTTGCAAGTGATATGAAACCAGTCAAATGGTTTTATGTGATAAAAGGAATAGAAAACATAAAATAATGTTTTTCACACGAAACTTTATTTTTAAAAAAATTTACTTTAACCTTATCCGTTGCATCTAGTAACTTTGTAATTTATTTTACAAAGAAACATCAATACATTTTTTAATATTTAACGTTATTGATAGGGTGATTATGAGAGAGGGATTAAATGATACGAAGATGGAAAACAACGAAATCATTAGGTGTTTAACATAATTATAATATTAATATGATATATTATAACAATACGATTCTGACTACTAAAATATAAAAGTGTCAAAGAAAAAAAAATCTTAATGCAAAGGAAAAAGACAAAACTTAATTCATGACTATATTAAAAATATATAGTTATAAATTTATTAAATTTCTATGAAGGATTATAAGTTAGGCATTCCAATGGTACTATTAATTTTAATGGGAAATAAATTTAAGTACTTTTTGGAAAAAGTCATCCGCTTTTTTCTATCAAGTTTTCAGGCCACAAGTCAATATCAAATTAAGATGAACAAAAAAAGTAGAAAAATAAAAAATAAAATTCAGTGTGTCAAACAACAGTAACATAATCAATATTTTGGTCACGTTATAATTGGTTCATTCACCCTTTGTGCTATAATGATATAAAAGAATTCAAGAGAATAACAATTCTCCTTCGAACCTCTTTGTATGGTATTTCATTAGAAAATTTATTCGAATTTTTCAGATATTTCGTCAATGCAACAATACTAATGTGTTATATAGGGATCGGCGCAGTGTACGTTGTATTCATATCTGGGATAATACAAAAATCTTTTGATTCTGAAAGAACCCTAGATCAAGGATATTACGCCTTGTTCCTGTTTCCACTCTGCTTTCTAATAAACATGATGAAATATTTGCACGACATCGCGGTTATTTCCATTCTTGGTAATTTATTGCTCTTTACTGCTGCCACGATCGGCGCAGTATACGCTTTGAAAGATGGAATTGGCGAAAAGTGGGTCATGATTGGCTCGGACATGTATTTGTATCCGAAATTCGTCGGGACGGTTTTCTTCAGCATGAGTTCTCCTGGAATAGTAAGTTTTCACCTATATTCAGTTAACGATGGTGAATCTAATGTTCAATTTTTAGACTAAATGACTAAAAACTAACATCTTATATAATTTATATTATTATGTACTATATATTACATGAAATAGTATATATTTTGTTACTACGAGATTGTGGACTCTTGTATTAATTTTTATGAACACAATTACAGAAATAGAATCTAAGCAAAAATTTGCTTTACTCACTACACTTCCGTATATTATATGCATTCTGTTCATTTTTGCATCTTTCAATTTCGTATAAATAAATAAAAATCCACAGTTTAATTATGTAGTAAAATAATTTATACAAACCTCCTTTGCCCTACAATAAAAAAATGTTTGCTTTTACAATTGAGGATAATTATTCTTAGGTACTAACAATACAACACGATATGCAAAAGCCATGGAATTACACGAAATTCAGCGGAGTATTAAACCACGCTATGATGCACATAACTCTTCTGCATACTTTTATCGGTGTTGTTGGCTACCTGAAATGGGGCTGCGACTCAGGAGGCAATTTCATTCGAAACCATCCAGTAAACGATCTGTACAAATTTTTGCGTATATTTTATTTTTTCAAACGAAACACACCACCGTTCAAAGGTATCAAGACACTTGTTTATTTTTAACAAGATATATTTGAATTATAAAACCACGGATAAAAAAATTTAACTACAATAATTTTATTCCTTATAAGCATTATATATCACAAGATATTATGAGCTCATTAATTTAATTTTTCAAAACTAATATACAACAAGAAAACTGGAGTTTGTAATTATACAGTCTTGTAAAATTATATTATTAAATGACAAATTCTTTATCTTCAGTTGTATCAATGGGTTTCTTACAGTACAAATTATAAGGTAGATTAAGAAAATTTTCTATACCAACAGAAAGATTTTTTGTGAACGCTAATATTTGAATAATAAATATACAAGATGATCAGAAGGCTACTGACAGATACTGATTTTAATTGTTTAATATTTTAAAATTAGGTAGAAGCTCCATTGATTTTAATTGTTTAATATTTTAAAATCATATAGAAGCTCTATCTCTGGAAGTTTGTTAAAAGAAATTTTGATTTTTTTTGCATTATTCAGTTGTAATTTGTTCTATACTCTGATTATGTTGGAATATCCAATAAACGTGAGAATTTCTGTTCGTAAAAAACGTGATCAAATTAAGATGTTGATGGATAATAGTAAAGTATGCGCGGTAAAGTGTGTCCTCATGCTAGATGATGACGAACTCTTTAAATTATTGCCTTATTAATCCCCATATTTTTTCGTAT
Source organism: Bombus sonorus (assembly GCA_029958995.1). NCBI lineage: Eukaryota > Metazoa > Arthropoda > Insecta > Hymenoptera > Apidae > Bombus > Bombus sonorus. The sequence continues at coordinate 2,859,323 of JARWAU010000008.1, read as the reverse complement.
TATGAAAAAAATAGATTTTTATCTGATTTTGTCTGATACTAGTAACATTTTTTTATCCAATTATTGTTTTTGGCTACCTTGTATATAGTAATACACATTTTTTTCATTCTATAACAAGATAGTAAGCGTTGTTTTCAATTATTAGTTTATCATTAATTTATACATTTTAATACAAATGAATCAAAGTGTCGGAATATTTATGAACGGTTGTGTATTCTATAATATAACCAATAACACGTTATTATTATTTTATTTTGTTAGGGGAACAATATCTGCATTCGTGATGCAGGGTCTATCGATATATTTCACGTATGGATTACAATGCTATATGCCAATTATTATCTTATTGGATGAGTATATTATTCCAGCACTTGATAAAAAGTCAATCTACGGAACTTCATGCTGTTGGAATCTGACAGTTCGTTTGGGCATCAGCCTTATTACGTGTATATATGTAAAAAGTTTTCATTTTGTGTAAAGAAATTCTTATACCTATTGTGCTCAAAGCGATTAGAGGATCGTTCTCCTTGTCTTTCTGATTTTCATATTTATCTTTCGCGTTTGTACATTCTTTTTATTGATTGCTTTAAAGTTAATCTTTATCGCAGCACCATGTAAATTTTATTTATGTCGATATGTTTTAATAGAATCTTTCATAGTAGCGATTCTCTAATTATTTGGTGTTTTTAAATTTTATCTCCACTTACAGTTACGTTTCGCCTACGTTGGCATTAGAAATTATTTATATATCTTCACTCAGTTTTATTTAATATTAATCATTTAATATACAGAATATCCGATTTTAATGTACAAATACGAGTTACTGGTAAATTACCTGCTGTATAAAGGAAAGGGAAAAATTGAATGGTTTTACAGAGAACATAATCTGGTATAATTATATTTTTTCGAGATAAACGCGTAGAGATTGTGATTCACGTTTCCTTAAACGAAATCATATAATTTTTGATATACTGATCGATCTGTTTTGACATTCTTTATAGAAAATTATTAATCTATTCATGGCGAAAAACCATTAGTCTAGCAGGTATTTTAACTTTTATATTGTAAAACCTATCGTACAGAAGACAAAAAAGCAAAGAAAAAAGCAAATAGTCGATTTTTGTAAAACTTATGAAATACGAGAAAAATAGCGAGGCACAGCTTTGAACATTTTTTTAATACAGTAGATAGTTTACCATTAATTCGCATTTATAGATTAATATCTGACATCCCGAATATAAAAGTTTATGAGTAGGTAACTCACTAATAAGGCTATACAGTGGCTATTAAAGGTATTTACAAACCATTGAAATCATTATAGCGTCTACATACTAATTAATTAGATCAAAGTATATTACATTTTATATTATTTAGTATCTAATATTTTCATATGATTACAGAAATTTAATATTATAAAATGTAGAACCCTACAAAGAAAATTCTCCGTAGGAAACTAGGAGTATGTGCAAATGCTTTTTGTAATCACTGTAGATTGTTTAAAGTATAACATTAATAAGCTTATATGATTGTCATATAACAGAAACTATTGAATTTTTTCTTTTGAGTCTACGGTCGATGAGTGTGAATAATTGTTTCGAGCAGCATACTTTAGCTTCTCTCAGTTTACCTTTAGCAAAAATAATTTTATCGTGATATATAACTTCATGTCTTTCGCATCTTTTATTCCTTTATTTATTCAACATGATTGTTTATATTGAACAATAATTTCGCTCAGAGTTTGATTTGTTTCTTTTCTTTTTCTTAAAAAAAAAAAGATCTTTTTCATGGCGCAAAAAATATCTTTAATAGAAGTTCTTCATCTTCCTTTTATTTAAAATGTTTATGTTTCATGGAAAATAATTTCATTTAGAATTCTGATCTTTCTTTTCTCTTTCAGTATTTCATATTTTTTTCTTTCATTTCGCATATGTTACTTCCTTTTAGAAAAAAGCCTTTCTGTTTGCGTTTGTAGTAAGTTATGTAACGCATAATCTCACTATCGTATAATTGTCTTCATTACCCTCACTCTTTCAATTTTGCATTTGCTTAATTTTAAAAAATACTTAACACTATGCATATCTAATCCCGCTGCGTTTTTCAAGTAAGCTACTCAATTCTATTTTTCTATTAAGTACAAATTTCTTAAGTTTAAAAGAAAAAGTTATCTTTGTTACTAAAAGGAATTTTTGTTTGTATGTGTAATTTTTTGTTGCAACATTTTGCCACAGATTTTGTTAAAACATTAAATATCTTTTTGTCTGTTAAAACAAGGGTATGATTCAGATATTACTCAGAATATTTTGAAATAAAAAACGTGAGGCCTGTAACAAAATTAATGCTACACTTTTAATATTTGACAGAAATCTAAATTTTATTCAATATTCATCTTTAACAAAAACGAATGAATACGACGAAAAAACAATCTTAGAGAAAATTTCTCTTTCTTCTTTTCGTTTCCTTTCTCTTTTATATTTTCAAGGTAAACTCAAAGGGAAGTTTGATCAGTTGCAACGGGTTGAATCTCCTCTTTCTCACGAGGGAAGTTCGCGAAATCGATCAATCGATCTGATGGCAGTTCATCACAAGCTAGATATTACCAAAGTTCCAAAATCTATTTTCGTGAAATTTAGTATAGATAGCCCAGTTTCTCTCGTGGCGCGCCATAGCGGAACTCTTGATGCAAGTATTCATCGTTCTAATAAAGGATGCTTCGCTGGGCTAACTACCGATCTTGTGATTGATTCTTCGTCAGTAAGCGGACGAGTAAAAAAATCAGAAAACTTTCATATTATAATATTTATGCAAATATTTATATAATATCTTAATCTTTCTACAAATAATATACATTTTATGGATTATTTTCTCTTACTGCGAATAACACTGGGCAGACAATTGGATTATTAAACGACACTGATTGTTAATGGGATTTAATTCAATATATTCGATTATTATTTTGCGGATATTTAACTAATCAAATAAGAAATAAACAAGTACTATATTTACGATTTTATTCAATGCGAATTTTCCTGTTATATAATATTTGAAAAAATTGTCGAAAATTCGTATATATTTTTTAAGATTAAGATTAAGATTAAAATATTTTTGGTGAGTTTGTAGAACCGTTCCGTCCTCTCCGATTCCGGTGATTATTGAATATGTTATAGAAATCAACATTTAGAACAACTTTTCCTATACATATAATCATCGGTCTCGGTTAGTTTCCGAGATATTCGCAAAAAATTGCAGGTACTACTACAGTATATTTCTACATATAGTTGTGCGTTTGTGGCAGCGTATGTTAGTATTAGTTGCCGGCCACCGGCTGATCATCTTAAGTTTGTAAACGAGGGTCAGCCGAGCTTAGAAATCCTATGCATGACGTACATATGCGAGGGTGCAAAAAGTCTGTTATAACTCAACTCAATTAAAAGTGAAATAGAATAATTTTTATCACTTTACGCAAACGTTGGCGGTCGCCTTCGCAGCGGTTGGATTGAAAATACTATCCTAAACTCAAACCTAATACTTTGCTGATATTCCCTTCTATAACAGATATTTCCTGCATTCTTGTTGTCCTGCATATGCATGTGAGAGGGGACGTTAAGTTTGTCTGACCATCGTTTATAAACAGAGGATAAGCGGCCAGCAACTAGTCAGATGGATAAGCGTATCCATAGACGTACAGTTATAGACAGAACTATAGTGTAGTGATATTTACAGTTTTTCGCGAATAGTTCGGAAACTAAGGTTGGCCGACGGTTATATGTATAAGAAAATGTTGTTTAAAATATGAGCTTTCTAGCCATATTTAAAAATCATCGAAATCGGAGAGGACAACACAATCCTACAAGTTCACCATATTTTTTCATTTCAGAGAAATCCTTCTCGCTTCTTATGGGTTTCTATTTCTTTTTGAAACAGTTTTGAAACCGATTGCATTTTTATGAACATTTGCAGTCTATCAGTTATATATTTGAGAATTCTTTAAATAAAAGACGAGTCCACTATGAAATTTTAGCGTCAATCAAACGAGTTAATATTTCATTTATCTCGCCTAATTTTTCGTTTAGAAAATTTTCTATCCTTATTTTTGTATACATAAAAATAAAAATCAAACTACTGTGTAAGATATTAGATTCTGAAATTTGTAGTCCGATGTATCATAGAATACACATAGAATACACATTCTATAAATATAGTCAGACTTTTGAGCGATCGTATAAATTTGACGAAACGTAAATCAAAATTACAGGTTTGTTGGCAGCGATAATTCCTAAATTGGATTTATTCATCGCTGTGGTAGGAGCTGTTTGTTCATCGACTTTATCAACCATTATTCCAGTTACTCTGTATATTCTGGTACATTACAACAATTATGGCACGCTGAAATGGAAATTAATTTTAGGCTTGTCTCTGTTGACTGTTGCATCCTTTATCACATTGTGTGCCATCGTAGTCAATATAATTTTGATTGCCGAATATTTCAGAAGCAGGTATATTATGACATAAAATTATAAAATTGTAATATGGAAAATGTTTATTTTAAAAAAAAATTGCACGAAGACCACGAAAAGCGAATGATAAAAAGATCCATAATACTTCTAACCGATGTGACATTATATGATATTAAATCTAACTTTCAACATTCTTGATATGTTCGAGAGGATAGTAAAAACATGTAGGTATCTAACACCCAAACGAAATAAAAAGACATTTTTGAGACTGGTTGGAATTATATTAGCATTTTAAAATCGTTTTCCTGTAAAAAATAGAAATGTGGCTTTGTAATAATACTACCTAGTTTTCGTATTGTATTCATATTGATAGACATAAAACGAAGATTTCCTGATATTAATCAAAGATAAGAAATGATACAAATTTTAATTATAATAAAGTTCTACAAGTAAATGTGATTGCAGGAAGTTAGTATTAAGTTTAGAACTCTTAGAACCAAAGAGCCATAAGAGTCATAAATTACGTTAAATATTACGTATTAACAAATTCATCATCCAATTGTTTTTATACTTATCTAAAAAATGGACATTTCACATATTACAGTTTCTAAATCCTATCCAAGTTTAACCCAAACTTCTAATTTTACAGATATAAGTCGTAGAGGAAGAAAGCTGCGTTATTAATGTTTTAAATTGAGGTAAAAATCGCGTAAAACGAAATGGTGAATTAAGTAAATTGCGCTGAAAGTTTTCTACATTACTACTGATTTAATATTAATTTTGAAATGATAATTGTAATAGCTTTTTTTATATTTACGAAATAAAGAATATTTTCATAACATTTCTATTATTTGATAAGAAAATATGTTAATACGCAAGTATTACATTTACGCAAAATTAGATAAACCTGAATATGATTTACGATGAGCTATTATGAATTATTATCTTGTTTGAGATCTTAGATTATACAAAGAACCCAAAGATATTTAATATTACATTAATTACGTATAATTAAATTAAATTACTTTTTTGTTTCCATATCAGTAATTCCCTTAATAAATGTCTTCGTTAATTCTTTGTGGCACAGAATATTTAAAAAAATGCTCTAATTGTAGAGAAATGTTATTTAAAATTACGACCACTCTGGATGAGTTATGAATACATACTGGCCAAATTAATACACGTTCTTTCCTGTTCGTCTATGAAACGCGTGTTAGTAATATTTGCGACAAAACGGTATTGCTGAGGTATATTATAAATTGCTATGCCTCGAGTTATCTTAATATTTCAAGCTATGATAATGAACGTTACACTATGCATAAATGTATAAATATTAAAAGGGCGGCATATTTTTTGTCCCACTATGTACCCAAGTTCGTAACATCGTCATTTTTCAGTATGTTTTTAGTACATTTTTAAGTTATGGAATTGATCAATATAGTGTTTTAACAGCTTATAAGATATGGTTAGGTAACCATATCCATTGTGTCACAAAGATATAAAACTTATCCCATTGTGCTCCAAAGGGTTGAGATCTTTTACCAATGAATCCAAAAACAAAAAACAAGAAAAGAATGAAATAAAGAGAAAATGACAAAGGATACTGAATTTTCCATACGACGGAAGACACCACCGAAGCAACTGGACAAAGCAACGCGTAATCGCGTCAGATCATTCAGCCGTCAATAGCTTATCAGATACGCATGAAGGACGAGGACACGCATGCAAAGGCATTCGAATGCAGGGACGCGTGTATACACGCGTACAAATGCTGAAGTTAACGGCTGGCAATGAGTGGGAGTTCCCTCGAAGGGCAAAAGGGAAAAGGAGGTGGTGATGGGACACAGAAAGGTGCTTCCGTCACATTGGAGAGAGGACGCAACCCCTTTTAGTGGCTAGCACGGCGTCTCTTCGCTCCCTCTTACCCTAACCAACCTCACACCCCTTCAGTCTCACTCTCCTTCTCACTTATTCTCTTTATTTATCTCTCTTCAGCTTAAGTTTGCTCTTACAGACTCTGGCTCTGGCTGGCCGTTCATCCGTTTGCCAGTTCAAGGTGGTTGCGTTCATTACCAGAGAATATAACGGGTGGTGTGGGAGTTTCAAATGACCGATTTCGTTTGTTCTTTCTGGGTTTCGAAGAACGTTCACACACTGTGATCGTTCCGATGAATTTGCTGAATCGATGATGTGGAGAGATGTGTTACAAGGAATTAGATTTAGAGTTTCTGGGATAAATTAACGCGATGTAAATCTTTGTTGATTCTTTTAGGGTTTGGAGGAGTGCTCGATGAGTTTGGTGGATTGATATGAAAATATGAGTTATAAGTAGACTGCGGATTTTTACGCATTCACGAGAAATTCAAAAGTGTAAAAATGTACAGTATGCATATAATATGCAAAATATATAAACTATCCAAAATATATATATAGTATCGTGGTCTCTATAATATTTATCTAGTAGGTACACAGTTCCAGATGCTATCTCTTTAATCGTATTTATAAAAATGTATAAATTTGTATAAATATCCGCAGTTTAGTTATAAGGGATTTGAACCTTTATAAATAATGTACTTAACTTTTAATATAACAAGGTGGGTCATTTAAAGATCTCTGTGCTGTTTTTACTGTTTATCAATAATTATTGCCAGTGTTTTCGTTATATGAATAAGTAGAAATTCTGGTAAATAAATATACAGAAATAAAAGTTATCATAACAAATATCAACAACGAAAAAAAATTGACAAACAATTTCGATCTATCTTCGCTATGCTAAGAGTTAAAAAGAATCAATCGAACGTATAGACTACGGATTTTTATATAATTTTACATTTTTATAAACATAAAATATTATTAGAAGTACTTCGCTGTGAATATATTATGTACATTTTGTACATTTTTGCACCTTCAAATTTGATCTAAAAAATCTGCGTTTATGATATACATAAATCTTTGTTGACATTTTTTGATTTGGAAGAGATTAGATGATTATCTATCTTGATCAGTTTTACGGATTGATGTGGAAAAATGAATTAGAAGGAATTATAATTCCAGTATCTAGGAGAAATTAGCATGATGCAAGTTTTTGTTGACTTTTTTAGGGTTTCGGAATATGTTTGGTAACGGTTTTTACGAATTTGATGGAGAAATGAGTTAGGAAGAGTATTCATGAAGAAATACTATGACGTAAATTTTATTGATTTGTTTAGGTTTTGAAAAGTGTCTGGTGATTGATTTAATGAGTTTAATTAGTTGAGTGATTGAAATACAGGGTGACCCATAAGATCGGGAATCGCTTTGGCGCAGCGGTGGATTTTGTTTTCGAAAACAATAAAAAGTGTTCATATAAATTTATGACCTATTTGATTCTTTTTTGATTTATGTTGGAATAATTCTATTGAAGGATGGAAGTAGTTGAATTAATTTCGCAGAATTTAGTATCTGAAGAACTGAAGAAATGGCGAGGGTAAGGCAGTCAATGATAAAATCCCTTCAGCCTTGTGTTCGGATGCAAAGAAGTCATTTTTGGTACTTTTTGCGAAGGTAGGTAGATACATGTAGTTTGTTAAAGAAGTTGTTATAACTCGAAAACAAGATCAAATAGGACATATGTTTATGTGAACTTTTTTTATCGTTTTTATATGCAGAATCCACCGCTGAAGCGTTTCCTGATGCTACAGGGCACCTCGTATAATGATACGTACATATACATGATTCGTAAAACACGAAAAATATATTTTGTCATGTATCTTTCTCCAATAATGTTCATAGTATTTATATTCTAGTATATTACCGAAAAAATAAGAAGTATCATGTGATCTTTTATGACCAAGATGATGATATATAATAACTACTTTAAAAATAGGCAATATATTTATATCTATATCTAGTTTTATAAATGTCTAAGAACATAACTAATATTATGAGATATAATATAACTTATAACAATCAGTATTTTTTAATTATTGAAAGTAATAACAAAAACGTACATTTAGTCCCAAAACAGAAAGGTAAAATTTGATAATATAGGTTAACATAGTTAATATAGTTTAACAACATATGAAATTTTTTAATGTATATATATTATATTATAATTTTCTCTTTAAATCTTCACGTTTCAATAATTTTCTGATATATTATGAAATGGAATACGGAGAACCGCGTAACTTCCTGCGACCAAAAGAAAGAGAGGCAATTGCTTTGCACCTGTTAGCGTACAGCCAAGTGATTAAGAGAGGATTATAGGCTCGGAATTGGACGAGCACGTGCGTCTCTTTTGCGGTGTAAATAACGAGTCGACGAGGGGGTGTCTCTGAGGTTTTTTCTTTTTAATTGGTACAAACGCTGGCCATCCCTTGAGCAAAATTGCAGGGTTTAGCCGTTGGTTCGAGTGCACGTGCATTTAAATGGTCGCTAATTACCCGAGTGTGAGCGAGGAATCGATTCTTTAAGTTTCAGTAATAAGAGCGTTCAGGATTATTTCGAAAAAAGATGTATTGTACTCGTTACAGAAGCTTCTAATAATTTACTTGTCATATAATATAATATATCTTTTTAAGTTTTATGAAACATTCTTTCATTGATATCATTTCATTCAATTGATCATTTATTTTCAATTGAATATATTAATATATTGATCGATCCATTAAGTAGATTTGTAATAATTATCAATTTAGCATTTATTTCAGTCTCTGTTATTTCTGTGATAGAAGCATACATATACATAGAAAGTTAAATTATACAATATTTGATACAATATGAAGGATGGTTTTAAATTTTTGTTTTGTTGAATCTTCTCTATAAATTCTCATTATGTGCCATTTTGTACGAGAATTTCTCCAATTGTCAATCCATGTTAAGAGCGAATTCGTATTGCAGATGTATTGTTTAGGAAAATACCTGTATATAGGCTATATCTTTTTAAATATATACATTATACATTATTAACATAATTTTTTAACAAATAATAATGAATCAACAATCTTTGTCAATAAAAGGATATACAGAGCGTTCAATGAAATGTCATGCTCGATTTTTCAAGCTCTTCTGATAATATACTGTAACATAATGTTTCGAACAAAAGTTGATCCGTTTTGAATCAGCTATAAATTGAAATACATAATAATATACAAATGAAATACTTAAGTTAAGGCAATCTTAATCTTTTTAAATGGCACGGTGTATTTTTGATTTCATAGCACTGCAACTGATATCAAGACGAGTTATAATAATACGATCTCTGGAGGAGTATGAATTTAGAAGTTTTGAATTCATTAATTCATAGGAACATCAATATGTGAAATTTGCTTTAATAGGGTGTTAGGTTAGATGTTTACGATAACATTTGCGCTGTCAAAAAATTGCAATATACATTAATGTAATTTCTGAAAATATATAGATATATAGTATATAGGGTTTAGTTACGAATAGTGTAACACTAAATATATTGAGTCTTAGTAATATATAATTGATTATTATAATATCCTTGGCTTTTTCATTGTCACCATTCATTTTCTTTATTCAGTTTACTTCTCTCTCTGGCAAGCTGAAAATATTGTCACCTCTCGGATTTCTTCGAGTAATATGTTTGTTACATGGTTGGATGAACCATGCATTTAAATACTATGAATTTGTTATTATACCTGTGTACAATATTGGGCAATACATAAACTATTTGTTTTCCTTACTCCAATAATATTTACAAAATTATTCTAAATTTAAATGAGACGCCATTTATCAGTCAGTTTACAAATGTTTTAGATATAATTATCTATTCGCAACATAATTTTACCTAAACCATAATGGATGGTCCATTCAACCATATAACAAACATATTACTCGAAGAAATCCGAGAGGTGACAATATTTTCAGCGAGAAATCGGAAGCTTGCCAGAGAAAGAAGTAAACTGGATAAAGAAAATGAATGGCGACAATGGATAAGCCGAGGATATTAACGGAGTTCATAGAGGGTGGCGTGAAGAAGAGATGATTATAGTGCGTGGCAACCGAAAAGGGGTGGTTTGCTTCTGGTGGCTTTCTTCTCCGGATATTCTCTTCTGCTGCGTACGAGAAGTCGAAGCTAAGGTGAAGAGCCTTAGCTCCCGTTCGCACTGTCGGAAACGGAGAACCGGTCTACCCTTATCTCGAGTTTGCAAGACTGCTTCCAGTAATACCGTGCGCGGGCTAGAACCCCTTACGAGAACGAGAGCCCCGTGAAATATCGCTAAACGGCTTGTACCCCTTTCTCCTACTTCGATATCGCTCCTCTTTTTCTATTATCTGCTTTCTCCTTCTGCTTTCGGATATATGTACGTACAGTGACTATATAAGGCATTCGCATACCATTGCATCGCAGTGCCTTCATAGTACTACAAAAATTTGACGTTATGAAAATGAAATGTGTAGAATCTGATAAAAATAGGTTTCATTGGGAAATAAGAGCATGTGTCAATATCTTCTCTAGCTACTGTATCTTTTTAGATGAAAGCCCTATCATTTCTCAGGCTTTGGATTCTTCTTGAAAATCATACCTAGGCTGTGGATATTTATGCAAATTGACATTTTTATAAAGATAATAGAAGTAGAAGAATAGTACGCTTTGTTTGTATGTTTCGAGAATATTGCAGTTCACATTTTCAAAATAGGCTTGAAACGTTGGAACAAGGCGCAACGCACTATTAAAAACATGATTGACAATCGAAAAACGACAAATGTATTATCTAATAATCATTGTGGAAGTTTGCATATTCTACATACTTCTCCCGAGTAATTGAATTAATATTATTTTATAAATTACATGCTACGAGTTATCAGTATAATGTTATAAATATCCCAGAACGACAATATCTAGTAATTGATAAAGTTAAAGTTCAAAAAATTAATAATTACTAGTAAAAAAAAGAAAGTATATTTTATAATTTAGGTACAATTTATTTGATTACAACAATACAACACTTAATGATTACAATAATTACATTTGATTATTGTATTTGACAAAAAATTCGTCATTTGTGATGGCATTTAGAAAACCATTTTCTGGCTCAGTTTCGTTTCAGCTGTCAGATTGATAAGATGTTTCTACGTGAAGTAAATAGTTAACTGTGTGTGTTAGTGCATCTGTTATCCTCAGTGTAAGTGTGAGGTCAAATAAACTTGCCATTCAGCAAGTTTAAGTTCTGAATGGCAAAAGCAAAGAATCTTCAATTAAAAATTACTAAAATTGCTGAAAATTGCGCTACTAACAAACACCAAAACAATATCAATACTGCAATTATGGCAAATTTAGTGAAAGTTGAAAAACCGTCAGATAGCGATCGAAAACACGCTAGAAATAAAAGCGGTTCACCTAATAATCTGTGAATGGACATTATAGATACAGGTAGCGCGATAAATGGTTGACAAGTGTACAAAACCTATACAGCATCTTACAGAAAATTCCAGACAAAATTTTAGAAAATGCTATATTAGAAAGTCTTAAACCACCACTGATATATATTAAGACACAAATTATAGAGTCTCTTCTGGGTCTCCGAAAAGAAATAGAAAATACAATCTTCACTTTAAAACAACTAAAAAATAATCATCAAAATGTAAGCTAACATCACCGAAATTTCCAGTAAGATTGTTCTAGCCTTGAAAGAGAAGACTTTCATACATACTACATAGTTCAAGAAAGATAAAGATTATCTTATATAAGGATAAAGTTGTAGTTAGTATAAGGTAGTTTTAAGGGCGATGCAGCCTAAAATAAACACTGATACAATTACCAACGAATTAAAAGAATTCAACCATCAGGCAGGGCATAAATAATGATAAGTAAATAAATAACAGTAAGACAGCTACTACCACTTTTCTTCGTCGAATTCGAGCCTAATGACAGCAACAAAGAATAAAATAAAAAAGGACATTTCTCATTTTATAGTCATACCAGGAATTAGAACTCCCGCATGTGTTAAATGTGCAGGCAAATACTTACTTCGAATTATTTTTTTATAGGAAGATCATTCTTCTAATTATAAAGAGATAAAATGAGAGAAAATGAGATAAAAACTACAACAAAGGTTATATACTAGACTTAGATACAAAAACGATTACAGATAATTCAAATCTGCCCTCTCAAACAGCAATATCGCTACAAGGTATCAGTAGAACACAAATACAAAGCCTTATGCTCAAATTCAGAAAATCGAAAAAGGAACGTTTCTTACTACAAGAAACAGTGTTGGACACGATAAAGATAAAAAATCTGTTATTACAATCAGCTAGAAACATTGAACTGATAACGACCATGTTTCTCTAGCAGGCTAAACTCTTAAGCCAGTAAATTAACACAATGATTGAATTTCTCACACGCGTGCTTGACAACAATAATAATGAATACTGATAAATATTACGCTAAAAATTGTAATTTGGGACGTTAACCGGCTACAGTACAGAATTCAGGAGTTCAAAGTCTTCTTGTTATTCACTGACAAAATTGATATTACTTATATTGCGAAAGCTCATCTTACAATTAAAAACTATGTTAAAATTCCCTTCTATAGTATCTATGACACTTAGAGAAGCTATATGGCCTCTCCCCTAATGAAGACGCAAATTATTCTTTATGGAAGGCAGCTGCAAAATTCAGAAGGTCTTAAAGTAAATGGCAGCTGCACAAGAAGCATAGTAGAAAATATCATTACTTTTACCGAACACCTCCACAATACATTTCAAGAACGCTCATTACTGTTTGCGAAAACAACAAGAATACTCGCTATTATTATTAAATATTTTCCAATTAAAAGGAACATAGCTCAAGTTCTTATGTTAAACTGAATAAGCATTGAACCTTACTGTCACTCTATAGATCAATTTCTCTACTCGCTATAACGTTAATGCTATTAGAGAAATTAATTCACAACAAAATGAGAAAGATAATAGTAGAAAATGGCTTAATCCCATCATATCAATTTCGTTTCAGAAATAAGCATGCCGCTATATAACAGATCTGGCTAACAAATTAGTAAGCTAACAAATAAACTTACATTCGCTTTAGAACGCAAACAATAACATAGGCACAAAAAAACGTTCGATAAAATTTGGCACGAGAGCCTTTTATATAAAATTAAACAAATGTTCCCTCTATTCTATTACCTGCTCATTGTATCATACTTAGACATTTACGATGTCAAAGCAGGAGTTTCTCAAGAAAGTGTATTGGAACCTATTCTATAAGCACTTTATACTGCCGATATATCTACTATTTAAAAAGCAAATCTATTCATATGTGTTGAAAGTACCGTCATATTAATTATTCACGAAGATCATAATGCAAATTCTTCCGTATTGCAGCACTATGTGCAAAGGATTTCAGAGTGGTCAAGCCAATGCAAAATTGATGTAAAGGCTAGTAAAAAGAAACATATCACCTTCACTCTAAGGAGAGGAAATCCCCTTCCAAAATAACTCAGCAATGTTATGATATCTTACAGAAAAATAGCTAGCTAGAATTGCATCTAGACTGTCGGTTAACATGGAAACATCAAGTACGCAAAGAGATCGATCTAGATTAAGTGTAAACAATAACATTCACATAACATATACATTCCATAGTACTTAGAACCATAGTTAACGCAAATTCCGTGATATCTGCAAACTCCAAATAGATTTAAAAACTTCATCAGTAGTAAAAGAAATAATATGCCTGAGAAGTAAATATAAAGTAGAATAGGTGATCATCTCAATAATTCAGCTAAGGCACTGTATACTGTAATTGAGCCTAACTAGAAGACTGCAAGTGAACACTCTAAGAACCTTCTTTCCCAACAGCAAAACACTATATTGAAACTCTTAACAAGTTGTTTGTTAAAACAGCTTAAGTTCTCAAACAGATTTATTCGTTACTTTATTTCGAATAATTATTTATTTTTTCTTCAACCTTTATTGACTTTCATGGAAAGAATCAAAATCCGATGTTATTATCCTGTTGTGTTATTAGCCAGTTAGTTGTTTTTGACTAGTATACTCGTCACAAAGAAATGACAATATTTTGTGTTATGACGACTACTGTTAGTAATAAAATTAAAAAATAAAACAATCGTTTCAGTACAACTTAATTGTACATTATAACAGCCACACGTACTTTGTGTTTGACGAGTATACTCGTCATCGCTTACTTTTTGTAACACATTTTAGATGCACACTTTTCAAAGAGGTCGCAACAGCTAAGTGGTTAATAGGAAAAAGTTCGTATCCCAGCAATTAAAAGCTTAAAACCGTCGAAAAGCAAACGCTGAAAGAAAAACGCGTGGGCGTGCAAGTGAACAGTGCGGGCGGCGCTTGATCGCTCGTTAAGGAAAGTAGAAATTCTGGGAGACATTAATTCAAATTGGCTAAGCAAGGCAACGTGCGCGAAATGCGGATTCACAGTTAATCGCGTTATATTTTCGAGATCTCTCTCGCAACCCTTTTGATAACAGTAACGACAACTCGTTATGTGCCGCCATATTTAACCCTTTTCCTCTCTTGATCCTAATTTTCAAACTCGTCTGCTGTCTTGTCATGGCGCGTAGGACTATTGAAGAGGAATCCACCGTGTAGACAGAAATGAAAGAACCAACAGAGAAATAGAGAGAGAGAAAGATAAAGGAAGAGAAAGATAGAAGTCGTAAACGAGGTCGAGTGTCGGCAGCGTATAATTTCGATGACAAGCAAAGGGGTGGTTATATTTCTCTCTCTCTCTCTCTCTCTCTCTCTCTCTCCCTCTGTCTCTGTCTCTTCACATAGACTGCGAGTGGTGAGCCACCCCTCTGTGATTGTATTAATTCAAACTACCCTCTCCTCCCATTTACTTCTCAGTTTCCCCTTGTTCCTCCCTTGGTTCGTCCCGCTGGTTGCCACGATCTCTTTCCAGGTCTCTTTCCTCTCTCTTCCGTTGTAGTTCCGCGATGGCCCTCACATCCTCCTACCAACCCATCCACTTCACCCCCTACCAGTCCACGACCCTCCTAAAGCACGACTTCCGGAGGCAAACGAAGCGTGCGAGCGTCGTGTATAATGAAGCGAGCTCGTTCGTTTCCTCGCCGTTGTTCCAGGCGTCGCGTCGTCACCTTCTTCCGTGTTCTTTAGATATCTATGCTCCTGTGCCCTGAAGATGCCTGAATATGGCCAAATCTCAAATATTTAAAGCGGCTCTTCTATTATGGCAATTATTTCTGTACTGTATATTCTTCTGTGTCTATATTGTATCGATTTTTTAGAGCTATGTACTGGTTACAAAAAATATTTACGCATCATTGTATTTATTATACCATTGACATAGATGATATATTTGTCAATGAAATCTTTCACATCGCTCCTTCTATTCTAAGTTAATGAAACTCATAGTAATTCTTTGAAAGCGACAAAACTGAAACCATAATCAAATAATTCTTGTTATAATATTTATAATATCTAGAGAATAGAATAAATTTCTATTTAGGTTCAACTTCTTCATTTGTATTTGCAAAAATTTGAATTCCTATAAACATCCGCAGTCTAGTTATCATATTTTTATTATAAGAAATTTCCTGTTGAACAAACTCCGCTAGTTCCAAATGATTTTCATGTTCCAACCAACACGTTTCGTTTACCTGTCATACACATACATGCGAATCATAAAGACATACTTTCTAAGCTGTTGAATACCTGAGAGGATGCAAACAGGTACAATGTCGCAATAAAGGCATCTAGAAGGAAGATTTCTGTCCTTAGAGTGGTATGAGCGAAGAGCGGAACCAGGTTACGGGGGTTTTTAATAAAATCAGGCGATCGTTGAGGCGTGTCAAATGGAAATATGCACGTTCGGTCGAGGGATTTTGCGGACGGGAGAGAAGCTTTCCCGTTTGTAAAATGGGGGTGCGACTCGATAACGATGGAATTCATCCACCCACACTCTCGAACGAACGAAGAGGATGAGGTTGGAGGATAGATGGGGGGAGAGAGTAGACAGGGATGATGAGGAAAAATTATTTTTTTCCTTTATTCCTTCCATTCGCCTGAACGTGTATCGTAATCAAGGAGGCGCGAGGTGGATTAGCGATTCGATATCGCGGAAGGTTTTTTCAGAGTAGCCTGACCGAAGGAAATTTTCCGCGAGGCCAAACAATATTCTCTCGCTTGATTTGAGAAAAAAGTTCGATCTCCGCGCAAGCGGGCTCTATCTACAATTCCCGCGGTTTTGTTTCAATCTGTTTAATGATGTGATCATTTTGAATTTTTGAGACGGTGAGACGATGTTCTCGTGATTAGAAGAATTAGAGAAAAATAGGAAATAGAATTTATTAGCAATTATTAAATATAAACGTAAAGATGAATTTATTTCTTGGAACAGGCAATTGAATATACTAATGTTTTAATTATATAAGGGAAATGATATTATGAATATATTGTATTATGTGTGTCGTACAAAACTGTTAAGATCTCATTTATAGATCGTGTTGCGTAAATTACTATTACTATTGACATCTAAAACTTCAAATCAACCAAAAAGTGCATGTAGGTGTTATAACATTTATTTACTTAGAAATTAAATACAATTAAAAGCAAGGAAACAAAATTTTACTAATTATACATATATCTTTTTGATTGTGATTTTCTTTTTATATATATATATATTTTTTATTTGTGTATGTGACTAGTATTTTCATAAAAATCTGTAATTGGATTGATAGAGTATTTACTCACTCATTAGATTCCGGATTGAAGGTAAACTAATGAAAAGTAACAAGTTCTGTTTATCTGAATGTTTATCACGCGACGAATGACGAGTTAAATACTTTGTTTTTAAATTACAGATCGCTTGAAAATTGTTCATAACCAAATTTGGCAAATTACAAAACAAATTACAATTAGTTTGACTCAAATAGCCATACTTTATATTATCGTTTTTAGTGGACAAACGAATATGCTCTTTTTGTTATTTATATTTCCTTTAGTCATGTCAAGAAATGAAATGTTTTACCTAAAATAATATTTAACATAACTCAATCAAACTCAAAAATTGAATTCCATTATTTATAATCAATGAGATTGTCGCAGTATATATAGATTCTGACTATAATATATAATCTAACATTAATTCAAGCGTATCTGATCAGCAAAATATCCAGCAAATATTTTCGAGTTTATCCTTCCTCAAGAAGAAACGAAACTTCAAGATTTGCTGTTCACAATTTGCGCAAACTCCCTTCAACCCCTCGCGATCTATGGAAACACACCATCCGTTCGCACGTCAAAGTGTGTCACGATGAAAGCGTGCGGTGTACATGGTAAAGTCGATAAACGTGACAAATGCGGAGGGTACACGTTCGACAACCGATCGCGTCGAAGGCAACGTCGAAGTTGCTTCGAACACTTATGGGCCACCATTCGTTTTACGAGGTTTCTTATCGGGCTGCTGCCAGCCCATAAACGCATCTTTCCTATATACGGGGCATTCTGACGCATTTACGTGGTGAATGTCACCCAGTGTGTATTTATCGAGTACCTCGCGAACGCATAATACCGGGTTTATCAGCTGGCGAGAAATATTTCGCGAGAGAAACGCGACGTGCACATCGAAGAAGATTTGGATGTTTAGTGTGGTTGCTATTCGGTTTATGTTGTATTAAAAAATGGCAAGTCAAAATATGTTGAATGAAAGAAATACTGAAAATTAGTAGTAATAAATTAGGAATAATAAAGGTGATAATAACAACGATAAAATTATAAAATTGTGTTATACAGATGTGGATTGCAGATTTGTATGTACTTATCAAAATTTTAAGGTGCAAAAATACACAGAAAATACTATACTATAATACATAATACGTAAAATAATTTTCTACATGAAATTTAGTCGTTTAATTATATCCACAAAAATATGAAAATATGAAGTACGATAGTTATAATGGGATGGTAGACGTAACACATAACATCTAAAATATAAATATATTTTTATAAATTTTAATGAAAAGGCAAAGCTGACAAGGTATTGAATTTGAAAGTTGCTCTAATATGAAAAACTTCATATGCAAGTCTTATTCATTAGTTATAATATCTATATAACTAATTTATCATATTTGAAACATGTGAATCGTAATTTTTTAATTATGTCATTGTTGCAGAAAATGTAAGATATACATAGTGTGCTAATAATTGTGGTTCTTATGAGAAAGTTTCGTGTTAAATTTTTAACTTATTTTCACACGTAGAATAATTTCCTGCTGATTATTTGCTTGCGTTCAGTTTGGAATTAATCAAGTTCAAATATTTGATAAATTACCAAGCCTAATTTTCTCAAAATCAAAGTGTTATATGAACAAATTTTATTCCACATTCTGATGATTTCTCGAGTAAAATCATTTCCTTACAGATTGTACCCTAATTACTGGCATATCCTCTGTCTTTCGTGCGATCTTCGCATCGTATATGTATAAATGTTCACAGCTTAGTAATTTAAGGTTTTCAGTTACTACGATCCACACAGAAAAAAGTTCAGAGTTTCGGTGGTGTCACTCTGTAACCCCAAGATACCTCCTACCCCTTGAACCATCCTTCCACTCCTCGAAAGACATCTCAGTATCCTTATCTACTAGCTGCAGGTTATCGCCGAGGTCCGAGATTATGAATTAAAAGAAAAGGAGAGGTTGAGGAGGGTGGATAAGAGGCAACATCATCCCCGTTTATCCTCGATTCGAGAGTATAACGCGTGCGAGAGCCACATCGACGAGGGTAAACGCGACGAAAGCCAGACAAAGACTTTCACCAGCTAAAAGAAGGACAGAGAGAGAGGGCCGTCTGTCGTTTTGTATATCTACCCTCGTACGGTGGAAATTTCGTTACGGGGGTGATTTTCTGCGGGGGATGGCCAGCCCCGTCCCCGCTTTAAACCTGATTGGATGCAGAGTTATCTCGCGCTGCGTTACTTCCGGATGATTGGTCGCTGCGGTCGTCATGACTACCTCACCACCACCACCGACGCCGCCACCCCCACATGTAACACCCCCGGCACCCCTCTTAGCCACCAGCCGCCCCTTTGTCGTATCTTTGTCGCACAAATGCCGATAGTATGTTTCTTACTTCGTTTCGCTCGTTTCGTCCCCGTTTCAATTTTCACAGGCCTCTTTTTTTAGACCTGTCCATTTCTTTTTGTCGTTAAGGCACGCGGAGACACCGGGTGTTTAGATAACACGCGACAGGATACAGGCTGGACACCCTCCGAGACGAGTATGCTGAGGTTGAGAAGACTCGTGTGGTGAATGGAAAGGCGCAAGCGTGAGGGGGTTGTTTTTAGGTGTGAGAGTTGGTTGTTGATTGGAGTTGCTGTTGAGTCAGAAAGTTGAGAGTTGTTGGATTATGTACAGTTAGTCACGAAAGTATTCGAACACTTGTAGAAATCTTTTATGAATATATTATATGTGGTATACGAGACACTAGTATTATCATGCTCGTATTAGTAAATTTTGAAACGAAACTGAAAATATAACCGAAATTAAAAGTTATTTAGTACAACCATATATTTCGCTGGGATCACAAAAGTATTTAAACAGTCAAATTATCCATTATATTAATAAGCCTGAATCTACAGGACGGATATTTTTAACATTTATCATATGCTTAATATTTTGCAGCAAGTATTTTATTACTTCTATATAGATTCGTAAATTACTTTCAAATTTCACCAGCATATTCGTGACACTGTTGCGCAAACGATGTCTGTACGTTTCTTAAAATACAGGTTTTGAAACATTAGTTCATTTTTATAAAAATATTTATTTAGTGATATCTATGAAAATATAAATGGTAATATGGAATGTGATTATTATTGAAATTAAAATTAATTATTAACCTCACATATTCTAATATTGTGAAAAAAATTGTTTTTTTTTTTTTAGATACAAATCACAAGTAATTATGAAATATTTAAAGATAGCAACGAAATAATGTTCAAGACAAGAGAGAATTTTGAACGTCATAAGCTCAATGTGTTACCATTTGTAGCTTAATAGGACATGCAACTGGCAAATCGATATTCTCAATCTGCTTTGATGCTAATAGAACTGACATTCTTGGTATCGAACTTTCTTTACCGCAAATTCTGTACCATGATACACTTATTATTAGTAAAATCTACTTTTGTATACTCAAGTATTTTTTCAGTTTAATCTGTTCTTTCTCTTTTCTTCTTTGAAATTGTTCATTTTTAAAAAAAGCGTAACTATATTCAAGATTTTTCTAATTTGTAAATAATTTATAATTAATAATTATAGATAATTGTTCGTTCACATTTTGAAAAGAACTAAACTTTCGTTGTTTATTTATGGAATTTGTGTAATCTTCTTCATCGTTTAAATTATTATTTGATCGTTTCCTTCAGTTAAATGATTAAACAACAAACTTTCATGCTGTATAAGTAGGTATATATATTCTAAGAGAACATTCTTTTAACAAATGTCTCTTAAATATTCACATTTTGTTGATACATATATATATCTCATCTACGATCTAATTCCACTATCCAGTATTTACTTACATAATATTAACTCAAATCTTTTAAAACAATGACTATAAAAAGTATAAAATACTTCACTAAAATATAAAGGTATGTGCAAATATTTTTTGTAACTACTGAATATAATTATATATCCAAAATCTCTTCACTAATTCGTCTACAAAAAACAGCGTATTATATGCAATACTATCTATCTACGTATATATACATTTCCCAATAAAGTAGCATTCAAGAAGGCAACACGAATAAACAGAGACACATCAAGTCCAACAAGCACCCCAAACGACCGGAATCGAGCGTGGATAATAATAAGGCACCCTTGTACGAACAATAAATCTCTAGCCAACAACATAACCTGTCGTCAAAAGGATCACTATGGGCGTGACTGTAATGTCGTAGCTCGTTTCGATCGTGAGAGATGGAGACGTCAACTTTTGTACGATTCGTCTCGGACCGCTGTCGAGAATCGAGGCATCGAAGTGGCGTGCAATGAACATTTAGGATTCACGCTAGAGCTGTCGGATGTGGCTGCGTCCACGAGCTGACGTATACGACGACGACGCGACGAGTCGATTTGTGGCGCGTGTTGCCTGGCCATCCCGATAATTCCGTTCATTGTTCGCTATGGGACCGACTGAAGCCACGACGAATCGTTCGCGCAGCTGAAAGATTGTTTTGCACGTGAAAATCGGTGAAATATTATACAGTGGGTACAGAAAAGATATTGCCATACTATTGTATTTGCTATACCACTTATAGACTAATTCATTAGATAACTTCCAAGAATATTAAATTTCGTATCACTTAGTTAGTATGCTTTCGTACGACTACGAAAATTTGATACTGCAAAAATGAAGTGTCGAACTTGATTAAAAACCTGGTAGTCACTGTATATTTCGAATCTACATAAAGATTTACTTCCCCATTAAATGTTATAATATTCCGCTTTTAATACTTTTTAATACTTAACGCTCCATTTTAATACTTCACTGTTTAATAATTTTTTATACTTTTGCATATTATGTGCATTTTTGTATCTTTAAATTTTTCACAAATTCATAAAATCATGAACAACACGTGTCGTACTGCAAACAAGAAGCAAATGTAGGAAAAGTTTTCTTAAATGTTTTGGAAAACAAATGTTTGTAAAAGTAGACGAGCGTTATATGTTCTGCATACAAAACGTCATCGAATAGAAATTATAAATTTGAACAAAGTGTTTGCAATTTATTATAACAGAAACTGTAATATTCCAAAATAATTGCTGAAGTGTCGTTAAATATTTATCGTCAATTATTAGGTATACCATATATAATGTTCGATATATGTATGTATGGATTAATCTTATATGAGATATATTGTTGTCATACTTTGAGTAGGTATTTTATGTTTATTGTAAATATGACTTTGTAAATTAATCATCCTAATCTCCTTGATATTATTAAGTCTATGAATATAATCGAGTTAGGTAATACACGCCGTGGCACGTTAGGTCACATGCTTGTTGGTGTCTATCGCGTGCATACTATTTGCGCGCAAAAATTCAGCCATGGTGTTCGGTTTCGCGAATGTCTGCTGAGTCAGGAACCCGACCATCGATCACTTATTGTTAGCGACCGAACAGGCGTCGTATCGCGACTGCACTTATTTGCTTCGACACCCTTTTCGCCGACACAATTCTGTCATTTCCATAAAAAGTCCCTATGCTGATAGATCGACGCTTTCAATTCCGCATGAACAACCGCCGTGTAATCCGATCAAACAATTATTTATTTCCTTTGAAATTTACGATCGATCCTTGTTTCTGAGGACTACACTGTTGATTTCAACGCTTCTTTTTCAGATATTTAGCTACTTTTAACAAGATCTGTTTTAATTACAAAATCGCTCAGAAAATCGAATTGCAATTATTTTTATGCCTTATAACCATAGCTACGTGAAATAGAATATACTATGACGTTATTAACTCGATTTTTAAAAGTCAACGTACAACAGTGGAAATGGCCTTTGTAATCGTCAAATCAACAGCTCGATGACTTTTTATTTTCAATTTCTTTAATTTTTGTACTCGAAATTACATTAACATTAGAACTACTAAATTCTACAAAATTTGAGTTGAAAGAATCTATCCAACTGAATCGAAGTTTATAATTCTTTTTTTTTTTTTTAAATATTATGACACATATTGTTAAAATGTAGCCCAATTTGTTCATCTTCACCTTTATTATAAAAAAGCAAGGAAATATATAATACAATGTTACAAAAATTATATAACGCCTATTAATTATATCTTCATAAAATTATAAAAATAGTAGACATATTATTATATTGATATATTGCTATATCCTTGGCTTTGAAAAAATATAAGCTTCTGCAATCTTGATTGTAATATTATCCCAAGATTTTTGGCTTGGATGTTTTAATTTCTAAATTTCTTTTAGAAATACATTAATAATCATTGTATTGATATGTAAATAAGTATAAAGTGCGTTTTCAGTTTGCTTACCAAGTCAGATACACAAATCAATCAATTCACAAAGTAGTGATTACAAGTACTATTCTGTAAATACAAACTATTTACTACGTAGAGCATTTATATACATATCTACTGATTAGTTAATTCCAAATGTAATCAAATTTCGTATCATTCAATAATACTTTCATATAATTACAAGCATTATGATACCATTAAAATGAAATGTAATATTCGACATATTGTATTGATGTTTTTATAGATACAGTATTTTATATAAGCAACATGGACGTGGGACAATGCAACAAATGACATTGGCGTTATCGGAATGGTATCCGTCGCAGAGAGTTTCAAAGTACGAGTAATTACATCGGCGGTTGCGGACTTTCGGGGAAAGGATTCTAGCTGCGTGTAAACGATCCTAGGGTCGTGTCCTGGAGAAAAACAAAGAGCTCGTCGGTGAAACCGTGAGCCACCCAGAAGTGTAACACTAGCCCCGACTCGCGGAGAAGGTTCGCGCGCCTTACGGTGCAGAAATGGCGGCTTGTATCGTGCAAATCCTAGACATGTTGCACGAAAAAATGCGTGGTACGCGTATAAGGTGACCCGACGACCGGTCACCTGCCGTTGGATACCAAAGACACTTTATACTGGTGGCGATATAGGCTTTAAAAGAATCTGACAGATGACCGTCGATGGGAAATGGACCACCATGTATGTGATGAAAATTATATATACCGTGTACATCGTTGTTTGTTGGAAAGAATGACGCCGTGAGAATTTTTAGGACGATGGAATGAGGGTTATGTTGCGGAGGATGCTGTGAAGGTATGTCAGGAGACAGGTAGCGTACGAGGCAATAGAGCGGATGATCTGCAATTAAAATTTGTTTCCATAATAATATAGAATTCAGATTGTGTGTATGGTTAATCCCACTGCAATATTAAAATGTTTGTTACGACACGGTTAACAATAATACGAAAGAAGAGGGTTTAACATAGAAGAACCTTTTTTTTTTTTTTTTTTTTTTATCGTGGGGAAATCCTCATGGACACTCGGCGCTGCGTAGCAACGACCGTGTAGTGTCGGACTCTTACCGACTAAAACCCCACGGTGGTCATCCCGACGTTCAGAGGTGCACCCGGGGTCTCTTGCGAATCACTACCGAGTGCAACCTCGTCGTCTATCTGCCTGCCGTTGTAGTTGTCTAGGGAGGCGTCCCGGCTTTAACATAGAAGAACCTGACTTTTGTTTTTTTACGTCAACACCTGCTGCTTTTTTTCTGTCATTTTAGACCTAATCATGTTTTTCTATAATTACAAAATTCTTTGAATTTGAAGAAAATGGAATAGGATCAGTGTTTATATGCACGATATCTTGTTAGAATTTTACGTTAAAGATATTACAATTTTGGTAAAACGTCAAAAGTCATTTTGCTTGTTGAAATAAGAGTGAAGTTAGAATATAATGTAGGGAGAGAGCTAAATAGTTTTAGAAAAACGGGTCACGTTCGTTTACTTAAGTGTTTAATGTGACGAAGCCGGCCGAAGTCTCGGATCTGGACGTCTTGCCGTTTTCTCGACGACTGACTAAAACCGATCATCGACGGTTCGATATCGCGGAATGTTTAGATCATCGGTGCTCGGTCCATCGCGAACACCGACACCTGACACGGGTCCTCGAGAGAGGTTTCCGCGTCTTATTGTTTACAATAAAAATCACAGGTGAAATCTCGCCAGTGTATGTGTGTGTGTATGTGGGTATGTTTTTCGAACGGGCATTGATCTATTTTCAATAGAAAGAAGAAAAACAGTTGGAAAGAAATTATTCGTAAAGTGAAAATGATCCCGCGAGCATTTTTAAGACGATGGAATCTCGGTTAAAATGATTGTCTATGTTCTATATACATAATAACTTGTTACTAAATACCTATCTATTTGTGGTCTATAGCTTCTATATGCTTTTTCAGATTGTTTTATAATTTGACTACTATAATAATGGTAGTCGTCATAGTGGTTATGAAATTTCAAGATCTTTTATGTGAAGCATACACACAATAAACATTAATAAGTTGACTATCGCGCCTATCGTTAGCGTTGACTGAGATGTTTGTATCACGCGTAAACGATTTTCAATTAACGTCAAAAGGCTTGATGAGTTTTAAGAAAAAAGATGCAGTCACAATGGAAGGCCACGAGATTTCGATCCAGCATAGTCAACGCATTAAAAATTGAGATGTAAAAGATTCGTATATATTTATAATAAAATACAGAAGTTAATCATTTTTTCTTCACACGCATAAGAAGATTCAGAGAATATGTCGAAACATACGAAGCCCTTTATTTCGGATTAAATCCCGCAGATTTCCTAACGAGGAAATCTCCCCATCTCCATGCTGTTTATCCTCACCTAGTACACGTTGAGCGTTGTTTACATGCGTAACAGCCCCGGTCGTGACATTACTTTGAAGTGTCGCATCTGCGGTTACCCAAGAACACCCTGCGGTGAATATTGTGGAAATGGGTAAGAGAACTTTGCGTTGCTATTTAATCCCTTCGCATTGCGCACGTTCGCGCCCGGTAACGCGAGTTCGAGTGGAGATTTTAAATGTAGGACAGAGGAAAATGTTTCATTGTGCACGCACCCTCTCGATCCCTTCTTTGTAAGTATCTTTGTGCACTGCTCTTAAGAAACATCTTCGAACATGGTAAGGTGAATACTGTATGGGTTGGGCATTTGTATGCTTTTTTTGTCAGTATTTATTCATTTTTTAGACATAAGTGGGTATTTGTGGTGAGTGGTTGGAAGATGTTTTGTTGTATTTTGAATGTGAAGTGCTAGTTATCTAGGTATTACGACATAGTTTATGGCTATTGAATTAGGATTACGTGTAGAGTCTTCATTTTTATAAATATAATACGTCACATACCTATTTATACTTACATATAGTATGTTAAATAAATAGAAAGTTATTCTTGGTTGTATTTTTCCATCCCAAAAATCGCATGAAAGCAACATCTTCAAATAGAAATATCCATTTAACTTTACTCGTTGGTGTGTTAATTGAACACGAAATGTCACCCTTATAAATAAAACATATATAGATCTCTTACAAAATTAAAAATGTAATACTATATGTTTGGTTAAAATAATTTTTATACGATTCTGTTTTACGATGCATTTTATAATTTTAATACAATCAGTAATCTTTAAAACGCAATCTTTTGGTTGTCTACATTCCACTTAAGGCTTATTATGTGTTCAAAAAAGAAAAAAGGATGTTCGTGTGAAGCAATAGATATCTACCCTTTGCCAAAAGGTTCAGCCACTCAAATTTAATCCTACGCAATCCCACTAGGCGGCACACATTCATTCTCATCGTCTCTCCACATAAATCCATGGAAACTTCTTCCTTTTTCTAATCTCAATAACACTTCTGCTTCCCAATACTGATCCCGCAACAGCAGTTCAAAGTGTTTATTGTGATATCTCGTATGGTGGACCCACTCCCTCGTAACCTTTCCATTGGCTCATGTGGGAAGAAAGCTCGGATTTCGTTCGAAGAATGCCAGATATTACACTCATTTTCTGGCATCAACTTATGGAGCACAGGTAGACACCTTGGCTTCTTGATGCTTGAAAATGTTTTCCTTTCGAATAACTTTCGTGTATTATGGTATATTATGCTAACCTTTTTGCAAAATTTTATTATTTCCAGGGATGAATATAGATTTTATCAAAAATTATGATTTTGATCATTTATAAAAGTAAAATGTAATAAATTCTATATCATACTCTTCAGATTACTAATTGTTTACTAAATTTATGTATGCAGTAGATAACCTGTAACTTTTATATACATTTTTAAAATGCTTCATTATACTGGTAGTAATGAAATTTCGGATAAGTTCTATGTATCATATCGTACATTCATTATGCGTTTTCTATGATACGTACCGAAACACCTTTGTGACATTATACAGTGGCCAGAAAAAGTTTTTGCATATATTCTTATTTTCCAATAAAGCATTCTTTTACCTGGTTCTACATTTTCTTTCCATAGCGTTAAATTTTCATAGTCATGTGACATTATTACTAGACGGTATGAAGTGTAATGTAGATAAATTTGTATCTAATTAATTAATGTGTGAATGCTATAATAAATGCAATGATGTATAAATACTTCCTGTAGCGATAGTCAAATTTGAAACAAAATCTCCAACTCCATCATTTGAATATCCTAAAGTACGCTCTTTTCTTACTTGAAATTCCTATTATCTTTCAAGCATCTCTAAAAATTTGCACAAACTTAACATATGCATGCATACATATATACATAAGTATATATACGCGTTGAGAACTTAGGCAAAAGCGAAGGCGAACCTTAATAAAGCGTCAACAGACGCCGGTACATCATGTATCCCGGGGTGTCGAATAATGGGATGGTCGTGTTCGGTATCGCTATAATGGTGTTTCTCTTTCTCTCCCTCTCTCTCTCTCTCTCTCTCCACATTGACAATAGGTCGGCTAGGTCAAGTGTGCGTATACTAATCATGTTCCTGGTCAGGGCCGAGGGCCGAGAATGTACCGAGAAAATGTGAACTATGCATGAGGTACAATGCCCCTCTCACACTTTCGGCCAGATGCTACGGATATTTTCGGACCTTAGCTGGATCAGAGTACTATACGTTACACGGTGAAACGTTGCTCCACATCAATGAAGATGGATTGAAAGGGAAATAAGAGAAAATAACGAATTTTCGAACGTAAGTTCGGTTTTGGCATTTTAAAAATCTTTCCTGCGCATTTAAAGTGATCCAAGAAATCCATTGATATTAGATATTGGCCAACAGTTTGGGTTAAATTATTTAATTTTATAATCTCAAACTGTATTTTATATTTTTTATACCTCTTAATGCAGAAATTTTTCCCCTATTAGTAAAAATTATTAAATTTTGTACGAGCAAGAAATGTCTAATCAACATAGCTTCTAAAAACAATCCTTTCGATGTAAAATCAACTTTTATTATTTCTTAGCGTTCAATATCATGAGCGAATTTCTTCACACCCCACTGAATATACAGTCGATGGTAACGAAATATATATCGTCATCGCGGAATCGTTGATTAGTCATTTTTTACTCCTCGGTGACTATAAGTTCTTTAAATATCAGATACTTTTCCTTTAACATTCTGCATATGTACTTATAGTATCTTGGTAGCTTTCGAATACATAAAGATGAATGATTAAAATAATCATCTAAACTAGAAACAATTTATACAAGTATACATACATATATTATAGGCATATGCCTTAAGTGAGTGAATAATACATATATACGTATAATATACAGGGTGTCCAATTTTAATCCATAGATGCGAATTGCTAGTAAACCCGTTATATAAAAAATGATTCAGATATGAAGTGAATGGTATCGAGAGGGTTATAATCTGATGTAATTAGTTTTTCTATAGACTAGTAGAGGTCATATGAAGGTGACATATGTTTTATTGAATGGAATCATACAATTTTTAACGCATTAATCGATCTGTTTTAACATTCTGTATAAAAATTATTAATCTATACATATCGAAAAAAAATTAGTTTATTATAGATTATATAGATTTTTTATATAGATTAGTTTATATAGATTTTTTAACTTTCATTTTGTAAAACCTATCGCATAAAAGACAAGGAAAATAAATACGAATGTCTTTCTGTATATACTATATGTCTTTCCTTGTAATTTGCAATTTTTTATAGCTCATTTCTATATAACCTGTATGAGTCTATCTACTGAGAAACTACGTAATTACACCATACCAAGTCTCCTTCGAAGTCAATTTCTGTGTGAAGATTCTTCTGTACAGCAGATAGTTTACCAATAATTCTCATCGATTAAAATCAGACACCGTATATGTAATACAAATATAATACAAGTTGAAATTAAATAATCTAATTCAAGCCTAACTCAAAGTGTTGTATCAAGTGCTGTTTAGTTTTTTCGGTTGTACTGTTACGTTTTAAGGATCATTGTGAAACTCAATCTACATTAATTGTAATGAACAAGCGTATGATAATAATCGTCTTATTTATCGATAGCGATGTTTATAATTTTAGAGGAAATGTAAAAGTATAATAAAGGTATATATGTACAAAGTGCACATAATGTGTAAAGATATTCATAAACATCTATAACAAAGCGCCATTATACCTAATATTTAGCGAATGAAGCAGTGAATGAAACGAATCCATGTTTTCATATCTTTAGTTACATTCACTAAAATATAATAATATTAACATTCACAGTATATTCACTATATTGTCTACTTATTTACACATTTCACTTAAAAAACTCATCAAAGGAAAATTCGTCTAAAATCATCTAAAATCATCCGAATTGTAATTTCGATATACTATGTAACGGTTTCCATCATCCGTGACGAAGTTACCTAGTATCAAGAGATCGAACCGACGATGTCCATCATCGGGAAAAGGAGGAACAGAGGGAAGGAGAGAGAGAGAGAGAATGATAGACGCTCGGCAAAGACAAACGAGAGGTAGGAGACGCGTTATCGGATAATTTTCGTGGATTCCGAGCTAAACTAGCGAAATGATGGATCGACTTGCAGAGGAGCGGCTGAGTCGGAAGATCGGTAACGTGTGAAATTTTTGAAAGGCAGGTTAAGCGCGATCTCGCGCTCGACCGTGCGTACACGTTAGGTACACACGTTGCTCCAACAATTTATGATCTTCCAGTCTCCCTTCTCTTCTCTTTGCATACTCCTCATTTTCTGCAGATTCAAATTCTTTTTAGTTTTCATCAAATTTCATCATTTCCTAACTCTGATTGCACACCAAGAAAATCGTTGCTGATTGCAAGCTTTTCATTTTATAAGGTAAGAGTGGTTTATAATTTGTTAAGGGTTAACATTGTTTCATTTATCATTCTTTTCAGTCAATTTACATTATCGAATTTTGTTTTTTTAACATTGAGGTTACGAAAGAGAATCTCGAAAAATGTACTTTGGATATACTTCCTTCGTTACTTTTCCATTCATTTAAATCTTACAATTTTTGAAAATTTAAAGAATATTGAAATATTCAGAGCTATGATAAACTATTTCGTTTGAAATTGTGAAGATTTGTTTCATATCTTTCATTTGCGCAGTAGATTCCTGAAAGGTATTATCTAGAATTGTAGATAATAGAATTGTATTATTCTAATACAATTTTGCATTTTAATACAATACAAAATACTAATATTAAGGCAGTGTGATATGATGATATACAATAGATACTAAAGGTACAATCAGATCTTTGTAATATTTGTTTTGATTCTTTCATACATTGGAGAAACGACACGTTATTACAGTTGAAGCTTCAAATGATTATCACATTGCAAGAAACCAATATTTGTAATGTTAGTTAAAAATTCTGTACTAATTTATCTACTTAAAAAGTTCATTTATATCTTTTTTCTGTTAAACGATAAATAAATTACATTTGATATTACAGAACCTTGTGTAGACGATACTCCAATATTGTATTTTCCAATACTTTAAAAATAAAATTTGTATAATTATAAGATTTGTGCTTGTTCCCATATTTATATTTATTCCTACCTTTAAGTAGACTTCAGAAATAAGTCTACTTTTTTATCGCTGATATGTATAGTGATGCACAAAATGAAATAATATTTGACAGTAGTAATCGATTATATTACCTATAAGATATATACCTCAAAATAAATAATTGCTATAAACATGATGAAATAAATTGATATAAAAATTAATCCTCATATATATAACTAGCAATTTTAAACAACCTTTTCTCTGCTTCTCTATGTAGTTCCAATATTCTGTTCCATTTTTTCTATACTTAGTAAGTTTTGATTATGTATAGATGTATATAAAAATATAAGTTTTATAAAATATTACGTCTTTCTAGCATTCTTTTAATTATTCTTACCCTTTTGACTTTCTCTCCAAATTCAAGTTTGTCAATCTTTCTCTTTCTCTGTCTGTCTGTCTGCCTGTTTGTCTCTCTCTTACCGTGTCCGTGGATTTCCCCATCTTCCCTGGTAACAGCAACTCTCGAAATCGCGTCAGCATTTAGCCAGCAGTATATTAGGCGAAATACAAGCGGATATCCTCTCACGGGCCATTACTGTTACCTTTGATCATCGCATGACCGGAGAGTGGTTAACGCTGCGTCATCAGAGCATGAATTTCTCTCTATCTGCCCAGTATAATTTACAATCCGTGCCGGCTTTCTCGCTGAACGTCCGAACCTGGATAGACCTCCTTCTCCCCGACCCCATGGAATCACCCTACTAGCCACTGTTATCGATGTAGGGGTTAAACTTTTCGTTCACGCGCTCTGACTGGAGTTAAGGCTCCTCTCTGTTGCGAATTTTTATATATATATGTGTGTATAGTACTTATTGGGGTTTTACACTTTGAACATAAAAAAGCAACATACAACATACTGTGGTTACGAAAGGTATTGGCATATATTTTAATTGGAAAATAACGACCTTTTATCGGATTCTACATTTCATTGACATAATATCAAATGTTTGTAGTCATATAAAGGTACTACTAAATGATACAGGTCTTAATATATTTGGACGTACCTAATATCTTTATATACACAATTACAGAAATAAAACTTCTTCAAAAATAGAAATTCGTTTCACTTATTAAAAATTATAATGAGTATTCCACTTCGGATATGTTATACATTTTTCTATATTATATACATTCTGTGTATTTTTGTACCTTTAAACATCCCATAAATACAAAAGTTTCATTTCTTAAACTCGCATTTTATAAAAATATTTTACATTTCCATAAACATCCGCATAATCTAATAATAATAGTTCGATCGTGCAAAAGGTGTTGAACCAACCAATTCAAGTTATCACCAACATCCTCTTACATAATTCAACTAATATCATTAGTAATTTTTTAGAAGTGATAAGATAAGAAAATGTTCTTAGCAGATATTAATAAATTATTTTATATAATATATGAGATATTTAAAAATAATGTAGCTATATAATATGCAATAAAAGTTAATTTTACGTCGAAAAGATTGCTTTTAGTACTTACGATGATTAGACTTTATCATCCTCTTGATGATAAAATTTTTAACTCTTTGAGGCATAGCTTTTTAGGACAAAACAGATCTTTAGTTACACAGAAATTTTATTTAAAATTACGTTCATTCTGGGTGAGTTGTGGATATATACTGACCAACTTACATAATACACGTTTCTTCCTATGCGTCTGTTAAACGTGTATTAATCGTTAATGTGCAAAATCAGCGAGGTATATTGTAAACCGCTGTAATTTGAATTACCTTAATATGTCAAGGTAGGATGAAAAATATTCCACTTTGCATACATATATATATATAGGTACTACAAAGACTTGTATTTTAATATTTGTAATGTATAGATCAATTCTGCATAAGAATGTTCCGGTCAATTTAAATCTATAAATGTTCGTTTTCCACGTATCCCAGTAAAATTAAATGAAATGAAAGTGTAAATGAGCATTCTTTCGATGTTTGTTCGAATGCTCTAAAAATGCTGCACAAAATGCTTGTTCGATTCTTTTAAATGCAGAGGAGTGAGTGAGTAGTTTCATAAAGCATTTCTGCAAATGTTTAGTTTAGTGTAAATGACGATGAAAAGCAATCGATGATATACGACTTCCGACTATTTTTAATATTTAATGAAGATCATCTTTAACTAATGGCACTCTGCAGAGATACTTTAATTCAAATTCATTGTCACTAATTAAATACCATCCATTGACTTCGGAAACTAATAGAGATGTGATAGTCAAAGATAAGTTTTCCATTGAACATAACAATGCAGGTTTAACGTCGATGAGATAGTAGTCTTTAAGGGGAAATATTTTATTTGTTATACCGACTTTGGAAAAGAAAAAAGGTATAATTCGATGCGTATATTCTCCTTTTTTATGAATGTACGCCGATTTATCCGAAACGGCCTGATCAATCGGGATGATTCTGTTTGCATCTTATAAAGCATGTTCTCTCGTTTGCCCGGATACAACACTTTTTGAATTTGTTTTTTGTAAACTATCTTTTTTACAAAAATCCATTTTTTATGGGTGTTCGTCCATTACTCAGGATTGGTTCGAGCTATTGGGATAAAACCTTTTGCACCTTCTAAGGATAGTTCACCGATCGATATCGTTTGTAAATTCTTTCCCACTCCTTCGCTTTTAATTATTGTTATTGCAAATGATCTATTGTTATTCGCCGATTTCATTTCGCTGTGTCTCTTCGTTTCTCCATAAAGTCGTCGCTGGAAGATATAAAATTCGGCAGTTTCTTCACAAAACTGCCTCTGGAAGGGTACATTGTCCGTTCCTCTACATAGACTTGTCGCCCTAAACTGTCTCGATTCATGTCGTTTCAAACATACTTGGGTCGTTTCGTTACCTGTTAGTTATAGGAAGTAGACTTTTCACAGTAAACCTTTCACACATCTAAGAACGAGGTAGATTTGGCACCTTAAAAAATTTTTGTCAAGACCAATGACAGCCCTATTTGGTGTAGCCTCTTGTAATATATGTAATAATATTACTGTCCAATTTAGCATAAGCGGTAACATTCTTCGTTCAACGTCTCCATAACCTCACGTCGCCTGAAATGTTGCTTCTACTGGAGATATCGGAATATAGCTATCGGAAAATTTGAATTTTTTTCTAACCATCAGATTTTATAATATTGATCGTTTAACTAAAAAATGTGAAATAAAAGATTTTTTTCCAAAAAAAATATTACCGTCTTGGAAAAGCGTTAGAAAGTATGAAATAATTTCTATTTTATTTGTTTTTTATTTAGACACATATGCAACAGCGGCATTAGATTACACATTTATTCACTAAATAATATACTAAATATATTGTAACCTTCTCTAAAGCGGCGCAAGATTAAAAATACTACTAATATACAGTCTATTTCCATTTCTAATTGTATAACATCAGTAGTTGTAACGATTGTATTTTAAGTTAGTAACAAGCTTGTTGTACATATAATTCCATTAACCTGTAGGTGCACTATTAATACATCGAGCATTTGCATCCTCACGGATACAAGCGGCGTTTTCCAGTTTGGCAACTATCAAACAATGTTTCTGGTGACTTTATGATATACTATATTGCAATTTAATGTAAATTTATTGAGGTTTTAATAATATATATATATAAGAGAGTTCAAATTTTTTACCATACTGGAAGCATTTTAAACGGGTAATCTAACTGTCGTTGTATATATGTCTAAATAAAATATACGAATAAAATAAAAATTAGAAGTTGGTAATATTTCTTTGACCAAAATTTTTTTTCATTTATTTGCTCTAGAAAATTTCTACGAAACTCCCGATATCGAACATACTAAATTAGCAATGTTCGGTTTAATCTCTACGAACGTTCGTCCACGTTCATTGTAAGGGCATAGAACATTCTTAGAGCATTCGGACGATTGATTTTCGATTCGGTGATCAATCGATAAACCGAAAGAGTGCTCGTTTACATTTTCATTTTATTAAATTTTATTAAAATGGGGAAAGAACGAGCATTCTTTCGCTTGGCCTAAAGTCTAGAATAGTCTAAACGCACCATACTGTCCAAGCAAGCCACCGTTTGCATGTTAATTATTAGTCAGTGGAGGGCATCGTGGAGGCTAATGTTTCACAAGCTTTAAACGTCCACGGTTTCGGAGCAGCCTGTTGCATGCTGGCATACAGAACTGACGTCATTTCCACCACCGATCGCTGCACAACCCAGAGTGGGGTGGAAACTGACTGACTCAGGGGCGTTGATGGTAGTGGGGCAAAAGGGGGAATATAACGCTCGGAGGGCGTGCTTGACAAAGGCGTGGTTACTGTGTCCCCACCCAATAATAAACAAGCGACTCTGACGTTAATTTGTTTGTTTTACCCTTCCGTGCTCTCTTTCGCTCCTCCGTGCGAAACCTACTCTCTCCTTTTTCTCGTTTCGTAGTCTGTCTTTCACCTGTCCTCCTCCTGCGCGGAGACAAACGCACCACTGCGAGAGATTCAACCTCGAAGCGTTTAGGAAACACGGCCAGATTTGGAAGATTTAGAGGATTTGAGAGAGACGTTGTACATAATTAGTCAATTGGATGTTCGACACGATGACAGAGGTTAGAGCTGGTAATTGGGGTAGATGAGTTAACTCGTCGCTTACATCGCCAATCTCTTGGATATGAGGAGCATAAGAACAGAAGGAGCATAAGGCTTTTTACGCACGTATGGTTAATTTATAGTAATAGGTGAAATATATAAAATATCCAAAGTATAGTGTGTATCTGTTATAATAAACTGTTATAATATAATATACATATTTGGTAAGCGAAACAAATCCTTACCTAGGTTTTGCTCTTTTAGTTTTGTTCATAAAAATATGAGTTTGCATAGGTATCCGTAATAAATAATATTCTTCATTTTTTATGGGGAAGTATTTTTAACTCTTAACTGCTAAATACAAAACGCAAAACTTTGCTAATCTACATCTAGGTTGACCTTTACACATAAATATAAGTTATAAGTTGAGATTCAAATTTTCGTTGAAATGTCTCAGAATCCCATTGGAAAATTAATATACAGGTAAATACAATTTATATTTTGCCATAGTAAAGTTTTCAGATAGTTTCCGAATACTAGTTTTTAAATAGTTTAACCAGTTTAAATCTGTTTAATTTTATTCTCTATGTTACGATGCCTGTAAGGACTAGTAATAAAATAAGATAAAATTAAAACTGTCGAAATTAAGTAACGTAAACTTAATATTATCATAGAAAAAAATTTTTTTTCTGTTTGGTTTCTAAACATAAATTGCTTTCTCTCCTCAATAATATTTCTAATATTTCGACTGTCATAACAATAGTTAGGCTTTCAATTGTTTTGCAAAACTTCGTGAATTTATTATCTATTTTCCAAAGATTTATGATTTTAAACCTAAAGATTTGTTCCTTTTTTTAACTATGTTATGTTAAAGTACTCCCTTCTGGCTATAGATTAGATTTAGACAGATTTCTATTACATGTTAAATGAAACCGACTTGACTATAATTAATTTTCTTTGTTAACGTTTAATTCCGCGATTGTACCTATATGAAGTAGGGAATGACCTGGCTAATAGGGTCGATAGAGAGGTTAAGTTGGAAGTGAATGGGTAACTCAAGGGTGGAATTGTATTATAGGAATGGAGGAATTGATGAGGTTTGAGGAGGTGCGTTGTGAGTGATTGATCGAGAGGAAGTTGAGGAAGGTGTTGGTATTTGGTTGGTTCATTGTTTAATGGATCCTTTGATCGAGCTGGAGTAACAGCATTTGAATTTCACTAAATTCGGATACAAATTCGAAGTACCTATCACTTACTATTGTACATACCTAGTTACTTTGGATCAAATTGACGAGACATAAATTTAGATTATTGAAAGACATAGGAACAATAAATTTTTTACATATGTTTATATTTTATTTTTTATATTTATATTTTATTCATTGGTTAAATAGTATTAGACTTAATATTAGATTTACTGCTTGCATCAAAATTGAGTTTTTCTACGAGTTTAAGAAAATCTTGATAATCTGACTTAATAATTCAGAAGTTCAAGAATTAAAAATAACAAACTTGTCGGGTAAAAATAATTTTACTAGATTTGATGATTACAAGTAAGTCCTTAAGAAACATGTGCTTCAAAAATATATAATACATATTAATATATAGAACATAATTAAAAATTAAAAACTTAATATTATTATTATTATTATTAAAATATATATGTATTTAATATTTAATAATTATATATTTTATTATATATATATATACGAATAAATTAAATTTACATAAAGTATAAAAATTTATTGATATAAGTAATAATTTTTAATTTTTATAAAATAAAATAAAAAGATGAAATCGCTAAAGATGGTGCAAGAAAAACTGTTGTAGTAATTTATATAAATTTTAGTAAATTTCTCCAAATTTACAACTTGAAGCGATTGTCAATAGAATTTAAGTTGAACAGAAAATTCGAGTAGAACGGTGATGCGGAGATGACTTATTTTAAAAGTAGTTGAATGTTTATCTAAATTAATATACTACCAAGACTTTCGAACCAATCGAATGGGATATTGATATGCATACCTATATATAAACTAAATAGACTTTTTAAAGGATGTATAGTTTTGTATACGGAGTAGTTGATTGGAAATGCGTTTGAACATAACGTTTAGAAGAATTGAACATTCGAGAGAACTAAAGATCTATGGTATTCTTTTGAGATTCTTAACCCATTTTTAAGTACGAATACTTTCTAAACCCTTCTTTAATATATATACGAATGATATACATAATATCTATCTATCTATAATATCAATAATAAATACATGTCTATAATGTCGATAAGTTTGTGATGTACCTCTACATATATAAAACTTATATAAATATATAAAAATTGAGAAAATATCTATGAAATATCATCATAAAAGTATATAGGTAAAATACATGTAAACGATTTATGACTAAACTATAGATATTCTTTAAATTTCTAATTATCTTAAATTTTCATTATTTCGATTCAATTTCGATTCTCTTGTATTCTCTCCTACTAGAAGCGGATGATAATTACGCAAAGTTATGGTTAGCCTTGTCAGAAACATTATTATCAAAAAGATTAGACAGGGAATATGTGTCAATATTAGTAAATAATTTCTACTTCGAATCTTTCGTACCAATTTAACAACATCGATGTTCTTACTTTTACAAAGTCGTCGAACACGATTGGTGAACACATAGAGCTATACATAAATTAATGTTATCCTTCTTTCCTTTTCAGACAGAGAAAGATTCCTTTATGACATAAGAATTATGATATAAGGATATAGATAATCACAATCTTCATGTCAATTCATACTTCTATAGGCACAGCCGAAGAAATAAAACTTAAATAGAGGTTCGTTTTACTTGTGTACCAATTTTGTGTATCTTTATGTTTTTGTACACTATATGTATTTTATATATTTTTGCATCTTTAAATTTCGTGTTCCGTAGCCAACTGATCATGAATATCAATATCAAAGTTACATTTGAATTATTTTTTTTTTTTCATGAAATAATTATTTCGTGGAGCTTATTATTTAAATCGTCTTTTTGAAATTCGCTTTCACAGCGACAATACGCCGTTTGGATATTCAATGCTCACCAACTAGAAACTTTAAGTGAGGTAATAAAATTCATTGCCTCTTCTGAATGCTCATGTTAAAAGTACTCTAAATGAGCACTTTGTCCGCGTGGCGTGAAAATGTTGCTCAACCTGTTTTACAGGAACTCGCACATATAAAATATCGTATTTAGATTATTAACATCACATTATACGAATGTCACATTTGTTTATTTGATAAGTATTCTAGAAGTTACTCGAAGATAAAAATTTTTTAATAATAAGTTACTCTATCCTATTGTCTCTATTCTATCTTTTTCTATTTAAAGATAGGATAAAGTTGTTGCTATATTAAATTTATGGATAGAAATTGTAATATATATACATAATATATATATATATTTTAATTTTTAATTTTATTAAATTAATTTAATTTTGTTAATTTTTTTATAATAAATATTAGATATACTAACACCTATGCACTAATCCTTATCTTCGCATCAACAAATGTTTATATTGAAACTAAATAAATTCTTTCAAAAAAAGATATAAGAAAGAAAATTAAATGATGAAAACAAAGATAATTGTAAGAAAAGGAAAGTGTGGTTACTACGGTAAGTATTCCTTCATTCGGTATAACATAACTCGACATCATAACAATTTTATTGCAATGACTATGAAACGATCATAAAAAATAAAATCAAATTATTGCGGAATTCGATGTGGAAGACGGCCAACCCTACTGCAAATATTCATCTGCAATTATGTAGTCTGAAGTGATGTATTTCAAAAAAGGCTCGTAAATGCATTGAACTGAAAAAGTCAGACAACATTTACGAAATTAAGAATAGGCCATACAAATTTCATTCACGTCCGTGCAATAATAAAAGAACACATACTAACCTATTGCTAAAAGTATCAAACCAAAAGAAAACAGCACTGATCTGAAATGATCTTAAGATGATCCGAAATAAGAAAGAATCTCGAAAAGACAAATTCCAAACTTTTCCAATTTATTTAACTGTAGTGAAGTAACGGCACACACTGTAATTAACGTCTGTTATACATAAATACATTATAGCAATGTAATTATTGTATCTATGTGTATATTTATAACCACTAGACTAAACATTATTTAATATAGACTAGATACTAGACTAACGTTATAAAAATAAATTATTATTATTAAATGTTATACACATTACCTACTATATTTTGGATATTTTACATATTTTTCCATTCATGTGCATTCTGTGCATCTTTACACGTTTTCCCATAAATGTATACAAATTCGCAGTTATTCAATACTATGTTATACTATATACAATAATATTCATTACTCAATAACGAACTAGTCCAATACGGTATTCTATGAACCTACGCTATATGATAGTATACTATCGTAGTCGCTAATACTAGAATACGGAATTTTATGTAAATTCATATTTTTATGGACACGATTAAAGAAATAGAACTTACATAGAGATTCGTTTTATCTATCAAGTATCGTAACAGGTACTCTACTTTGTATATTTCATGTATTTTTACATGTTATACATTTAGTACATTTTTGCATCTCTAAATTTTGCACAAATGCATAAAAATACGCAGTCTATGAATAACTGTCAGAGATGCATACGAGTTTAAATCAATAAAATCAGAAAATATGGAAGGTGTGACTAATCACAGCCAGTGACGAAATATTGTGCCATGCTGATGCAGATCCACCCTAGATATGAAATTCGTTAGAATCGATCTTAGTCGAGCGGCGGAGGGATGCTCGGAAACGGGGAACGACTTGACCTTGGCTGGATTCACGCGTAGCTGAGCTAACGCAAAATCGAAACGCGTTACTTCCACAGCGTGGATCTCCTAAAGCTGGCTTCACATCGTGACTTGCAGTCTACAGCCTCCTCGAACACCTACCAAACCGACTATCCCTAAAATCAGTTGCAAATTCAATGCTTTGCAATATTTTCATTCTATTTTATCCGGTTTTAATGGGTAAATAAAATTTGCCTTTTTTCCGGTACTACAGTACATTTATGGTATAAATCATGAGTATTAGAGAAAAATATTGGTAGATATAGAAGAGACAGTAAATGAGAAAGGGAAAGAAAAAGTTGTGAACTGGTTGAGGAAATTGGAAAGCAAGAGGATGAAAAGAGAAAAAAGAGGGGTCGAAAGGTTAAAAACTGGTATAAGAAGTAAGAATAGTAAGAAACTAATATAGGCTGTGATCTAATTAGTGATCAATAGCTTCGATAAATAATTAGTTTGAAATTCCTTTTCAATAGAGATTAAAGAGAGAAATAAGTAGAAATCATATTGGGAATGTGATTTGTGATAGGTGTTGTATGTGATGCTATAGAAGTTATTACCGCGATTAGTTATAGTTGGATTGCAGAAATTTATGTAAATCAATAGTTCTACGAATACCATTAAAGAAACAGAACGTAAATAGAAATTTGTTCTCTCTATTAAATATTATAACGCTTTATTTTATTGTATTTTTGTGCATTTTTGTATCATTAAATTTACTATATATGCATAGAAATCCACAGTCTAGTTATGATTTAGGTATAAACTGAAGGACTTATGAATCTATACATAACACAATGAGCTTTTTATATAATATATTGAATTATTAAATAATAATAATAATATATATAAATATTGAATTTTATTAAATTTATATTACGTAATAAGTTTTCTAATAAATTATTTTAAGCTCGATTTTATGTACGATATATGAGTAATTATGTAAATAATTATCATATAAATAATATATAATATAAATTATAAAACAATTATCGAAGTTATAAAATAATTAAATTAGAAAATTATAAAGTTAAGCTGATTAAACGTAAATCTTACATATATGAAAATCTAATTATAACACTTAGTAGCCATAACATGTGCTTGTTAATAAGCCTATATATCTATACATGTTGCATATTAGCGTGTATAAATATTTTAAAGATAAATATCTAATTATACTGTCCGTATCTATAAAGAAAACTCTAATTCAAGACCGAACAAATCAATCATTACAGAAACTTTTAGCTCAAATTCCCTCTATTATATGATACGAGCTTCTGAAACTTGAGAAACTATAGTTAGGCATGTATACATTTCCAATCAATACACTCTGACAATTTTCAAATAATGTAATTTTTTTATATTTTAGAAAATCAAATGATGTTTTGTTTGTATGAAACTCTTTTGTTATTTTCATTGCCTCGCTGTGCTCCCAAAATTATAATATTAACTATAGGTTATAATTAAAATTTATTAATACTAAGTGGTTCTGTTCCAATTTCAATTATAATTTTAACAATTTAACTTTGTAATTTTAATTATAATGTCATTAATATAGTTAATTTATAGTTAAAACTTGGGACTATGTCCACTTTTACTAAACGTAACAATATTAAGTAACATATTACAGATATTATAAAAAATTCAATAAAAACTGAGCATACTGAGCAAACATTCGATTGCTCAAAAAAATATAGACACTACCACCCTCCATCGAGCTATTTGGTCTTTGATCTAACTTGCGCGCAAGTGTCGGGACAGTTTCGTTAATTGCAATTGACCATTGCTTCGTTAATGACTGCGTTAAATGTTTATAGCACGTTCTCGCCAGATTCAGTAGGACATTTATAGTAAAGTAATATTTTTACAGAAATCATAGTAAGACATTAGTTTCTAACAAATCTTATCCTATTTTCTGAATGTAGTTTGTTAACAATAACTATACAAAAATGTATAAACACGGGTGTGTGAATACTTTATTACAAGGAGCTATAACCTTTAAATGTTTGTTATCGCTTCATTTCCCAAAAGTTATCATTAATCCATGTGTTCGAATAAAATATCAAACTTCTCTTTATAGGCATACGAGTATATTTAGATATATAATGACGGACAAAAGATGGAAAGTTTAAAATTGGTCCTTAAGTATAATATAAATATTACTTACCCATCTAACCTTTTTATTAGACACTTTTTAACGATACTCACCTAGTTTATTTATTTATTATACTTGATAATTATACTGTTTTCTTATTTTAACTTTGAAACCCTTTTTGGCTTCTTGCTGAGAATACAAGATGAAGAATTCTGTGCATAATTCGCGTCCATAGATTTTCTCAAGGGAAAAATTGTTTATTTCGTAATTATTTCATTTGTAGTTGAAACATTTATCAAAGAATTCAACATATCTTTAACATATCTGTACATGTTACAAAATGTTACATAAGTGTAAATTGAAAATAATATATTAACTTAGCAATAATGCATTAATGAGCCTAAGTTGATAATGCAATAGATTATAAATATTAGAACTTACTATACTACTGTATATTTGACCTTAATACTTTCTAACGTATAAAAAGATTTTAAAAATCTACAAAAAAGTAGGTATTATTTATGATTATTTTGCTATAATACAGTAACTTATATGAATAAAATAAAAAAAAGAGATATTAGGCCAAATCTTTAGATTCATCGTATTATCTCAAAAGGCT
Source organism: Bombus sonorus (assembly GCA_029958995.1). Lineage (NCBI taxonomy): Eukaryota > Metazoa > Arthropoda > Insecta > Hymenoptera > Apidae > Bombus > Bombus sonorus. The sequence goes on along the minus strand of JARWAU010000008.1, from coordinate 2,816,118 downwards.
TTAATAGGGTTAAAAACATGATTTAGAACATCGACCAAAATTTCGGATAGAATTGATAGAATGTATCATAGTATCATCGGGAAGAAACAGAAAATCGGTTGTAATTCGTTGTTCGAGGCGTTTTGTGTGAAACGAGCTTGTTTCTTAGCAAAGGGAGGACCTAAACGTGCGCGCCACTGACAGGGGTTGATGCAGTTATTTCTTTCCCTGCCGGGACACCCCTCGTCTCGAAGCGACTCGCGGGGTAGATTGTGCGGGCCCGTCACAGAAGAAGAGAGGGTGACTCACCCCCTGTATACGCCACGTACTTTCGAGTGCATAGCACCCACAACCGAGCCACGCGTGACTAGATACCGTTTTCGCGTAAAGGGGGCCACTGGAAATTATATTTTAATACATCTACCGGGACTTTCGCCCCGGGTTTCCAAGGTGAGAACGTGGAACTCGTGTAGATATTTCCATGGCAATGGTGATGAATTTGAGAGCTTACGAGGGCTAGGTTTCTGCCAAAACTTTTCAAGTTTGAATGGAAGTTGTTAGTGATCTTCTAAGAAATACTGGGAATTTTTAAAGTTTGGTTTACTGAAGTGAAATAAATGATGTAAATATAAAGAAATGAAAAATCTACTAATTACGTATCTATTATTGTATACGTAGAAAGATCTAAATGATATAAGTATATATTATTATTCTCCAAACATCCAATAATCGGTATTGCTCAATCTCTCCCGAAATAACATTTTCAAAGGACCTAAAAATGCATAAAGACCAACTTCAACTGAAAATGTCTCTAGAAAAGACTTACTCTGAGTTGCTGTAAATAATCTCTACAACGAAATCTATTCTCAAATCATTTAACTGTCTTCAAACATTTGTTTCAAAAATTTAAATGCACAAAGAATAATTTCAAACAAAACTCTCGTAAAAACAGCCGATGTGAGTTCCTGTAAGTAACTTGCGAAACAAAATCTATGTTCGAAACATTTAACTTTCCTCAAACTCTTGCTTCCGAAACCTACAATCAAATCAAAAACCAAGAATACTAATAGAAAACCATCCATGAAAATTCGTCGTTCAGTTCTTACAAATAATTCGAAAATTTCTTATACCGTTTTCCAAATTAAAACTTTCTACAACAGGCATTTAAAATCGCATATACCACGGGAAATAGTAAATTTATAATGCATGAACTTCGTGTAAAAGTTAACGTGTAATGCCATATAATTTTTTATCGGGATTTTTTTTCAAGCTTAACGCTTTGTAGTAATACGGGATGGAATATTCCGTGTTTAGGTGCTTTTAAAACGCTTATCTGCGGACAGCGGAGAAATTCCGACAACTACGAATGTCATGTTACTTTTAGCAATATCTGGTGTACTTCAGGAAGCCGCCAAAAGTAGTCTCCGGCACATGGGTTAAAATGCGTAAAATACCCCGCGTATAAGATGTTAATTAAAAAAGAAACAGGTATATATAAGGAGAGTTTCATGATGCGGAAACTTAACTATCGCGAATTATAAACACAAAGAAAATCTCAACATATAAGGAGGAAAAAACATTTTAAGTAAGGAATCCATCTGATGAAAATGGTCCCAAGTTGTTAACAATAATACAAAATTCTTCAAAGAGCAATACAAAAGTTGTACGAAACGGGGAAAACAATAAGCTTTTAATTCGGTAAAAAATAATTCGCAAACAGACAGCGTGGCGCACAAGTAGGCAGTCGGTCTCCATCTGGCGCGAACTTATCGCACATACCCTTTTCCCAACTACGTTACGCGCATGCGCGTCATCGCCGTACCACGCGCCCTCGATGAGCCTTCCGCACGGTTGAGCATTTCCACCATTCAGAATCGATGATGTCACGAAGCGGAGCCAGCATCCCCACTGTCGGCCAGTTCCGAGGGTGGTGGTGGCAACGTTGCCCTCCGCCCATTGGTCCAACGTACTCGACGCACCAACACGAATCGCAGGGTCGCCAGCACGACCCAACGAGAGTCCGCAAGTCGTTGCGTGCCAGTCCGTGCGTGTGCTTTACCTAATAATATTTCCACGGCCAGCATTGCCCGCTAGTGTTCTCTCTCGTCTCTCCTCGCCTCTTGTTCTCTCTCTCTCTCTCTCTCCTTCTATCTTTCTCGCTTTCTCTGTTTCTCTTTCTCTTTCTCTTTCTATGTCGCACGTTGCCTAACCCCCGTGTGTGTGGAGGCACAGGAGTTCTCTCTCCAGAGAGAGAGCCAAGAAAGCAGAAGAATCACGCTGCAGAGCAGCACGTGTGCTGCGCTCGTGCGGATCGTACGAGCCACCCCCGTCGCGTTTACTTGCTACTAAGCGTTAATTTTCCGCGATTATCACCGTGAGGACACGGTCTCACGCGGTTTCACTCGGTTTCACTCGGTTCGACAAGGTTTCACGCGGTTTGGACTCGTTTGATCGGGGTGAATTTGGTGTATAAGGACACGATATTTTGGAATATGAAGATTGGGTTACATAAGTAGATAAAGGAGAGAGAATTGTAGATTGATTGGTTGAAGGTTTGTCGAACACGGTTTTCGGTATTTGTTGATTGTTGAGTTTTATCAGGGACGTGAGTCTCGGTTTCTTAGGCAAGGGAGAGTTGAATAGTGGTAGGAAACGCGAGTGACTGTAATAGACGCGATAAGCGTGGTTTCGTGAAGATTGTGACAAAGTACACCGTGTGACGATACCACGTTGCTTATTCCGGATTCCTCGTGCGGCGTCCGAAGGAGGCTGGTCGGGAGATAGGCATCGGCCGACGGCAGCTTTTGGTATGTAATCACGTGACTTCGTTTGATACGAGTGATAATTAAAATTAAGCGATGTTTTGCCCAGTATGCTTGTTTTGAATCGACCGATTAATATTTTTCGGACTACAGAGGTAATTTTATTTTATGAAATAAATAATATAATGTTCTATTAATAATAAATAATTGAACATATAAGATAAATTGATAAAAATCAATTTAATAATTTATCTCTCCAATATTTTTGTGGAAAAAGTAATACATTAATGTTAGAATCACTTTTACTCGGTTATTACTAACTGGTAAAAGATATTGTGTAATCCAATGTGAAGGGGTTAATAATTCATAAGGGCTTCAGAAATTTGGTATTTAGTTCATTTATTATTGTGATTATTTCCCCCAAACGTTATATTATTCTTCTGTGGCTTTTGACAGACAAAATTTGTGTAAGATTGAAAGTTTCGAGAGCTTTGTTATTTATTCTACTAATCATGTGATTTTTGTAATTAAGACTTAATCAATCAAGTAATTTTTCTATGGTTCTGTTTTAATTTTTTGTGGACATGAAATTGTATAAATGACCGATTGATTAGAAATTCTTGGAAACATAGAAAGTTCGTGCATGAAGCAATATTTGAACAAACTTTTGATATTAAGTTTACATTAGCTAAGTGTTTTTGATATTGCGAATAACAGAGACACAGAGGCTTTATGGGCCTATATAAGAGAAAAAGAGAACATTAAGATAGCTATAAGATCATAGTAAATTTTTTAATTTGAGAATAGACTTGTAAATAAGAAAATATTCGATAAGATATGAAATATTATTGGCAGTTTTTCCGAATTCTCCGTTAGATTTTATTATACAGAAAAATGTTTATATATTTTCAACGATGTCATATCCAAATTCTAAACATTTAAAAAAATATGCTTTGGTTCTAAATATTTGCAAAAAAACAAAAGAACGTTTATTAAATGTTAAAGTTCTTACAACCAGTGCCGAATCAGAAACGCGAAGTATAAACTGAAATCGTGAATTCAAGACTTTTATTAATCCTGTACGTCCCGAGAAAAATTCGACTTATTATCCCAAATGATTCATACTCGACAAGATACATACTATCTAAGGATATTCGTAACTTGAATGTATTTTTGGATCTTCGTAGCTAATAGTTAAACTGCTGATTTTTATGCAAATTTATATTTTCATGAATACAATCAAAAGAATAGGACCTAGACAGAAATTTGTTATTTCGGGTATTTATTTTTGCTAATTAATAAAAAGTGGGTACCTACTACATTTTGGATATTTTATATATTTTGGCACATCATGCTCATGCTATGTATCTTTGTATGTAGGTATCTTCAAATTTTCTAGATTACATAAAAATCCGCATTCTATTAATAACATTAATATATATTAGCTACAAAAAGTATTTGCTCATTATTGTATTTATTAGAACATTTACAAATTAACTAAATAATTACAGCTAAGAATATTAAATTTCGTATCATCTAGTAATATTTTCATATAACTACAACAATTTTATACATACTGTGAAAATGAAATGTATAGAATTTAAGAAATAAACGTATTATTAGAAAATAAGAATGTGTATAAATACTTTTTGTAGTCACTGTATTTTCGTTAGATCAACCCTATTGTGTTCTTGGGATCATTTTCGGTCCAATCGTTTTTCGTTTTTGAATTCTTTTCTTTAAGTTTCTTTACTATTAAGAAACTTCTTAGGTTTGGAGAAAGTATGAAAGAATTGTTTTTAATATATATGATCTGCCGTTATAAGTGTATGCAAAATTATTTCTTCGAAAATTAAACATTCTTTTATTCGTTAAAACGAAGATGGGGTTGGGATATAAATATTTCAGCACTGCAACTAAATTGCGTATAAAAGAATGTGTTTTGTACATTAGAACCAAGAAGACTGAAATGAAATAGTGTTAAATTCAATCCGATATACATTGTAGGACCACAAAGAGTTAACAATTTTAAATTATTTGTTCTTAATCGAAATAATTGCAAAATCTAATTGAGACTTAAAATTATTTCATTTAAACCATTAATGTTAAATCGAGCAGTTATTAATTGATTGAGCAATGAAAACCTGAGCGTTAAATTGATTTATTACATGACTTGAGAAGTATTAGTTCAGATGATTGAATTTTTACCCTTATTCGGAATTAGGGAATTTGAATAAAACTTCTTGTGTAACAATTTACTTCGATGAAATACAGTTCTAAAAACAACAATAGTGAATATTTCAGTTGCATTGTCTAAATATCGCGTATAAATTTAATGAATAGGTAATTTTATTATTTATAGATACTCATTTAAATTAATGATTTTATTTTATTTGTACTACAAAATTATAAATTACACTTCTATAAACATCAGTTATACATACACTATCAATGAAAAGATTGAAATCGCTATTACTACTATAGGATACAAGATTTAAAAGAAAATCAGTTCAAAACTTTATTAGCTTAGAACATTCTCCTAGAAAATAATTACTAATTTTAGCTGCTAGTGTGCATGAATATAAGAATGCGAAATTTTACAAGTAAGTCTAATCATTACTTCTTTGACTTCCATTCAATTTTTTGTTTTTTTTTTTTTTTTGGATACCTACCTGATCTAACGTAAAATTCTTTGCATACACAATACTACCACATCAATATCCACAAAATCTAAATGAAATTCGTATAATTCTTTCTAACAATAAAAATCATATCATTGTATTAAATAAAAATTAAAAAATAATTACTTCATCATATTAATTACTCTCAATATTAATTACTTAAACAAAATCCTTATTACAACAATTACCTACATCAACTAAACTATAATTGTCGAACTCGTTAAGAAATTCCAATCAACTTTTTACCAAATAATACTTTATTTAATTAATAATTAAAATAATTACTACAATCGCAGAGAAATGAAATTATTTCTGAATTTACAGATTATAGTATAGGACCCGTACAAAACCTTTTGCTTGAGATTCTAAGTCTATAATTATAAAACAAACTGCATAATCAAAATTGTATGTGTTTATTAAATGAAAAAAATATCTGTTCTTTTTCTGACTTTTACACTTAGGCTGGGAAAAACCATATAGGAACACTATACGATATTATCCAAACTAACAATGGTAATATTGAAAATCATTTAGTTCTTCGGATCTAGTGCAATTGACATATGCCCATCCACCACTTATATACACACTCATATACACTTACGTAATTTTCATTTATTGGTTTACACCATATTTATCTTGACAATATACGTAAGAGTGATTTTCATCATTATTTTCTCTCTCTAGGTTCAATTGTTTTAGCTTTTGTGCCTGACAATATTTGTTTTCTAATTATTACTGTCAACAGATTTAATGACAGCTTATGGGGTTCAGAATTCAATCTTTTACGTGACGATCTTATCTCTTGTGGTTATGTTCAGAACGTATGAATATAATCTATTTACAACTAAATACAAAGGCAAAAATGATCGACAACAATTTTTGAAACATAATTTAAATAGATAGTATTAATATATTTCTTCGTGTAACTTATTTAGGAATTAGCAAAATGTTATAATACACTTTGAAAGTTGCAAATAAAATCGGAATGCTTGAAAACCCAAGGAATTTAATAATTAGCCGCATTATGCGTGTTTTATAATAAATTTTTATTGATGGATATTTTGATATGGCGGAAGTAACGGTGCAATGCCCGTCGGCTTTTTTTAATTAGTTATGGAATTATTGTAGCTTCTATATACTTTTTCAGGTTTGTTTCAAACTTGACCGATATATAATAGTTAATCATGATAGTTAAACTTTATCAAGTTTTTCGTATAACACATAATACGTTCGTAAAAGACTTCTACGAGTGTTCGGGTACTTTCGTGAGCTACTGTAAGCATATATATATAGTTCTATAGAGTTTTCTCCTACATTTATATTATTTACTGGTACAATGATCTGTAGGATCTTACATAAATCTCACAAACATCGTATATTCATCGTATACTCGCTATATTTCATATCCACGACTGCGTTTAGACTTTTTACCAGTTAGTTCAACAGATCTTACAGAAAGATCTTCTGTACTGTGTTCGAATGTGTAAGCAACGGAAGGGAAACACGCGTGTGTAAGCGAGAGAAACGGCAAAATAGAGACAGTGAAACTCAACGTACCGTTCAATCACATTCATCCTTGATATAGCGCGCCTATAGAGGGTGTATTGTGCCTTAAGCTGTATTATACGGTATGTGTATGCAATCTGCATCCTCGCACACGCACCGCGTACTCGCGTTCATCGCTGATACCGACTATTAAGCAGCAAGACAAGCGCGAGGGTTGCCTCCTTTCGCCACCGCACCGGCGTGTATTTAGCGTATCGCGCGTGCGAGCAGAAGAGAGTCACGTTTCTGAAAACCGATTACGCGCTGCGTCAGAAAACACGTACCTTTCGATGCCACAAACGTGATACTATTTAGTGGCGGAACTGAAGACTACAGGGGAAGAACATGATAAGTCAAATTTTACAGGGAAACAGTTTTAAAATTGAATTGATTGTTAGTTAACAATGTAAAATTATCACAACACAGAATTTTATTCCACAGAGCTATCGAAATATGTATATTGAATTCTAATATGAGTCAAGCTAAGTAATTTGTCTTGTTATTGTCTATAACATAGCATTAAGACACTTTGGTCAAAAAATTGATTACTTTACTAATTTTCCTTGTCTAATACATACAATGTATTCTTTCAAAAGATACATTTGTTAATAAGTATATGTCTATCATAATTCTATTTAACACACAAAATACAGAGATGACACAAAAATCTTCAAAACATTCTTATATCTGGAGTGAATAAGGTAAGGTGAGAGTTATTTGATTGAAAAATACATTTGAACGAAGCTAAGAAATTTGCCTTCTAACTCGATAAATTCGATTATTAACAACTTTTAGGCGATCCACACATTTTTTAACGATTTATAGTGAAAACATACTACTTAATTCGTTATATAAAGACGATATTTAAACAAACGTTACATAAAAATAATATGCTTCAACGGCCACAGTTCTCTTCGGGTATATAACTTCTATTCATCAGAAGTTTAACTATTCTATACAATTAATAAAATTAATAAACCTAATACAATTATAAATTAGTTTGTTAAATTAATGTTACAGTTATAAGTTATAATTACCATAATGTAAAATTTTAATTTGGCTCAAAATATATTAAATTCTAGTTTAATAAAATATATTGAATTCTAATACCCTTTTTTAATTCTCGGATTCTATGTAACCAATAGTGATTCTAAATATTGAGTCATTAGTGAATACATTTACAACTAGTGTATATTATATATGTACAGTGGCTAAAATATTAATTAAAAAATATTTTTGTACATATTCCAAAAATATATTTCCAACGAATTTTTATTAGATTTAATACATTTCATTTTCATGATATGAAACTTTTATGGTCATATGAAATTACTACCACATGAAATGTAATATAATTGAACCTAATTAATTAATATGTAAATGCTATGATAAATACAGTAATGTGCAAATACATTTTGTAATAACAGTAGCTTACAAAAATATGTATTCGAAAACTTATCACAGAATTTTTTTTATGAATATATTATGCCATTATACAAAACTTTCTGAAATTTCATTAGCGATATAATGAGACACGACTATTATAATTATAATAGTAGAATTTTTGAAACCAATACGAAAATGTACCTAGAACTTACAAGATATACTATATAGATTATTGCAAGCATATACTTAGTAAAGAATTAGTATACAACATAAAAAGTGACCCTAAACATACGATTAGCGCTAAAGATAGTTTTATTACCTGCACCGTTTGCTTATTTATAGTGAATAATAGTGAATAATTGACTGTTTGAATACTTTAATGATTTTTACAACGTGTATGCTTTCCACAATTATGTTGTCACTTTTATTTCTCAGATATCTTTTAAACTTTATTAATATATTCACGATAGTCGTGTCTTGTTACAATGTCAATGAAATTTCGGAATGTTTTGTAATGTATACGTGAATATATATATATATATATATATATATATATATATATATGTAATTACATACGAATATATAGCGAATATATACGTAAAAAGTCTCCAATAATGTTGGAATACTTTCGTGAACCACTGCATATTTCGTCGAACAGCGTGTATCATCTGCCTGTCTGAGTGTTCCCGTTTCTCTGTCTCTTTCATCGTGTCGTTTGTACAGTATTATGGTGTAATTAGGCAATAGACTACATGACTCGACGCGTAAACTCCGTGAAGCGAACGAGTCTCGTACATCCGCGGTGAATGCCTGGCGTACAAGTGTTGGACACCCCGCGGTGACATTCGACGTGCACATTGTGAACGTACCTTTCCCTCGAGTCAAGGGTTCGTTGTTCGCCAGGCTTTTCTAGCGGTGGTTCTCTCAGTTTTTGACGCTTAAAAACTGTTTTGTGCGTGCATAGGTCTACCACGTTACGTAGACGACAGCGTGTATTGATTGTATATGAAGAGGTGATCGTACGATTTGAGGGTGAAAGAGATTCTACAACCCTTTATGGTCCATCTGTTTCGAACAATCGCATGCTCGGTTAGTTAGAAGAGTTACTGCTGTTGGAAAATTAGGTTTTAGTTTAGTGTCGTATATGATAAATGAAAGTTTATAATGTAATTGTGAATGTGTAAGAATTTGATAAATACATAATATGGAATGATTTTAACGTATATCGCAGAAAATGAAAATATTAGGACCAAAGATGTAAGCTTTTTAAAAATAGCTGATAAGTTGTCCAAGTTTTGTTGAGTAAAATACATAATAGAAAATATCTTTTTAAATGTCAAATTTTCCTAATTTTAAATATTTCAAGAAAAAATTTAATTCACACTAATAATGTCAATGAAAATGAAAGTGTTTCGATAAGCATAACTATATTAGTAATAGACTGCTGATTTTTATATATTTATGCGAAATTCAAATTAAATTCAGATAACATACAAAAAAATATAGAATATTCAGAGTATCTGTTGTAATTTTTAATATATTAGATATTATATATTAAGTCTCATTTCTTTAGCTGGTCCCGTAAAAATATCAATTTACAAAAATGTTTGCACTCTAATAATGAAGAAACGTTTTAAGAACGTATGTAAAGTAGAGATTTTTCTCTTAGAAGACTAGAATTGCATTAAAGTAAATCGTTTTACACGCCTGGAGAGGCTTCCATAAGATCTATAATCGTTTAACGGCCAGTTAACTATACATATTATTAACGTGTCGTTAAGCAGCCGTGGATATCGCGTAAATGATATACATATGTGCATTAACATTGATCAATGGAGCGTCCAGCAATTTATTACATACATATATAAAAACTACCATTATGGAAATAAATTATCCTAAATTCATTAACCTTTTGTGCTTTCCTTGTCTCGCGTGATGAACGAGGTGTACGCTGCGAAATCTGTGTTTTCAGCATATTTATAAAATAACGTAATATAATATAAAAACCATGAAAAATATATTTTAAAACCACCTTTTTTCACTTGAATGTTATTTGTTTTCAACTATAATAATTTTTAGCGACAAGTATTTTTAGTTAATAACATAGAATAAATTAATGTCAGTTGACATGGTAGTTAATAAAAAGATATAAACAAGAATATTATTATGCAAAGGATTTAAAAAGAAAATAAAATAGTTGATTGTATATTTTTGTACTCTAATTCTTTTACCACATCAAAGTATATAACAAATTCGGTGCTAACTTTTATTAAAAAATAGGTTGCATAAAAATTTTATTACAGAAAGCTTTTTATATTGGGTATGTTATACATATATTTTTGCATATTGTATATATATATATTCTTTAGAATTTTGCATCTTCAAATTTTCTAAAATTTTTCTAAAAGCAATACTAGTAAGTATTCTAAAACTTTTAAATGCCCATATATATAAAACTACAATGGTGTAAGAACAAAATTCATTAGTACTGTGTATTGCTTTCAAGACCAAATTTAAGAAAAAACTTAATAATTAGAAAAATAAAAGATAGACTAGATAACAATTAATCCTATACAAGATATTTCGCCTAACGAACAATTTTTCAGCTGTTTGCGGCCAAGTACCTAACAAAAAACAATTTTGGACCAAAATTTATCAGTATCGAGTGTATAGTAAATGGCCTCAATATAAATGCATAATATAATATTTTAATTTTATTTACAATTATTAATTAATAAAGATTCCTATATAATACAAATTATCGAAAATAAGAATCTCTAAATTCCATCCATTGATACAAATTCATCTCTCTTTCTCCAAGAAATTATTAATTAATGGCCGTGAGCGAAATAGAATGGCGGCGGAAGTCAGTGCGTACAGCAGCGCGAGCGAGCAGTTAATTCCTGCGGGTTTGCTCGTGTATTACGTTGTGGGGGTAGATTTAGAGTGCGTCGCCGTGTTGGTTTGCTGGTGGTGATGGTGGGTGCTGGTGCCATTAACAGTGTTTCGTCGGAAATGTAAAGCATAATGCGCTGCTAGCTCGTGGATATGAAACCTATTACCATCCGCTTGTATAATGCGAACCTCTACCGTTATTTCGCGTTGTTACTCCGAGTTGAAGCAGTGGAAGATCTGTAAAATGTAGATCAAGTTATTGTCTTGCCTATTTATCATCTAGAAGATTTATAAAAAGGTCTTTCAATTTCTATTAAGAATTTGAAGGTTTACTGAAGTCGCTTTCATTTTCAAGCTTTGTTTATTAGATCTGCCTTCTTTAGTTAAAATTTCTTATCTATCATTTGTCCATAATCTATAACGCATATGCATAATTTATAAGTAGTCTATATACACTAAAAGCCACAAATTATAAAGTAATAATTTAATAAAATAATAATAATAAATAATAACAAATATATATAATATATAATATATATTAATATATAATAATATAATATATATATTATAGATATATATAATAAATATATATATATATAATATGCAAATTTATATTTTTGTCAAAATGGTTAAAAGTGTAACGGCACATGACTAGATGACAATTCAAATCACGCTGTTGTATTGCCTCGGAGTATCAAGATCATTAAGATATATGTAACGTAAGAATGAATAAACTCCGGACAAAACAATGTCGCCGCTACGTGCAACCGAAAACGAATTTGAATTTTCCGACTCTCCTCCGACCAGTATAAATAAACGGACGCGATCGAAAGAAGTTTAGTATTATCGAGTTATCTAAGAGTTATCAAGGGTTATCTACCGAGTTATCAACGAATTATCAGCGATCTAATTAACGAGTCATTAGCGATCTTACTTTGCGATTTACACACTGTACGAGCGTATCAGCGAATATAGTCTATATACTAATTTATTATTTTAAATATATTCGACGGTTTCGACAACAAGCAATAACATCTAATAAATCTCACGATCAAACATCCTCTATACACAGTCCTCTACGAAAGAATATAAGTAATCCAAATAGAACTTGTTTCGTGTATACTTCGTGTTGGACATTATATATATTTTTTCATGTTACGTACATTCTAGAAATTTTTTACATCTTTAAATCTTCCACAAATGTATAAACATCTAGTAATAAGATTAAAGACTTAATCTGATTAATTAAATGTATAAAAATAATATGAATAATAAAGAAAAAGATTACATACATCTGATAGAAATATTCAATTTAAGCTTCTTATCACTGTACTTTTATAAATCTTAGGTCAAGGTTTTGATTAGTGACGTTTGGACTTAATGTAAATCGACAGAGAGTACATAGATGCTGATAGACTGTGCGCAGGAGTTTACTAAATCGACAGCTTGGCGTCTTGTAAACACAAACCAGCGCGATCTTGTTTGCGCTCAGTCGCGCATAATCCAAGGTAATCCTCTTGTACAATATGCGAGTGCGATGTACTTTTTCTCCCTTTCCGCTACACTTTTTCCTTCATTCTCTTCTTCTCCCTTTTTCATACTCTTCTCAATCTTGTTATAATCCTCTGTCTCACATTTAGTACTATTTTTGTCTCTCGATGAAACGATAGTGGAAACGAAACGCAGAAACAATTTCTTTTTGTCTTCTTTCATTTCTTTTTAAATTTTTTATTAAAGAATAAAAACCTGCAATTATTTCTGAACAATACGGTATTTACATTTTAATAAATCCCGAGAACTTTTTTATATAATTTGTTAAAACTAACTCAAGGTTTGAGAACAATTCCAGAAACGAGAAAGAAAATATTTAGGCTATCACGTACATAAATGTTTTAGGTTGACTTAGGTGAAAAAAGCACGATCAAACAAAAAGACATCCGCTACTCTAATTGATTGGATTGTACGATAATATAATACAACTTTTAAATTATAAATTATAATAAAGTTATGTCATTTATTTTTTGAAAACTAAAAATTCATCATATATTCATATAATGAAATTCAGAAATTTACGAGAAGTGAAGTTCATTAGAACGTTACTCAAACTTCCATATTAAATTTGTTTTCCAGGAATCGTAACAGCTATAACCCAAACTAATAATAAGTATTAGTATCTTAGTTTAAATGATTTTATAATGGTTATACGTAACCAGAACGCTTAAAAATTCATATTTCTTAATTACTTAGTTTAAAAAGAAAAGTTTTCTTTAAGATATAGTATTTACTATCTTCCTTTCAAACAAAAATTAACCTTTTCCTAATAAAAGTTTTTGTAGTAATTATTGTCCTTGGTCCCTGCTATTTTCTTTTTTTTTTCATCTCATTTAATATCAAAATAACAACAAGTGATAACAATTAACTTTATGATTAGATTGCGGCTTTTTATGTATTTATGGAAAATTTGAATGTGCACAAATATACAGAACGTATACAATATACAAAAATGTATAAAATGTCCAAGGTAATATATTTGTTACAATATTGAATGAATATGGAATAAAATAAATTTCCATTAGGTCCATTATTTTAGTTATGTACATAAAAACATGAAATTGTATAAATATCTGCAGTCTATTTGTAATAATAGATGCAAAGAATAGATTACAACAAAGATAATCTTCGATACAATTATCGTTTTAGCTCGCAAGTGTACTCGCTATAAACAGAGTTCTGGTAAAAAGAAATGCACAGTGTCTCGTCGCTTGTCCCGGAACCAAACGCGTAATGCCGTGCTCTGTGAGCCGCGACGAGATAAAAACACGAGAGTAATGAACTAATTAGGACGTAATAAATCTTGAAATCGTTATTTTTTGCTATGGCTGTCGAAGCACGCAAGCGACAGAGGGAAGTCGAGTTTCAATGGAGTGAGAAGCTAGTGCAACGTGAAAAAATGAAACGTAACCACGGTTCATTATCGTCGGCGACTTTTATTCGGGACGATCGCGAGAACAAGGTGAACGAATGATTTAATGCCAGTTACCGTGAATAAGACTGTCATCAAAAAGGTGTTGATGTTTGAGAGAAAGAGAAGTTTTATGACGGAATAGTGTTAGATATTGATATTAAAGTTCTGTTTGTGGTATAATTTTAGTACAATTCTCGATAAATGTGATAAGCAAGTGTCTTAACTGTGGGCCAAAAATAACAATTATTTTTAAAACTTTTACAAAAAATACTACAGATTTATTAAAAAATTAAATAAAAAATATTAATTTTTAAGTGACCAAAAGATTATAAATGATCAAAATTTATTTGGTTACCGGTAGCGACTATCACTAGTAATTATTGAATGATAATTAAACAGCGCATAATAGATCTATATCTAATATAATTTTATATCGTGTGTGTGCCAAAAATGTTTACACACACGCATAACAAACCTATAATATGTAATTTAATTAAACCTTCAATTCTTCAAATAATTTCACAGGACTTATAAATACATCGCACTCACAAATCTCATATAATGATTTCAGTCATCTCAGCCCTCCGTCTGAATTTTAACATCCTCTTTATTAATCGTAATAAGAAAACAATGTACAATACTTTGAAATTGATAATTAAACATGTAATAACATTATATCGCTAAAAACCCGCGACATTGCCGAAGGATGAGAATCACCCTGACTTCTTTGCGATTGATCAAGAACAGCGAAGTTACAGATGGAGTTCTCCTCTCACTGTATCCAGATCGATCCTCGTTTGTGCGCTAATTATCGCGTCACTGTCGCCACTCTCGACCCCTTCGTGTTTCCAGATGATACACCATTTCTGTTTTTTCGCTTTAATTCCGCCACTGGCTGACAGGTTCCAACAGACGATACATGTTACACGTGTTCTGTTCAGAAGCGACGCAAGGAGGGTAATTACAACACTCGACATGTCGTCACGTTCAAAATGAAGAAATACTTATGTGTACACACGTGTATATGTGGCTTATACGAATGTATCTGTGTATCTAAGCTTTTAAAAAGGGTTTTCACGTCCGCAGAGGAACGCATTGTGCCCTTGAGTTCTCTCATAGGATGCCGATTCTTTTGCTCAACAAGTCGTGCCTTTTCTAGAGCCACGGTTGTTCCGCGATCGAGCCAATTAGAACGCAGGGACACCTTTCAATGTTTGTTGCACGCTATGTCACGGGAGGTAATTATGAGACGATTCTCCTGCCATTCGGATTAATGAACGTCTATTAATTAGGCGTGAGAGTGATATTGATGAATGTAAATTATTATCATTTTAATTTGTTCAAGTAAGCACAAAGGAAATTTCAAACATGCATTTAAGTTCATAACATAACTATTTACAAATATATGAGTTAAATTGAAATTATTTATATATAGACTATGTATGTTTGTGCGTTTATAAAAAATTGGAAACTCAAATGGTATAGAAAAAAAGATAGTAAATAAAGTAAATGGCCTACAGTTTCTTTACATGAAGTAAAAGATGTACTTAAATATTTCGAGAGCGAAACATACCTTTTTCTATTAAGCATTTGAAATTTCAATGGAAGTTTATTTCTGTTTACATGAATATGTTCATGTAAATATGTAGATATAGATATTGTATATTATATTATAGATATAGATATAGACATATTTATATGTATATAGATGTATATAGATATTTATAAATATATAGATGTATAAGTGTATAAATGAAATATTATCACAATATTTTATTATTAAATCTCAAAACTCACAAAACTAATTAAAAATTATTAAGTCAAAGATGCGTTTTGCATAAAATAATTATCTTCTCAAAGAATTCGACATCAAAATTGTAAGTGTATACAATAGATATATGTAAATACATCACAGTATATAAATATTTTCTTTCTTATACAAATAATTATAGGTTCTTATTAACGTTGGATATATCGAAATCTACAGCAGCTGTTTCATTGTGGAATAGACACTTGTCGTAGAACACCGTGTTTTCGATTATTTTTAAGATAGTGAAACCACACTTGCGTGACTCGCAAATGAGAAGAATTTACACAGGTGTCAGTGATGCGAACACATTTTTGGAAATAGCGCTGGTCTAATCTCAAAAGTCGCACACGGCACAGTTTTAAAAAGTCTTTGCGCGTGTACAGAATTTATTACAGCTTTCGTTCTACATACTTATTTTTACGGTATTATAAAAATATTATAAATTATTATAATACGGTATTATAAATTTATCATCTTCATATCAGTTATTAGAATTAGTACTGTTAGTTATTAGTATTATTATCATATTATTAATTAGAATATTATATTATTAGTTATATTGTTAATATAATATACAACTAATATTAGTTGTCTACTATTATTCGACATTAGATATTTTTTTCATCTAGTTAAACTTCGGACACTGGTCCATAAGCAGTACTAAATAATAGTTATAATTAATTATTAAACAAAATATTAAATATTATTTATTAAATATTCATGATTAAAAATTAATTATCCTTAGTTAGATATTAATTATTATTATATCTATTTCAGAGTAAAGCAACAAATATAAATCCAATAATTTGAATAATTTTTCGAATTTCTTTCCAACTACATCGATAATTAAATAAATTCCTTAATAAATATTTAATACGAAAAGTTATGAAGTTTGTCGTGGAATTGAATATGTTGTTGGTGATCAAAGTGAAGGTGATTTGAAGTAAAAAATTTCATTGTTTTAGTGACCGGAAGTGCCTAAAGGCCCGAAGATTCTGCCTTCGCAGCAGCTGGGCGCTGCGGTCGCTCCATGGCCGGGCGCCACCGGCCTCCTAGCCTCTGTCACCGCTGACGATATGGCACACAAAGGTAAATTTCTCTGTTTTCTTTTTCATATTGTTTGGAATAATTAAAGTTTTGGAATTATATTTTGATAACTCTCTTAATATTGAAATATGAAATAAATTAATTTTTGTTATTATACATATAATAATACGTAGAAGTATAATATTACATATATACAATAATACAAATCAATGTATCTCTTACTCCAATATATGGTGGATAACCTTTAGACAACATTATCGCTTTAAGTCTTAATGACATTCAATTTGTTAAATTTTGTATTACAGTACCAGAAATTTAACTTTTCTTTCACTATTCTGAAAGATCATTATTTAAATATTTTTTCGAAAAAATATGATGATTTGGAATTTTTGTTTTCAGATAATTCCGTAAATTTGTTTTTAACGTTTAATGCACGTTTAATACATTATTATTGAGACAGAAAGATATTCTTTTGGAAATTTAAATTTTAATTATATCGTGAGAACATTTATAATAATATTTTATAAATTCTCTAATCATCGTAAATAGTGTATTTTATATCTTATGCGTAATGTTATAAAATTTAGTTATTAATAATATATTATTATTATTTAACATTATCTATTAATAATAAATAATAATTTATAGATTTCGTGCAAAAATAACTATAATAATTCCTAGATTTCTGTCGCGAGGAAGAAAATGTACCTGTACAGAATATATCTTCTTTAAATATGATTTTTTGAACAACCTTTTAAATAATTTATTTGATAATCGGAAAGGTAATAATCATCTTAATAGTAGTAGAAAAATTAATTTCACTCATTATATAGACATAATTTTTATTCCGACAAATATCGAATAACAGAAAACAAAGAAAGAAAATATATATCTTCGTTGAAGGAATTTAATTCACGTTTATTAAATTCTTCTCTCCTTTATGCACCTATGTCTTTTACTCTTTCATGCTTTAAGAGGTTATTAAAGAGGCGATTATAACAAAAATATTTGCAGTCGGGTTCACTGCTAATTTTATAAAAATGATTTATTCGTTCGAGGTAAATACTGTTTACATTTTCAATTAAAAAATAAATATACATATATGTATATACAGTACTAATATAATAGAGTATAAATGTAAATAATAATGTTTATAAATAGGGTACAATATTGAATTTTTAACAAAATATTTTCTTATGGCATCCTTTAACATGAAAGATCAAGTATCATGTATGGTGGTCTCCACAATTTTTTATTGAATTATTATTCAATTTATTATTATTATTTAATTATTCAATTATTTACGCGGGTACATGTATATAGGTCAATGAATTTTTTATTTAGTTGGTTGATTCTTAATGTAATTAAATAGATGTTATTATTTAAATATAATTATTATGAATGTCAAACAATTGATCGATCGCTTAGTTTTTAGGATTGGTAAAGTAAAAACTTTCATTTATATCGTACTTATGATACAGCAGAGCTTTCCATTTTCAAACGAATAAAAAAACAAAGATATTCGGATGAATGGGATGTTTGGACAATAAAACGCAATAAAAATTTTTTCATGTTAAATAATTCATTTTTCATATCTTTGTTATTCATAAAAGAAATGTTTAGCTATCACGAAACTGAATACGTAATCTCTTATATATATATACACAATCGGCACTGCTTTAATCAAATCTCCTAGCCCGTTTTTTACTAATTTTTTGCAGGTATAAGAAACATATCACACATAATACATAGTTAAATATTGTAAACAAAGCTTTGCTTTAGTTTATTCATGTACTTTCACATTATGATGAATTTAAATGGATTTAATCAGTACTAATTCCAAACTATGGTGACCATAAAAAGTATCCGTACAGTTGCCAATTTGAAACTTTGTAAAACTTTCATTAATTTACAACATTTTAACAACGAAAAGACAGTACATAATCTTAGAAATCTCCGAAATGAATTTCACAAAAAGCATATTACTATTCGCAAAAAAATACATACATATATAATATACACACGTATAATATTTACTCGTACACGATTATGTTTATGATAACAAAAAAGAGATAAGTTTGAGTACACAAATATAACAAAAATTGACTTATTAACTATGAAGATATTATTAAAATTTGTTACTGTACGAATACTTTCAAAATCTACTATGATTGTCGACTAAAAATATGCTAATCTCAAATACAAAACAATATGTATTTCGCATTAATGTAGAACCAATTATTCTGAGACGAAGATCCACCTGTACGCGTGCTCTTTCACGCCAAATTTCCTGCAATACGACACTATAGTACCACCCCAAAGTATAATAACCACATACAAGGCATTTAAAGCGAAAACTCGCGAAACTCGCGGCACAGTGAACCCCGGCAAATTATACCAGCCTTACAGAACAAGAAGGAGAGGATGGTCCAGGAAACTACGAACTGGGAAATAGCCGTGAGGCCGAATCGAAACGTCCGAGAATCAAGAGGGAGACGTTCGGTTGATGGCTAAGGCGTTTAACCCCATTAGTCCTGAATGGAAGTTCACCGTGGTCTCTCTTTCTCCTTGTCTTTCCAAGTTTCCTCCGTTTCCTCCCGTTTGCTCGAGCTCTCTTAACACGGAAGGGGGTCCAAAGAGGATGAACAGACGACGTCTCAAGGCTTTCTAAAGCCGACACCGAGACTCCTGCCCTGAAACTGGCTGCTCACTTCACGTATTGATTTCCATTCTCTTACGCTTTACAACGTTCACCCTTTTCCGCGAATTCATCCCCTTCCATCCGTCAAATGAAAATCGATACTTTAAAATAATCGTATAGATCGTTTGTTATTGTGAATTATCTGTGATCAATCTATTACGTGGTGAAGGAGAGCGTGACGCGAGAACACGTTTCTCGTAAAACAATTAATCTTGCAAAAGTAACGCTTTTCCTACTTGCTCAAGAATTTCACCAAAGTATACATTATCAATAACATAGTCAGTTGCAAGAGTCTATATACACCTCTTAAATACTGCAATATGTAAAATAACATTTAGGTGAAATATATAATATTACATATATAAAAATTATATATACGGTATAATAATTTTTTTATATAAATAATAAATAATATATTTCAGATGAAACACACATGTACCTTTGCTTAGTTTATGTTCTTTAGGCGCCTTTATAAAAATATAAATTTGTATAAGCATCCGCAGTCTACTAATAAATAAAATGATTTTTTCTTCAATTCCTACAATTCTAATATAATAAGTCAGCTAGTACCAATCTTTTTACGGTATCCTTTTTGCGGCAGGAGTCTCAAAGTGACGTGTTAAATGGTCGATAGGAATTAAATCATCGAAGAATCTACAAGTGAGCGAGCGGGAATCTGCACGGTGCTCGAAAATCCACGAGTTATCTGACCGAGTGCGGCTCAGTGGGGTGTGTAGCGTTAAGTTGGCGTTAGCTCATCGAATCGCTTCGATGGGAACGACGTCGGCCGCGATCCCACCAGACG
Source organism: Bombus sonorus (assembly GCA_029958995.1). Lineage (NCBI taxonomy): Eukaryota > Metazoa > Arthropoda > Insecta > Hymenoptera > Apidae > Bombus > Bombus sonorus. Next base: position 2,795,542 of record JARWAU010000008.1, on the reverse strand, counting down.
AGGGTTTTGATCGATCGTACGTACAAATCGTGTTTCCGGTTTCTCCTCGTCACGGGAACAAATCGAGTTTCCTCTTTTTTTCTATTTTCTTTCCATCCTTTTTTTATCTCGTTTCTTCCTTCTTTCGTTGGCGATTGTTGTTTACGCGATTCGATAGCATTTTTTTCAAATTTAAAACTCATTTTGCTTAATTCATGTTTAACAATTGCGTATCGTGAATTTTTAACTTTCGGTATTATTGGAGCATTGTATTAATGCTTGTAATAATTTCGGTTATATTTACAAATTATTATTAATTATTATATATTACATGTATTATAATATTAACTTATAGTGAAGTTTAATTTTTTTATTATAAGTTAAAATAATATTAGTATTTATTTATGGACTAGTGCAGAATTGCAATATAGTAATTTATCTATTTTAAATATGGCTTTTAAAATATGCAACACAATTCATAAGAAATATTATATACTATATGTATTGCACACAGGACACAGTCGATTAAATTCACATCCTAAATTTTTATATATAACTTAAATTTCGTTTCAAATGTTAAAAAGCAGTGATGATGTAGTAGTGTGACTGAATTTTTAAATAAATATCTAGCAGCAATTTTATTATCTTCCATTCGCTGTTATTTCTTACTATTAGAAATTCTTCGTCTTTCAATCGAAAGAAAGAAACAAAATGATACAACATGCTACACGAAATCACATAATAGAAAGTGTCAATTTCAATTATAAAATGTATCTCCACAATAGCTACATCTAATTAGTATGTTTGCATCTTGGAAACACTTTGTTTAGTTAATTAATTTGAAATATACAATAATCACCTATAAACATTTGTAAGATGCACTAGTAACATTAATGTTTTATTTTGTAATTTGTAAAATTATAATTAATACCTGTAATACAACTTATAAATTCACTAAATAACATTAATTAGTGATTTGTTGTGCCTAGTAATCTGAAAAAACTTATTATTACAAGTAAATAGTCAATTCTTTTGTAACTCAGATGTCAAATGAGATAGTTGTAACGAATAATGTGTTCGCAGGGAAATGCTATCGGATTTAATCAAGTTTTTAGGATCATACAAGAATAGGTAGCCCACGTGAAGGAACTCTGAGAGTAACGACGAGGACTTGGTTCTAATTTCTGGGTGAGAGTTTCGAAAGTTTGACAAGTCCTCGTGTAGTTCACGAAACCGAGACTCCATAAATTCTGTCATTAATTTGCTAATGGTTCACAATGTTAGCAGCTCTGCTAACAAGCTCCTAATTTTACGTCAACTTTACACATTCTTCACTTCCATAAATGAAAAGGATAAAATGAAATACCACAAGATCGTGTTACAGTAAAGTAGGTATGAAATTATGAAATTCATGCAAAGACATTTGAAAATATATTTTATGAGACTGTTTTTATCATAAATTCTTCAGAAGATTTTTCAATTTCCATTCCTTCTTTTTTCGTGACATTTTTTTTTTTTTTTTTTTGTAGAGTTTGATACTATTTTCCAATACCAAGCCATAGAAGTTTTGTTCTAGGTTTCATTTATGTGTATTTTATTGTTTGAAGAATGGCAATTGTTCACCTAGAGAACAATATGGACAAACTTTCTGTGTCCTTGTAAAGTTGCTTTTTGTTATTCTGACTTTAAAAATATTACATTATACAAAAAATACCTTTACACAAGTTGAACTTAAAAGTACATGTGTGCTTCATTTTTTAAATATTAATACAAAAAGTACCTCATAGATTTAGTTGTTAGCTAGTTTGCTTGAATAATGTGCAAAATATAGTCTAACTATTGGTCATTAGATGGGTTAATGTCTATTATAAAAATTATTATGACTGAATCCCGTTCTTGTTATAAAATATTCCATTAAATATGTGTTAAAGAATATGATTTGTTTTCAATAATATATAGATATAATACTTCATATAAAAAGCTGAAATATCTCACGATTTGGTTGACATTGCACTTTTATGCTTTGTTAGACAGGATGTTTCGAAGAATCGGTCTATTACAGAAAGCAACAGAAGTTTTGTATTTATAAAGTACATTTGTTCACTTTCGTATAAAAAAATATTTGTGTCCTTTACGCGAATTATATATTTGTTATTATGGACCAACTCTTTGAAACATTCTGTGTAATAAAACATTACGGTACAATGTTAAAAAAATCAATAATTTGTGAGATATTTCAGATTTTTATATGAAATATACATTAATATGTTTCGACGTAGAATATTCCAAAGAATCAATATGTGTTAACAAACACATATAATCCTATTTAAAAAAAACAAAACTTGTCTTTCATGCGTCCTTTACGCATTCTCCTACAAAAGAGCTAATTATGTCAGCTTATGATTATAGCCCTTGAAATCATTTAACTTCTATTTAAATCATTTTTCAATAACATCATTACATTAATTATAAAAAATATATATTTTAATTATAAAATATATCATGCATGATGCATATATAATGCAGTTTTAGAAAATATCACGCATTAATGAGCTAACATAGGACAAATAACATAGGACAAATTTAACATGATACATATACACAAATCGTTTTTGTTCACATGTACCCGCGACAAAGCGGAATCGGGCAGAATAAAAGACACGCCGCCTTACTATCCTTCAGAATTCAGAAACGATCAATGCCTCGACCCACTCTCCTTTTTGCCTCCATCGCTCGTTTGTCGGTTAAGATATAAGAGAGAAAGAGCAGGAAACAGGAAACATAACGGTTTCTTCATATTCTTATTTCGCGCATTCTATCTTTCTCTTCTTTTAACTGCCACTATGTATCGTGATCCTTTACGAGGATTGGCAGGGGTGCCACGGAAGAATGATTTGTCGACATCGTGACGCATTGACAGGCGTTTGCCCGAATGCGTAACTCCGAATCCGTAGATCGAACGATTCTTTAACCCTTTCATTCTTAACGCTGACTATGATCATGCCATGCGTGATCCTGTGAATACGAATGTCGAGTATAGTCGGCATCCATCTAATGAATCATGGATACTATTACCAATCCGCATACTTACGGTACGTGTGCCGTAGAGAAAGGATTAAAGTTTCTGGATTATCAATCGCGCAGTAAGTGTGTGAAATGGGTTCCGCTCGCGAATGATAGCGTATACAGTAACTCGCATTATTATTCGAAGTTATATATTAGTATAAATGAATTAATGATACTTAAAAATTTGGATAATTTGATTTTTCATATGCTTCAATTTTCGTAAGTTACAATATATTTTCAAAGTCGTACACTTAAAGCGATATTTAATATAAATTTTATTATACCAATTTGATGAGATTATTATTCGAATATCATATTATTTAAAATGAAATGAGAATTCTTAAAACTTAATAATTTTCTAATGATTTTCCATAACTTGCACATTATATTAGGTTGTCCGAAAAATTTTTTTCGTTTTATGAGAAAATAATAGATGCACAACGTTTTTTGTTTTATATTATTTTGTCGAATTACATACGATCCATTTTGTTCTGTTGAGATAAACACCGCGACATTTCACAGACTTAGTTTCATATTTGTATGAAGGTGCACTGTTGTAAAAAACACGTTTGCGAAAGGAAGACACTTTCCGGACAATCTAATACGTGCTTACCTAAAGCCACCGCAAATGTTTCCACCTTAGAATGTGTCAATTTTACGCACATTCAATATGATTTCTCCATAAAGTGAAGAAAAATCTGAAATACGTAGATGGGTAAAAAGATTTTTGATGGAAATCGTTAATAATTCTCGTAACGTAATCGTAATGTCGAAGTATCGTTGGGAAGCAGCTGAAAACGAGGCGAACGTTTCCTCTGCAGTGAGAGTTCCCTTTGCAGCGAAGCGTCGACGTACAAAAGGAGCCCCGCTTCTTCTTCGCCTCGACTAAGAAACGAGAGCAGTAACTGTTCCCTGTGCAAACACGCTACCATCGTTCCACGAACGACTCTTCTAACTGTTAAACGAAGTAAAAGAAAGAAAAAAAAGAAGGAACGAAAACAGAGACAAAGAAGTATCAGAAGAAGTAGCAGAACAAGACAAAGTAGCAGAAAGAGCGGAGCAAAGGAAGCTATCCTACGCTGTAAAGGTCCCTAGGAAAAGAAGTGAGCTTTGAACGCGGAATTCCACACAGCTACCGCACCCCTTTCTCCTTAAGAAGGAAGAAAAGAAAAAGGGTGTCGGTATTTTTATGTGGGGGCAGTTACGAATTAATTGAATGACACAAGGAGAGGTTGCCGCCCCTCGAGGACGCTGCAAGAAATATGGCTGAGGTATCAAAGAAGCCCTCTATCTGTTTTACACGACTGCCTGGCATTTTAAACAGCCAGCCTTCTGCTCGTCGATTCGTACTCTCTTTTCATCTTTTCCTTTCCCGTGTGTTTATCTTGGTGTATTGAGACTTACGTGCATTGTTCAATGTTTAATAGAATATTTAATTTCCGTATTGAAGTAAATATAAACAGACTCGTTCTTGGTAAATAGATTCTTTTACACGTTTGTTAATGTTATTATAAAAATAAGAAAATTCAAAGGAAATTTTCAGAACTTGCTGACTAAATATTAAATGATTCTCATTACTCGTTAAATTCAATATCGAAGATATCATAGGTTGAAGTAAATATTGAAATAAATAGAAAAAATAGGATTCGTTTAATAATTAATAGCTTGAACTTCGGAACGTCATTTAATATTAGTTTCGAAAGAAATTTACAGGGAATTGTTCAAAAAGTAGTTAAACGTTAAATGGTATCTATTTATTTCGCACTAATTCCAAGAAACGAAATACAATTTAAGATACATACATATAAGATCGTTGTTTCATCAATTAATTCATGTTAAAACTGCACGTTATGCATATATTATAATACGCCATTAGTCTTCAATGTAATAATGAAAAAATGAGGAAATAATGCGATAATGTAGGTATATAATATATTTTACTGTTTATTACGTTACTAATAACGAGTTAAATAACTTCTTTTTAAATGTAGATCGCTTAAAAATTGTTCATAATTTGCCAAATTACGAGGCAAATTACCTATTTAGTTTGTAGTTTGACTTAAATAGCCATTATCCTTGTCTAATTTCAATTTTTCTCGTGCGAATTTCAGAATGATTAAATATCGATCATCGTTCCCCTTTAAAATCTTAAAAATTAATTCTCTCCTCACTGATCATCTCATTTATTCCAAAAACTCATTCCAGGATACATTGAAGCTAACATCAAAGCATTCGTTAGATATTACTTAGTTGAGTAACTTACTTATTATTATTCTTAATGTAACTCTTAATGATATCCAATTCCTAGCCGGATAAATTTTTATCCAATTACATATTTATTTGTTCGTTGCATTCTCATACGTGTTACCTATTACATAGATAAAATTTTGTTAATAAAATAATAAAATTTGATGAATACTTTCCAATATGTAATCTTTATTTTAAATTTCCCTGATAGTAACAATTAAGTATTAATCGTCATACTCGTAAAATCACAAAGACTAGTCCTCCCATCAATGAACCATCTACGTCTAAAAACTCATCCATCCATGGAAGCCAACATCGAAACGGAAGACGCCTGCCGGTGGCAGAAGATAGTCGGACGTAGAACTGTACGTCTTGCATCAGATGTATTCGACTGTAAAATTCCCTCTTCAAACAGAAACGGGTGGCTGGCACATTTCGGCGGCTGGCTTGGTCCAGACTGAAAAAGATGGGAGGCCAGGGGTGACCCGAAGGAATTTCTGGTCCAACACAGACAGCAAGAGAGTACAACTCGAGAAAATTCACCGCTGTACCCAGTACACGTACGAAATGGCTCGATAGATAGATAGCCGTAAAATCTATGGCTCTGCTTTCTTGTGCTGGCTTCGGGAACAGGCAAAACGGGACCTTATACTTACTAGAATGTTTTGGTGGAATCACGCTGTATTCTAGAGCCTGTAGAATCTCTACTACAGCCGCAATAGCGGAAACGAGTATGCGACGCACAGCCATTCTTCGATACTTTGGAATATAGCAATATGGAATAGAACGCGAGCTGTTACGAGGAAGTGGTTGGTTGATGCTGATTTGAGGGCAACTCGTGCGTGCAAAATGCAGTTGTATGAAATTATCATACCATGTATAGTACATATTAGAGTGAGAAAGATGTTTAAATTATCTTACATGTACAAGTGGTCCATGAAAGTATTCGAACACTTACCATAGGGTATTGTTATGAATTGGTATTGTAAGTATATGTTATACGAGTCTTCTCAACGTGTTGTTAGCACTTGACCTGTCAGCAGCACTACTTTCAGCAGCACTATTATCAGTAGTTGAACAAATTAAACACAGCAATCGAAGAAAAATGCCCGGCTTTGTTTTACGGCACCCGATTATCGCAACCATACCAAGGCAATGCTCAGCTATATATAGCCACGAGGACGCAACAAAAATTACAGTAGCTTGTATGAAATATTACGACGCATCTACCACACTTCATTATAATTCGATCATTGTAAATTTGTCTTACTGGTAAAGGATTTAGTAATGTTGACGAAATTAAACGTGCTGTTGATACCTCTTTTGCCTCTAAATCTATCAATTTTTATCGAGAAGGAATTTTTAAAGCTGTTAACAGATAACGGCAAGTTGTAAACAATAATGGCAACTACATTATTAATTAAATAAAATAGTGTATTTTACGAATACAGTATTTTATTAACGAAACTCCAATATTCCCATTACCTTTGCATCAACTCAAAATATTCATGCAAAGTTTCTATAAGTATTCGAGTACTTTCGTGAGTAATTGTATGTGTAATCACTAGCCTGCGGGTGTTTATGTAGATTCATATTTTCACAAATACAACTAAAAAAATGGAACCTAAACAAGGATTTGTTTCATCCAATACTAAATATCATAACAACTATTATAATTTAAATATTTCATATATATTTATATTCTATGCGTTCTTGCATTTTCAAATTTTCCATACATACTTAGACATCTTAAGTTTGGTGACCACGTTTATATCTCAGTAAGAATAAATATTAATATGGCAAACAACAATTGTATGTTGTTGATAATTGGAAAGACAAAAGTCTAATGTGAATTATTTTGACTGATTTTGTAGCTCTAGTACTAAAAACAGAAAGTTAATCTTAAATTTGCGAGTAACTATAAACACACATAGTGTTTATTTAATAAAGACGCGTTGAATTAATTTGATTTATCATCGATTGCGTGGATAATTTCTGAGAGGATTCGCGACACAATAAATCGGGTGAAAGGGCAGCGTTAAAAGGAACACCCAATCGCGTTACGTCTTGGGCTCCCTTCGTCCACCTTTCTGTGTTAAATCAGTGAAACGATCACGACGGCCCCGTGAAGAATCCATGAAATTCCCATCGCAATAGCTTCACGTCTTGACAATGGCGAGGGTTGTCGGGCCACTCGTTCTTTTCTTTCGCCGTGTTAATGAGCTTCCACGCTAATGCACTTCTCTATTCCCTTCTCTTTCTGTCGTATATTTTTGCTTTGTTAATGTAAAAATAGAAACATTTTCATGGAATGAATATTAAACGCATTTTACTCTTAGCTGGTATCATTGAGCCATTGAGAATCAAAAATTTAGAATTAGAAATTTATTAATTTTATTTTGTTACTGGCCTTTATCACGCAGAATGTAAAACATGCTGATAAATTTAAGAACAGATATGAACATAGAGGCTGAAAAATATTATTATTGCAGGATACATTTCGTAAAGATGACAAAAGTATTTGTCATATATATATTATTATTCATATATATTATATATATATATATTATTCATTATATTAATAACTCCCGATATTTAACATCTATTACACGCTTAAAATGGCTATCATATTCATGCTGCATACTGTACGTTTGCAGTAAGTATCTCGTAATAGTATAAGAAGACGTAATAATTCTTAAATATTTTAATAATTTCCTAATACTTGGCTTACATCCATTTTTTATAAACGATCTAATACTTATTTCTTTATTCAGTCTTTAACTTTCAATTTTTTTCTTTTTTATCCAATTAGCTTCCCATTTAATTAATGCAACTAAGCGATATATGTATATATAAACCTAGAATTAATCTCTAACCACCAATCAAAACCTATGTGTATTTAAAAAATCTATTATAAATACGAAAATAAAAGCTTTTCTTGCTATAAACGAGGTATAGGTAATAAAGTATAGTCTGTGAAGTATAAATTTTCATAAATATTTTAACAGTATAATATCATTAATAAATATAATCAAAATATTTTATTCTTTTATTTCAACGTCTTTTTCGGGGATCCTTCTTAATTTTTTTTTGCAGAACTTTGCTTTTTTTGTTGATACGAGAGCGTCATTCCGCGACTATAGCACGTGCTATATGACTAATAGCACAAACAAAAAATGTGACGTAAACCGCGCCCTTACGAAACTGTCGCGAGGAGGGTGGTTCCGAGAAAATAGCGGCAGTATGAAAAGATACCGCGACGACGACGTGTCGCCGTCGCTTTTGTTCGCCTGTGAACGCTAGTTGGCGACGGCGTAGCGTGAGATTTAGCTTTAATCGTTGAGACGAGTTTTCCAAATCTGCCGAGCTAAATTCGTTCTTTGTAACTGCTTTTTGCTTATAATTAAAAATACCTGAATTGACGATTTACAATATTAAGTTTTAGGTGTGCTAGTATTGGGCCATTAGGCATAATAACAATTCAGAATTAGAATTAGTACACTTAATTTTGGAATCTTTGATCTAATTTCATTTTATTTATTATTAATTTCTATCACGGAGTATGCGGGACAAGATAATAATGATAATAGTAAATAATAAACAAATTAATCAATATGAAAATAATATATAATAATAAATAAACTAAATTTTCTTTTTAAGAATTTTCCATGAATTGTTACAGTCAATTATAACAAAGTGATATTGTTTGAGTGTTAATTGTCCCGACAATTAATGACACACGACAAAAATGATCCTTGTTCATGTTTATTCTTTCTAGAGAAACGAAAGAATATTATAGTACCTTTAATTTCTGTTCAGTATACACCACTTTATTTGAACAAAATAATCTACATATTACACAATTGCTGTAAATGTATCTGTAATTATATCATAGAAGAATTGTGTTTGATCTTCACAAAAAATTTCGCAAAGGTTTCTTTTTGGAGAATTATTTAATTTGACAATCTTGAACATTGATGAAATAATTAAATTCTGAGGTAATGTTACGATAATGTATATACTATTGAAATTAATTAAAAGTAAAAAACGAGAAATATTTGGGAGGGATTGTGATGGTCTATTAGACGTTTTTTTCGACGAAAGAGCAGTATAAATTGAAATTATGTCATTTTTATACCGACTTTGGGGAAGAAGGAAGATACCTCGATCCGACACCCATATTTTCTTTTTTATGTACATTCACCGATTTCTCTGAAGCGGTTTAACCAATCGGGATGATTCTTTTTGTATCTTGTAGAGCATATACTCCAGTTGGTCCTGTTAAAAAACTTTGTCAATTCGGTCAGCGTAAACTATTTTTTTTCAAAAAACTTTTATTTTTGCACCGATTTCATATATGTTTGTCGATTTCTCCAAAACGGCTTGACCAATCAAGGTAATTTCTTTTGTAACTTGTGGGGTATGTTCTCCCGCTGGTCCAGTTACAAAACCTTTTTGCATTTGTTTTTTGTAAACTATATTTTTTTGCAAAAATCCAATTTTTATGTATGTTCGATTGTTGAGGATTGGATTAAACTATCGGAATGGAACTTTCTGCATCCTCTAGCGGTGTTGGACCCTCTTTGCAAAATTTCTCCCATTTGTTCATTGTTAACTATTGTTGTTGCAAACAATTTGTTGTTTAACAATTTTATTTACGTAAGTTCGCTGATTGCTTTGTAACTGTTGGATTGATATCAAGATGGTTCCAAAGCAACAGTCTGAGTAAGCACTTTGAAATTCCCTTACTATAGGCTTCAACTCATGTTTTCGTCACAGGAAATATTGTTCTGCGGATTCCTTTTTGGACATAAGTCCACTTTCATTGCGAAATGAAATGTGACACACTATTAAGCTATAGAAATATTCTTCTCTATCACTGTTCATAGCATAATATCAGTTGCGGAATACAGTTGACTTATTTTTTATTTGCATGGAGGGACAACCCATATATTTTTTCCATTAATAAGGATGAAAAATTGAAATAAACAATAAAGAAATAGAAGAGAATTACTTATTATATTAATATTATAATAATAAAAACTATTTTATCTTAGTTCTGTAATATCGATCGCTTCACTACAAAATGTGAAATAAAAGATTTCTTGTCAGAAAGCTATTACCAACTTCGAAAAGCGCTAAAAAATATGAAATAATTTCTATTTCATCTATATTTCATTTAGACATGTACGCAACAACGATTAGATTATCTATTTATTTATTAAACAGCAAAATAAGTATACCGCAACCTTCTCAAAAGCAGCACAAATTTAAAAATACCACTAATATATAGTCTATTTCCATTTCTAATTATATAACGTCAGTAATTGTAACGATTGTACCTTAAGAAAATGATAGCTTGCTGTGTATATAATTCCACTAACCATTAGGTACATTATTTATACATCGAGCGTAATTTGTACACGGACGACGTTTCTGTGATATAATATATAGCAATTTAATGCAATTGAAATTTGAATAATATAAATATAAACGAGTTGATATTTATTGCTACGTCAGATGCATCCTATGGCATTTTGCGTCGGCTGTAAGGAGGTTGCGATATATTTAGTACGTTGGTTAGTAAGTAAATAGATAATCTAATCGTTGTTGCATATGTATCTAAATAAAATAAAAATGAAATAGGAATTGTCCGACAAAATTTCTCATATTATTAAAAATAAGAGCGATATTTACGTGTTCGATTAAGATAGATCAATATGGATCGCTAAATCTATGAGATAATATTTTAGAATAGGTAATATGTACAATATCATCACACCTACTTCATCATTAGACTACGGCTATTTACACACTCATATTTATATATACATGCTTTTATACCTATATATTATAAGTAGTACTATATATTTACTGTTTTATGTATTTATGAGTATATTATGTGCACTCAATGCATTTCTGCATATACTTTAAAATTTCCCATAAATGCATAAAAATCCGCGATCCATTCATCATCCATCAACAATTAAATATGTATAAGAAATCATTATAAATAAATCCATTTATGTAAGTAGTCTATAAGACTGAATTTGATAATTAAATAAATTGAATAATTATATGATGCTTATATTATATTCTGATGAATTATATGATAATTATTAATTAAAAATAAAAATATGAAGTAGTGTAGAAAAAAGTATTATACGAGATGAGGACGAAAATGAACAGAATTTCGGAGCATCTATGCTTCGCGATCCGAACGGTGGCAAAGGAAAAAGCGACAGAACTTTCTGATGGATCTAATAGAATCGAGAGGAGAAAGAAAAAAACGACGAATACCGAATTGAATAAATATTTTGACAAACTGCTTCAGAGGGGGGAATAGTATCCATGGGTACGTCGACAACTGTCGGCCTAATTTTCCCCTAAACATTTCCGGAGATTACATCGGATTCTCATTGTACTTTCCCCGTGGATCACAGATTTGCCCTTGCAACAGAGGTCCGTGTAGTTTTTGGATAAAAAAACAAATGTCTTTAATATGCTATAGTACCTATAGTTGTTGACGATATATCGGGATACACAGAAAAACTACTTTAATTTTTAGTTGTTAATTTAAATGTTTAACCGAGGAACTTTCTGAGAGAAAACTTTTTGAGTATTATTTCTTACTGCAATATTTTATTATACTAATAATTTATTATACTAATAATTTTATTATTAAATTATATTATATAAAATTGTGAAGACTTTATAGAAAAATTTACAATATTCTAGAAATAATATTTTGTACATATTTTTATTATTAAAGAAAAAAAAATTATTTCATTATCAAAATTAATACAGAGTACAGACAGTAAAACTCGATAACCATGCAAAATTCTAGTACATTAAATATAGAGTTTACAAAAAATCGCACAAAAACAGTACATTACCACAAAAATAAATTTTTGCAGGTATCATTTCGCTATATAGTTAATAAAATTTAATAATTCAATTATTAATTTCATCTTTATCATGAAGATTCCTAAAAAAAGATTTTACTTTAATTCCTGATTGATAATTTAATTTTTAATTGAAAAATTTTCTGAAGAAAGTTTCTACAGTTTTATGGTAAATATGTGTATGTATGAGTATCGAGCGTATAGTTTAGTATTTTGGTATTATTTAGTAATACGATATATATATGAAATTTTTATTGATATTGTAAATATAAATAGAACAATGTTCTTTAAGATAATTTCATCGTAGTTACTAAGTAGCAATTTATTCAATTCATCATTTTGTTTTATGTGCCTGTTTCCCAGAAAGCTTCTAAATTATGAATAAAGGAAATAGAATTTAAGAAAGTTATATTTTGTTATTGATTGGCCTCATGTATGGTCTCATACAGGAAAAACAAACGATATTTTACGTAATATGGAATACTCTTAGACATATCGTAATTCAATTTAATTATTAGAGATTGTTAACGCGGGATAATTCATAAACATCGTGCAATATATCAATATAGTTTTGACAACTGATTATAAATAAAACATACTCACCAGTTGTAAGATATCTATCCTAAAAGAAATAAATGTTATCGTTAAATGCAATATATTCAAAAACCTAAAATTTAAAAATATATTTCAGAATCAATTGATAGATCTCTGTTGGGTAAATTGGAATTTTTATCCACTTTTTACAAGTTTCACTCGTTCTCATTTTCAATATCTACAGAACAATCAAAACTTTAAGCCGTCTCAAAATATTCTCTTCAACAAACACTTCCGATATCTGCTTTTATAGGTACCTCGCGTATCTCTCTATTTCAACTGAAACTGAAACTCAATAAATCATCTTCAACAAAACCATGAGTAGAACACTTCGTTTAGAACTCTTTACCCGTGGTTGATATAACTGCTGTACGTTGCTTGTCAATTTTTCATCCCCCTAACAAGATCACTACAGCAACTTGACATTTCAAAGTACAAACCCGTTCGAAAACAATTCTCCGCCACAAAATGATAAGAAATATGTACATAGTATTTTTATAAACTAATGGAATATGTAGAAATTTTATACATATCTATATATACGGGATGTTCCAGAACATGTGAGCATAACTTCACTGGTAGATTCCACACACTAAAATAAAAAACACGTTCAGGTAAACATATGCCCAGTACGATTTTGTTTCCGGTATGGCCGTTTTTGTATTACATAAATTGTTTACCTGTCTTTACAGAAATTACTCGAAGTGGTCACTTTCGCTTCGACTCGAATAGAAGCGTGCAGACTTCCCATCACTGAATTTTGACTCGTTCAGAGTTGCTTCGTATTATGCACATTTGTTAACGATTCTCAATAATACTGTGTTCAATAATGCTGTGTTGTAAACTAACTGCTTTAGTTGCCACCAGGGATTAAAATTTATTGAAATTAATTTAATAATTTGGACTTAATCTCCACGATCGATCCATGTATTCGAGAATCAATCATTTAAAAATATTGCGAAAGGTTGCACCGTTATACACGAACCATATGCGACACACAACATCGAATTTAATATCTACCAATAAATCATTTAAATTTTCTCTTAAAAAGTTGGTGTATGACTCGCCCGACAATTTTCCATTTAAAAACAGTAGTCTGATTAAATGATGAGCAATTATTCCTACCCACGCGTTAACGCTAAATTGATGTTTGGTGGTTTGAGTGTATAATTGCGCATGTACTTACTTTATTTTAATTATTTATGTTAGATTTGCATTTACGGCTCACTGTTTTAGTATCAAGAAACATTCAAGAAATTCATTGGTGCCTCGTAATTTCATGTATATCTCGTCAACGATGTTCTGCGGGAGAATCGTTAAATAATCTTCAGTAAAACGCTTATTAAACGTACGTTTACATTTTCCCATATGTGTTCAAAGTGCACATAAGCTCGTTTCTTCTTATATATACCATATAAAAGAAAACAAAGATTCATAAAAAACCTCTGTTGAAGTGCAATTTCTCTATCCATCGTCGTTTGTTTTTTTTCTTCAGATGAAAATGACGACGCTGCGTAAGGAATAGACGCGAAATGCGTAGATCGTTAGCGAATGTGACTTAATAGGACGATAATGACGTCGCGTTTGGATTTTCCACTTAATTTTCTGAAAGGTTCATTTGTGCACCACTGTTCGCTCCTCCCTTCTCGTCTTTTTCCCCTCTTTTCCTTTCGTTTCGCGCGCTTGAACTTGTACAGACACACAGGAACACAAGAGTGGTGAAAACATTTTTTCTGAAAAGGACTCTCGAGTGGTCCTCCACTTCACGTTCTGAAAGTTCTGGACCGTTCTACGAGCACAATAATAACCATTCCACCCGCACACCTGCTCCCAGAACCTCTTCAGGTCCTGACAACTCGACTAATCTCACCAAATGTGCTTTGCTTTTGCCTGACCCATATTTTTCGTATTTTGGTAACTAGGCCAAATCGCTTGGTCTCCGTGGAGACTCCTGGCTTCGTATTTCTAATCTTCCTTGAGATGATACTTTGTCGCTTTTGAAGGGCTGGTGGTTAAAGGATGGTTGGACTTTCATGCTTATTTGTAGAATTGATGAAAATTATTTATATATTTGCCGTTCAGAAATCATATTGATCAACTCTAAAAGTTAAAAGGCAGAAAAGGATGATAATGTTGCAAACATTATTTTTTTAATGTACCTAGTTTGCTACTATGTATATATGTCGTTTTCTTGTAAGAAATGCTCGTGAAAGTAAATAATACTCTTCAGAATATTGTGTACTTACTAGTGGGATTGGCAGAAATTCTAAATTTTGTTACCTATATTTCTAGTTATACCTGTTTATATATATTTAATATTTCTTATTGTTTCTATTAACGAACAATTAAGAAATGAAAAAATAGGTACTTTATAGATATAAATGAGGCTAAAATCCCCAATTTGAATACAACATGTATAAGCATTCATTTCCATAAGTATATTATGAGTTTTGCTTTTATAAAAATTAAGATTCAATTAATTCAGATTTTAATAGTACAAATAATTATACTAATATCGGATGAATATTTAGACAGCATGAAATTGAAATAAAGTTTATTGCGTCGTTATATTCTTTATGGACGTTTCAAATTGACACAATCGTAACCTCCGTAAATTCACCCCAAATCTTTCAGAAACCTCATCAAACACGTCGGAACGGAACGTCAAGGATAAAGACTCAATCTCTCTTCAATCAATAACGCTCACATTTCATTTTGGAAACTAGATGTAGATCGACAGCTATGGTTCGCTATTCCCACAGCTGATCATTCCGATACGTGAACTAATTATGTCAAAACCCTCGGTGGACACGAGTCCCATGGGAACAAGCGGGACCGCGTCGACCACAATACGAGAGCCAGTCGATGTCATTGTGCACCTTATGCCCGATTGTGTTCACGTTAAAAGGCCCCTTTCGTCGCCTTTATTTCCTAGTAACGTGGTTCAACCCTCGTCTCGCTCTTTCTGTGTTTTCGTGCTGGGACCTTCTCGCGTTTTTCGCAATAACCAAAAAAAAAAGATCCCCAGTTAGTTTACTCAACTATCCCCCGAATAGAAATTGCGATTAGGATTTTCTCTATTTTTGGATCTATACGAATTCGCGAAACTGTTACGAGGATTACAAGTTTGGAACATATGTCATTTCTTATTGTGGATGGAATTTTCCTGCTTTTTTCTTTCGCTTTTTGGTTTATTTTGGTATTTATTATGGAACGATGTGGGTTAGATTTGGAATGTTAGGATATGTTCGGTTATTGCAAGTATCATGTTATAGGAAATCTTACTGTACCTATATTGAAAGGATTATAGAATTTTTTTAGTAAGAATTAGATTGCGAACCTTTATGCAAATTCGTATGATTATAAACTTAATTACACAAACAGAATCTAAGTAAAAATTTATTTCATCCACTAAATATTATAATAAATGCTACCTATACTTTAAGTATTTTGTATATCTTTACGTATTATGTAGATTTTTTCAATTCTAAATTTCCTATAAATGTGTAAAAATCTACAGTCTATTTATTAATATAACGTGTGATTGGCTGTTTAAATACTTTTGTGGTATCTGTGAAATCACTTGCACAAAAACTAAATATTTTGTAGCCCCTATATACACTTTTAAATTTCTTTGAAACATTACTAATATATCATAATAATCGAGCTTCATTGCAATGTTAGTGAAATTTCAAAATGTTTTGTATAAGACATAATCTATTTGTAAAAGATTTCTAGTAGTTTCTATAGGTGTTCAATCTTCAGGTGTAAATCTTCAGATTTTTTCAGAAGCGATCATTTTACATTTGCGCATGTTACTCATTTAGGCCTGTATAAAAATGATTAAAGAATTTTATTAGGCTTAAGAATTGTTCGTTATAGAACATGTAAACAGAATTATAGAATCTTATTACTAAGAACTGCAATACTCATTGCAATACTCATTCGTCATAGCATAATCCATTTGGAGAATTTGCGCAGAATGCAAATCGCATTAGCTATCGCTGTTCCTTTGCAATTTTTTATTTAATCTGGTCTTTTTGGCTGTTCGAGTCCAAATTATCCAATTATCTAGGGGGGTTAACCTGTGCTTTCGAGCTTTCCTGCTCGAATAGATCTGGATCGACGACAGCCAAGGTAGCAGCAACAGCGACGGTAGCACAAGGCGGTCGTGGTCCAAAGCGGACCGGACAAAGAGCTCGTAAACGCGTTATTCCACGCCAACGGATCTGTCAGAGCCGCTTCTCCGGGTGCATCATGTGGAAAAGGCCCATCCACGAGCTTCCTAGCCTATCCGCACATATTTCTCTTCGTAGCCCAACCACTCCGTTTACCTTCGTTATCTTTGCATCGACCAGCCAAGATTCAAGTAATATTGATAACTTTTTGAAAACAAATCAAGATTCAGATTATGTTCAACCACATATTCTTGATTTGAATTTAGTAGTTCATAGAAAGATTGAAGGATACGTGAAAATAATAAACGGAATTGAACATACATTGAGAACAAAATCTTTAATATTTCTTGAAGAGGACTTATCACTGGCCTGTAAATGTCTATGTGTGTAAAATATATGCAAGAGATATGTGACGTTTATGCGGAATAAGCTTATTATTGTGATGTTTTTGAAAGGATTACATCGAGTAACTACTTTACAAAATGTCCACAAGAACCATGTACCTACTCTTGTTCACAGTTGACGCCTTTCAGAATCATCCCCGTATTCCTTTGACCCTTGAGCAGAAGGTGTACATCTGCCTGTACAACAGTCGATCCCCTCGCTACAAATAGGCGATCGACGATGAATCGAGTTGTCAATGCACGGCCATTAATAACGCTAATAACTGTCGGAACCAAATTTTCGGAAAAACGTCCTTCTCTTAAAGATCGAACCCTGCCTCAAAAAAGGAATGAAAAGGAAAAGAGGGGAACACGATCGTGTATATGTGGCTGAAGAGGTACTACGTAGGCCAAAGCATGCGGCAGATTGGCTACAAACAGCGGCACAACAAATACTCGAAGACTTATTGTGCTGCATTCACGAGAACTAGTGATGGGATCAAGCTTAATATACTCGCTGTTGTATTTATTTTAGAGAATGATACCTATTTATATCTCCAAAAGGATAGAAATTTTGTAAAAACAGTTTTACTTCTTGTATTTTTAAGGACTATATTAACAGAAAACTATTTTTTATTTATCAATGTAATGTTATTTTGTTAAAACTAAACCTTATTTAGATATTTTGAATTGAAACACTATACTAATGTATAACATGCGAAGTAATATTTCATAGTATGTAATTGTTTTATTTATTTTACTTCAATGTCAATTTGCAATTATTAACATTTTCATTCCTTTGAATTTCTATATTTTAGAATCTTAAGATTTACAAAACTCCACCCGCAAAAAGTAAAGTAACAATCTACTTAATAAGAATACATATATATATATAATAAGATTACAAGATAATCAATAAGATTACAGAATAATACTTTTTTCATAACACTTTTAATGTTCAATATTCAAATACTTCGTAACTTACTATACTTGTGACGTATTTGAATCCATCACTAGCACAGTGGAAAGAAGTATAGGAAAACAGGGATAGATTTTTGAAGAGTCCTCATTTTGAAAACATGTCCGCAACAATGATGCTATTATGACGATCCTATATCGTCATTGGTGATTCTTTTTTTACTTTTCCGTCGTTTTTCCAATATTCTTACCTGCCGGTCAGTTTTACACGTAGTTGACCCTCGTCAGTGTAGTTTCACTGTTAGGTATCTCAATATAGCATGGTAAGATATATGGGATTGTGAACAAGAGAGGAGAGTCCCGTTTTCTAAAAGGATGATTTTGCCGACAGAATAGGTCACGTTTGCCGACGACATACGGAATTTTGTATATGTTCGATGTTAAAGGTTGATAGATTGGAATTGATCTTTTGGTATTGGCTTGTCGTATGTCTGAAGGGTATCGATGTAATGGGGGATTTTATAGGTTATAGAAGTTGCGTATTTTATTATTTCCCTGTCAATTCTGATTTGAGTGGAGAGAGTAGAGTTGATTTATCTGATCAATTGTCTGGAATCTTTGTGATTTTATTTATTATTTGGAGAAATCATTGAAATTATTTGGTGGCTTTTTTGTATCATTAAATATGATTTTTAATTATCAGAAGTCAATTGTTGATGTTATTGGCGTAAAATAGAAATTTCAGTAATAAATTTCATTCATAAGATTCATAAGAC
This sequence comes from Bombus sonorus, assembly GCA_029958995.1. NCBI lineage: Eukaryota > Metazoa > Arthropoda > Insecta > Hymenoptera > Apidae > Bombus > Bombus sonorus. Next base: position 2,776,496 of record JARWAU010000008.1, on the reverse strand, counting down.
TCATTTGATTACACTAACGTGTATTGACACGTTGAATTATACATCGCTCACCAGTTCAAACGCACTATTTATTTCGTTTTCCATACGCGAGAAATTTTAGCATCTAACAACTTGTCAACCAATCAAATATTACCAAAACTGTTTCTTTCATTCAAGGTTATAGGTTTTCTTCAAGAATATTAAGTTTTTAGGTATGCCATTACTTCGTTCACAAAACTTCATATTTGTCATCTCTAGTTAACAAAAACTTATACCTCTGAGCCGAATAAGTTGTTCCCCCTTCTAACTGTGTACATTAAAATACATTCCTACAACTACTACATAACATCAAAATCAGAAAATCAACAAAATTGTATTCTCTTATCTTTCCCCTAGAATCATATATTTTCGCTCTTTCACCCTTATTCACTTCCCATTTTCTTCACCTTGGTGCCATACCTACAACATATCATCCTTCAGTCAATATTTGAAGTCTACATTAAAATATCCGCAGAAGCAAACTGGACGACGTAGAATTGGTCGGCCACGTCCTCTTTCATCCTGTGAAACGATTATCCTCGCTGAGTGCAGAAACGTTCGACACCACGAAAGTAAGTACTCGAGGCCAAGTGGGCATCCCTTGACTCCTCCCTCTTGGAAGTTGAGCGGCTTGAAATGGTTCCAGGGGTGTCTTGTTCATTCATTCCCCGGAAACACTTGTACGTTGAGCCGATTGAGACACCGACAACAGATGAACCAACCTTAATCGTTCACTAACCGTTTGTCATCCAGTTACAGAATGCATTGTTCAGACTTTACAAGTTGCTTCCATGCTTGTTACGAATTCTCTCTCTCTCTCTCTCTCTCCCTTCCTCTCTCTCTCTCTCTCTCTCTCTCTCCCTCTCTCCCTCTCTCCCTCTCTCCCATTTTAGGTTAGAAAGAGAGCAATTGAGTACAATGACGTAAAATGATCTGAGTTAATGGATACTATATCGTAGCTTTACTGGTCTTATTCGATTATGAAACTTGTCTTTGTATTATAGTTGCTATATAGGAATTTTGATATAATGGATGGAATTAGTAATAAATGGTCTTGTTTGAGAAGTTTGTTGTAGTATAATGCAGTGTGTCAAGATATAGAAAATATTATAAAAGTAGTGCGAATATTATAAAAATACAAAAATAAATTATAATATAATTATAATCATTTTTCAAAGTTATGCGATTTAGAAACATAATAATACTTCAACTTATGTACTTTTAATCACTTTACTTATTACAAAGTTTATTTGTTTGAAATCGTCAAATTAAATTGTGTGGCTTTAGCCAGTCCATGTGCCAAAATCGGAAGAAGAAAAGATTCTATCCTATCGTAAATGTAGTAAATTTAATAAATTGTAAAGTATTATATTTGAACGTTTTAGTCTGGTATCTAACTTTAATATCTAATAGATACAATTTTGATTACAGAATTTATTTCATTTAGTTAAGAAGTTACAGATATAGAGCCTTAAATATGTAATCTTTTGTACAGATTTCCCATACATTTTATCAAAATTCCGGAAATGTGCAAATATTGCGGAATCATAATCTATCCGCTAATTACGCGAAATTTATTTTATCCAAGTTAAATGCTTAGATATGTTTATCAAGTATAGGACAAATATTTCTCTTCCTGCTGATAGAACACCGATAAAAATGAGTAAAATAGCGTCTATGTCAACAAGAAAAAGAGGGAAGCTCGTTTACAAACGAGAAACAGAACCTCGCTGACGCAACGACTCAGAAGGTACATTCATCATCCGAACAACTTCTTATTCTTGCCACGTTGTATCTTCTCATTTTCTTCTTTAGTTTCATTCAACTTCGTCCAGGTGGTCCTCTGTTTCACCGTGTAATATAATCAATTACACAGAACAATGGTGAACTGGGAAAGCTATTGAAATTTAGGGGACCCTTTGCACGTCGCGTGCCCTCAAGTGTTACAGATACTATCGTTCATAAGTATTTCGACGCTTTAACCGATTTATGGTAATACCTTGATCTGATAAAAGTGCAGAAATTAATGTTGACTAAATAATTAAAAACTCTGTACATGATACAAGTATACAAATCATAGATAATAATAAAATAAAATTTAAAAGCTGCATATGATAAAAGCATACGAAATATAACAATGATTTAATAATAATTAGAAGCTACATTTGATAAAAATGTACAAATGAATGATTTAAATGAATAATAATTGCGTATTTAACGTGCATACCTAACATTCACAGTCTTGTCATAAGTTTACAGCCATTAGTTTATCAACAATTTATATGTTTTACTAACATTCGTGTGTTATTCCTATAACCCGACTAAAATGTCCCAATACGAGCAACAATGAAAAGCGAACTATCATCATGGATTAAATTCGACGAAAACGATTTTTGGTTTTCTGTTTTCTACTAGCGTTATAATAGCTGATTCGCTATCAGGAGTATTATGAAAAACAAAAGAACGGTGATCAATTATCGATTATACGAGATTCTACGTAGAACGCAATTTATCATACTGTCATGTCAGTGAAAAGTCTCGACCACGATGAATCTTTTCTTGGCGAAAAGCCGCCAAAGAGAGTTTCTCCGTCGTTAATCGTTCCTCGTGTAAGTTACCAGGAAGTAAAGGAAGGATTTTACTATTTTATTTTTCGTTTTAACGGTACTTCAAGTTACTGTTCTAAGGAAGAGGATGAAAATGAGGAATGAAAGATCTTTGAAAAAGAGTTTAAAGAGTGAAGATTTTGCATAGTAAACAGCTTGTTTAGAAACTCTCATGATTGTTTAGGAGAATAATAAATGTTATTTATCGTGTGTAAATTTGGAATTTGGATTTTTGCATTATATCAGGTGAAAATCAGTTATATTAAATCGTAACATTTTCTTTGTTTATACGATACATACAAAAACAGGGATAATTTACATTACGACACAATATTAAACGAATTGGATGCCTATCAGGATTTTTTATAAGGTAGTTAAAATAATTTCTGAATTTTTTATTTTCATTTCATTTTTCACTTTTTTCCCTTTCATCCTCTTGCCGTGATTCTTTGCACTCCCGATCTCTTTCTTCCATTTTCTATTTCTTTTTCACTATCTTTCTTTGAATAACCAAGACATCACCCACTTCTCTCCTTCATTTTCGTTTATCTCATTTTCTTTTTCTCCTTTCCTTTCTCTCAATTTTTATCTACTTCCTTTCCAAACTTGTAAATCTATTTTTTTTTTTTTTTTTACTATATTCTTCAATATCCAAGATTCTTTTCTTTTCTCACACTTCTATCCCTTTCCTGCTTTTTTCTTCCTTTCCTATATTTCTTTCGCTTTCTTTTTCTTTTTCTCTCTTCATCTCCCTTTCTTGGTTCACGTTTACAATGGACGCGTAACACGAGCAGAAACTAACTCTAGAAATGCACGCTATTTGCTCGAGTTATTATCGCTCGTTAAGGACTGGCATTCGAAACTCGACAATTCGCTGCCTTCCACACCCTTTCCACAACGAGGGTCGAGGGAGAATGTGAGAGAGAGGGCGAGAGAGATTTAGCGACATTTGCTCCCGTTGCATTTTTTGTTTGTCCCTTTGTTACCGCGTGTTGCCCTTTCGCTGTTGATTTATGAATGCTGATGTGTTAATAACTCTGTATAGTTGAGTGCGTGTAACAGCCTCCTTGAATGAAGATACTTAGCTGCTTATTTAAGTACGAGTATTTTATTTTATGATACATACATGTATATATGCATGTGTGTAGATTTTCTGATTCAAATCTATAGCATTTAAAATCCTTCTATTTTTTGGTTATTTATGATCTTCCTGTGACATTAATAATTCTTTAATTGAAGATTCAACATTAACAATTAAATTCTTCTAATTGAAAATTCATACTTATAATTTAATAATTGTTCCCATCTTCTTTTGTCATTTAAAAAACATGGCCTGTTATGGAACCTTTCCAGGATTTTCCCATTTTTTATATCAAAATATTCTTTTTTAGTTATAAGATGACATTCAAATAAAAAGTCCTGAAACGATACTGGGATTTAAAGAAAACAAATGAAATAAGCGCTTTGATGTTTTAATTCAACTGAAGAATTTTCAGTTATTTTGAAATACTTTAAAATAATAGGTCTATATCTATTTTTTCTAGTAATAAATTCTGTTACATAACAGAAATGTTTCTGCATCGAGAAATAAATGTTTCTGGGTTATCGAATAAGTCTTTGATCTTTCTGAAGTAATGTTTTTGTTTTGAAGTAATAGAATACTGGTAGGTTGGTATCCAATAGATGTCAGAAAATTAATCAGAATAGTGTATATTTGGTTTAATTACATTGTTGCAATAATGTTGGAATAAAATATATAATTTGTATGTAAACAAAGTTTTGAGACATCCTCCAATCCAATTATATTTAGTACATAACAATTCTGGAAACATCAAATTTTTAAGATGTGTTATCTTTCTATTACGGAGTGTAAGAAGGGAGAGAGAGAGAGAGAGAGAGAAAGAGGAAGAATTACAGCTTGATTGTATAGCTTTACGCGTGCTTCTGTTTATAACACAGTGTAAGTGTAGAAGGGTACACCCTTAAGTCAACCAGAGCATAACCCTGTCCGTATTAGCAACGTGCGATGAAAGGGTGTTCTCGAGTGGCCATTCTGCCAGAGAATGTGTTTTGATACTGTAACGTTTGTATTAAATATCAAGAAAGGGTGCCAGACTCTAAGCCTGCCGTTTATTAGGACTTCATTAGCCGTTTTGGATCCCCCTGTTTCTCTTTGCTCTTTGCTCTGATGCCACGGGTATTTTAAATCGATCCAATTGTACCCTTATTATAAATAATAACAAGATATTAATACTTTCTTTTTTCTCTTATATAGTTAGTTATATAGTATACCTTTTAAAGAGCAGGTGCCGAGCATTTGACATTTCATCCAAAATAGTTATAATCAATAAATTACTTCTAAATGCTATCATATTATATTTTCAGCGTCTTGAGATATTTCTATTGAATTAAATTAATTATATGGAATATAACGTGAAAGAATAAATTTTCATATCAAAATTGGAAAAATCGAATGGCATCATATGCTCATTTCGTTTTTACGTTATGAACAGTTAGTAAAATTCTTCGATACCTCGACTGATTATAATAATAATACGTCAATTTTACCACAGCACGCACGTTCATAAGAAATTACTCAATTTGATACAAATATACTTCTGCCCCAAATAATTTTACCTTACAAAAAGAACAAAGCAAAGTATCGAAACGACAATTATTTTTGAATTGGCAGTTTCTTTCGCGTAAAACGAAAGTTAGTAAATGCCGAATGACTAAAATTTCCAGACAAGACTAATTCGCGCCGACTCGAACAGCCGCCGTCGCCGGCGATGACGACGACGACGACGACTAACCGAGTCGGCGCAAGTTATAAGAAAGATTTACGAGCGTATGCGATTGACGAAAGGGGGGCTTACGGTCGATTGACTTTCGAAAATGGGCCTCGCGCGCGAGGATCGTGGTGTTTCTATACCTAGACTAGACGATACGAGTGTTCCTTTCATTCGAAATACCTTTTCTTCCATTCCTGTATCTATAAGTCACCAATCGGCAACGTCTAAACACTCTTTTGCACATCGTTCTACTTCGTAAATTGAAGGTAGCTCTGGGAAAAGAATTCCTGCAAGGGGGGCAAAAGAAGATTTGCAAAGGGAAACAGATTATTTCTGGGATTTCTTAAATGTATTTTCTATTGTGTTGCGGTGCTATTATCAAGGAGCTAAAATTGATTAATTCTTCCTAATCTAACGTTCATATAAGAATACAGAATGATAGTGAAAATGAAAGAAACAGAAGTTATAAAATAAGTATGAAAATAATATTGAATAAAAAAATCAAATATTGAAAAAATCAAATATTGAAAAAATCACTCTGATGCATTCAATTAATTCTCAATGGTACTTGAAATGCTCATGATAACTAAGGAATGTATTTCGTATATATATTCCGTTGATATAATTTCATTGATTTAATAACAATATAAAAGTAGTACGAAACGGGGGAGACAGGACGTTCGCAATTTATTAATAAAGCATGTTTACAGAGAATGTTCTAAATGTGGTAAAGTGGCAAAGATGATTTTTGAAATTTCAAAATGGTACTTTTGACCTTTCTAATTTCTAATGAACCAAAATTCGATTAACCAGAAAAATTCGTTATCGAGTCACTACAGACTCCAATACCTCGATAAATAAATCTCAAATGTAACTGTTACCAACTGAAAAGTTTCTCTCTAGTATTTATGTAAGTTAATGAAGCAGCAAATGAAGACAATCTTACTGAATTGGTCGAAAAGTTAATATTTCTAAAGCAACAAACAATTTTTCGTTTCGACTGAAGCCAATGATTTCCTCGCTTCGAGAATTATTCTATTACATGAAAATTATCTAACTTCCGAATTACAAAAAATGTTCTATATTTTCTTTATCCTATTTCCATATACGCGCGACATCGAGATATTAGAGAAAATATATCAGAGAATTGAGTTCTCATGTTTTCTTACTGTTTTACTGACATTATGTATTTTCCGACGTAATTGATTATTCATGTGATAATATTGGTAATTTATATTGGTAATACGTTAGAAGAACAACGTTATGTATCAAGTGGCAAGAGAACAGATAATCCACTTATTTATTTAGCACGATACATAGCATGCAAGTCAGTCGCTTTAATCAAAACGAAAAATTGTTTGCAACTTTGAAAATATTAATTTATCGATTCATGCCTGATATGATATTTTTCCATCATTTGATAAATACTGTCTACAAACGTGTTTCTATATAGACAAATCTACAAATTTAACGAAATTCACCTCTTCATAGAACTAAAATTCCAACGAATATCTCCACCTCTAAAAACCTCCAAAACATTCTCACATCTCCTATATAATACCTTCATCGTCATAGATCACGTATTTTCCCCCTCTTCGAAATCGCTGGTAAATAAAAAAAGGAAAAAGACCGACGAAGGAGAAAAAAGGGAGGGGCACGATCTCTTTTCTTCTCGGAGCTGTTCGTTCTCCAAGAGGGTTGAACGAGCATGGATGGGGGGTTGGCTGCAGACGTTAAAACGTTAGCGAATCCCATCGTAGATAATCTTCGACTCATTGTGTCGGTGACACGGCGAACACACACGAAAGTCAGCAGCCTTCGGTGTCCTCCTCGCGAATCTTTTATATTCCCGCACTCGCCGTGAAGAAGACGGGCCACGGTGTCGCAAGCCTGCCACGCCCTAATTTCTCGGGGGTGAAAACCACAAGCTAGCTGACTTTCGACGAAGAAAAATAGAGAAATGGTCAGTAGAAGGTGTTCTCTTGGAAGAAAATGTGGATTTTCAGTGTTAGAAGAATTTGATAGAATTGAAGAATTGAGTAGTCATTGTGATTAAAATATATTGTTATTGGAGTTTAAGAAATTTCGGCAATTTATTTGAAAAATATCTTAACGATATAAAGAAAATTGGGAAATAATGAAGGATGGTAATTTTTAGTGTTGTAAGAAATTGAATTAATATTGTGATTGAAACACACAATTGCTAGATATTGTAAATTTTTGGGAATGTATTTAAAAAATTGATTAATGTCATGAAATAAATTACAAAATAATAGCGATTGGAATGGTCTTGTTTCTGACATGGGATATTCGAAAGACGCTTTTACGACATTACCGAATATCTTTACGGTATCCATAAGCTATCTGTGTGCTATGTAGTTATTATTCTTACGTTTACATCAAATGCAAAACAAATGCTCTTCCACTATTCTTATTTGATAATTATTATACTGATGTATTTGATTACATCCTATTAAGATCAAATAATAATTTAAAATGCCAAAAATGTTTTTAATTCAAAAATGTAAATGAGATTTAGAAGTCATTACTGTTTATATCTATGGTACATTTGACAAGATTTTAATAAATTACGTCAATAATATCTTACAATTAAAAAACCGAACGTTTATATTCAAAATTGTTAAAAAATCTATTCAAAAAAATTTGGTAACAATCTTTCCATCGATGTTTTGCTTTTTTTCTAGGTCACAGTGGCGTCAATCAGCTCGGAGGTGTTTTCGTCGGCGGTAGGCCGCTTCCAGACTCAACGAGGCAAAAGATCGTCGAGCTAGCGCATTCGGGCGCACGACCTTGTGACATTTCTAGGATTTTGCAAGTTAGCAATGGCTGCGTCTCGAAGATTCTTGGGAGGTTGGTTGAAATATTGCTCACTTTATCTCTATATCGTACAAATAGACAAAAATATTATTAATTATAATGTCCTACTTTACATGATTTTAAACTAGAAAAATTTCTCATCGATAATGGTTAATTGTAACTAAGAAAAAGATTCCGCCATGTATAATGGTTATCGATAATCAAAAACAATTTCTGTCATTGATAATGGTTACCGCAAAGACAAAATGTTGGTCATTTACAATAGTTATAACCACAATATTTAAAAATTAATATCTTTTATTCATTCAATTTTTTGAAAAAATCCTCTATGATTTACGTAACGACTACCTTTCATTTAAACAAAAATTACCTTCCTTCCAATAACTATTTCCGTAAAAATTTAAAAAATAACTGTTATTACATCACAGTTATTAACCTCATAACAGTATAAGTAACTGATACTTATTTAATGCTTTCATATTAATATAGTACTAATACTTGTAATCATTATTTTTAATAATTATAAACAATGATGTATTTACATAGTAGAGAATTTTAAGTTTCCGAATGTACCTCAAACATGAGTTACTAACATGTACCGTATTGTACCGCAAATTATTATTATTGCAGGTACTATGAAACCGGATCCATCAGGCCCAGAGCAATCGGTGGCAGTAAACCGCGCGTAGCCACAGCAGAAGTCGTAAGCAAGATTTCCCTTTACAAAAGCGAATGCCCCTCTATCTTTGCGTGGGAAATTAGAGATCGTTTGCTCCAGGAAGGTGTCTGCACCAACGATAACATCCCTAGTGTGAGTACGGAAACTTCTTTTAATTGAAATTTTGAAGAAATTGAAGAGAAAAAAGTAGAATAAATAAATTTTAAACCGTCGAAATCCAAGTGAACTCTTTTCAAATCTGTTTACGTAATCAAATATATTGTTCCAAAGCACAAAATTCGTCGATTGACACGATTCTCCTATTTGAAATAGTTTCCAAGGTATTCCAGAAAATTTGTTTTTCGACGGATATTCTCCATGAGTTGCTCAAGTGTGCGTGAACAAACCGTGTGCAGAAATTCGAATGCTAAATCCTCATACATTAACTAATGTTATGATGGATTATGGCGACAACAGCTAGATTATATTCGGATTCAGATGTCGCGTTGGCGGAACAGATGCTCACTTACTTAAAATCCTCTGATCCGTAATGAAAGTTGCAAATCCTAAAATGATCATGTTAATTTATTTAATTAGAAAATATAATATAGCTATTGCGGATAAATATCATAAATATGCAAATTCATATTTTTATGAATCGAATGAAAAAAGTGATATCTAAGTAGATAATTTTTACGTACTAAACGTTGTAACGGAGAATTATATTTTGGAAATTTTCTGTATTTTAGGATATTATGCAAATTCTGCTCATTTTTACGTCTCCACCTATAAATGCATAAAAATCCGCAATACAATCATGAACAATACAATCGAAAAAGTCCAACTTTGCGAGACAGCGAATGGAACTTATTTAAAAAATTCTCTTTCATATCTAGTCGGACAAATCTCCACACGTTAAGCATTTATTTTATGTAATATCGCTGACACAAAAGTTATTAACTCCTCAAACCTCATTCTGAATTTTGATCAATCCTGTATATTTATGAGCTGGGGTATGTAAAAAATCATTCAAATTTCCAAAAATGCCCTGTCGTATATCTACTTATAATATTTCTATAAAAAATTACAAACCGATAATTTCCACTAGTCTGATAATTCTAGCGTTAGAAACAACATGACAAATGGACAGTATTTAACAAAATTCCGATGAGTCATCAGAAGCCATTACAGCAGGAAACGCGAGGTTTACACGCTTACGTTAACGGAACATTAAATGAAACGAGCGCAAAAAGAGGGAGCTTTGGGTCCAATGATGCTTTCCACGGTAACAAGGACGACAGTTTATAAAGCATGTCGCAAAACACGCGTAATAGAGCTTGACTTTTGTAGGGTGGAGGTCGTAAGCGCGCAAGCGTATTGTCAACGGGGCTTTCTGCACGCACACAAAACAGAAACGCATTTGCATAGATAGTCGAAGGGCTGGGAAGCGAGTGGAACGGGGGGAGGGTGGAAATCAGTTTTCTGCGAGGTGACTGTGGGAGTGTGTTTATGCCAACCGATGAAATCCCTGTATAAAGAGAACGACATGAATTCCATCGTTGTCGTCCCATTTGAAGCTGCTATCACGGGACAAGTATATAATCTTATTATGTGATTAGTATGGTACAATTGAATGATGAATTAAAAAAAACCTCGATACTCCATCGTTCACAAATATCAAGTAACGATGGTTCAAATTGTTAGGAATGTACAGTCAATCACGAAAGTATACATAGACTTATCAAACTATATATATCTGACTTACCAAAAGAACTAAAAACATATTTTGTCACAAGATTATTTATAATTACATATTAACATACACAGATATTATTATTACAATATATTTCTAAGAGAAATGGGAAAGATTAAAAAATATAACGTTTAAAAATCTGTGGATAAAATTACATGATGCATTATTAGCTTTAGATAGCAGAATATTATTGATACTTGTGTAGGATCTGCAAGATCTCAATACAATATTAAGCGTACTACTTTTATATAGATATAACAGAGGATGTATATAATTTTTCTAGCACATTGCATTTTATATTTTTTCTTCTTCTTTCTTAATAATGGTAAAAGTGAATAAATTTTGTTATGTTTTAACAATATGCGTCTTAATGTGTTAGCAAAATTCGTAGATCTAACGCTTTTGCTATAATATTTTATATTTAAGGGATACTTGTATAAGATGGTGATTTAGAATGCAGCGAAAAATTGTAGAAAGTATTTACAAGAATTTTATTATACAATCTTTTTATACTTAAGAAGTACCTATCCATTTCTGTATTTGTCATTTACATATTTGGGTTCCTTAAGGATCTTTTACAATTTCTGGCATATACCTATAGGATAATTCTCGTTCTAAAATATTACAAATATCATTCTTTTAAATATCAGACGGCAATTGTACAAAAATATTCTTCAATAATGATTATTCATTGAAAATTCAATATAGGAGAAAAATGGTATCATATAAAAGCAAAATAAATATATCTATACAATACACATACATTCACTAGTTTTAGCTCATTTTAACTGAATCTTAGGATGTTATGTCTTCTTTACAAAAGTCATTAATATCTAATAAGAAACGGTTATCTTCGCAAATTAAAATAGAATTTTGCTGAAGGAATTAAAACTAAGCACGTTATATCTTACTGTATCTATACCATATCCAGTTTTCAAGAATTTTCTTCGTTATATTAATTACTACGGCAGATATTTATACACTTTTATATTTGAATGAACATAACTAAAAAAATTGAATCTAAGTAAAAATTTCGTTCATCTATTACATATTATAATAAGTACTTTACCTTGGATGATTTATATATTTTTACATATTATATATACTGTGTGGAATGCTGCACCCCAGAATTCTCAAAAAAATGCATACAGTCACAATTGACTAATTACAGACAACTCCAAAGAATGAGGATCCTGAGATTTTCACAGTTCGGATAACACTGTCACATTTAACTCTCGAAAGTATCAAACAGTGTCCATATAATAACGATTATTAGCGCAACACTGTTAAAATGTTAAATGTAATTTCAAAAATGTTCTAATAAACATTCTTATTAAAACTGGTCCAAACGATCTGGGAATCGTTCATTTCCCTAAAGTGGAGGAGGTGGATTTCGCGAGACAAAGGAATCAATTAAGAAATCGCTGGCGGTGGTAAGAACAGCGCAGCGGATCAAAAGAAAATTTTTCCCAAAGGTCCTCCCCTTTTCTTCGTGATATCTCGAAGACTCGCACTCCACCCACTAATACGAAGAAAGCTCGCAACGAGGGGGTTGCTTCTCATGGTGGTCCCTCGTTGCCATGGATATTTGCATGCGTCCAATAAACGGTGGCTAAGGGGCTCTCGACTCTTGCTCAGGGTAAAAAACGAAAGAGGGTCGCTAAATTCTCTTTTCCTCTCACCGCTCTTCTTCTCTGCTGACTACTCTTTCTTCTTTGTCTTTCTCTCCATCGCGCCTTCGTAATGGTTCCGAAGTGTACGTATTTCCGGCAAGATGCTCGAGCAAGAATTCTCGAAGAAAAGGGAATAACACCGGGATGAGATGCTTTTTTTATTCGGACCTTTTTTTCAAGTTTATGAGCTAAGAATTGAAAGCGAAATGCTTTTTGTGAAAGCTGTGAGGTAAATACTATGAAGAGTGTCTAAAAATATTGTATTATATTATATATTATATTATCACAATATTTAACTCATCACTTAACCGTCGGCAGAAATTCTTGTATATATTTTATATGAAGTTACCAGTAGAAGAATTACTATAACTGAAAAAATATCCAATATTGTGAAATTCTTACAACATGTCAAGCTGTGATTACGTAAAGTACTAATAGTATTATTTATTATATGTTTTATTATATTTTGCAATTGCAAAAGCGTTACATAATTTGATTTAGTGAGCAATCGCGTTCATTGCTTTTGGAACTCGAAACATTTGCAAGAATTTTATAGAAGTAAAAAAGTTAAAAGTGAGAAGTAAGAGATGTAAATATATTTACTTGACCGATACACAATTAATAGAAAATGTTTACTTTAGAGCTTTTATTTGGTGTTATTTTAAAACATTATTATTAGTAGACCTCGGGTATTTATACATTTATGCATAAAAATGTACAGAATGTATACGGTATGCAAAAATATATAAAATATTCAAAGCACAGCGCCTATTATACATTTAATGATATTAAGTGGATGAAATGAATTTATACTTAGATTCTAATGCTTGTCAAATAATAATAAATAATAATTCGTATAGTTTTTAATACACTTAGTTAATTAGTATATAAATGCTACAAAAATACAATAATATTCAAATATTTTTTGTAGACTACAGATACAAATGAAATAAAGATCTCTAGTAAAAAAGAACCAATACTTTACACGTACTTTTTCACGCGAAACACGCAAACACATAAACCGTATCTCCACACCAAATTTACACGAGCATCTAATGAAACACCAAGAATTCAATTCCGCTGTTCCCAAATCGCAAAACACCGACAGTCGGAGGAATTAAAACGAGCAGTCAATTAACCTAAACGGGTAGCGTAAGTTCCAGCAGAAGCTTGTGTTCCGACACGGGGCGGGATGATCGCGGAATTTAGCGCTTTAACAAATTACGCGGACGGAGGGTCGAATATAACGAAAGAGAGAAAGAGAGAGCGAAACAGCCTCCAGGGCGATGGAGAATCAAAGCTGGTGTACAAAGTATAATCCCGGCCGCGTTTGAGCATCCTGTAAGCGCTTCTGAACTTGTTGTGGCCAAGATTAACGTTTCTTTAATGGCCCGTGTAATATTCCATTATGTACAGTTCGCTCGAGAATTATTGCGTCGACGTCGTCGCGTTGGAAAATGTTGGAAGGAAAGGGAGTGGAGTTAGTAGATCGAGCGGATCGAGAAATAAAAGGAAATTCGCGATAGAAGCAATTTCTCTTCGCGACGGGACGGCTCCAACGAAAACGATGATTTAGTTGCTTCAGATTTTTTAAGTTCCTTAGGATTTTCAAATTGCAGGTACGTTTGAATATTTGAGATTAAGATTGCGATTTATGAAATAATTGTCTTCTCGAATAGCATTTACAGTAATGATAATACCTGTAGATCTTTTAGGTTTCATGCTACCAATTTTAATTTTACAAAGTATAGGATTTGGAAATTATTAAGTAATGGAAGTGCTTTGCTTTCTTTTATACTGGCTGCAGTAAAAATGATAATTTAGTTACTAGAGATTTTTTGATCTCTTGAAATTTTGAAGTTTGCGTTTGACATTAGAAACGTTGAGGAGTAAGCTTAAAATTGAGGAACTTGTTCAAAAAGGATGAACATATAGGTTTATGATAAATAAATGTATTCTGTAATCGAATAGTTGAATTATTAATTATGAAATTTTTCTTTGTTTTGTAATAAAAAGAAAATCTTTGAAGCTCCATTAAGAATCATTTTAATCATAAACGCAACTAATATTAAAGAAACTGCAATGGCGACGCCATTACTATTTTATGTGATTTCAACCTAAAATAAATTTTGGACAAACAAAAACTCAATTTTGGAATTTAATTAAAAATGTTGATTTGGATACAGTTAAATTATAAAATAAATAAATTAATAATTATAGAAGTTTTAAATTTTGTTACCTATTTGAGGAAGTTAGAATTTAGAAAATATGGAGGAAATTTATAATAAAAGACATTTCTTTTTAAATCATTCGTTTTATAACAGTTATAGAAATGATAATATTTTATTTGATCTTGCGATGGGAAATTTCATCCAAATTTTAATATATTTGAACAAAATTTGAAAATTATATTATATAAATTATATAATTTGAAAATAATATTAAGATAATATAGTATTTGCATAAATATCTTTTATTAGTAAACCATAAATCACAATTCGCTGCAGCTCCACGAGAAATTCTTCGATCAAAATTCCGCAAAAATTCTTCTTTCTCCGAAACCTAAAATTTGCTTCTCGTCTAAAAGTCAAATTTCTGAGAACCTTTATTTCTCCAGAACGTCACAAAAATCGCGTCGCGAATCAAGAACCGGAACTCGAACCCTCAACGTCGGGAATGAAACGGCGCGCGAGTACTCTTCGTTTTCTGCCTCGATAAGGAGCGAAATAGCACGCGAACGAAATCGATTCGCTAACGTCAATATCGTTCGAACCGTCTGCACATTTCTTCCTCGCCTTTCATTGTATCCTTTCCTTTCCTTTCCTTTCCTCTCCTCTCCTCTCCTCTCCTCTCCTCTTCTCTTCTCTACACTCCATTCCTTTCCTTCCCATTCCTTTCCTTTTCTTTCCCTTCCTTTTCTTTCCTTTTCTTTTCTTTCCTTTCCTCTCCTCTCCTCTCCTATGCTTTCCTTTCCTTTCGTTTGTCCTCACCGCGTTGGAAGCTCGTAGCTCAGAGACAAGAGAAGAAGGGGGATGAAAACGGGAGTTGAACAGTGGTAGGAGGGTAGAAGAACGTATTCCAAGCGGGTCGCGGTGATTGAGGGAAATTTCATTATTCTCAGACATTACCCCCGTTATTGTAATGCCATCAAATTGGATACGCTTCGTACACCCCCGTAAAACGGCCGGGATATCCTTGAATATCCAAAACTCCTGCTTGCTCGAGAAAACGTGACAATGGACGGGAATCTTTTAGTTTGAATTTTTAATAATAAAATCTAAATTTGTTTCAAATGTTTGAAGACGTTTTTGAAGGCGGAGAATTTAATAAAATTTTTATATTTTTTTTAACTATTATTGGAATAACTTTGGATTTCTAATAACAAATTCTTGATTTTTGTATCATGTTTGAAAAAGATTTATTCCTTTCTTTAACATGGGGCGGTTGATTGAATTCATAACTTTTAATACATGATTTGAATAATTTTAAATTTGTAGTAATAAATTTTCGATTTTTGTAAAGTGCTTAATGGTATATTGCTTCTTCTGAAGGCAAGAGTTAAGTAGCTTTGAATCTTCAATAACAAATTCTGGACTCTCTTAAACTATTTGGGAAAAATTTATTGTTTTTTGAAGGCGGAATAAAATTGTTATCTTTTTTAAATGTAATTAGACTAATTTTTAATTTTTTATTACGAATTCTGAATTTTTGTAAAGTGTTTAAAATAGAGTCAGGTATTCTTTTTTTGGAGAAATGTGTGACGGATTTTTTTGAAGTTTTGTTTGAGTCTGGTGACATTGATTAGCAAATTTCAACATTCTAATTCTTACAAATACCTATTTTATATATTTATTTTATGATAAGTAGATCGATAGTTGACGAAAGAAAGCTATACCTAAAATATATTCTTTACTTTCATAAAACAAGATCGTAATATTCTGCGAAATTATATATTTTCCTTCAATTCTTATGAGAAACTTGAGGAACCGAAAGATAAACTGCGATTGCTCCTCTTAATATCAAAAACTTTATTAAATAAAATTGTAAACTCGATAAAAACTCAAAAATCAAAAATAAATCAAATATCGCTCACACAAACCATACTGCCCATTCCTAATCGCAAAAAAATCATTAAACAAAATTGAAAACTCTCAATGAAAAATTCAGAAATCACAAACAAAATTGAAATCGCTTGCTACAATCAAATTATCAAGATGAAACTCAACAATGAAACTAAATCTGAAAATTCAAAATTCAATAAAAAACAAAAGAAACCCCAAATAAAACTAAAATCACTTGCAAGAATCAAACTATCAAAACTAATCTTTAAATTCTCATTAAACGAAATTGAAAACTGTCAATAAAAAAGCGAAAGATACAGAAAAATCTGGAAAATTCTTTGGGAAACGAGTTACTGTCACAAAAAACGTCCAATTACTCCGGTCTGTTTAGGAAGTAGAATAAAACGAACTAACGAGAAAGAAACGAACGAAACATAAAAAACGGAGAAAATAAAATAGGTAGGCATTCTCTCTCTTTGAGAACGAACGGGTGCACGATCGAATGGACAATGATTTGACAAACCCAAAACGGCTGCAGGACGTGGCGTCGGATTCGAAATGTCCTGTGAAGCTTTCGCTATCCGTTTCGTCGTCGAATGCCGTTTCAGCCCTCGGTTGGATTTGAATCTGGCACCCGGCGTGGCGGACGCGTTATTGGTTTACTCGCACCACTGATTCCGGGATACTATCAGTGGTTCTCGGCCAATTCTCCAAGGTATACCATCCATGGTTGAAAATTGTCCGGTCGTTTTCATTTTTAGGCCGTGAAAATTTTATTATCAAGATTATGGAATTTTTCAGATTCTCATTTAATAATGTTTCATACAAAATTTTTTAGGAATTTCATTTTAAAAGTTTCTTTCGTTATTGTGTTTTTATTACGATCAGGTTTACACAGTTTTAGGAATTTCATTTAATAATATTTTATATACGATCATATTATAATGTAAACAATATTCAGAATAATATTTTATAAAAAAATTTTCTAAGAATTTAATTTTAAACATTTTTTTATTTTTTCTTTTTTTTTTTGTTTATTTTGATTAGAATAAATTATACAATTAACAGAATTTTCACTTATGTATTCAATTAGCGATACGTTATATATTAAGAATAACATCTTTAGAAAAGAATGTTTTTAGATTTTTAGATTTTACGAAGAAACTTTTACTTCATTTTTATTGGAATTGAATGGTAAAAAAGGAAAAAGTCTTTAATTTAAAGTATTTTGTTATTAGGTACTTTATTAGGTTTTTTTTAGAATTTTTATATTTTAAAATTGTTTTTATTCAAAATAAATAGTATAAAAAGGAAAAGAATTTTTTCAGAAATTTATTTCCGAATATTTGTTTACTAGTTTCTTTTGTAGTAAAACTGTATATATGTATTAGGAAAGAAAAGAATTTCTTAAAAATTTTATTTCAAATATTTTCTGCTATTTTATTTTTCCTTTTATTGGAATTCAGTACAATAGAAAAAAGAAGAATTTTTCAGAAATTCAGTTTCCAATGTTGATTTTAAATCACTTTTTCTGCTTTTTTTTATTACCATTAGATAATGGAAAGGAAGAGTACAATGTTTTATTAAAAATTTGTTAGGAAATTACTTTAGAAAGATTCTTTATCTCTTTGTTTTATTTCCTATTAGGATTCTATAGAATAGAATATTTCATAAATAACTTTTTGCAATTTTGTTTCAAGCGTTTTCAAAGAAACGCTTGAAAAATGTAAGAAATTTTATAAAAAATTGTTAAGAATTTTCTTTCAAATGTTTCTCTACTATTTTACTTTCCTCTTTTATTAGAATTTAGTAGTATAGATATTTATTCTCTGAATAGATTAAATTGCATACCTCGGTGGAACTAAAGATGCAGAGATTTAAATGTTTTATGATTATTGTTTAGGTGTTAGGAATTTTTTAGCTGACGTATGACTTTATTTATACGTAGTTGTTTGGCAATTTATTTTTCAAAAAAACACGAGAAAATTAAGCGTTAAATAATAGCGAAAGTAATAAAACTAAAAATATAAATAGTAGAACAAATATAGGTATTGATATAATGAAAATAGGGAAAACTTCTTTAAGCTTCCATTATTATAAACTCTAGTTTTTGTATCATATTTAAAAACAATAAAAGATCATAAACTGATTTTCTTTCCATAGAAAAGAGATAGATACATACACAACTATGGTATATTTCTTCTGTACTTTATCAAAGGAGAAAAATGAAAGAAATCTCTATTATAAAATTCAAAAGTAAATACTGTAAGCAAATTTTAAGTAAACATTCGAGCGAAATATCATTGATATGCAAAGCATAATTACATAATAATAATTGATACAGAAAGCAGTTTTATAAAATAAGAGAGAACCACTGTCAAACGAGATTACATTCGTTGAGCTGGTCAGCCTGACCGCGATCGTTCTTTCCGGGAGTTGACGTTGATGTCTCACCCCCAATGAACACTTCGAAATCACGAGTGGTTGCTGTGTACAGCACTCGATCTAAAAGTTAAGGTTGCTTCTGCAACTCAATCCCTGCTCCGTTGCTATCAAAAGTTAACGATTTTATTTTGATATCGAATTCTAATGAACAAGTAGTAAGAAATAAAGATTTAAAACATCTTTCAAAAATTTGAAAAATGTATTGATAAATTCTTCTGTTTAAAATGCATTTTCAAAGAAGAAGTATCAATTTTTTTATTGCGCGAATAAACGAAATATAGTTTAGAAATAAATAACTTGGAAAGATGAAAAAGATGAGCAAGAGGAACAAGAGTTTTGTGGGATTGTGGCCGACAAGAGGAACGAATAGATATAATATAAATTAATAAAACAAATACGATTTTATTAACATTTTCTAAGTTTTAATCATTATAATATGAATATTTCATAAATAACAAAGATTCTTCGAAATATTACAATATTATCTCAGAAGTATAGACTCCTTCCAATTCACGAATTTTTTCCAATAATAAGAATTAATAATGAGAAGAATTAACGTATACATCTCATTACCACTTGAATCAATTAGATTGATTTAACTGTGTAAAGAGGGAATTGGATGTTGAAACGATATCAGAGGCGTTTTCACAGGTGGTGACTATGTGATATCTACACCATCGTTGTTCCCTCTGCCTCCCTGACTCAGGGGTGGAAAATCACGAGTACCGCAAGAGAGTTGAATCGAGGGATAGCACGATTTCCCGTGGTGACCGAGCGTGTTCCTGTAATTAATAGTCTCCCGCAGTGAATGGACCATCTCAGAGACGTGTTTGCACGCTATTTCCACGTGTTTGAGCAAACTGGACGAACGTTTCAATGACCAATCGTCTCTATTAGCATGTTGGTCACGTCTTGCGCCATTTCCAATACTCTCTTCCATATAGTTGCCCGTTTTTTACTTACAAATAATAGATAATAAAAATTTATATTTTTATTTAAGAATGACAAAAGATTTTGAAATAGTTTAATATGAAACGAATTTTTTGATAGCGTAAAAAATAAACTATAAAGATCTATTTCATTTCGTCAGTGAAAATTTTAAAAGTGCAGAAATTTACAAAATACGTGTGATATGAAAACATATAATATATGAAGATTAACGCTTAATATGTAAAAATGAAGATTTAATGTAACATAATTGAAAGGAAAAGTAATACGTCGAATTCCTAAAAGACTTAATTGTGATTTACAAACACATGAAATTTTGTAACTACGATTTTCAAGGATTTTTAAATACCCTAAAAGAGAAAGAGATATAAATTTAATAAACAGACTCCTGGAACTTATTCCGAACACATATTTCCCGCGTTATAGGGATTTCTGTCAAATATCAGTGATGCAATAGGGAGCTTCTATATTTAGCGATTTCTAAGTTTTTAATTAATAATCTGAAATTTCGAGATTTTAACTTTGCATTAATTATAATTAGACTGCCGAGTTCTATGTAATTTCACATTTTTAGTAACACGAGTAATTAAATGGAAACTAGATAAAGGTTTATTTTATTGGCTAAATGTTATAATAAGTCACCTTGTACTTTTTTCACTTTTTACGTATTATGTACATCTTCTACATTTTTACACCTTGAAATTTCTCATAAATGGATAAAAATCCGCGACTTTACAATATTCTTTAGAAGACTGCATATATGTATAATTTAGCACAGAAAGGCCATATTCCAACACACCGAAAGACACCAACCCACCAATCAAAATACTACACATCTGTCCATTCCGATACACACACCTAACAATAAGTGACCGCAACAATTCCAGCAGAGCCGAGGAAGAAGACTCAGCAACAGTGGTTGGAGGTATCAAAGGGGAGGGAGAGTTAGATCTCAGCCAGTAGAGGAGGCAAAGTAATGGATGGCTGGTGGAAGCCGAAGCGAGTGAATTGTTGGCCCCTGTACGTCCGCCTTGGAGACACCCTCGGCTTGGCCTGGCCGCGTAAATCAATGCACCCCTTCGTTCTCTCGCGTTACCAGCCCTCCTCGCTCCACCAACCCTCTGTGTATCGTCTCACGGCTCTCTTCTTGGTCTCTAGACAAAGATAGAATCGGTGAAGGGTGGCAGGGACAGGGTGTCGGAGACGTCCGGCTACTGCATTATGTATTTCTCGGAGAACCGCCACTAACTCTCACCCTTTTTCATCTCCTTGGTCAGGCGTTTCTTCGTACGCTATCCTTTCTTTCTCTACTGCTTCGTTTCCTTCTGAATCTCGTAAGCTATGGTTCCCCTTATTTCCATGGCCGATCTTTTACAGGAGCTGTCGGTGAAGTCTTTTTTTTTCTTTAGACGCGAGTCTTCCTTTTTAATCACTAGACTGCGGATTTTTATACGTTTGCGCGAAATTTAAAAATACAAAAATGGATAGTTACGCTAAAGAGCAATCTTTTAACAGATAAATTATTTTAAGTGATAAAATTATAGCAGCTCCGTTCCCAGAATTTTTGAATTCTAAAACTGGTAATTCCTACTTTGGAATAATAGAATTAAATAGACAAAAAGTGTGAAAGTGTCATAAATAATTTGGAGATTCTAATACTCTGATTAAATATGGAGAAATACATAACATTTCGCGAGCATTATACTGATCATAATTTTTTCATAGATGAGATAAACTTCTGTTCGAATTGTATTCGTAAGAATATAAATTTGCACTGGAATTCGCAATCTATTAATCACTGAACTATCGATAATAATAATCAGTGTTCTTATGGAATTAACTTTTATTATGGACTATAATGTGTTATATAAGAACAAGATTATATTAGGACAATCAAGAAGAATTAAGGGAAAACCACTAGTAAACTGTCAAGATTTTTAAGAATTACTACCTTATATGAAATTTGCACAAATACCGGCGTTTAGTAATAATAAACAATTCCACATATTTATGCTTCTAGAGGAATATAAGACAAAGCAAAGGAATTCACAGAGTAATTTCAAGGCGAGAAACCAGTCTCGCAAAACCAAACCAAAAATAAAAATACATAGCTGGAAGATCGAAGTGTCTGATAGCCTTTTAAAAGAGAAATGTTGAAGACAATCGGTCAACCTGTAAACCGATATCCTTCGGCTATACCGGTCCATGCATGTACAGTTTCCGTACAGGGCTCGTCTCCAAGACGACACACGGTCGTTTACGCACGTCGATCGTTTCTGATTGGACGAGACAGCCGCCACACGGTGGTTGAACTTGAACGGCTCAGTATAAGATTGCTGGCCCGGTTAAAATGACGTTAACCGCTTCGACAGAGGTATCCTTCGTCAGGAGGCCTTGAGTTTTCGTTGCCATGCGCCAAGCCACTGTAAGAATTAAAATTCGTTCGCTGAAAGGAAACACTGAATCGCGAGTATTACATTTTTTTCGGAACTTTAGATATGAATATATTGCCGAATGTATCAGAAAGTGCAAAAATGCATATAATATGTAAAAATATTTGAAATATTGTGTATCTGTTATAATATTTAATAAGTAAAACAGTTGTGTATATCTAGGATCTGTCCTTTTAATTATATCTATAAAAATATGAACTTTCATATTTAATATCCTAGAAACACACATACACACGTATAGGATATTTATATATGTGAAATATAGCAATGTGTTTGATATAAGTAGATTGCGGGTTTTTAATTACAAAAATGCGCAGAATGCACATAATACGGGGACATGCATACATAAAACTTCGAAAATAATGTATTTATTATTCAAGTTTTGCCAATATAGTCATGGCGGTCGCACTCGTTATAGTGCTAATGAAATTTCAAAATGTCTTACATAATACGCACGACATAACTAAGCATAAAAACTGTTTATTATTTATATTAGTAAATGTACAAATACCTGTACTTTTATGAGCCACTGTACATCACCTGTTATCCAGTTATACCACCCCTTCTCACTGTTATACCACCTCTCTATTCCAATCATCATGCAACTGATGAGATATAATCCAGAAAATCACGCACGTGACCGATGCCCTCTATTCGAGGAGCATCTATCGAAAGCTACGCTGGATCATAGGAATCCGAAGGTGGTAAGGGTTGCTGGTGGCGCGTTCACCGTGGTACGTGCAGGAGGCAATAACGTGCGACGCGTGGCGCGCTCGCCGCCCCTCTATTACTTTAGGGAACCCCCTGGCGCGTTGCTAAATACCGTATCCCCCGTTTCACCATGAAACAGAGTACCACCCCATGGGCGTCTTCGAAGCAGCAGCCCTTCTATCGCCGCCGAAAACTACCCTTCGTCGTTCCAGATTAAAAGCTGTGATTATACGTGGCATCAGACGTCTAACACTAGTGATGGATTCAAGTACTTCGCAAGTATAATATAGTGATACACGAAAGTACTGCATTTGGACAATCTGCGTACGCATTTTTATGAATATATTATGCGTGTTACACGAAACTCTTTGAAATTTCAACAATAGGATGAAGTTGGCCGACTCGAATGATGAGTACAAACCAAATAATTTGCTTGTAATTCGTGAAATTTCGTTATAAACAATTTTCAAACGATCTACCTTTGAAAACAGTTATTGCTGTTTGTTTAATTAATTGTTTTCTTTAATTAACACGTTATAATGATAAAATGAAATATACAGTAGAATATATCGTACTTCTACTTATTTTAAAAAGAAAAGTTAGTACAAGTAATGTTAATATCCTCAATTATAATTATCATGATTTGTGTGTATATTTCTTAATCTTAGCAAATAATTTTGTTAGTTATTTTTTTTTTTTTTCGTTTCTATATATGTCATAAACTCAAATAACCTTATCATAGGATTATTTTAATCACGAAACATAAGTGCAACATTATTGCACCATAACAAATTTGAAATTCTCATGTTTCTCGTGAATTCGGAAACTGAAAAATTTAAGAATTTAAAAACGTATAAACTTAAAAATTTGTTTAAATATCGGAATAGTCACAAATAGAGTTTTGAAACTTATAAATGCGTGAATAAATCATTAAATTTTTTTATTATTCCGCACCTTATGAACAGAACCTTGGGTGTTGAATTTGATTAGGATTTGCAACTACAATATACATATTGAACTTGATCCCACTGTTCTCTAACTCTCTACGATCTTTCGTCGAGTAAAAGTGGATGTATTTCCCCTCTGATTTCCTGTTCTATCCGTTGTTGTTTCATGTTGTATTTTAGAATCGGCCTTTCATGTCTCTTCTTCGCTCGCGTGTTCCACTCTGTGCTTTCTTGTTTTCTTCTATCTCTCTTTCGCTCTGTATCCGTTTAAATTGCGAATACCGTGCGTTCCTCGACTTCTATTTAAATGTAATTTGTATCTTGCCCGCGCAATCGCTATCGCTCCCTTTTACTCTGGTTCCTGCTCGCCTTTCTTTCACTGATTCACGTTTAATGGGTATGATAGCGAAAAGTTTTGGAAATATGTTCCCTTCGTTTCTTGGTTTTGATTTCAATTGTTATCTTTTTTAATTTTTTTTCTTTATTTTGGATTTTAGGCCACGTGTATCTTCAAATGTTATTAATGAGCACTTTACATTATCAGTGTATGGTTGTCATATTGTGTATAGACTAAATGACATTTATAGAATATCTAGATTCTATTACATAGAACTTCTACAGAAGCTTTTTAGGAAATATCAGATGTATTGTTTAAGATATTGTATAACTTACAGCTCGCACAGAATATTCCAATATTTTAAAAAAATATGAAATATATGATTGAAATGTACACTGAATGTAAAATTACAACTAACGATATAATTTTTGTCCTGCACGAACATAGCTTTTATAGAACTGAGTAGTTCATTTTTAAAAGTAATCATAAGCAAAATTGAAATGTAGAAACTTTTATCGTAAATGTATCTTCCTATAATATGTGTGTGTGTGCGTGCGCGCGAGTGTACATACATATGTATAACGATAAAAGTCTCTACTTTGTGTATATATTCCCAAGTAAATAATAAAATAATATAAAATAAATACCTATAAATGAAATAAAATATTTTCGGAAATTATGATACACGTTAAAATTAGTTTTGATTCTCGATTTTTACAATTAATACTGCACAATTTTTCCTCACCAACAAAAACTTTAAAAATTCCAAGGATCTTCTTTTAAAATTCTCCAACAAATTCTCCAAAATTCCTTCTCTCTAGGAATAATTTCCATTTCCAAAATACTCGACTATTTCCAAAAATCATCAAGCATACTACTAAAATTAATGTTATACCTCATAACAGAAATATTGTTGGAAAATTTTTTCTTTTCGAATATATAGTAACAGAAATATTCAGAAGTAAGGCTTTCAATTATTGACCGGACGATTGATATTGTTTTACAACACAAATTTCAAAATTCTTACCAATAATGATATATGTTGACGTAATTAAACTTCATTAATAAAAATTTTAAAACTTCTACAAAGATATGAGTCGTTCAAAATTGACAATTTGAGGTTGATACGAATACCTTTGTAACCCATTGTATTCATTTTTCCCCGTCCTCTTATTACGTTATCTCTTTCCTGGTGCCATTTTCTTAGTATAACCGTTTGGAAACAAGAATTCCATGATGTAACCAAGGGTTCGGCAAAGCTTCTTAGTGCTTCGAATAATAAATCAAAGCAATAGCGATAACTTGTGGAATAATAGCCCGCTAGATAACGATATACGGGAAAAGATCGTTTTCGTTGGCCAGAATTGGTTTTCGCGTCTAATTCTACTTCGATATAGATGGTTAATTTATATCGCGGTGATTCAATTGCTAATCTATTACGAAGCATTCTATTAAGAGGATACAGTTAACTATTTGTGTGAACCGATTTAGTTACTCCTTATATTGTCATTTCGTTATTTACTTGTGCTTATCTTTTGTATGGTACCCACGATATATAAATACAATATATAAATGTATTGTATAATGTTTTTGCTCATTGAAAACATGTTTTTGTCTAATAAATTATTCTAAATATAATAATAGGAACAATTGCAATAACAGGAGAAATTGTAATGAGCTATAGATGTTCAATTAATGATGATGAATTATTACATGATCGAATCTAGAGCAGTTAATGCCAAAATTAAAATAAGTATGCCACAATTAGTATATGTATACAAAGAACCTAGTTTAAGCCCCAATTCCTTTCCTATTACTACTTAGACACCCTTTATGCTTTACTTCACTTCTACTGTTATATGTTTTGTGGGCACAATTATAAAAGAACATAAATAGAAATACGTTTTACCTATTCAAAATTGTAACGAACATTCTACTGAGTACATTGCCTATATACATATATTTTTGTATATTTTGTATATATTTTATACAATTTTTGCATCTTTAAATCTTACATGACTGCATAGAAACCCCCAATTCAGTTACAATTAATACTAAATAAGTATAAAACGTATTGAATTTCAAAATTGTTCCGTTATAAATCATAAAAATGACAAATTACCGCTCATTATATTTTACTCCTATGATCTTCATATCTTATCTGCTTTTTCCTGTAGAAAGCTCACCAAAAACCATAACCTTAATAGAGTTACAACGTCAGCGTGTCATTTTCGTTGAAGAAGGGCAGGAAGGGTGACGGAAATATTCAGAGCGGTCAGATCAACTTAAGCAGAGGCGAGTCGGAGGATCGAAAGTACATAATAGAGCTGTCACGTTACACAATCGCGATGCACGCGTTTCACATCTTTCTTTCCTCTGCTATCCTTCGACTTGATCCAGCCGTGATTTCCCACGCGTTATGGGGTGACTGCGCGACATCGTGACAACGTAGGGTGCAAGATTTATACTGCAAATCGGCGTATCGACGCGTGCCGCACCGGTTCACCCCAATTTCGACACGTACGAATTCGTTGCGATCGCAATTTCGAATAATCGGCGAAAAATTGCGCTATTTGCCTGTCTTACCTCCCGTGGAAACCGTTAATACATACAGCGATCATACTTCAATACAATATAATATAAAAAATTTTGGATTGATACAATGGAAAGAATTTAATGACGTGAGTTTTATAAATGGTATTTAGTCGAACTACATTTAAATTGTAGTTATGCTTTACAGGAAGCACAGTCAGTCTTAAATGTTAGGTATTAAAAGTAAGCTCTAGTAGAAACTTTACCATTATTATATTAAGGCACATACTGTTAAAACACATTAAGATATATATATATATATATGCTGTGTATATGTAATCACGATTAATGTCCTGATATCTCCTTAACGTTGAAACAACTAGTGTTTTTGTAATTTCTGATGTAATTTCGTTCCAAGGTGTTTGTGAGTTAAATGTTATAGCTAAATTTCTTTAATTCCCTTGAGATATACATTAATAATGATTATGTTGATACATATATAAGAATGAATAATTTTGTGACAAGTATTATTACTTTCTTTGATAAGTTATGCACAAAATACGATAAGTATGTATATGTAGGCTTTCGTGACTGATTGATTGATATACAGAATGATTCTAGTAACTAAGAGGAACTATAATTAATCTGAAGTGACGTTAGAAATTGCACTACTTAATAACCTGTGTCATATCTCACTGCAATTTTTCTACAAATATATTACCTGCAAAATACATTTATGGTTTTTACTTAAATCGTAGTAATAGATCTTTTTTTTCATAAATCGAGTCTCCGTATCATTTTATGTATAAAAGATATAAGATAAGGTTATTGAAAATTAAACACTTTTGAGATATTTTATTCCATTTAAAAGTTCAAATATTTTACTATTATACCTAAATATTTTTGTATCCTTTTATTAATGTTTTTCATCGCATTATTTAATTGTTCGACAATGATAAACAAATAATCGTAATCCTCTTACTTGCGGAAGTAAAAACACGTAATCAGAGATCAATAGCGAGAGTAGGACGTAGAAATATGGAAAAGACGAGCAGATGTTGGTTAATTGAAAACAAAAGGAAATATAGGCTATGTGTGCGAAGAGGGAGGGACCGCTGAAACACTACACAGAAGGATGTGGGGGAGTGAGGAGTTAAGAGGAAGTTTAGTAAGAGTAAAAGGAGGATACTACAAAAACAGTCAATTGTCGGCGAGAACTAGGAAAGAAAAAGGGGGCAATAAAATGATAGTATACTGAAATTAGGGCTAAAGTGTCAATATAATGGGATAGGTTAAGTAAATTTGCGAGTAGTTTGTTTTCGGTTATGAGGAGTGCGGAAAGATGAATGAAAAGAATTATAAGCTAAATCCATTACCAGGCTGAGGAGGCCAAAATAAAAATAGATTATTAAATTATTATAATAGGTATAATCCTTTCCAAAAGATACTTTCTAGTCTCAACTTCAATTTAATTTGGTCCGTATTTCTAATATACATTCGATACATAAACAGTTTTACATAATATATAAAATATAAGAAAAAATTTGAACAGTATATTAAATACTTTTATTTTATTTCTTTAGTTTAATTCATTTCAGTGAAATATTTCTGTAAAGCTACACTAAATCGCCGATCTTTAGCCAAAAATTAAATGTCCTATTCATCTAAAATTTTAATCTTCGTTCCTCTCAATACGTCTCATAATACACGTTGCTCGAGCAAATGACAATTATACCTTGCACAGTACAACAAGGGCGTGCTTAGAAGCGAAGCGCTAAATCGTTATCACGTGTCGAAGAGTGGAAACCGCATAACACGATATACTCTTATTACGTGGCAACGTATGGCAACCGCTCCAGAAATCATGTAACCTGTGATTTAGGTGCCACTACTACACACTATGTTTCTTGGAATAAAAGGGGTGATTTAATGACAGGTTATATGACACTTTGCAACCACTGCTTTCTGCTATATAAAGGGTGTTAAATTCTAATCCGTAAATGCAAATTATCGCTAATTAAAATTATTCGCTATATAAAAAAATGCCCAGACAGCGATGTCGACACAATTGAAAAATTTCATTACACAAAATTATATGATATCGAATGATGTGTGATTCAGTGTATATATATATATATATCCATTCCGGAACTAGAAGCGTAAATTGCACAGTACACTTTCTAATATTACTAATCAATACATTCTATTGTTCTCTGTAAGAAATTGTTAGAAGACTCAGGATAAAAATTAATTAGTTTACTAACCCTTCAAATCTTTTCTACAGTAAGTTCCTTGTTTTTTATATTTATTCCAATATTCATCTGCATTTTATATAATAAATTCTATAGTACAAATAATTTCGTTTAAAACAAAATAACAGATAAAATAAAAATTTCAAAATATCTTTATTTTCTTAATGAAATGTGTAGGTTCATAAATATCGTATTTGGAATAATTTATTTACCAAATACACTGTTACTTTAATTTGATAATAGGTACAGATACTATCGATTCATCTGAAATAGTAGCACTTTGAAATAATCATCTCAGATTATTCCTTGAACAAAAGAAATAATATTGAAATAATATTTCAAGTAATGTAATTCCAAACGTGAAAATGTCAGTAATTATTTTATTCTAATAAGAACCAATCATGTAATAACCTGTATAAATTCACAGGAGCGAAGTGTATCAAGCGAGAAAAGCGGAAGAAGCGAAGGGTGCGATTCCTCTCTCCTTTCCCCATTCAGTTTACTTCCGTTATCCTAGGGTCTGAACGTGCCCCATACACCGCGGCTTTATTATGACAAAAACATCCTGAAATAGTAGTTCGACCGATCCAAGCCTGGTCAAAAGCACTTTACGAGGGTTATTTAAAAGTCATGAAAGTCTTGGTTAAGGGCTGTACGCGAATGTCACACTGTTCTCAGTGAACGACTCGCTCGTATCCTGTTTTGAATAACCACCGCTTCTCGCCTCATGTTTCACATAAACGATAAATCAACGCGATGATAATGCGAGCTGCTTTGCTTCAATATTAAATGAACGAACTCAATAGATATAGTTGATGTGTAAGACATCGAATTTTGCTTCCTATAGAGTTATTCAATAAATTACTTTGTACGATGTTTTTATACGCTCTATAATATGCTTTATTAAATTGCTATAATATGAAATGCCGTTTATTTCAAATTTGAATTTTACGAAACAATACCAACTTGTTAAATTTTATCCGATTGTTATTTGCGTTTCTGGGAAACCAAGTTCAACTCTAAGCATCATCAACTCTAACGTTTGACAATTTCTCAATTTTGTTGTCTGAATATAGAGTTAGTGTTCAAATGCTCAAAAAATAAGTGAATTACGTCCAGAAGTTTATTTATCAAGATATAAATCCCGAAGTTTATTATTCTATCAAAAGATCGTCGACGGTACGTATCTCAACACGTTTCTTTATGCTACATACCATAATACCTCGCGTTATGATAAATATAAAAGGGTCGGAGATATTATCCGCAGTTCATGTGACTCGCATGAAGAACGATACTCGGCGAGAGTTGGGAAACACACTAGGAACTAAAAAGAATCCGGTGGATCGATGAAATTAGCATGATCTGTGAAGAGGGTGGCCAATCATCGAAAAGGGTGTCGGATAGAGACTTCATATTATTTTCGCTATTATTCTAAACGGTTCGATAACAATGATAACTCCAAAATAAAATGGATTATTTTGAAACAATATGTTGGTACTTTTCAAGTATATAAACTGTAATTATGAAAAATAACAAAAAGAAATGAAAGAAATTTTTATAATATTTAGATTGAATTCAATTTTCACATTTGTATATCCGGAATACGTAAAATAAACAGCTCGAATATTATCTTTTTAAAATCTTTTTAGTTCTTATTTAAAAATTAATCGATATTATTGTCTTAAAAGATTTATATGATTAGCTTAAAATCTTAATTAAACCTCGATTCCATTAAATTTAAAAATAAAAATGAGAAGAGATGTGTTGTTTACTTATCAAGACAAATGTATTTAATGTTGTATTTCTTAATTTTAATGATAAAAACAAAATTTCGGGAAAATTCTATTAATATTTAGAAACTTAATCGTTCAACACCAATAAAACGTTCAATTAATTTAAATAGACAATTAATTATAGCCAATTACCAATCAGATTCAGTAAGCAACAAAATTTACAAATACGCAAGAAACAAACTTAACTAGATAGATAATTCTAAGACTTTTGTGGATAAAATGCTTTCATTTGTTTAATTTGTTTAATTTATTTTAAAAATATATTAACGATAATTGTATTGATACGTAAGTACAAAGAATTCTGTGACAAATTGCGTTTCTAATTTCTTTGATAAGTCAAATACACAAATATGAGTACGTAGACTTTCGTGACTAGCTGTAGTATTCCTTTAAGTAAAAAAGTTTCATAGCCTCTTGACGTGAAATAATACTCAGAACTTGTACCAGAAAATATCAACCGTTGAACCCTACTGCCACTAAATGCATTACCAAAGCCGCAATCCATGATGGCTCCACACTCATAAAAATATACTAAACGTTGATAAAACGTAAAACTCTTTTCTTCACGATCAACCAATGAAAATGTGTCACCAATTTCAATCTTTGGCAAGTGGTTTGTCATAAAGCTTACATAAAAAGCATTGTGGGATCGATTTCTAGTATGGTTACGATTGTCACGATATAATGACGAGGGTGACACAGGGCGCAAATGTGTTGGAATGGAATAAAGAGAAGGATATTCGCGGTGAATAAAAAAAAGGAGAAAAACGGCCAAACACAGCCAGGACACTCGATGTCACAGCGGGATTGTCGTTTGACTGGCACCCGTTCTTTAGAACGTCAGCTTTGTCGCAGGGAGAACCTTCTTTACCGCAACGACTTTTCATTGTGTCGGGCTTGTGACGTCGAGGAGTCACTCGGCTTGGACGCTTTTGTGCGTTTCATGACATCGCGTTAAGACGAAAGCCGGAAGAAACCCCGTTTGTTTGACCTGACACTGGAAAATTGGAAATACTGGGTTTGGTACTTTATAAGTTGCCTAAGAGAACTGTTATAGATTATTGTGGAGCATGGAGGTTGTATATTGCTTTATTTTGGTTTATGTGGTTGATTTTATTCGTTTTTGATACTTCCTAACACGTTCATTCCGCATGAATCTAGTTAGCGCGTATATTTATACTATATATATCGAATGACGAATATAAACTGGAAAATCACGAAATGTAACGAAAAAATTGTATAACGATGCACATTGTATCCTATTATATTCTAAATTAGAGTACCGAATTAGAGTAATATTAAACTTTGATAATATTGTTAACATTTCAAATATAATACTATTGGGTTGGCAACTAAGTGCTTGCGCAGTCACGTACACCCAATAAACGAAGTGTACTATGTATACTAAACATAAATAATACTAAATATATAAATACTAAATTTAATATGCACACAAAATCATGAAACTGATATATCTATACATATACATATTTTTTTAATCTCAAACAAACTTCGTTATATAACTTTAATTTTCTCTACAATATTTCTAATTTAAAAACATCATCAAAATATTTTAAATTTGAACATTTGTGGTATTACACAATGTTGATACTTGATACTATTCTTGATATTCCAAATACAATGTTTTTTAAACTGTAGTATACAAGACAGTAAGCACTATTCTCATATAATCTCTAGACTGCGAATATTCATCCAAACTTCATTATTTATAAAGATAATTAGAAAAAAGGAATGTAGATAGAGAATTGTTTTACGTGCTAAGTATTATAACGAGTACTGTGTCTGTGGAGATTTTATATATTTTTGCATATTAAGTGCAATTCTATACATATCATATCTTCACATTTCTCACAGATACATAAAAATCCGCAGTCTAATAGTCTCAAACAAATTGTATCAACTGCAACCTCTTCTAAAATATTTCCAATCTAAAATCACTAACGAAAGCATAAAGCTCTTTAAAATTACAATCTTTAAAATTACATCATGTGTAATCTTTATACAAAAGTCAATTTTGATGATGTTGATAAGATTAAAAGGAGAAGAGTCGAAGTCCAGAATCGAAGTCAGAATGTCAGAGGACATCGAAGACAAGTCGAGGGAGAATATCAGCGATGTCTGTTTCGTGTTTGGGACGTGTTCGTGATAGCGGTGTGTCCGCGTGTGCACTGAGGGGGATGACAGTACTCCGCTCATGGGTCCGAGATGTCAGCTCGCTTCAACGCTATGGAACCCTGACACCGGGTCTAACAAACCTTGGGGAACGAAAATCTCCCATGGCCAATCACAGAACTTTGCGCGTAATCCTTGGACACGCGATTTCTCCTCTTCTCCTGTATACTATATACTGTATACAATCTTTCTTGTGACGAAACGAAAAAGTCTTTAGTTTAAGGTAACTCTGAGCAGATTTAAATATCTTATATTTCGATTTAAATGTATGTGTTTTCAATAGAGTAGGATATGAAATTAGGGGTGTAAACTATGAAGCATATTGAAGAAATGTATTTACAGATATTTAAAGATCTGTATGTCATTTTTACGTATTGTTATTTATAACAAGAGTACGGATTTTTATGTATTTATGGAAAATTTGGAGATGTAAAAGTGCACAGAATATGCAAAAATATATAAAATATCCAAAATATAATACCCTTTATAATATTTAATAGATAAAACAATTTTTTATCCAAGTACCATTTTTTTAATTATATTCATAAATATATAAATTTACAATTTACATATTGTATGTCCGCAATCTATTTATACCTATGTAGACATTTTAGTCGATATATATTAAAAATAGTTGGAATAAAATTATGGATATTGAAAAAATATGTCTATGTAAAGATATTTGCTTACATAAGCTTGTACTTAATACTTAATATTTAATATTCATATATTGTGTTGAACATGAAATTATTAATTTATTATGTTAAACATCACACGTTTCTTGTATATTTAGTGTGCGTAAACACTCACGGCTTAATAATAAATATTTAATTGTTAAAAATGGAGGACCAAAATGTTCTATATGAGACCACAAGAACTTTACGTTAACGTTATCGCACGAATAGCTGGCGACGCATGGAAGAAAATACACGTCTGGAAAATGAATTGCGAAACTATCGGCAGCAGAAGAACGTACCGCTTTAGTTCGTGGGAATTCTTTTACGACTTGGCTGGGATTTATACGAGCTGTAAGTGACAGAACCGACGAAAGCAGCTCACGTCGGCCAGAGGATAAATAAAAGATACGACAACCAAGGGGAATGGGGGCGCTCTGGATATTCTTCGATACGTACATACATCAATCATTAATGCCGAATGTCGTTTTCGAAATTATGATCGCGTTTATTTGGTGAGACGAAAAAACAATTTTTTAAAAATGTGTTTTAATCGTATCAACTGCGCATATACGTGGCTAACGGGAACGATAACGAGTATACTGAAAATGTTGTGAGGGTTAGATTTTGTTATGTACAATATTTGACGAAATTATAAGATACTTTACGTGTCAGCATATTTCGTATATATATACAAAAGAAGAAAATGTAACACATTATATAGATACCTTATATGTATATAATTCTGTAAATCGTATACTTTTCTAGCTGCAACAGCACGATTCAGCCGACTTCATTCTTAACTAACATTTCGTCGACCCATTACTTCTTTTCCTTTTAAATGAATACATTAATATTATGAGTAGGATAGACTTTTTAGACTATGAGTCAGATATAGAGTGCCCAGTGTTGTTTCAAAATTTAGACAATAAAATTTTAAATGATATTATTATTTACTTTAAACAACACAATTTAAGTTAAATTTATTAGGAATTGGATATTTTTATAAAATATATCTTTACAATATTTTTATAAACTGGAACACTCGCAAGATAAATTAATTATAAAAAATTTTTTTATCAATGAAGTCTACTTACAAACTATTTAAAAAATATTATATGGAACAAAAGTCTTATAAATGTCTAACAAAAGTTCTGATAAATATTTACAAAAATAAATCTCTGTTTCTCTTCTCTCTTAACTCTTCGCGATAATTGCTGAAAAAGATATATTAAAACAAAAATATAACTATACTACAAAATAATATGATAATTAAACAACTTATGATTAGTAATTAAAAATATTTACAAGTTGTAAAAACCATATAAATTACTATAATGCAATGCTGTTCATAAAAGTTTCAATCGATATTATGCAATTCCACTAATATCAAACAATTATCCTACATATAAACAAATAATTCATAAGAAATATTCGCAATAAATAGAACTCATAGTAAAATACAAGTCAATGCAATCTACTTTCGCTAACAATTATTTAATATTTCTAATATGTTTAGAAAACATTCGCGGTATCTGACACCTTAGAATTACATATCCTATACTCTATATTTTGTAATAGTATGTCCAAAATACTTATAAAACGAAAACTAATACGGAGAAATAAATTAGATAATAAATATATTATAGCTGATCTCTTATATCACAAAAAATATAAAACCTAATCCAAACCTAACTCATATACTTCAATACTTTTTCGAATTACAAGGCTAGATGTTAGGTACAATTATTATTTATAAAACACAAAATAAACTTCATATAACAAATCATTTGTAGATAATTTAAAATGACATATCCTGAGTGATTCCAAGATTCTAAAATGATCATTTCGTATAAAATTTATGCAAAATTAACCACATTTCAAATATTTTTAAACGAACAATATGTATTTGCAATATGATTAATTTTAAATAAATTTTACGTGAAATGATTAATGTAGTAATTTATATCGAATAGTAATTTATATATAGTGATAATAATTTCCTAATATTGCATTTCTCTCTCTCCCTCAGTCTTGTCCTTTACATTTTGTAAAATTTCATATATAGTAGTCAATGAGAGACACAGAACAGTACCCTTGTGTTTATGTTTTCCGTGTCCTTCATATATTAAATTTGATGAAATTAAGAAAGAAATATGTTTTAAATTAACCATTTTCAGACACAAGTACCTTATAGGACATAAGAAGCGTATTTGGATATAAAAAAAATATATGGTATCATCTAAAAAAATAACGGAAACCTATGATATATACCTATTTCTTCAAACCAAACGTTTCATTTAACAAAGTTACAGAGGCAGCCTCTGTATCCGTCAGCTTAAACACAGTCTAAAAGAATTGAGATGTTAATGTTTTGCCTTTCTCGAAAAAGATTAGAAAGGAATAAGCAATGTAAGAATTTATTTTGTGCAAAATAAGCCAGTTACACTACTTTTACTTTACGAAACAAGATTCGCAAACCAAAGCCGCTCAAACACCTTTGAGCAGAAATTCCTATCTTTCGCGCCAAAGTTCTCTTTAATTATTTAGGTAAGAATCACGTCGTATCGTTCGCAATGTCTTAACGGTCCTTAAATTTAGGGTTTTTTACATACACACTAATATATATATATAGTGAATACGACTTGCTTATGTCAACGTAAGGTCTAATATTAACACCCAAAACTCAATCGCCAGTTCGACCTCTCCCGTCGTATCTCACGAAGGTCTCACGAAATTCCGCTTAATTCCAACGAAGACTCAGAAATTATAGCAGGCTCCAGGTCTCTCGTACTACACGTCGATCGACGGAAGTAGCATCGCGCGTGTAGGCGACCGCGTGCACGTGTTTCGCGCCGCAGACGCGCGAGTGCGTACTTAGGTTGGCAGAAGCCAAAGTCCCCTTGGAGTGACGCGAGACGGATATAATTGAAGCCGGAGGTAATTAACTCCCTCGTGGAGCACAAGCCGCTCACCGCATCGTTTTAATTACCGCTCTCATCGCATTTCATCGGGCAGAAGCGCACCCCCCGAACTCCTCTCATCTTTCTCTATCTCGATGGTTTAACTCGGTTGAGCCGGTATGTTTCGTGTTTATAATAAATCCGATGCCTCTCCAACCAATGCGCAATCTATTAAAGGCGTCCCTCGAAACTGATATTGTACGGATAAACGTGATTCAAAATAAACGAGTGATGAAAGTTTCTTTTCTGAGTTCCTCTATGTGCATGTCCCATGGCTCATGATGTGTAGCTCGTTTTGTAGGGTTTCTCTGAAGGAAATCTCAATTACATAATATGTCCATAATTAGATCTTACAAGGGCTCATAATATGAATCTATAATACGAATATAATATATGGGAAATCTATACAAGACAGTATTTAAGATTTTAGATTTACAATTTTTGGATTTGTGAAACAAGTGGTATGATAAAAATTGTATTTATTACATGTTCTTGTAATGAATGTGAAATAACAGTTATGAAGAAAATATATCACAATATAACTTTAAAAATATTTTAAAAATAAGTCTACATTGTATATAAAAATTTCTAATATTTTCATTCTTTAAATATTATATTAACCATTTTAAATATTTCGTTTCATATCATAAATTAAAACGTAAGTTATAGAAATGTTCAATCAGTAAATATTCAGATTTAAAAATCTCAATTAATTTCATTATAATATTGTGATTATAATGGATTATAATACAAAATTATAATATTGTATAATATGAAACAGAATAAATAGTTTTTTGTCTTTATTTATATTAAACAGTAAGTAGTACTGATCATTTCGTATAAAATTTATGCAAAATTAACCACATTTCAAATATCTTTAAACGAACAATATATATTTGCAATATGATTAATTTTGAATAAATTTTACGTGAAATGATTAATGTAGTAATTTATATTGAATATATACAGGGATAATAAGTTAAGTACCCATTCTGTGAATGGTTGATAATAATAATTAATTTTCTACTAGTTAAAAGTTATTCACTTTCCAAGCATACGTGCTTTAAATTACCCTTGTATTAACATAAGTATATACTTAAAAATACGTTGAATGTTAATAAAAATATAAATTATAATGATTGTAAGTAAGACGTAAATTATAGTTACAATTAATTATAATTAATTTCTCTTATTCTATTTCTAATTTTAGGTGTCATCTATAAATAGGGTACTGAGAAATTTAGCAGCACAGAAGGAGCAACGGCAACAACAGCAACAGCAGCAGCAAGGGGTGGCTGCTGTTGGTGTTGGAGTTGGTGCTGGTAGCCCAGCTGAGAGCGTTTACGACAAATTGAGGCTACTGAATGGGCAAACCACAGGCTGGCCAAGGCCCAATCCATGGTAACTTATTCTTCCCTTTATCATTGTACCATTTTTCTCTATAAAACCATTATGAAACTATGTATAGTAATTTATGAGAACTGAAAAAGTTGCAAAGAAAGATAGCTTTTTTAATTTGCCAATTTTCATGTAGAAATATAAAAAATTTGATAAGAGATTTTTTATTAAATTTTAAACGGTATATGAAATACAAAGTACGAAATACAAAGTACAAAGTATGAAATACAAAATAAATAAAAAGTTGAAGTACGTAATTATA
The DNA here is from genome assembly GCA_029958995.1 of Bombus sonorus. Taxonomy (NCBI): domain Eukaryota; kingdom Metazoa; phylum Arthropoda; class Insecta; order Hymenoptera; family Apidae; genus Bombus; species Bombus sonorus. The sequence continues at coordinate 2,738,189 of JARWAU010000008.1, read as the reverse complement.
AAACAGACTAAACAATTAAAATCGCTTGATAATGCAATTACAAACGATGACACGATAATTATATTACTTTCATGTATTCATTCTCTGAAGATGAAATAATATAATAAAAAGTAATAGTAGATAAAATAACTGTCAAGATTTGTCAAGAAGAAATGTCAAGATTTTTAAAAGAATAATTTTCTCATAGAAGTAATTTTACGTATAAGTACCCTTTTTTAAATACCACGATAATAGAAATTGATATAAATTTTTATCTTTAAATGTAAGATTTTATATCCTTTCTTGTATCTTTACGAATATGTGTAGAGATAGACATAAGAACTTTTCCGATATAATGTATATTAACTCAACCAGTAAAGCAACAGAAATTATATTATATAAGAACTACTACTTAATTACTTACATCATACTTTAAATCTCATTTAGAATTTCTTTAATAACACAATCCTTATCTATGTATCAATAACATGATCTTTGATAGTTTTCAGTGGAATATTATTCTGTTTACTAAAAATTGTTGGTAGTTTTCGATTCAATATTATTCCACTATTTAAAATTTTTCCTTTTTGCAAAATTTGTTTGATTGTAAAAAGTTTCGTAATCTTTATAGTTTTACATTGAAAGTTATCAAAATTAGAAAATTGCCCTAAAGAAATGAGAGATAATTCAGTTGAAAAAGCGCAAAGGCCATAATCCTTCTATTTTAAAATTTTATTTCACATTAGGTATCCATCTGGTGCTGGCAGTCCGTTTCCATCCCTGCAGCCCAGCTTGAGTCCAAGTCATTGTACAGCCTTGCCGCCGGATCCTGCGGATATTCTGCATGCAAAGAAAGGTAAGTGAAATTAATACTAATAAATACTTTATTTAAATTAAGATATTTACACTTTTCGCTACATTTCACCGACTGTCTTCCAGTCTTTATTTTTATCAATATTCTATTTGAAAAATATAGTCAGCGATATTGTGGTAATATAGAATGCGTGTCAGAAGTTGATGTGTTCAAAAACATACATAATTAACATGAAATATATACTAATGTACAATATAGAATGACGTCCTATTAAATTAAAGATTAACAAGGTATTATTAAAAAATCGAAGTCTTACGGAACTTGACCTTAACATTTTTCTATTACGTTAAATCTTCCTGATTACTCTAATCAAATATAATTAACATTATAATCAAATAATCATTTAACAGGGGCCATGAATAGTTCTGTCACAGAAACTATATGTATTCTTTACTTAACACTGATTATCAATATGTAAAACCAATAATAACTATACGTAATAAATAGTGTTAGGACTGCTCAACACTTCAATTTCTAAGATTAAAGATTTATGTTTAAGGTAATGAACTATTAAATATAATAAGCGGTTAAAAACAGACAATTAAAAACGATCAATATCTAATAACAAATGAAAACGTTATTTCTGCATTCCACACTACATCAAATATATAAACTATTATTTATTTATCGTGTAATGCATATGCTGCGTCTTCTTATACACTTTTTAGAAAACTAAAGTTTCTTCTTTTAAATATAGATATTATATCGATCATTTGATATAAATCATATCTTTAAAATATCTAAATAGAAACTTATTTTGTATAATTAATTTTCAATCAAGTATTTTATTCTACATGATTATTACATTTATTAAAATTTTTTAGCACTTAGGACCGTCTAAATATCTGAGAAATCGGCAATAACATCAAAAATAATACATAAATTGACGAAACTGATTTTAATGATTTTAATGCATTATATTATATAAATTATATCTAATTTAAATGCAGAATCTGCTGATTCCATAGGAAAATACTGGTAGATGCTACTTCCAATCATCAATTTCTCATTAATTTATAAATTTGGATAAAATTCGTATACCGATGTTATAAATCGATTGAAGTGCCACGATAGTTATAAATTGACTGAACATGTTTATAAAAATTCATATTTTGATGAACATAACTGAATAAATGAGATCTAAATAGAATATTTTATCTTTGTATATTTTATGTACATACGTACATATGCATCTTATGTATATATATTATTGTATCTTTAAAATTATAGCAAACGCATAAATATCTATACAGTCTATGTGCAATCAATAGTTCAGCCATGTATCAACTGTCTTAAAGTCTAGAAAAGAAAAGTATTAAAATTAACAAACAACCCTAAAATCAAACCCAAAATCAAAAATATATATAAACTAAGCCAATGTCAAACAAAATTTCTAAAGTAATCCAAGCTTTCCAGTATACACTCTTCTAAAAGTACGCCCTTTTAAAAAGAAACATTGAAATTAATAAACAATCCTAAACCCAAAACTCCAAAAAGGTACAAACTAGCCCAACATCAAACAGAATTTCTAGAACAATCCATACTTGCCAGTACACCTCCACTCTTACATCCGCCACAAACCTATCAAAAATCTTTAAACATTCATACACACGCATACACACACTAAAATACAATACACCTTCACACATATGTAAAAGTGGCCAGCGGTGAGAAATCCAGACAAGCGAGGGGTACACACGAGGGAGTGGTTTCGAGAATAGGGGGAAGAGGCGGCGCGTTTTAATTAATTAATCTGCTGGCTGAAACGATACTAATATCAATGTAATTCCGTCGGCGGGCCCCGCGGTTTGCCGCATGCGTGTGCAGCGCTTTTCCGGTAATAATTGTTACGTTTAAGCGAAACGAGAAGGACACAGACGAAGGGGTACACGGGGGTTGGATGGGGTGGAAAGCGTGTTTGCAGTCGACCGTCCAACCCACACGAAATTGTAACTCAACCGACGGAATATTCTCTCTTTCTCTCTCATGCACTCGTTGAACTAACCCCTCTTCATCCCCCTTGTTTGCCTCTCTTTCATGGTACATGAGCGTGCACGCGTATCCCTTTGGCGGCATATCAAACGTGCGATTTCTTTTGGCCGATCGTTTTCCAACGCCAGGGTGGCGAACGGTGTCACAAGCAGCAAAAAACCAACGTATGGGTAAGTTTGATTCATACGTGAGGCTGTTTTTAAAGTATTTATGGTGAGTCGATGAAATATCACACTACGGAAAGTTATGTTGTAAGGAAAGTTACTTTTATATCTCGCATTGTTTATTGCAATTGGCAGAGCATCGCATACAGCGGTTCGCAAAAGTATTCATACACTTACCATAGATAAACACTTCTGCGTATAATTGCATATATTATGTAATACATTTTGAAATTTCATTAACACTATAGTGAGAAGCGATTGCCATGATTACATATTGGCAAAATTTGGACACGATCTGAAAATATATGGAAGTTGCAAGATATTTATTGCAACCTCGTATTTAGTAAAAATTATTATACAATATGAATAGTTACCTTAAACGTATAATAAGTGTTAAAAACGACCCCATTGAATATTAAGACTTAGTAGCATTGCAGATTCCTTTCCAATGCCATAATATCCGTCCACTTAATTGACTTTGATAATTTTCTGTATTTGTTCTCTATTTGATAGTAATATCTGTTAGGTTCTTTAAACATATGTTCAAATAGAACTCCAAAAATGATATATGTTACACGTTCTTCAAATTTTATCACAATTTTTATTCCAATTTCCTTCAAAAGGTGCCAATGTAATTGGTCCATCAGTTGTTTTCTACATATTAAGATCTATCCCAATATTATTATTGTCACCTTCTAAATCAGTAAATTGCGAAAATCTGAATGAAAATCTTCGAAAAGATATATCACTATCATGGCTATCATCGTTATAGTTATTTATTAATATTATCATTACGCGATCATAACTAAGAAATATTACTAAGTAATATGAAGTAGTATTTGTTTATGATTTGTTGATGATGATGATTGATCTATATTTATTTATTACTCATAAGGGACATGCAGCAACTTCAAAATTCAGAAAAATTTTAAACCAAGCACAGATATAGTTCAAGAAAACTAAGAACGAAACCATTTCTTATTCCGACAAACAAGCAATTCATAAAGGCAATACCATCCTTCAAAACATTCAAAATTTTCAAAATGTTTTGTATAACGCAGACAGTCATAAAGAAGTCGAATTCTACATACCTATATCACTTCTCAGAGAAATTACAAAATTATACATACATATCGGTATAATCATTATTAATAAATTTCTGAAATGAAATTAAAAGAATTAAAACATTTACAAAATTACAAAACCTTTAATTCAAGGAGGTAGCAGTTTAGATGTAATTTTAATTAATTAATTTTAATAAATAAACAATATATATTTACATAGGTATTAGTAGCTCTTTACATAGAAGAGATTTACAAGATATTAATATAATATTAATTTTATTATTTTCATGATTTCATGTAACACGTATATATAATTTATTTAATATTGTATTTTAAATATTGTAATTTGCTTTTTGTTAATGAAAGGAGGAGTGAATACAATCGTGTTACATTTTAACAATATGTATCTTAATGCGTCGAAGGAATAGAACTAAGGTTTTTACTACGATATTTTATATTTTGTTATTGTTAAATGGTATATACAGATTTTTGTTACTAACTATGTAACATATTCATAAAAGATTTCTACGAGTGTACAAATACTTTCATGTGCAACTGTACATACAATTCTTCACCATTCACCATCATCGCAAACTCCTCGTCCGAAATCGTCCTCTTCGCAAAGCGTTGTTAATCGAGCCCTTCGATTCTACACAGGACGCGTTATTATTTTGTATTCCAGCAGGATAGAAGGGATACAATCAAATATGGTAACTGTTGCGAGCACTCAACCACACGCGGACCCCGGGGGCCGGATTATCTCCACGTAGCTGCGGGCTTGCCGTCGTTTATAGGATAACTTGTGCCAGGAGGGTTGTTTCTCTCTCCTTTCTCTTTCAACTTACGCCTCTATTTTCCTATCTGCATCCGTCTGTTTGAGATTCTATCGGTTCGTCCTCGTCCTTCGAGGTTTTCTCTTCTCTGTTTTTGCATACTGTTTCGACAACGACTGATTCCAAGAGGCGGAAATCGCCTCGGGCCAAACAGAAACGACAACTGGCACCCCGTGCCGCAAGAGCAAAGCGAAAGCACATTATGCTGCAATCATAGCGCCGATCCTTTAACATCAGTTCCTCGCTGCTTCTGGAAACTGTCGAATCTTCAAACGTTTCAATCTTAGACAAGAAAATTGTACAGAATCGATAATATCTTGATGAGAATTTTTACATAATATGTATATATAAGTATTTTAAAAAATATTTCTTTTCATTATTTAAGATATCCTTTGTAATTAAAGTAGATAATTTCAATAGGATAAAATACGATATATTAGAATCTAAGAAATAGAGAAAACTTAACTATCATGGAGGTAAAAGAATACAAGTAACTGTATATAGGAATTTCCTATTATGTAACTGCTAGTCTAAATTCTAATATTATTTTTTTTAATTTTTTCCATTATGTTCAAATTTATATAATTATAACAACTTTGTTATTAGCATTTTCCAAAACGCTACTACAAAATTTCTTTTTAAATTATTACATACTTAATGCATATATTTACAAGGATTTTTTTCAAATACATCATGTTAAAACACTATTGTTCAGTTATATAAAACAGTATCAAAATCAGAAGATTAAAAGAAATGTACTTATCATATCTTCCTCCAGTGGTTTTCACACAAGTCATATGTTTCTTGCATATTTAATACATATGAATATCCAGAGTCTATTTATAAACGAGACTGTGTACGTATGTATATCTACCATCGATCATCGTATCATCATCCGAGAAAATCGTGATCGATCTACGAAATCAGTTTTTCCAATTGAAATGAGAACGCGGCCGCGATCGCGTGAGCGACATGTCAGAGATATTGAAATTCTGGTATGGCATTCAGAACTCGTGTTCTCTTTCCTTCTCTCTTTCGTTCTATTTCTTCTTTTTCATTCCCCTCCCGTTCGCCTCGTAGTACGGGACCCGAGAGGTGAAAAAACAATGCCTATACGACCCGAACCCCTTTCGTTTCGATCGAGCACGGAGTCTCTTTGCACCCTTGTCTCCTTTCTTTCTTGGCCTCTCTTGTTCATCGTTTCTGGCGTCGCCGTCGTCCTCTCTTTTTCTCTTCTCTCCAGTTTTATTCTGGCTTCCTCTCCTTTCTCGCCACCCGCTCTCATAGAATTCTTCTGCATGCCGCTACTGCTGCCGCGTCTCGTCTCGTCTCGTCTCGTCCCGTACCGTGTCTCGTGTCTCGTGCAACGGCACAATGCAACTCGGGGATGCATTGTGAATCAGCCTCAGCAGACACCCCGCCAATACCGACGCCAACGTTGTCGAGATGGCGAACCTTCACAGACGTGATGGATGGTTGCGAAGAAGACACCAACTGTGTCGTAATATAGTCGTTTAGTTTGGCATTTAATAGAGAAATTGTTGAATTTTTCGGACGTTTAGAATGCAAGTTCATATTTTGGTAAGATTAGATTTTAAAATGTGAATTGATATTTTAGTGGATATCGTAACCCACATGGATATCGTTACGTATCATAGCGTATCATTGAATGTTTCAGCATCATTGAATTGACAAATTCAGAATTTTTTCAGCATCTAAATTAATATGTTGGCGAACAGTGTAATTTGTTGTTGTTATCGCTGAATATTAAAATATAGAGCTTCTTTAGAGACCATAGAAAAATCTAGGTTACTCTCATTAAAACCACCTTCACAAACCACTCCATACAAACATTAACAACTTCAAACAATCTTTCGTACAAATACACCAAAACCTAAATTACCAAAAATGAAAATGCAATTATGGTATCTACCACTAACGTTTCCTTTCCATCGAATTCTTCAAAATATAACCTCGTTTGTATTTTTTCATACTTAACCAATCAGAGCCAACATGCTCACTATTGCTCATACAATCTGCAACCATCAATAATTCAAAACATCCGTCTCATTTTATCTACAACTAGACTACAGATTTCTATGCACTTATTTATGAGAAACTTTAATATCCAAAAGAGTAAGACAACCTTCTACCTAGATTCCACGTTTTGAATCATCTTCATAAAGATATAAATTTGCATAAACATTCGCGGTCTACTGCCAACATTCTTTCTTCTACATACTCCTAATCCCCAGTGATTCGTTCCATCGTCAGAAACCATCATGATTCTCACCGGTGAGAGGTAAGTACTCAGAGTTCTCCATGGTTGATCTCTGGTTGAGATACAGAGGTAAAACAATATAATGGCCGTCCTGGTACGCTAGCAAACCCAGGGTGTACTGAGAGCATTATCGTCGACCTCTTTATCTGTTGCACCCGATCTCCCTTTATCTTTTCTTCTTTTCTCTATTCTCTCTCTCTCTCTCTCTTTCTCTCTCTCTCTCTCTCTCTCTCTTTACTCATACGCGTTTTGTCGTCTCTGCGTTTCTACTGCTTCTACTTCGTCTTCTGGAGCCCCATGTCCCAGTAGGTAGGCACGTTGCAACGATGCGAAACCTTTTATCGTCGAGCAGGACAATGCACAGTCTCTCTCTCTCTCTCTCTCTCTCTCTTCCCTCTCTCTCACTCTCAAACACACACACATACACACGCACTATCTATCTATCTATCTATCTATCTTCCTTTTTCTCTGTCTATCTCTGTCTTTTGTTGTAGGTTTGGTTTGTCGTCGAGTAAGCATCGTACTCGTTGTCGTTGTTCTCGCCACTACCGTGGATCCTCGTGGAAACGCGCGATCCGCGTATTAATGGTTCTCCGATAGCTTTTGTATACACGTCTCTCCCTCCCCCTGTTTTCTGTGATGGTGGATCCTTTCGCTGAAACGAAGAAAAGGAAAAGTTTTTCAAGAGAAATTCAGAGGGTTCAGCGCAGATTCTTTTTTTCTTCCTTTTTTATTGTTCTTCTTCATTATTCTGGCTTTTTCACGTTTCGTTTTGTTTTTTGACCTTTATTGTTAATGGAAAGAATTCTGTGAAATTGTTTGATGAGACGACGCGTGATTGCAACTGACTGATGGCAGAGGAAATTGCTTTCTTTGATTTTAATTTACAGAACAATTGAAGGTCACAGGAAAACGACATGAGTTTCACAAGATTCAGATTTTTTATTTTTATTAAAAACAGGTATAATTGCTAAATATTACTAAATCCTGAAAGTTGCTAAAAATATGCATATACTTTTGGCAAAATTAATGTTGACTTACACAGGTAGGAACATCAACACCCTTATCAATTGAAAATTAGGAAAAAAAATATGATTTTTTATTCTAATGCCGTTTTATGAATAAAAAGGAATATTTTAATGTAAAATAGCTGAAAGCTGAAGTATGTTATTGAATTAAATTTGAAATGGATAGATGTGAATTGGGCATGGAGGTCTTTGTTTAAAGTGACAAATTACAATAAAGTGACTATTGAAATTATTTGTCCTTAGCTATTAACAATAGCCAGTGAAAACACATATTTGAAAAAATTAAAAATGAAAATGATTGAGCTTATATTCTAAAAATATATACTTAAAGGAGTTTAAAAATCATATCATATTTATATAATCATCATTATCATATTGTAATTAGAGAACTTTCTATAAATTTCGCAAATCTATATTATACTATATTCTTTTATTTCATATTCCAGTTTTATTAAGTTTACTAACAAAAATAAGTACGCCTTATCTAAACAAACTTGTTATCTAAACAAAATGTCTACTATATAATAACCATATAATAACTATAATACAATTAAGTAGAAGATCGTATTATCTAGATACTAAATATTGTAAAAAGTGCTGTATTTTGGATGTTTTATCTGCATATATCTGCATATTATGAGCTTTCTATACACGTGTACATTTTTTAATTTTTCATAAATGCATAAATGTCCGCTATTTAATAATAATAAATACCTAATTCAATACTACCAATCATCACTACATAAATTGCTACTACCAATTAATTACTAATTAATTGCTACTATTGTACGTGTTATTAAACTTATGAAATATTTTTCATATTTGCAAAAAAAGAGCATATATTAAACTACTAACTATCATGAAATGTAAATACGATGTTAAAAAACACGATGATGTTCATTTTACGATTTTATCGAATAATGGACGCACATCCTTTTCAATTGTCACCTTTTTATCTTTTTTACGCTGAAACGCCCTCCAACAATATCGAACAAAACCGTGTATATTCTACACTGTATAATCCTGCTTGACGCGATTGTATATTAAGATTCAATCCAATTCCTCATTTTCTCCACATCCTCGACAGTTGGTGAACGTCGCTTAAGAACCACTTGGCAGTGCCCTCTCGGCGACTCACTCGAAACGTCGCTCGCGGAATCATTATTCGACGCAACAGCAAGTCGAAAGTTTCCATAGCTGTCGCGTTTCCACGAGCATGAAATTCGATAGAGTAAGATTTTCCACTCTCAGTCTCTGATTACTACCCTCTATCGCTCGCGTGTGTGCTCCGTTTAAGGTCACGAGCTCATTCGCCGGCCTTCTGCTGGACGTTCTACTTTAGTAGTTGTAGAATCATGTCGACACACGTAAGTACGGTGACTCACAAATGTATTTGAACATTCATAGAAACTTTTTAATAATATATTATGTGTTTTACACGAAACATTTTGAAACTCCATTAGCACTGTTATGAAGCTTGACTATTATAATTATATTGGTAAAATTTGAAACAAATTTAAGAATATGTCGCAGACACCATAAAAGTATTTAAGCAGTCATTATATTCATAAACATTAATTTGCAGTGGGACCATATTTAACCCTTATTATCTGGTCAAGATGGTTATTCATGCTGTATACTAGAAACTTTCTAAAACATATTTACAAATATAAATTGGTAACTTTCAACGAAGAACTAAATATCTATTATAGCAAAAGCATTTTTCCAAGAATCAAATATCAGTCATTCCATTTCTTACAACTACATAATAAAGGTGGCGTAACTCGGTAAGAGTACATATACACTCATTTAAGATTAAAAATATAACATCAATCGACAGCGTAAATTTTTAGACACGCAAAATACGACTGATTATTACGTTTTCCTCCATGGATTTTAATTGCCATATAAATTACAACGATTGTTTTCTTTAAAGCTGTGCCTCTTACTTTTTTCACCAATGAAATGAACATATGAAAACACGGTCATTTTGTACAAAACTCACTCAAATAATACAAATAGCTGCTCTAATGATTCACCTATATTAAATAAAGTAAATCCAAATACGTAAAAAGAACAGATCCTATTTATTATAGGGAAAGCACTGTTCCAAGAGTCAACTATCAGCCATTCCACTCCTTACATCCGCATAATCAAGGTGTCGCGGTTCGATGTGCTCACGTATACGCTCGGTGCTCGAGCGTTGCGGTGCAGAGGAGTCGCGATCACGGAACAGCCGTCTTTTTATCGTTCGCTCGGCGGCGTAGATATTCATCGCTGTCGTTCGTTGATCGCCGCGGACCGGAATAAAATGGAAAACAAAGGAGCGTGCTCGCCAGGATAACGTGATGGCGGCAGCGGCCGTGGAACGCGAGGGTGGGTAACATCGTCGTGGACGGTAACCGGAGCCATGACGGGAGGTCAGTCTTCCAAGATTGACGAACACGATAAATCGAGCGCTGCTGACACCGGTTTGAATGACTCGACGCGACAACCCACTGACCTGCGAATCCAATGCATAGAGTTTCTCTGTCGACACGTTGCCGACGAGAACGCGGCCAAGAACGTGATGTGGAGAACACCTTGTAAATATGTCTGTTTTATATGCTGGAACGGAGAGACTGAAATTATTGAGAATCTTTGTCCGATGAACAATGTCTTAGTTTCATTAATACACACCATACTATTAGAATATATACCTATATTTAAACCTAAACTATTTTTCGATCTAATTGTTCGGAAATGCTCAATTTTGCTTTTAACAGTTGCGTCTGGATTATATAAGTGTCCACAAGTTAGGAAGTGAAAAATAACAAGTGTTTTCATAAATACAAAAACGTGATTGTTAATTAACACTAAAGATTATTCCTTCTATCCGTTTCTCGCGCGGACAGGCGTGTTAATGTGCTAACAATAACATAAAATGTTACAAAATATGGAAGAATAGAGTATGCGATATTCATAGTATGACAATCAACTATTAACACGACCACCAGCTCCACCAACAAGTATAAGAGTTAGGATGTTAATGTTTAACTATCGTGAATTATACGTGTATTATGAGGAGAAAAGAAAATTTGAAGGACAAAGCATTTTGATTTATTTAATTCTCTATTAAAATCATCAAATGTTATAACATTATTCATGTCTTTAAAATGACTTACAAAATTCTCCTTCACTGCATTAAATTCAAATATGAATAAACGTATATGTCTTCGAATATTATCTGTACCTATTGATTCAGATTTCAGGCTTCGTATTGTATATTCTTCACCGTTCGTATATCTTCATTAAATAGTAATATATCAATATTTATAAAAAATAACTACTTTTAACTTATAAATGTAATCAGCAACCTGGCTAAAAGATTAATGAAAGCCATCCCTGGCCATTACAAATAATACAGAATTTTACAAAGAGCAATATAACAATAGCACAAAACGCGAGAGACAATAAACTCATAATTCTCTAACAAAAAACAATGAACACAAAGAATTAGCAACAAAGTAGACTGTGTATCTCGTCACATATAATTTCTACGATATAAAAAGAACATTTATGCACGTGCACTAATGTGTAGTCTAAATACATATTTTTTTTAACAGAATTTTTATAGCTGAATTTGGATGACTTGAAAAGGATTTTGCTTATTGTGTTTAATTAGGAATGAGAAATTTTGGGGATTTTTTAATGGAAATATGAGGATTTATTTAGGTTGCGATGAAACGATGAATATAGTTCATTTAGTGGAAAAAAATTCATATAAATTTAATATTTACACTAATTTAACTATTTAAACTTATATGCTAATTGAAACTAATTTAGCTTAAAATTATGAATGAAGTTGTACAACAATATGAAAGTCATATTCCAAAGACACAAATGTCTTTTTGTATTGAACAAGCATTTGAACTTGAAAAATATTTATCGTTTGTATACCATATAGTGCGTTAAAAGATTAAGTCAGTTAATTAACTGTGAGAAGTTGTATCATTTTTCTTATTTGAAGGTAGACGTTGCATTATTAAATGATAGACGGTTCAATGTTACTCGTTACACTTTTATATTATTTTTAGAAAAGTATTTCATTCTGAACATACATATATATACACGCGTATATATATACGCATAATATACATATCTAAATAATACAAAGTTCCAATAAAATCTAATGAAAATTGCTTATAACATCTGTAATATAAATAGATCTTTGATATCGTTTTGATAGGTACTCACAATCAAATATATAGGAATGGAGAACGTCACCGGTTCCATTTCGGGATAACTTTGTAAATGATAATTTTAGCGAAAATTGTGGTTCAGATGAATATTTTACGATTTAAGACCTAACATGATGCACTAACTTCAATATTTTTATCTCCATGATTTATTTTAGAAACAATGATATGTCTCTTATGAAGAAGTTCAAGTCGAGTATAGAAAATAGATTGGAGTTTCTATTTATTTAGGAGAGATTTTAACTAAATGTTTTTGAACAAATGTTTTTTTATCGGAGTTTAATCAGAGTGTTAATTAGTTAATGATGTTAACTATAGTTATAGATATATATTGGTAAAATTTTAAACGGTTCAGAAAATCTATATAGAAGTTACAAAATATTTATTATAAGTATAGGCATGTACCTATATTTCAGAATATCTAAGTCACAAAAGTATCTAAACAAGCAATCTACAATATTAATAGGTATCAGTAATCATTGGGACTATTTTTAACACTTATTACATGCTTAAGATGGCTATTCTGTTACTTCTATGCCTATATAGTACTAATCTTTTTACTAAATTATAAGTTTCCAGTAAATATCTCGCAATTTCTATATACATATAACATTTTCAATTTAGTTTCAAATGTTGCTAACATAATCATAGCAGACGCATCTCGTTGTAAAGCTAATAAAATTCCAAAATGTTTTAAATAACCTACACAAGATACCCACACATAACAATTTGCTATAGTAAGTCTACGAGTACTTTTGCGAATCACTGTACCTACCGCAACAAGAAGAATAAAAAGTTGCTTGTTAACGCGTCTAACGCACAAAAACCGCATATGGACATGGACAATTTATATGACGAATAAAAAGATCAAGCGTGAACGTGTATCGTGGGCGAATGTCAATGCGCTCGCATGACGCACAGATCGAGCAAAACGCATCGTTGAGCTTTTGCGGCGAGGCATGCGCGTGGAAGCTCTGCGGTCTTCCACAAAGAGAAAAGTTAGCCTACATCCTATCTAGTTGTATTTGTCTATACAGCTTATAAAAATATTCATACATTTAATGCAGAAAAATTTTGAAATTTCATTAGCTCTATAGATAGTAAGACACGACAGTGAATGCTACAATTATATTAATAAAATTTGAATCCAGTCTGGAAATAATACATAGAAGATACAAGATATTTATCGAAAACTTATATTTAAAAAAATAATTAGAATACAGTAAAAGTAGTCACCTTAAGCATATATGTAATAAGTATTAAAGATGATCCCATTGAACACATACTGAAACTGATCAATGTTGCGAATGATTGCTTATTTAAATATTTTTGTGATCATCCTGAAATATACAGGTTGACAAGAAAATATGTAGGTGACCAAACTATGATAGTACCTCATTTTATTGTTCATAAGGATGAAAAAGAGAACATGTAAATATAAATCCGAAAACTCTTCTTTTCCAAAATATAGACACATTCTTCTTATATTGAAAATTCCCTAAAATAACAGTCGGACGTAATATTTCAAGTTTCAAGCACTGTTATTATTTCTTTTGTTAGAAGTAAATAATATGTTGAAACAAGTTATGTTGACATTAGAAGCAGCGTGTTTCATAGTAAATTAGTATCGTCCTCGGTTAATTGTAGTAGACGAATAAGATCCAGTATCTCTAATTCTATGATGCCTCGAAACAATTAAGTACTTTTAGAAAGACATTGTCTTTGAGAAAAGTCTGCTGATAGAGACACTGAATTTCTCTGACGTTTCCGTTACCCTATCCATATAGTTTTCAATATTCAGAAGTGAATATCTGTACACTCGATATTAGAATAATCATTCTGATAGTAACATTGTCTTCACTATAAAATGTTTAAATACATACTGACTTACTGTAACATATTATTTACTTCTAACAAAAGAAACGATAACAGTGCTTGAAATTCTGACAGCTATTTTAGTGAATTTTCGATGCAAGCAAAAGGTCTGTCTATATTTCGCAAAGGAAAAATTTCCGAATCTATGTTTCCATGACCTTTTCTCATCCTCAGAAACAGTAAAATACGGTATCAAAGTTTAACCTATTCCCTTATCACCCTATATATTTATAATGAACATCTTGTAGCTTCTATGTAGATTTTTAACATCGTTAAAAATTGTTAGTGATGATAATCGAATGTCACTACAATACTAATAAGATTCCAAAATTTTCATATAAGATACATAATATGTTTATGATATACATATGTAGGTACATACTCACATACATCGAAATAACAAACATCTTTGTTTTTCTCTTGTTCTGTTTTGTAGTAGATACACCTTCTGTATATCTGTATATGTTTGTACGAATATACGGTATACAGACGTGTATGCGAATCATTCGATCCGCGGTCTACGCTATTACGAATTCCCAACCGCATCTAGAAATCGATGGTCGAGGAAAAATTCTTTCGTTCGAACTAGTTGGAAAATACAGGCCGGAATTCGGAGATGAAATTCCGCGGTCGCTGCAAATACGTGATCTGATGCACCGACGTTTCGGCTATAGTTGGTCGGTTTGCTAGTGTATCGGTTGGTTTGAAACGGGTCTGTAGCCCAACCGATCTTCCAGTTCCGTCACTGTCAATAAGACTCCATTTTATGCACAAACTCGCAGGTTATCGCGCGACATGCCTTCCACTAAGTAATACTAATTTTTGTGCTTTGGTGGTTGTTTGGACGTGTATGACATTAGAAATATAAATGAGGCATCATTTAGAAGACGATTACTAAGAAATGACAAATAACTCTCTGTGCTTAAAAGTTTCTAAATGTAAAACAAATCGTTTGATATATTGAGCTCCACAATTTCGAAATTATACATAAGAGTTTTACGTAAGAGTTGCTTTTGCAATTTACAATTTCTCAAATGAACTCCCAAAAATCGAAATATGTATTCTTACTGAAACTTCTTATTAAGATGTATTATTTTTGTCAAAAATAAAAAATTCTTAAATTCCTCTGAAGAATCAAAAAGTTCCTTAAATTCTCCCAAAAGTCAAAATATTCCTCACTTTGCCTGAAAAAACTTCTTTCAAAAAATCGTAAAGTTTCTAAATTTCTTTCAAAAATAGATATAGTTAAAAATTTCGATTATCCTATTGTTTACAAGTTACCAACAAATTTTCATATTTCACAGCTTACTTCGCACAACCAAAAACAATCCACGTATACGTACATACCACTGCTGCTCGAAAAAACAATTTTCCACTCGCTCCAACGATCAATCTTCCACCTTGCCTAACTCTTTCTCTCGCCGAAGACGACAATAAAGGTCTATCCGTCTTCGTTCTTCCCCCTTATGTAACTCTTTTTGACGCGGAGCCTTCTCGTCGAGCAAAGCTATGCTCAATCGAGGGAAGCGCGTGAGAGGGTGACAAAGTGTCTCAGCCGCGAACGGGATAAGAAGAAGGAGCTGTAGAGTGGGGTGCCGGGCTAGAGAAGAGATCTCTCCTTAGCCACCGTTTTCCTCGGTGAAGAGAGCAGAGGGGGGGGGGGTCCAGAGTTGACTGATCTGCCTTGTAATGCCAATCGATATACACAGGGTGTCCCGTAACATGTGGGAAATATTTCAGAGACTCAATCAGTATCTGAAAATAATGAAAAAAGTTTATATGAACACATATTCTATTTAAGCTTGTTTTCGTGATATAGGGAATTTTGTGTTCATTTTGTAGCTGAATTTTTATCTTATCTAGGATTTTCTTACAACATTTTTATTTCAACCAGTGATTACTTATTATAATATAATTTTTGGAAATATTATAGTTCAATAGTATTTATGTAATTTATGCTATTAATATATTAATATGTTAATATAATATATATGATATGATGATACATATAAATGTACATATATTACCAGTTTATATAACTTTATAAAAAATGCGGAAATGTATTGTTTAGTATAAATTATAGGATGTATTGTGTGAGAAATATTTGAGAAACTCATTCAGCATCTAAAGACTGAAAAAAGATCGTATAAACATATGTCTTATTTGATGTTATTTATGAGATATAGTCAATTTTATGTTTTAATAGCTGCAATTTCACCCAAATTAATTCCACTAGATTTTTAAAATAAATATATGTTTAAAAAATATAAGGATAAAAATAAATACACATGTAAAAATCCCAAGTAATGCAGTTTTGTGCTACTAAGTTTCACTTCGGTTAGAGGTTCGGTATCACCTGAAGATCTCCCTGTTAAAGGTCGTCAAATTCGTGTTTTTAGCGATTATAACGGAATATCAAGAAAAAAATATGCAATGGAATTCAAAGAACTTTAGGTCACCTTAATATCTCAGAAAATACACCTAAGGCATCAAACAATCAAAATGCTCTATCAGTCCCATCAAATAAATTTCAATTCGAACATTTTTTTATAAAGTCAACAAATAACGAGTTATTTCAAATGGTAATACCCATATTGATTCACCCCGTATAAGTGCGTTTCTCTTTTTCTTAGACAGCCTTTTAGGCAACGTTCACACGGTTGATACGTGCAGTATAGCCAAACCCCCGTATGGGGGATGAATATAACGTGACTCGCATATGAATAATACCGAGTACGTGTTACGTGTGTATAAAGACGCGCGAGGATCCGCTCTGTAAAAGGCACTCCGGCTGTGACTTCCGTGTTTCGAGCCGTGGGCGGAGTCAGAGGGAGGAGGCAGTTTAAGGGGAGTCGTCAACAATCCCTTGGAATTCTCTTTTCCTCTTTCTTCAGTTTACTTTTTTGATTTTGTTTTATTGTTTTCTCTGCTTCTTTGCGTTTTCAGATTTGAAATTTCACAGATTTTTCGTTTTCAAATCAGTTTGCTTTTGAAATGTTCATTTCCTTACTATTTGGTATTTTAGAGTTATTTAACTATTAAAGGAGGTTTCTAATTCTAATTTGTAAGGGTAAAATATGGACATAGGATTGTGGTAAAAACAGAGAAAAACATAACATTTCATTTGCAATATGTTTTCAGCCAATTTACGTCATGGAATTACGTGTTTTAATGTTATGGATTAAGAAAGATTTTTAAAAATTTGTTCAATATATGCTTAATATTTATTATTTCTCTTTTTTCTTCGAATATTTCGAACCGCCTGCTAAAAAATTTTTTTAATCATGAAAAGTTCTTGTTTTGTCTAACATTTTGTGGTGAACTTCTGAAGAATATTTGTTATTCTTATATATATTGAATATATATGTAAATTAAAATAATAAAATTAAATTAAATATATATAATATTTATGTAAATTTCACGTATTATTTCTCTGCTTGCTCTTTAATGAATTGATATGGATTTTGATGTTGGCTTTATTGCTATAGGTTTGGTCATTGATGTAGGTATCATGTAATAATGGCGAATATTAGTTATTTTGGTAATGATTAACTATTAAAAAGTTGTTACAATCGGTATAGTTTTGTGTGCTTAAGAAATATAAAGTTCTATAGAAGGCTTAATACGTATTAAATGTAATATCATAAAGTACAATGTTTCATTTTGTGGAAAAATGGAGAAAATCATACTTTGTAAATTTTTTGAAAATTATTGAAGTAAGTATAAAGAAATGTAGACTCTTAAACATATCTCGAAAAAATATAAGAGAAGTTAAAAAATATAAAACATACAAAATAAAATATTGAAAATAAAACATTTATTATGATATGTCCTCGGTAAAACTAATCTGTATATCGGTTATATTTATATTTATTATCATATTTTCATATCGAGTCGATTAAATTGTGGAATATTTTAAAATTTGTCATTAAGTATCTGTTTTCGGAAATATTCTATTAAATTCTGATCTGCAATAGCTGGATTAATTTCATATATTTACCTCGTCTTATCTATCCAAATGCAAACTTTGCTCACTTTGTTACGTTTCATTAAAAATGTATTAATAATATATTTTCATTGAAAGTATATTAATTGAAGAAAGAGGAATGAAAATGTCGGTCAGATGTTACATTTGAATTTACAAAAGCGAATCGAGAATATTAGGCCGGACGTGGAGTGAAATCATACAGAATTCCGCGCGCATAGAGATCATAATTCAATCGTCTCTGGTACGATGAACATGCTCGTCCGATTGTGTAACATTACGTAATCCCTCCGGTGATTGATCTGTGTGCTAACGACACACTGACTTATGTAACTGATAGCACGTTACATGCTACGCGGTTAGGAATCACTTTATTCTTCTATTATTTTCTACTTTACGCAATATTATTTTATCAATATTATTTTATTTAATTATGGTTAATATATAAAATAAATTTCGCTGTTCTAGAATGTTAATCGCAATATTTTATTAAAATTTCGTATTTGTGATAGGTAATATTAGTAATCTTAACATACACAAATGGATTAATAATTAACAATAAAATATAACTATATATATTCCTATTTTATGCACTTATGGTAATAACCTCTACTCAACGTATTCGAAATAGAACAATAATTAAATTATTCCTACAATATCGTATTCCTTCGTAAATTTTTGTGTAAATTTACGTGCGAACTATTATGTTTATCATTAATAATCATGAATTAAGTTAATAATCAACAATAAAAAAAAGCACGAATAAATTAATAATTAATATATTCCTACATTATGCATTTATAGATCACTATTCAAAATATTCAAAGGAGAATCTAACTACTTTATTAAATTAACCAATTATATTAACAACCAATAGCCAATAATAATTCAATTATTCCTAACTTCTAACCTACAATTCAAAATCCTATAAAACCTTCGATACACGAAATTTTCAAGTCGCTATACTTTTAAAATATCAACAAATTCCTTGCTAATCCAACGATAAAACCACCTGAAAACAACATCGAAAATAGATCGCGATCGATCTTGTCTTCCATATTCATCTTTAACAAAAACATAAAAAATTCACGCGAGAGCGTAGGAAGCCGGAGGATCGCCATTCCTTCGTTTATCCCTCCATCCTTTTCCCTATCTGCATCCATATTAATTCGGCGATATTAATCAAGCAGCGAGTTCTCGCGTACAAAGGCTTACCGATGTAAGCGCAGTAGGAAACTTATTGTTTTGGTACCCTCCGGTTCAATATCGACGTGCCCTGTGACGCAATGCGTATATGCTTACACTGGTTGCATATCACGCTCATACACACAGAGACACAGACATAGCCTTAACCTATACAAACGTGTGTTCGAGCGGGCGCAAATATTCTAAAAACTCAACAGCAAAAGCTATGTATATGTATATAGAGATATATGTATATATATGTAGATGTAGACACAGGCGGAGAAACGGAAGGATCACAAAGGCTTTTCTCGTTGCAAGCAACCAGCCAGGCGGGCAAGTAAAAGCAGGTGCCGACTTCGAAAGAGAGTCGAAAAGAGTTCGACGTAGCTGTCGACGGGGGATCTCCAATCACTGGCAGGCAGCGTCTGCCATACGTGGGGGGAGCTACCGCTGACTTTCAGCGGGATCTACCTTCCCTTTTCTTACGCTCATTGTTTCCCCTCTGTCGCCTGCCACACGAGAACTCGGCAAGCTGTGTGATAGAAGTAAGACAATATACAGTAGTACGTACTTCATTCATATGAATCTATCATATAAAGAAATGCAGTGGCTACAAAAGTATTAGCACTTACAGCACTATCCTTGCTTCCCAGTGAAGAGCCTTCTTGTCAGGTTCTATACATTTCGTTCTCATATCATTAACTTTTGTGACATAGAAATACCACTAAAATATACGAAACTTACAGTTATTGTTGGATGTAATTGATTCAGGCGTAAGTCGTTTCTCAAATCGACGATTCGAATCCGAAAGCTTCTAATTGCGAAGGTTAAGAATGTGCTTAGAGGATAAAATTAGTGAAATCAAGGAATTAAGTAAGTCAATGTGAGTTGTAATTCATTATACCAAACTATACGTAAACATATACGATTTAACTAAAAACGACCAAACATCTTGAAACATATGGCCAAATGTCCATGAGGCATTTTTAGAACCGTTAATTTCCATAAAAGATGACCCTCATTTTCGGCTTTAGCGACCTAAAATATTTCAGAAAAGACACATTCAGAACAAAAATTGTCCAATTCGTATACTGTAATAAATCCATTATATAATTACGTATTTGTTTCGTATGAGCCAACTTCAAGACATTCAATGTTACTGTTAATTATTTTATTATAATCAAATCATACAATATACAAATAAATACTAATGATTAATTTTACAAATTCGTCATTTGTTATTCCAATGAATCAACTTACGAATTTCAACATAACACTCAGTGTTTTCAGCAACCTGTACTTTAAAATTTCAAACACAGCTTCAAACAAAAGACAAACGCCATGTTTCGGACACAGGCCGTGAGACGAAGAGAAGCCAAAATTTAAAATCCTGAGAATCAGACCACTACGACCACCCGCAAACACGGAAAAGACGAAAGCACGAAAAAAGAAAAGACGAAAGAAGGAACAGAGAGCTGAGAAAAAAGATTGGAGGTCAGGGCGGACGTTTCGACGGTGAGCGAATCTGATTCTCGTGTTTCGAGTCACGGGGGTTACTCATTCCTCGTCTGGGATTGTTTAGGGTCACGAAAGGGGGTAGCTTGGTTTCCGCGCGCCCTTACACCGCTGGTATCCTGCGTTCTCTCTGTATTCTCGGTCGTTTGTCTCGCGTCCATATTAAGAAAATAGCGGGAGGTTCCCGCAGTGCCTGTGGGAATCTGACCAAACCGATATCCTCCTCTTTTAGTGGGAACCAGGAAAAATTATTTATTTATAGTGGCTCACGAAAGTATTTCTGCATTTATGATAGATAACTTTTATACGTATATTGTGCGTGTATTAAATACAACATTTAAAACATTTTGAATAAAGACATTTTATTATCATGGTCACATAGGTAGACCTTAAAGTCAGTACGAAAATATGTATATGTGGAAGTTATAAAATATTTACTGCGAACTTAACTTTAGTAAAATATTAGTATACAGTATAGATAGCCACCTTAAGCATATAGATAATAAGAGTTAAAGATAATCCCAATGAATACTGAGACCAGCGCGAATTAAGCCGGAGGGGGGAATCGTCCTCTAAAAGTAATAGAGTAAGATAGGATTATTTGAGTTAGAAGAATATTTAAAATGAATATTTAAAAAATAAAAGGAAACCTATAGTATGACATTTATTATATTCTTTTATTTCTACATGAATTTAGATACACTTTCTGTCCTGATATAATTATTGTATCTATGTATCTTTCCAAACTCAAAAACAAAACAAACTCCAAATTGTTAAAATTCAATTATTATGATACATTAATAAGTAAATTTATATTATTATTATGATATAAAACCAAAAGCACTGAGCTTCAAATCTATACATATTAAACAAATTTGTAGAAAATTAAATTAATTGTAATTAATATATTTGTATGATGTAATTTTATATAGCGTAATGTGATGCATAATTTAATACATTCTGTTATTTTCACGCGAATGTAGTAGTTTTGTTTCCTGTCGCGATAATCATCAGTTACGCAACGGATGTTTGCGTGTTGAATTTCACAGTAGAACATTGTTGTTCACAATGCAAGGGTAGATTTATCTGATTGAATATAGTAATCGACAATGCAGCTGCATATCTTTTTCTGTTTCAGGGCTGATTTAACGAGATTAATCTTGAAAATAATTTACCCAAAACGTATAGTATTACAGTTTGCATAATCATCATGTTAGGGGATGTTTAATGTAGATAAAGATATTACAGAAACGACTCTTTCAGTTCGATTAATATGATTTTCATAAAATTACTGGATCCTTAGCAAAGGCTTAATATGTATGTATATACATATTTATATTCTAAGAACAAAGTTGAAAAATTTTAATATTGCAACTTATCTTCATAAAATGTTTGAAAAATAAGAAAATTTATTTAATTCATCTCATAAATTTAATAATTATGTGTGGAATGTGTGTAAATAGGTACATATTAAAATTTAATAATTGAAGTATTAGAAGTGTAATTGTTAGACTTTCCAAGTAAAATGGATAAGTTTACTTACGTTAGAAATATTTTATGAAGATAAATATTAAAAATACAATACATGTAAATACGGTACATAATTGTACCCATTTATTAACAATCTGTCTGTAAATATGTACAATATAGTATACATATATAGGTATATATGTATATACATATGTATTATCCGATAAAAAATAGCAAGAATAATGAAAAAGATTAAGATGATGAAAATAATTATAATATAAGTAAATATTATATTGAATATTAAAGTCTAATATTAAAATTGAATATTAAAATTCTATACTCTTTTAATAATTTTATATAATACAATAATTCTATTTTATTATCAACTCGTTAAATATCTAAAAATTCTTAAATTACAAAAGTCAAACTGGCGAAGGCTCAAAAACACAATGCTATAATAGATTCGCTTGAAATATAAACAAATCACAGACAAAGGACAAATTTCATCATGCGCACGATGTGACTCTGACCTCAGGCTTAATTTACAACACGGAGGTAATCTCGCGCGGAAGACCAGTTATTTAAAATCTCCTCTTCCGCAATTATTCTCCACACAATAAGCGGCAGCCCTAAATGCGCAACACTTTCGCTCTCACTTTGTGTGTTTTCTCTTTCTCTTCCTCTTTTTCCTTTTCCATCTTTTTTTTTCTGTTAAAAATAACACCTCCAGATGAAAACGAGGAGACAGAAAGAGAGAGAGAAAAAGAGGGAGAGAGGGAGAGGAAGAGAAAGACCGTCGCGACATAGAAGGGGAGTGAAAAGTGGCGGAGGTTACTTCCGGAAAAATTAATATCTCGTGGGAAGGACGGTGCACCGGCTGTTAGCTCAAGTGCAGACCTGGCAGGAGTAGAGGGAACCAGACGGGAAACTTTGTTTTCCAAAGCAACTTCTAGCGATGGCTTCAAATATGTCGCAGTGTGCAGAATGGAACATTCACCGAATAGATTCAATCCCTCTATAAATAGCTTGAAAACAAGAAGCGGTACTTTTTCAAGTATATTCGAACTCTCTATAAATACTTTGAGAGATAAAATAGATACTTGCAAATAGAGTGGAATACTGCTGAAATAGATTTGAAAATTTACGTGCATCTTATCAGAAATTCTCTATCCGCTTAAAATTATTTTTTTCGGCTATTATTCTTAGATATGTAGTTACAGGTGCAAACGTTGAAACAGAATTTATAGCAATCCCGTCAAAATTTATTAAAACCAATCAATTTCGTGATTCTCATAATTCGATTGCTACTGGGAAGGAATTCGATGCATTCGAACATTGAAATACACTTTAACATTTGGAAATTTGAAAATCCCAAAATTCGGAAATTAAAAAATTTGAAAGGTTGAAACTTTGACAGTTCGTGAGTTTTTAAAATCTCGAGAGCTCGAAAATTTGAAAATTTCAACATCCTACAATTCCGAAATATCGATACCTAAAATTCTAAAATTTGAAGATTTCAAAATTCCAAAATTCCCAGATATGAAAACTTGACAATTTATTAAAATATCGATGTAATCTTAAACAAATTCTCAAAACTTACAAATATGCAGATGCTCGAACAAAATAGTATGTCTCTTAGGAATACATGTAGATAACTAATACCTATAGTAATTCGAACTCTATAAAGGGATCCTTTGCTATTAGTACACGTTAAACTTGATCCCATCACTAACAACTATTCGCCTCCCTTTTGTGGTTTTGCTCTTTGTTCTCAGGGATAACCCTGAGAATAGATATTTTTCGAGGAGCGTCGAGTTTAGGAGTATCCCAAAGAAACTCTGGCTCACGGAATTCACGAGCTTTCAAACGACCGCACAATTCTCTCTCTCCCTCTCTCTCTCTCTCTCTTTCTCTCTCTCATCGACTGGGGTTGGTTTGGTCTTTAAGATCAGTTTAATTGGTCTTGACCGCTTGACCGGAGTAATTGGCCGATCCGAAATTCGGTTTCGAAACTAGCAGCTGGCTGAATCTTGAGGCCATTTAAAGGCGTCCTCAAAATCTCTTTGTTCTCAACGAAACGAGAAGCCGTATTTAATGTTTGGAAAAGTTCGAGGAATTGGAGTTCGGTTCGATTGTTTCAATGTGGATTGTTAAAGACTAGTTTGACGATAGTCTTATGATTTTTAATGCGCATGGATAATTAATTGGTAATTAATATGTAGTATCAATTACTTAACACATCTATATTTCCCGATATGGGAAATATAATAATATAATATTGCATACTGTTCAAACATATGTATTCGTATTACAGAAATGTTTATACACTGAACCTTGTTACTTTGGTGATCAAATATTCTTATGATAGAAGCTTATGTGATACATCACTTAAGCATCAGAAATTGTGCGTAGTTTATCTTTCTTCTGTTCGCATAGAACATTGTATTATATTGTCTGAAAAATATACATTTTCTATCTTTTTTTTACGATTTAACTACATAATTTCTTCTGAACGAGTAACCTAAGTACCATCTCGTCAAAATAATATTCAACAAATGTTACCAATTCAATAAATCAAAATTAACGCTTATCGATAATTAAATCATTACTAATTTGTGAAAATAACTTTTATAGAAAATACTATCAATATACATCAATAAACAAACCATTGCCAATCAATTTAAAGAAAAAGCACAAATCATTCCTAATTCTTAACAAATGTTATCGGTCTAAAACTAAACTAAAAAGCAATATATACATATCTAGTCATTGTTATCCAAACAACGGAAAACCGACTTTCTCCTCCCTTTTTTCAATTTTACCGCGGCCAGGAAGTAGGAGAAGGGAAGAAAGAAGAGAACTGGCCGCGGTGGTTGCGGGATATGATGAAAAGCATGGAATGGCAAGGAGAAGGGCGAGGGAGGGGGAACATTTTGGTGGGTTGGAACGTGGCTGTAGAATTTCAGGAGGATCCTGACGAGGGATTGGCTGTGTCGGAGTGAACTTATGAAACGGCCAACCCCGGTAGAGTCGAGCGAGATATTAAATTTCTGGAATTTTGCGGTTAGGCGCGTCTACATGCCGACGGGTCTGCCACCAACACATCCGCGTTTCTATGCTCGTGTCCACGTGCCGTGGCTAAGAAAATTCTTTCACGGGATTTCTCCCATTACCATCTCGATACCTCCTGTCTCCGCATAGTTATTCAATATGCTTGTATTGGTACGTAATATGGCTCTGATAAAGGCGGTTCGTTTGATTTCTGACTTTCATTGTTGCTAGCTAGTTAAGATTCGCAGCATAGTTAACTCTAAGTGATTGATGTTTTGCTTGATTATATAAAAAAAACCTATTTGTTATGGTTGATTGTAGAACCTGAAATTGAAGAAATTAACTATCAACTACTATGTGCTTATAGTATTTAAGAATGATGTTAATGTTAAGTCTGAATCATCGAGGAAATCTTTTCAAATTTCTTTCTTTGCTCGACTACTTTACTCTGCGATTGGATATCTTCTCATCTTAATTTATTAATTTCTCCTCTTTAATATTTGTCAAAGACATCAATCTTTCTTTCAAATACACGATACCAATAGTCGACCTACACAAAGATCTAATATTCAATAGTTACAAATTCATACTTGTATGAATATAACTAAGGAAATGTATCCAATTTAAACAGAGATTTGTTTCTCAAAGTGCCTTATATGTGAATTGTTGCATCTTTAAATTTCCTATATTGAAGCATAATCATCCGTAGTCTAGAAATGAATCGTTTAAAATTCACATTGATCAACTCCGCAAGCAGAAAAAAACGATGATGTTGCAAATACTATTCTTTAAATTTAGAATTTACTATTATTTATATCGCTATTTTTGCAATAAATGAACTTATGAACGTCATTTGTTCCTTGAGAATTAAATATAAAATATGTAATGATACTGAGGAATTGACAAAAAGCAGAGTCGATCAGTTTGGTTCCTGTGAGATTCAAATAACAATTACTCATTGCTCGTTAACGTCGTCTTTATTGTTTTCGTAAGTAAACGTAATATTACGTATATACGTAACATTTACAATTCTCTTAAAACTACTTTCAAATTAGGCGCTCATGGTCCTCGTCAACTTATAAATCTACAATTACGCATAAATCCAATAAATTCACAAGTAAGTCCTCTGATTGACCTACGGTAAGGTCAAAAAGTATCTAGAGTCGCTTGGTCCAGTGTAAGTAGCATAAGATCCACTGCCCAATGGAAGTACTCCAGCGGGATTATCGTATTGATACTGTACTTGTGTAGCAACCGGTTGAATTTCTAATTTTTGCGGTTTCGATTCGGCTGGTGTTGCGATCGGTGCAACTGGAGCAACAGACACTTGCAGTCCAGCTGGCACGATTTGCAATTTTTGGAGAGGAGCGTAGGCGTAGATGGGTCCACGGAGAGGTTCCACATTTTCAGCACGAATTTTAGCGAAGTACTTCATGGCTTCGATGTTCTGGCGGCTGACGTAGCGGACTCGTTGAAGACGGCCATCGGGTAGAGCTACGTAGTACTCGCCAGATTGCTGCGGCTGTTGTTCATCTACTTCTTCGTCATCGAGCTCGTTCACGGAGTTGACGGGCTCGGACTGATAAAAGAGAAAAATAGGAATAGAATTAGATTTATATAGGATACAACCGAAAAAGAGATGATTCTGCGTGTAAAAGTAATGAATCAAAATATATTTTCCAATAAACGAACAAATAACCTTCTTCCAAAAATCATATGCGGAATTTAAAAATAATCCAGCCTAAAAATATTATTAAGAATTTGAAAAGTAAATGACTTCCTAATTTAAAGATATTATTAAAAATCTGTGAATTAATAAATTTCAAATCTAAAAATCCTAAGAATAAGATTCCTATTATTTCTATTTAAAAAAATTCTTCTAAAAGTTCTAAGAATTTTTCTTATAGCCAAAAAGAACTCCTGCAACAATACCAATTTCATATATATTCTTGTTGCACTCGCTAAAACGAGCAAAGTAAAGAAGGCTCACCAAAGAGAACGGAAGAGACGCTTAAATTTCATCGACGTTGAAACATCGTGTTACGTATTATCAGACTTGTTATCGTCTTATTTGGTACAACGAAGAAGAAGAAAAGAAGATTGGGAGAGTGCAGGCCCGTTTGGCACAAGGCTACACGAGAAACACAACGCGAGGTTTCCACGGAATTTTAAATCGCGTCAGGGAATCGTTCGCTCCTGTCTTTCCCTTGGTTCCTTTCTGTCTCGTTCTCCTTTTTCGGCCGTCCTAACAACATTAGTATTCTACTCATCGTTTACTTTCGATCGCTGTGCAGGCACGCGTGTGCCCCTA
The DNA here is from genome assembly GCA_029958995.1 of Bombus sonorus. NCBI lineage: Eukaryota > Metazoa > Arthropoda > Insecta > Hymenoptera > Apidae > Bombus > Bombus sonorus. The sequence continues at coordinate 2,710,344 of JARWAU010000008.1, read as the reverse complement.
CCAAATTCAAAGGCGGCGTGATACAATCCGTGATGCAGTGATCCGTGATTTCAGTTCCTCCGATCATTCTCGTTATCATCCTTTCGATTGAACGTTTTCGAAAATTCCGGCGATAACTTAATTGTCTCCTTCTAGATCGATTCATTGCTGTGTTTGAGATGTTTTATGTGGATTGACGAACTGATTCGACATTTTCGAAACCAATTTTCTTTTAAAACTATGACTATGATTTGTAATAATACTAATTTCGAATGTAATTTTCTTACTAAAAATTAACATGGCTTAGGTTGTTGTGTTTGAAAAGTTCGATAGTTTCGAATATTTTAAAAGTAATTGTTATAATATAATTATTAGACTGTTTATAGAAATTCATATTTTTATTAACACGATTTGAAAAATGAAATCTAAATAGAGATTTGTTTCATTTACTGAATATTGCAATGTGTGTTTTGCGTTATATATTAGATACTTATATGTGTACAGAACATATGTTGATCTTAGACAATTATTTGTGGCAATGCAACATAGAAAATCGTAATATTCGTCACTAATCCTAGTATTAAATACGAAATAAAGTGAATACAAAACGAAATTCTCTTATCTGAAACTCACTGACACAAAACTTAAATATCAAAAAAATCTAAATTAAAATTCTCTTACCTCAGACTCAGTGACACTAGCAACCGTATCTACTTCAGTAGTATCTGGCACTTCCGTAGTAGTAGTTTCCTGTGGTGGTCCATACTGTTGTTGAGGAACCGCAGGTGGCCCATATTGTGATTGAGGAACACTAGGAGCTCCATATTGTTGCTGAGGAGTAGCAGGTGCTCCGTATTGCTGCTGCGGTGCACTAGGGCCTCCATATTGCTGTTGAGGAGCACTGGGTGCTCTGTACAGTTGCTGAGGAGCAGCAGGTGCGCCATATTGCTGTTGAGGTGCGCTAGGTGCTCCGTATTGTCTCTGAGGTTCTCTTGGGGGAAGATTGAAAGCTGGTCCAGGTGATCTCCATCCAGAAGGTGCATAAGGTGCACTAGCAACAGTGGTGGTTTCTTCCTGCTGTCTGGCGAAGTAGAATTGCCTTTGTTGTTGAGGACGGTATCTTGGTGGTTCTGCCATCACCATGGCGATCAGAAGAACGAAAGCGACGAAGAGCTGCTTTTAACAGTGAAATATTAAATCAATAGTATCCTTCCAATCGAAAACTACTATCTTTGTTCATTTTACTTGCCGCCCAATATTGTTCTAAAAGAAACAACTTTTTTGGTTTAAAAATATGGCTCTTACAAACAGAAATTTAAATAATCACTTTTGAAATGTCCACTAAAAAGCAAAACTACGTATCTAATTTCACAATCGAATAAATTTTTGTGGCAGAAAATTGATTATTGAATTTCAAAATTGCTTGTTCTGAGTTTTTCTAAGAGTCTATAATTATTTTTTGTTAGTAGACAGTAGTAGTACATATCTACAATCGATCATAAAAGTATCAAATTAGTGCTATTAAAAAATTTCTCTTTATTCCAATTACATATCTTTAAAAACTAAATTTTAACAAACTTTAAATATATTAAATTAAAATTAGTGTTACAAACGCTTCTCCGATACTTAAGAACAACTTGCTGTTGCATAATTGAACGTATATGTAATATATGTATTATTTCGGAAACTGTTCAAGTAAAATTTGAAATTTTTGATGTTTGTAATAAAGTAATTACGAATTTGTTCTTTGAAGATAACACGCTAATTGTAAGAAGTACCTTCATTGTGGTGCTAGTAAGTTACTCGGTTGAACTGTCGAGTTGACTGATTTCCAAAGTCGACGAGCTGGATTATATACACTGAGTCTCGTATGCGCACTGCATGTTTAAAAAGAATTATACCAGTTTGCCATCAAGTGACATTGACCTCCTAAAACACTGATGAATCCTCCATCATTGTTGGCTCACCATCCGGTCGCGTCTTACCTTCGCTTATTTCGGCGTTTCAAGACACGTACTGAATGAACACCACATTTCGTTTATTCGAACTTTGTTACCTTCTTTCTCGAATTAGATTTACTTCTTGTTCATCTTAGTTTCTATCATAGTAAGCAGTGGAGATATAATAAGAAGATTTAAAGTAATTTCAATCGTTGACTATTTTCTTAACCTTTACGCTATTTTATACATTCAAGTATCTTATTACTAGATTACTATACTGCAGATTTTTGACATTTATTGGAAATTTAAAGCTGCAAAAATGCATAGAATGTACACAATACAAAAAATGTATATAAAAAATAAGTATAGGTATATATGTATATAAGAATATAAATATATAAAGTACATAAAATATCTAAAATACAGTACTTGTTATACCGCTTAATAAGTGAAACAAACATCTGTCTATGTATATATATGTATATATAGATATATATAACATTTAATAACACGCAACGGTTCTAATCTAAAAACGACCTTCGGCAGCTATCAAATTTCTAATCGTACTTCGAGACAATTCTCTATAAATAAAAAAATCTCTTAAATATTCGCCTGTACGTACAGTCAAATTAATAATATATAACAGCAGAATAACATTCAAAAGTAAAATTTATTAGACGTATCGGTATCAAAACGGTCTTTATCGCGATATTTTTAATCCGAACCGAGAAATCCCAAACATATGCTAATCATCACAAATTTCTAAGTCTCATTCTTATTCTACGAGTCCTCATCTGAATCAGCAAGAATTTATCATTCATTGTCCATGGCCGATTCTTGTTCATCGACAGAAGAACATCGATTACGTCGAATCACAGATCGTACATAGAAACCTGAAGTAAACTGATAAAATTACGCATTGCAAGTACTAAATTATTGTTAATTCGTAATTAGTAAATAGAGCTTACTATAAATCATACGTACTTGTGCTTTGTTCCTATTTTTTAGCTACTCTCTCTTTCGTAACTTACGGCCGCTTTCTGCGTGTATGTGCGAGTGAAGTATACAATTTTATAGTACCTATACAATATACGACAGAATCAAGAAAATATTTTATATTTGCGTTAGAATATTTTTATTACGATATTTAAGGGACATATATAAATATTTATAAATGTCTCCTGTATATAGAATTTACAAGATACATATTTAGTACAAATATTCCGATCACGATTTATTTAAACAGTCAATTATCCATTACTTATACTAATAAATTTTAATATTCAATAAGACCATATTTACAACTTACTATATACGAGTACCGAGGTACTTAGGTGGCTAATTTCTTCCTAAATTTTCAATTTACTATCTTTTACTAAATATATGTTTACGATAAATGTCTTGTAATTTCCATATGTACCTACGTATATGCATATTTCCAAGTTGCTTTCAAATTTTATCAATATGTGTTAATGAAATATTAAAATGTTTCATAAGCCTCATATACTATGAACATACAAATTTTCCACGTTAAGGATTCAAATAATAGTTAACGTAAGTTGAGAAATGTATTTTTATAATTGTTAAAATAACAGTGCGTGTTCGCCATTGGCTAATAAGATAACGAGACGTTAAATAAAAAAATAACGACGTTCAATACATTAAAAAGAAAACTTTCGTGAGCACTATATGCGTAATATGTACGCAATGTTCACAGAAAGTATTTGCACACTATTGTGTTTATTATAGCATTTATACACTAACTGATTAGATTCCAATAAATTAAATTTCATGTCATTTAGTAAGTACCTACTTTCGTATGACTACGAAAAATTGAGAGTATGGAAATGAAACGCATCTGCTAGAAAAACGCTCCATTGAAAAATAAGCGTAGGTACATATATATGGATATGTATGTATGTATAAATATTTTTTGCAATCACTATATATAATAAATCTAATATACAATTCCTGTGTATCGTGAATCGACATCGATTATGTGACGATTACATCGATTTAATATTAAAGCAGGCGAGGAATCGATGACGGCACACTCCAGGCGTCATTTTAATTGATTCTCCGCACGCAGGACGCGTGACTATGATTTTCGCGCTAATAAATTCAGCGGTGAACTCGATCCTCGAGCAGCATCAGAGAAAAGAAGGATGAAGAAAACGTGCACGGCGATATCAGGGTCGAGCGTGGGTTCATCCTTTAGAATTTATAATGGCAGATACAATTCTGTCAGCGAGTGATTCATGCGACACTTCGCAAAAAAATCTCGTGGTTGACACCAGGCGCCGTTAAATTTTATCCTCAAGTTTCGAATACGACCAAATTCCTAATCGAATTTTTTAAAACAAAGGTCGAATTATTACGCAATCAACGAAAATAGAATTTTATCAGATTTTCAGTATTTTTGTTCTGTATACGTTTTATCTATGATTAAATTTAATTTTGGTTGCCTATATATTTATGAGTTTTACAATTGTAAGTAGATACACTACGGAATTTGTAATCGAATTTTTGAAAATGATGGTCGAATTTTTACGTAATGAATGGAAATAAAATTTTATCGATTTATTGTTTTCTTTCTTTCCATCTTGTGATTTATGTAAGTATGTTATATCTAGGTTAGGTTTGTTAAATTTAATTAATCAGTTATCTACAAATGTTTATTTCCTCACTTTTTGTTTTGATCTTCTACTTGTAATTGATATTATTTTTTAATTTCTCATAAATTAATTTTGCCTATTTGAATTCTAATATATTTCGAAACAATGAATTGAAAATAACGACAAGAGGCAGCTAAACATAAGTCGTCTCTTCCTATCAGATATAACAAACAAGTAAATTATATAATGTATAAACGTGTGTACGTGTATAAACGATATTTACTTATTAATTATAATATTTTATAAATTAAATAAATTTCTATTTAGATTCCATTTCCTTAATTTCATTCATAAAGATATAAAATTCTATGAACATCGGCAGTCTAATTATTATTTTACATATAAAAACTTCGGTATTATATTTTGTGTATAATATCAGTGCAAAAATATATAAAATATTCAAAGTAAAATGCTTATTATAGTATTTAGTAGCTGAAGTAAATTCCCATTTAAATTCCATTTCTTTAGTTTCACTCATAAAAATATATTACAAAATTGCATAAATATCCGCCATCTACCAATAACACCTACCCTAACCTTACTTTTGCACCATCATGAGAATTCGCGTATCATCTGATGATTTAAGCCTTTACAAACAAACAAAAATACAAACAATACAAAAATACAAACAAAATACAAACATACAAAATTTTCGTATTTGCCGTAAGTAAGCTGAGTCACCTATGTTAACGCCTAGCTCTTTTGCTGCTCCAGGCCTTCAAAATATCAGGAAAACTTCTAGGATATTTATTAATGCCTTTATCAAACGTTTCTTAAGTAAAATGTTAATAGGTTTTTTTTAGGAAAAATAACAATTTTGCTTCTAAAAAATTCACGAATGTAATTTCGCCCGGAGTGTAAACGACCCAAGTTGCCTATGGAGGGTTAACATAAAATCATCAGAAAGTACGAATCGGTAACCGTGACTCGCGGAATGTGGCAATGTCGAAGGGCGATCTCATAAGAGAGAAAAGGGAGAGTCTGGCAGCGAACAGAGATGAATATAGAAGAGAAGGAAAGGATAGCAAGTAGGGGCAAGCGGAGGGGTGGTCTGGCTAAAGCAAATTATTCACACTCAAATGACTCCATTTCAATATCGGACCGAGGCTCAGGGACAAAAGAAGGGCGAGATGCCTGTCTCCCTTCTGCTTTCGCTTTGCCAGTGCCCGATACCTTTGCCTGCAGCCTGCAGGCTTAACTCTCCTTTTTTTTTATCCCTCTCGCTCTCTCTTTTGCTGTTTTTTTCGTGCCTCCATCTTTGTCTTCAGTTCTAAACCTCTTCTTTGCGTTCATTTTTCTGTACGCTATTCCACTACAGCTCTGTGTGTGAACGTGTCTATACATCGAGCATATAATAGGGAGAAAGTAAGAGACGAGAAAACTGCTCGAATCCACGTTAAATGCAAGATAAATCGCCTTGATGAGATATCCTTGACCTTTTATAAGGTGGAGTAGCGGTAGAGGTAGATTAGGATTGATAAAATTGATAGAATGGTTAGTGGTGGAGATGCATTGTGAAACAATGAGTAGATTGCGGATTTTTGTGCGTTTATGGGAAATTTCAAGATGCAAAAATACAAAAATTCACATAAAAAGCAGTTTAGAAATGGAATATACAAAATATCCAAAATCAAGTACTCTCTATAATATTTGATAGGTAGAATAATATCCTATATAAATTTCATATTACTAATTGTATTGATAAAAATATGAATTTATGTAAATTTTTGTATCTATATGTAAATTTCGGAAGCTCGCGATCGCAAAATGATGAGTGTGAATTATAGTGTTCACGAAACATTACGTCGAAGAAAGTTGAACGCGCTATTAAAAACACAATCAAAACTCCAAGGAATACAGGTACATTATAATTACGGTAGAAGTCCAAAATCTAAAATTTTATGTACGTACCTATATGTATGATGGTAAACTTTCTGAATCATTAAAATATTACACTTGTACACTTTAATAACATTTGTGTTATATCTACGTATCCCTTGTCTAAATTATAGTCTGCAATCTTTCTAACATAATTTGTGTCATATAAAGAGCAGAAGGGAAAAATATGATGTCAGATTTTTATAAAGAACCAATTTCTAAATTTACCGCGGTGTAAATCAGTTAGTTTTAAAATTAAATATACATATGTTGAGTATTTTAAAAATATTAATTGTGTGTAAGTATGTATTCGTGTATCCCTTTCAACTACGTCGTATTAAAAGTGACATCAAATTCAAAAAGTTAATAAAAATTAATTTATCATTCTGTTTCTGTGCAATCTTCACGTACTATCTATGTATCCTAATTGTTTTGCTTCCTTTTTCTTTTATAAAAAAATTTTAAACCGCTCCATGTAATGATCAGAGACAGGTCCACAAATAACTTTTTCAGAACCTAAACACTTTCCATGACATTCAAATTGAACAAATTGCTTGAATATGATGAAATGGGAATATTTTTCAGTAAAATCTGTGATGCAATGAAGTAATAAATTAATTTGTATAGACATGAACGTATTAAATAACATACGTACGTATTAAATAATAATTTGGGTAGCCAAAGACAATTTGTTTTTTTGATTTAGCGTCGTAGATAAAAGAATGCAATTTTTATACATGCTTCTACTCCGATGGCCAATGAACTATTCTTACATATTTTCAGTATTTAGAAGTTTAAAAAACACGTGTTTCATTTATCGAATTCTCAATGTGTTCTATCCTATCCGAAGATATGTAATGGCTCATAAAGTATTCGTACATCTCATATAATTTCCGACGTCTTTTATGAACATATTACATGTGTTATACTTTCCTATTTTGAATACTTTAACACATATTATGTGCTTAAGATTTACGGTGGCTATTCATAGAGTACATACTAATTTTTTAGTAAATATAAGTTGGCAGTGAATATTTTATAACTTCTATATATATTTTTAAAATAAACACAAATATTTAAATTAATAATTTAATATTTGTCAATATAACCATGGCAGTCGTGTCTCATTATAGTGTTAATGTTTTGTATAATACCCAAAATATACATATAAAAATATTCTATGGTAAACGTACGAATACTTTTATCAGTTACTGTACATACTACGCAGTATAAACGTGAATCTCACATGAAACAGTAACGCGTGAATCCTCCAGTTACGATTACGAAAGGGGTTGAAAAGTAGTATAGGGGTCAAAAAAGCGATAGCCGAAAGCGACAAAGCTGAGTGTAAAGAAGAAAAGAAAAAAAGATAAGAAAGCCAAGAGAAGAGAGTTCGTCCAGGGCCAAGCCACGTAATCGAATATATTTAAGCGCGGGAGGGACGTTTGTGCGGATTCTCGGCTTACAGGAACCCCATACCGAGGCAACGTCTGCGAGTAAACTGGATTAATCGTCTATGAAGGGAGACTGTAACCCCCGCCGCATTCGTTTGCAATCAGATCCCCATGGGGAATTCGAAACAACGCGTCTATGTTGCGCTCGAGCTTTGTTTTCGTTTGTTACTGTTATGTAAGGGATAAAAATATACAGAGATACTTCGCGTTCGAAGTTAGGTTCAAATTTGGTGAGATTTAAATTGATAACTGTAAGGCGATAGCGAAGAAAAGGGAACTATTATTATTATTTTCTAAAGATATTTTGACACTTAGTTACCTTAAATAACGTGTAATCTAATTTTTAAATTAGAAATGTATCGAATTGTAACGATTGATCTTTATAATCATAATATGTAAATATGAAGGCTACAAAGGAATAATATCTATAACAAGTCACATTTTTATATAGGTTTAATTTCTAAACCATACATTATCAAACTATGTTTCTTATTTAATTTTGAAGCCATATATGCACATATTAGACATTTTAACATATCGACATAAATTCGAATGAAATACAGTATTTTACAATATTCTAACGCAAATCAATTTCATCAAAATTAAATACAGGGTATTCCATTTTAATCTATAAATGCAATTATCTCTCCGAATTGTTCGTCATTTGAAAAATGTTACAAATAGATGTTGTTCTGTTTCGAGGAGAAAGTAATATAACGTAATTAGATTTTTTGTAGGTAGATACGTGAAGGACATATGAAGATCAATGTTATTTTTTTAAATAATATTATAAATAATCATATAATAAATTTTACAAAATAAAAATTAAAATGTTTATTATAAAGTCACGATTTTTCGAGATATGTAGGTAAATATCTTTTATGGAGAATCCTGAGATGAATCGATCGATACATTAAAAATTGTACAATTGAATTTAAAAGAATAATGTTGACTTTCATATATATTTTATACATTCACTTACAAAAAAGCTAAACATCTCCATTAAGCAGTTACAAACATTATGGCTCCTCGAAACAGAATAAATTCCGTTTATAACGCTTTGGTTTCAAATAACTAAAAATTTAAGGAGATTTATGGAGTACCCTGCATTACAGATGCTCATGAAAGTATTCGAACATTTATGAAGACTTTTCACGAATATACAGAATATCCCAAAATAAGTGGGAAATATTTGGCAGGTGGTTTCGGTACATCGAAAGAATAAAAAAAATTTCATATAGACATATGTTCTCTTTGATTTTATTTTCGAATTATAGAGAATTGTACACCAAGTCACCAGCAACAATTTAGATTATATATGGAACAGGAATAACGAGGAATAATTTAATGAGAATAATAAATAATAATTTAATCTAAATTTTATATAATTTATTTCTCCTAAGTAATAAATTAACAGGCAAATCTCTACCGTTTATATACGATGATACTCTACCATATATTAGCCGAATTTCTAGACAATTTCGTCACTGGTAAGACGTCTACAAGCTTACAATTCAGATGCGGGAAGGTCATTTCGAACGTATCTTATGAAAGTAAGCAGATACAGTTTGTCGAAAATGAAATACGGCATAACTAGGGAACAATATCAAATAGGATATATGTTTATACGAAGTTTCTTTATTGTTTAGATGCGTTGCAGTCATCCATAAAATATTTCCCATATATTCTGAAATATCCTGTATTATATTTTATTATACGAAATATTTAAAAATTTAGTATAAGTATGTGTATATGTACATATTATATTTCGCAGAAGTCACAAAAGTATTTAAACAGCCAATTAACTATCCATTGTATTAATAAGCATAAATATTCAATAAGGCCATTTTTAACACTTATTACATAATTAACACTTATTATAAAAACAAGCACATGCTTAATATAATTCAAACTGTATAATAATTTTTTATTAAATATACATTTACAGTATTTATAATTTCTATGTTCATTTTCTCATCGGTTTCAAATTTGACCTATATAGATAATTATATAAATAGTCATAACAGTGCCTCGTTATAATACTAATGAAATTTCAAAATGTATTACCTATACTTACAAAACGTTCTATGGTAGATGTTCAAATACTCTCGTCATTCACTGTATATATATATATGTATACATATATAGGTATCGAACACCGAACGATGTTCAGTGCACGCAAAAATTAACAGAAATTGACAGAAAAATTAGCAAATTAACAGAAGTGTATTCATATCTACGTAGACAAGAATCATGCATCAAACAGAGAAGGTTCCGTGATGAAACATATTGTTTGCTACTCAACAGTACCTGACATGACTTCTAATTACTGTTTCACCTTTTGATCGATGACACGAGTCAGTCTAGTCAAGCACATTCTTCTCTTCTTTCCCCTCTACTCCCACCGTTTCTTGAATCCATGTAGGCTAAATTTCGCCGTAAAGATTCACGAACACTGTTTCATAAGTGACCGTTGTCGATAACGATTGCAATGACATAATCATCAAATTCTGTAGCTATGTACAAGGAAGGAACCTGAATATTTCACATGTATTAACTCTTAACTTGTATCAATGAATCATTGGGCGCCATAATTAATTCAAAGCTAAATTATTTAATTTTGAAATTTTTAATTTAGTTTCATTTTATCAGGAATCTTTATCATGGAGAATCGTTAGATAAAATTTAATACTTTAAATTTTAGTAGTCTGACATAAATAATTATGTACAGACATCTATAGTCCAACGATACTGAAGGATTAAGATCGCTCGTTTGAACAATAACACAACTAAAATTTTTTTGTTTTTGAGCTATTAGTACCTTCACGAGTTCAGTCCTACAAGTGAGTTTCTAATATTTCTTGATATTTTTCTTCCAGTTTTGTTGTCTTTCAAATGTTTTTGTATGACCTAAAATGAAATTACAATTTAATAAATACCAAAATATACATGATGTTTAAATATTTTGGTTTTAGTACTCGATATATTTGTATTATATAATATTACTTTTTTCATGTATTTTACACCACTCATGAATAAAGTATTTCAAAATTTGAAAAAAGGATATCTAGGTTAATTAGTTTAATGACAGTATGATAAACATCGAGTGTGAAAACGTGTTTCTTATCCCGATGCAAACGAACACGTACCACCCTCGCGTTCTGAAGTTGCTAGAGCGAGACCACCGGTCGATGGTCGATTTTATTTGGCGATGCAGCCCCTGGGACGAATCAAGGGGATGTATAACGATAGAGAAATTGTTTGGCTACCAGTTGCGTGCTCCCAAAAGGCTCGTTTTGCAAGTCGTAAACGAATTAGGGCTTTTCAACGCGGCCATTCATCCCAACCAGAGAAGAGATCACCCTTGGTCATTGATTTACATCGCGGTTAACGGGGTGGCTCCAATACAAATTGCTCTGTGTAGCACACCGGTCAATTGCTTTTAAGCTTTGACCAATGTAATTTAACGTTTCCGATCCTGATTTTGAGGTGTTAATTGCGTGCGATTCTTGTTGACGATTTGGTTTGGATGTGTGCAATTGAGGAAAAGGGGAAATTGAGGATCGTTCTTAATTGATATTAAAATTAAGAATCCTTTTTGGTATATTTTGTGAATATAATTGAATATAATTGATCTAATTGATATGTTAACTCTAAATGTATGAGTTATTCATAAAAATTAAAAAATTTTGAAATTGCCAGTTTACATCGAAACATATAATACTGGTAGTGTGAATTTATTATGATAATAAATTATATGTATGTATGTATCGAATGTCGTAATGAAGTACCTGTCAAATACACATTATGTGTAAGTTGCAAATGGCAACGCTATGCATTCAAATGTTACCGTGTAAGACTGGTTTCGAATCTTGAAACGAGTACTTACAACTTTCGAAAACCTAATTAAAGCTGTTTCAATATTCGCACGAATGGAATCTTTTGCAAATAGCAATCGAATTATTAGAGTCAAAAAGACATAACTATTTCATTGAATTTCTGCAACAAATTTAAGAAAATCCTGTAAAATTCTAGACGGTAGACAGGATTTCTATACTTCTTATTTGAACGTTTACACTTGCAAATATTTAAGAACGATAGCCGAAAGAAATGATTTTGATCAAATGGAGAATTTCTATTAAAACACTCGTGACGTTCCTGATCTATTCGAGCAGTTGATCTATCCATTCTACTTGGATTTTTTATTTGGCAAAATACTTATAAAGCATTCGAATCAAGTCCTACTTGTGACATATTTGCGCACATCACTACTCATGATCCTTATGATCCTGTTTCAACTCCTGTTTCACAACTTATATCAAGGTATAGTTAAGCTCCGTTTATGCAGCCAGAGCTTCTCCTGCGATCCACAGTTTCCTTGGGGCTTTTGTCGCAATCTCGGCAACCCCACGCTTTTCGCTAGTTCGCAGACTGTTTCGGTTATAATTCGTACAATTCGCGTAACAATCAGGACAATCGCTTGATTAGAGAGAAAATAATTCCAAGAATCAGATCTACGAAATTGGCACGCGCGAGGGCAAACTTTTATGAAAAATACACAGTATTCGTTCATCCATGAACAAAAATTTCCTTTTGTACGTCATTCAAAAAAGATTATCACCAAACTAAAATTTAAAAAAATTCGACATCAATGCTCCGTGAACGAAAGTTTTAACAAATCGTAATCAGACAAATATTGTTTGTTTTTTATACAAATTTGCACTTGACAACTTCACAAATCTTCCGGAATCGTTTGATTGGAAATACGATGTTGCGGTTAAGAATCGGTGATAGATAGATAAATTTTATTCTTAATGTATAACTAGTTTTTTGTGGACATACAGTGATGAATTGTACATGCTATTTAATCTAATTTACTCATATTGGACGTTATAAATTAATATCAATTTGTAATATTATTTAACACAATTAAGAATCGAGTAAAGATCAAGATGAGCTAGAAAGAAGAGGAAACTAGAAAAATAAAAGAAGAATAGTGAGCAACAGAGGTAAACAAAACTAGAATTAGATAATGTTAAGAAGAGAAGAGTAATAAAAATGTGGAAAAGTAAATAATAATTATTAAAAATAATTATAAATAAGTATATATGAATAAGATGAATACAGAATATACTGTACATATATTTTAGCTTCTTTTCCAGGAATACTAGAAAGTTACGAAATAATAAAATAGCTTTCCAAAATTATTTTTCTATAATCGCCTGACACATAAATCACCAATATCAAAATACTTCATTATATTTCAAGACAAAACATATATTTAAGGAACAAAATACATATTAAAAGTAAAAACACAATATGAATAAAACAAAGGATAAGAGAAGAGTAACAAGATAAGGAAACATAATAGATATATTATGTACGAGTAAGAGAAAAGTAGAATATCGATTTTACGACAAAAGAAGAGAACAGAAAAGAAGAAAAGAGAAGAGAAGAAACGAAAAGAGAAGAGAAGAGAAGGTAAGAGGTGAGGTGAGGAGGTGAGAAGAGAAGAGACGAGAAGAGAAGAGAAGAGAAGAGAAGAGAAGAGAAGAGAAGAGAAGAGAAGTGAAGAGAAGAGGAGGTCGAGAAGGAGGATGCCGTGAAGGGGTTACAGGAAAGGGCGATTGGGAGTTTGAAGACGAAACTTGCAAAAGTACATCGCGACTCAAGAGGCCGGAAGTAATCGCGTGAAGTCTGCGCAGCGCGAATCTATGTTATCATCGGCTGATTTCACGGCATTTAGTGGCTACTGAAGATTTCGGTGGCCCGAATTAAAAAGAAAGATACAAGAGATCGTTACTTTCTAATTACATAGTGGTTGGATTACGAGACTCTCGAGTATGAGGAAGGATTAATTCGACATAGTATATACTCGTTAATCGACGCAACTAAATTGACACGTTTCGCTGTCTGAGCATTATTAGAACGATTGTTCCGCTTCGCTGCTTGATGTTCTGCCGAAGTAGGATACGTGAAAATTGAATTTCATTATAGTGATAATAATGATACAATTAAATTGGATTTTTATGTAGTTTTGCAAAATTTAAAGGTACAATTACGCACAATTCAAAGGCACATTGAAAGATACAAAAGTGCATATTATAACATATACAAATATATAAAATACCGAAGATAAAGCATCTACATATTATGATTTGGAGAATGAAACAAATTTCTGCTTAAGCTCGATTTCTTTCGATGTATTCGTAAAAATTTGAATTTACATGAACATCCACGTCTAGATATAACGAATGAAGAACACGTAACACATAAATTACGTTTCCCACATGTTATAGTATCACATCAATTAATCCCACGTTACTGAAATTGTTCTTCTACTTCAGTTTGAGACTAAACGCGTGCTTTTCATTTATTTAATACTTTGAAAAATACTGTTATAATATTAAAATGTCGAAGATATTAAAATATTTCTTTTTGTTATGAAGTAAAATAAAAATTTAAAAATCAATAAAATTATTCACATTATACTTTTTTCCTGTGATCTTCAAATAATAATAATATGAATATTTGTGAAGAAAAGAAACAATTTTATTTCAATCAAATTACGATATCACTGAAGCGCAAATTTATATTTTTTCATTAGTACCTAAAATTAAAGAATTATAAAACAACTGAAAAATTATAAATTTTTTAACTATTAAAAGTTTTTAAACTTTTAAGTTTTATTAACATTTATATATATATATGTCGGAGTTGAGTTGTTGGGGCTTTGATTATGGGCGTGTAAAGAATCTTCGCCTGGGTTGTTCATTGTTGTTTCACAATCAAGATAACGTTTATTAACACAAATACAGAAGAAATAAGTTTGAACAGTAACCGCGGTAACTAGACGCTGATGGCAATGACCTTAGGTTCGATATAGCGAATCCACGGTCCACGGGCTCACTCTTTATTTAACTCAGAATAGAATTTCTATGCACAAAAGTATCGCTCGCTATGACGCTCTTTATATTGCTCTCTAGACGATGTGTCACTCAACAAGGAGATCACAAGAACAACTGAGTAATGGAAACTTTCTTCTCCTTACGGTTGTGTTAGCTTTGTTTAACATTGGCCTGGGATACCAACAAACTGCTACCATTGCTAAGCAGACTCGCATAACTGCGACATTGCTCTTGCCCAGGGTTTGATTGTTAATACAACGTGTGTCTCATAATATTGGTACTTTTCTGTTAGGTGGAACGTTCATCCCGTGACCGCGGCTACGCTCGGCGACCAGTTGTCGCCTCGAACCTAAGCTCATTGTCTCAAGTTTCGAATGACTGTGTCTGGGTTATTTCGTGAATGCTATTGAGGCTTTTCCAAGCAATTCCAACGGGTGACCCCGTTGTCCTTTCATCTCCGACATATATATATAATATATATTATATTATGATATATATACATGTACAAAATTTAACAAACTTAAAAGGGAATTTATTTTTTTGTTAATATAATAACAATAGTCGCCTCACGATTTTCGCCTATTATGATCCTGTCTCAATGGGTATAGGCATTTTTCTTATTTCCTATTCTAAATATTCTTTTGTCTCTCTGTTATTTTTAACATTGTATAAAATAATATATTGCTTTCGCTTGTTCTTCTTTAGTTATTCGCGCAGTATCCCGTTGTAGTATAAAATCTGCACGCTGAATACTGCGGACATTTGTACAATATATGTTCTTCAGTTTTCAATTCGTAGTTATTGCATATCGTACATTGCATCGTTTCCCTAATCCTATAGATATATGTTATTTCTACCACTTCAGTTAACTTTTACCCTTCCAGCTAATGTAAGCTGCGCTATCATCCTTATCATGTGTATCAACCTTTCTGTTAAAATAAAAATACTAAAAAAAAAGAGCATTTCCAAATACATTTTATACAATTATATGCTGTATGTATCCAAATACTTTTATTTTTTTTAAATAAGATCATTCCTGCTATATATTTTTTATTTTTCGCAATTAATGTTCACAAACGAACGGAGAAAAATCGATAAGAGTTTCGACACATATATTAAAAATTTTAACGATTAACCCGTAATGGCGAATAGGTAAATAAAGTAGGAGAAAAATTACAAAGGTGGAAGTGTCGCGGCCAATCCTAACGAGCTAACGACAATTAACACGTTGCTACAAGAAGAGGATACTAAAAGGGAGCCAGAGAGATAGAGAGGGGCACGTTTAAGCGGAAGGAGTTTGGCAATCGATCAACACAGTGAGAACAGACGACGGCGGGGTTGGTGAGGTGGCTGGAGAACGTGCACAAGGGAACGAGGAACAGAGGCGAGTCGACGGAAAGGAAAATATTGGAAACTCCATTAGGAGTGGTGCAACCAGCCGTGCACCGGAATACATAAGCAGCTCTTCCATCGGCAGCAAACGAAGGGGAGAGAATAAACGTCGGGAGAAGGAGAAAGAAACCAACAGGCTACAGAGGTTATTACGCGATTCATTTGAAACCTTTCATTTTTCGTTCTGTTCTCCCCTACTTCGACCGTGTTTCCGTTTCTTTTCCAGATGAAACGCGTTTTCAATCGGTTTCCATTCGGTCTTCGTTCTTCCTTTTTTCACTTTCTTTCAGTTTTGTTCTAATATTGATTTAGACTGATGGGAATATAGGAGATTTGGATGAGGACACCAAGTTCAGTTATCGAGTGCTTGGACCGTCTTTTCGATTTGTATAAAGTAGAAATGAATACTTAATAATGCATACTCTTAACTTTTTAATATTTTTATACTAATCCTCCAACTCGTTTTTCGAACTACCCTTCTGTTTACATAAATTCACATTATAAAATTAACATTCGCGGTAAGATCGCTACGTATGTTTCCTTCTTGCATTCATCACATTCTTAAACATTTGAATAATTTTTTTAAAAATCTTTTGAAATTCTCAATCGTTCGCTGAGCTGTTAAGAAAGCCTACTTCTACAGCCATTACAAACAATTCTAAATGTACAGATCCTTAGCTATATATACAATAGCTATGTATACAAAAATTAAACGAAAAAAGGTTAAAAAGATCTTGTTACGTTTGGTAAGTTGCCCTTTAATTGTTCTCTTACGCATGCGTAAGCATATGCATAAAACACATGTGTGTCTCATTCATTTGAATGGATCTATAAAGTTATAGTCTATTTGTATTCATACGACAGCATCATAAACACTGCTATGTAACATGTTCATTGAATGTGCAGTGCACAACAGAATAGACGATTTCGCATTTCTTTCCAACCATTTAACATTGGCTGTCGCTTGTTCACGGTCCATCATATTCACTTCTTTGTCATGAAAATATTATGACGATAACATTACAAACATGAATGAGAACGTTACACAGCGCTCATTTGACTACGTGTTAATGTTTTAACCTTTTGACTGTGTAATAAGAGGATGAACAATTCAGAATGGATGATTTAGAAAATATAATGACTCGCATTAACCCATAAGTTATCATAATTCCCATTTGAAGATTATAAAAAGAAATTTGCATAAACTTCATAGAATCAATCGTAATCCCCAAATGGATACACTTTTTATTTCAAAAGACATCTAGGAATTAGACTTAATCACGAAAGTATTTGAAAATTAGAAACCTTTTGTAAATATATTATGTGCGTTATACAAGACATTTTAAAATTTCATTAACACATTTATAACTAATCTGTACAGTTCCATATTTCTATCAACACAAATGAAGAAACAGGACCTGAGTAAATTAGACGCGAATTACGCGTAAACGATACAGCACTGCAATGTGTAACGGATAATGCTGTTCTCTACGCAAGCACATTGGAATAAAGTCTTTGATAATTAAATTATAATTTTTCTTAAAGATATGACGCATATACTTTAACTTTAATAATTTACTTTAATAGTTAATAATACAATTGAGTGTGATATATTTTAAAGCAGGGTACGACACATAGACTCACGTCACAATTTTCACACTCATAGCGCGATAGTGTTTTACAAATTGCTCTTCATTTTCTATTTTGAAGCGACATTTTGAGCTTGAAGGTTCTAAAAAATTATAAGGATACGAGTCGGCATATTAAAACGAGCATCCAATAATGGTACATTTATTTTAACGAAAAACAGCAATTGATATCTGACACTGGCGTATCAAAAACAAAGACTATATATTCTGTCTGTATATTGTTAACACCGTCATAAAACGTTGTGAGGACAAGAAAAGTGTGAAGCAAGACAAATGAAAAAGATCGTTTAATTCAAACGGTGAACGAATGAATAATAGAGTGAGTCACTGTAATCCCACTATTATTCGCAATATAAGATGACATCCACTCTCTACATAAGGGCGGTCCGGCAAATACAGAGCGTCGTCTCACCTCGAGAAATAACTAGGCAAATCAACATAGCCAAACACTGACATTTGAAATTTTTGACGAGATTTCTAGAAGATGGAGATTTTGCAACGTACGAATGATTGTTTCCGAGAAGGAATTCGTGTCAGGGTAGTGCGAATCGAAACGCTTACTATCATTTGGGTCCGCATGGAAGGATGGCCAAAATAATCGAAACGCAATTGGAAGATGATGCCCGCAGCCCATAGTATACTAGCCGAAGGCGAGAAGTTTGAGACCAGGCATGCTCGTCGCCATGCTAGCAAATTTTGAAAGTGCTTACTTTTGCGACAGAGCTATTTTACTCTTGCAACAAACGGCGACGGGTTACATCGTTTTTTAATCGACTGAGGGATAGAAACCCATCAAAACCTCAGTTCGTTTCGGTTGTTGCCACGGAAGTTGGCGAGGATGGCGCCATGGGCCAGAAAGATCCGCCTGCCAGACGTGCGCGGCCAAGTGGACCAAGCGCTGAGACATCTTGTGGTCCAACTTACCATATTGAGACGGTCAGGATGCCTGGTGAACATCGACCCTTCCCCAAGAGAAGCAATGACCGTAGGGTTGCTATTGGACCGTCAGCCAGGAGAATCACCGAGAGACATGGGAACACACTGGTTAGAGTTGGGATACCTCGCCAGACACTCTTTTTGTTTGTTATATGTATTGTTTTATGTATATATTTGTATTTTTGTATATATATTTGTATTATTACTGAATAAAACCTAATAAAAGCTTAAAAACTTGTAAACGCTCTCTTATCTTTCCTTGCCATTCATACGACAAGCCTTACAATATTAAATTTAAGATATCTTTTAATCTAATCATTTTTTGAATCATGTACTTGTATACTCCTCTGTAGAGAAGTAAAAACTGCATCGAATGCCATCTAAAAACTGTATTATATCATTTAGAAAAGAAAAGACCACCCTCAAGTCTCGGAGGTGCATCTACCTAAATAAGATCTGGGACCATCGACAGATGTCCCTCTCAAAATAGGATAAGTTCTATCTGAAACACTTTTTTCGAATAATGTACAGTTTATATTTTACGATATTATTTATTGTAATTCCATGTTATTTTTATAACATATCATTTTATATTTAGATATTAGGTATAAATTCGGTAAAATTTAAAATGTCAAATATAAAGCTAATATGATCTGGATTTTAATTAATGAAAAAATCTTTTTCGATTGTTATCGAATTGTTAATTGTTTGAGACAAGCAAAGTTAAACAGATATATGAAGCTTTTCCAACGACGATTCGCGTAATTTATTGCTTGCTGATTAATATATTAATTTTTATCATTTGAACATCATATCATTCATATAGATATGAAGTCACTATCGTGAAACAGTGCTTGTTCGGAAAGGATTCTAGGTAAATTAATTTATTACCTGTATTAATCGGATATAACGGAGACATCTAATCGAACTTGTTATAGGTAGAAAATTAAATAAGGTAATGGAAGGTTATTAGAAATGCGATGTATGCGTTTGAAACTTGTGAGAAATTGAGCGTCATTGTTCAAAGAAATAAAGATGCGAAAAATATATTATAGAAAAAAACATAATGAGTTTAAGAGAGAAAAACTTTTCACTCGATTGTGCTTTAATAAAAATTATAAAATTTTGGTATAAGAAGGACGTAGATACAGTTGTGGAATAGGGGTAATGACCGCATGCGGTGACGCCTGTGAACAGATCTGAAATAGAAATTGCACCTTAAAACTGCTGGCACCTACATTATCTCAGCAGTAGCTTTTTAAATTAACTGTTGATGACTTTTTATTAAATCTAAGGTAGTTTGACGATATATTAATAAATATCATAATCAATTCTATAAAAAATTATATTCAAGCCCAAAATTTTCAATTTTTTGATTTCATATTTTATATATTATAGTGACCCAAGTCTATTTCTGAATTGCAGCAAATTGCTCTTCGTTTTATATATTGTAGTGACATTTTGAGGTTGAAGATTCTAAAAAATTATAAGGATACGAATCGGCATGTTAAAAAGAGCATCTAATAATGGCATATTTAAACGCAAAGCAACAATTGACATCTGACGTATCAAAAACAAAGACTATATATTCTGCTTGTATATTGTTAACACTGTCATAAAACGTTGCGAGGGCAAGAAAAGTGTGAAGCAAAACAAGTGAAACAGATCGTTTAGTTCAAACGGTGAGCCACCGTAGTGGCGTGTCGTAATATAAGATGACATCCGCGAAAGCCACTATAGCGAGACATCGCACTTACGAGGTTACATATCCTGTAAATGTATAAAAATCCGTAGTATAGTAATAACAACCAATTATTACAATTATGCTGGTAAAATTTAAAACAAATCTACATATCTACATATGTAGAAATTACAAGATACTTGATCTAATTATAATGATATACGTAGTTCGCGAAAATCACAAAAATATTTAAATAATCACACATTCAGTGAGACTATTTTTAACATTTATACGCTAAAGATGATTTTTTATGCTGTATACTAATTTTTTTATTAAATACACGTATATTAAAAGTAAAAATGAGTTCTTCCCGACAATAAAACTTCTATTTTACACAAAAATCGGAAAGAGTTCATTTTTATACCTATCACATTTTTTTCTAAAAAATATTTTGTATTAAATATATTACAATATATTACACATTTATTGTAATACATCTTAAATATATGAGTAACACCTATTAAAACGACAAAAAGTTTAAAGAATTATTGTTACAAAACTAATGAAAGTCTACAAACCCAGTTGGAGTCAAAAAGAATAAATTGCCCTGTAAAATACTATTTGTTTCATTTCGGTACGATTTTCTGTTACTGAGATATCATCGTTTGAAGAGATCCGGATCCTTCAATAATTCTCGATCGCTGTCTCTCTCACACACATGAACCTGTCACTCTCACCGTGTTACTGACCAATCACAACCACGATAATAGAACGCTGATCAGTGACAAACAGTTTCCACGTTCTTTTACTATTAGCTACTAAGCTCGTATTTACATACGTCTATATTTCAGAATCAATTGAGATATCCATTTAAATCAATGTACATATAATAAGGGTATTCTTGACAATCCTCTGAATAGATATAAGTAGATATAAATATAAGTAATACTTAAAAAATTCGTGATTGATCCATGTGCATCGTTTATAAAATACTGATATATTTCTAATAAATATCTCGTTACTTCTATATGAATTTTCATATAATCATAATATCGATTTCATAATATCGATTTAAATCAAACTTTTAACTATTCTCTGTGTAGATAATACTGACAAGTTTCATGATTGTCTTATTTGTTAAATACTATCGTTGATGTAAAATATTGATGTATTTGTAATAAATATCTTGTAAATAATTGGTACACAGATTTTCGGTTTTGACTAGTGTAAATCATGGCAGTTCTTCGCTATCATGATAATGAAGTTTCAAAGTGTTTTATATAACACATCCCACTATACACATAAAAGCTTTCTATTTTAAATGTTCAAATATTTTCGTCGTAAGGAGGGAGTAACCCCATATACGTATTATTAAAATGGTATGTATTTAAAAAATTTCTCTTTTTTAATCCACAAAAAAATTGATTGAAATTTCAGTTATAATGAATTAATATTCAGACATGGTATCCCTATATGATGTTTCATAATAAGTGGGCAATACGGATACAACGCGGACGATACGCTTCCAATACAATTTTATTACTCTTGATTTTCATCTTATTTCAAGCCATAAAATCTCTATGATTTTACTTTCATCATGAATCAAACCCCATGGTGTATAGATATATTTAGCTTACTCGCGCTTGAAAATTCTTCAAAATCGTTTTTAATATCTCTTTTCTATGGCTAGCATCGCGCGAAAGTAATTACGAGGATAACAGGGTTCTGTATATCGAGTGGCTTGTAACGACTGATACAAGTTGAGAAGGATCATCCTTGGCTGCGATATGTTATACGCTATAGCTAGCGATGGGATCAAGTTCAATACGTACTCATAAATCCGAATCAAATCCGATACGTAAATCCAGCATCCGCTTCAGAGGGTTCTTAAGATATAACGGTTCGCTCGAGTACTTGCAAATTTTTAGGATTTACTTATAATTAAGTATCTTCGAATATTCAAGTTTTCGAATTTCGGTGTCTAAATTTTGAAGCTTCTAAAAGTTAGAATTTAAACAGAAAAAAACTGAGCAAGACTTATTCGAGCAGCGTTTGATTCTACTTTGGAAACCTTCGTTATTTCCCAAAATACTCATAGAAGTTCGAGTCTGTCACGTATACGATAGATTGGATTTCTACTTAAAAGCACCACCCCTTTTTTTCTCGAAACTCTTATGGAGGCTTCGCATCTAATAGTCAATCAACGTTCGAATCTACTTCCGACGCACTTGAGCCCATCGCTAGTTATAGGAAGCTTAAAGAGAGAGAGACGGAAAGAGTGACAGAGCGAGGGTTGATCGCTATCGTCCCGCGGGCGCCGGATAGGAATCCAACGTATAATCCGCTTCGGTCTAATGCCTAATCCCACGGACAAATTTATTGGATTCTCAGTCCTTAATGCCGAATATATGCGCGTAGAGAAGTTTCGAGTTGGAAACACTGGCGGTGAAAACGTACCCCTTGGATTAGGGGTTGGAATTCGTTCGAACAATTACTGTACTGAGTATATTAATGCCTTAAATGTCGTGACGTTACTTATGAGGTTGGTTGTCTTCTTAATGTTGTCTTGTAATGTCTAAGGGGGTCGAAGTATATTATTATAGCTGTTTGAGAAAGTTGGATTAGCTAGGTTTTAGTTTGGTGGTATTTGTTTGGGGGTAAAAATAATATTGTGATGTTTATTATAAAAATTCGTAAAGCTTTAAATCACATATTGGATAGTGTTTGAAAATATTATTGTAATGTACAGAATGAAAATTTGTAGAGATTTAAGTCATTTACTATTAATAAACTTATGTCACCAAGAAAATGAAAATAGTGAAAATTAATTGATGCGATCATTTTACAGCTGCGTTTGTCGAGTCTTTCCATTTTTACATTAAAATTTGGATTTTGAAGCGTGCCAAGCAAAACTAGATTAAATAGTCACTACAAAACCGTATAACAAGATAAAGCTATTTATCATTTATTTTCATAACTTCATAATTCTAGAAGGACAACGGCCTCGACTTGTAAGCTCTATAAAAATATTCAGATTAGTTTCAAACTTTACCGACATAATCATATAATATTCGTGTTGGTTAGAATGTAATCTTAAAGTTAAGATTAATAACCTGTGGAAGACACAATGTTTATGTTAAAATAATATTCAGTGAAATTTATTAAACAGAAATACAGAATCAAATGTATATAAGCGAGTGATATGGTATAATTAACAACGTATGCAAGAATTTTTGATTGTTGGCCAGTTACTCTCAAACTAGACGTAGATAGTGACCCATGATCCCTTAAATATTTTGAACCCCACTCTCTATACAGTAATGAGTATGACCTGTGTAAGTGTCCTGTTCAAATGCCTGTGTAGGTGTTTGTGTAAGAGTATTTATGCCTATGCGTGTAATATCGTTGTATTCCAACAGTGTTTCTTCGCGACGCTAATGAAATCTCAAAAATATATTAAGAAATATAATATATCCGTGAAAGATTTTTACAATAGCTATTCAAATACTTTTATGAGCCATTATACGTAGAATTGACGAACTATACCGTACCTATACCGTTTTGTACTGGTTTCTCATTCGAGAATATATCGTTTGACTATCATCCCTCTCATTCTCTCTCCGTCTAGAAACCTTCCCTTGATGTAACCTCCCCCTCCCCTCTATCCATCCGTTCCATTCTTTCGCTGGTCCGGTCGGTGAATGGCCGTTACTAACGCATCATGGCCGGCTATTGTCACTGACTGGCTTTTCTAGTCGATTTCAAAATGATAATCGCGACGTAACGCGTCGGGGGGTACGAGGTGTCATGCTGGAACGAGTGGCCCAATGTGCGTAATCTTTTTTTATTTTCCCTGGCGGATACCACCCCTCGACACAGGATTCACCTATGGCGTGTCGAGACTACGGGGTTGGCTAGCGAATGCCAAAAACGTGTAGAGAAGAGAAAAAGGAGGGGAAAAGGTAGAGGGGTAATAAAAATGTGCGAGCAGGAAGGGACGTGGTTGGTATTACGCGTTATTAGCCGACCCTTAATACCCTGGCTGTTTTTGCTGAATTTTCGGGCCCGAGGCTGGTGACTTCGGCTTCGCTTCGATGAACATCGCAGAATAATCCTGCTAACATCTGTATCATTGGTAGCTATTCGAACATTCGATGCGCAGGGAACGATGCATCTGGCCCCCGTGCCCCTTGTTACCCCTTCGACGATATATAGTATGATATTTCAACTATTTACACAGATAAGCTTATTTTAAGTGTGTAAGAAATATCAGTTTCTGTTAATTCCATGGAATTTTTTATTTATTCATTGTTATCGTAAGACATAAAATACGATAAAAATACTATTTCGTACATTGTTGGTAGGTATGCAGAGCGCATACAAATATCAGTTTATAAATATTTCTTCCTTCATTTGACACTGGCAATATCCGACTACGTATGTAGTGTTAATACGAAATACTACTTTTGTTAACTCTTTTCTCCTTGGCAATAAATAAAATTTTGTCTACAGATTATCTTTACGAAACCGTTAGTCGACAATTTCCAACCTAAAAATCTTAGATTCGGATTCCTTGAAAAGTTGAGTGTTTGATAGTGTTTCTATGATAGTATTCCCGAAAATTACGTCCAATCTCTGACAAACCTAATTTTGTGACAAATATTAATAGAATTACTATCAAAAATTACTATCATTGCGTTAATTACATTAATATTATTAGTGCGTAGCTACTGTTATTAATTTTTAAAGAAAAACATAAAGAAACTATGTGAAGGCAGAATATCTTTAATAAAGTATTTAAAAAAAGATTTCAATTGAATCTTTCGTGCAATTTTGATGCGTATAAAGAAAATGAAGTATGAAGAAAATAGACACTGCTATAACTTTCCTCTTAACAACATTTTTCTATCGTTTAACAAATTCAATATTATAAGCCATCCCAATTGCGTAAGCAACCTGTATCTGTATAATACCAACAAGAATACAATTTTATATGCCAACATTCCCAATTCTCGCAGAGAAATCCTCAAAATAGTCAAACATCTTTACGAAAGCATAGAGTCGACAATTTGCGTGTATGCGGCGGAGGAGAAGTCTGAAGAATAATGAGAGCTCGTAAAGCTGTAGATTTCTACGGTCTCGTTCGCGAGACCGTTAAAACATCGTCCCTAACTCGAGAATCGAGAAACTCGAGCTATAAAGTCACGCAGCCAGTCCAGAGCAGCATCGGTGAAAAGAAAAAGCTGGCTGGGTAATGGCCGCGAACACACGAGTGGCGAACGGCATTATTAACGCCGATAATGGTCGTCGGTGCACTTAGCTAAACGTCGCCACTTCGCCCCTGGAATTTTTCTATCGTACTCGAACGAACCACGGCTGCTACAATGGCAACCACGAATATGCCACTCGTGGCTAGTGTACAGTTTATTATTTCTCGTAACACGAGAAGTCCTCGAGAAGATTGGAAATGCGTGAACGATCATCAGAAGAGCTGAATGGAAGGGTGTAACAACAAAGGAACTATTTTTCTCTATGGTCTGAGATTGAAGTTCTATATGGTACCGTACGCGTGCCTTTCTGCTTCTTCGAGAGACTCTCCAGAATTTAGAAGACAAAAAGAAAGCATTTCTGGCAAGATTGGGCATTATCGAAATCAATTTTTATTTCGTTTCAGACATATCATTCTTCTTTTATATTTCGATTTTTAGTTCTACCTAAATATTTTTTAATACAGTGCCTTTCTTTTCGAGTATTTTTCTACCTATTTGTGTTTTTACACTATTTATCATTATCTATATCCTATCTTTTAGATACTATTTTAAAACCCATAAAATTCACAAATACATGAAACCTGCATCCGAAAGTTCGCAGAAACCCACTTCTCATTGCTTAACCACGCTTAAACAGCAACAATTACCCAACAAAGAAGCCAAACAACACAAGACTAACCCAAGCGTATCAAAAACGTTTCGACGAAACAACCGCGCCACTTCCAAATAGCGTTTGCCACTTTACCAATCATTGACCATCGATCAATTCCATAATGAAAAAGACCTCCCGTTCAACCATCAAGATCCCGCACATTGATCCGATTTAAATATAACAATTGGTCACGAGTGAGTTACGTACCGTTGAAACTATAGTTCCTGTTACATAAGAGCGATCAAAGTAGCATTGTTTCAATCAAAAATCGATCAGCTGTTGAAAAATCGACGATCATAGGTGCACGAAGAACAATAATCAAGGTTGAACACCTTTCGTTTGAAATGGATAAAATTATTTCTTGACCCTCGAGATTTCTTGTATTTTTAGTATCAGATATAACAAATACATAATATCGATTGTTTAATCATAAGCAACAGATATTAAAATAATATGTACTTAAATTTAAATAGTATAAAAATAATGTTAAATGATGTAAAAATACAAATACATTAGAAAGATACTTGAAAATTGGACCACTACATATGAAAAATATATTCTTTAGATAATACAAAAAATAATTATGTTACAGATGATAAAGTTTAAAATGTAAAATTTATGGCATTATATTTGAGCTAGAAGGGTTAAATATATAAAAATGTAAATGTACAAAGTATAAAATTACATTTTTCCACTTTTCGTAATCGTTTCATACAAAGTGAGATACTTTCTATCATAAAAGGATCAGTCTTTTGTAATTTCGCAAGAGATGTCGGGAAAAAACGAAAGGATCGCAACAGATGTTGGAAGCGAGAGGAGAATGTATCGTTGGAGGGGAATCCCTTCTAGCTATTCAGTTTCTCTTACTCTTACTCTCGTCCTTGGTCTTTCGCCCCAACCAAATCTCTCATATCGTCGTTCAACGTATTATCCACCAACCCGAGTTCAAGCTCGCTCAAGCGCGATGGCCGACTTCATTTTCACGTTTCTGCTAAAGCATCAGCATTCTTTTAATTTTAATACTATGTACATATTATTTTTGAAAATTCACAAATATTAATATCAACACAAAACTTTATGAAAGTAAATTAACACATTCAAGATTATAATACCTCATTGATAATATTTCAAATATGTTATACATATACTGATATTTTCAAATAGACTTTAGATGTTAAATTATTATACATGTACTATATACTTAATGAGTTTTAAATTATTAATCGAAAAAGATGAAAAATAAGAAAAATTTATTTCTATTGAATTTGTGTTAAATTATTTGTATTATATATAACTCAAATTTGCTATAATAATGAATATGTATATGTATGTATATAGATATGTGTATATAAGGTGTTTCGAAAGCTTAATGTTAACGTAATATAGTATCTCGATGTTGATTGACTTAAGTAATTGGAAACAAAATTTTCGAGACTAACAAACAAAACATCTAAAGTCAATATAATTTTAAAATTGATTTTTATTAATTAATAATAGTCGCTAAAATTATGTAGTATAATTTACTTATATATTACAAATGTAATAAATATATCTACACGGAAAAGAAGCTTAGAACGTCTTACTTTGAAATATGTTCAGATTCATCTTAGAAGAGTGATTTATTTCGAGATTGTTTTCACTAAAACTAACTTTGAATGTTAATTTTTCACATTGCTTCAACTTCGATTGTTTTCAGCTTTTATATTTACTTTGCACTATCAATAATAATTGGACATCAGCGACAAGTAGTAATTTATATTAACATTTGAAGGGAAAATAGTAGTAATTTGTATTAATATTTAAAATGTTGTAGGATGTTTGAATTTTCCGCTTTCTTTTATGTACGCAAATTGTTCATCAATTTTTTATAAATATATTTTCCTCTTTTTCTTTCTTTTTTTAGTTTGACATATGTAGTGTTTCTTTTCTTCATACATTCTGTTCACTATTAAATGTAGAATAAGTGCAAGTTTTTGTTAAATACTTCCAATAAAAAGAAATAATAATCGGAATTTGCATCGACGCTTAATGAAAAATAATATGTATAAACTAAAATACAACAATCTCTATTAAATACATTAATAATAAAAACTTACTTTAAAAAGCAATCTTACCAAAACGACCATACATTAAAAAAAGAAGAATAAGACCAACGAAACGAAACTTAAAATTCGCAAAAGTAAACGCAAAATAGCCTGAAAAAAGAGAAAAGAGCGTAGAAAAATCGAAAGAAACAATCAGTGGAACAAAAACGAGAAAAACTAGGGCAAACGAAGTGTAAACTGTGAGAGGTGGAAAAAACGACGAAGAGAAGAGGAGAGAGGAGAGAAGGGAGAACGACAGGCGAAAAGTAGAACTAACCGGAGGCGGAAGCTACAGACAACGAGCGAAGGATGGAAGACGAAAGAAGCAAGAGGAAGAGGAAGTTCCACATTGTTCTGGATTCTACATCCTGTAGTGGAAACTTGGTGTAACAGCCCTCCGATTCCACGAGAAGTTTAGTACTAGAAACGTGGCTCCCTGCCAGCTTCCACGATGAACCTTAACCGCATCCATGAAAGGGGAGACTACGGATTATCTCTCGAGTTCTCTCACTTCCTCGACGATATCATTATGAAAATCATCGTCCTTCTTAGGCAAATGGTAATACATCACTAAACTGTAGATTTTTTTGTATTTATAGGAAATTTAAAGCTGCAGGAATATATAAAATGCACGTAATGGGCAAAAATATATAAAATATTTATCGTATAGTATTCGTTATAATATTTAATAGATTAATTTAATAAGGTAAAGAAGAAATGAACGTTTCGTTTGATGATTTTGAAAGATAACACGTTTGTTAATGTGTTTTAGTTTAAGTATGAGAAATCAGTAAAAAACTGTATTTTAAATTTTGTAACCTTTTTATTTATAAAATAAATTATGTTAAATACGTAAAATAAATAAAATTTTATTTATTAAATTCAATTAAATACAATTTATTCAATGGTAAATTTAAAATAAAAATAGAATTTAATATTTCAAGCATAGCACTCAAATTTACTATATCTTTACCATATCTTTCCTATATGGTCTTCATAATCATACTAACTAAAAGTGCTTTTAATCTGGTACAACATAAAACAGTTGCTAAAATTCCGACTTTAACCAATTCATCAACTTTATATATGATATCACATAGTCATTTTTTATGATTATATGTAGTAACTAATAAGTTAAAAATTTCATGTTAAAGTAGAATGTAGAATAGAATCTTCCAATAGACGTATTTAGTACAGTATTTATTAATAATTCTAAGATAAAATGTATTAACGCGTCAACAATGAATTAGCATCTGCCTAATCCACGGTACAAAACGATACAGCAGACTCCCAAAATAAGCGAAGAAAGACCTAACTCAGACAGTAAGTGTCGGAAAAGAAGCGACAAGGCTCGACAGAAACGGGTAGCTCGACCCTATCGAGAAGTTGTTATCAGGTTTCCATTAACGCGTCGAAGACTCCAAAGCAAAGACTCCAAAGTGAAGATTATCGTCCCAAGAAGTGAAACAAAGAAGAGACTACGACGAAGGTGAAAATTAAAGCAAGAAGGTGAAAGATAGAAGCCAGAGATAAAAAGGGGAAGCAAAAAGAATAGCAGAACTGGAAGAGCAAAGGGAAGAAGAAGAAGACAGACAGACAGACAGAGAGAGAGAGAGAGAGAGAGAGAGAGAGAGAGAAGATGGCACTTTGCACGGATGAGAGAGGCGTATCGTGCAAGGGAGAACAGGGACACTGGCGTCGGGACGCTCGGCGTCTTATCGTGCGTCCCTCTTTCCCTAGCCAGCCATTCCACCAGCTCCCCCACCCTCCCCCCAGTGCAACCCCCAGGCAGTTCTCGTCGTCGAGCCAAAACCCAGTGACGCCTCGACGCGCTCACCCAGAAACCGACGATAAGGTTCGCCCAGCAACGCCTCCTTTCCCTCGAATCCTCCCCCTCGCGTTTCTACATGCACGTATACATGCACGAGACCGTGCACGCACGTGGATATTTATATAAGAAAACTGACGAAGGCCTCTGTCGACGACCCTCGAAAAAGAAGGAACGAAGAGGGAGAGGGTCAGTAAAAACTCGCGACGTTGTATGGGATCGATAGAGTTTGGGGATCAATTTAGAGAGGATTTCGCGTGATTCGCGATTATTTTTTTGCCAGGGGAGGAGAAAATTTTGATATGGAGAAATATAACTACATAGAAACTAGATTGGAAGTATTATCAGATTATTATAAATTAGTAGTAGTATTACATAATCTACTGTATCGTTATATATAGTAAATATATTTATAATTCATAATATATGGTATATAGTAAATATTATTTTATTGGTATATTTTATTCCGTAAACTTTCTTTGTAGTGTGAGACAAATAGCGATGAATTTTATTTTTAAATTTTTCAATTCAACATAGAACTTAATTTTCTGTGGAAATCTATTTTAAATCAATTAATTATATAAATTATTAGTATGATTCATGTTTGAAGGTAAAGTTATAGGTATTTTTAAGTTAAGTTTAACGAGTTTTTGATTGAAATTTTTTAATTTTTTAATCCTTTTCGAAAAACATGTCATGAAAAATGAAATTACAATTACACAAGAATCAATGGATATAAAATTTTATTCAAAATGAACACCATTGGTTCCAATTATTTTACATCAGTGAATAACTCCATAATTCGTTTGCTGTCTCATTTGTGCTTTTATATAATTTATATGTATTCGGCTTGAAATGAAACACTTTATGCGGATAACCTTTAAAAAACATACCAATAATTATAAACCAATAAATTATTATAATAAACATCTACGTACATATTTTAACAGGGAACTATAATATGAATAATTAATTGATACATTAATTTCTTCTTACCATCTGGATATTTTCAATTATTAACAATTGTAAGTTAATCTCAAAACTTTGATATCGTATATTGTTAATTTATAAATCCCTCTCTTCTGTTAATTATCCCGTTAGATATAGAAACACATTTACTTTATCTGAATATCTCTTTTCACGTCTAATTGTTTAATTTATATTATCTTAATTGTCCCTTTTATTCAGGATTTCAGGAAAACGCTTTTATACAGGTAATCTGAATATTAGACTAGGTATATCTGTTAATAAAATAACAGATAGATCGATAACTTATTGAAAAATGAAAGAACATAATATGTATATCACTAACCCAACTTAAAATCATAATTGTAAAATGAACATTTTAATATTTGATAGGAATTCGTAACAAAACAAACTTTTCTAACCGCCCAATACAATATCAACAGTGACTCGCGAAAGTATTTTCACATATACCATAAAAAACATTTATATACATGTATAATGTACGTGTTACGTAAAACATTTAGAACTGTAATGAGACACGATTGTCATGATTATACTGGTTTCTCAATCAATCTGAAAATGTACATATATAGAAATTGCAAGACATTTGCTGCAAACGTATATACATTTAGTAAAAGATTAATATACCGCATAAACAGCCATCTTAAATGTATAATAAATGTTAAAGGTTAACTCATAAGTATAAGTTGTTAACTTATTTTATAGTTGCAGAACTGGAGGGTGGTGCACATTCGGACGAAACGAACAGTGGAGGTGACAACAGCAACGCCGGAAGTGTATCCGGAGGCACGGACGACGATCAGGCGCGTCTTCGCTTAAAAAGGAAGCTTCAAAGGAATCGTACAAGCTTCAGTAACGAGCAAATCGATGCTCTCGAGAAGGAATTTGAGAGAACGCATTATCCAGACGTTTTCGCCAGGGAGAGACTCGCTGGAAAGATTGGTCTACCGGAAGCTCGAATACAGGTGACTACATATATATATTCTCTAACTACATACAGTGACCCGCATTAATGTTCAGGCACCACGATTTGCAGAACATTATTATTATAAATATCTATTTCTAATAATTAACTAGTTATCTATTTTTTAATATATTAAAACAAATATTGCAGTTAATAGAAACATATATTTTATCTAATGTACATATTTTTTCTAAATAAGAAATAATAAGCTAATAAATGTCCGAATGTTAATGGGAGTTACAGTATATTAAATAAGTTTTCAAGTATAATTGATTATAATAATTTTTTTTTCTAACACTTTTATTTTTTATTATTCGTCTTCAAATCAAAGGTGAATCGCCTATCATTATAATATAAAGAATTTCTTTTAATGAAGCAACGAATTCTTCATCCCTTACTATTAAACCTTTAAAATACTAAGTATAATATAGTTATTGTATAGTTACTTTATTACACAGCATGTATACCTAATCGTACACGCAGACACAACGCTATTAGTTTATAAGTAGGAAACAAAATTCGAATGAAAATTTGTCCGGCTTCTTTTGTAAATCCCATTGTTTATATAATTTTTCAGTTTGTAATAAATTTTAAACAAAATTAAAAAGAACACTTGCATGATTTTAGTAATTGCAAACGTAGAAAAATTGATACAAATCGTATTTATTAGTTTAGTATATCCTTAATACCTCATTGAAAATAATAGGTTTTTTCATCTAAAAACATTATCCTTATAGTCTCTGACGAATCCTACATTAGTGATTTACTTGTTTGACAACTAATATAATTACTGAATAATCGCTATATATTTATATTTCTTGTGATAATCATTTTGCTATACTACTATTATATAAAGGAAAGAATATTATGCTTTTATAAACAAAACATACCTACTTACATATTTTCACTTTTAGGAAGCAAAACTAATTTCGACTACCATAATATTCATAATTGTTTTGTAACTTATATAAAAAACGAAGCGGTGAATATATTTTATAATACCATATTAAAAATTAAATATCGGCACTACTAATATGTTAAAATTCCTAATGTATTTCAATTTGCAGGCTGTAAGACTATAAGCACAGAAGTCCTACATCTAATAGGCTGTTGCGGAATCGGCTTCCTTCCTCAATCACGTTTATTTGTTTACATTATTACTGTATAATTACGAACTGTCTCATTTAAATCGATCCCTCCGAATATCTCTGAAATTATTCATGACATCGGAAAATATTGCAAACAAAAATTGAATGGTTTCGAGGGAGACATAATGTGAAATAGTATTTCTGTAGGTAGAAACATACAGATCAACTTTATTTATTTTAATGAAACCATACATTTTTTAATACATCAATCGATCTATCTTGGTATTCTTTCTAAAAATTAATTTATCTATTTATGTCGAAAAACATAATTATTAGTTTTACAATATATGTCAGAGATGAAAGAACAGCTGGTCTCCCCTTTGGAATTCTTTGGAAAATTCCCAATACTATAGTCTTTATAAATTAACCCAAATATAATTGTCCGAGACTGAGATAATGAGCTTGGGCTCGAGGCGACAATTAGTCGCCGAACGTAGCCGCGGTCACGGGATGAACGTTTTACCTAATAAAGGTATAGAATAATTGTATAGCTCTCCTTAAAAAGAAATAATTGTAGAGACACTTGACAGTAAACATTCCAATGGTCTCTGCTCCGTTGCTCGTCACACGCAGACCCTATTCTTCGGGCACGATGATTACCAGATGTCGATGCATCTCCACAGGACATGTTCAGCTAGCCTGAGAACCCGCTATAAATCTTAGGATTTAGTTAACTAAGGTCTTTCAAACGCACAAACAGTCTTTATTCTAACAGTCCTTAACTCCACTACGAGAAGGTACGGGAAATCTGCTTTTCTCACGAACGACGTTTCCCGCTAGCAACTTTCTCTCAAGGGCGACTAGCATCTTTCTCTAACCACCAACATAGAAATTAACCAATTAACAGCAACGTCCATTTCCCTCACTTTCCGAGCGAAGGTTTTCCTCGACGAATCCGATGATCTCGTGTCCTTAGACACACTCCATCATAGTTTTTCTCTGCAGCATCACCGCGACGGAAAACACATTCTCTCGTGCGATCTCATCAGTGAGTAAAACAACGACTTTTACGATCTGTGGATACTTCACGTTTCTAACAAAGAGTCAGACTTAGACTTTGGTGGAAAGTACATTATGCTATCCCGTTGACCGCGGATTCGTTATCGAACCTAAGACAATTGTCATTAGTGTCTAATCACCGCGGTTACTTGTCCATTCTGTGATACTCACACTTGTGCTAATCAACATTACCTCGATTGTATAACAACGATAGCTAGTTCCAATGAAGATTCATTACACACCCCTAACTCTAATCATAATGAGAACCCGACACATATATATTTCTCCTCTAATGTATTAAAAGATATTATGTCACAAGAACTACTACTGACATTAAATTATGCCCACATCAGAATCATTTAACTTTTGTTTAAAACATTTTTCGGTATCACGAATGTTTTTGGAGATATTCGCAGCGATCGATTGAAAGAATATACTTCGTGTGCAATATGAAATATTTTTGGGGCAATTGTTTCAAAATATCCACTTTGTACGAAGTTCGAAAAACGTCTGACCGCTTTCTGTATTTAGTCAATATTCCAAATATCGATAGAAATTAAATTATTAAATATCGAAAAAGCGGTCAATCATTTGTAACAATATGTTACAAAAATCTATACAGAATCACCTGTAATTCTCCATTTTCTAATAACTTAATAATTCATCATCAAACACACTTCCAAGAGGCATGAATCTACGTAACATAAAATTCACATATATGTAGTATTTATTATAGTATTTGCATCAAATAATTAAATCCAAGTATATTAGATTTCGTATGATTTAGGAGTACTTTCATGTGACAAATATTTGATACTATGAGATTGAAACGCAGAACCTGATAAAAATAATTCTGCTTCATTGGAAAATAAGGATATATGTGAATATTTTTTGTAGCCACGGTAAATCCCAAAGAATGCACTGTACATATCCCAAATTTCCAATTTGCCAATTCCCTACTATCGAGTTCGCGTCATCTTTAGAATATCGCGCAAAAAAATATAAAACAGTAAAAAAAATACTCCGGACGACCGAAATTAAGCGGAACCTGTAGCCTAGCGATTGACCTGTATCTTCGTCTGTCTTCTCGTTCACTAACTCAGGTGTGGTTTTCGAATCGGCGGGCGAAGTGGCGGCGCGAAGAGAAATTGCGCACGCAACGGAGGGACAACCCGCAACACCAGCAGTCACAACAGCAACAGCAACAACAACAACAGTCGCAGCAGCAGCAACAACAGCAACAGCACGCCGGAGGTGTGAGTCTAGTTGGCGCTGGCCATCCAACCCCGCCGCCAGCCTCGGGTATTTTGGCTAGTCAACCACCCCCGCAAGCACCTCCCTCTCCACCCAGGATACATCATGGTTTCGCGCCCACAGCCGTTTATCCAGGAATACCAAGCATGCCTGATTCATACAGGTGAGAATTAACATGATTTGCTAACGCATTCGCTGCCAAGCGTCAGTTCTGACGTAAGAACTTTAATTGGACGCCGCCTAATTAAATATTAATAATTTCCAATACTCCATAGCTAAACATAGCTAAATAGTAAAATTGATTACTGTTTCAAAGTTGTTGATCGTTTGTTTATCGCTAAACAGACGAAAGTTTTATCTATTATTTGTCATCTAGTGTGATATAAAATAATTTTTTAAAACTCTGCAGGCCATCCAATGGTTTGCAAACCGCTAGAAGCTTTATGGCTGATTTATGACTATGTTAGTCGTCGCGTCGTTAATAGTCTAAAAAAAGATGTAATAAGAGGTAATAAAGCCCTATTCGTTATAAACTGCATATAACTAGTTGTAAATACGAAAAGAGATCTCGTAGAATTACATTAGCCTCAACCAGACATAGATTTTGAAAAAACGTAAAATCACGTTTTCGGTAGGTGATAACTTGAGAAGTTAAAAATGACGTAGAAACGTCAGAAAAGACGTCGCCGGCTACGAATGTGTCAAATAGAGTTCGATATTTAAATAATACAAAGCTTCCTAAACTTCTATAGGCCGAAACACACTTTTGAAAACGACAATTCTTTGCGACCCGCTTGGAAAAAAAAATATAATCTACACATCCATATTCGATATCATTATTGAAACTAAAATATATATATTTGGAAATCCTTTCGGTTCAATGACAGACATATATGACAAATGCAAATATTAGTATATATATTCATAGTGGACGACTTTCTATCATAATATAAAACATAATCGAGACATTGCATTATCAAATATTATATTATCAAAATTAACATATATAAATATACATATGCAATACATATATGTATATTATTAGACATCGTAATATTAATATTTTAAAATTGATATACATATATATACACATATATATCCCTAATCCAACTACATATATCCCACGAGTGCAACTATTATTAGTATGTATACTAGCAGATATCGTATTACCAAAATTAACATATTTTTGTAAAAACCTGTCAGCCCAATGACGTCGATGCCGAGTTTCACTATGTCCGGCGGGAGTCAGCAAAACCAGCACACTACCAGCAGCATGTCATCGTTATCAACGAGTGGTGGGATGGGCCCCATGGGCATGACCGTGGGCATGACGGTGGGACCGAGTCCCGGAGCGTGTCTTCAACAACGAGACAACGGATACTCGTGTGGTGTGGCTCGCCCACCGAGTTACGAGCCTCTTCATCTTGGATACGGGGCACGGCCCACGTGCAGCCCCACTCAACCATACCATACCGCGGGCCTGAACCAGTACAATCAAAACACCAGCTCCACCGGTGAGTGTCTACCGCACTCACTGCACTCGCTGCTTGCACTTTAGCCGATGGACTACCACGGATAACACGCTATTCAACCTCCCGGTAATGGATTATACTCGCTTCTGCGTTACCCAAGCTGTTTTTATCGTTACAGAATTCCATTTGCAATCTAGTGCATTCGGTCTAACGCGACGCACGATTTTTCAACCATTTACGGCTATGTAACGAAATTTTTACGGAATGTAACGAGTTTTAAAGCAAAATTTACCATAACATAAGTTGAAGATCGTTTACTTTCAAAGCGAAACCAAGGTAGCCTCGGGATTTATAAAAGGGACTACATATGTTGTTTCTTATTATTAGGTTGTCCGAAAAGTTTCTTTCATTTTATAAGATAATAATAGATGACCAACAATTTCTGTTTTATATTATTTTATTGAATTAAGTATGATACATTTCGTCATATTTTTATTATTATGTTCGTGCATAATTCAATGAACTAATATAAAACAGAAAACATGCGGAAATACTATTTCCTTATAAAACGAAAGAAACTTTTCGGACAACCTAATACATTGTAGTGGTCATTAAAACAAACTCAAGAAACATGTTACGTGATATTTTTATTTGCAAAATGGAAATAGTAAATAATACTTAACTTTTCAACACATTTTATTTTTAACACGTTGCCTGCCTGTGTGAAATTTCAACTATATGGAAAAGCTACGTTTTTTAGTTAAAACTACATTCACTGGCATTTAAGGCTTAGAAATCCTTATCACTATCCTATTCAAGGGTAAAACAGTTGCAGTCAGAAGGAACTATATAAATAGATTATGATTATTGTAACAATCAACGGTATAAACATATTTAAACTGGTTTAGATTACCGAATGTAAACAATAGACATAAAACGTCGTTTGAAAGCGATTTTCAATTTATGACGTTTTAGTATAATAAAATAACTAAAAATTATATATAAAGGAACCACACTTTATTTTAAAGCATGTTCAAAGTGCGTTACGTGGCTGCAATAGTATCACCCTGTATATGTAATTATGAATATGTATGAATGTTGTTGTCTCTGTTAGCCTCTAAATCAAGTTTGGGTGGCTTGGGCGGTTCTTAGATTAGAGAGTTTCACCATATGGTAATTCAAGTTTAATAATATGATTTTTCTGATTTTTATCATTTTTGGAGGATTTTAAAGGGAAACGGTACCTTGAAAGATGATTCACTGTATTAATCTAAGTAATCTAGATTTAATTTTGGTAACTATTCAGGAAAGAGCACACCTCGCCAATTTCGATGACCTTAAAATATGTTGTCAAGTGTAACATCTGTACAATTTTTTCCTATACATATAACCTCCATTCAGCTTCAATTTTCAAGTTATAAAGCAGTCTATGTTTAGAAATATATGTATTAATTAACAATTTATTTTATATAAATTTATACTATAAACAATTTGTCAACGGTGGTAAATATATTTGTTAAGATTTTTGATAAATTGAAGATTAAAATAAACTGCGACATTCCATATATCAATCGATTCATCGAAAAGTATTTCATGCTAGCTTTGTCAGAACTACTTTACTACTTTAGTACAACCTATAACCCATTCATTGTTCTTTATTCATTTATACAGTATTAAAAATGATTGTTTTTTTTATAGATGAATTAGGTAAATTTAGTTTAGACTACACGAAACCGTGACAGAATACCCCAGAATGAAATATAATCATAAAATTAATTTAACTGAAATTTTATTGAAACTCTTTGGGAATATCTTGGGAACTGTGGCCGAAAGGCCATTATTATACATAATATACATATTATACAATGACATATTATACAGTATTATACATATCTATAGGAAAATGAAACGAGAATATTTCAAAATCATCAAAATCGGTGAGATGTACCCTTCTCTGAATAATTATCATAATTTTTTAATGCATGCTGTTTTGAGCAGTACTGGTCAATTCTTTTAGTGGCCATTTCTTCCCTTAAATATACATATGTAAAATGTAAATAATATGTAAATAAAAAGTTATTTTTTATTCTTCATAGTCCTATCGTATACTCGCAAAACTTCACTAAAGCGCGGTTAAGTTATAATAAAACAAAGTATTTATCTTTTTTGAAAAAATTATTATTTTATTATTATGTTTCTTAAAAATATGGACAAAACCATAAGTAGTTCCGGGTAGAACACAATTTAAAGAAATTCTAATGTTAACTGAATATTTTTACACAGATCCTTACGCCTTAAATTATAAAGTTTCATAAATATATATACAAAATACTATAGCTCATGATAGCATGATAAAAGTAGTTTTATCGCAAAGATTCGTGGGTTTCAAGGTGACCGGACTTTTTTTTAGATAATGTCCTTTAATATATTTCTATGCCCAGAGTACGAGATATAAATTTAAAGAGCTCTGGTAAAAGGTCATTTTAGGTCAGAAAAGGTCGTACGTTAATGATGAGAATATGGTCACTTGTTAATCATTAATATGATATTGAACGTGATTATGAATATTTTTATTTAACGATAATCATTCTTCACAAGCTAGTGTTTTATTAATAAAAAAATAATAAAAAGTAATAAGAATAAATTAATAAATAAATTTTAAATATTAAAAATTAGAAAAAAATTAGAAAATTAGAAAATAAGAATACTAACGAAAAGATTGATCATTGATTTTATATGTCCCTGTTTAATTGGCTTCTATTATCTGGTATCTTCACATAGAGAATGAATAGAAATTTCGTAATGTTTAAATTTTACATAATACTTGCCTTTACAATACATAGAAAAAACAATGAGGTATGACAATTCTTAGTTTAACAATTAACAAATTATGTACCTATAAAATTCGCTTGCGGTTCTAAATCTTACTAAAAAACCTGAAAAATGTTAAAAATGTTCAACATTTCAAATATATACTTCAATTTCAAATGTATATATTTTAAATATATCGAGTATATACATATCTAGTTGTTCTTTACGTCACAATAGAGTATATTGTACGATTTATGATCATCTGTCTCACTTTAACAATTTTTTTTAGAATTAAAGAGAGAAATTATAAATATAGGATTTTGCAATTTATCTTCAACTCATAAAGTCGACTACTTTTTATACCTATTTATTTTTATTTTTCAAATTCACTACATCGTGATATAGCACATATACTTCGAAAATTCTTATCTTAAAACATTTTATAGCTTGAATTATTATTTAATATCGTAAATAAAATTGCATCGTTGTGTTAAACTACGCGCCATAGAATTTACTTGGTATACAGAGTTATTTGTATGTTTTATTCATGTTTATTACGAATATATTCATCATAATTATTTTTGCATAACTGAAATTATGCTCGGTCCTAGTTCGAATAATAGAACATTAAATTATTCGCATAAACGAAGTTTTACTACATTTGTGAAAGATTTCCATAAGTGTGCGAATACTTTCGTGAGCAACTGTACGTCTAACGATACGTATATAATCTTAACACATTGCGAACGAATAACGAGATAGATATTTAGCATTTTGTATTGCGCCTTTAGGAGTTGTTGACAAGATATCTTGCAATTTCTACCTCATCAATCAAGAGCTGTTATTCCGCAGTAACATAAAACACAACATAGTATGCATTACGAATGGAAAAAGAAATGGACGTTTTGCTAAGTATCAGACTTAAAGAAACTTTTAGTATGTTATACTAGTTACTATACTTTAGTATGTTAAAAATTATAATTACCTTTACTTTGAAAATGCATATAATTTTGAAATATTTGTTGAAAATAAATATCTAACATGGCAATGATTTTTAACTACTAACGATTAATAAATAAGTAATTTTGAAATATTTCATGCAAAAGATAGCTGATCGTAGTCAACAATAAAATATCTGATCCGCAGTGTTAAGCAATAAAACAAACCCATTGAATAAACGTTAAATCATCTTGCAGGTCTGATATCACCAGGTGTCAGTGTACCGATTGCAGTACCAGGTCAACCAGCACCAGATATGGCAGCGCAATATTGGTCCCCTCGGTTACAGTGACCGTGGTGGTCATCGGTGTCGACATCCTCTCCGTAGGCTTGAGCTTCTTTGACTTACGTTAGTTTTACAAACGTTAGATACAAGAGAACGCAAGGAGAAGACGTTCGAAATCGATGAAAGGGCAGCTCTTGCAATCGTTCAGTAAAATATCGATTCAACTGTCGTCGATGATCGTCGACTGCCTTTGAGAATTCAAAGGCGATCTCTTGAAAATCGTTCGAAGAACATACGAGAAAGGAGAATAAAAAGTAATGACGATGATAAACGTCACGTCTGATACAAGATCTATCAAACATAAAAAAGAACAAGTTTTGCAAAAAGTTTCTTTTATGCGAGATGAAAGTTTTTGCAAATTATTAGACGTGAACGAGTATAAATTATAAATTATGTTCAGTTGCTTTTTCTTCAAGTAATTTTTCATTCGATCTTTTGAAATATATCACTGTTCGTAAGTATTAAGATATTTACAGAACGTGAGGTTAATCTTGGAAATAATTGGGAAATTATTACTACAATCTTTAAGAATTAATATATAGTTTGAAAAACAGATGGAGGTAACAGAATCTCAAGATACATACAAAAATCATATATTTGAAAATTCGAGGGTTTAGAAAAATTTGGGAATGCTAAATTTGAAAACTTTAATAGTTGGTATTTCAGAAATGCTAAAATTTTGAAAATTCGTAAGTTTGAAAGTTCGTAATTCGAAAATTCAAGAATTTGGAAACTCAAAAATTTGTTAACTCGAAAGTTTGAGAATTCAAAAATCCAAAGACTTATTTATCACTTCGAAAACATAAAAATTCAAAAATTTCAAAATTTGAATATTTAAAAAATCGGAGATTCTAAAATTTGCAGATTTATAAATTCTGAAATTCAAGAATATGTTGTGTCACAGGAACATTAATTCTTAATTAAGATTATCTAATTCAGTACATTCACCTTGTAACTCTTGCAAACTCTTAATATCATTGTCGTACATGCGAAATCATGATCATCTATAATTATTTAGTTAATAATTTAAAGCAATTATTACATCTAGATAGATTTATTAAACCAGAAAATGTCTTGATACTTCTGAACGGAGACTTATCTACGAAAGACAAGAAATTCGAGCTTCGTGAATATCGATCGAGGAGAAAGTGATCGATTGGTAAATATTAATTTCAAAATGCTCGTACACGCCTAAAAGCATGATGACAAGATACTTTTGCCTCGAGCAGACTTACAGAAAGATCATCTTTAGAAGTCTCTTAGTCGTAGACTCGCGTATCGTCGATATTGTAAGAAGAAAATAAAACAAGTCGGGAATTAACATAATCAGTACGTATTGATTATAAAAACAATCAAAACAGCTATGGTAATAGTGTAATGTTTATGCCGTAAACGATTGTAATCTCTTGATCTCTTTTACATTTCTATATAGCTGTTGTATTTTTTCTAATGCTAGAGACCAAAGAAGTTGGATTAAACAAAATTATTTTGCGGAATATGAATTTATTGAATAAAAGTAAAATTTGTGTGAAAGAAATTAAAGCCATATAGTAGAACTGGAAGCATTAATAAATTTGTATACCCATTTGTTATATAATATGAACACATAAACGTCGACTCTTTCGAAACGAATTTTGTTAATAATGGACATGATATAACGATACGAATTATAATACTTAAACATATTTAGGTTATACATAATTCTAAAAATAAAATATAAATAGCTTCATTTATAATGCGTGGACTGCGGATATTTATGCAAATTTCTATTTTTATGAGCATAATTTACAAAATAAAAACTACATAAGTATAATATTATTTTACTTAATAAATATTAGAGAATGCTACACATTCGATATTTTATATTTTATATTTTATATCGAATTAAAATATTTCAATATTTTATATCGAAAGTATATTTTTACATATTATGTGCGTTCTATATGTCTGAGCATTTTCCAACTTTCCATAGAAATCCGCAGTCTAATGATAGGATCCATGTCTCCCAGTTTTCCAAATGTTATCTTGGACCGTACTATCTCGAAAAAAAACTAATATTCGTAATATATAATATACCTTTACTTAAAAGGTAAAAAGTGGGAGCTTCAAATATCTTAACATATCTTGAAAAATGAAAAAATACTAAAGGGACAATTGATCTTGTATTAAACATTTAAAAAAAGTTGTTGATACAGTGAAACCTCGATGACTCGAATCTCAATGGAAAACCTAAAATCTTCGAGTTGTGAAGAGTTTGTCCGATCTATAAGAAAGTTTGATCTGATCTAATAAAAGAGATTTAACAAACGAAAACGGCACCAAAAGAGGCATAATAAATACAAAGATTAACCTTGAAATAGTATCGTTATCACCGGATCATAATTGATCACAACAGATTAGATTTGCGAATTGATTACTTAATTCTAG
This sequence comes from Bombus sonorus, assembly GCA_029958995.1. Lineage (NCBI taxonomy): Eukaryota > Metazoa > Arthropoda > Insecta > Hymenoptera > Apidae > Bombus > Bombus sonorus. The sequence goes on along the minus strand of JARWAU010000008.1, from coordinate 2,666,671 downwards.
GATATTCAATATTAGTTTGTGTTCTCTATATGTTATATAATAAATCCTCCTAATGGTCTTTATCATATAAAAATCCAGAATATAAATTGAAATGAAGTACTCTAAAATCAAGTTTCTTAACTCAAACTGTTAAAAACACCACTGACCCAACGATATCAGTTAACACTTTGACTGCCACACCGAAATCACATGTTTTGCTCAGGACATCACGGGGATATTTTTATTATTCAAAGCATATAATGGCAAAGTAATAATAAATTGATGATTTAAGACAACATTCTTCCCCAATGGACCGTTTATCTTATTGGTGGACACGAGTGACCACCGTGGCGTCTTGGTAACAGTTGATATATTATAACAAGGCTTCGTTTATTTCAACAAACTATTCGCATTCGTTATTTCGTCGTAAGCAAAACGTGCAGAATATATTGTTGGTGTTACGTCGCGAGGCTTGGTATGGTTCGTGTTTCTAACTGTCTCTCGCGGTCCTCCAGCGTTATATACGAATCGTCTTATCTTCCCGACGAAACATACAATGTATCGACGAGCGCATGGTTGCCGCCCGGCCGCGAGTTCCAGAAACGTCAATTTCGGTCCGTTCTTTAATTTCACAAAGAAGTCGGCACCCGTGATTATCGGCGCGAGCGGTGATCCGAGCGCAGTGGGAATCGTCTCCCCGTGAGGACAAGGAATTTATCCTAGGGCAATCAGTCTCAGTTCAAAATTCATATTGTATACATCGAAAGCCCTGACGAACAAAGTCGCTTAGAATATCGAAAAATATCAAAAGTCAAGTTCTCGGTGCTCTATCTATCAAATCGATCAACCTTCGGGTCAATCACGGTGCTTTCCGACACGACGAAGTCAAACAGTTTCGGTCCACGTAATACTTATTGTAATCTAGTTGGAACATGTAGAAGATATTAGTAAACAGTATTTGCTCATTCTATGTATGTATGTGCACACTTCTAACTTCGATTATATATATGATTATAAAGCAGCATTTACGATTATTTTTTAGGCTGTATCTATAATATTCGTAGATTACACCTCAAAGATATAGATGCAAACACAGTGCACCGTTAGATACAAGATTTGTTCTCATTATTTTTTTTTTTTTTTTTTTGTTGATATTCTACTAAAAATGTTTAATTGTTCAATGGGCCACTTTTTATTTCAAAGTATCTTCTATTTATCGGTTATATTCAAAATGCCCTAACTGTCAATTTTCATACAATTTTTACAATTGTAAGAAGTTCAAGCGCTCCGGTCATCAATGACCACCGTGGCGTTACAGAAGAAACCGTGGCCGGTCATATATGACCAACGTGGCAGTCAAAGTGTTAAGGATTAATATTGTTCAAATTATAAAAGCTCGAAGAAGAACACATTCAACTTTTAGAGATCTATTATTTGTTTAAAAAAATAAATGGCAGTTTATGTTATATAGATCGTATGTGATGGGCACGCATATGATGCAAGAATCAGAATCATGGCGAGTGCAGATTAAAATACGATTTTTCATTGTAAGACATAGATACGTACGTATATGTATACGTACATTACCTATCGATATAGAAGTAAAATTCGACTCGTGACAGAGATTGGGCTTCTTCTAATTCGAGTTATAGAGGTAAAATAACAGTCAAACGCGTAACAAATAATTCGAAGTAAAATAAATTTATATTTCGATTTTTAGAGCTTTTCACAGTAGCGAAAGAGAACATATACAAAAATTGTAGTCTTATAAAGGTTTCCAAACTAATAGAGGTTCGAGTTAATCAAGGTATTCGATTGTATACGTGGATTCTCACTTTACCATCAGTTTACTTTACCAGTGTTTCATCTGAACCCCCATATAAGTTTTTAACGTTGAAACATGTTTCCTAATTTTCAAATGTTTCTATATGAGCCTTAAAAGCAACTGCAAGATAAAAAGATAAAAATTCTTGACTAGGAAATTCCTTTGGTCTCTAATATAATAAATAAAATAGCTCTCAGGAAGTGTGCAATTTTTTTCTTAAATAAAAGAAATCTCTTATTTGTATCGCGAGTTACGATTACAAAAAGCATTTATCAATGAGTGAAAATGGCGTCAAATTCGCCAACACCTATGGTAGTCCATGATGACATCATAGATGAAATTTCTTTGTAGTGAACCTACTAGGTACCGAAATTTTTCAATATGTTGTTAGCGGGATTTACGTAACGAAGTGTTTTCGTTTCGATGATAATTAAGTAATTATAGATAGCCAAGGTATATTGGTGTAATACCTTATTATCGACCAGCAGAAATCGAACAACTTATCTATCTAGAAAAAGTCTTTGAGACATTCGGTCAGAACTGGGTGTTTAAAATGTTTTGTTATGAGTGGCAATATAACACAGTCATACGAATAAATCAGGAAAATCGGAGGTTAAACATTATTAGACATGTATCACGTTTGAATCTTAATATTTATTTTTCGATTTTTGTTAGCGCTATGTATAATACAGACGATGTTAGGAAAGTTTTGTTTATTTATGTAGAGGTATATTTATTATCACTAGTTAAGATGCCCTTCCTCAATTATTACATAACATTCTATTTTTTTATCTTTTTGAAAACAAGTGAAAAGTATGAAAAAAAAAATTGAAAGTTCAGAAACCTGAAAGTTTGGAAGTGTGAAGTCTGTAAACTTGAAAACTTGGAAATTCAACAATTTGATAATTTAAAAACCTGAAATTTTGGAAAATTGAAAATTTGAAGATTTTAAATATTAAAAATTCAAAAATTCATGAAACAGAAGATTTGAAAATTTGATAATTCGTAAATTCCAAAATTTACTCTATAATTATAAATCTTAATACTTCGACCAAGTTTAATATATAATGACTACTATTTTTGTTGTTTGTAATTATGTTGTATTTTTTGATTCCAAAATTAAAAAAAAAATCTTTCCTAACATCTGACGTATGTATTTTCTTACAAGAAAACATTGTGCATAAATATTTATTATTCTTCGATGTAAACCAAATTTAATTCCAAGCGTCGTCATTTTCTCCGACTACGAGGCCACAATTTTACTTATCATAACATAAATTAAAAAAAAAAATAATTCATATCCGAATCAGAGCAGCGAACAATTCAAAGAAGAAAAGAATTTGTTTGAAAACTTAAGAGGAAAAAGTTGTAGAATAAAATTCGCGGAATAATTATTTTTGCGGAAGAACAACAATAATGAAAAAGAAAAAATAGACGAGAATGGTATCGTTAAAGAAAAAAATCTCGTTAGCAATCAAGAGTCTCGCAGAGATTTTAAACCACAGTTTCTTAGACGTAATTTCTATAGGCGAATAAATAAAACAAAAAAACGGAGAGCGTAAAAAAGCATAGTTTTTAAGTCGGTATTATTTATATTCGTGTAAGGAGTCGGAAAGAAGCAAGAGTAATTGAACGTTTGTTGTGTGTACATCGTAAAGAATATCTTCACATTTATATTATAGTTGATTCTAATCCCCCAAATATCCGATTAAAAAGCGAGGTCGAACTCATGATTTATATCCGGTGCAAGATTTTGATCAACCAGAATGATGCGAAACCAGGTATGTTAACCGTACGATTATGCATTCAAAATAAATAGTGTGTGCATTTAAGTAATCTTCGATTTTACCACTTACCTTACAATTCAAAGTTCCATCTTATTTTTCTTCAATTCTTCATTATTTACAGGAGGATATTAATTTCACAATACATATCCATATTACATCTATGCGTTATAGATTCGGTAAAATCTATCAAATAATTTATCAATTACTAATACTTATTATTAATAACTAAAATTGAAAATAAGTTATACCAACATATTTAAAATAACATAAAAGATATTATAACAAATATTAATAGTTAATTAATAGATGTTATAGAAGAGACTTGGCGTTTATTTCAAGCTTCTATAATTATCTATATTTTATTTTACTTTTTTAGCTTATATTAGGTTGAAAATAATTAATACTAAATAGTATCTTTTTATACAACAAAAACTATATAATATGTACGTAGTTACGCTCCTGCCGCACTGACAACGAGTGCTCTCCTTCTCGCTTTTATTTTTAAACACTATTTATATCAAACAAATAATTTATTTCGACATATATGTATGTATTTATTTCGGACAATAATAGTTATCTCTATCTAAAAGGGAAGAGATTTCGTAATAAAATATTGATTTCTTCAACATCTTGATTATGGAGCGTTACTTTTTACGCATGGATGTTCTTAATATTAATTTCTTAAGAATCAAGCCTATTTTAATTTTTGAAACTAATTTTGAAGTACTTTAAATAAACTATATACGTATTAATCTTCGATTGCATTATTCCTTGAAGTATAATGAAATATTTTGAAATTGTTAATTTATATGCCACGAAATCATAGAAACATAATTTTTAAAACCCGTTTTATTTCCCTTGAGAATTTTTATTTGAGAAAAACCACTTCAACATATATATTTTGAACATGTGAAATAATATTTCGAAACAATTATTTTATTTATTATTTTCTAAATGACTAAATATTCGAGTCTTTTATTTAAAAAAATACAAGTATGCTAAAAGAAATGTATCAGTCCGTACAAAAGAGAAAATCAAATTTATTCTGAAGCTATGTTGAAAAAAAGATATGCGATTTTTATGTCATTCTATATAAAACAAATAAATACAATTTCCTTCTTAATATCATTTCACAAAATTATTAATTAATATCTATATATTTTACTTTTGAATAACACTTACCTTAGAAATTCTCATTATAGAATATTTCGATATTCTCAAATATTTGATTATATTGAATTATATCAGGTTATACAAAGTATAAAATGAAATCTACGTAAATTTTTAAATAATTCATAACTCAGACATTTTCAAATATAAGTTACTATCATAAAATTACAATTACAAAATACTACTAAAATACATATTACAACACTACTTTAATTGACTACTTTAAAAATAATGAATTCGAGTTTTCCTTCATCATTCCTACATCTCAATTTTAAAAAGTACCAATAAATCAATATAACAGAATTTATAATAAAGGAAAACAAACATAACGTGCAGTAGTTCGCGAATGTAACAATCGTATGTTTGTTCCAATTTAATACTTCTTTGGCACAATCGCATCAGAAGGTACCTCGATCTGTAGAAATACCAAATGACCAACAGTATGAACGATCTACAAATTCGTTTAACTTTTGGAGAAACAACATGGAATTCGTTGACCTTCTAATTCCTACCACAAGATTCATATAGAATAAAATGTAGGCAACAATTTTCACAAAATTTGGTTTATTCGTCTAAGCACAGGTGTAACTTGATTGTAAGCGTATAGGTTTGTAGTTTGATTAAAAGAGAATTGAATATCACTTAAAAATGTAAAAATTTCACATTTTAAAAAAGTGTTCAAATCTTTTGTACCAATTCATCTGGAATTAAAATTTACTTGAATTAAAAAATTATTACTTAATTAATCTATAGTTATTTTTTAAATACTTTTTAATTATTTTCAATCGTTATTCATGTTATGTTACTTTCTTTTAATAAAGTTTATTTTTTCATCCATACTTTGTTGATAATTTATATTTTCGATATTTTACGAAACTTTTCTTTTTGAACAAATATCTAACGACATTTTGAAATTGATAAGTTAAAAAAATTAAAAGTATAAATTGTTAATATTACAGTAAAACTACTGACAATACTAGCAAGATGTTAGAGAACTCTTCCATTCAATTCAAAGTTTCGTAATATATCTAAAATAGAATAGATCAAAGAATTTCACATTAAACAGATATGTATACACATTGATACTATCTTATTAATTGTTATTATTTTTCATAGAATACAAAATTTTGGACAAATTAATCCTGCTGTAATTTTATAATAATCAATTATATGTTAATCTCGATTCAATTTCAATCGATTTTGAAAAATCTTTAGCAAAAGCGAAATTTAAATCGTTTTACACAACGAAGAATGTAATTGACATTTTGAAGTCCAATATTGGTATTCAAATATTTTTAATTTAATAAATGTTCTAGTTTTTTACTGCCAATTCACAAGCATCATTATTTAAAAATTTACTCATCTCGACACATTATTTATAATTTGTCTCAACTTTTTTTGATAATCATTTAAGATTCTGCAAACGATGTTAAACGACGAAAAGTATTGCTCCAAAATAAAAATAATTTGAATGAAAAATAATTACAAAAACGTTGGATAGCAAAAAATATGCTTAAAGGCGATGTTTCTCTAGCAACATATTTTTGAGAAATATGGAGATGCGTTCATTATTCGTTAAGTATCTCATTCTACACGAGAATAAAATATTCTCAGCATCTTGTTTAAATTATTTAATTATTTATATACAGAGTAATTAAATTAATCGTGTAATTTTGACTGTTATAAGAAAAGACATTTCAGGGAAAAGTCACATGATATACATTTCATATAAAAAAATCAGAGTTATAAGTCATTTGGTGACTTAAAATTAGATGAATTATCCAGTATAATAGGAATGTTAAAAAATCAAGTATCTTACACTTTAAAAACTTACGATGTCTACTAAAAAGAATAAAAAATGTTCAATCAACATTGGTTCTAAAATTAATACTTGTAGATAGTGTAGAATATAATCTGAGCCCCAAAACTTAGTTTACTTAATTCTATTAATTCAATCAATTACATTATTTAATAACGTAGTTGAATTATAAAAGTAGAAAATGTATATATATATATCTATCAAACAAGATAACATAATATTGAATATAAATGAAAAACAAATCAAACATCTCTTTGAAGTAAATAATAAAATGTTACGGTTGACTATGATATTTTCTTGATATTGCTGGTATCTTTCCTTAAATTTCAATTTCGATAAATATTTCTGTTTACATTTGAATTTTATTATTAAATTTAATTTATATAATAAATTTTAATAATAGTATTACCACGAGACGTAAGTACCTAAATTGTTTGAAAATATAAAATTACATTTTTGTTAAAAAAATTAATTATAGATTCAATATTGATTAATCATCTTTTATTACGCTTAATAAGTATTGTAAGTTTTTAAAATTTCAGATCATTATTTTTTTACACTCTGTATATAAATATAATACATATATAATGTACAAGAAATTTTATCTCGTTTGTTCGAGTAAATAAAACGCGCATAGTAATCAGAAGAAAAACACGAAAGGATAAATAAAAACGATGGAAATGCATTCGTTTCCAAGAGTAATTATCGTGACCAAATGTTATAACACAAAAACTATATAATAAGATACATAGCATTGTATTAAAATTATATCGAACAAAGAAATACTGGAATAATAAACAAGCAAGGTCCATGAACCTTCTGCAAACACTAAACCGAAACTATTTTTCCCAAATTAATTTATATTTTCAAATCAATTATTCATTCTTCCAATTGTTACTTATTTTATATTAAGTAGATAAAAGAAAAAATGTTGAATGAAATTGAATATTAAATTTTAAAAATACTGGAAATACTAAGAATACAGAGTATCCTAGCTATCGTAGTACAATCAACAAATGCGTGATTCTACGTAAAAAATAACTCGAAAATATAAAATAAAAGTTTTTCATACGGAATTTTCATTTTTAATAAAATCGAATTTGAAAATTTGTTTGATACAACACGTGAACTTGAATAATTACTTATTAGTATGCGAGTGAACAATCAGCAGGAAATTATTCCACATGTGAAAATCAGGCAAAAATGTAGAATACAATTCTTCCGTTTAAAGTCTCGTTTTCAAGAAAATAGGCTTCGAACGTATTTAATTAAGAACTGATTTGATGTAATACGTGCATTTAACAAATTGTCGAATTTAATATTGTCGGAAACGGAAATTGATCCTATGAAAAAATTGTATTGTACGGTTTGTAATTATTTCCGCGCATAGAATAACCTCACATCGATTATCTACACCTGTGTAGCAAAGTTCAAGTATATTTGATAAATTTGGCAAATGTTATTCTATATTTTCAATTTGCTTTATCACGTAGAGTGTTATGTAATCATACCTTGATTACTGGGATACCCTATATATTCCGCTAAATCAGAACAAAAGTATTAGGTATTGATCAATAACCACGCAAGAATCTAAAATTCTTCATTCATTCCTTCAGAAACAAATCACGCCCACATCGCTTAAATAGAATACAGGCCTCCACGAAACAATCGAATTCGAAGATATGATTCTCCTCATCCTTTACTAATCTCCACATCAATAGTTAGTACAATAATTATCTAAAAATCTTCTTCGTCTATTGAAGAATCAACCTACGACAAAATTCTATCTATGGACAGTCTCGCTTATCTCATTTGTGGTAAAAAAACCAGACAGAATCCCTCAGTCAGCTCGAAAATGTGGAAAGCAAGTCGACCGAAGAATTTTATTTCTCCACTCATCGATTATAGATAGAAAGAGAAACAAACCATAGAAAATGAGCAAATGTTATTCCAGTCGATTTTTCACATAAGTACACGTTCCTTAGCATCTCCTCCAAACCGAGGTTTTATCTTTGAGCAACGCGTCGATGTCCTTCAAAATATCATCCGACGCCATGTCCAATGTCAAATAATCCTCTTCATTTACATTCAACAAACTGTCTGCTTCTTTAGAATCCACCACAGTGTACGTATCAACTGGTGTCTTCCCTTCACTTTTTTCTAATTGCACCTGATCCTCATTCGTGCTGCTATCACATAACCTAACCTCAACTTCATTCTTCCTAAGTCTACTATTCGAACTAATTGACTTTGATTCGTTCAATCTTTCCATAGAACTTGATTCGGGACTATTTCTACCAGATTCTTCTTTCTTTTCTTCGATTTGCTCTTCTTGACCAATTTTTTCATCTCGTTCTTCACTGCGCAGCAAACTCAACCTCTTTGGAGATCTTCTGAGCTTCACAGGCGGCACACTGCTCGAGATGGCGCTACAATCGTTATTACACTTCGTTTTGCGCTTAGAAGTGTCCTCTTCTATTTTTTCCAAACGTCTCTTCACTCCTCTAACTGAAATTGCTTCTTCAAATTCAGCGAAAGTTTCTACTGCGTCTTTCAGAAATTCTGTCGATTCTTTTGTATTGATTGAATCCATCGATTCTGTGCTTCTGATTTTTTCTTCAAAACCTTTGTATTTTCGACGACGAATTTCATCCAGTGAGAGAACTTCGAAGTCCAATCCCTTTTTGTCGCTCAAATCATTGTTCATTGACAGATACTGACAGATTTGTTTGGTCCTACGAGTCTTGATCTTCCCGCCACTCTGAACATCACTCTGATAGTCTTCAGTCTGATAGGAATAGTAGGCGGCGCTTTCGGCTTGAATCTCCTCCAGACGAATCTCCTCGTATGTCTTGCAGTATGGTACCCTCAGCTGCGGCTTTACCGGAGACGGTACACTTTCATTGTCCGATTCTGGAAGAAACATACCACGAAATTGCGGAAATCTCTGTTTTATTATTGAACGAGGATGTTCCATTTTGTTGTTAAAATCCTTAGATATGTTCCATCTCTCGTTTTTTTTTAGAACATTTTACAAATATTTTAAAAAATTTCTGTGTCTTTACTTTTGATTTGTTTAAGAATTTTCTTTTAAAAATCTCTATTTATGTTTAGTTTTAATTCGTTTTAAAATTCTATTTGGCGTCTCCCAAGCGTCTTTTAGATTAGAATTATTTGAAAGGCTCTTAATTAACTCTAAAGTGAGTTTACTCTGAGTTTTGATCGTAGATTATTTCTGTTATTGTCTAATTGTCGTTTTTGGTAGATTGAAGTAGCCTTCGATCTCCGGTTGAGATTATGGGGAAAAGTTTGAGTTTGAAAATAGAAACAACGAAAGTGTAGAGTACAATTCCAATACTTTGACCGATTTTCTTTGGATATGAGTTCGGTGATCCATCTCTCTCCTCCCTTTTTCTATCTTTTTTTGTGTCTTTCTTTTTCTTTTCGTCCCTTTTAACAATTTCTTATTTCCTACAGTTTAAGAGTAACTAGCACTACTTGTACAAACTTCTTTGATTTTACGTGATCAGGTAATCTATGCTTAAAATCCAATAGGTAAATTAATATCGTCGTCGTTATCATCTCTTTGTGCTCCTTTCTCTCTTATTTCCTCTCTCTCTTTCTCTTTTTGGTTCTCTGTTTACTAATTACTTTTCAAAAGTCTCTTTGAAAATTCGTCGCTTTTGGATTTTTCTTTAGTTCCCTCCAGGCTTCTCTCTCCACACAATTGGGAAGTAGACGAACCAGCCAATATTTAAAATAATCTTTTCCTTTCTCTCCTTCTTCTATATAAATACATAAATATGTATATGTATATGCAATACTGTGCAAAAATCTTAAGCCAAATACCAAATGGAAACTTTTTGTTTTTATTAAAAAATTTAATTTTCTTTTATTAAAAAATAAATTCCGTTTTAACTACGGGAGAAATGTTTGACTCTAGAATTATTGGTAATTTGCTAAGAAAATATAAATTCTAGAGTTATTAATAATATATTGAAAAATATTTATTAATTTGAAATAATTGATATTTTGTGCAACTTTCTTTTGTTTTCTCTGAATAATATGTGAACAAATTTATTTTAAACTGTCATTTCTATTTTAACATTTCAAATAATTTTCACGTTTTTAATTTCCCTTTTCTAATTTAAAATACTATTCCTAAATAAATTGTGGATCGAGATAACCTACAAACAAGAAGCTCCATAAAGACTTGTTCCTGTATAAAAATATTTTTTAAATGGCCTAAGACTTTTACAATATATATGTATATATATAATACATATAACGTATATTGTATAACATATATATATATATATTTAATATATTTATTTATTTATATAGATCGATATGAATATATATAAATATATAAATATTTTATATATATTTAATATAATGTTTAATATAATATTTAATATATATGTGTATATATATATATACACATATATAATAAATGTTATAGATATATTAAAAATAAGAAAACGTGGATAAACGCTCGACAATGGCACAACACAGTCAAAGAATCGATCATCGACAAAGAAAAAAGTTAACGATGAGAAAATAACCAGAAAATCCGAGTTTCGAGTGAAATTGTCGTCTAATTATCTTTAATTTAGTAGTTATCGAAAAATCTCCCTTTTCTTGTTTTTTTTTCTTTTCTTTTTTAACTACGTACAATGTTTGTGAACATTTTACAAATTAAATTGATCATCCATTTGCAATCATGTGGATTAAATTATTCCGGACAACAATTCGGTCTTGAGAAAAAGGTATAGTGTGTCACTATGCGGCATTCGCAATATTATGTGTCGCGATGCATAGTTTTAACGCAAAAGAGCGGCAGACATGGTAAATTTCACAAAACACAAATTAGTAAGGATCAAATGCTTCGCAACACTCAATGAGAAATTCTGAAAAATTTTGAAACGCAATTTGAAAGAAAAACTACCACAAATAATATTTATTTCAACGCTGGGAATGCTTTTGCAATTTACTGATTATTTATTAGTCCAGAGCAATAGTGATGACTTCAAGGCTAGACGAAATATTAAAATACATTATTTTGTAATTTTTAATCATTAAATCATTAATGAATCAATCAATTAAAAAATTACAGTGTTTTATAATTTTTAAATAGAATATTTCTTAATTTTTAATTAGATATTAAAGTATGATGCAATTGTTGTATAATAATGCCTTGGATAAATGCAAATATAACTATTTGTGATAGTTTCAGATTCGATACAACAAATGCAAAAAAATAGGCTCAAAAAAGCTATTCTACCAATGTAAAAAGACAATACAATTAATTTTATAAAACGCGAATCTTGTATCTTTATAAATAAATAATAAATTGGAAAAATTGTCTCTGTCACACTAGCATTATTTTCCCTTTCATTTCATGGCATCAAGTTTATTGGAATCCAAATAATCGTCTCGGTAAAAATTAATATTTTCCATTCGTTTACATGGATTAGTACGGAATTATTTATCGCATATTCAGCGTATAATCTCTCTCTCTCTCTCTCTCTCTCTCTCTCTCCTCTCCACTCCTCATTCTTTGTCAGCCTGTCTATTTGTCCGTCTGTCTGTCTGTGTCTGTCTGTCTGTCTGTTTCTCTCTCTCTCTCTCTCTCTCTTTCACTCTCTACTTTCTCGCCCCCTACTTTCTCACTTTTAATCGAATCAGTTTTTATTTTCGAAATTGAAGAGACTTGGTGACCTTTTGTTTCATCGACAATCGCCAAACAAAGGTTTACAAGTTATTTTAAACGAATTCAACGACAATTTCCTTCGTTCTTTATTAATTTTTCAATGAAATGATTCAATCATTAAAAACTATATAATTTTTTGCATTTTTAATATAGAATAATTCTTTTTGTTTTAATTATTTCAATAATTATATTTTCCTGTTGATATTTTGCAAATTTTTCTTTTTGTGAATATAGATATTTCAATAGAGACATATTTTTGAAATTGCCGTTGATCCAAGCATCGCACGCGCTACTTTGAGAACACATGCGTTACAATTCGAGGAAAAATACGCAAATAAGTAACAATATATATCAATACAACAGAGATACGAATGACAGATAATAACGGTCATGCCGCTGCAATGACGACTTTTGGTAACAATAAATAAAAAAGGAAAAGGAACAAAACAGAAAAAAAAAGTCATCTATCGACGAAGTAATATAATATAATTCGAATAAAGGTCCATCTCCCGGATGGAGGACAATGATTTAAGAACAATTTGCAGCTGAACGCACACGATAACTAACAATTAAAAATAAAAATAATTCACAGATCAAAGAAAAACAAAAAAGCATATCGAACACCCCTTAAAACGGAGAAAAAAACACAACTCGAGAAGCATGTTACAAAAGGGAAAAAAAGGAAAGCTTTAAAATTTGAGACCTTTGAAAAATACCAACGAAACAAAAAAGAATTTATATAAAGAGTGTTATTATATAAATTGCAATGATTGACCGAGAAATTTTTCTTTCATAAAATACAATAGAAAACGAGAACGTAAATTACCGATCCTCTGATAAGCGAATGATTTTGTAATCAACGACTCTTTCAATCAATCGAAAGACCCTCGCAGTAATTGATTGTAAATCAAACCAAACCAGCGTCGTTTGATTGGCTGAACGTTGACACGAACGAAACAAACGATATATTAAAATTACTAATGTTATTCGACTATAATAAATAGCGATTAAAGGTCGTCGCCGGCGACACGAGCCCAGCTACTGATCTTTTTTCTCTCTTTTTCTTTTCTTTCCTTCTCCTCGCTCGTTAAACGTACTAGGTTAAGTTTTACACTATTTCGTCTCTCAATAAGCACACACACACGCATTCGCCAAGTGGCACGCATTACAGGCCCTGTGCTTTGAAAAGAACATGCGATAATTGCACTTGCTGCGCGAGAACGGGTCAAAAGACGATCTTGTTGCATTTCGAACAATCATTTAACTCTGCATCTATTTTCGACAGTATAGCGTGCCTGTCACGGAACTTTTTCTTATTCTTCACGTCTTTCGCCATTCTCTGACTTCTTTCTAACTCTCGCAAACGCGATCCTGTATTTCTCATTATTTGCAAATATATTACAAAAACATATATTGGGAAACGATTATTTCAATAATTACAATGGCCTGTAATTATCGAACTGACCTGTATCGTACTATTATCGCGTATTTTGTTCTTTTTCATTTTTTTCTTTTAAATTAATATTTTTTCCTAACAAGAGACTGTAAATAGCGAAAAAAAAGGAAAAAAGCGAAAAATCGAGAAATTTCTCGTACATACACGCACTCTCTCACTTATTATATCGCCTATAATATATAATTTTTCTTTTTTTCAAGCTTATCCGCATTTCTCATTCTTCTTTTCATTCCTTCTCCCTTCTCCATACGCGTTTCTTGATCTACATCACAAATTTTGTTCTTTTCATTCGCATATTTATGTTCAAGAGTTAAACAAAAGACAACAAGATCCTGCAGTGTTATCTTGAGATTCAAGATCACTGCTATTCCTGCCTCAAACTAATAGGTTCTTTTCTTTTTCTATTCTAATCCTTCTTTGTTGTTGCTGTTTTTGCTTTCATCGAAATAAGAAAGAGAAATTCAATAAAAGGTAAAGACAAAAATCTAGGCACTAGAACGTAGAATCCTACCCGTATAAAATCGCAGAATCAATAATAATCCCGAATTTATCGATTTCGTAATCGATGATGACATTTAGACACGGCGACGATTAATTTCGATCGTGGATAATATCATTTAGCAGTTAAATAGAATATAATTACTTCGTCATGCTGTACGGTAGTCTCGTAATGCAGATTACACTTAATTTTTTTTTTTTTATTTTCATTATATCTCTTCGTGCGGATCTAGGCGCAAATAGTATTCCGTAATAAAAATAAGGAATATATGTATATTCATATATATATGTACATATATATTCTTGCTTTCATTGGGATCTAGAATATTTTTATGATGAGAAATTCTACGTCTTTTTTCCTCTTTTTTAAATATTTCTAATAATGAAGCAATTATATAATTATTACTCGATCACGATGCGACTGAAACAAAATTTACACGTACTATTCCACCAAGTTCCGCTCTTATTTCTCTTTTTTTATTATTTTTTTTTTTCTTTTTCTTTTTTAAGAGTACGTATATGTAAATATGTATCTGTGTATGCATGCTATACGTGATATAAAGTTGCATTTTCCTCTTTCCTTAGGAATTATCTCGTTTTTATGTATAAATACACAAATATATATTTATGACGATATATATTCATATACTTATACTCGTAGCTTTTTCGTATTTATATTATATAACCTCACTGTTCGATCGTTTATTTGATATTCCCGTGCGATCTACTTCGCTTTCTGCTCTAATCTTCTTAATCGCTGATTCATCGTAGGAAAACGAAGTACAAGAATATCCAACATAATCGAATAACGATATCATCGGCGAAAGAAACGAATCTAAGCTATAAAATTTCCCTCGGTCGAGATCGAACGATTAACATTCACTTATCAACAAATTTGAAAAAACTCGTTAAAAGGAATCATCAGAATAAAAGGTTCTCTTAATCCCGATGCTGTCATTAATTTCTCATTCGTTCTCGTTCACTATGGAGATTTCTTACATTTTCGATAACTGAAACTTTGAGTAAAACGAAACATGCTGCAAGATTTTATGTTTACGTTAGAATTTTTTTATACAGGTTCAAGATTCGTGTTGTCTCGTGCAGCGTGATTCGATGAAAAATATTCGTTTCCCTCTTTTATACATCGAAAGATTTAGAAGCGATTTTCTTTCCTTCTGTTTGTACAACACAAAAAAATTTTGATACAACACGCTGCTATTAACAAATTTCGCCTAAATACGAATAGCTATACTGCTATTGCTCGTTTTATACTTATTATCCCATGCCATTTGAAAACTCGCTAATTCGTGTGGGAAGCCAAAACATATGAAGGCATTTATCATATTTCTTTCATGTGTACGCGCTATATTATAAATCAAGGCTGGGATATTACGATTGAAACGGATACTGCTTATACATACGTATATATATCCTTATAAATGAAGGTTCATATATCTTTGTTCGTTCTTGTTCGTCCATCTCGCCTTTATCGTCTTTCTTTCTTTTCAAACGAAAAACATTATTACGAATCGCATGTAAAAAATACATACAACATTATACCAAAAAGAAATGCGCGTATGTGCGCATATATCTGGGGCAGTATTCGACTCGAATAATTTTTTTCTCTCGCTTACGCTTCATCTAGCTCAAAGCATAACCGTATTAAAAATCACAAACAAAAAATTAGTACATGTTAGAATAATCTTTTTTTGGATTTTTTGTTTTTTTTTTCATCACTTTGCACAAATGGTTATGCTTCAAGGGCATCTCTCTGACGAAAGAAGTATCCTTTCTTTTGAGCCTTTTTCAAACGATCAAACATCAAACATATGAAAACTCAGTCTCCATTAAAAACTAAACAAACTACTTCACCCTAAACCAGTCTCGGATGTCGAATTGGTTATCAATAAATCTGTGCGAGTTCAAATCGTGTGTGTGTGGCAAAGCGACGACCCATAGCTATCTTCTTATTTCATCCGGTATAGGTTCGTGTTTCGTTAGTGTTATAGCACAACGAAAAGACGTGAATACTCCGATCTTGTTTTTTCTATTATGCGGCATTCGGGAAAATTCAAGGCTCATCGCGCTGCCGCTGGAGAAAGATAGCCATAGGCAGTTAGAGGGCTACAGGCAAAGTTTAGATATAGCAGCCCCTGCAAAAATTGATATTCAAATCTACGTTTTTTTTTTTTTCTTTTTTCGTTCTATTCTGTTAACTTTTTTGTTTTTTTTTTTCCTTTAGTTTATGATTAGGTTACCATGCTCATTTTTGATGATACAGTTACTCTCAACTTTTCTAATTTATAATATAATTATAATGTAACCATAACTGTGTTCAAATATAGATGTAAATTCTGATTACAACTAGTTTGTAAATTTAAACCAATATCATTGAGAACACAGAGTTATCGGATCAATCTAAATGTTGCATGTTATCCCTCTTCCCCATGGTATACACTGTATGTGTATACAAAATTATATGTGTAATTTAATCATTATATTGAAACAACACACACCTTTGACTATAATTCTTAAAGTGTTATGTACACAAACGTAGGAAATGATTTTTCAAAGAAATTCTTCACATATCAATATAATTTTATAACCTTATTCTATCCAATAATAAAGACGACGATATAGATCACCTATTGCTTTTTCACTACATATTCATAACTAATGAAATATTCTTCTTGCATATATTTATATATATAATTTCATATATATCTTTATCTCTCTTTCATTTTTTATGTAAGCTAAATAAAAACTATTAATATTTTATTATACGTATCAATAAATTCTAAGTAGTGCAGTCTTTATTATTGAAGAGGAAATTTAAAATGTATCTTGTGGAAATTTACAATACATCAATATGTATCTGACACTATCAAAAGCCATTACTATTAGCAAAATATTATATAAGTTTTTAGTGACATTAATGCAGCTTAAGCTGTTTTCTCATAATGAACTTGTCTTTTTTTTTCTTTTTCTTTCTTAAATAACTTAATTGTATTAATTTATAAGTCTTGTATGAATCAGATAAATTAAGTGAAAATCGATTAAGTATCGGAAATGTACTAACATTCCTGGTGCTCAATCAATATAAAAATCTGTAATAAATTTTACTGCAAAATAGAAAGTATAACTTTTTCACTTTTGCATATAAAGCATTGTATATGTTGTACGTTTATACAATACTTTACACCAGCTCTTCTTAAAAGACAATGTTTAGTTGTTTCATATAATTTTATCTGTGTTTCTCTCCCTTGTTTTAATATTTCATTAACGTATTTTTTCTATACTGGTTATTGGTCGATAGAAACTTACATTGTTACAATTAGAGCATTCCCGGCAATTTTAAAATCGTCTATATGACGTCATTTCAAGGTATGGGAAAGGAAATCGTGATGTTTGAGGTTGAGAAGTTTGCTGAGTATGAATAGGTGAATATGATGGCTGCTGAAGCAGCGGAGAATTCTGTTGATTTTGTAGTGGAGACAATGACTGTCCAGGAGAATGTGAATGTAAATTTTGTGGGTGAGAAAATGATAATGCATGATGACAAGGGGAAGTTTGTGAGTTTTGTACATTAGCTTGTGGTATATTCAAATTGTTCGTAATGTTAATATTGTTTAGTATGTTGAGACTGTTAGACACGTTATTAGGGATTGTCAGATTACTCGGAATACTCAGTGCATTAGGAATATTTATGCTTGTTTGTAGATTAGGTGGAAGGGAAAGAGTAGCCGACGTAAGATAATGTACGCTGAAAGATGGACGGGGGGGCTAGTAAAGCCTCATACCTTCTTCAAATTTGACGATAAGAGGATCAACAGCTGGACTGCCAATAAAACTGCCTGCTTCACTGCTTCCTCTACCTTGATCTGACTCAGTACTACTACCATCATATTTTGCGTCATCTGTTAGCAATAAAAAAAATCTTATAAAATAAATGAAAATAACAACATAAGATTATAAAATATTGTAAAATCATAATTTACAGGGTATTCTAAAATGAAACAATTAAATAATTAAATAATATGTTTTATGAATGTAACAGAAATTTAAAATTTATTAATTAATTGTAATAAATATATTAATCATGAAAATATCATTGACCTTTTATTTTATTTTATTCCTGTATGAAAGGTTATAAGAACAATAATGTATCGCATAACATTCGCGAAAAAGTTCAACATAATATACAAACAAAATATGCAGAATGTTACATTTAATATTTCATTAATAAATAATAAAGCTCTCATTAAGAACAAGAACAGCATTTTGAAATATAAAATTAAATGCATGTACATATTTTTTTTTTTTGCTGTCATATAGTAATAACTTATATTTAACTAAATTTACAATACTTTAAAATAATACATATATTTAAAATAAACAATTTAGTTAAACATTATGATTTACTTTCATACTGAAATAGTAACGAATAAATATTAACCATATTAAAAAATCTGCTATTACTTCATACTGGATATTCTCATTTAAACATATTCGTTAATAAAATATTTTCTATATTTATGTAGTATGTTTGTTCTATATATTCTATATATTAATTTGATTGTTTAATTTTGAAATACCCCATATGATAACATAATACTCTTACCTTGACGATTTGACCATTCTTGATTCATTGTTTTTGATGTTAAATCAAAATTTTTCACTGGATTAATAGGATCATTAGTAATTGTACGAGCGTTTTTATGCATAAATGAACAGTGTGGTTTTCTACAACCACCAGGTTGTGTTTCCCAATAGCATGGAATCGACTTGCGATTTTTCTATTCGAACAAGTAACAAAGAAACATTAGTAAACTATTTAAAATTCCAATTAATGATTTATCTATGTATAATATTTGAATGATGCTTACTCTTAATTCCATATGCCTAAAGTTACAATGTTCATCAAAGCATTTGCCCTGCTTCCAATATACGCACATTGTTTCGCAACCCAAGGCAGATGGTTCATGTCTAAATGGACAGTTATCACCCTACAAATATAACTATAAATTAACAAAAGAAAAACAAACAATAAAATACAGATACATCAAAAGTATAATAATAATGAACTAATAAAGAATTATGATCATTAATAGTTGCAGTGCTCATGTACATTGTAAATACTGCAACCTAATCTATAATTCAAACTTCAATAATTCAAAATTCAACAGTTAATGTTATTTCATATAATTTCTCATAATACATTATGAAAATAAATATTTAACTATTTATACATAATGACAAATATCACAATTTTCAATTAATATTACCATCATGAGTAACAAAAATTGTTTCGGACACGAACATAGTAAACAATATAAGAGAGTTAAATTTTTCAAAGTAAAAAAAGTTCAAAGTAATAATGAAATGAAGAAATACAACTGTTGTAGTACATAAATAACACGATTCACTAATTATTTTAAAACGACGGATGATATCGTAGAGCCTGCCACCAACATGGCCGATCTAACCTCGCGAATTCAATGTATCAGAAACAATATGGAACAAATCTATCCAACATTTCAAATTTTATGGTGATGATTAAATACAACGAATGTTTCGTGCATTTTATATTTTACATACCTTTGTGCATGTTGAGTAATAGAAAAAATAACAGTCGGTATTCTTATGACTGTGCTCCATTTGCAAGAACCGATAGAAAGATGAGTGATCGTGTTCTTTACTGAAAAGAGAATATTTAAACAAATCACTATTAAATGTCACATTTCGTAGAAATAAAGCGAATAACATCAAAGTAAAGTATCTATTACCACTTTGTGCGAAACATGATTACAACTTATAGTGTATCGTGTTCAACCGCCAGATCCAATGTTATGGAAAATTAATTTGAATGTAGAGGTTTCGCAACCACCAATATTTGTACCAACGATAATGACCTTTTTTCATCATGTATTCAATATATATTCATTACTTACGTGTGATGGCAGTGATTCCTACGATGACTTCTTTTTTGCCCCTTCGCTTTGACCCACACACTAAATCAACTCGCACACAGATTCAAGTAAATAGTTCGACCGTAGCACTTGTCGCCCCTTTCGTTAGTGACGCTATTCGCTACCGCTACAGATACGATGGCGTAAACTTCCGAGAAAACACGGAACTACACGATTTGTTACGCGCCCTTTTTGAATTAGTACAATTATTACACAGCTGTAGTGACTCACGAATGAAGTTAAAAGCTTTTATATACAACTGTATATGTTATATAAATTATTAAAATAATTTTCAAACGTTACTAACACTTTCATGAGACACAACTATGATGATTATATTGATCAAATTTGAAACCAATCTGAAAATGCATGTAAAAGTTATAGAATATTTAATAAAAATACCAATTTCGCAGAGATCACAAAATCCATTATATTAATAAACCAGTATTCGTATTGTGTGGTTATTTTTTAAATATATGTTTGCAGTAAATATCTTGTAACTCTTATACACATTTTCAGATCGGTTTCAAAGTCCAATATAATCATGATGATCATGTTTCATTGCAGTACTAATGAAATTTCAAAGTGTTTTATATAACACACACATATATATATAAAAGTTCTTTTATCGCAAGTATTTCGTGAGCTACTTTACATACTAAAATGATGATTTATGTAACATGTTTGATTTTCAGCTAATAATACCATTAAATAATACATCGTTGCTAAGAAATAAATGATTATTTGTTCAATAAATATTATCTGAACTAAGCTAAAACAAATTATGCATATTATATAATATAGAATATAATAAATGTGAAATAAGTAATTATTTACATCTTTACTTTATTTACATCTGGGAGTTTAGAACAGATTTTTATAAATTGCAATACATTTGTTGTAATATATATTTAACGGAAATAAATACAAAATATTCAGCCAAAAAAGCATTCAAAAATAATTTCTTTGAGCTGTATTACATTCATATTTAAACATTAAAAAATGTTATATATAAAATGATTAATAAATACACTTAAGTTAATGATTTACAATTTAATTGCATACTTGAAGTAATATAACAGTCACAAATTGTATAGTAGAGATACTAGCATATAATATTTTTACAAATAATTTTATAAATATACACTTTTAATACTTAACGTCAATATTAAGTACATTATCTGTATTATACATTATTTGATTACAAAATTACAAAATAATTGCATTTAAAAATTATATGTTTGAATAAATATATATAATATTTAAAATAATGTGTTTCTTAAGCTAAAATTTAACAAATAAAGTTAAATCTTGAAATATAGTTACTTAAATACTATAATTATCACAGAATTACTGCAAGATAATAATTTTTTTAACATACATTCATCGAAAGTGACAAAATTTATTCATAACAATATAATAGTTACATCCTAAAATACTCATATAAAGAGAAAACAGAAATTTGAACAATGTGTAATTAAGTCGACTGAGTAGAAAAAATAATTCATCAAAATAAATATTTTAAAATCATTGAAATAACGTCTTAAATTTTATTTTGTTATAAAGATAACTTATATTCAATCATAAAATTTTAATTTTTCGCATATTAAATAACATATAAAGCTTAGAAGTAATATATGCTTTATATACAACAATATAAATACTGTTTTCAATAAAGATATTTGCAGAAATCAAAATACAATAACAATGAAAAAGAAGCATTTTAAATTAACATTTTTAACAAACATAATTGATAAAATTATACAATTTTACAATGTAACAAATATATAATATTTAAAAGATTCAAGCATTATTCTTTCAATGACTAAAAGTACATAATTGTATAGTAAGAAAGTAAAGATTTATTATGATTAAATTAAAACTTGAATGTTCCGTTGTAAGACATAGATTATAAGAACATATCAATGTTTAAATGTGATGTGAACATCTAAAATTCTTGCATTTAATTTTTTTTTATTCTCAGATATGTAAGGTATGTACAGACAACTATAAATGTACAGTTCATTCCACTATAATATATGTAACATATAATATATTTTCATAATAGACTCAAATTTTTCCCTATATATGATTCTGTGATCATGTCCCAAAATATTTTAATTTAGCATATTATAATAAACACAATAAAAAATTCTTTAATCATAAAAATTTATTATAAAATTTTAAATACAAGATTTCAGAAATATATCATTTAAAAAAATAAAACATAATAAGTAGAACTTACATTTAATCATAGAAATAAAATACAAAAATTTTTCTCTAATCGAATAGTTAAATATTCCTGACTAAGTAAACAAATATTATACAACGCAATCAAGACTTTTATGTTCTGCATAATACTTAAGTGTAAAAAAATTATTCTTCCAGTATCTCATACTAATGTGAATTAATTAAAAAATTTTACTTTACTTTTTTATTTTAAAAAACACACTGAATTTAATAAATTTGTTATAGTGGAAAAAACTGTTTTTGTTTTCGTTTTATCTGAAAAAAATCAGAATTTTAAAATAAAAAAGAATCTAATTAGCAATTGCCATTAATACACATTAGAAAAATACCTCATTGTTTTGTAACAAAAGGATTGGCCAGCAACCCATCCTGGAAATTAAATTTATTGTAACATACAATGATAAAATGTCAAGATATCACAACATACAATATGACAAAATTATTAGTTTATTATAATACACTATTAATTTTGGTTTAATGTAGTCCAATATTATTCATTTCCAAAGATAAATATCAATCAATGCATATCTTCAGTTTAATAGAAATACAGGAAATGACACAGGAAATAACATTAGTTTTACAGTCTTATCAAAACATTCTAGATTATCATTGTATATTGTATATTATAGTCAGTTTTATTTTTATCACGTAACTGATTATTAAATCACATGTATTCACTCTTATACACATCTTATACATATACATTAATACGAACAATCGTTCTTCAGTGATTTTAAGCTAGACAATCTATCTGGTAGGCTCAAATAATTTATCATTCAATATCCATTAATATCTTACATTTATTATATTACTTTACTGTATTCTCCCATTCCGTTAAAAGTTGCCTATGAAATTCGTCTGAATATTTACGATGAGAAAAACAAAAAGCATTGGTAAAAAATTTATATTCAATTCTCTGTTTTCATACTAGGTAACAACCACTGCTATAAAACCAAACATATATTGCAATAATTTGACTGGCATACTATAATCTATCATGTACGTTTTATATCTATATATTCAACAAATATGTATATATACATATTAATATATTATTATATAAATATTACATAATATATTAATATTAATATATAATTAATAATAATTATATATTAAATATAAATAATAAATTATATAATAATTATATTATATTATCTATTAATTAATATATTATATATTAATATATATAACTAATTGTTTGTGTGTGTGTGTGTGTGTGGGCGCGCGCGCAAAAATATTAACAACCTCATATATACATCACGTTTTAACACGTGTATTATCGCATATAATAAATACACATGTATGTATCCAGAATATTCATTCCACCAATCTTTTCTTCATTTGTTTTATTAATGAAAATGCTAAACACTGTCTACTATTGCCATTATTTATCGCCTTGTACTTGCTCATAGTAAAAATCAGTATATTTCATGTAAGTGCATCTTATATAACTGAATGTTATCTTAATGATTGCACTATTGAATAGCTAAAGGCAATTACTAGCATAAATATGGTAGACAAGATAATATACAAAAAAACAAGTAAACTCAGAAAATTTTTGCCCATAACATATTATAATAAATGTGTTATTCAAGTTTTCCCTTTATAAGACTTAAAAGTTAATGTAACATATTAAATTCGTATAGTAATGATCCAAACGTTCTAGTATGACATACCTTTCTCTCATTAAGTTAAGTATAGATGCTATGAAAACACATATTAATTCAACTGTGTAAAATTTCACTTCTAATAATATGGAAAGTAACAATTAATAAAATTATTATTATGACTTATTCGAACTACAACATTTGGAACAATCAAAACAACTGGTATGCTATCTCTTTGATGACCAAGATGCACGAGTAGCACTGCCTGGGCCGCTTCCAATTATACGATTTTGGAGCTCTGTTATTGTTTCTTGCAAGGCTCTTTTCTCTTTCAGAAGCAGCTGTATGTCTTCTTGTGCTGCACTTAAATGAGATTTGATTACAATAGATTCTTCTTTTATACGTATCAATTTCGCATTTTCCTCTGATATTTTCTCCAAAGCATTGAGACGACGCCGAAGCTGTTCATTATCTAATTTCAACTGTTTACTAGACTGTCTTAAAATATTTAGTTCCATTTCATGATTTATATTTTCGACTATTTGAGTATCACTGCTTGTGAGTGTTACAAGGGAATTACTCCTGCTCAACAGGTTTACTAGAAATAAAATGTTTGAGTTAGATTAATAGTAGAGGAATGTATACGAAAATATTTTATAGTCATCTATAAAATACACAAAAAAGTTGTGCTTCTAATAAAAAATTACTTTTAACGAATTAGGAAATTAAATATTTTTTATTGAACATAGATGGTGAGTAAACAATATATATTTACAATCTAAACTATTTGTGAACAATAAGCAGCGTTATAAAACAATGTTTTGTACCTTATATGCAGCATGTCCAAAAAGGACATATTGGCGCAAAAATGTTAGGACAAAACTTATACTACATGTTAATGAGATCAAGTAGATAAAAAAATTTATATAACCTTATGTCCGAAAATGCTTTATTAAAGAGTTATAAGCATCAAAAAATTTTTATTAATTGCTTTGACAGTTATAATAAATGTTTGAAATTGCTTCTGTAATAATGCTAAGGATGCAAATCATTCATCAAACTAATGATTGTTGAACTTTTTCGAATATTCCTGCTATTGTAGAAATAGTAGTAAATGTATGTAAATGTATTTCTGCAATTCTGTATAATGAGTCTTAAGAACTACTTTCTGAGAAATCTTTGAACGCTCATAACTCTTCAATAAAACATTTTTGGTCATAAGTTTACATAAACTTTTTATATCTACTTGACCTCATTAACATATAATATAAGTTTTGTCCCGACCTTTCTGGACACTCTATATGTTGTTCATTCATGCTGATTTATAAATTGCATTAAAAATTTTAATAAGCATACGTGATAATAAGCAGAATTATTTTCTTTTGATTTGAGAAAAAATAAAACATGCCTTTGCATAATTAAATGCAAATCTAAAATTCTATTTATTCAATGTCCTATTAAACAATATTATTAAAGCAGTAAATGCTACTACTATTTTTCTAATTGTTTTGTATAAATGCTCACATTAGAAAGGCCGTCTGAATGCACAGAATTATACAATAATGTATAACATTAATTTTAAAAAAGTAAACAAATTTTTAAATAAAAGAATTTGTCACTTAAATGTATTTCGAAAACCTACTATATTATAAACTTACTGTACTATACTATATTAAACACTATATATCTTCCTTGTACGAAAATAATAAGTGGCAAATAATAATAACGAAACTTCATTGTACATTGTTACCTACCAACTGGTTCGATATGAAAAACTCCATTTGCATCTCGTACTATCTTAAGCTTTGCAATATTCAGATCTATAGGAATTGGTCCTGGCGAAGTTATATTATTCGGTGGACGATCTTCATTTAAACGCAATGATATACTCTCCAGATATATCTGCAATAAAATAGAAATGTTATGTAATTAAGAATAAAGTTAAAAGAAATAATACAATAAAATTTAACATACCTGCAATGGTATTGGCCTAGGTATAATTTCATCTTCAGTTAAGTCTGTAAGACCACTTATTGAACTCATAGACAAGGCCATTGATACATTAGTAACTTTAACTTCTAATTTATCTTCAAACAAGTCCAAAACACTTTGTTTGTTATGTACATCTATAGTAGTATCTACCTCTTCTTCAGCTGTATTATCTTGATTCTGATTTAAGTGCATATTTTTATTCCTTATAGCTCGACTTGCTTGAGACAATTTCCAAGAATCTGACTTGCATTTTAAATCATGATCCAAACGTAGTTTAATACATGATCTACAGTTAGAATCTGAAGGTAATTCGACCCAACCTCGTGATCGTGCACTGAATTTTGTCTAATAAACAAAAAATATTAAAAAATATATGTATAACATTTAAATTATATTATAATTATAATTTCTACTATGTAATAGAATTACATTTCTTTTATTTTGTAATAAATTCATAAAAATTTAAAACTAAGCTATAAATGTGAAATTATGGAAAATAAACTATAAAATCCTTGAAGACTAAATTATTATTTGCATATATTAGATAATAAGAACAAATCCTTAATATTAGCTTCTTTATGAGCATACTTTATATATATTTCCATAATATGCAATTAAACATTTAAATACAAAAATTACATATTGTTAACTTTTTCTTATTAATATGTGATAAGTTAAAAAATTTTAACATAAAAAGCTACGAAAACTTGTTTTATAAACAAAGCTACTTTCATTTCCGTATAATTCATATAAAATACACATCTGCAATCGCATTTGAAAGCTTTTCAAATACCAGCTAAGCATTATTTCATACCATGCTACATGAACTTATTACACTTTGAGTACATATACATATTATGAAATTAAAAACTAAAAAGCTTTAAACCCTTCACATAAAAGTAAAAGTGTGTACTTTTGAAATGCTTATATAATTCGTTTGTATATACAAATAAAAAATAACAATAAAATATTAACTGCTAATTATGCAACTTAATAATGTAATAATAAACTTGTATGTAATTGTCACATACTCTACAAATTTATCATTTGCATATTAATAATTACTTATCAATAAGGATTACAAACTATCACCTAAAAGTAAATCATCAAATATTTTCCTTTAGTTATTATATACTAATCTAAAAAGCTAATCTATACATTCACAATAATCTTTTTTAAATGATCAATAGGATAAATATTTATATATATGCAATTTGTACAGCATAGTGACATAATTAATTCAAAAAAAATAAACATGCGATAAAATGTACATAGTACAAGGCATTTAATATGAAATATATGAGTACTTTGCCAATACCTTTCTCTTGACCTGCCACAAGTGCCACATAAAAACATTCACAAGAGAAGGAGAGACGCAGGAGAAGCATGCAAAAAAGTTAAAGACAAACATTGTATAAATATACATATATAATATAAAAATGTTTGTAATGTATGTGATATGAAGCTAGAAATAAAATCAAAAGAGTTTCGTGACACACGAAGTATGTAACTAGGAATAAAATATTAGTCATGAATACATTCCAAGTTTATACAAAAAACTTAAATATTATTTGAATAAGATACTGCATTACTATTTTAATGTAATCAAATTTCATACTCGAAACATCTTAACAAATTTTAACATAAGTTTCAGAGCAATATGTCCTCTATAAATGGTTAAATTTGTATTGATTAGAAATATATTAAATCTGTATAATAAAAAGCACTTCATATAGTATATAAAAAATGTTTAAACTTTCTAATGAAATTATTGTATGAAAGAAACACTAAAGAATAATATATTTTTGATTGCAGCAACATTAAAAAAAACCTTAGTATTTAGATCTATTTAATAGATTTAAAATAGCATATTGTATGTAATCAGCAAACAGGAAATTTATCATTTAGATGAATAGAAGATAATATTACCTGAAATTCATCCCATGGGATAGATGAACATTCATCATTACCAATATTTGAAATTTGAACTTTAATTGATGATGCATATCCAAGAGATTGTTGAATAAATTCAACTTTAGATAATTTAAATGTTGCCATAGATACCTAAAAAGGATTATATCTAATCAGGATATTAAAGTTTTCAATTGTATTACATTATTATATTACATAACATAGACTTACAATATCCTTTCGTTTACACACACTATCCATAGATTTTTCACTCTGAGTATCAGGAGTTTCTTCAACTACTTCACTAGCTTCTTCTACTGCTGTTATTCTAATTGAATTATCGACAGAAAACATTGTATCTAACTTTTCTTGATCTTGAAGATTAATTAAAACGTAGTTCTCACTGTCAGAACTAAGATCACTTCTTATAGACACAGTATCACTGCTACCATCTTCTGGAGAAGCCTTCAAAGCTGAATCAATTGATGTCATCAAATTACTTAATCCTTTTTTCATAGAAGAGAGACCAACGTTGAAATTATTAGGAATGAATGGTGTATTTGAAGACGAATCTCCTTTGCTATGCTTATTTGTAGCATCAGCAGTATATCTTAAAGTAGGCAATGATTTCTCTTCCTCTACAGCAATGCACCTTTTATCATGTGCTACATTTCTTATCTGTATATTATTTTCGTGTTTATTGGTACCATTCTGTTTAAAGGTCACAACAGTTTGAGGTATACTAGAATGTATAAAATCCATTGACAACATTGATGATACGTCACTTTGTGGTGTTATTGTTTCATTATTTATATTAATCTTTTTACTACTGCTCTCAACTCGTTCTGTACTTTGCCATGGAATAGACGAACCTGGAATGTCATCTGCTATGCTAGATGAATCTGGCATAACGGATTCCAAATCACCTCCAGAATTTTCTTTACCAGGGGTATGCGACGGCATGACAAATGTTACTTCTACTTGTGGTATCAATGCACCAATAACAAGTGAACTACCACAATCAACCTTTAATATTTTATTAGAATCAATATTTAGATACGTTGCCATTTCCGATAAAACTTCCGATAATCTTAACAAAAACAAATATTGATAGTGATTTATCTGAACGCTAACTAAATTGCTTATGTATGCAAGACCATGAATGTCAGCAGTAGATTTATTTTCTGATAAATCTTTCTCTGACGATTTCATAGACATGTAACACCATAGAGTTAAAGGAAATGCATCAAGGAACGGAACAGGTCGGTTTTGTCCGACCGCACGAGCACCAAGAAAATCTCCCCAAACAGGTTCCAAATTGCAACACCATATGTCTTTAGCTTCAGTCCATAAAAGCTCCCGGTGTAATTGACGAACTAATTCGTTTACAGAATTACTGCTAAAATTAGGTGGTGGATATCGAATATTATCAGTGCCTATAATAAATAAATGAGTGTGAAATATATGTATCATACTATATAATAATAACGTGAAAAATGTACTTGTGTATAAAACTTTTACCTGCGCAATGTGCCAAAAATTTATCTGTAAGAATATGAAAATCATTTAATCTATTTGGAAAGTCTGTAGCAAAAAACATCTGTCCCATTTGAAAAGCGTTTACACACTGTGCTAAATCTGCTCTTGAAGATCTTTCTGCGGATCGAACATTTGTTATTGACGCTCTGGACGTCTGTATGTGCAAAGACTTTGGCCTATCCTTCTGATTAGGATAATCTTGTTGGCTTTCAAAAACTACCTGAAGTTAATAAGTATATTGGGGGTATAGTAGTACGAAACTTTAACCTATAATACAAATGTCTTAGTACTTGCCCTTGGAAGTATAGCTTCAATTTTCACATCAAAATACATTAAATTAGTGGAAGTATATGTTGATTGTTTATCCTTATTCATTAGAGAATGATATAAATTTAATGCAAATGAATTAAACCATAAGCAGGAACAGACATCAAAGTTTACTTGGATAGGATTCAGTTGTACATAAAATTTTGGTGGTGGCACTAAACGATTACAAAATAGATGAAGTTGTAGATTAATTTAAAATTTGTTAACGTGATAATTATATGTTTACTTACATGGAAATGTAATATCTCCAGGATAATAATAATATGTAAATTCAGCATGAACAATTGTAACATCTTCTGGAAGACAAAATTTGTCTCTGTCACCTAAGCAACATAAAAATATTTCAATAAAGTGTAACAGAAATGTAAATATATTCTCCAATAACATACATGCGTTATGAATATACTCCATACAACAGTAAAAATTCACATGATGTTATCTGTTACATATTACAAAATGCAAACCATAATAATTGCATGAAGTATAACCATTTATATGTATCTACGCAACATAGTCCTTAGGATCTGTAAGATAAATACAACAAATTTTTTTATTGGAAGCCTTCTTAAAAGACACGAAAAATTATATGCTTCTTTATAAATGATTGAAATTTCATTTAACAGAATTATAATTTTCTATATTTTTATAATTGAAAAGTGGTAGATAATGTTAAATAGAATAACGTTCCATTTGAAATACTTGGAAAGTATATTACATAATTTATTACTTATTTTTTGAATATTTGTAATGTTTTTTACATACTTCATTTTAAATTTTCTTCTCAGAAACTATAAAATAAATATATAAAAGATTATTGAATATTATTTAGACTGCAATAGAACTGATACATATCTTTTAAAAGAATATAAAAAAAACATTTAAAAATTTTGATTAAAATGTTTGCTTTAGAAAAGCAAATTATACTATGATTATCTTTTAAATATATTATAATTACGCTTCAGATTAATTGTACATATATTAATTAATATATGTATAATATTTATAATATATAATAATAATATTCATATATTTAGAACTGCTGTTAAAAACGTTTTGTACTAAGTTATAAATTAATGCTCAATAATATGATACATACAAGATATAATAACAACATAACACATGAAGCAACAAAACTTCTCAAACATGAAGCTATGTTTAATTGATACTTATAATGCGATATTAATATGAATATACTATTACTGTTTGTAATCTGTACCTGTTGCATGTTTCTTCCTTGTTTGAGCTGTGCAATTATTAAACGAAATAATTATTGATATTATATGGAAGTTTTATATAAAGGATTATTTAAAAAAAATAAACCTAGTAAATAAATTAATTTGATTATCATAAAACTTACACATACCCATAACAAATTCTTTTGGTACAGGATTACGAGACGTTGTGGTTACTTTGTATAAGGTAAAATCATCTATCCTTATTATAATGCATGTTGTCATTAATTTAGCCAGCTGTTCCAAAATGTAATTTTTCACTGGATTACCACTAGGATGTTGCGATTTTTTTTTGTCATCAACAGTTATGTTTATATTTTGAGATTGATTACCCTTTTCCGAATTATCTCCTAAACCTTTTGTATTATTAACTAAATGAGAATAAGAAACGATATTTTATTAATATTAAAAAGACATGTTTGTGATTGACTGTTTACTTTTTAAAGACAAACCTGTAATGTTTCCTTGACTCCTAGTTAAAGGAGAATGCTGTGTTCTGCCAGAATCTATGAGATCCATAAACTGACTTCGAAAAGAACTTAAGGATTGCTGTAACCATTGGCTGTGAGGTGTAGCATTTTCTTTATATTTAGCCCAATGTTTTCTATCAGCCATTGCTAAGTGATATGGATAATAATCAACTTGAAATCTAACTAATGAAATTTGCAGTGCACCACCATCCTTTAAGTCAGGATGGGAGGATCTACCATCTAGGTAGAAAATAAATAATATTACAACATTGTTGTTAAAAAGAAATAAAAAATTTGAATTTACTTACTACCAGCATCATCACATAAATGTAAATCAATTCTTTGACAAAGGAAATGATATGAAGTTTCTACAACATCATATCTGGTAAAAATTTTAGAGATAGCAGTATTATATTGATTTCTTGTCCTTGATTGTTGAGATATTTGTGCTTGATACTCTGGCAATACCTAAAACCATGAAAATATACTTATCATATGATTGAAACTTTCTATTTTGTTTCCTAATTTTGCACTTACAAACCTCTAATTTTCTAGCTGCTTTAGTTTTACGCTCTAATACTGTAGCTTTTTCTATCAAACCACCTAAAGAATCAATAAAATGAAGTGCTGCTTTCAACTGTGAATCAGTTAAAACCCATAAGAGATCATCTAATATAAGAATCAGTCTTGATCCCATAACAAAACAATCTAAAATACAAATTCATATGTTACATCATTCTATCGTACTTAGAAAACAAAAGAATGGGAAAGATATTTGTTATTTATTAAAATATTTTTAACCTGATATTCTTTTTTTAATAGTAATCCGACACCTTGCTTGATTCGTAAGTAAACGTAATGGAGTAAGGTTCTTATCTTTAGTACTTTGTGCCTCTATTCTAACTGTCTGCCATTCTAATTCTTTAAAAATAAGTAACTGTCCACGATCAGGATCTTTCACTCTAGTAGTCCTTAGATCACACCGTTGCCATGTTGCAGATTTCGATTCCACAATAATGCGATTCATCTATAACAAAATAATAATTTCATAATAGTTTCTAATAAAGATATGAAGGCAGATTTCATTAATAAATAAACCAATAACACTATGTACCTGAACTGAAGCAATGAATGCAGGACTTTTGAATGTAACTGATACAGTATTAACAGTCACTGTTATACCATCGATTACTTTATGTATAAAAGAATACTTTGCAGGACCAGTATATGAAGAAAGCCCTTGCGGAGAAGATAAATCTCTCAAATCTTCACATGTTTCTACTTCTATATGAACTTCATCTAAACTCTATAAATATCAAAATCTAATCAAAATTTTATTATAATATAATATTAATAATTCTATTGTATTATGGAAAAGTATATCAACAAATAGTTAAAAAAATGGATATATAAAAATATACATAATTAATATGTATAAATAGACAGTTGTTATTTACCAAAAAAATAGGAACACTTCTTAATTTGGTCCATTGTATACGAAATGAAACTTTATTGCACCAAGCATTTGTTAATCTAAGCCATGACGGCAATTCTAACAAATCAGTTAGAACTATTTCATCAAGTTCTAAGTTTGTCAGTTCGCCTTCACCTTTAAATGCACTTAAATTTATTTTATCAGCTGATAAGTTCTTGGTAAACCTATAAATTTAAATAAATACACATAAACATCATATTGTGAATAAAATACAATGGCATATTTCTTTTTTACAGTAGATTTATCTTCTGTAAATTTATATATAACATATTGAAATCTGTTCATAATGCAAACATAAGATAAAATTTTTATTTATATTGTAATTTTAAATAATTATCTAAGACTTGTCATGTTAACAATTACGTTAATAATTGTAGATAAACACGAAAAAATACGACTAATAATTTAACGATAATAATAATAACGGTTATTAATAAAATAAATAAAATTGTCCACAATTATAACTTGCTTGTTCTACTTAATTAAGGGTGGTACAATTTTTAATTGTACTGTGTAATTAATAATAAAATTTATTTAACAGCTTAGCGTGTAAATACCTTGATAAATGTTTCAATAGTTGCTTTTTTATTAATGACACCATTTTTTATTATTTTCAATTGATTTCTACGATGTCAAATATGCGTTTCAACATGGTTAATTTGACACTATACATTTACACAGAGCGACGATTATAGACACGGTCCGTCCATACATGCCACGATTGTCGACGACTTTCGACTCAAGTAGTCAGTAAGTAGACTACACTGCTAAATTTCTAGTTTCTTTCTTTAACTTTTTTCTTTAATGTCTTCCTCTCTCAAAGTTTCTAACTTTCGATTCTAAGATCAACAAAATATACCTAGTTACGTTCTTAATTTTTATATTACCGGAGAAATATTACCTTAACAAATAGAGTATTGGTCTGTCCTTAATACAAGAGTAAAATTGATCTATTTTTTAACATATTTATTTGACGTTCAAGATGTTGTTTCAAACGTTACTTCATTTACATGCATCTGTGCATTACAGAATTAGCGTACAAATAGCGTACTTATCTTTTCGTGATTTTCCGAATTATATCTTTAAGTGCAATATACAGGGTGTCCTAATAAGCATGGTACAATTGAAAAAAGTGATTGATTCTACTCTTAAAAAAATAAATCAGAAATGTAAAATAAAATTTTTTGATATGGCGCTTCGCTTTCAATAAAATCGAATGTGAAAATTTGTTTAACATATATGAATTTGTTTAATTACCGACAGTATGAGTAAGCAATCAGTAGGAAGTTATTTTATATACGAAAATAACTAAAAAATGTAGAATAAAATTTTTCCGTTTCAGGAATATAGAATTCGAACTTTGAATCGATCAAAAGCTTTTAATTTATTTGTAATCCAAGAGAAAAATAAAATTTGAAACTTTGAACGTATTTAGTTAAGAATTGGTCTAGTACACACGTACTAGATAAATTTTCAAATATTATTTTCTTGGAAACGAATGAACATCCTATGAAAAAATTTTATTTTATATTTTTGACCTATCTTCACAGGTAAAGTAACCTCCTGTCAACTGTTCAGTTTATGTATTCTCTTCAATTAAACTTTAAGTGTGCTTCTAGACTTGACAAATTTTCAAACTCGATTTTTTCGAAAACGGAGTCATATAAACAAATTGTATTCTATATTTTCGACTTGCTTGTTCACGTAGAATCATAAAAGAAATATTCAACATTTAGAAACATTCCTTGCCAACTATATAACTATAACTAACTCTTGATTGT
The DNA here is from genome assembly GCA_029958995.1 of Bombus sonorus. Lineage (NCBI taxonomy): Eukaryota > Metazoa > Arthropoda > Insecta > Hymenoptera > Apidae > Bombus > Bombus sonorus. Next base: position 2,631,851 of record JARWAU010000008.1, on the reverse strand, counting down.
TAGAACACTTTATATAACGATATAAATAATGTTAAAAAATATATAAGTTAAATAGATGTATAATAAACAGAAAAAATGTAAACCTTATCTTTAAATATTTACTCTTTAAAATTGGTCCATACATATACACAAATAATCTTATAACATACGGTGAAAGTAGACAAATCGTTCTACTTATAAGTTTATGAAAGAAAGGCTAAATTTGCATTCTTTACATAGATATCTGATAACTTTTCTTTTTCTTCAATTTCTAATACATAACGAACTTATCATTTTTACCTACTTACGAGTAAATGAACCGTTATTTTATTTAGCTGTACTCATTTACGTGTCCTGCAATTTGTGCTGTCTCGTTTTCGCAGATTTTGATTCAAATTTCATAGATTTTAGAAAGAAAATATGTAGTGATATATATATTGACATAATTATGTTAATATAGAAATATATCATTATATTTACATATCATAATATTAGTTAAACATGTTTGAATTTAAATTAACCTAAAAAAAAATATTCTTCTAGTCACCTAATATAAGATAATTTGCTAAAAAATAATATAATATACGTGAGAAATTTTGAGGAAAGGACTGGAAATACAAGATATTAACGACGATAGTACTTTGTGTTTATGTTTTGTCTATTATAATTTGATAAAGTAAAATAAATCTACTTTGATTAACTCATTTCTAATGGCACAAATAAATCGTACGTATCTATTAATTAAAAGGTTAGTTAATATATCCTACTAATATTGTCATGATTAATTATTTTAACTATTACAGAAAGCATATGTTTAACATTACCTAAAAGTATAACAAAACAAATTAGTACATGTGAAAATAGTGAACAATATATCACGAATTTTTTACAAAATGCATTACCTTCCTCTGATATTGGTTCGGTAGCAGATGAGTTAAGAAAGGTATAATAATAATAAAAAAATATATATATATATAATATAAATATATAATAAATGAATAAGAATTATATTGTATTACTAATAAAATTTGATGTATTGAACACTCATATTAATTACCAGAAATTTAATTTATGACATGATTATAATTATTTTACAGTCACTGATATTTGCTAAGCATAAAAATAAATGGAACAAGAAAAAACGATGTCAAGGAAAGTTATTAACTAATAGGAAACGAATGCAGCTTGGTTTACGTAAGATTAGTTGCAAAAGTGATATGAAATATACAGCCTTATTACCATTAAATCAATTATGGCTAAATTATATGGAACAAGTACTCGGCTCCAAATTTTTTAATAATATTCCAAAAGATTCTACAGATCCAAATTGGGAAAATGTTAATCAACAGTTAATTAAAGCAGATTTTCATGGTGCTGAAATTTCCATTGTTGGATCAAAATGTCCTAGTTTGGTTGGATTAAGTGGCATTGTAGTTCAAGATACAAAAAATATTTTCAGAATTTGTGGAAGAGATAATATTATGCGAAGTATATAATTTGTATTTTATACTTTTTCTATTCCTTTTTATGTCTCATACTTTATTATTATTCCTTTGTTCTATCATTAATTCATGTTTATTTTCAGCAATACCTAAAGATAATGTTATTATAAATATTTATTTAAAAAACATAAAATTAGAGTTCTTTGGAAAAGATCTTTGTATAAGACCTACCGAACGAACAATAAAAAAGTTTAAATGTGGACGTATATACGAACTATAGTGAAATCTGTTGTAATTTCTGTAAAATTAGAAATAAACTTCCTTTTTAATATGTACAAAATGATTAATATATAGAATATTTATCCCGCAAAATATTATGCTAGATGGGGCAATACCAATTTGTCCTACAAAAAACGTGAAAAAGGAATTTTGTTGAAGCTCCAAAAAAAAAAAGAAAGATTCTATTTTCAAGAAAATTGATTTTAAAAATTCATTGGGTATTCGTACATATGATTCACAAATATCACCTGCTGACTGAGTAGATAAATATTGTGCTAATAGGATATATATATACATATATAAAACAGCTATATTACTTTTCGAACAGAAATAATTCTTTTATAAAATAGAATTTCTTTTAATAAATTTTTTTTTTAATACAAAAATCTGGTCATCAACATAGGAGTATATGTACACATATATAAAACAGAAATATATTCCTTTTCAAACAAAAATAATTAATTCTTTTATCAACGAGAATTTTTTAAAATAAATTCTTTTTCTTTATAAAAAAAAAATCTAGTCGTATTTGACATAGGAGTATCTGTGAAAAAATTCTAACTCGAAATATATAATATATAGCGAAGGAATACATATGGGAATATAAAATTAATGTAAACTGTGTATTCAATTCATATAGTTGTTTATTGAAATAAATTTAATAGCGACAAATGTCTCACATTTTATACTGACTTTCAACATTACAGACATGTGATTTTGATCATGTATATGTATATTCGTGTAATTAACAACCAATTTTGGTATATTTATTTCTAAATTTACTAATATTTTATTTTAATCCACAATATTCAAACAATGATACAATTACATTACTATCTTTTTTGCAGAACGGTATTAGATACATTTTTCAATCTACATTTTCATTCGTTATATAATTTTAATGAAAGTGAAGTGATTATTGGGAATGTTACAGACTCTTCTTTGTATCATCTAATTTTAACATCTTTTATTTAATATATGCAGCTAAAATTACTGCAATCGCTAAATATCAAACGAAAGTTGCTCACAATGATCAGTATCGTTATAGCAACAAACATTATTCAAATATTTGAATAATATTCTGTTACATTATCATTGTGATATTATGATTTTCCAGTTTTCAACTTTTGTTTCATATTTATGTATAATGAGAACAATTTTTAAGTGCATATCTCCTGCTTCTTTTGAAATATGTGACAGAAGAAAATGTCACTAAAAATGTGTTATGCAATAATGTTGCTCCTTTAGGAACATTAAATGTAAGATATGCCAGAAAAAGGTACTATTTTTTCCGATATACCTTTTACATCTTGTATTTGATCCTGATTTATTAATAGAGCATTTTATACAGACAATACGAATCACTTAATGAACAGAAACGTCAACAAACACGATTCTGTCATTCTCTACATATGTATCGGAATCTGACTACCCAACTTGCATTAATACTTGTAATGTCATTATACATTAATACAATTAATATACTGAACAATACATCCAAATAGGATACTATACATACATTATGTAAACCAAATACAATAAGTAAAAAAAGAACTTGAAGTTATATTTTTAAAAAAATGAACACGTTAATAAAACAAAATTGTAGTAGTTCATATACTTTTATAACACCTCCGAGTTTTCTTTACAAGTGTTATAATACTTTAATGTAACGTGTACAAAAAAGATAAGATTATAATATTGTAAGCCAGCATAAACAAGTCTCAGTACATATATCCATACATCAATATGACGAGATCGTTATAAAGTTTGTTATATTTTCAATGGATTAAATACGTTCTCTGTCTAGTGAGAATATATCAGAGAGCTACCTTTGTTATCATTCTTTTTTCTTTTTTTTCCTTTAGGAAAGCATGTAGTATTACTATTCTATACTTCACATTTTGGCTGCCTGATCAAATGCTAAATTTATTATTTATCCATGCCACAACAATAACACACACAGATACTAAACTTATATACTGACAGGACATACAAACGTATCTCATATCTTACTATATTTAAATTTCTAGATACATTACATACAGTTTTTCTCAGTATTATTTTGCACTGTTGTTATACTGATGTACTGATATATGCCGCTCTCTTTTATTTATCTTGCTAGGTATTTTGAGGCTCATACATTTGACTGTGACAACAACGTTTTCATTGAATCTAAATAAATAGATCCTTTATTTTATTACTACAAATTATATATTAGAATAATATTTTCACCATATTTCATTTTCCATTGGATGGACATGAATATATGTTAGTTTTGAGTACTTATCGTTTCTCTTAATAATCACTTAAATATGTTTAGCCCAATTTTCTTCTTTTCTTTTACCAAAAAGGAAGCACTGTGTAATTTCATGACACATTTATTGAATTGAAACTTACAAATAGTTTTGTTTAATATTGTTAATTTTATGTTATCTTAAACTAAAACTTCTTTCAATACTTAAACAAAGGCACGTACGTACGCAATACATCGATATTTCGGTGAAAGTATGTAAAGTATGTTGATAGTTACTTTATGAAGTAACATAAAATAATCCAATCCAATTGATAGAATGTAGAATGTTGCAATATAATATGGATTACTAAAATTATTACTATTGCATACTCGTTTAAAGATTTGTTGTATGATGTGTATTTGCAAAATATTTAAGTATTTTTTTTTTGTTTTTATTACGGTTATTTCCTTTTTTCCATAAACAATGATCAATGTGTACTCTTTAATTACTTTAACAGTAAATTAATTATTTTATAAATGTTACTCATAAACTAGAAATTCGCGCTTAAATATTTCGTAATTTACTTCGAATTCTTTATTTTTATTTATGTTACAATTATCTTGCGGCAACGCTTTTCTCTTTAATGATATTATTTTAGCATTTTATATAATTGTGAGCTATTGAAATAATCTTGTTCTACCTAGATATTATAGAAAAGTAGATTTTGTTGATCTCTGTTACTGAACGTGTTGCACATTGTGTTTCACATACCATAAGCCTGGTACGCCGCTGCAGGTGGTGCATAGACACCTTGCGGTGGTGCTCCATATACGCCTTGTGGTGCATAACCAGGTGCCATCATACCTGGTCCTGCTGTCAACATTAACTGAGGTTCCGCTATAAATAGAAAATACATATGATATGATAAGATACAAAATATATATAACACATATTTGTTATTTCTTCAAGAATTTTTTTCTAATATTATTATATCAAAAATAATTACATAATTTTGTGTTGAATAAGACTTTTATGTTATAAGAAATTTCTTTAGTGTATATATGCAAAGAAAAGTTGTAAATCTTTATTTTTTGCTCTAGATCAATTTATAAAAAGATTGTTCACATCATAACAAAAGAGAAACAAATATTCCCTTTAAATAGCATAGCCTTCTTCACGCATGTACAATTTATAAAAATTTCTAATTTATAATCGTTTTTTAATAATTTATTTAAATTCTTAAAAAATATTTAAACTAAGAAATAAATACTTACGCATAATCATAGGTTTATGTTCTTGATGATCAGTTTCTTCCATGCGGCGACTTTCAGCTTCTTCCAATTTATCAACCTTTTAAGAAAATATATGTCATTATCATAATAATAAAATGTCGGCAAATAAATATATTAAATTATGAGAGGTATTACCTTAGTAATATATTCCCGTGCAACTTGTATAAGATACGGCATAGCGAAATGTAAAATACGATGTCTCCACGCAAGTTCCAAAATAACATCTGGATGAAGTAAATCATAACAATGAAACAGACATGCTGCAAAACAATCCTTTGATCCTCTCTCCAAGAACCACTCTAATAATTCTTGAGCAACTTCGGGATTGCGAGATTCTGCTGCATATTCCATAGCATCTCTATTCAGTTAACACAATAATTAAAATACTGAATAACGAAAATAAAAATAAACAATGAAAATTCATATAAATAGAATATTTAAATGTTTTACTGCAACTTACCTAAACAATCGATCCTTTTTACATAGTTCCACCGATTGTTTCCATCTGTTATTTCCTTTGTACAAGTATGCGGCAATTCTTCTAAATTCAATTAATTCATGTTTCTCCAGTTGTTGCGCTAACGCAATATTATCAAAATTATCGAACGCATCAATTGATGTTCTGAGTCCCTGATAATCTTCTTCGTCAATAAGTAGACCGTTTAATGCTTCATTAATTGCTTTATTATTTAATGCTTGAACCGACCTCAAGTATGGTTTTACAAGTTGTAAATGCCCTGTTCTCTTGAAATATGCAACTGCTCTCGTATGATCCATGCGTGGAGCAAGTACAAGTAGTATATCATTCAGAAGCAGGGGTTTATATTCGACATAAAACTGTATAGCTTTATAATAAAGTTCAACGTTTGCCACTTTAGTAATCACATCTTTGAAATGACCTTCTCGCCACGCTTCAGTGGGGTGTTGCATCATTGCAAGAACTGCATTGTCGTACTCTTCATATTTATCATATAAAAATACAAGCTCTGCCCATAAATGTGCTTGCTCTGCTGCACGGAGTACCTATATATTTTATTAATAAATATGATACATTCTTTTCCATTTTGTTCATATTCAAATATTTTAAATGTAATTAATAGTATACCTTCGGTATATTAACTCGAGACCAGAAAAGTTCAAGATGTTCTCGCATTCGTTGAGGTTTATACTTGCTATAAAGTATAGCTAATTCAGTGAACATTCCCATATGCGCTCTTTCAAGTCCCAAAGCAGCTTCCAATAAATTAATAAGTTCCTCAAAGTGCCCCCGATCTTGATAATAATTGATTAAATCTTCTAATTCATCAGCATGTACGACTATATGTAATCCACACATTTGTGCTAATCTAAATTCTCCGCTATCCACACAAGCAAAACAAACTTCTTTCCAAGTACGAGTTGAATTCGCTTTGCGAGCGCTGTCAACGGCACCTTGGAATTCTTTTAAGTGAACAAGCGTAATAGCTAATCGTGCAAAATTCGATACATTATTGTACAAAAGTTTAGCAGCATCGTACATCTTGTCGTCGAAACATCTATCGCCAATCTAATAACAAGTAATATAAATTTACATTTATGGACATAAATATATCTGTTTTAGAAATAATATACATAAATAAATATTACGTGTCTAATATGTATACATAAAACTTACCTTTTGTATGTCGGCATGATTAGGACCAGAAATAAATTCTTCAAGATCTGCAAGTCTATTGGTTCTTGCATATGCGTAAATTAATTCACTTTCAATGAAAGATTCACGCGCTTTTTTGCGAGCCATTTGCAAGTAACGAACCAAATCCTCCCAATGAGAAGTTCGATGAGTAGTTTCTACTACATCTACATACGCTGATGGATCGTCAGCCTTAATAAAACTATCTATGGCTTCTTTCACTAAACCTTGTTGTAATTGTGCTCTGGCTAATTGAGACCATACCGGCGGTTCATTACATCTATAAGAACAGACCATTAATTTTTAAAAAATGAATTACAATCAACCATTCTACTAATTATGTTATTCAGTTCATTAATATACTATTTCATGTTAAATTTCATACATAGTACTTTCTACAAATTTCATACATAGGTACTTTCTACAAATTCAATTCATTATAACTCACCTTTCAGCAAATTCGTAAGCTCTGTCTAAATTATTAACCTGCTCGATTAAAACTTGGATAGCTGACGTGTTCACATCGAATTTTTTAAAGATGGCAAAAGCTTCTTCGTATAACTCATTGTTAATAGCAATGTTAGCAATGTCAGGGGCGTCATAATTATCCAGCCGATTGATGTACTCCATAACACGCGTACGATCAGCCTTTATTGCCGTTAAAATCAAAAGATTTTGTAAATTGCGATGATCACTAAATACACTACTGTCGAGTACGATTTTCTCAAGAAGCTCAATTAGTTCATTGGGTAAATCAGCAGTCATAAATGCTTTAACAGTAACCGATATATCTTCAGGATCTTGTGTTTCTGATAAAGCTGTTTGTACAACCTACAAAGAAATCTCTTAATTTCATAACAATTGCATACAAGCATAGTTAAAATTATAGAAACAAATTTTTATTAAATGATTAAAAAATTATTGACGCTACTTTTATCATTTTTCTTTACTGTAAACTTACCTGATCAATCAACGGCCTTTTGTAAGGGTTGCTTTCAAGAAGAACTTCAGCCCATAAATCTGGATCTCTACGTCTCACTAAATATCTAGCTTCACTTTTGAAAAGGCTATTTTCGTTACATACGCTTATCAATTCCCTATCGCATTGACCACGCTCATATGCAATACACGCTAAATGTGGATCACGTTTTTCACAATATTTTCCTACTACTCTACTATCATAAAATTGATTCTCTCTGTAAAATAGAAATTTAATTAATAAAGAACATTTTATATAATATATTTTTTTGTTATGTCAAGATATATTTAGATTTACTTACTTAAGAAATCTCTCTGGATTATTATTACTGTCAATGTATATCTTTGCTAGTGCATTATGTGTTGCAGGTTCAACACAACCTTCATGGACACGAGACTCCAGCCATGGAAGTAAGAGCTTCAAACGGTTTCTCTTCTCAACTTCTTCTACAAGTTCGTCAGTAGAGAACTGACCACGTACCACAAGAATTAAATTTTTTATTATATCCTCTGAGCAATCTACATCAAGTAAACCACCCACTACAACTGGTAGACGTGACGGATTTACCTAAAATTAAACCAGCATTACAATAAATAAAGCTAGAAACTATATTGCAATTATTATTTGTCGTAAAGTTTAGTCATTACAAAATTTATAACTCTTATATTAAATTCAATGCAGAATGACGATTAATGAAACTTACTTTTTGAACGTAAATTTCTATGTACTTTTGTAAATTATTTCGGTAGAGATACAGTACAAGATCATGTACAAAATCGAATCGATCACAAACAATGATCAAAGGTAACTGATCAGATAATTTTGCCTCTTTGAGGAAATTCTTTACACGTTCTGGATTGTAACAATTACTTTCTCTACAAATTCGTTCCACTTCTTTAATTTGTCCAGTCTTACATGCTGCTTGAATATATTTAAAATGTACTTCTTGATCTTGACTGAAATTAACAATAGATCCCAGGAAATAAAACAGTCCCTCATATGATTTAAAACTTTCAAATAGATCTGAAAATAATGATGACATGAAGTAAATAAACCAATACATAGTAATATAAATAACATAAATCAATATGTGTTTAAAATAACATTATTAGCAAATTATAAATACCTATCAGTGCTTTAGTAGTCAATTGTTCATGATATTTTGTTGCAATCTGAATACAGATTTGTAAATTCTGTCTTATGTTAGCAGTCAACATTGCCTTCAAACATTCCAAAGAATCTTCAACTGATAATGTTCCAAAAAATCCAACAAGCCAATCTGGAGAAAGTAAATGTGTATGTACTACAGCTCTCTTAATGTCATATAAATCGGTGTAATGTTCCAAAGCACGTTGTAATAAGCCAGCTTTTTCACATAATTGTGCAATGTGAGCTCTGTCATAGTGTGTGAACATTTGATTTCCTAAGATTGCATCAGCAACTTGTGGAGCAGACATTAAGTTCATTTCTAAAAGTCGTGTTTGTAAAGCTCCTTCACTTGGCCGATTATTTTTCAAAGCATCCAATAAAAATGCTGTACATTGTTGAACCATGTTTTGTTCCATGAATATATCCACAATTTGGTTGATATCGGCTAAGGGTTCATCATCTTGGACCAACATCTGGGCGAATGCTACACCCTGATCTGGATTAATTCTCATGACATTTCTTAACAAAAATATATAATCAGGGGTATAAGAAACTTTCTTAGCATACAATACAATTTTCTGGAATTGTCCAGTTTCTGCAAAACATTGTATAACTTTATTAGGGACATTAGCTCTTAAATAAACACTAAGAGCTAAGGTTGGATCAGCTTGTTTCACTAAGTCACCCAATTCTTCGCTACATTCTAATTTATCTTCTTTTAACCATTTCTCAAGAAGTTGCTTACGACCTTGCACAAGCACTGGACGACATAATTCTAAAGATTCATATTTATTTAATTGTCCTTGATCTAGAAGTATTCCAAAATATTGCAATAAGGGTGATGTTTGCCCTTGCGTAGTTGGTACCTGTTGGAACCGTTGAATAGTCGCCGGGGTTCGAAGTATTCCTTTCGGAGCGTTTGCTGCAACTTTGGCTGCTTCCGCGTATTGACCATTTTGGAAAAGCAAATTAAATTTCCTGACGAACAAGTCTTCAGCTCCTGACAAATTATTTCTTACAGCCATTCGCAATGCAAGTTCGGAATTTTGTAGTACTCCATTTATATATGGAATTATGTTTTCTTCATCGACGGATACAGATAATACTTGACCTTTCCGATTTACTCCTATTATACCACCAGATGCTTCATGCGGTGCAGTGACAAAAATAGTTTCTCCAGATATGCGATTCATAAATATACATGTAGCAGATTCAATATCATACATATGTATATAGCCATATTTTGTTATTAAATATATAACATCATACTTTGAGCTGACTTGCATAGCAACAGGAAAGTCATTTCCAGCTTCTGGTGGGAAAAAAACATCTACTGCCTTCTTTGGGAAAGGATGATTACCAGCAGGAGGTTGACCTACTTCGATAATATGGAGCTTTGCACCTTGTACTGTTCTAACAGCAAAACAAAATAAGTTACTTGGTTCTGCGTTTCCTTCCATTTTAAATTGGGCAAAAGAAGCAGCATGTCCTTCGATTGGTTGAGAACATTTTCTCTCAACAGAATAAAGTTGCATAGCACCAACCACTCTATTGTGCTGAGCAGAAATACCAATCAATAATAGCCATGTTTGTTTTGGATCAGTTCTATAATTAATTATTTGACAGCCATTTAATGACGAATGTCTGTCAAACATTTTATTCGGTGTAGATTCTCCTTCCATAGACCAGTGATAAACTGCAGTTTCTGTTACCAATGCCAAAGTATTTAATGATATCCACTTCCAAAAGACTACATCTTCTGTCATTGTGTGAGCTTTCATTTTTGATTTCATTTCTATGTTAAAAATCTGAAGAGTTTTCATTGCTAATAGTAAAAATAAAACATGTTACTAAATTTATTATTAAGTTCCATGTATTTATTTTATATTAATTATTACCTTTTAAAGCTATTACTTTACTTGCAGGATTCATGATCGCAGAATCTGCAGAAATAGGTCTCCTGATTGGATTTGCAGAATCATTCATATCGATAATAACTACCTGTGCAGTATCGCCAACTTTTTCTCGAACACAAATAAATTTATCAGATTCCATTGTGAGTGTGTTAAAGCTGACATTGTTAGCATTAATCCCAACAGCTGTAAGCTAGAAAAAAGAAAATGACAAAAACAAATTATCATATTGAGAATTTATCTTTAATTGAAATATATCTAAGTATTCTATAAATTGTAATTAGAATATCTTATTCTACAAATGATTTTAATGTATCAAAATTATTGGAGGGAGCTTTTAATATAATTTCATATTAAACATATTTAATAATTAATTTAACATAAATGAGCATAAAAGTGTCCCACATTGATTTTTATCTAATCTGAAAATTTAATAAAAATTGTTATTGAACTAAATTATAATTATAGCTAGGAATTAATTTCATCAGTTTCAGGAAGATGGGAGAAATAGATTAGTTAAATGCAGTTTATCTGGAATGTAAAATAAAAAATACATAATGATACATGATTGCAATTAAAAGTTATTTCACGCGAAATCGCAAATCATTATTATAAAGAAGTAAATTACCAACGAATTAATGAATCATAATCTAATTCCATATTGCTATCGCGAGATTTGCGAAACACAACGAATATTTTAATTAGAAAATTCACGATGTATAAAGACGGAAATAAGGGGCGTATATGTCGAGTAGACGTGGCCCTCGTTGATAAAAAAAATCAATTTATTTTTCTCGTCGACACTGCTATACAGAATAATATTATGATTAGTTAACCTCTAAATATCCTATTACGAACGTTCATATAAATTGATTAAAATTTAGTATAACGAACGAACATGCGATCACTATTATACCTGTCAAAGTAATGTCAATTCAAAAGTATTTTAACGGGATTCGTATCTCCTCGTTACAGCAATAAAACTGGCAGCCAAAAATTTTCTAGAAGAACGTTATAATAATAAAATGAAGTTGAAAATGTAGTTAGCGAAAATGAAGATGTTTGACGACGTGTCGAAATAATAGAAGAGCCGGGTACGAAAGCAGGTCACCTACCTGGAGATGTTCTTGAAACCTTATGGGTAGTAACTGCGTCATTTTCCTAATGTTTTCCCAAAATTTTCGAGGTTTTTCAGCCGCGGTTACCTAATGAAAAATCTATCGCGGCTGTCTATCGTTCCTATGTACAACTGTTTTGGCTTATAGTGCGCTCTTCTCAACCAAAAAACCTCGGTCCAACCATCAGCGCACAAAACCAACTGACGCAAAGTGAATGCCGTCACTACTTGCCGCTGACACCCATCATGGCCGCCAATGACCGCCCCTCTATCTAAAAATAGTCCCTCAAGTACAAAAGTGTTTCGATCGATCCTATATTCTGATATTGCCAAACGTTTGTAAATGCATCCAAATAGTTACATTATACAAGACCTGTAACCGAATATCGAATAATCACGATTATCTTCTTAATTCCGTCAATTTAAACGTTCGGTAGCGTAAGAATACACGTAACTGGATTTTCTAACAAATCTCTCCAACATCATCCCTTCCTTTCTTCAATTCTCAACCCCCACTCCTTGCTATGAATGAAGCTGCAACGGCGCACAATTGAGTACATTACGTATACGTTTTCTATTATGTACATTTCCTCATATAGAAAATTAATATCCAGTCTCACTAGAACTTACTACTACAATAAAGGAAATAGTAATCATAACTAAAAGTTGTATTATAACATTATGATTTTTCAAGAATTTGAAGTTTTGAATGGCATATCTTTGCAAGAAGATTGTTGCAATATTAATTCAGAAAATTTGAGGTCTATAGGTATTTATAACTATTCGACAATATATACAGACAAATAGATGATTAAGAATTAATTGAATTAAAGTACGTTAAGTATGTTACAATATTAATTCAGAAAATTTGAGGTCTATAGGTATTTATACCTATTCGACAATATATACACACAAGTAGATGATTAAGAACTAATTGAATTAAAGTATGTTAAGTATATTGTAATATTAATTCAGAAAATTTGAGGTCTATAGGTATTTATAACTATTCGACAATATATACACACAAAAGGATGATTAAAAATTAATTGAAAATTTATTTTATTTCAGAGCTGTTGTCAAAACTGTATAATACATATGTTGCACAAATATTATACAGATATTATTGTTGGTCATTTTAATCAAAAAGACCGAAACCCATGTCGTCGTCTTCCGATTCAGATTCCTCTTTCGCTGGTTTTTTCTCTTCTGTAAACAGAAATTATATCAATAATTTTTATATTTCTAATTGTATTATATATTCATATAACATTTACCTTTCTTTTCTTCAGCTGGGGCTGCTGCACCTCCTGCAGGTGCAGCATCTGCACTAACAGCTACAGCACCACCAACTGGCATAGATAATAATTTTTCCATCCCTGAAAGAATCAAACATCTTTTTGTTAAAATGACCTGTGTTAGTAGAATGTCGAATAATATTAATACATCAATGAAACAAAACAGTTTTTAATTAATTTGACAAAACATTATTCCCAAAACAAAACAAACCATGTCAAGATAAAAATAGATATATAAATATGTAATTTCTTTGTAATAAATAGGTTCGTGAAAATAAGCCCTTTGTTTCTTAAACCTTTGTGCTCAAGAGGCGACTCAATTGCTACAGAGTTTCATACATCAACTCAAATGGCGAGTGAGAAGTGTTTATACTAGATTTCGTTATCGCCAATTAATGATAGCACAGTATTTTTCGTAAATAGGTTTCTTAGTTCTTTGTTTGGAAGTGTGAAGTGTCACACTTTGAAATGGAGATAAAATATTTAGTCTTAAACTCCTCCAAAACCATGGTTCTGACATCTCATATATTAGTTTGGATTCGACAATCATGGTAATATAGCTTAGAAGCTCTAAAAGAATGAATTTCAGAAATGAATTTTGCTCAAATGAAGATGAATTTGATTTTGAATTGTTGAGACAAGATCGATTGTATCCATGAAGGAATTATTGATAAAGAAAATGAAAGCAGTGATGGAAATAGTGACATAGTATTAGGTGTAAGAAATCGAAAGATTAGAATAATAGATAGTGAATCCGAAAGTGACAGTGATGCCCCACAAAATCCTAATAAATCAGAATGGGCACCTTTTGAACAATTTAGCGAAATACCACTGAGAATAAATTTCATAGCTGACGAAAAATTTGGAAGGCTATAGGTATCCTCAAATGTTGAACCATTGAATTTTTAAAGATATTTCTTACCGATAAGCTAATAAATCAAATAATAACTGAAACAAACGGTTATGCTGCAAAAAAAATATAAGAGGAAGAACATTGTTATAACATTCAATTTGGCAAATATAATGTCACCAAAGAAGAATTTTAGCCAAAGCAAGGATGCATCTTGGTGAATGCTTTATAAATTATCATACAAAAAATACAGAAATTAATATTACAAAACCATATTTTTAAAAATGTAAATTTTTAAAGTAAATTATTAGAATATAATGTTTTTGTAAGTTAATTTGTATATATGATCATTTTATTACCGGTAAGACACTTATCACATATGAGCAAAATCATCTCGAGTTACTACTTCACCAGACTAAAAAAGTCATTGAGCGCAAAGGGTTAAAATATTGAATGTGTATCTAACAAAACTGAAACTTGATGAAATTGAGAAATACATATAAAATGGAGCTGATTAATTTAACTTCTGACAAACTCACGTAATAATCATTTCTTTTATAGACATCAATAAAAAAGATATATTAAACACTGAATTATTTCATAATTTATCTATACATATGTATGTGTTGATATTTAAATTTAAAGAAGCTGTACCTTGTGCGATAAGTTCATCTACTGATTTTCCATTCAGTTCTGAGATGACTTTCTTAAGCTTTTCTGTATCTGCTTCAATTCCAACAGATGATAAAATTTTTTCAATATCATTTTGACTAGGAGATGCTTTCCCTCCCAGGGTAGCTAACAGATAAGCGGCCACGTAACGCATTCTGAAATAAGAAACACATTTTGAATGCTCTTTTGAATTTAATATCTCGTCATTATTTATATTGATCAGTTTCTTTCAGCAAGAAAAAATTGCCATCACAGTTCTCAGTCGAAAGATGGTGAGATTATTTATATCATCATATACAGTTCATATTAGTGCTATACATAAGTGAATTTGGAAACAAACTACATTCGTTTATCAAGAAAAATAATTAGCATTAGATATATGGGAATCTAAATATAATTTTTTACGTCTCCTTATACTGAAACCTATTTTTGCGTTTCAAATACTATTAACTATATACAGAGTGTATAAGATATTTATATAATTAATTATTTGTATAATAATTTGTACAATTACACAATATTGAAATAATAAAACTTGAGAAATATAATAATATAATGAACTATATTAGAAAAATTATAAATAACAGATACACGTGAATAATGAAATATTCACGTGAAATTGTATCGTAAATCATCTTGTAATGTAATACATTATAATATAAATAAATTTAATTATTTAATATATGAATAGGTGGCACACTTAAAATGAACAATATTATTTATTATAAATTACGTTTAAATACATATATTTACCTTTAAGCCTTGCGACACGAAACGTGTACACGCTCAAAAAGAGAAGTACATTCACTTCAACGCGTTGATAGAAGATAAAGAACATAGAACACCAAACTTTAAAGGAAGGAAACATTTATATCTATTGAAACGCCATCTATCGTAGACAAATACAATATTAAATTTCCAACTTATATAATTTTTATTTCTACAATAATATGAATTTACATAATAAAAAAAAATTGAGATATATATATAACACTCTCAGGACAAAAATACTATTATTAAATAAAAGTATAATTACCATATATTGTCGCTTGGCAGGAATTAAATATCATATACTTGGTTTTTGTTCTTTTATAACTTTTATTATTACGTTTAGTTACAAGAGTAAATCAAGTTAATGTTATTAATTGAAACACTGATTTAAAATTAATGCTAATTATTTTATTTGATATACATATTTGGTGATTTAAAGTTCAAGTTCTAGTTCATTTTTTCTCTTGGTTAACAATATTGGCTCCAAGAGATGGCGTTTGATGATTTGAGCTTGAATTTATTTTTTCCTTCGTTTTACCAGAGAATAAATAAAAGTGCTTACGCCCATGATCATATAAATAGGTCTCGACACTTCTTAGGGAAAATCTTATGAAAATTGAGTCGTGTTATAGTCGTAAAAAATCATCATGGAAGGTTAATAAAGTACACGATCTTACGAAGGTGAAAGAAATGAGAAGAGTATCCCTATCTCTGTTTGAGATATTCATAGCGTGTCAAGGGTGCGCAGAACGAGAACCTTCTTGTCTTCCATGTTGGTTTTTCACAACTTAGTTACGACTCAATTTTCGAATGATTTTTCCTAAGCTTCGGCAATGAGGAAATCTCTTCTTTGGCTTTGGTATATGAGTCTCAAGACCTGATTATATAATTGTGCTTACTCCAATTATTATAGTTTTTCTACAGTACAGGTGCTACTCCATGCGGTCAAATGCTGAAAGATATTCCACGCTAGCATATACAAGAACCTATTTACATAGTTCCACCACAAACGAGTTATAATCGCCTGTGTGTCCACTCTACAGAATCTATTTCATTGCATGGTTCTACGGAAAAGTTCATACTTTTCTATCCGATAAAACACTTATTAGAATAACAAAATCGCACAATAATTACACTAAGTTACCTTATAATGAGAAGTTAATTGTTTATTAAATTTATTTTAGAAAAATTAATAAATATATTTTTATATCTTTATACATTCTTTTAATATTAATATTATATTTTCTTAAATATTAAATTTTTATAATTTATTTTGATAAATTTTTGATTATTTTTATTTATTATAATACGCCTGCATATTCTTACAATTTTACAGATGAAAATTGTAATTAAAATATTTAAAACATAAGAAACTGCTGTACCAAGAACATAATTTCTTGATTAATTTTTTAAAAACAAAAAGCCATGCATTCGAATTCTTTTGGAACTGTTTACTATGAACCTAAAATATTGAATGAACATACTACAGCCAATTCGAGATTTCACAGTTCTTGCCGCCTTCTTGTTAATCATAGCTATAGAGAGTATAAATATTTCTGTCTCTTTTTTGCTTTGACTCTCCTCTCGCTCTTGTCCTTTTTAATATCATAAAAAAAAAAATTTAGTTAAACAATATTGCATCTGATAACAATTAGCATTAGCAAACAATAAGTGAAAGTGATACATACATATGTATTACTAACTTAGTTATAAATTTTCTTTTTTCTTTTTCTTTCCTTTTTTATATTCCTCTTGAAACTCACTCATTTATTTACAAGAAAAGTTATGGAATATCAAAATTTTTTCGAATATTAGATGTTAATTGTTAGAATTGGAAGAATTATTAGATCTTAATGTTACAATTGTATGTTTGTTTCATGAATAAAATTTACATTAGGGTGTTTCGATATACCTTTACTCGTCATAACAGAATTATCATTATTATTTAATAATATCTTATGTTGCTTATTTGTATCTGCTAAACTCTATTTTATATACATTTCATGTATGTGAACGTTTCGTTTCGCTCAATAACCGGACGACGTCAATGCTATAAATGTATGTATATATGTACTTGCGTTTTTCTATTCGATATTCTCGAATTTAGTCTTCATCACTAATATCATTCGATAATCGAAATTGAAAATTTGAAAATTACAGTTTGAATAATGTGAGAATTGTGTAACTTTTATATATTTTAAAATACAGTAATATAATACGTTTGCGTTTCTGTGAAATTTCAACATGGTAATATATTAAAATTTTTTTATTGAGAGCTATTATTAATGATTCTTCATTATAATGCATTTATCGCTATTTATTACCATTTATTATTACTGCTTTATTAATGAAGAGGTTCAGTAGATTATTCTATTAACATTTCATAAATCAATCTCTTTATAATATTGCGTCCAGTATTACAAAATATATCCAATAATGAAATGAAAGGAAATAAAATGCTATTATTCTAAATACTTTAAACTTTTCAGATCATTTTATTGTTTGCACCTAATTAGTGGCAGAATGAAGAAAATCATTTAAAATCACTAGTAGCCATAGATTTGCTAATATGTAATTACAATATAAGTTCATTAAATTAAATTTAGTTATGTGATCTTCTCTTCATCACATTCGGAAAAAAATCATAAAAGATCGATTACTTTTTCGAAAACAATATTTCGTATATTTCTACTATAAAATAAGACTAGGTTTTAATTGTCGATGTTAAAATGATTTTTTATTATCCTTCGAATGAGATGAAGTGCTTGAAACATTTTGTTCGGCTTAAGTCGTTGTCTAAGCAAATAATAAGAGAGAGCCCTTAGACAGATAAGGATAATTATTAAAGCGATAATGTCAACCCAAAAAACCACATGTTCCATCTCTGAAACGATAATTAAGATATTGTATTACAGCAAATAATATATTTTGAAGTCTTTTAAGCACTTTTAGGGGACTTACGCATTGTTAATAAAACTTGTCGAGGTGTTCCAAAGGGGCAGAATATTTCCGCAGGCGGACAGTATAGGTTTTCTCTGTTGTAACCGTACAAAGCAACTACAAGACCTTCTATACCATATCGAATGTAACTTAGATACATTATGAGTTTACGATAGATAGATAAACTTTCTATTTCACCGATTCCTTGTATAGCTACCAACACTAGTGGAGTGGAAATTACAGGCCCAACAAATGTACCATTCTAAAAGATAATTAACGTCAGAGAGAATATTCAAGATTTCGAAATATTAGTCGGTACTCGTTAATTAGCTCACGGTGTTATAGTATTATCACTACTAATAAAGGGATAATACGAAACATACCACGATGTTCAGCGTGCTGGCTATGACTAGTGCCATACTTTCTGCGATAAACGCGCACATGAAGCAAATACTAAAAAACATTGCACATCTGGACAACTCCAGAGGTTGATCTGTGATCACATATACCATCAATAAATATATCGACGATAGTAATATCTACAACATTGATTTGTTGATTAGAACGTTGTATCGCTTTTAAATGATTTATAAAGATGCCATATTGTATAATTTTTGACGAAATCCAATATGCTATTACCCGCAATATAATCTTACCTGTCCAGGTATATTAACTATTGTAAATGCACAATAATAGGGACTCAAATCGTACCACATGTTGAAATATTCTCGTTTAACCAATTGCACTTCCGAAGGAACTGTAATTTTAAAATTAGCTAAAAAGTATGATCGAATTTGAAGAAAACAACAATGAAAATTGGTAAGATAATAGAGGATAATCGATCGAAAATGTAGTCGAACATTCAGCCAGACGTTCTATCATATTCTACCATTCAAAGGATTCTTAGCAACTTGTTAATTATTTGTTAATTAATTAATTTTTAATTATATAGTAATATTATTATCCATTAGGCAGTTCAACCTATCTTTCTTAAATAAACGCACATTAAGAATCATCGATTCACCTCGTGTAATTATTGTTTTCTTACAGTGCATTAATATCGGTGACATAGGTACATAGAGGAGAATTATCAAACAAGCAAAGCAAAAAGTAAAGTTGGATAAGGTTTTCGACCCGTCGTTTCCAATGTTTAAAAATAAACTACCAACGACGAAGCCCAGGAATATATATAAACTTATTTTTAAGTAGATATAACTCTGCAAAATATTAAGCATTTGTTACGTTACGTATTTTTTCCAAAATCTTCCGTTCATTAAATTTTATAATTATTTTGCACCTTATTTCTACGTAACTGTAATAACATTCTTCTCGATAGAACAACAAATTGTTTGAACCAGGACACTTTCGATATTTTTGCTTTGTATTGAAATTCGAACCTCGTTCGTCGAGAAACAGGAACGATAGGAAATTCCGTGTCCACAGCATTTATCATTCGACTTATCCATTCTGAACCATATTCGCCCGCAGATATTTCTATCACTGTAACGATAACAGTTTAGTTTTCGAGCGATATATAAATTCAGCCAATAAATAAAGTTAATTAGCTTGTTATTTACCAAAATCGGCAGGATTATAGTGTTTCGGGCATTCGATACCAATTTGTCGAACAAATGGTACTAGATTATGTACAGTGCTTCTATAGATACATTGGCCAGCGGCTATAACATAAATGTGGTCGAATTTTGCGAAAATACTTGCACTTGGAGTATGGAGAGAGCAGATTATCGTTTTCCCCAGTCGCACCAAAGATTTTAAAAGGTCGGTACACTGTGCAGCTGATATTTCATCTAGTCCTCTAGAAATTGAATGGGTGGATTGTAGAGCAATTATTGAAATTTTATTATTTCTTCCTTAATAAACGACATAAAGTACTCACGTAGTTGGTTCGTCAAGAAACACAACAGGAGGATTACTCACGAGTTCTAAAGCGATCGAAAGTCTTTTTCTTTCACCACCCGATAGACATTCGGTAGTTGTATCTTTCGCATGACGTAATCGCAAAATATTTAGGATTTCATCTATCTAAAATTATGTAAATGTTCAGTAGTGGATATAGTGGATTGATACTATGTCAATAATCCATAGATCTCGACAAATTTTTAAAAATTTGTCATTATGTCGAAATGCTTGGATCTCTTTTTTCAAGACTGCCATTGAGTGCGCGACGAGAATATAAAAAATATGCGCGATGAAATGCATCGTATTCCGAGTATTCCGAGAACATAATTTAAGGTTGCGTACAAGAATCGCATTTTTAACCAAACAGATTTCTCCTGATATTTTTTACATACATCATACGAAAGAAATATATTTTTGTTCTTATGCAATTGTATTATACGTATGTATGAACGCGTAAAATGCTTACAGCGATCGATTTTGCTTTTTGGGAAATGTTGTCAAGTTTCAAATCTACAGCAAATTGCATTGCCTCTTGTACTGTAAGCCATGGTTGAAGAAGATCTTTTTGCATTATGTAACATGACATCTTTTTAAAATAATTTTCGTCTCGTGTTTGTCCATTGATACTTATGTGTCCCGTAACGCTATCAGCCGATCTGAAAACGTTAGCTTTGATTTTGAAATCGAAAAAAGTAAAAAATGATGAAAATAGAATTGTTAGTCGTGTATCTATGATAGCGAGCAGTTAATCTATCGATCTTGATTTATTCACTTATTGACTTATTTACTAGACAAAGTATTCACTTATTTATTGTAAAATCTACGACGTAAACCGTGCAGTCAATGACCTTTGACATGCTGACTGCGCTTTTAAGCAGAATAGCCTAATTTAAACTTCATTAAAAGCATACGGATAACGCACGGTGACGATAAATTTTTCATATATTCATTTGAATACAATTGCTCAATGCATTTATTAATTTTACACTACATGTAAGTACTTTATTCTAGTTATGTGAAACATTACTTGTATCCTGCGAGAATGTTTAATAAGGTGGATTTTCCGGCGCCTGATGGGCCTAATATAGCGGTTAATTCTCCAGATTTAAATTGTCCACAGATTCCTCTTAATATTACTTTTGTACCTAAGACATACGAGAATAGAACATTTCATTATTTTACAATGTTATACAAAAAGAATGCAAAATTAGCAAATACACTATCGAGATGAAAAATAGATGAAAGTTCTATGCATAATTTTCTGATAATATCCGATGATAAACAAGTAGTGTAACATAATTAAACAAGGTTTCGAAGAAAATATAACATGATATAGTTCCCTGAATAATTTTAGTATTTTTCCACGCAATCCTTTAATTATTTGCATACGATACATATTTATCATGTTGAAGCGATGAAAGATATTAAAATCTTGTATTATATAAAACTATACATTTTTATTCAACGGCCAAATGAATTAAGATTAATCCATGATCTTTTTATTTTACTTATTTAATTATCGAATCAGTGAATAATTTATCTTTCTAATGTATTATTGCATGACAAAATACCTATTTTAATAAGATTTATCTTGAACAAGTATCAATGTATCATACTTAAGTTGTTTACTGTAGTACCAATAATTAAAAAATTGTACAGCAATAAAATTTGTTTTTGCTATCCTAGATTCAAATATGATTATCTTATACATATTTACTTTTCGTATTACATAACATCTACTGTATCTTTACCAAATCGATTGGCTTAAGCATGATAGCGTTGATGTGTTTAACTTAATTTGCATCTTTTGTTTTTTAGAATTGTAACTGATTGTGAGGTACGCATTAAACGATTCCATTCTAATTGTGCTTTATGTATACAATATGCATACTTTGTTTAAAAAATTGGTTTTCTCGATTGTGTTCAGAACAAATATAGCTTTTCTTATTTGAAAGCGCTTAATCATTACTTTAAATAAAATAAAACAAGCATAAGATGTTTTATTCAAATATGATATTGTTATTTGTAGGTAGAAAGATTATAAACATAATAGAATTATAGAAAATAAGTCACGGAGTGAACGCAGCGCCAAAACGATTAAAACTACAACAAAACTAAAAGACTTTTGTGGAATCTTTTTACCCGATAATTTTATAAGAATAATTTTCTTTATCATTGAATCGTAATGAAATTTCAAGAAATTTTTAAAGTATCAATATTTCGAGTAGACATTTTTGAATTCTTAGTCTATTATTATTTTTCTATTGAAGGCATATTATTAAAATTGCAATATAGAATATCGAATATACTTTTTCACGGATATGTTTCAGATGAAACGGAGCTTAAATAAAAAAATGAAAAATTGCAATATATATTTATTTTAAACATATTTGTTCTACTAGAACATAAGAAAATATTTAATACTTAAATTATAAAATAAAATTTGAATACTTCAACTATTGTATTCAAACAGTATAGCAATGTTTATATTATCGTACCTTTTCTACCACAAGGTACTGTATAAGTTAAGTCATTGAATTCGATGTCAATAGGGGTTGTTATTTTTGAATATGATGGTGATACTGGGGTGTTTTGCATTCCATCGCTGCTCTGCTTCTCCTTGGACTCCGATTTTGTGGACATGATTGATCAGTAGTTTCACTAATTTATATCCACTTTGTTCAGATCATTATTCGAAATATGTAAGTACCTTTCTTTCTCATACCTTGATTAGCTTACCGCGTTAAAAGTTCCCTAGTGAGTTTATAAAAACATTTTCAAAAATTTAAAAAACTCGATTACGTTCTATGAAATTATTTGTGATCGATGTGTAATAGTCAGAGCAACACAAATTCTAAAATTATTGAAGATCTAAAACATTAATAAGGCCATACGGTTTTCTGTTTAAAAGAGAATCACTGAATGAAAATGGAAAAACTCGTAGGGACAGTCGAACGCTCAGTACACGGCAGATCGTTGTAAAAGACTGAAGTTGAAATAGCTTTAACCGCTTCCCTATTCTTAACATTATACGTACATGAATGTATCGGGTGGTACTATAACGATATTGTACATTACTACATTTGTACATTCTGAAACGAAGTACATAATTGTAATTAAAACTCATATATGTTAAGTAATAACTTCCTCTATGGTAGCTTGATTTTGATTGAACACAACATGATTGAAAACAAAGATATATTGTAACAAAGAAACCATTAAAAATACGCGCAAAGTCCAGTGTGAATCATACTATACGCGATGTTTGTATATGTTTCATAGATACGATATACATATGTATAATGTATTACGCATCGTGATAACGAACCAAGATAAGGAGAAAGTATTGCCGCTATAAAAAAGCAATAACTAAATTTCAAGTTTCGTTTTTTCATCTACTTACCATTAATAAAATATATAAATATATTCAACTGTAGAAAACCTATTGGTATACTTTTATCTACAAAATATGCAGCAATATTTTCTTAACATTGTCCTTTTTGCATTGCTTCAATAAAAACGAATAACATTCTTTGTAGCATATATTCTTCCCATAATCTTGTTATTCTTCTTTATTTAATTCAAACACGTTTTATATAACTTCTCGATTGTTTTGCTTCGTTACTTTTCATAACACAAAAAGTAAAAACAATGTATTAATATTTATTGTAGTATTTCGTAAAATATCGCGATATTGATTGAAGCGTACCGTAAAATAGAACTATTAATAAATGCGCATTTAGTTTCCATTATTAGTCATTTATTGTCAATATTGTCTATATTAGGTTGCATATGTGCTACCTATTCTGTATATATGTACTATGTATACTGCGATTTCTTGTCATGTTAAAAATAATACCACGCTAAACAAGTATGGATTTCAGAATCTTGAAGTGTAACTGTCACAAATTATAATCGAAATCAAATTCTAATATACATATAATACAAAAAAACCATTTTAATTTATTTAATTTTTTATTAAAGTAATGTGACCAGCAAATGTGTTAAAAGACTGATAGATACCATTCCAAACCATCAAAAAATAGCGAGTTTTTCAAAAAGCAATGAAAAGGAGCATGGGGAGACAATAAGCTCATAATTCACTAATATACTACATGGAAAATGGGTATAAGATTTGAATACACAATCATACATTTTAATATCTCCTTGGATTTAAAAACTAAATTGCTTGGAATAAACATCTTATGTAAATGATACTTATACATACTTATATAAAAAAGGAAAATTACCACTATTTCATGAAATTAATCAAATGATAATTGAGGAAATAATCTTAAGCAGAACATAATAATATTACCGCGATGTAATTATTGCAAATATGATGACCATGTTATATACAAAATTTCATACACATGAATAACGGTACACTTTTAATAGCGATATTCATTTCATTTGTTATTTTTTTATCATTTTATATTTTATCTTTATTTCCTTTTTCATAAATTGTCTCTTCATTTTATTATATTTTTTTATATTATATTATATTACATTATATTTAAGGTAATTTATTTTATTATAATTCGCTAAAGTGAAATTGTGTAAAAAAATTTAGATTCACCAATACACCCATTTTGAAAACCAAGAAATATAATTTTCCTATATTTTGTAATAATATATGATAAATGTTTAAACTAGCGATATTATGAAAGGCATACTTTTATTTGTAATAAACATATGTTATAAAATACAACGAATATTATGTCAATTCAGCACAAGTGCGTGCATTCGCATGACGATATAAAATATATTATATATTGTATATATATACATGTATATCGATCAGAATCGATCACGTAAACATTTTACATATAAACATGTATAATTCATCCCATTTGTATAAATAGATATAAACAGATTTTTTCATTAACGTACATTTTTCAAGTTAGTGAACATTACTAATATATTACAAATCAAACGTTTTAATTCGTTTAATTTAATTTTTATGTTTTGCATTAACAACCGATATCGTAATTTCTAAACTTTGAAAATTGAAAAACGAATTTAGACTAGGACTGTTGACAAAATTGTCTCCCTTAAAGCGTTTAAAGTACTCTATGTATTTTTTTACGTGATTTTTACTTTTACAAAAGTAAATTCGCTTTAAAGATATACACTAAAGTCAAGAGTTACATCAATTGGAAGAATTGTGAATGTACAACTTCGGTAAACTTATTCTTAAGTTAAATCTTAAGTTTTCAAATATACAATGATACTGGGGATGTATTACCAAAATTTAACATATGAGATACGTGATAAGATAAACATGACAAGGTATTTACTATTTCAGACATTATCCTGAATAGAAAAACATCAATTTATGCTTCCGAATTAAAATTAAAGATACACGGTATCGTATTTGTTTTGTGTTATTTTTCTGCATTTTTAAACTCACAGCCATAGGCGGATAAAAAATGTAATCATTCGCAAAATGTTGTCAATTAAGGCCTCTTACTCTTTTCAATGTATAGAACTGCAGAGTTTTGTGAGTGTTCATTTATAGTCAGATCCAGTAAATTTAATCCCTTTCCTAGCTATCGCTTTGTAAATTGATAATAGACACACTAATGATCCATTTGAGATCACCGTATATATTCATGCACATTTTCTAAAGTTGTTGTGTTATATAACAAAAAATATAGATAATTATGGCCGCAATAGTTACCACAGAATTATTATCATAAAACTAACAAAGAATAAATTATGTTCATCTAAATCTTATAACATCCTCAATCATAAGCATAAACAGTATGTGGTAATTCATTCTCCCGGTACATAAGGTTTCTTCGATGATTGGAAATTGTTGATGTGAACAGTTTTCGATGTCGAAGAGAAACAAAATTGTTAATCACGGATTTGTAGTATACGATCATATGAAGAAATGCATTATTTTAATTTGTAGCGTCCATTTGGAAAAGTGTTGTACGCTATAACATTGTTAAATTGACAATAATCGTACAGTGATCTATCGTGCAGTCTTTAGTTTCCAACGAAGGAACAAATAGGCAGCAATTCGAAGTACAACGAATATCAAAAGCAAGGCAAGGATATCAAGAGTGAAATCAGCATCGAGCATATCTAATTCCTCCAACGTTGTTTCTGGGTTTTTAAAGTGGCAGTACACCTGTAAATATATGAAATTTTATATGTATGTATATATTTGCATATATATGCATTGTTCTGAAGGAAAGTCAGATTTCTATAAATGCATATTTTGTCAAAGTATCTAATAATAATTAGTCTTATAAAGAATTTAATAAAAACAAACGAGACACATCATACCTGGAAACACTTAAGCTTTTCTCTGCCAAAGGAATATGTGGCCAGAGCAGTTCCTTCAAAACCATATCTAATGTAGCTTAGATAGGTAATCCATCTAAGATATACTGGAATAGCGTCAAAGCTAACGAAAAAGCCGGAGAACAAAAGAAACGGTACAGACATGACCGGTGCCAAGAATACGCCGTTCTGAACATTCATTGCTGCACCAACCACTAGCCCAACCGATTGTGCAACGAAAGAAATAAGTAAACATGTTCCCAAGAACATACTGAATCGCATAATATCTGTTGGTTGACTTGTCATAAAGTACACAATCGTAACATACATAATGCAGAATATTGCCTGTAAAAAAGAAATAATATATAAATTTTCAGATGTGAAAAAGGAATACATAGCTTCACAGAGTCAAGTCACATATATCCTGCTTTTTTACCTGAAATGGTATATCTGATATGGTAATTGCTAGATAGTAGGCCTTGAGAGAATACCACCTATTAAAATTTTCTTTTAAAAGCACTGGTAGTTCTAAGGGAACTGTAAGAAATAAAATTTTTTACAAATACTATTGTAATACAAAAGAAATAAAAGAACAAATAAAGCCAATATGACTCACAAGACAATATCGTAATGGTCATAGACGTATACATAAGAAACAGCATATTAAAAAATAAAAACCCAAGGTTGCTAAGTACTTTAGCACCATCATTCCCAATATCATAATAAAGTGCGCCAATCAATAAACCTACTAAAATGTGAGCAAAAAGTCGAAGATACATAAGTGTCTAAAAAAGAAATAACATTAGAATTGTAAAATCTCTAATAACTCATGAGTGAGAGGAGTGATCTTAAATAAATCAATTGATTAACTGAATTTTGATCAACTTACCCAATCTCTTCGACTAAAAAGTAAAGCTCGTTTTAAAACAATCCAGAACTGTTGACATTCCGATGTGGGGTATCTCTCTGGCGTGATTACAATCGATTCATCAAGTAAGGCTACTTCGGCATTATCCTTTTTCTCCATATCAACCGGTATCACTACATCTACTATATAAAAATAACGATTTATATAAAAAATATAATTGGTATATATTATTTAACCCTTATTACTTTAACAGCCAGTAATGCTGTCAAATATAAGTTAGCGTTTTACTCTAAAAAAGTGATAAGGGTTAATAATTCACTGGATCTCCTTATAAACCTTGTTTCGTAATATCGTTAGTTGCGTAAGATGGGATAATTCCTTTATTATTTATGTCCTTTATTTTATCCTCTTGAAACTTTTCTTCCAAATTATTAACATCATTTTTATCTTTCATTTCAACGTTTTCGTCACGACCTTCACCTTTCGAAAACGAATCACTAGATACATTATTCAATCCTTCCGACTTATTTTCAGGGAATGGGTATCCTTCTCGAATATCATATTTTCCATTCTTTATAGCGTTCACCAGATTTCTGATGTTGTCACCGTATTCTCCGCACGATACTTCGATAACTTAGAATTGAATTACAGTAATCAGTATCTTTAAAGAATCTAGAAATACACTGATATTACAAATAGCTTACTGAAAGAAGCTGGATTGTGATAACTTGGGCAGTTGAGTCCGATATTTCTAAGAAATGGCACTAACTGCGACGTAGATCCCTGATATACACATTGTCCTTCGGCTAATGTGTATAGAGAGTCAAACATTTCGAACAGCCTAGCGCTGGGTTGATGAATGGTACATATTATTGTTCTTCCTCCTCGAGCTAAGGTTTTTAAGAGCGAAATGCATTGAAAACAAGATGAAGAGTCCAAACCACTGTAAATTGATAAAACATATGTTACTTATTATCAAACAATATTTCGAATATTTCTAAAGAAAAAGGATTCTAATAATTTTTCATTGGATTTTAAAACATTTATTTACATGAACGATCTTGAATTAATCACTTTTTTCTTCCGACTTAATCACAGGGAAAAGAATTCCGGCAGACCTTCAAGAACTGGTTAAACGCCAATTTAAGTTTTTTTTAAGTTTTAATTAATTGCATACTAAAGAATTTGTTGAAATAATTTCAGATCAGAGTGTGTCTTCATAGAAGCAATATTGTTCAACAAATATAAATAACAAAAGCGACTGACAGTTACAAGTATAGCGTGTAAAAAAGAATGGTATATGCGACGTCAGTGAAAGCGAGAAAGTAAAAAGTTTTAAAAACTTGTTATTTGCGTACTTTCTCTTACTTCATCCTTTCATTTTGTCATTTAATGAAATTCGCTTATATATTTTTATCTTTTTTTTAATGCTTCACATTTGTGCATGTAATCATTAAACATTAGTAAATTATAATGAGTCTTAATATATTTTAGAATGTTAAGAGAACGAAAAAATGAAAATTACAAATAAGACAACGAAATTCATAGAAAAATCTCTAAAAATTTGCAAAAGTAATTCCCTGACACTGACCATGTTTACATTCAAACGTTATATAAAGAGCAAAGAGGATTCTCTGATATTGATGATGGTGAAAGTGAAACTATTTGCAGAAGAAAAAGCATATCTCTTTCTGGTATGGCACATACGTATTCGCATCCGAATAGATCAACATTTCAAAAACACATCTCCTTTTTAACACAGATTCTTTATCCTTTTAAATCACATTGTACAAAATATTAAATACAATGAGATTTCCTTACCTAGTAGGTTCGTCAAAGAACATTATTGGAGGATTATTGACTAATTCAAGCGCAATAGAAAGCCGTTTTTTTTGTCCACCGCTCAAATTTGAAGTCATAGTTCGACGATGTTCGGATAGACCAAGTGTTTCTAAAATTTCTTGAATCTAATAAATACAAATGAATGGTATCATCAGGAAGTTCAACATTCATTCTCAATCCTCCATTCAGTAATATAACAACAGTAATTCTCTTGTTATCTATAGACAAAATATTTAACGAACGTACCACTTCTTCCTTCTCTGGTTTGCTTACATGTGACCCAAGTTTAAGGTTCGAAGCGACCTTCATAGCTTCAGCTACAGTTAAATTAGCATGAAGTTGATTATCTTGCATAATGTAGCATGATAATTTTCTAAAGGCACTAAAATTCCTTTCATGGCCATTCATTGTGATACTTCCTTCGGTACCTGTTGATCTAAATAAACATCCAAAATATTTTGATGTTGAATATCCATTTAATAATATTTTGATTTTGAATATCTCATGTGTATAATATCGCTTACGTTAAGAACCTGAATGACGAAAGAATATTCATAGTTATTCGAATAAATTAAATAGGAGCGATTACAAATTTTATTATCATTCGTAAGCTATCAGCTATCGTGCTTTTTGTATCTATAATTCTGGTAAGTGTCGTGATACAAGACGGCATAATAAATAGTTGAATCTCGTTTGCCACCTGATCGTTAGATTTAATTAGCCTATGGATGACTGAACCGGTTAGAGTTTACGAATTACGTACATATTAACTAGTATTGCCTCTCTCAAGTATATTCCAACGAAAATGAACTTTAATTTTTTGTAATCTTGACAGCTTTGATTTTGATATTATTTAAAAAATATACCTCTATCGTATTTATCTACATTCTATCTATATCTATCGTATTTATAAACAGAGAAAATTTTCGAAGAACGAAAGGAGAACAACTCACTTATATCCGGTCAGGATGTTTAAAAGAGTAGACTTTCCTGCACCGGAAGGTCCCATAATAGCTGTCAGTTCTCCAGATCGTAGTCTTCCACTGACGGATTTTAAGATTGTCTTTACATCTGAAGATTAATTAATCCACACTGAAGTAAAAGTATTAAAAGTATTTTTATGACTATGTCGAAAATTAAAGCCAAACGGCGCAGCGGCTATGTGTTAAAATGTAAGTGCTCAGAATGTTAACCTTGCTAACATATGTAAAAATCACTGAAATCGATAAGATGTCCCCTAATTGGTATAATTATCAAGGGAACTAGTGGCTATCATATCATTCTTTGCATAATCCACTATTTTTTCTCGTTCGGTACTTTATATCGCAAAACTTGTTTTGTCATTCATCATAAGCTAAAGACTTTAGTCTTCATAGTTAGACTATCCTAATTGTAAGAATATCATTCTGCTTATAGTCAATTTGTGCTATTGCATTTCTCCTTAAAATAGTCACGTTTTCAAAATAGTCTACGATATATTTTCAATTACGTATAATTTATCATTATTATATTCTAATGCGTTATATTATTATTACCCACTATATTATATATACATATAGTGTATGTGTGAATGAATGTGAATTAATTTTTGTAAACCAACCTCACTTTGTAGGCGAGAAGGAAAAATTAATGATGTAACTATCTATCTGCTATTGCCCATATAATGCTATGTGATAAACCAGATAATACATACTAATACATACTATGACATTGTTGTTATATCACACAATACATCATAGGTTCCTACCCATGCGATGATTGTATGATAATGGATTGTTTTGTATACCTAACAGTATTATGAAGTTAGAGTATGAAAGTATTGAAAAGTATGAAGAGTATATATGAAGTTGGATATTACATTTGACAACGTTATGTATAAAAAACGAAATAAAGTACGCGAATTCCGTTTTTAGTAATAACAACTCTAAATAAATTATCAAGCTTTCTACTTGAATAAATACTAATAACACACATAGTTTCACATAGCAATATAATGTATGACGAAATCATCTTTTAACCTTTATCAAACAGTTTCTTAAGTCAGAATATTAGACTTTTATACAAGCAGTATATCTGAACGCAATAAAAAATTAAAATGGCAAACGCATTTGAGATCTTGACTTTCCATTAATGTATGAACATTTGTCTTACAAATGGTAATTCATTTATATTAATTAATAAATTTGTACAATGTCATCGCCAATTTCAGTAATCGCGACAATAATTTTTTGGATATTAAAAGAAAGTCAACTTCAAACAGGCTGTTCCTACTTACGCAAAATGTGGGTTGCAAAAAATATTGCTATATACATTCACTTTCTGCAAGCGGTCATTTTCCACTTGCAGGTGTATGCGTGTGCAGACGATGCACATACGAAACTACATAGCTAACAAGCAGTGTGAAAAAAATGCAATTACGAGAATGAACTTTGGCCTGAAACAAAAACAGCCTTTATGTTTATTTAAGACGCATCATAGTTTTCTTTAAGATTCTCTAAACTCTAAACGTTACTTCTTTCGTTTATGTGACAGGATGTCCATACTCTTTAAATATCCGTAAAAACATAAACATATAACGCTTTATTACCCTATTTATAAGATTTGTATACATATTATGATGAAATAATTGATGGAGTATTATTACAAATCTCTGGTCATTGACACGCAAACAAGCCATCGCAATGTATGGTGGCTCATGAATTATTAATTAGGGAAAAGAACGAAGTTTTTGGAAATATTTATATCATTTATTATTACCCTTGCCTTTTAGCTTAGGATTGCTTCCGGCTTACATCATATTTACGGATACATTTGTATTAACTATAAGCAGAACATAATTAATAAACTATAAGATGTGAGTCTGGAATATAATTTAACTAAGTAAATAAGAACAAATATTTTTTAGCTACATTTCATTTTTCATTCGAGTGCAGAATACTATCATAAAATTAAAGGAAAGAAAATTTCTAGAAATATTAATTGAAACAAAATGAAAATGCTAGCCCGACAAATGAAACGGAGTTTTATCGCGCAACTGCTGTAGTTGGAACACTAAGCTGATTGGAGTATAAACTGATGATAAATGGAAACAAAGACTTAGTTTTTGGAATTATCTGTATTGTTATCACCCACATTATTCGTTTTTCTTATTATATTATTGTTTCTGTTAGAGCCGAAATGCTAAAAATACTCTATTAAAAATAAGTATAATTCACAATAAAAGTTGTGTTGACCTGATTGAAATATTTAAAAAGATGTCAATAACGATTCCCTTTCGAGTAATAAATATACATATATGTATATACGATGTACTTCGGAAATCGTGATTAAAACCTTGCACCGTAACCGGTCTCTTATAAAATCTCACTTACTAATTCCTTCACTTTAGTCAACTACGCTCTACAAATCGCATAACATAGAAAGTTATTTTTTTCAGAGAAAATATCTACAAGATGACAACAAAAAGAATGGTTTAATCGTCAGCTAATTATTTTTACTTTTTTAAAATCAAATATTGAATATTTTGTTTAGTTAATTATTCTACTATTTGAAAATAATATACTTGTATAGCCCCAGATACAAGTACTGTATTGTGTAAACGGCACTTTCACACAAATAATATTTACGTTTTCTTTATGACCAGTATCATCAAGAACCAGTTTAACTGTATAAATTTGACCAAAAGGGAACAAATAACGAAATTATCTTTTATATTCTTTTAATGTATGAAAGGATTTTGATTCTCGTACAATACTATAACTCATTTTTTATTGTATAGAACATGAGTCCAATGATCTTCGCTACTTAACTTAGCTGCAAATAATATTTACAGAAAAAGTTAGCATACTTACTATTTTTGCTACCTTCTCGTACCCTGTATGTTAAATCTGTGAATGCTAGTTCAACCGGCGGTCTTTTCGGTAGATGCGTAATCGTTTTGGGTTGTGCTGGTACAAGTTGTAAACGAATACCTGAACCATTCCTAGGTTGTAATAAAATTTCATTGGTATTATCTTCGTGTGAACAATTCCCCTCGAGCTTCATTTTATATTGTAATCTTTTTTAATTTCTTATCTTGGCTTTGAAATGAAATTTAAGTAGCTGTTTCTCTTCTTATGGTCGATATTCGTTCAAATGAACCGACCTTTCTGCAGTATTACGTTTTCGTTATTGGATATGCATACAAATTCTCTCATCGCCTGAAAAATTATTTGTTTTCAACTTTAAATCATTTATCTGATAAGACATTTAAAATCAAATGTTATTCTTTCTTTATCAAAAAATAAATATGACAAATCTTTCTTAATTAGATACATTTAAGAAGAAACTTCATTATGGATTATTGTAATTTATAAATATTTATTTTCGTATTGAAATATAGTTGTTTCATTGGCACGTAGAGCATGTGCTTCAAAAATCTTTTGTATAAAAACGTGCAAATGATACCGGCATTGTTTATGTTAATTTAGAATGACAAAATGTTTAATTTCAGCAATTCTTCAAATAGCATTATTCTACTATTACACTCGATTTGATAACAACACATCACTTGCAGAATTTAAAACTAATTAAATATTCTAAAGAAAATAAAGAATTGAAACAATTCAGGTTCAAATAGATTTCAAATAACGCGCGTTCTTACATTATTCAAGTAGTGACGCATGAGAAGTCGGTCAAAAAGAGACGACCATGACTTAGAAATAATAACTGCGTAGACCGTCGATTTTATCCTTGTATCAGAAGTAAATGCATCTCAATTTCTGTGTCTCACGTCTGCGTAGCACACGGCAATATTGTTCGAACGATTAAGAATAAAACACACACTCGCAGTTTTTACGATCACACGTATACGTAACTATGATAAACGATTTCAGAATTGCACAATTGTAATAATAAGACGATAGATTAACAGAGGAATCAAGACAAAATCCACCCGATGCTTTCTCAACGGTGTTTAAACCTCGGTGTTTCGAGACGGACTGGCTGACTCCACCATTTAGCAGCACCGCGGCCATCACCATTGACCGTCGTTGCTTTGCTGAATGTTCTTTCTCACTCTGTTTCTCTTCCATTTCTCTCTTACTCACTCCCCTTTCCTCACCACTCCTATCTTTTTAAGGACGCAACAAAGGATTATGATAGGGGGAACGAAGAGTTAATGTGATCAAAGTCGAGATCGTGCACGACATCTTTTGAGTTGTAGTCTTCTGTAATCATTCATTCCTTTAATACTTATCCGCCTACGACTATTTAACCTATTTCGAATTACTTTTACACTTCAATTTCTTCCTGCTATTCTTTTAATTAGTCGATCATAGACTTATTAAACGTCAATTATTTTGATCACGTTACAAATTTCTATAAAAGAAACATATATAGTCACAGCCACAATGACAGTAAAGCAGTAACATTATTACAATGTTTAAAGGTTCTAGCGATTCTAAAGAAACAAGTTAAATACGGCCTCCTAATAAGTAAAGATAATAGAAAACAGTAAAGGTTGAAAAAAAGTATTAAAGAATTATAGAACATAACCCTAATGTAAAACCGGAAATTTGTCAAATCCAAAAGAGAAGATTATATAGGAATAAAATAAATAATAGCAAAACAATAGAAATGAGAAAGTTTTAAAATATTCTTTCATGCAACTGGTAATACCTATTCATTCATGTATAAAGAAAATCGATATCGATTATAAATTACCAAAATCGTCATTCCGATAAAGTTACGAATTTTGTGTTATGATATTGAACTTATCTATTATCTGCGTTTATCCCCGCATTTTTTTAAAACGAATAGATTGAAGCTAATCATTAAAAAAATAATGCTTTGGAATCTGATGTTTCACGTCACGTTCCATTAGCGTCATCCTATCATGTAATGTATTGAATTTAAAAACGGAAAAAACATGTAGTTCGTTATGAAAGTAACAAGATTCATTGATCGTATACCCTCGTCAGGAACGAGGTTTACAAAATTATATTAGATTACTTACAAAACAATGTAAAACAATATCTCTTTTGATTATGGAATTTAATTAAAAATAATATTAATTACTTTGTCGAATACATGCTCATATGCCGATATCTGTATACAAACGTCATTTGACTGGATTAATATTTTGTTTAACTAGCATACAGATGAATTGTGCACAATTGTGCACGTAGGTGATTAACATTGTTGTTAGTAATAAATTAACAAATTACTAATGTTATTAACATTAGTGATTTAATTAAACAATTGAGAATTTTTCCTAAAATCATCATATATTAAAATAACGTATTTTACGCTTTCAGTATCAACGTCTATCTTATTGATGGCACGAAACAAATTTTGTAATAGCGTTCTTAATAATAAACATTCCATCTTTTTTACATCTTCTTTTTTACATCTTCTTTTATATATATCTTGTAAAGTTATATTGACGACGAACAAAATTTTATCATTCTCTACGCATGTGTGTAGAAGGAACTGGTTGGGTACGTGCACACAGTCATTCCATATTCCGCGACTCGATAAATGATACAATACAGTTGATAAATGCATAAACATAAATTCAAAGTCATAAATATGATGCATTTGATATACTTATAACCATACATTTGATATGCGGCATGTAATAAATGTTGTTAATATGACTATACTCGGAAGAAACTGATGACACACTTACAGCAAACAAGTGAGAAGATTCTAAAAAAAAATAATATCATTTCAAATATCATTTCAATAAATATAACGATATAAATAATTTACATCAAAATAAGTTTAAAGCGCATAAGTTGCTACTTTTTGTATCTTTTAAATTAGTCTTAAAAAATTGATTGCTTTTTACTGCCTTCTTGGACAAACTTATACAATAATAAAAATTGTGCATGTGCTGAAATTCATTGCCAAAATATATGTAGTGTACTAGAAAAATGTGTATTCCATTATATGTATGTACTGTGGACAATATTATCGCACGATGTTCTATGAATCTAACCGGAATAAAGGCTGCTTACACAGCAAGAAGATCAATGTCCAAGCGTTCATTTGCGTTGAGTAGCTACGATAAGGATGTAAATAATTATGTATCACATTCGAAAGCATTTGATATTGATTTATTCTGTTTCCGTGAAATAATATATTCTAAAATTTACAAGAATAATTCTTTATTTTAATGATGAATAAAAACACATTCCTTACTTTAATAAGTGTAATAAGCGGTTTAAAAATAATGCTTCGATGCTAATTATATATTAAAGCATTAACATGTACATTTATGTACATATTTGAAAGGAGATATGTACACATATACATATTAAGAACTTTTCAAGTTATATCAAAGAATACGCGAAAGGAATAAGAGATATATACTGGTACATTGTGATTTTTGGAACATTATTTTATTGTCAATGATATATTATCACGTCAGAAGTTTGAGACCTCAAAGAATAGAAAAAAGGTTGACGGAACGTCTTAAAATTTTAATCACGAACACGTCCTGAGATGTAGTGATGTGACAATGACGAAAACATTGCGATTTACACACTTACCAACTGCATATCCTTTCATTTCGTATATGTATGTATATATGTATGTATACCAGCGTATCAATCTTATATTTCTCAAAAATAATATCAGTATTAAAAAAATATATATGAATAATGCGTTAATGACACAACTTTTGTAATTACTTGTATTTTAAGACTTAGTATACAATTATTAAATCAAACAGTAAGAAATACTTATTAGAAGCTTGCGAGATCATTTCAGAAAAACGTTGATAGTAGTTTTTATTAAGTAGAAACTCACCGATTATTTTCATTGATAACTAAATTGATGTGTCTATTCTGTTTTCCACTTTTCACCAGCATTAAATTCTTGTTATCTTTATGAGTAGATTTATATTGATATCAACGTAACAACCCAATTTTCTAAAAGAGCAAAAATAAGTTGTTAATTCTAACAAGTTTAATACACACAAAATCTTATATAAAATTGTAATGTAAGATAATCAATTAGGACCAATATAAGAAAAAAATAATGTACGGTAAAATAATGAGGTAAATATATTAACATTTACAAATTATCAAAATTATCAAGTACATCATATTAGGAAGCAGACAAAAATGCTAGTTATAGTAACATATATTCTACCACTTTTATTAATACTGGTTTTTACATAATTAATAAGAGGATTTCATGAAATTTACGTATAACTGCACAGAAATATTAAAATTTAAGTTTGAATATTTTACTAAATCACCATAGTCACTAATAAAGCGAAAAATAAACGTCACCTAAAACTAACTTTTAATAAATAAAAGTATCTAAAAAGCTATTGTCATAAGGTCATACGTATACATTATCAGATTTGTGAAAACGATTTAAGCGTAGCGGAAAAATGATGAATAAATTTAATCAAATCCTATTAATGGGGAATTTCCATTCTGTATTTCGCTCAATTGTCCCTGACTGAATTGACTAGAACAACGCTCAGAAGCATATAAATTATTTCAAGCCTTCCAAGAAGGCTTAATAAAACATGATCAAGTGTTTTAATTCAAATAAGACGAAAAAAGATTTAAATATTTACTTAGTAGTTACAATACCACACATTACATGCATTGTTTTTCAATCGTAAAAACTCGAGGTTATGTTTAACAAAGTATGTATTCACTTTTTTTCTGTTTGTCTATATATCTAATTTTCCATACGTGTATGTATCCCTATAAATAATATATCCTTGTCGATACTTACCAATGCATGTAGATTTCACACAAGTCGTTAAGGTTACAGGAAATAGAAAAACACAAAAAAGATATATATATATATATATATATACACATATATATAACAATTTTATGTTACCAGTACACAGTACGACTTTCCATAAATCACCTCATTCGATAGTTGAACTGATCTACGTTTTGACTGTATGGTCGTCTGATCAATAATTAGTATTTCCATCCTAAAATTCGATCAGCGGATTGGTCAACGATAAGATTATGGAATTCCAAACTTCGATACTTATTTTTCCCCTTCCTGAATCTCCGTTACATTCACCATAGGTACTTATCATCCCATTTGTCTATTTTACTTATAACATTCATTCTATCCTTTAATATGAAAGTCATTAATATCGCCAAACTATCACAATCTTTTTGCTGAACGCGAATTGAATCGGTCAGTCGAAGAAATATGTAAATTATTTATATAAATTATAATAATTATGCGTGAATATTACTTATACATACACAAAAACTTGGGATATAATAATGTAATTATTTGAGGATAAAAAGTATACACAAAATTATATATTACAAATGTTTATTCTTAGTAACTTTTATTTCATGTAGTTAGACCACTAAAAAATGTAAAAACGTTGCAGCCATTAGCAAATTTGGTTTACTTATATAGTAATACAAATTTCCCAAGTCACACCACGAGGAGGTTGCTGCAAATAGTGACTCGCCCTAACTCCAACGGGCCCATCCACCCTTCCTTTGCAGAAAAACTTGACAACCTGCGGTAAAAATCATCGCAGTCTATTAACCGTTTATTCCAATTGGAACGAACGGCTTACAAAAAAAAAATGGACCTACCCGAAAAAGAGGTAGAGGTGCTAACCATCCTCTAAACTCTTTTAAAGCTATCTCTTAACTAAAACTTATACTAAACCCTATCTAAAATCTAAAAATTGAGCTAATCCCTAATGTCCCTAGCTAATGAACTAGATAGGTAGGAGATAGATGTGTACAATCGCGTAATTTATATGTTATTTAATGGCATACTTCTTAATAAAAGAAGAGCCAACGATAACGGTAGAACGATGCGAAACTATATAAGAAATCTCCATACCATGGGAGATTGTACTAGTTTAATTACGTTGCACACCACGCCCGATTCGTCGTCTCGAGGATACAGGGAAAGGTAGAATCGTAAATGAAATAGAAACAATAATTGTTGCTATTCCATTCACACGCAAATTTTGTAGACGAGACAAAGCTAGGAAACTGCGTTTCTCTGCGTTGCAGAGATATTAATGTTTCTCTTGCTTCTGCTCATTTACAATAAGCAAAGATCCCCTAGTGGGTTACCGATTTTACACGTGTGATCCCTCCAGCCCAATTACTAAGAATTGTATTAAAAATAAAGAGGCTTTTGAGGAACAGCAGACTATAAATCTGCCGAATCACCGCGTAAAACGGGTCATGTAATGGTGGTGCACAACACAGTAATCTTCGAATTCCAGAGAATTCGATTATTACCAAGTGCAGCACAAATTGTATCTTTGTGATCGTAACGCTTCAGAAATAACCGCCAAAAGCCCTGTTAGATTTGACTGCGTCAAAGCAACAAGGAAAATGGCGGCGATTTCCGTTTTGCCTTACTTTCAAAAAGTATACAATGTTCACCTTACAAACGTATAAATAGAAGGAAGCGAAATGTGAAAAGGGGACTTACGATCGTTCGGGAGTCACAATGAAACCAAACTGCACCACACGAAAGACGCGAAACACGCGGTGGACGCGAAAAATTAACACTAACATATAGAACGACGCGATTACACGGAGTCTAGCTTGAACACGATACTATAAATTGAAACAAAATAAAAAAAAAGGTGAAAAGGATGATGAAAAAACGAACTATTATGATTAAAAAGAAATAAAATCATTCCTTGAAAGACACAAGAATTATTGAATAAGATCAAAACGACCTTTTACCCCGATAGTTCAAGCTAAACTGAAATGAAGAAGTCCAACGGTTGCCTAGGTGGATTGATAGTGCTGCCACCGGAAGTCGATATTTCTACGTTTACTACAGCTTATATATAAAAATATATAAAAATAAGAACAAAATCATAGAAATAAAATGTACAATATATTTTAATTTTATTTGTTATATGAATACGTTTATAATCTTCGCCAAAATGAAATGACGAAATAATTATTTCTACTTCTAGAGTAAAATCTTTTTTGTATTGCCTGATGGACGCGACATCTATAAATAATCTATGTAAACATCGACGAGAAAGTTCGTTGGTAGAAAAAAAAAACAAAAAAAAAGAATAGAAATACGAGTAGTTTCTGATTTCGTTCTTAGAAATATGTATTCACAATGTTTCCAGATATATAATTTGTTTTTCTTTTTTCTTACATTTTTGTTCAGGCTTAAATAAAATTACAACAGGTTGAGGATAAAAATGTAAGTTACATTAGATGTTGTTTCCCAGGATATAATAATAAACACAGTTCATTTCTTAAATTTTAATATGTTTTAATTACGCTGGAACAATGATAGTACTTACATGCTGTTTCCATCAATGGTATGCGTGAATATAACTTTTTTGTTAAAGACATAGGTATACATATAAGAAAATAGGAATTCGATTGTAGTGTTAAAACAAATATCAATAAGCTTCTGTTCATAATACCTAGGAAATGAGTATTCAGTTAACGATTTACTTTTGCAATATTGGCTTTAATAATTTAAAAAAAATTACTGAACATTGCTTGAAACCCCTCTTAGATGTAAATTTGTATTACGTAGACGAGGAAACGGATATGAATACCTGGGGAGATCCAGTATATCTTTTGTTCAGTTTTTGAGGAGAAAGTGTATACATTAACGTAGCCGTCTAGCTTCTCTTTCGGATTCTAAGAGTGTTAGAATGTCTCCTTCTCGTACAGGACCCTTTACATTTCTGATTAACTGTCGATTTTGTTCGTTCAAAAATTCAACTTTGACTTGAGTACATTGTCCTTGGGATCCTGTTCTGCCGAGGACTTTCACTACCCTTGCACGAACTATAGGTTTCTCCATGATTTTAAATTTCCAAACTTTTTGAAACTCTGATGCGTTCTTGCTCAGTGGACTGTGACTTTCGCAACGAATTCTATAAACTGCACTTACCAACTTAATTACACAATTTCTAATAGAATTTGAGAATATATATATTCAATAATATTCGAAGTACTTATTATGTGGTAAAAAACATAGAATATTTGTAGAAAAGAATTAACGTTACAATTTTGACATGCTCTAGTGAAATAATTAATTTTCATATTTTACAGCATTCTAATCTTAAATTGTAAGAAATGAAAAACTTAAAGACGCTTTACTTTGGCAGCATTGCTAAAAGCAAGCTTAAAATAATTCTATTCCTCCATTAGATTGGTCGCTTATGCACCACGTGCTTCTGACGAATTCTTTCGGCTACAATTTCGAATTCTATATTTCAAACCGTTATCGATATCCAGTACGATTACATTTTTGAATAAAGGTAACATCGTTGTGTTTTTACACATTATACAGATGTTTTTATTCATTTGTGCTTTAGTATAAACGTGTCATTCTTTGCTCAGAACACGAAATATTATATTGGAAATTTTATTTCGCAAGGATTTGTAATATCCTCCTTCCCGCGTGTACATATCGTTTCTCTTTTTTATACACATATTCTTATTTGTTTTTGATGTCGCACACACAAACGCACAGCCTTACACACGTATACTTTCTTGTTTATATAAAATTACAATACTTGAAAAAAGTGTCATGAATTGTATGCGATACATGGTCGGGCAATATACATACATTGTACATTGTACGTGTGGAATATGTTTCCTAAAAGCGAGAACGTCTTAATTAATTTTTTTATGCTGCGTATCTACATTATGTATATGCAAACGTGATATTATGCTATTCAAGTTCTTTAACAGCAGTTTGAGAGTTCTGCTCGCAAGATGGTCACGTGCAATTAAAAATTTGCTTGTTCGTTATTACAGTCTCAATTCTCGCGAGCCTTGAACACAATACGCGCGGATTCGTGTAAACCTAACATTTTGTTCGTGTAAACCACTAAACCTAACATTTTACCATCTTTACATCTGTTAATAATTCATTCAGTCGCGAATGCAATTACGCAGCATTATACATAGAAAAAATAATCAATAACTTGTATCATAAGAAACAATGAACCGATAATAAGAATGAATGGTAAACGAATATGAATTTTATCCAATTTCAATTCATCGTACCGATATTACGTACGTTTAAACCTTGGTTCTACATAATATGTTGATGTATATTTTTATGAGTAAAACTACTAACAATATAGAGCTGACTATAGTATGGTAGAATTAAATAGTTTATTTTGGTTTTTGAATATTTTACTTTTGTTATGTTATAAATGCGAACCAAGGTCTAAACAGATATTCCACTCTTTATTTTCAAAACATGATAACAGTATACGTGATAACATAACTGTTATCTTATTGTATCTATTCAATTTCGATGTCCTATTACTTCATGTTTATTAATCCTTACATTTATACCATTTTATATGTACATCTCATAGAGCTTGTCTTTAAACATCAAACAATGTTTGTCGATACTGAATCACAGACATTCCATATTATTATTACTAGAACGCATTTGGAATGAAATATAAATGATCATATTATATCCAAATTTATGGTAATGTCGATTTTAAACCTTGACAATTTGATTACGGTATAATGTTCATTATTAATTGTTTTACCATGGTAAAATTGAAATAATAACAAAATATTTGCATATAGATACATACTATGTATACTGCAATGCGTCGTTGTCTCTTGATTATAT
Organism: Bombus sonorus; assembly: GCA_029958995.1. Lineage (NCBI taxonomy): Eukaryota > Metazoa > Arthropoda > Insecta > Hymenoptera > Apidae > Bombus > Bombus sonorus. Next base: position 2,588,729 of record JARWAU010000008.1, on the reverse strand, counting down.
GTTTGGTTAATTTGCTTATTTACATATAACAGTAAGTAGAAATATAAATGATAATTATACAGCAAATCTAAGAATAAGGAAATTTTTGGCCTACTCCTATCTCTATCCTTACTCCATGATTCACAAATTGTTTCGTCGCATACTGTATTAGCTGTATGCAAAGTCACTGGTTTAACACCGGTTCATCATTCAACAAACAGTCTGATAATTTATGATCGAATTAATTCTTAAATTCCAATAAAGAGAAATAGATTGATATTTTGATTGATATTACATCGAAAACAACTTGACTAAGAGTAAAGAAGAACAACTTCCTGGAAAGATTTTAAACATATAGAATGCCTGTAATAAGTACTGTCATAATTATGTTGCAATTACATTAAAGGTAATAAATATACATTGGAATACAATTAATATAATTCGCCTCTACTATAAAGATAAAATACGATAATAAGTCTGCTTTAAACCAAAAGTACTAACAGTAAGTCAGATTTATATTTGATATTGAAATATAAAAATATTTATATGATAATACTTTAATCTACATATATTATTTCTGCCCAGAATTGAGAAACTCATCAAATATCTATAAGAGATTAAGATTATTCTGACCCCAACCGTGTGATTACATATTATGATTATGACATGACTACATACATATTACAAAACGCCATGACATGAGATCTAATTTAAGTAAGTCAAAGAAAAAGTCTATAAATTTTTTGTTTTTTCCTTCCGCTTTTTCTTTTTCAGTCCTTGAGTAAATGAACCCGTAGCGATAAGAACAATGCATAGGCCGTAAAAAAAATTCTTGTAAAAGTTCCAAAAACCGAAATAATCCTGTTAAAGTCATACTCACATTCCTAATTTGTTTTTTTTCATTTTTAATTTTAATTTTTTCTTTTCTTTCTTTTTTTTTAATAATATACTCCCTTCACCTCGTTAATTAAACGACTATATCGTAATAAATATAACAATGTTTAGCATTCCAGACTTAGAAGCAAACGCACAGGCAGCTAGTGATTGGTCAGGTGAGCTTTTTACAGTATATGTTTTATCATTTTATCTTTATCGCTTAAACGTTATAATTATTGAATTATCTATAAATGGAATGACAATATGGATAAGGATTGCTCGCGATCTCGTAAGAAATCATTTAGTACAAATATGTGTTTATAGGTATCTCGCCGATATACCTAAGTATCGGACATACATATGTAAATTAATTTTTGGTACTTCAATGTTTTCGGCTAAAACTTCTTTTTGTCCGTTGAATTTAAACGATTAGTGGTCGTTTATCATCAATGGTATATCTTCGAGGTACCTTCCGCATAGACTAATCGTAAGTGAATGTAGTGACGTAAATATCTATAAGAACAATAAAGAATCCGTTATAATTTTCGTGATTTGTAAATTCTATTGCTTATCTATCAAAAAAAGTCTATGCTGTCGCGTGGTGCACACGCGCTCGTTGGAGGGACCATGAGTCTTGAATGGGCCTAAGGCTCCTGGCGAGTTTGTAATAATTGGCTATAAATGTTTGCACTTCGATTGAGAATGTATAGTACCAACAGTGGTCTCTTTTCGGTCTATTATCGATGATTTACAATTTCAATATAATTCTGGCGCACTCTATTGTGTTAAAAATGCCTAAACTATGTTCTTTTATGCGTACCATTCGTTTGTGTCTACTATTGTTAGTCGTCTCACTTGATCGTATGAAACAACATACGTATCTCTTTGAGTTTGCGTGAAATATGAATGTTTTCTTCAACATTTACAATTTATATTTACATGGCAGAAATTACATTAATTGCAATTGATATTGGAAATGCGTTATTGAGAATCAAGGCTTTCTTTTAAACTTCGGTTCTTTCGAAAAAAATTCGAGGCAATGAAGCACTGTACACCCTTCATAATAGAACGTTTTAAAGGCGATTTTCTCATTTGCAACATGAGCATGTAAATGAGATGATGAATTCCGGTAAGTAGAAAGTAGAAAATCTTAATAGTTGACGACAAATAAAAAAGAAAATATTTCATCGCGCCATTTTCAGGCATATACCTATGTTATGTTATTTTGATACATAAATGTCCGGGTATTTCTATTTTCAAAGAAAGAATCGAAATTTAGAATCATAACCGCGAATCTAAGAAGACTTGTCAGCTCTCACGTTCGGGCTAGATTGAGGTAAAACGAATATTCCTAACACGATGACAACAAAGTGATCATCGATTACATTCGGCCACTGTCTGTTTTAACGAAGAGATCGTAACTTCAGTCTCAGTACAAAGTAGGCGATCACTCTCAAGGTAAGCAAAAAACCTGCCAACGCAACGGCATCTAGCCAGAAGACAGCGTTTTGCATCGACATTTCTTCCAGGAACTTCGTCGGGCTCTTGAAGTGGCAGTAAGCGTCAGAACACTTGAGCTTAGCACGATTATAACCATATACAGAAATCATGGCACCTTCAAAGCTGTACCTGACGTAACTCACGTAAGAAAGAAACTTGAGATATTTTGGAATGGCATCAAAATTGACGAAGAAACCGGAGAACAGAATGATGGGCACTGACGATACAGGGCCAATAAATACTCCGCTCTGCAAGAAGGATAAAATTTGTCGTTTCATTAAGGCCCGAGAGATGACACTAAATAACGCAAAAGCAAATTTTATAGATTAGAATATAAAACAGTACCTCTACACTCATCGCTGCACCTATTACTAAACCGATGGATTGCGAAACTAACGCTGTTAATATACATATAGTTAAATACATCATGAATCTATTTGTTTCCAATGGTTGCGACGTCATGAAGTACACGATAATGACGTATGCTATAGAATACACTATCTACAATAAAAATAACAAATACGTTAATTGAAATGAGTGTTCATTGAGAACATAAGTGTTGAAATAAAAAATCTTATATGTACTTACTTGAAAGGGTACATCGGCTAAAGTTCTCGCAAGATAATAAGCTTTCACAGAATACCAGTAATTTAAATGTTCTCTCACGAATACAGCCATTTCTGTTGGAACTATATCAAAATACGTTGTTAATACATATAGAAAGACAAGGCTTAAGTATTTATCGTGTAGTTCACTTACACGTAAGAATCGTAGGCATCATAGCAGTGAACATGAGAAACATCACCGTAAAGAAGACGCAACCGGCATTGCTCATTACCTTCGAGGCCTCATTGCCGATGTCGTAATAAATTGCACCAATGAGGAATCCAACGATTATATGGGAAATCAGCCTTACTCTCGTTAATGTCTACGATAAAAATGATAAAATATCGTTAAGCAAACGAAATATTACTATTAAACAAGGCTGTGTGCAAGTATACTAACCATGTCTCTTATTTGCGACAAGAATATTCTTTTAAGAAGGATCCAAAATTGGGTACAACTATTCGTTGGAAAGCCAACTTTTTGTTCTATACTCTCCGCACTGTCCAACAAAGAAGTCGTACAAGAAATTGGTATGTTGATTACTGTCCCGCCATTCGGTTGCTTTGTCACACCGTTTGGTATTAAAGCAGATTCAGATTTTGTTTCTTGCTGCGGCGATTCTTTTGCGATATCATTCGATACAGTTTGCACTGCATTTATCGTAGCTTGATGTTGCTGATAATTAGCACATCTACCATTATTTACTGCCATGACTAATTTGTGCACGCATTCTCCGTGTTCTCCACATGCCACTTCCATAACTAAACGAAATTATTTTTCCTTTTTTTAATGAAATTTGAATGTTATTCAAGTCTTTAACTTAATAATTGCACCTACCGTAATCCGCTGGATTATGATAACTAGGACATTCCAAGCCCATTGACGATAAAAAAGGTACCAGGCCACCAACGTTTCCTTGATATATACACTGGCCCTCGGCCAAAAGGTACAAATGATCGAACATTTCAAACAGTCGAGCGCTTGGTTGATGTATCGTACATATAATAGTCCTTCCTAAGATATCGCAGAAATGAAAACATTTATCAAACAGTAGACAGCATTACTAACTATGAAATAGTGATGATTTCATATTTAAGAAATTCGTTGCCACAATTACCTCCTCTGCTTAACGATTTGAGCAAACTTAAACATTGATAACAAGTCGAACTGTCCAAGCCAGAAGTTGGTTCGTCAAAAAACATCACCGGAGGGTTGTTAACAAGTTCCAATGCAATCGATAGCCTTTTCCTCTGCCCTCCACTAAGACAGTGGGTTTGTGTATTGCTCGCGTCGCTTAGGCCGAGCGTTTCGATGATTTCTTCGATCTGCGTTAAACATTATTTTGTTCAAATTATTATTTTAAGTGATTCGGCTATTGTTTCTGCGTTTCATTTGTTTCCAGAGTTTCGTTTTTTTAACGTACCACCACTCTCTTTTCTCTCGCGCTGATGTCTTTTCCTAATTTTAAATTAGCCGAAACAGTCATTGTCTCATAGACCGTTAAATGAGGTAAAAGACGATCGTCTTGCATTATGTAACAGGACATCTTTCGAAATCTCCTCAGATTCCTGTCCTTTCCGTTTATCAAAACAGAACCACTCAAGTGGGATGTTCTGAAAATATAGAATACCGTGATGTTTTTTTTATTCAACTTATATTTTTTTGTCTCTTAACATTATATAAATTGTTTGGAAACGTAACTCACTTATAACCTGCCAAAACGTTCATCAGTGTACTTTTTCCAGCACCTGAAGGACCCATGATAGCGGTTAGTTCTCCCGATTGGAATTTGCCGTTTACGCATTTTAAAATTGTTTTGTATCCTGCAACGTAAAACACCATAAGATTCATCATCTTTTCTTGTTTCTTTATTTTTTCGTATTTTCCTATCTCTCCCTTTTTGTACAATATTTTGACGATTTATTTCATATCTCGCATTGACAAAATGGAGTTAAAATCTTGTCAAATTTACTTGTTTGTGAAGGTAAAATACAGAAATTTCATTAAAGGGCAGATTTTGCGAGTGCCTAGATTCTCTAGCTGTGGCCTCTTCACAACCTAGTCCAGCTGCACCTGTAAGGTACATTTGGGCCGAAACAGGAGATGAAACAGCCTATACATTCCTATTAATTATTTCAGCTAAGTTGTTGTTGAACATATTTTTGAGCAAAGTGTTTACAGAATGCGCTTCTATGCACCAATATTTATACATATAGTTCTTGTTCGTTATGTTTCTTACGTAATGTGTCGTTCTTTCGAAGACCAACCTCTCTTTCTGCCTTCGGATACGCTGTACGCTAGGTTCTTGAACTCAACGTCAACCGGTGGCCTCTTCGGTAAATGCGTCAATGTTACTGCCGGCCTTTTGCCATCTTGTCCTGGACTATGATTTGGTACTTTTCTCGCGAACATACTACTGCTACACATTGCAACTGCGGTACCATTAGACGCACTACCATTGCAATTGCAATGGAGATTATTTTGCGAGCCACTGGAATACAAATAAGAAAGTATTGCAGCATTTACCCGTATTTCAAACATTTCGAGCATTTTGGGCACTTCAGATAATTCAGCTCAATTGAAATAGCTTGAGGAATAGATATTTTAATTCAACTAATTAAATAACTGTTGGTTTTCGTTTTCACGAAAGCGATATTTAAGTCAAACTACCAGAAGAAACAATTCACTCTAGTCCTACTTTAATAATCGTTAGATTTTTAGTTTTCTTCTTTTTTACATTTTTTTGTCTCGCTTTAAATATTATCCCGGTTACGGTAAAGTTAGAACGTGGCTAAGTCTTTTATCCTATGCCTGCGAGCGTGGCTTGCATTGGTGTAAAATGAATTTTAGAAGCTACGCGATGTTAAGCATACGATGTTCATCGCATCTGTAATTTAATCGCTCATTTCATTCTAGTTTTAAGGTTTCAACAAAAATAAGGATTAATCGATATCGCGATCGTATGTACTGTTACCAAAGGGATAATCAGTTAAATTTTTGTAAACAAATTCGAACGATTTTGTGTACTTATGAATATACATTAAATATAATTTCCAAAAATCTGACTTCGTTGATTTTTGCTTATATTTTTATTTTCACATCATTTAATTCGAATGTAATGTGTATTTTTGCGAAGGACCACCTGAAAAAGTCAAACGTACCAATACTTTTCCCATATAATTTAACAATAAGTATCTAACCTTAGTTTAAAAACTTTGCGCAGTTTTACTTTGTGAACGACAAATTATATTGATGCTTTGTGAAAGCCTTAAAGCGATCAATGGGAAGACCTTGAGATCCGTTTTAGTCGTATTTGGGATATATTAGTTCGCGTGTTCGATGTTCACTCGATGACCGCGGTGGTCTTTGTTATACATTCTCAATCTAATATATCCAATAAAATTCTGCTTGTTGTATATGAATAGAACAGAAACAGATAAACTCAAACTAAACTAAAATCTACGATTATCCTTCCCTATTATTAGGTACCTATTTAAAAATGGTTATTCGAGCACATAATTAATCACCAAAGTTGGATCTAAGAATATCTCAATCTAAAAATGAACAAAAGTTGATTGTACTACATATGTATGTAAAACTTCAACATCAATTTGCAGTATTGAATCCTTAATGAAGGTGCAGACGATTATGCGTATACATTATACATTGATCTTCTGCTAAGGTTTAGTAAAATAAATAATTTTTGTGCACAGAAAATATTAAATGAGAAGCAGTATTACAATATAAACTGCTTAAAAAGATACCTTTGAAACGTAATATTAAAAAGACGTTCATCGAAAGGAGAGTAACCTTTGCAATCACGCTATCCAATCTTTTTTATAGAAAGATTTGCACACGATGTAGTTTATTACGCAACTATCGACCACATTATCCCTTATTTACATTAGTTATAAAGAATGTATCGATGCGGGACTATCAGAAAGCTTAATCGCCAAAAGACATACTCGTTCTTATATTTTCGTTTTTTAAGGGAAGCCCGTACGAACGACCGACAGAATTTAAAGTAGACCTGCTTTTTCACCTCCTACATATAATCTTTTTGTTAGATACATCGAAGTCGAAGTCGAATTTGAAATCCAAATGAAGCTTTCTAAGAATTTATGCTTAAAAAATTGTTCAAGTGCTATCTTTTGCGTAATGATTAGCGATTATATAGCATACCTGAGAACAGCATTGTTCAGACTCTCCAAATGCAGTGAAGGTGGAGGCGATTTAATGGTCACCTGATGACTTCCACCTGGAATGAACTGTACCTGTTCATCTCCACTGTATCTAGATCCTCCTCCACCAGCCAGAGCGAGATTCTTTAAATCTGCCATCATCTGTTGATGCTAGAACCATAAATTTGCCAATTACATCTCATCCCGTTGTAAAAGTTACAGCGATTATAATTTGTTTGAAAATTGTTTCTAGCGTCGATATTGATTGAATCGCTAAATGAAAGAACGAGTAGTTTTAAATAACCTGGCAGCAGTTCCTTTTATATAAAATATCTTGTATTATTTAACATTATTTTATAATAAATAATGAATAAATTATAAATAAATGATACTTATCGTAAAACGAACGTAAAAGGATATAGCAAGAATTTCTGTGCAACATCCATGAATCACACGCATTTGAAGCAAGAACTTTGGAATGGTCGAAACGAGTTTGAGAACAAAGAACTTTTCCTTCTTGCCTGTAGAGCAATATTTTTTTCTTTTTAGGACTTATTGTCGCATTACTAGACAATAAATCCTAACATTATCTGTGGCATGGACAGAAATGAATAAATCTTGTTCTAATCGATGAACAAGGGAAGAGATATTAAATTCAGACAAAGAAATATTAAATTCTTCCTTTCAAGTTCATTTTAACTGTAATTTTTTGCCTTCTAAAAGAGAGAACATTCATTCTTCTCTTACGCTCGATAATGACAGAAAGAACGAAATTCGAACACACGTGTTACTTTCGAAAGATATGATAACGCACTTATAATTATCGGACAATATTACAACTGAATTGAATTTTATTGATTAGCGATGCGATAATCGAGTACTTTCTTGTCATCTAGATCGATAGAATAAATTTACAATTAGATGCGATAAATGAAATAACCTGAAATGAAATAACACATGCTAAATATTCCGATAGATTTCAAAACATGTGGTTCAGAACATACAAATATTTGTTTCGATGAATTCAATTTCGATGAGAATGAACGCTTGTTGCTACAGGTAGTCAAATCTTAATCTCGCTAATCGATCGATCGATCGACATGATCCGTAAATCGATAAATTTTTAATTGAACGTCGCTTACAATTGTTTTTACAAGATATCTACTTACATATCTATAGATTTAACAAGTAAATGAAACACCTTCGCATTAGGACGAGTTATCGTTGGTAACGATCGATCGAGCCATGATCGTTACAAATACTCGTTTAGATGGTCAAGAATCATATTTTTGTCATTCGGCCAACAAACTCGTAGACGGATTATGATACTAAACTTTTCTGCATAAATCGGTCCCGATCGTACAGGGTCAATGCCCAATGCATCTCTCGAGCACCGCGTTACTCTCGACAGATCTTTAAACGAGCCTGATAGAAGGGCGACTATACTTCAATTCCAGCAAATGTCTTGATGAACACATGTGATGCGTAGAATCATTGCGATGAAGCATGCTAGTTACAACATTGATTCAACGCATACAACGATCTGTTTATCACGTACATATTATCAACATACATTTTACATCAAATTTATTTTGTTGAAATTTCGTGAACAATTTCAACTCCACGTGGCCCAGTGAATCTACCTACATAGTTGCTTCTAAGAGGAATAAGATTGAGACGAACAACATCAAGAATTTAACCTTCTACATCGAAAACAGGCCGCAGTGGTCTGCCAAGATCAAAACGAACGTCATCATTACCTTTCTTTGTTAACTCGTCTTTGTTAACTTACTGTGATTGATAATCCATTCTCATCGTCGCATTCTACGATGCGACAACCGATTTACACGCGAGTGTGTGTAAAAAGAATGAACTTCCTTTTTTTAATCTTTCTAACAATATGTATAATCCCATTCTATCACTGATATATATTAACTATACGATTATAAACATTGCAAGTGCTGCACTAAATATATCGAACATGTGTTTTAATGGCAGTCTCAAATAGGAGAAATATTAAAAAAGGTTGTGAAATTAAATAGGTCATCAGAGGTAATATGTGAAGAAAATGATCCGAAACCACACAAGTTGTGTGTCGTACTTGTAAAGTTATGAATTTTTTAACACTGGAACTGGCCTTGATTTTATTTTGCTACCTTTCATAAATCTGCACTTTCGATTTCGATAAAATAGTGAATGAATAATAAGAAAAAGAAAAAGGAAGAAAACGAGGATATACGAGTTGTGAGACAGGTAGACAAAAGGGGATGGGTTAAACCTTCAAGTAGGATAAGAGGGCCGCGCGTACAGTGTATGAGTTAAAAATTTGTGAAAGTGTCCGAACAAGCGTTATGATCATTATAAATAGAGTGAACTCACCATCGGTCGAATTTAAATTTAGGTATCCTAACAGCGTCCGAAATCATACCCCGATGATGACGCTGTGCATTCTCTGCCTCTCCGCCCTTTCTTTGATCGCTGCACTATACACAACGGTCGTGTTTCACAAGAAAATAGTGATCACACGGCAATCACAGTAGAACGTGGAGCAGCCCGGTATATACATAGGCTAGCTAGGCCGTAGTGGATCGCTACGATGCGTCTTTGATCCTTGTCTTGGCTTTTCCAATGATCGATGAGAAGGTTTTCAAATTGCAAGGCCGCATTCGTTTTCGAAGAAAGAGTAGTATTCGGTAGGATCGCGATTGTCTCCGTTGTGCGTACACGCATAAGCGAAAATCGAATCGCGAAACAACTAAACGATCCGCAGTACTGTATCCACTGACAGCAGAGAGAAACGATCGCAACACTGTCCAAAATCAGCTGTCGTACTATGCACCACCGTTCGCCTCTACCAACCAAATGAACTGAGCTGTCCGACTCGAAACCAGGGACGACTACCGTCGTCGGAACCCTCTCCCACTTGCATGTTTCTCTTCCGTCTCTCGATTTCGAAGTCTTGCGAGGTTCTAACCACGCGATCAGATTTATAAGTGTTCCACGCTTTGCGTTATCCTTTCATTACCAATGACTCAGGATATTTTCTTCTATTCGCCATTACCTCTGACAACAGTAAAATGCCATATGGAAGCACATTCATTTCTCTCCAGCCTATTTCCACTATTTTCTCTGATAGCTACAATTCTTCGATCTATCGCAACTTCCGTGAAAACCGAAAATACCGCGAATACATAGGACTAACGGCGTAGAACCAGATGTAGGACATTTACTTCTTAATTAACTGACTCTGCCTGTGTCATCAAGTTGAAAAATTACACTTTAGTCTCTTCCTTGAGTTCTTTGAGTTTTTTTTAGGAGAAGGAAAAACCAATGACTATGGAATATTTTGAAAGGTGCTATTTTTCAAAGGCGGATATAATGATATAATACTCGATATAATGATAGGAATAAATGAAGCGGTAGAATATCTGTTTGTAATTTGCGTGCATGATACGCAGTACAGTTTGAAGGCCAAGCATTAACTTTTCTTATCGGAATGTCATGTTTGTGAATTACTCGAGAAATGATAGACAGAGTTTTGGTGCGCGCGTTTGGAAGTTCGATGACAGTTTCAAAAGTCTGGCCGTATAGGTAGGGCTTGCGAACAAGGTAGCACGTTCCTGTTTCTCCTCGCGCATGCACAATAATGTACCATATTGTCATAGGGTTGAAATTTCCATGGACGGTTCTGCAAATTTCGACCATGTCGAAATCTATATTTCGTGGCGTGCAAAAGAGAAAGGGCTACATAGAGAAAGAGAAAGGAGCGAATTATATCAGAAGAATTGAGATAGGGAATAGGTGAACGAGACGCGATGTTTCAAGAGGGAGCAAGAAAGAAACAAGCAATGGAGAAGGGAGAAAGAGTTACCACATGCTGTGGGTCGATAATCTAGCACTAGCTTCACGCTCGGTACAGGTGTACCCGTAACTCGGTACATCTGTACCGAAGAAACGCAGTTCACTCATCGCCAGTGCGAAGAGAGAGTGAGAGAGCGTGAGAGAGAGAGAGAGAGAGAGAGAGAGAGAGAGAGAAAGACTAATGTATCCGTACCCAGACGATCGTAGACAAGGGCTACTGCACTTATGAATGAAAATCGAAGTTTAGGTTCGGTTCTGACGCAAACACATACATGCTTATCTACTGTCTCTCTGCATTTTCGCATGCATTTCAGCCGCTTTTAGATACTGTACTGCTATCGGACAGTATAAATCACAATCTCCTATGCGCGATTCTTCCATATCTTCAACGGATTTTTCTATGAGATGAATAATGCTTTTTCTACTTCTTACACAGATGAAACATCAAACGTTTTGATGTTTTTCGTTACATCTGGAAGAAACGTAATATTATATTTAAGATTTTTCCTTTTCTCACAAGTCAAACAAATTTTACTACATGATGCTTTGTTTTCGCTGGTGTCATCGTTTGTGGAGAACGCATCTAGTTTTCTTCCATTTTACTTCCTACAAGCAAATGGACTTTTTCTGTAGATTCCTATCACTTTTACCCAAATTGTAGACACTAACTTTTGATTTTCAAACTATGGAAAGTTAATCTAGAGAATTGGAAATCCCGCGCTACATGTATTCTGCTAGCAGCAGAATATTTACTAAACAGCCACTCGGCAAACGTAGTCTTTTGCATTGCATGTTAATAAAATTCTAACGATAGATTGTATCTCGTTTAAACTGTTTAAAGAAGCCAACTATTGACTCGCGTTCAGGAAAGTACGAATGACAATACAAATGTATAAAATAAAATGGTATGTTTTGATTTTTGAATGAAGAGATTCAGTACACGCGAGTTCCTCTTATTGGCAAATAAGCGAGTAATTGTCATAGCCACCACTAAGTTTTGTTTTTAGAAAAAAATATATAGAAATATGTATTTAGGCTGGTAAATCTATGTTATATCGTTTATTGTCGAATAAAATGAAATAATGGACTTCGAAAAAGAAGTTATTTCGATGTTCTATTATTATTATTATTTCTATCGTTTTTGATAATATGGTCAAAGTTCGCATCCTTTCTCTGCGTCATTCAGTCATTATTCCGCCTTACTAAGGCGGGAACTGCTATTATGTGCGGTACATATGCACTAAACTAAACAACATATTTCTGTTGATCCGATAAGTGTGTTATAAATTAAATTACTAAATATTCTGTCTCATGCGTACAATGAACACGTAACTAATCGTGTGTCGACCTATTTTTCACTGATTCCGTTCGTATACGCAAACGACTCGGTGTAATCGGAGGTATTCTTATGAACCAATTTTTGGGTAATCGGCTTGTCTGTTTTGATATTCTATTGTAAGAGAAGATACTGTTCAGAATTGTCACTAGAACGCCGAACATGTGTGTACCAAATTGCACAAGGCTAATATAACATAAAATAATAGTTTCGTGTAAACTTTAAAAAATTTCATATCATATTTTGCAAGTTAAATAAAAAAAAATGTTTTAAGACTGTACCTAAATTTTTAAAAAGTTTAATTTGTTTCAATTTTGTTATAATTTTCGATAATTGTTTTAAAAATTCTTCATCAACAAATTAATCATGTACTATAATTTTCTTTGTAATTTTTAAAGAACTTGTTTCATCTTACTATGAATCATTCACACGTGTTTTATATCTATAAGTAAATATAAGTAAATATATGTACAATGTAGAACAATGTCTTGAAACCATGTATCAATTTTTTTCACAGCGAAGATTTCTTCAGTTCTTGTTTCAAGTATTCCTCAGTTGTTTGGTTCACAGTAAGAAAATTTACAGTAGGAATTCTAAGAAATATAAATACCTAAAGAAGAAAGTTTCTACTTGCATTCCACATCTTCAATTATGATCGTACAATTACATAGGTACTTGAGTACTATTTCGTTGTAGCTGTGAGTCCATAGAATTATTCTCAATGTTTGAAGTTACGCAATTTATATCTATGTATGAACATAGATTACTATTACGTTAAACATATATCACGTTAATATATTTAATTATATTTCAATCATGATCATGGCAAGTCTTCGATTTTGGAGTGACAAATTATAAACGACAATTTATATTGTATTTTACCATGCATCTTTTTTATTAGGACGGCCATTGGTATATATACATATATACACATATATGTATATATATTTCCATAATTAACTGGGTTAAAATTACCTCTTGAGTATATATTGCAATCTAGTGAATGTTGCGTTATTTTAATTACATAGTAGTATGTGTTTATATACTTATGTAGTTCTTGACATTACGGTGTTCAGTGCAACTGTACTTGATTTGACGTCTGAATCGCGGATAGAAAATATCCCCTCTGACTAGATACATTAGAACAAAGGAACTGAGACTCGACTTTGGCTTTAACGTGATTTCATTTCGATTCGTATATAGATAAGTAATGCTTATCTCTAAGAATTCTGATTTTAACATTTTTTTATATCACATTGAAGTTGTTAATTTGATCTTTTGATTATATGCTTAACTTGAGATAATGAGTAATATCATTTTAATCAGTGAGTTGAACGGTAGTCAACTTTTCAGTGGTATTTCTTTCAAATAAAACGATACACGTGAACGAACTGCACAAATATGCATTAAAAGATAGCAATTTCGCAGATGTTTTCAAGGGAATCTGAAATTATTATCAAGCATGAAATTCTTTTATCGTGCACATGTTCTTATCTTATAATTGTAAAATAACAACTACTGTTTTGTAAAAAGGACCGGTTAGGTATTATATTTCTACATTTTCCATATTCATTTTATAAATATAATATACTATTTTATTTTAACTTTATGTTGTTGGTATATATAGAGATATGTATAATATATAATGATATAATAAGATATGTATTGCACTGAAATGAACGAATAGCTGTAATCATAAAGGTATAAAGATAGAGTTATATGTTATCGCATAAGACGGCGTAAGTGGATGCAATATAGGCATAGAAAGAGAACGCTGCACGGAGGCCTTTTCTGTCCTTGTCTGTCAATCAGGTATGATATTGATACCGCTCGTTAATCTGTGTAACATTTGCATATTTACTGTACGAATGTATATGCGTTATTAGGACAAGGACACAAAGGGCCTCTATGCAGCGTTCTCTCTCTATTCTTGTATGTACCGCTTTCTCAGCTCGGTCACGCATTTTATCTTTATATGCATCGCCATGGGTTGCAATAGTGGCAGTGGTAAAGAACTTTTGTAGTAGAGGTCGCGATTAAACACTTACTCATAGGTAAGTAGAATGTTGCGGTTGCGATCTTTCAACGTTTGTCATACAAAGTTCATATCCATCAAGAATATTTTACAACGAGTTATTTGAACTATTACGAAATGTTTTACAATTTCTGGCCACCGAAGGTATATCCGAGCCAACGACGAAATATCTCGTTTATTAATTGTGATCAAAATAACGCTAGAGAAAGACAGTTATTCTCGTAAGCAGTAGCTTATAGATACATACATGATTGCACGAGTGAACAAAGATAATAAAATAGAGGAAGAAAGAAAGTGAACTTGTGGACAGTAGAAGGAATGCGACGAAATCAGCCATTATTCGTTCAGGCTGCTGATTTATACAAAAATACATCTAAAATGTTTGAGCCGACAGAACAGGGAAAGGTAAGAAACACTTGTGAGTTCCTGCTGTCTCTATTCATAGTTTAATCGAAACACTCTGTTACTATCGTAAATGACGTAAACATTCAAGTCACATGCAATAGTTATGGTACGTCAACAAGAGAGAACAAAACTTATGCAGAAGCATAATTTGTTAAATATGATTCGTTTCCATACCTAACCCCAATTATAGTTGGTTGTCATTATATATTTTCATAAAATTCGTATACTTTGTGTAACGATGACCTGTGAGTGAGGTTATGTCTTTGCTATCATACGCATCATATCATACGAGCATAGTACGTTATGCTCGTTTTATTTATTTTCTATACGTTTTAATTATTTTCATTTAGTATTAAATAATTTGACATATTTCATATTTGTATACATTGCATAATCAATTTTTCATTAGGATTTATGCATTCATACGGGAGTTGTACTACGAAGTGCAAACACAAGGGAAGATGAGGTTCATAGTCTAGGCACATTAAATATCGTTGAATATGTAAGTAGACTTGATTTAGACTATGATTTATTACTTTAAACAATATAGAATACTTTTCTGTAAAATTGCAGAGTTTTGGCAAATGTATAGAATGGAAACCCATAGAAGACTCCGTAGTATCAGAGAATCAAGATCAAGACCCAGAATGGTCTTTGGTAGATACTCATATCAGACGTACGCGTACTTCATCGGAAGGACCAGATTCTTTTGGACGTACAAGGACTGTTAGAATTTTGTTCTCAGATTTAAACTCCTTTCGTGTAAATCATGGGGGGCAGCAGCTTATATTTATGCAAAAGGATGGTACTACCCATGTTGCCTTCTTCCAGCTATCTAATGCTGAAAGTTTTGTAAATTCTCTAAAAGGATTTATTAAATTTGTAAAGTCTCGTACAAACAGAAATTTGTACATTGTAGTGGATGAGGTCCAATCAGTACTAAGTAAATCATTTGCTGAATTGGACTTATTTCAAGAGAACACTTCAGATTATGTTTGGAAATTTGTAAAAAATTTACATAACCGTCCATATGAAACAACATTGGAAGCATTTAGTAAACTGGCAGATATCTGCTGTAAGTATACAAATGAATTGTGGGATAGGAGAAATATTATTTTTACTTTTAAATTACAGTATACAAAGACCCTGCTAAACGTCCAGTCGAAGAAGCAGTTGCAGATATATTAAATAATTCTTTTACAATTGATGTTCCTCCTCTACCAGTATCAGTAGGTTCTGGGGAGGAATATGAAATGATTGGGGAACATGAATTGGGTGTAGTATTACCCCCAAGACCACCTTGTCCAAGAGGTATGGCGGAAATAGTGTTGTATCAAATTATATCGTCAAAAGTATATAAATATACGTGATTATATTAGGTACTCCACTGTCACAAGAACAGTGGAACAAATATAAGGATCTGGAAGAAAGAATTTTAAATCCTCAAGAAGTGAAAGAAATTATTTTTCATGGGGTTTGTATATATATAGTTTAAATATATATATTAATCGTTTTTCATAAATGGTTTTTATAAAAAAGAAGAAACATATAGAAAGGAAAAAGTACAACATAGAATTTTATTTGGAACATCACTGATTATTTACACATGTGTATAAAAAACAAATTAAACAGATTATGAAATTTTATAGGGTATTGTACCATCATTACGTTTCGAAGTGTGGAAATTTTTATTAAATTATTATCCATGGAATTCTACGCATATTGAAAGATTAGAACTTAAAAAAAAGAAGACCGATGAATACTTCATGATGAAGTTACAATGGAAGTCGATGACGCCTGCACAAGAGAATAATTTCTCTGATTACCGAGATCGAAAGAGTTTGATAGGTAACGTCATAAAGTATTTAAATAGTAATTTACGAAAATATATAAGTTATAATATTTGAAAATATATAAATTTTAGAAAAGGATGTAAATAGAACAGATAGAACGCATCCGTACTACTCGGGTGATAACAATCCTCATTTAGCACAATTATATGATATTCTTATGACCTATGTAATGTACAATTTTGATTTGGGATACGTTCAAGGTATGAGCGATCTTCTGAGTCCTATTTTATGTTTAATGGAAAGTGAGGTTGATGCGTTTTGGTGCTTTGTTGGTTTTATGAACAAAGTGGTATGTTTATTATAGTAAATTCTGAATTGTAAACATTTATAGAAAATTTTAATCAATCATGATTATTATACACAAAACAGAGTACCAATTTTGAAATAGACCAAGCTGGGATGAAGGCCCAATTGTGCCAATTATATACTCTTCTGAGTACTACAGATCCACAATTAGCACATTACTTGAACAAGCACGATTCAGGAAATATGTTCTTTTGCTTTCGTTGGCTTTTGGTACTATTTAAAAGAGAATTCAACGCGGTTGATATAATGAGATTATGGGAAGTATTATGGACTGACTTACCATGTAAAAATTTCCATCTTCTTTTATGCGCATCTATTTTGGATACAGAAAGAAATGTGCTTATGGAAAATCGTTATGGACTTACAGAAATATTGAAGGTAAACTCTAAATTATGCAATTATGAGACATTTATTCTTTAATTAACACATAGTACACATTGCAGCATATAAATGATCTTTCACACCATATTGAATTGCCTTGGACATTATCTAAAGCGGAGGGTATTTATTATCAATTAATGTCAGTTGCGGACCAGTTGCCTGACAATGTTCGCGTAATAATTGGACTTGAACCTATGAATAAAACGTCACCAATAAGTGAAATAGAAAATGGTGAAGCCTCTGGTCATAATCTCGTAATTGATGGAGATGATGGAGCTGATAGTAATCCAAGGAGAGGTAGCACAGAAAGCGGCAATATTAATTTTGAAGATAATGAAGTTTCGTTCGAACGCGGATTAAATTTATCGTACATGTGAGAACAGGATCGTTCGTTCATCATTATCTGAAGAATGTTGTGCATCAATGTGTTGTTTATTACACAGTCAATTTTGTATCATTTATTACTTTTAAGGAACAACATTTGTAATCACACTCTTCAAGATGAACGTATATACATTGTTTGTTAAAACAGTGCAGCGATGCCTTTTCGGCACCCAACGAACTTTATCTTGCGCAAGTGATTTCGTATTTTCTTTATGAAACGAATCATTTCGACCGAAATGTGATACTACAATCCACATTTTGATCATTATAGTTAGAATTCTGCACATGTCAAACATGACCTCGAATTTACAAAGTTATACTGAAAATAATTGTTAGTAGTGTTGAGTTTTGAGATATTTATAAAATTCACTGTGAGTACGTAAATATTACTTATCTATTAAGTAGGAGGTAGTTTCGTACAATCACATATTCTGTATCTTACTGATGCTTTTGATGCATATGAATTTGGAATAGAGAACAGAAAGGATTTACAGTGTATTTTGACTCTAATCAGTGTTAGTGCTTGTATCATCTTCATTTAAGTTTAAACGCCTTTCTTAAACCTGTATAAAGGCTTACAACTGTACTGTACATTTCTAATAAAAGTCACCTGTTTCATCTTCGATATTCATAATTTCCTTTATCCATAATTTTAGAAATATGAAATCAACTTTTGAAACTTAGAATGACAAATATGTTTACAATTCTTATGAGAATTATTACCTAGTTGAAAATATTAAATTTGAAAAAATTAAAAACGCATTATTACGATCAATTGAGATTGTACATGTATAAAGTAATATAATACTTGTCAATAATTCACTCATTGACGCTCATTATTGTAATATATATGTATTAGCTTATATTAAGTACTTGGAGAACTAAACACTTATATATTATTTGCCAATGATGATGCTTGTATTATAAAGTAATATAAAATAAATAGAAGATCTAATTTTGTGTTTACGAGGTTGATGTCTTGTCAGTCATAGCCATAATTTCTGTGGTTTTATATAAGTGCGATGATAATGATACTTTTAAAAATATAATTTCTTTTTTCATTGAACGAAACGGTTATAAGATATGGAATTTGTTGGTATAAAACGTGGAAGAAGTCGAAAAAAAACGAGAAATTTGAAAAAGCAACGTAGTCAACAAATAAAGTTTGAGGTTAAGTTTGCGAAACGTCACGGATTGATTTCGGATCGTAATAATATTTTCGTTACTAAAGAAAAATTAATTGTCAATACGATGCAAGCTAATTCTTTTTGGGAAAATTACACAGCTGCCCAAGAATGGCAAAAAAGGTTGGTCGATCTATTTATACTAACTATACAAGTTTACAAAGTTTATCAAAATTTTATCGAATTTATTCAAGAATAAAAATACTTGATATATGATATTAATTTTAGGCATAGCATAACTTGGTGGAGAACACGGTGTATTGCGCTGGAATATGAGAACCAAATATTAAAAGATAAATTAAAATCTTTGGCATGTCAAAGCAGTCAACAGTATACATCACACAAACGGAAAAAGAGTGGATATAAGTATCAGAATGGAGAAGAAAAATGTGAAAAAACCAGATTTAACGAAGAAGCAGAAAATTTGGAATTTCATATAGATGAAGAAATGATGAATTTTTTAGAGCAAAGTATGAGACATAAATTTGAATTGAAAAGATTAAGGGAATCTGAAACATGTATTAAGAAAAGAAAAGAAGAAGAAGAGACTATCCAAGGAGGAGCCACATGGATGCATGCAAGAAATAGTAATGCAAAATTATTATATGGTGAAGCTAGCCCTACGATATTAGCAATGGAAACTGCTCTTCAAACTACGGTTGATAGACACAGAGACAAAGCAAAACCTCAGTATTGGCCAATTATTCCTTTAAAACCATAAACACTAGGATTACCTACATATGTTAAAAGATGTATTTTGTAAAGAATTAAATACAATGAAAATTTTTCTATTATTCCTGTTTTCTAATGTACCAGTTATCCAAGGATGTATTTTCCTTTGTACACCATATCAACGGAAGATGACGCTGTCTACCCTTTCTTGGTCAAAGCGTGTATGACAGTCTGGCCTATCTACTTATCAGCTTACTTACCTCTTTTACGCACGCACATGTGCGGACGTTCCGACACGCGTATTCGATCACCGGATCAGGTGATGTTTTTTGTATTTAAAAATATTAGTTGTGTTTTATTTTAATGTTTTATTTTCTTAAAGTAGTAGTAATTATTTGAAAATCCGAAGCATCGTAAGGAAAGTTGTTTGGTTTCGTAGAAAATTTATATCGATTAAGAATAACGTTAAAATCTATCAACTCTTAGCTATATATAATATAATATATATAATATAATAATATATATCCATATACGCGACAAACGTATAAACGTACGTTAAAATATCATTCGCATTGAAACGTTTCCATATATATAGTAACTACATAGGAAGGGAATCAGATTATGTTAGAAGATGTTACATATCTAAAAGTCTGAAATTAGATTTAAATTAAAAAGATGGTTTAACAATTACTGTATAATAAATAAAAAAAGAGCAATTTTGCTTTTACAGGGTAATTACTAAGATTCATTCTATGGCACATGATAAATGGATTTTTTAGGTTTTGCGAATTTCTTTTGATAAGAAATGGCAACGTAACAGATATATTCAGAGAAACGGATGAGAACCGTTCATGCCCTGTTTGCGTATCGAAGATAGATTAGGAAAAAACATACAAAAGAGTTTAGTCAGTCTGTCAATATGTTATCTTACGGTCGATTCACTGACACGGTCCATGGATTTCTGGAACCAGTTCGAAAGGTTCTAACATCGATATTTCGGTCCAAAGAAAGCCCCTAATTATCGAGATAACGCGTGTTGCGGTGTCGATACAGGTTACATGTCGTATATCTATTTTTTTCTGCACTCCCACGGTTTTTTTGAACGATTTGTTACCTTTTTCAAAGTTGAAGATATTTGGAACTCAGCAGTTAAAACTCATTTTAAATAAATATATCGAGTCATTTACTATCTTGTTCCATTTGCCGTGCACGAAACGGGTCAAGGAAACACTTTTTCAATTTTTATCCGATCAATTTTTTCAAAGATTCAAGTTATCTGGTAGACCAGTACAAATGTTTTTCTCAATTTGTATCAAACCGGTCGTTCCTATGCAAAATAAACGCACAGTACACATAAAAGATTTCATATTCTTCAATAACTTTCATTCAGATCTTTATCGATGAACTTTCACTATGTAATCGCATGTTGCTCTTTATCGCCATAGTCTTGATTTTCTCACGATGCTTTTCTCTATCTGCTATAACTGACATTTCAATACGAATATATTTATATTTTATATTTCCATGTCCACGCGCTAATTACTAATGGACCAAGTTTTCTGCCGTAGGTTCGGAATAAGGTGAATCACAGGATGGAAGAACAAACGTTCAGCGTATCTAACGTATCTATTTCGAACTTCTGTTAGTTTTTTCTTTTCTTTTTGATACAATTTCGTATGTTGACTTTTGATCACACTCCAGATTCGTTCTGTCGAGCATTTGCGACCTCATTGGAACGTTTTAGAGTCTACCTTTCGTGTAACGCATCAAGATAGCGGAAGAGGAGGGAAGAAAGAATGGTAGAAGGGGTTTACTTTTTATCGGGTTCGTGTCATTAGTAGCCGCAACGAGTACTATAAGTTAGTATTAAGGACTCAGAAGTCCAAGAGATGTTTGAAAGACGATCGACGACGATGACGAAGATGCGGTTGTGGATGAGTATGACGACGAGAGCGAGGACGAGGACGAGGACGAGGATGAGAACGAGGACGAGGACGAGGACGAGGACGAGGACGAGGACGAGGACGAGGACGAGGACGAGGACGAGGACGAGGACGAGGACGAAGAAGAAGATACCGAAGTACCTACCACCGTTCGCCTTATTAGGCCTCATCCTCTTTCCCTTCGTTCTTTCTACCCCTCTCGGTTCCCCTCCTCTTGCTTTTAAAATCATGGCTGCACGTAACCGTCTACTGATTATATGGATTCGGCGATGATTTCTGATGATGCCCCCGACCCCCGAAATGGTAAAATAATACAGTGTCGTCTCCTAGCCTGGACCCTTTCAGGTCTCGTGGGCCGGTTCGTTAGCGGGGCCTTGGCGCGAGGCACCCTGTCATTATGCGGCTGGTCTCCATCACCCCCACCAGTTCCCAATTTTCAGTGCCCCTCTACTACGCCTCGACGAAATCTCTTACCTTGGTTTCTTCCCTTTCCTTCGTCTTCCCAGTCATCCTTTTTTTCCACCCTATTATTCTACATTAGTATAGCTTGCTGCAGTTAAGTGGAATAAGAAAGTTGGAACGAAGGTGCCCACGGTACAACTGGTCGTCATCACCTTACACATAGGAATTAAGAAACTCAGAAGAAGGAATCGAACGAGGAGAGATTAGAAAACGAAGATGTACTGTCACAAAATTGTCGATCTAGTTCTCTAGCATTTGCATTTTGAAATCACATTTTTTACGAAATTCGAGCGCGAAACTCTAGAACCATTCACGACTACTGGCGGACATTCGAAACTGGTAACTCGATCGCGCTCAGTCCGGCTGGATGGACCATCGTTGCACCTTACCTCGCGAGAAACATAGTTACTTCTTCTTTGTTTACTTTTTCTTCCTTTTCTCTTGCTTTTCCATCTTCTTTTTACATATCTTCGTTTTTCTCCTACGCTAGTCGATCTTTTCGGTCAACGATAATGATACCTTTCTTTATCACGTCGTCACGAGGAAAGGGGTTGTGCGTTCGTTCGTGTTCGAAGCGACGAAGGAAAAGGTAGTAGATGGATGAGGTATATCGGAAGCTAACAGCTATTGAAATCATCGGGTTCTTTCAGTAAAATTCGTGAACTTTTATCTTCCAAAGATTCGTCCTTGGAAGCAAGTTAGGGTGTAGGTGGCCCTCGCGAACGGCAATCATTTCGCTTAATGACGAGAGCTTTGTCGGTCCTTTCCTCTCTTCGGCCTCGGATTATCGCGGTGTGCTTCTTTCTCGTATCCGCAGATCTCTTTGGTTCTTTCCACTTCTTCTCTATCTCCTTTTTCTTTCTCCCTTTATTTCCGAACTCTGTAATTTTCCCTTAACGGCCATGCCACTGTGCCACCATGCCGCGCCGAAATTGGCGTACAGCGGAAAGATTTCGTAGAAATCCCTGACGTTCTTTAATGGGAAGGCGTCTGAACGGTGACAATAGCACTTCTGTTGTACAGTTTCTTTTCCTTCTTTTTCTCTTCCAGGACGAAGAAGAAAAAATATCGATCCAACTGAAGAGAGATAGAACAAGAAGAAGAAGAAGGAGAAGAAGGAGAAGAAGAAGAAGAAGGAGAAGAAGAAGAAGAAGAAGAAGAAAGGAAGAATTGCGGAGTCAAGGAGAATTAGGAGGACAATCATGGAGAAAATGAAAGAACGCAGAAAAAATGTTAACAATAAAGAAAACGGAGAAGAGTAAGAAGAAAACGACGAGAAAAAAGAAAGAACGAGAAGCGAAAGAAAACAAAAAGGAGGAACAGTATGTCGTCGATAACGATGGTTTCGGGTAAACTCGAATCAACGCAGAATGCATATGTTGAAAAAACGTGTGTTTACGAATATGCGTATATGGTTCGGAGAAGAAAATCGATCAAACGAGAGATTCGGTTTAACGTCCCATGTAAGAATCAAAATTTGGTAACGGGATAGCAAAGCGCGTAATCCTCGTTCGTATTAAACGCGTTACGCGTTTGTGGTTGGATCTGTATCCTGCATGCAGCACCTGTGAAAGATCGGGCCGTGTGGCCGATGGCTGTGCAAACAATACGGACGATGATGCACCATCTCGCGCGCATTGTCCGTAGCGAGTAGTAGTAGGCGGCGGATTTATCTGCCTACTCGTCGTAGAGTCAGGTAGAGGAGCCAAGCGAGGGTCCTCGACCCTGGAGACGCGTCGCGCGAGCCGACGGAACCGATGGATCTTCCTTTCGTTTCAGCTTGATTTCGCACGGGAACGTTGACATTTCCGTTGGTCGCGTAGAATCTCGAACTCGAGTCGCACTCTCGCATCGTCTAGTTTCCTTCTAAACTGAAAGACAACAAGTAACCGAGATTCCGACGAATTCGATGCGCAATGCGCACGGGCTGCTGCTCTTCACGATCGTATCGTATTTACCGGCAGAGACGAGCGCAACACGCATGAAATATCGGAGCTGCGAGTAGCTGCGCGCTAATCTGAATTCTTGGCGCATATGAAATTCCAACGCGTGCCCATATGAAGAGTTTGTTAATTTGCGCATTCTTTTTTTAGGAAGAGGAGGAAGGTGAAATTCGGGTTTTTACATTGTTAGTCGCACTAGTCGTGTCACGAATCGTCGATGATGTCTGGAATTATTAACGTGAGCATTTATCGCTGGTAATTTACCTGCGTGACAAGAAACCGTTGGTGATCTATTCACGAAACGTTACAAAATGTTTATGTTAAGGTTATTTGATGTATGTGGAATCAAAGAAACGCGTGGGTAAATTGTAAGGTATTGTAAGTACATATATATTGTGAATATTCCACAAAGTGTGGAATACAATGTAAGCTGGTCCAGATCCGCACGCTAGCAATGTTACCCTGAGACTAAAAGAACCCCGAAGTCAACGTCGCACATGTACCGCTTGTGGTCTGTCATCGACGCATTCTTTTGTCTATGCTCTGTCGATGGCCTCAGCGCTTGAGAAAACCGAAGACCAAATGTAGAGTTTTCTTAGAAGTGGCGATCACTTCAACAGTTTATATTATCGAAATCGCGCGATTATTCCAAAAAGCAGACTTCGAGACGTTACGCGGCGACATCGCAAACTATCTCATGTATCATGTAACCAACATAGATATCTTACCCTTCCAGGGACGCGTTAACAGATCGTCAAAATTAATGCTTCCCGTTAAGATGCAAACGTTACGTTCTTAACGCGGGCTATACCGTGCAATCGGTGCAACGTAATCGTGTTTATCAGACACGATGATTTTTGCAACGAGTATACGAATTCGGGATTCGAGGAACGAAAGCATGCACGCTTTGCTCGTTAGAGAGCGTCGCATAGATAGCAAGTACGTACGTTCTTCGATCGAAGGAAGCGTTAGATTGTCTGTCGAATTTCAATGATTCCAGTAGAAAAAACGACAGTTTCTACTCAGCATGCAAACTATCCAGAATCTCTCGCGTCACGGCACGAAATTCCAGGACCTTCATCACAGACGTAGAAGAGGCTCGTAGGACTGAGCGCGGAATGAGCGCGAATGGTAAGTCGGTTCTTCGCATACCGGGCGTTCAGGTATAGGTTGGAAGGTGCTGTGCGAGCTAAACGAAGAGGGAAACAAGAAATCTGTGAGGCGAGAGAAAGAGGTGGAAGTACCGGCGGAGGGGAAAAGGCCCGAGATGTAGAAAGAGTAAGAAAGGAGGAACGGGGGGAAGAGAGAGAAAGAGGGAAAGGCCCGAGCAAGCCGGCATGCGAGCTAACAGGCAGGCAAACAGGCAGGCAGGCAGGAAGGCAGGCAGGCAGGAAGGCAGGCAGGCAGGAAGGCAGGCAGGCAGGAAGGCAGGCAGGCAGGCAGGCAGGAAGGCAGGCAGGCAGGCAGGCAGGCAGGCAGGCAGGCAGGCAGGCAGGCAGGCAGGCAAGCAGGCAGGCAAGCAGGAAGGCAGGCAGGAAGGCAGGAAGACAAGAAGGCAGGAAGACAAGAAGGCAAGAAGACAGGCAGGAAGACAGGAAGACAGGCAGGCAGGCAGGCAGGCAGGCAGGCAGGCAGGTAGGCAAGCAAGCAAGCAAGCAAGCAAGCAAGCGAGCAAGCAAGCAAGCGAGCAAGCAAGCAAGCGAGCAAGCAAGCAAGCGAGCAAGCAAGCAAGCAAGCAAGCAAGCAAGCAAGCGAGCGAGCGAGCAGAGTTTGGTATAGTCTAGCTGCTCGGTGCCGCGAAGCGAGCTGAATGCCGGGGCCCTGGCATATCGGAGCCCGCCGTACTACTGCTCCCCTCTCCAAGATGGCCGCCGTTTGGGTCCAGTCGAGTCCCCCTGACCGAGCCAGCCGAGACCAGCAAGTCAGGGGAAGGGTAGGCCTTGCAGGTGCCGCCATGTCAGTGCATGCCTAACCTCGAAGCCGCGCGGAACGGACGCTGGGCCCAAGAACGCAACACCTCGTGCTCCGTTTGCTTCTCGCCGCTGCTCTTTCCGTTTGAATGTAAACCACACTCGAGACCACTTAAATTCGTCGCGAGTCCAGTGCATCGCGTTATATCGATCGCGTGTACGTGTGATTTCGGAGCGATTCGGATCGATTCGGATCGCGAACATATAAACAGGGAACCGAGAGAGGGGTGTATCGAAGCGAAAGGAGACTACCACGAGAGTGGTTCGGAGTAAACGTCCTACGATACGCGACGGGAAGGTCGTATCGAGCGTGTGTATTCGCAAGCTCGTCGTTTCAGCGCATCTTATAATCTCTTTTTCTCGTCGTGCGTGACGTCGCGTTTATGGTTCGTGATTCGTGATTCGTGATTCGCCGTCTTCGTATAGGTTATAGTGTGTCGGGCGTGTGACAGTTTTTGCGGAAGGACCGCGACTGGTGCTGTTTCGCCACGAATACACAGCAGTGGTGGAAGTAAGAAGTAGCAAGTTGGCGACGAAGAAGGAGGAGACTTGGTTCGTTCGTTGGACCGACTCGTTCTACATGGTCGTTAACGTGCGTGCGCAACGACGTTCGACGATTTCTCAAATTCGAAAGACAGAAGTGGAGGAAGACGACGACGAGGAAATCGGCGTATGGAATACATGTCGAGGAAGATGAGAAAACAGGGGGGAACACTGAGATTACTGCTGGCATAAAGATCAATCGACGTAGCAAATCGTGATCGTGAAGGGCCAGTTTTTGGTGGAAATTCGACAGAAGCTCAACGTAAAGAGAGAGAGAGAGAGAGAGAGAGAGAGAGAAAGAGAGAGAGGGAGAGGGAGTGAGAGAGATAGAAAGAGAGAGAGAGAGAGAGAGAGAGAGACATGAAGGGCGTTCCAGACGCGAAACGATCGCGCCGGGTTCGCGACCGGTCGTGTTGATCGTCGAGTTATCGGACGTGGATCTAACGCGAGGAATGTACGATATCTCGAGGCGAAGATATTCCAGCAAAGGTGAGGACAGCGCGGATACCACAGCCTGCTACAGAGAGAGGTAGAGAAAGGAAGAGAAGCGATAGGAAGGAGGAAAGAGGACGAAGAATAAAGGTGGAACGGGGTCGGATAAACTCGTATCTACCAGAGGAATTTCCACGAGGAGGTATCGCGCGAGTCGTTGCAAGCGGCATGTTTATAATCTAGCGCAGTCACCTTCGAAACGTTTGGCTTCGTTGGCAACGATCGGGCAGGTTGTATCGGCTCTGTGGGATATAGGCGCGAACGCACAGTCGAACGTAATTCCTAGGAGTGCAAGTGTTTACGAGAGAAACGACCAGGGTAAACGTGATTGTGGTTGGTGGTGGTGCTGCTAGTGGGTGATTAATGTGCCGGTTGATCGCGTACTCGTGCTTTCTTCCGCCGGTTTTTTAACATCCGACCGTACGAGACGCGTGCGGACTGTCGACAAGAAACAGAAAAAGAGAGAGATTTCTTGGCCGTATGAAGAACATTTGGAGGTATCGATCGGTGCCGCGTCCTCTCACGATCCATCATTTAGGAATGAAAAGATCGAGATAATAGCCAAGGACGGCGGAGGCGAAGGTGGAGGCGGCGGTGGTGGCGGTTGTGGAGGCCCCAGGATGCGGCACCTGCTACTACTGTTCCTCGTCCTGGGAGCGACTGTTTTCGCCCCGGGCACACGGTCCGAACTCGTAAGATACTTGGAGGTTTCGGAGAACGCTCGACCAGGTACCAGGGTGGGTTTCATCGATGCCGACAGTCCACCGTACTTGATCGTGTCGGTTTCCGGGTCCGCGGTCGATTCGGACTTGATAGTAGATCACGCGACAGGTGAGATAAGGACAAAAGTGCCGTTGGATCGCGAAACCAGACCATCCTACAGCTTGGTCGCTCTACCGCAAAACATTCAAGTGGTGGTGAAGGTCCTCGACGAGAACGACAATGCGCCGACCTTTCCCGTCGATCAAGTGGACGTTGAGTTTCCGGAGAATTCACCTCGCGACGCGAAACGCGCCCTGCCGCCTGCCAAGGATCCCGATCTCGGCCAATACTCGACGCAACGCTACGAGATCGTCTCCGGAAATCACGCAGATGCGTTCAGGCTGTCCCAGCATCGAGGTCGCGACGGCGTTCTTTACTTGGATCTGCAAAACTCCGGATCGTTGGATCGCGAGGCTCGATCTCGGTATCATCTGGTGATAGAGGCGTTGGACGGTGGCGCTCCGCCGCTTCGCTCGAGGCTACACGTGAACGTGACGGTACAGGACGTAAACGACAATCCGCCGATTTTCAATCAGACGAGGTACGTCGCCAGCATTGCGGAGAATGCGACCGTCGGAACGCCGGTGCTCGCGGTGAACGCGACAGACAGCGACGCTGGTGACAACGGCCGCATAGAGTATTCGATTAATCGGCGACAATCGGATCGCGAGGAGATGTTTCGTATCGATCCAGAGACCGGCATGGTTTACGTGAACAAGGCGTTAGATTTCGAATCGAAGGAGCGACACGAGCTAGTGATCGTTGCGCGCGATCGCGGCGCCCAGCCTCTCGAGGCGAGCGCGTTTCTCTCGGTTCGCGTAACCGACGTGAACGACAACCAACCTGCTATTACTGTGATCTTCTTGTCAGATGATGCGACACCGAAAATCAGCGAGAGCGCTCAGCCGGGTGAATTCGTCGCTAGGATATCGGTCAGCGATCCGGATTCGAGGACCGAATACTCGAACGCTACCGTCACGTTGACCGGTGGCGAGGGTCATTTTGGCCTGGCTACCAGAGACAACATTATATACCTGGTGGTGGTCGAGAGGCCGCTCGACCGTGAGGAAAAGCCCGTTTACGATCTCTCTGTGGAAGCGACCGATGCGGGAACACCTCCGTTGCGAGCCGTTCGAACTTTCCGTCTTCTCGTCACGGACGTGAACGACAACGCTCCGAAATTCGGCCGGGAAAGGTACGAGGCCCATCTGTTGGAGGCCTCGGAACCGGGTACTCCGGTTTTGAAGGTAACGGCCACGGATCTCGACGAAGGTGCCAACTCCGCCATCAAGTATTCTCTTCTCAATTCCACGTGGTTCGTTATCGACGAAACGTCCGGTTTGATATCAACGCGGACTCACGTTGACTGTGAAGCCGACCCTGCGCCGATTTTAGTGGTGATCGCCACCGACTCGGGTCGTCCGCCGTTAAGTAGCAGCGCGACAGTGCGTGTTACCGTTCATGACCTCAACGACAACGAGCCCATCTTCGAGAAGCCGCTGTATAACGCGACCGTATCGGAGGATATGCCCGTTGGCTCCTGCTTTCTCAAGGTAAGAGAACCCTCTTTGTTCGTTCGTTTGCACGAATCGCATGGCGTTACGTAACCTTCGGCGATATCGTAAATATCGCCGTATATTTACTTACGTAGTATGCACCGTTGATCGTTCGGCAGGATAATTGATCTGTCATCGCGTCGACACCGATCGACGACGAATTCCCGCGCGAAACATACCATGCGAATTGATAGCGTCGAATGGCGCAGCGTGTCTCCGATCGATGAAAGCCACGCGATTCCCAATAGGTTCGTGTGTTGTTTAATCGTTGCACAAGTCGACTGAATGTTTTGCGTAAAGTTGCTTCTCGGCGCGAAGTTGCCACTATGTTGCAAAAGGTTTGTGGTAAATATGCGAACCGGCCGAAAGGGCAGCGCGCGGCACTGGTCGCGCCGCAAGCCACGTATTCACTTTACGCTGGGAAACTCGTAATTGGAATCGTGCCGCGCATGAAAGTTTTCTCTGTCGCCTTCTAGCAATTAACAGGGAACCGTGTATATCGGATAGAAAATATTCTCAACGATACGCGATCGATCGATGTTCCTCGTTCGACGCTGGACGCTTGCGTGGGCGCTATCGTGATCGACGTTTCGCGGTTCCAAACTGTCGGACGATGCCACGGAACCGAAATAAACCCGCGTGCACGTTTATTGGCATGCAATGCCCGTCCTATTGTACGTTTGCCACTGTGAGCCACACAAAGAATATGCGTACCAGCACGACGAGGAAACGTGAGAAGATGAATGAGAAAAGGCTCGCGTATTGTACGAATATCGAGAGGGAGTTCGAAAAGTACGCGTTGCTCGACGATCCTAGTAGCGGCTAGTAGCGGCTAGTAGTGGCTGCTGGCAACGGCGAACGCTCGAAGAACACACGTGCCAGGGACGCGTTCCACTTGCGCAGGGAAACCTGTTGCGAGAGTTTTCTTTGTGGCAGCGGCGAGATGCTCTTCCCCGAAGCGGTGTTAGGCCAAGAACAAGTTGCTCTCGACACCGAGGTTGCTTTACGAGCAGAGCGTCTTCGCGATCGGTATACCTGCACGGTGTGCAATTGCCGATCTTCGAAGCTAGCGTAACACGCGCGCGCGCTCCAAACAACCGAGAAACGATCCCGTTCTAGACCCTCGATGCAGGTAAACTAGCTCGGGCTATCGGACATTCGCGAGGTGCGAGCTCGTCGTGCGTTTCTGAAATTTAAGACGAATCGACGACGTGCCGTGGCCACGAAACGGATTACGCGCTTGATCGCTCACGAAAGGTCGAGGGCGGCTACGGACGCGAGCGCACGCCTTATCTGTTGACCTTTTTTAAGAACGATCGTCTTACATTTGGCGTAATCGCCGAAAGTAATACTATATGTATATTTTTGTTCGCCTAAGATAACGAAATTGTTACGCGCTTCTGCGATTTGTCTAACCAAGGATCGCTGCAGGTAATCAACCCATTCTTTCCGCTCGGTCGAAATCGCTGAGCATTTGTATCTCCTACGTTCTACTGCAAATTTTACGCGTCAAACATCGAACGTGACGACTCTTTACGGCGATAAACGCGGGCGATCGCGTTTGCAACGCTTCGAGATCCGCAAGACCGCGGCGAGATAATCGGTACCGGTGCCGCTGTTGGTGCTGCGACGAAGCGTCTGTCATTCATAAAGTTCATGATCCGTGTTGGCTGTGTGGATACGAGAAATATGAACGATAGAGAAACGGAGGAATAGGAGCGATAAAGAAGGGCAGGAAGCTACGGCATTGCGGCGAGAAGGGAAGAGAAAGGGAATAAAAAGAGGAGAAAAATCCTTCCCTCGATCTCCTCCTTCTCACAAACGGCCGTCCATCTGACTGAGCGAAAATAATGCCTTCTTTTTTCTTCGATCGGATTGTCATCCGCATTCAAGGGAGAAGCGGTGAATGCTCATGCCGGTGCGCACCAAATGCCGAATGCCAATGGAAATTGAGAGGAATATACCCCTACGTTTTTCAATTGGGTGGTAGACCGTGTGTACACTACTGTACAGTGTACACGGACGTATTCGGTAGGCGGCCGGATACACGTGTACGCATCACGACCCGATCTTAACGTCTGCTCCAAACTTTCGTACGATATATATTTTATCGGTGTTTCGTTGCCTAGTTCAATGATGATTTATAATTGTTGCCCGCTCAACTGTAATTATTATAATTATAGATTTTTCGTCGGCCTCTCCCACCCGTCTTTCGAACCCGAACCGGCCGCTTCTTTTCGCTCCATCCCCTTTCGTACCAGCTCCACCCCTTTGGTTCTTCGCCTTCTTTTCTCTCGTTTGTTCCTTCTCGTAACCTCGCATGTTTCACCTTTCCTCTCTATCCCATGTTTGTCTTGTTTCTCTACTCGGTTCGAACAGCGAGGAGAGACCAGACATATATATATATATACATACATATGTATATACATACATACATACATATGTATGTATACGCGTATGTACGTTCTCCCTATGTAGCTCGAAAACGGGTTTCGAAAGAACCCCACCGATGCCGCGAATCGAATCCATTCGCGTTTCCCACACGCAATTCACCCCTTTCCGTTCGTCTTCCCCAACGGAGAGGGGAACGATTCTCCTCTCTCCGCTTAAATTGTCTCGATACTATTAGCGCCCCGCTACGATTCCAAACTGTTGGATTCCACCGTATCGGTTCGGCGAGCTTGGCCCTTTCTCCGCTTGCGTTTGCACGCGCGTAAATAGGCGCTACGCTCGTACGAGAGACTGTGCGCGTTCGTGCGCAAAACTATTCGCATCCATCGGCCGAGTATCCGTCTTTCTATACTACGTGGCAGGTCACGGGTCCGATTCATCTTCCTGCAAGCCTTCCATTATCCGTCCTAACTGGCAACCGAGGATCATTAAACCGCGGATCCTTTTGTCCGACTTTGCGTCCAGTCTTTTTTTTTCAAGGACGGACGAGAAGGGAAATACTGGCCAGCAGGATTATACCGTTGTACCGCGTTTCAACATTTTTCGTGGGTGAGAGAGAGCCACGCGACTCGGAGGATCGATGGGTGAACGAAAACGGCACGACTGGTCTGTAAAGGGGAAGTTAGGATAGGGCGATCGGGAAGATGGCCAAGTTGCATCGGCGGATGGATCGCGTTTCTAGAGGTAAAAGATGCGCGCACGACGACGGTGCATCGGTCGGCCGGTATACATCGTGTATCGCGGTACAAAGTGATGACCGTAATGACTCTAACCACCGTCTGACATCTGGCATTAGGCACTCGAGCTTTCGAGTGGCAACGCCCGCAGCAATTGTTGCCGTTTACGACTGCCGTGCACGCTCTCCTCTGTCTCCTTCTCTTCTTTTCACTTCTCTTCTCTTCTCTTTTCTTCGCCTCAGAATGTTTCGCGTTTGCGTCCGCGCCCGCGCACTCCATCGTCCGCGTCCGCCGGCTCTTCTCGCTCTTTCCTCGTCTCTCTGTCCGACGTCGTCGTCTTTCTTCTTGTTTCTCTGACCGCGCTCTGCTCACTCGTCCGCTCTCGATCCTACGCGCTATAGACCGCATTCCCGAGTGCAACGACGAGGCAGAGATATATGTATATGCATTCGCGTGCACCGGTCGGTGCAGCCACCGCGCGCGGCTGCTCTCGCTCTCACATCGCGCTACATTGCGATCGCGGTTCTATACTCCGAGCGCTTCTACTTCGCCGCGCTATGAACAACGACACGGTTCTTCTCTTTTGCTCCTTTTATTCCTCGTCGTTTAGGATTGTATCCAATCATAAGCGTGCTTCTTTCTTTTTCTCGCTCTTTTAATTGCCGTTTCACTGGGCGAAGCGACGCCGCGCCGCGCCGTGGACGCCATGCACGCGAACGTTTCCTCTTGCTCTATACTATACAAATCTGGTGTCACGCGTACTCGCCACTAGCAAATACGCTGGATATCTTTCCGCCGCCGTTCGCTCCTCGTCACGCGTTTTCCTCGCTTTCGATTTTTCTCCCATCTCGTGAAATTGCGTAACTGGCGCGTAACCGTGCCACCAAGGTTTTCTCTGCATGCCATTCTTCGACTCCGTTTCGGGAATAATAGAGATCGGAGCCGTCGAGAAAATGCTTTATCTCTCACCGAATGAAAACACGATGGTTACCTTCGCGTAGCTTCAGGACGTTAGAAAGTCGTCGGCGTGGTAACGACCGAGAATCTGCGCGGAGGACGAGATCGGGAATCGATCGAGAAGAAGAACGGGAATCGTGGGTTAATCGTGTGACAACGGGAAACGAGATCGCTGGGACATCGTACGAGGAATCGTGGTTATTTTCTCGTAGCTGCGAATGGAACGAGCTCGGAGAAACGAGCATGTTGGTTATCAAGTTTCTCGTATGTTCCTGGATTACTCAACGTTCTCTTCCTCTGTTAGTGGGTGGTGAGCTACGAGACGATCGCGCGCGACCGTTTGTCCTCGCGGTTTCCATCGAGCAAACAGATTCTCGCAGGAGCTGCCTTACGGTGTTTTGTAGCTTAACAAGAACGGCTACGAAGTGCAAGTCGCATACCGATGAATACGATGACGAATCCCCCATCGCGAGTCTGCATCGGCTTCTCCGTATGTACGTATGTATGTGTGTATGTGTGCATGTGTGTATGTATGTACTATGCACGTGCCCTTTGATACTCTAGTTGCTCGTGTGCTTCTTTCGATTGTAGGACATCGTACGTGGCTCAGAGGTAAAATCGTCGCCTTGTTCGTTTTCGGATTCCTCAAATGCGATCCTGTCAGCATTGTTTACCTACGCGATTTATCGGATGCGACACCACTGTTTTTACCGTCGACGCATCTTCCTTATCTCTTTTTCGGTGGATATCGCGCATCGTGTAAGCGTCTCGCGACTTTTCATCGATTCGAGGATTTTCACCGAACTGACCTATTTCACGCGTTTTTCGAAGACTCTACAGAACGACGCGATAATACGACGCGATACCTGTTGTAACGTTCAACCGGCTAAAGATGATTCAATAAGACGCTATCGCGTGGCGTTTTACAGTCGCGAGAAATGTTGCTTTCTCCGACGATGACTGGTTTTTCCCTCGGAACTATCGTGCTCGATGGAGGTGGTACGCGTTGGTTCGTGGCGCATAACTGCACACGCAGCTTTTGATTGTCGATTCAGAGAGCGATATCGGCGACGACGATTCTGTACCTTGGATTTCGTGCTGCATGCCAAAGCGTGTACGGCGAACATACAACTTCGCTGAGCGTAGAAGGAAAGGCTGATTGAACTTTACTCGGGGATCGTTATCGTAATTTTTTTCTTTTAAAACTCCTCTGAATGTCTTCACGCGGAAACACGAACGTTGCTTTGAACGAAATTTTTTCTTTTTTCCACGTGCAATTACGATTTGCCGACCGGTCGAATTTTCGTGATCCCCGCGTTCGAACGAGAAATCCGATCGATCGGTCGGCCTCGATCAGAAAGCCGCAGGCTGTCGGTCACGTTTCTTCCACGATTAACGAAACGATGGAGAAACGAGCACGAGACGAAAGGGAAGTCGAGTATAAGTGCGTATATACTTGTAGGTATATGCATCAAGGCGTCCGGAGAGAAAGCGAACGCTCGGTAGGCAGATCGGTGCCAACTATAAGCCAGGTAACCAAACGTGAAAAAGGGATAGGAGGGGAGGGAAACGAGCGTGCGAGCCGCACTTTCCAATGCACTTGGTGCGAACATTGCACCGGGAAAGTGCACACGCGCTCGACTTGCTATTCAGAGATGGAGATGGAGAGACAACTTGTTCACGCGACTGCCAACAACATTGGAAAAGTGTGCGTATGCATGCTATACACGTTTCTTTCACGAGACGACAGTTTTCTCTGTGTGATAGAATCGTGCTAGCTTGTGTGCTAGTCGATCGACGTTAACCTATAAAGCTAGCGAATTATACGTGGAATGTCGTGACAGGGGTAAAAACGATGTCTAATTGATCTTGGTTTAATTTTACCATCGATGGGTGATAGAACGCGTAATTCTACTCACAAGTATGCCTGTCCTAGATATTTTCTTCGTTGGATCGGCGTCTCGCGTTTAAAGTCGAATGCATCACAAAGGAAAAAGGTAGAAAAGCTGTTGCGGTTAGAAGGCACTAGGTTTCGTGGACAGAGTCGCAGGGTACGAAGCATTAACGAGTCGAGACTCTAGATAAGCGGTCGCTTGGTAATTCTTCCGTGTTTGAAAAGGCTTGAGAAAATCCGTAGGAAAGCGAGAGCGTAGATTGGCGGCGGAGGAGGCAGTCGGTGAGATAGGCCGAGTGACGACCTCGATTGACCCGCCGATCCGTCACGGTTCTCCTGCTGAACGGGAGAGTGGCTCGCACAATTAGCCGGGCAAGGTGCAACATCGAAGGATCGTGCGTCACGTGGAAGGTAATGTCGGGCTAATGCAGCAGCAACTACGCGTTCGATAGGTGGTTGGTGGTTGGCTGGTTGGTTGGTTGGTTCGTTCTTTGGTCGATTCGTTGGTACGCTGGTTCGTTTGTTCGTTCGATGGTTCGCTTCTTGGAGCGTGTAGCTGCGCGAAATAATACGCACGAGACACGCGTGTTTCGCTAATGGATTCTCCTGGCCTGAGGCCGATTCGTTTTCGTCGCGTCATCCCTACGCGGAATTTGATTAATTACGACCGCACGACCGGCCCGGTAATTACTTTCCGATAGGATCCGCGCCTCTCTTCTCACTCTGCACCAATCATCTCTCTTGCCGCCTTCCTTGCCTCCTTCTTCTCCGACTTTTTTAATCATCGCTTCCCTTCCACGGAATTCGTCGTTACGCCGTTCCACCGATACGATCTTCGATAACTCGCCTTATCGATTCTTTCGAACGACGTCCGGATACAGAGCCGACGCGAAAAAGGTTTGCGTACGCGACGGACACGCCAAAACTCTGGGAAATTCTCTGAATGTAACCCAAGTATCCACTTATCTGCTAGATATTTCATACGAGCGACGCGACGATCGATTTTTGGCCATATCACGATCGAACTTCGACATCGTTCGTTCTTGTAGCCGCGTCATTTTGTCCAAAACGGACAAACGTCTCCGAGTGCTAACGTCGGAGCGAGCGGTTTATTTTATTAGATTACATAAGATTAAGGAGCAGCTGACAAGTTAATTGTTTATTAATTCACATTCGCGTCCGACATGAATGTGCCGTTGGTTATGCGAAAACAGGTCTGTATCGGTCTGCCGGCTACCGGGTGAATACGCATGAAATTTTTTATTTTCTCGCCAGACGTTGGTGTCGAGTCGCGAATTCTTCGCTTTATCGGCGTAAGCGTAATGGCTTATGAATTTACTTTCACGCTGGATAATTATAGCGTAACGTGTCTACTATGTTTCCTGGAATCGTTTGTACTATGTATCTACTTCGAGATCGAGTCTCTGTTACTTGTATATGATCGATTTGCGAGCCTTTTCCTTCCGTGCGCGAGTATCTTCCCATTCGCGTTTACTACACCACGCGATTTGCCTCCTTTCTTGCGTAAAATAGCTAGCAGCAATTCGAGGTTGTTCAAAATCGCGTCGTTCGTAACCACTATTCCGCGTACATACTTGGAATAGTCGTAAGAAAAATAGTCACAAATATAACTACACTATAAATGGTATTTCTTTATCCACTCTAAGCAGTTTTAAGGACCTAGACATTATCTTTACATCTGATTTGACATTTATGGCACATTATAAGAGTATTAATCTCCTGTAGTTATAAATCTTTCGATCTTATTTATAGAGTTTCCAAATATTTTTGCCATATTAATACTCTTATAATCTATACTATACTCTAGACTAGACTCTATACTGTCAACTAGTCAGGCCAATCTTAAAATATGTTGTCTCATTTGGTTTCGCTGTTGTTGTTGTTTTTCACACGTAAATGACATAGAAAAGATTCTAGCATAAATTCTCTAGTAGCGGTCAGATATGATGGTAGACCTATGCCGTTATTCTTTCATAATCATGGCAAAATTCTCAATAACTTGAATTATAGGCTCTTAGCAAAAAGAGAGTAATATTTGAATTCGAAAATTTGAATGAGTAAAATGGTCAAGTAATATTATTCCCCGTTCTAATATCATTCGGCAGTTCTCTCTTAATGTTCCTTTAGAATATCTTGGAAATAAAAAAATAATTTAAAAATAGTTATAAATACTATATATAATATAAAAATAATTTAAAAATACTAATCAACATCGTACAACTTGTAGTTAATTTAATTGTTTTAATCGTGTGCTAGATGATATCAACTCGTTTCATGCAAAGATAGATCTATTTGGGCTAACCTTAGTCTGCCTAAAACACTCGCTGAAATGTATACTTTAATTTATTTTGATTCTGATATCTCATACATATATGTGTTAATACCTTTCCCTACTTTATTATCTTATATGTCAAAAGGCTTGTTTTATTTCCCGTTTGAATAATATAAAATGATATAAAATATTCGTTGTTCATTCTCACGCGATGAATCGTACGCGGTGTAAGTACATGCAACGTGGCCATTCACTTGGATTCGAGCAGATTCGATTAAAGCAGCGGGGAGCGAAGCGTCGTATTAGCGGACAACGGTATATAGGCGCATGTATTAACGGATTTCGTCGATCATACCCGCGGTAGATGTAAGAAGCTTTCCAGCCGATGAAAAGGGTAATCCACGAACTCGGCATAGCTAATTTATAAGCGCCTAAGGCGTTCTGATTATGTCGTTAGTGGCCCGATAGAGCAACCAGAGTACCGTGATCACTTTGAACGTTTCAAATCGCTGGGTAGGCGAACCAAGTGCAAACGAGGACAACGCACAGCTCCGGAGGTACACTTTTAATTAGAACGATTACCAATCAACGAGACATCGTGCGAGCATTCACAGTCTCGATTCATCGAGCCTGACGATACACCGATCGTCCTGGATCAGCTAACTAGCGTAGAAACATCGGGAGCCGGTTTTTTTTTCGTTTCTCGGCAAATTTATATTCGCTCGATAACGAATAACCGGTGAATTATCGATCACGTAACGCGCGTCCCAGTCGTATTTATGTGTACATGTGTATGCGTATGTTGTAATTGGTTTGCTGTAATAAATTTAACAGTCAGATAAATTTCCGAGCGAGGAGAACGAAGAGCAGCGGGCTTAATGTTAGTCGAACCAGTCGTCGCCGATTTCTGTTGTTCGCGAATCAATCACCAGGATGCGTCTTGGTTCGAGTCGCGATATTCCGTGTCGCTGTTCGAACGTTGTCTCGAAAAGACGAAAACCGAGGGAGTTCCGTCCGACGAGCTCATTGGAGAGAGGGTGCGAGAAAGGACGCGTGAAATTTTGTCGGAGGCGTTGATAATCGGTAGGACAAAGTTGTTTTCCGTTTCGGTAGACAAAAACGAGCAACTAATCGGCGATGAAACGAATGCCAGGGGCGAGGTCGACTTTTAATTAAGTGGACGTTCAATCAACGGCCGCCTATATACCGTTGACCGCTTACTCTTAGCGAACCGATGCATTTCCGCGTTCCCCGGCCACTGCAGGCATTGGAGGTTTCCGCTCCGGAGAAAGAGAGATATCGTCGAAAAGTTATCATGGAGGTCAGTCCACTCGATCGCGTTCATCCTTAGGTGCACTCGATCGAACGAGTTCCTTCCCTGTCCGTTCGTCTGTCCGATTTCATTCCGCTTACTCGGTTTCCTTTCTCTTCTTATCGACCGGCGATCTGCCACGAAAGCTGGTAATGTCGAACAAGGTAACGATCGATTAGCCACCTGCTTCTAATTAATTCGGTAAAATCGAAGTGCGTCGCGTAGCGGAGTGGTCGCGTTATTACGTTGCATCATCCTTAGATCTCTCTCTCTCTCTCTCTCTCTCTCTCTCTCTCTCTCTCTCTCTCTCCGTCTTCTGCTCTGTGCAATTGAACGGCTCAGCGATCTCAGCCAAACAGAAAGAAAAATATGGTAGACCCAGCGGTAGCTAATTCAACGCTTTTGCCTCCTCCTTCTACGTTATTTCATAGGTAGCGTTCGTTCCTTTTCTCTTCCCTTTCTTCCTATATTTTCACCGTCCGGCTATCTATTACGACCGTTTCAATTAAGCAGTATAAAACTATCGAATTGCAATATTTATCGCTGTTATTGAAAATGCGTAACTCGTCATTATCGGGATAACGAAGTTCGACCTTCGAATTTTGTATTTCTACGAATCATGGAATTTATCGTGAGATAACTTCCGAGTCGGTCTTTGGCCGTAATATAAAGAACATTTTATATGGTTGCGTAAGGGGTCAATTCGGATATTATCTTCGAGCGGGTCGTTTGAACGACCTTGCTGCGTCCCTGAAAGAGTTTTCGACTTGCATAACTATGTAGTTCTGATCCATTCGCCGGATGAGAAACCACGCGCGCGCGCGCGCGCGATGCCGTAATACGTTTGAATAGAAGGAAGAGTCGATGGATCGGCGAGGAGGAGAAGCGGAAAGAGGAGGGAAGTGCAGTAGAAAAGAGAATAAAAGAAAGCGGTATGGAGAGAAAGATACGTCGTGAGGGGCATCAGACTAACAGCAGGTGGTTGGTTGGCTTATATACCTTCCCGGGAATCGGTTTAATCTACACACGCACACTCTCGTATCTGCCACGATCTGTTAGCTTCTCGTAGGCGAAGTTGCGATAGTTGCGCACAATGTAAATGGCATTCGTATCTTTGGAATAAGCACGCGCGCTATTACAATTGGAAGGACGTCGCTCGAAAGCGTGTTACACGTAATACGACATTCTTGTGATTTATAAGGTACGCGCGTGGCGTATATGCGTTATGCGCTGCAATCGCATCGCGGCTGCATCGCTCAAACGCCGAATACCCGTGGTTGATTGAAATCTGATTAAAAATACGAAAAACGTTGGAAGCAAAAGGTATGATTTTCGATTCGGCCGATCGGAAACATCGAGAAAGTATGATTCCGATGCAGGGCGAACGAACGCTTAGAACCAGGAAGTTTTCGAAGTGATCCGACAGTAGATGCTGCCGGCCGTAATATTGGCAACGTGAATACAGTTTCTGCAAGAGGTCGGAATGCAACTGGCGATGTTCGCAGCATTCTCTCTCTTCCCATGGCTTCCTTGATTTTAGGCATGTATCGCGAGGCATCTCTCTCTGCTATTCTTCGATGCTTTCCTGTTACGCCTGTCTGAACATTATCTTGATACGCGCGGGATACCGTTTACCGTTTCGAGAGAATCGAAAGATTAGCAGGCCAATTTTCAGACGTAGTTCCGTGCTGCCGTCGTTGCGTCGTACTTTCCCTCTTTGTCTTCGTCCGTCCCTTTGCTCCCTTTGTTCGACACGAGGAATTTTATGGTGAAGGAACAAGCTCGGCAAAATCTTTGGAGAAGAAGGGAACGAGGGACCACCTGTCGCTCGATGTACACTTTGTAGCGGACTTGGTTCACGATGTCCGCGCGTGTACGTCACCTCCTTTGAGTATGTATCCGTGCGTGCGTATATATCGAACACCATATACGTCACGCATAATATTCGCGGTTCGATCAAACTTGACGCGCGTCAGTATTTGTAAACCGGTAAGACGGGTAAGCAACTGGTAGTACCCCTTTCGAAACGATATTTTTATTTAAATAGTTTTCAATAATACGGCGCGAGTAGTGTCGCGTGTGCGCGCGTAACGGCACGCGATTCGGTATTCTTGGTATGTTGAAAAAACCCTTTCGAGAAAACTAGAACCCGTGGAACGGGGCTGGATCGTCAGTTGTTATTAAAATATTTTTCTCCGAAACATCCGCGCGAACGCGCCGCTTTCTCTAGGATCGTTGCTCCTTCTCGATTATATCTCGGATCGATGGCCTTAAGTCACACGCTTCTCGTGGCGGGGAGCAACCAACAGCCAACAGTCATTGTGTGGTCAAGGTGTAACTCGACCCTCCGTTACTCGGACACAGTCCTCTGAAACGAGTGGTCAGAAGTAGATTGCTTTAGAGCTGCACAGCTTCTTTCCTTCGAAATTCCTGGAAAAATTCGGAATTACTCGCTCGGAAGAATCTTCCTGTACATAAATCGTTACAGTGTCAGAGCGTATTTACGTATCCCGTGTGTGGATTTGTCCCGTTATAGAAGGTCGGTCAATGCCACTATCGACCAATAATATATAGTAATTCTAATTACTACATGTATATACTAATTACAGTAGTAGCAAGGCGTTTCGTTTTTCACGTAGTTGGCAAAACTTTGATGAAAGATTGCAGGGACGCTGGAATTTCGAAAGGATTCCGAACGCGCGAATCTGTCTCGTAGTCGTTGAGCGCGTTCTTGTCGTCGATTCTCGATTGCCGATGCGAGAGGCAAGAGTGTGCGTCGCGTGAATGAAGCAGCTACGCGCATACCGTTTCCAACTCGTGTAACCCGAACTGAAAGTCACTCGGCCTGTCTACCTTTCTCTCCTTGTCTCTTTCCCGCTTGTTGCATCGCGCGTACGGCCTCGAATGTGAACAACACCGCCGCCGTACTGCCGCCGACGCCCCGTAACCAAATGCTGACGAAAGGAATACTTCATTATGGCACGTGTTTCTTCGAATTCGTGCTTCTCCGACCAGGCTTCTTTCAAAATTCTTATCGCTTCCAAACTAACGCGTTAATTTTCCTGTAAAGAACATCGCTGACAATGAGACAACCGAGATAATTTTCCGTGAAAAGAAGCATACCGTACGATAACGGTGATAGAGGAAAATAAATATTTTGGTGCACGCATCTTCGAATTCGTCTGCCGAAGATTCGGCCGTGTGAAATAAAAACGAGATTCCATTTTTTCACGTCGCCAGGCTTCAAAATTTGATTACACGCTTTTGACGTTATAATACTTCGCTGTATATAAAACCGTGCGATGTAAAAGCTGCTCGATAAAAGTGAAACGTTAACCCGAAATTATGGGGGGAGATACGAGAATTAAAAACGGTGTTGACATTGAAGTATGAATTATTAATACTCAGCGGTAGCTCGACCGACTAAGTTAGTGGTCGTTTTCGATCTTCTTGTCTCTTTACGTTCCCTTCTCATACGGCTCTAAGAAGCTACGAACTGCGGTTACTCGCGTTAATAGGAATCATCCGTCATCGATCAAGTCGACGAGCAAGCGAAAGTACAGGGAAAAGCAAATGCATCCGTGAATTTCCTTGATCGATTCTTTCCTCTCGCGTTAACGACACGATGCGGCGTGAGACACTAAGCTTTGAGAGACTGCGATTTCGAGGAGATTGGGGGAGAAATTGGAAAGTTTTTGACGGGGTACGTTGGAGGATACTCGAAGCACGCCTCAGGAGCGTAGCGCTAGTGATCAGGGACGAGTGCGTGGGTAAGAATACTGTGACATCGGTTGGCGAACGTGCGGGGGACCCCGCGTTGTCGAGAGAGGCCCGCATTCGTTCTCCAGACCCGAGGAATACGTTGGAAATGCCGAGGATTCGCTATCAGATATTCGTTACTCACATCGGCCCCCCTATCACCCTCCTCGCCCCTTCTCTTTTCCTCCCTTTCTCTCTAACCCGTCCGACATCTTCTCCTTTACGATCCGCACATGTGTTTCGTTTGTACACGGCATGTAACATATGGGCCCCGTGTTATTTATCATACAGTCTTAGCCGCCGATCCCGAATGGGATGTACGCTGCATTCAA
Source organism: Bombus sonorus (assembly GCA_029958995.1). Classification (NCBI taxonomy): domain Eukaryota; kingdom Metazoa; phylum Arthropoda; class Insecta; order Hymenoptera; family Apidae; genus Bombus; species Bombus sonorus. Next base: position 2,545,824 of record JARWAU010000008.1, on the reverse strand, counting down.
CAGACCGTCCGCTTACCACGCTCTGCCTAATCGCGTTAATTTTACCGCAGCGACATAAATTATCCCGCGAGAGTCCGAGCTATACGAATTATTGTTTTATTCTCCTCGCACGCTCGACTTTCGTTCCTCCTTTCTCTGGCGACCATGAGCTAGTCGACCGCGTCTCTACGCTTTTTTCTCTACGCGTCTCCTACCTTTTCACGCTCTCCAACGAGACGTCACGTTACTCAAGGGATGTTAATATTCAAGAGAATTGCTTGGATTTTCTCGTTTCGCACGAATCTCGGACCGAACCGAGGCGAGTCGCGTAGACGCAGCTGCGTTCGCGGGAACGTTTTAGCCTCGAGGGCGAGGTAACCATAGCGCTACGAGCTATCCATGCCAGCTTGCGCCATTCTTTTCGTTCCGAAAAACCATAGCCGTGAATAATGTCGATGAGGACCGTGCGGTGGGAATCTAATGGAGGAATAGACGAAGAAGAGGAAGAGGCGAAGAAAGAGGAGGACACGGTGGATCGGAAAAAGAGAGAACGCCGGTCGACTGCCCATATTCCATTCCGAGGAGCGCGGCGCGGAGTGGCGCGACGTGCCACTGCGGACGGCCGAGTCAACTTTTTGCGGCTGCATTTCACTTGCACTTGCCCAAACTCATTTGTCAGCGGTACCGAATTTATCCACCGCCAGCTCCACTGTGCATCTTCTGGCATACCGTGTCGCTCGATCTAAATCGCAAGAGTGTATTTTCTAGAAGACAAGGATTTTATGCTTGTTTGCTTTGATCCTTTCATCCGAGGCAGGCTGACTTAGGTTCTCGTGCCGAGACGCGTACCGCGCGTTCCCGAGATTCTGCGAAGGTTCTTTGACTCCGGTACGAATGGTTGGCTTTCTTAGTTCGACTGCTGCGGCCAAAAAAGGTAAGATTTTTGTTCGGGGAAAAAGCGACAGACCTACGGAAATTATCTTCGAATTTTACGATCTGCCCTGGCTATTTCAACGGGTCGGGCCAAAAAGCGAAGGTGTCAAGGAATGTCGACTATTTAAGGTCAGTGAAATCCACTTTAACGAACGACCCAAGCGCCATGTGGTCGTCGTCGTCGCTGACATTAAAGTAATTAAAACTTGGGAGGCAACCATCGGGCACGTCCTTGTTCGCGTGCAACGCTTTTCAAGGAGAACGACGCGAAAACTGGAATACACTGGAAAAGAGAAGCAAAGGTCTTGACGTGTCATCAGAGGAAATTAAGTTAATTTTACGTACGCTGCGGCCCTTGTGACTTTTTGCACCCACGCTCGTTTTGCATCGCGCGCTGCCGCTCGTTTGCCAACGCAACGCATAATAATGATCCTGATAGTGAGTCATGAAAAATTCGAAAGACCTGCGCACAGTCGCTTCCAACTTGATTATTCTTCGGTGGGGAAGTGACCCGCCGAAACTCTTTCGTCGCACGAATTTGCGCCCAACTTCGCTCGCTTATCGTTCGAAGACGGATAAAGAAAGTTCCAAGAAATCACGACGATGTTTTTCTCTTCTCGTGCTCGTACGTCGAACGATCGAACATGGAGAAACAAAGTTTCCTATTTATCGGTAACTTCGCTCTGTGTGCATTACCTAAGACTGTAGTCTTTCCTGTCGACACACCCCTGCCCCTTCTTTTCTTTTGCAACTCGACGAATTAATTTAACCTCGACAGGACGTCGATTTTTGTTTGTTCTAGCTGATTCTTCGCCTCTCGCCTCCTCAGCCGACTCCCATTTTTCTTCGCCATTGCCCTTTTTTTCTCGCTTACTACCTTGCCTGATCTGCCTTTCTTCCCAAACTGACCTGCGATAAGTTGAATTTCGGCCGACGAAACATAGACGAGGGATAGGCGCGACCGATCCGAGAACAAGGCACGAATAAACATTGAAACCGGGATATCGAACCAGAGTCAGAGAGGCACGCGCACCGAAAGTGAAGAGCGACAGGAACGGAGAAAGATGTAAAAGCGAATCTCGTACTAAACATGAAAAGCTAAGCCTGCTTCGAACGTGAAAAAGAGAGTAACGTTTTCGATTTCGTTTCCTTTAAAGGAACATGCCTCGTTTTATTAGCTCCTTGACTCGAAGAAACTCCCAAGAGTGAAAGGTAGTCGCGTTCTTCCTGTGTCTCCGTACCGATGCATTTTAACTAACGAGAACATCTCCTCCGCTTCTTTCTTCGTCCGTTTCTAGTCGATACGCGACGCGGATAGCAGTAACCCACCGCTACTTTTGAAATAAAGCGACAAATTAATCTTTCGCTTGACCGGACGGTTAGGTGCGTATTTAGGAAAGATACGGGGCTCGAACCGAGTTCGAAGATATTCTTGGATTCTTTCAATAGTGGTGCTGGTGACGATAACGATTTTGCCGAGAATTCGGTGAACCGAAGCGCGAGCAACTTTCGTGTAGAGTAATAACCTGCAAAGTGCACTCGTCGCTCGGTTAAACGAAGAACGAACCTTCGCTCGCTGCTTGGTTACGAAACGACGAAGTCAAGGGAAGAGAAAAGGCGCTCCGCCTTTTAAGGAGAACCGCCTGGTCCAATCCAGACTTCTGTTCTTCGTTTCTCTATATTTCTTTTTCTCCTCCTGTCCTCTTTTCTCTTTCGCCTGAAATCTGACGTCGATACGTCGTGAGACGATATCTTCCTGACCGGACGTTGCTCGATATCGCGACGATGATAATGTCGGAAGCACGCAAGGAGAAGCGCCAAGGCAATTTTTATAGGATTAGAAAGGATTTTTCGTAACATTTGATATAATGGAGTAGAGCTTCTGTTTACGTTTTAAGCTAGCCACGTTTACGCTTCTGTGAGGTCTGCAGGATAATGCGGCAGCAATATTTTGAGTCGGTCTGTCAAAAGAGACCCACCCCTCTGGTTATTGTAGTCGCAGTCGGCGCATTCGTAGTTGTCGTTACGCGTGCTCCACTTTTGAAGTTTTTCGGCGTAGGTCCCCAGGAAGACGAAGAGAGAAAAGAGGAGAGGAGAAGAGAAGAGAAGAGAAGAGAAGAGAAGAGAGATCGGAGAAGAGAAGAGAAGAGAAGAGAAGAGAAGAGAAGAGAAGAGAAGTGGAAGGGTTCCGAGCATTGGCCAGGGGTTGTCAGGTCCCTACTAGGACCTAGGTGAGAGCATGGAAACTGGTCGGATGTGTACGGGTCGGAGAGAAGCGTACGGGACGAGGGGCAGGGAAGAGAGGAGACGAGAGTGAGTAAGAGGAGAAGGCGGAATGAGCGGCGAGGACGAATGAGAGGCGAGAGAGGGAAGAGGAAAGAGGGGATAAGGGCCAAGAGAGTGAGGCGACCGGCATTCCATGGGGCCCGTATTAATTATACCAGGCCTCGGTGATGCTATGCGAGTGCGAGCGAGAACTCTGAACTTCTTTCTCTTTTTCTATCCATCGAGCTCTCTCCGTCTTCGTCGTTCTTTTCTCGCGCTTCCTGCTGGAGCAACGAGGATCGCCTCGGACCGGATTATGTGGATAGAAAAGGAACGGGAACTAGTAGACTAAGAATGGGGGGGGGATGAGAGTGGGATCCCTCTCGACCGCGGTAGGAGTACGCTAATGCGGATCTACTGCCTCTCTAACAATAAGCCGGAACGCTTGGAGGAATAAACTCGAGAGGGATGTACCTCTGTAGTAGGTAGTGTAAAGTAATGTTGTAGAGGCAATTCGTACGCGTAGGCCGTCCGCGAATTGCCTTTCCATTTTCAACGATTTTCTCGCGCTACCAAACATCCGCGCCAAACGTTATCACTCGTCCTTTCTCCCACGTACATTTTCAACAAACTATAGATTCCTCCTTCGTTCGTATCTTTCGTACGTTGCGTCACGCCGCGTCACGCCGCGTCCAAAGGAAACTTGATTTCGAACGTGATATGCGATATATTTAATTTGCGATAGACTCACTTTTAGGGGAAGACGTAGTTATCGCGAATACAGCGAGTGCATCTGAGGAAAAGTCGTAGAAGAGACGGAAAAATAGGAGAGGAAGAAATAACGTAGATGGTACTCGTTGCAAAAGAAAGAGGATAAGAAGTAAAAGGAAGTAAGAGGAAGAGGAGAGCTGGTCCGACCGATCAACGGGGAGGGTAAAGTTAGAGGATGAGATGGCACGAGTGGTGTTGAGAGAATTTGAGGAAAAAAAGAAAGGTGGCAGGGGAGATTAGAGAGGCCAGAGAGACCGCTGACCGACAATAGGCTAGTAAAATTGCAGCTTTAAATCTTGCATCGGTTGTGAATTGGTCGGCTAAGACCGATATTGGGATCATTGAAAAATCTTGTGCTTCCCGATGAAACCGATCGTCGTTTATATCTGTCCCCGTTGACTGTAATTTCTTGGCGATGTTTCGTGCTTCTATCTACCCATGTATCTAAACTGCGAATCGCCGAACGTTGAGGGTATGTGCCTCGGAGGAAAAATTATAGGAGAATACGAATAATTATGCACGTTCGGCAGAAAAGTACCGGCCAACCGGAATGACGTGCGTGTACGTACCTTGTTTGCACAATAATAATCATCGGACGGTAGCGATTCCGCGAGCGAATTTCCGCGTGCGGTAGCGTTGCGTGCACGCTGCGCAACCAAGAGATGGCCGAGTGAAATGGTAGCCACGCGAGCGCTTCGAGCAAATTCTTAACTCTCGACTCTTTCGCCTACATGTCCTTACAATGTCGATACACGTTGTATCCTGGCACATGATTTTTCACCACTGCGCATGCGATCCGTTTCTCGCGTCGTTGTCGATCGACCCGCTGTCCACTATTTCGCTTTAAGAGTCTCAACGACGACGTATCGAAGCGGAAAAGAGAGGAAAGAAGATTTTGTGTAAATCATGGGTTACGATAGTTACCGTTCGACCAGAGTTCCCAAGTTTACGGCAGTCGTTCGTTGTATTATCCTAATGCATCCTGACAGGCTGGTACCTCGACGAATTTGAAAAAGGTCTTGGAATCTCGAGGTTGTCGTCCTAAATAAAAAGAGCGCAACCGGGAGGAATGAAAGACGAAGGAAGACGATCGAAAGGACCGGCTAAAGGTTGTGTGCTTTTGTGAAAAATCGAAAAACAAATTAGTCCGTTCGTCGACGCCAGTCACGAACGAGCGATTTATCAAAAATTAATTATCCATTAGGCTTGGGATTGGGTAGAAAAGTGTAGCTTTGTTGCGCACAATAGTTACCTGCCCGAGGCTTTGGCCAGGTATAACGGGAAGAGAGAAAAAAAGATCCAGGGCGCTGAAGAGCGGAGAAGAACGGAGAAGAAAGAAGAGGAACGGAGAAACAGAGGAACAGATCGAAAGGAGAGAGAAGGAGTGTAGAGTCGTAATACAAAAAATCGTCTACGCCTCCGAATATCCGCTGCTGCGTTGAATCTTTTACCAACGGTATCCGTGTTGTCGTTCCGGACTTCTTCTATGATCTCTCGGAGATCCAAAAATTCTTGTGCCCGAAACGGTAGGTATACGTAGTTCCGTGAACAGAGTCGATATTAAAGGTCGGGAAGTGGTGACAAAAGAAGCGGTGGCATATTTCATTGGAACGTTTCTTGCGCACTTGCGTATTTTCCAATCGCCGCGCGCCAGTGTACGAATCAGATTCCCGTACTTACCTTCGAATAATTTAGGGGAAGAAGAGCGAGACGGTGGTCACCGGATGACCCGTAAGGTCAAGAATGTCCGAACCGCAGAGAACCGATCGGTGGAGTAGTCGAATACTCGGTATGTACATATACCCAGCCTTGGTTCAGCATGGACTTACGAGCATTTCGAAGGGATTTTCGAAGGTGCAAAAGCGCGTGCGGTCACGTCGCGAGACATTTTAGCAGATCGTATTAAATCGTAGAATTTAGTCTCTGTTAGTCGCGGCCGTTTCTTTCTTCGCAGATCGGCATAACTTATGGTATTTATTTAGTAAACTTGATCCTTACCCTGACCCTCGGATCTTATTTATATCGGCCAACAGGTTCACGCTATGTTCGATGTTCTTCCACGGGCACGTGCTCACAGCGACATTTTGTAGCAGCGACGTTTGTAATCGGGCGAAACGCGGTCGACAGGAAATCGATTTCGACTTATCTCTGCGGAGTTTCCAAGACCAAGAATCATCGAATCTGCACGATACGGAGAGGTTCTGGGCCCATCCATGAACGAGTACGTGGTTGAGGAATGACGGTCGTTGCATTTTTGTGGGTGGATATCGAGGAAGAGGGTCTTGTTGCCAGAGGGGACACGGGAGGCAGAGCAAGAGAGAAGTAGAAAAAATACGGGTGGGAAAGAAGATTTTATTTTTGGTGGGTGGCTCGAGGAACGGTCTTTCTTCGTTTCTCCTCCTCCTCCCCTCTTTCTCCTCCTCCTCCTCCAACTACTCTTCCTCTTTCTGCTGGGCCGTTCGACTGTTCGTTCTTGTATACCACCTCCAAGTTGGTTCGGAGAGACATCGGATACGCGCAATCGGCTAATACTTTAACGTCTGTCACCGACGCGGACCGGTCGGACCTACCAGTACTGTCACAAGGAAATAAAGTTCGTTTCTGCGATTCTCGCGTCTGATCTTATGGACGCGATGTGCTCCTTCCTAAAGCCCCGCGAGATTCCCGCGTCGCTGTATTATCCGTCATGATCGACGTCGTTCTCCTTTCTCATTCGATTCTACGATTTTTAATCTCACACCGCCGATGTCACTTTGCCCAGCCGAGTGCACTAGCGGTTAATCGCAGGATGCGTTTCGCGGAAATCTTTCTACCATCAGCCAACTTTTCTCTTTTCTTCGTCTTGACGACACTACAAAGTTGCTTTACTCGCACTGTCACCGGCCGATACGGACGTTGCCGCTTCGAGATCGAAGAACAAGGCATGAGGTAGGTGTCACTGTATCCAGTGTTATCGCGCTTGATTGCTCGACCCAGGTAGGCATAATCTCAACTAGAATCGAACGACTTGAGAATGTCGCGCGTATCTCCTGTCTCTGTTGACAAAGATCGTGATCGTCGCACACGTTCTATGCCTTTTTTTTAAGTGTATAGAGAGTCCTTGAAGAATGTTTACAAAATGGAAATTTGTAGCACCCCTCTGCGTATAACGCACGCGACTTAATTATCGATAATCTATCTAATCGTTGGCAGCCAGAGTCGACCGCATGGGAAGAAAGAGCCTTTAAAATCGAGCGGCGGACGAAGCTTTATGCAGATTTTCAAGGTGTGTACGCGGGTACCGACCGTCCTACTTTCGCACTGGTTGTCGCAGGTCGCGAATTCCCGACCGCGCGAGAGCGATTTGTTTCGCGCGTTGCAAAACAAGAGACACGATAAAACGGAGAGGAGAAAGACGAAGGTGAGATAGGAGAGGGAAGAGTCGATGAAGTGGAGAAAGTGAGCGAAGGAACGAGTGTCCAACGCGGAAGAGAGGACGAAGAGAGGAAGAGAGCGGGTCACAGGACTGGATGACAGTGCACGCGAGCCTGACCATGTACGAGACGAGGACTGAGAAATAAATTCAAATAGCCACGTGGAAAGAGAAGGAGAGAACTTTACGCCGATTCGCGATATATAGTAGCTTCTCGAAATCGCACCGTTTCCCTATTTCGAGAAGTCGTTGAAACACGGCATCGTAATTAAAGCTAGACGAGTGTCTGGCGCGCAATGTTCTCGTGACTGGTAGCTAGTGGCTGCCCGCTAAGACAACCTCTTATCCTCTAGGTTTCTTCTGGTACATTCGCTTCTTCGCGTCGTTCCTTTCTCACGCGTTCCACCTTTCCTACTTCCTATCGTTGCTCCACTTTTATTCTTTTCTCTCGCTCTCGATATCTTAATTGCCCGTTTACCGAGATATTTTCGCGAATCGCAAATTTATAGACCGGCTCCTTAACGGATCGCGCTAACGACGTAGTCGTGTGCGTAACTACGTACGAACGTGTACTGGTAGGCAGCCCTGGAAGCAGATCGGATAACGAGAGGAGAAAGAAACGAGAAATATAGACGTTGATCTCTCACTGCGGAGTCATTTCGTTATTTCGCGCGATCTCTTTCTTAGAATTCGTATTCGCTGCGACGAATATCGTCGTTATACCGATCTCGAAGTATGTACCATGGTGTTATCATATAGTACAGTTTTCATAGTTACGAGGATGTATGCCGAGCAAATAACGTTTAAACGGATTTGGAGAAAATAGTTCGGTAGATAGTTACCAGGATGTTTTTGGTATTAATGGAACTGGTATGCGTTTATTCACGTTACCGCTTTTTAATACCGATATATATCGTTTCCATTATAATTTTAAATCGATAGGGGTATTAAGAAGCTTAATCCGAAATTATTTGGTGGTTTCAGAACGTTAAGACGTTCCTTGAAAAGCGTTCGCTATGAAGAGTCATGGAGAGATCTAGGAAAGCCGAGACGAAGGGTTATCCAGCCGAAGGAATTTAAAATTTATCGAGTTTCCTAGCCCGTGAATCCGTTGTTATGCAGCGTCGTGTCAAATTTTAAAATTCTAGAACTCGTACAAACGTGAAGCTTTCCTTGATTCTCACTTGTTTCAAACCGTCGCGCGTAATAACGCGTGACGCTGCTCAAATCTATGAGCAGTGTTTGGACAATATACGAATAGGTAATCGCGTTATCGAAATCTCGGGGAGCGATCGTCACGCGATAATCGCGTACCCTTTCTGTAAACGTAATTCGCCATGATCGAACATATTTAGCAAAAATTATTTGGCACTGAATCCAAATGGTACATTTGGTACATGATCTTTGAACGAACGAAAACGGAGTTTCTCGACATTACCTGGTCGAAATGCTTCGGTGTAACGAGGAGGCTGGAAAGGACCCATGGTGGAGATATAACGGGAGGAAGGAAGAAGGCAACAGTAAGAGAGAAAGAAAGAAAGAGAACGAAGGGGGCAGGAAGAATTTTAAGTTGGAAACCTTGTCGCGCGTTCCTTTACCTCGGAATCACGAATACCGGTGATGCTGGGATCCCGTGTCTGGCAGCAAAGAACCATCTTTGACTTTCTTAGGTGGCTGAAAAAAGAATGACAAAGGTCGAGGAAAAAAGGGACGAGGAACGCGTCGACGCGTCCCTTTCCCTTTTTAACCTATTTTTTCCGATGCAACAGAACTGAAAATTCTAACGACAAAACGTGACTTCCAACGATGGACTATTCCATTTCCTTCGACGAACTGAGAGTCGCAGAAATTATATCGATGTTCGTTCAAACCTGCCGCCCCTTTTCCTTCTCTGTCAGCGGTAGAAGCGAGCTCGAGCTATACTTTACGACTGGATTCCCTGTCGTAAAATTAACAAAGCTCGAAGAATATTCGTGGGGGAACGCACGATCCTAATTGACGACGCGCTGGTTACCTGTGAAATTGATTCACTGTGTAACCCTTTTCCACTGATCCAAGTAACGAAAATATTTCTACGTATTAACAGAAGCTATAGGGAAACATCTCGCCACGAGACTAATATGGTTACCCTACGGACTAAATGAAACTCTTATCCGAATGCAACATCTTTGGTACGCGTAACGCGTATTATCCGACGGTCCGCTATTTTCTGAACCGGGCGCCAGTACTGTTATGGTTAGCAATCAACTGGCTCTCGATATTACTCGGAAAGCGTCGACGCCGTGCATTACCGAAGGCCCAAGGCTTCGCAGCCACACGCCCACGATCGCTCTTCGATGCTGCATTCACTGTGCGCATCATCCGTTCTCTTTAACAACTGGCGTTACTTTCCGCGGTTCCACCTAAATTCCTCCATCATTTACAAGTAACCGTTGCGGTTTAAAAAGTTTTAAATTCGTTGTTACGCTCGCAAGTACGCGCATTTACTCTCGGCTCCCGCAACGCCGAAACTGAACACGCCTGCGTTCTGAATAGCAGACGATACGATTCGGAAATCGAGGTTTGCGCATGATTGGAACGAGGAATGCCAACGAGAAGCAACGCTGGTAAATGGAGCGGCTCTATAAAAACTAAACGGCACGAATAATCAAGCTGTTGGTTGAACTCTCGCGACTCGATAAAAAATCGATGAATCGTTAGCCGTATAAACTCTGCGCGCCGTCGGACCATGCGTCGATTAGACTGGGTCTAGCTATACTCATAGCCCGGCCTCTGCAGATTCATGGCTCGAGCGAGAGAGATGCTTCACTCCGGTCACGTAGCGGCTCGTACACCGAGGCGAGGCAAGGCGAGACGAACCGACTCGAGTCGAATCGAGTCAAGTCGAATCGCACGCGCATTATCCTGCCGAAGCTTCCATGTAAATTTTATCGACCAAACGATGAACAAGTTGCAAGTTTAAGATTCGCGAGCGGAACGATCCAGCTTGGCGGAGGTCTACTGAGTCGACTTTAGAAGGTGATTGCGTGACGCGTGCAGGATACGTATTTATACGCATTCGTGCTATATAATTCGCGTAATGGCTGGATGCAAGAGTAACACGATATCCAAAGCCGTCCTCCACATGCACGGTTAACGGTTTAGCGTCCCTACTCTGTTAACTAGTTTGCACTAGTTTAATCCTAGATGAGACATCGACAACGGACGCAGATAGAATATACGCGAGAAGAAAGCTGATATTTTAGACGCATTTCGATTATCTGACCGTTCGCGTGGAGCATACGATAGTTGCGGTTGGGTAGCGGAAGGGAATCGAGAAGAGAATAGAAAATCGCATGGAAACGTAGGGTCGTTGTCGTTGGAAAGTGGTCGATTTGCTGGTCGTTGAATCGATGGATGGATCGATCGGGATCGGGCTAGGTGCGTACATACGACGTTCGAGGCGATCTCTGTTTCTGGAAGAACCGGGGCAGCTGGTGTGTGGTGCAGGTATGCACAAACGTAGCGTGTACTCGCGACGGACACGTTTACGGAACATATTATCCGGTTACACGTACGTACATAGGTACGGTCAACTACGTACGTACGAGTACGTAGGTGCACCCTCACAGCGCTCGCACACCACGGCTTTCAACGACGGCGACCAGCAGACTGTAAATATCGTTATGCACGTTCTCCTGGCCAGAGAGGCCGCTATCGCCGCTATATATTGTCAGCAATTATTGCTACAAGAGATTATTTGTTGGTAGGCCAAGGCAGATAAATCAATAACCACGGTTGGGAGGCACGGTGAACGTCGAGGGAACGAGGGATGGGTCATGCTAGACGACAGCCTCCTATCGTGGTCATTACCGCCGTTGTCGTCGTGATTTTTATCTTCGAATCGAACGCCCATTTCGATCGAACGTTTCGTTCGTTGTTTTTACGATGACGGTCGATAGGATTTTGCCATCGCGCAGAATCCTCTTCTTAGAACGAATAGATTTTGACGATTACTGTAAAATCGGTGATAGATGAGACGATCTTTGGACGTGCGTCTACTCTTGGATACGACGGTCAATTTGCAGGACGTGCGAGAAAGTAAGCGGGAGCAGGATCGCGATGCAGTACCCGCTCGAATAAATGTATAGTTGTGCTCCGGAATCGACGAGAAGCCCGTACTCGCAAAAACTGGCAGATGCGTGCGACGTTTTTAAAGCAGTGTATATGTTCTGTATATATTCACCAACTGTATATGTTCACGAAAGGACAGAAAGATAGACAAAGATATAGATACATAGATAGATATATAGGTGTATACACTTGACAAGATATATATATATATATATAGAGAGAGAGAGAGAGACAGAGAGAGAGAAATTGTCTGGAAGAGAAGACGAGCCTTGCGATCGGAAAATTTTTGTCGTTTCTATCTTGCCAAGGCCGTTCTGTCGTCGCGTAGTTTATAATCGGTCAAAAGTCGGTGAAAAATCGGGATGGGAAGGAAAGATTTCTACCAGTGCTTCTGTTAACAGCGAACAGCTCACAAGAGAAGCGTGGACGCCGCTTTGCACGGACACGGCTCACACGCGGGTTCACCTCTCCTTTAAAAATTCGCCAGGCTATCGGATCTCTCGACCTTGAAGAATGAAACAAGTTGTAACACGGGAAAAGGAAGGCGCAGAGACGGCTGCGGTGCTTGCAGCTACTCGAGGAGCCTGTTGCAACCTCCACGATCTTTACTCTATAAAAGCTTAATTGTTTCTCACTTTACGGTTCGATCCTCTCGGTCTCGCCTCCTATTATACGCGTTCTTTTTCATTATTTTTTCCTATCTCTTTTCCTCCTCGTGCACATCTCAAGATATTTTTTTTCTTTACCCTCGCTTTCTTCTTCGCCTCCTTCTAGGTTGCGATCGATATTTTTCGACACACTCTCCTTATGATTTTCCTTTATCGGGAAATGTTTGATAGCGCGTATGCTTTACAATTTTTCCTGGATGGAAATCACGTGGTTCTTTGACCATTTCAGCGTCTACCTACTCGTTTCGCGTCAACTTTTTATTCCATTCGTTGACTTGGTCGGCGGCGTAATCGCATGCAACGTGACACGTGCAGCCATCGCGTATAATCACTCTCGCGTAGCTGTAACTTCTTTGACGTCGACGATGACGATGTTCTTTCTACTTTGACGTCGTATCCTCTATTATCGCGTGGATTCGACGTCGCGCCTCCTATCAGTTTCGTTCTTTGACTTGACGTAACTCGATGTAGTTCTTTTGCGGTACCACTCTTTTTCCAACGTTGCGAGGGACAGCGACGTTTCCAACGTTCCAGCGCGCGTTTATTCTCGTCCCGCAATTCACCCGTCCTTTCACTTTTTTCTGCCGGTGTCGTATCACGGTATCGGCATATTGTATGGGCGGGATATCATAAAGACGCGATTCCACGTAGTACCTACTTGAAAAATGTTTACGTTCCGTTTCCCTACCCGTTGATCGGGACGACAACGCGCGTAACACACGCCACGTATACGCGTATATGAGAGCATTCGCAAACCTGTCTTCGAGATATTACCCCGTTGATTTCTTCGGCTACTCGAAAATCCATTGGCGCCTTTGAAGAACATTCCCAAGGTTCGAAAATAAATAAAAGGAAAGAGTGAACTAGTGGCGCGCCCTTGAAAGCAACGGACGAACATACATAAATACACCCACCATCCTAGAATCCGAGGTCTAGGGATCTAGTCGAAATCTAGACCTAGCTGCAACAGAGAATACGTAGAAAAGTCGAAGGCGGTGGGACTAGGGCCAGGGAGGAGTTGAAGCAGTGGAGAGAGCACGGTTATTACAGAACGTTGTAAAATTATGGATCGTTAAGCGGCTTTACGAGTTTGTTCTGTTCGCCCAGGCATCTTGGTTCTTTCTCTTGTCTTTCTTTTTCCTCTCGCCACTCCGTTCTCGTTTTTCTTCCTCGGTTATTCTCTCTGTTCCATCGGAGAGAAGCCGCGTTTAGCTCCACGCGAATTCTTGGATGAACAGTCGCGGAATAGCTTATCTCGAGCGTGACCGATGTTGTGGGCACATGGAACACCTTGTTTCCATCTTTTCCATCGATCGAGAAAGGAAGCGAGATACGATCAAGAGCGCATTCCGTGCGTCGTCCTTCCATCCTATTTAGACTTTGTCTCAACTCGACACCAACGGTAAGATAGCAATCCTCCCTATCTTACGAATCGTCGATGCGTTCGCAACCGCCATCCATCCTTTACCTTCTCTCGTATTATCTCGTTTTTTCGCTATTAACGGAGATAACGCTATTTCTGGGTGCATCCACACGTTACGTATCGTCATGTATCGCCATGTATCGCCATGTTTCCCGCTGTTCCTGATGAAAAGACGAACGATATACACATGCTAGATCAGAAACGTGGAAAACCTTGAAATAGCTATGGTTCCGAGATACCGGGAACGTGCGGAGCCGGGAACAAGAGTTCGTAGACAGTTCGAAAAAGCTCGCCTGAAGGCTCGTCATTAGTCTGTGCGATCTGCCGTATCGCCGAGTCGCTCAGAAGTACGACGAAGAGGAAGAAGGACGAAGGACGAAGTGAAAGAGGCTGATGAAAATGTAGCAGAAAATGGCAAGCAAAGGAGAAGGAAGAACGAGCAAGACCGGATACGTATGTCGCGAATGATAGAGCGAGCGAGCGAGCGAGAGAAAGAGAGAGAGAGAGAGAGAGAGAGAGAGAGAGAAAGAGAAAGAAGAAGCATCGGATAGAAAGAAGGAGGGAGCAAGAAAGAAAAAGGACGAAAGCTACGAAGATGGTCGATATCGTTGGAAGCGCGTAAAGCTGTTTTGTAGCGAACGACGAACGAAACAAAAGGCATACGGATATCATTGCACCGATTCGCTTGGCTATAATACAAGAGCTGTTCGCGGTGGACTTGCCTCGTCCCTTCTCTCTTCATCGTAATATCCATCTTCTGTTCACAACCACCAAACCGTTTCTCTACCATCTTCTTCTTTTCCATCTTCTTTTCCTTCTCTTCTTCTCTGTTTCTTTTTCTCGGAAGCGAAACCGTGGCTGCAAGGTAATTGTAGTGATTATACCTTCCTCTCTCTCTCCGACTGTCTATCCGCCTATCTACTGCTACATTTCTTTTTCTTTTCTTCGTTCCGAAAGCCATCGACGTTCTTGCACTTTGCTCCGTGCCGTGTCTCTCTTCGATGAATCGGAAAAAATTGCTTCAGGGACTTGTAAATTCGCCTAGAAAACGCGCTTCTGCTTGCATGTTGTTTCGCCACCGTTCGATGCCTTGTTACGCTTGGCCATTCTGCCATGTCGTGTTTCGTCATGATCGTGAAACGACATCGATGTCGTTGTCATCTCGTTTGACGAAATCGTTGTCTCCGTTTGAACTGTTTCTCGATAACGATCGCGATCTGGAAGTGTATCGGTTTCGCGAAAGGTTTTGCGAAAGTACTCGCAGCCGAGACAGGCAGTAGAGCTACCGCTGAGATTTCAGCAGCATGCTGCGCAAGCAAGAGCAGAGTTTCAGCGGCGGCGGTGGCGGTAGCGGTGGTGGTGGAGGAGGTGGAGGTAGAGAAACTTGGGTGAAGGCGTCCGAGATGCCCGCGAAAGAGACGGCGGCCAGCCCCTTGTGGTGTGTCCGTCAGCCCAGCTATATATCACGTGTAAACGACTCGGGTATTAGCATATCTGTATCTGTCCGGTGGTTGTCCCTGCCAACTCTACCGGGGTGAACGTCTCCTCTACCCACCTCCACCTCCGGACCCACCAGGCTCCCTACCCGAACCTTTGCTCGGTTACTCGTCCCCGTACGCTTCAGATGGACCAAGCAGATTCCGGGGACCAACGAAGTCGACTCCGCTCAAGGAGAGGAGACGCGATGACGAGGACACGCGAAAACGCACTGTTCCCTCGCTTGCTGGTAA
The DNA here is from genome assembly GCA_029958995.1 of Bombus sonorus. Classification (NCBI taxonomy): domain Eukaryota; kingdom Metazoa; phylum Arthropoda; class Insecta; order Hymenoptera; family Apidae; genus Bombus; species Bombus sonorus. The sequence continues at coordinate 2,530,530 of JARWAU010000008.1, read as the reverse complement.
CAGGGAGGCGGGGAAGTCGCGCGAGAGTTTGGAGAACGAGAGGCCACCGAAAGGGAAGGACAGATAGCGGCCGAAGGATCGGTATCAGCCTCTTCTTCTCGAAACTTTAATTGGGAGCTTACACGACGCGCGCACTACGTACTTACATATACGCGAAGAAAGGACGCATCCCTCTTCGACGCAACTTACGGTGGATCGTGCTCGTTACGATCGCTACCAGCAACGAAATTCCCTGCATGCCCGATCGCCGCCAAATTATTTGCCTATACGTCGACCGCTGCCGCCGTTGCCATCATCACCACTACCACCGTTTCTTCTCCTGGAGAACCGAGCAATCACCGCGGATAAGGACAGGACGAGTAGACGACGACAACGAAGACCGACAACGACGACGACGACGCGCCATCGACTCTCGTCTCCCGAACGGGAGGAACGATGGAAAATAAGAAAAAGGTCGGATGAAACGTTTGAGAAAAGAAAAGAGGATGGATTGCGGAGAATGACGCGAGAGACGGAGAAACGAATACGGAGAGGGAGAAAAAAAAGAAAAAGGCGGATGGACGATGGAAAGGGAAAGAAGTAGAGGCTGCGCCATCGTAATAGCGGCCGAATCATTTTGCCGGGGTATTTTTCAAAATGACTGGGCACTGTAGGAGCGGTATGCCGTGTTCTCTCGCGATTCGTCTGGGGCTTCACCGCTCCGAATTGCCCACAGATGCGAGGGAAAGAGGAAGAAATGGGAGAAGAAAGAGGGCGAAGGTGGCAAGTAGAAGAGACGCGCAGCAAGGTACGCGATACATCCTGCACCGACAACGAGAGAAGGAGAGAGAGAGAGAGAGAGATAGAGATAGATAGATAGATCGAGTGAGAGAGAGAGAGAGAGAGAGTGAGAGAGAGAGAGAGAGAGAATGAGCGGAGGGGGGAGAGGGAGAGAGAGAGGTGGAACAGAACGAGCAAGGAAGAAAGCCATACGATATCACGGCTGCGCCAATGAGATAAAAGAAATGAATCCGGGCGAAAGGGAGGATCGAAGGAGATTGAGAGTATAAAAGAGTGACGAAGGAAGAACGAAAGAGAGAGAAAGATGGGCTACTGCATGAGCCACCGGTAAGAAAGCAGTTTGGTAATTGCGTACACCAACCGTTTCCACCGCGGGGATGAATATTTCGATTTCTCGCAAAGTCTCAGCCTGTTCTTCGAATCACCGGCAGCCGCGTGACTCGCTTCCGAAAGCAGAAATCCCGGTATCGAAAGAATTCGTGCCACTGAAAACGGCACGCGATTCTCCTTTCGATTTCGGTAGATACGTTTTCTTCTCCTTTCGTTCTCTTCTTCTACTCGAAATGTAGCTGCCCGTCCCTCCCTCCGGGCTATCGATTCTAATAAGACACACATTTCGATCGCGAATCTGCCCCGAACGACGAATTCGCCGCAAACCTACCTTCGAAATGAACGCTCGCCACTCGCAGCCGACGCAACAACGGAATTCAGACACCTTTGTCTTTCTGCGTGTAGCCGAAAACTTGGCCAATTCGAGAATTCGAACGAGCCGCGTATACTATTCGCCTAGTCAGACCCAGACGGTATAATTTGTGGCGGGTCGTGTCATTTTGAAACTCCCTTTGACGCCAACCTCCCACTTTTCGAGGTACTATTGCGCGTTCCTCTCTCTACCTGGAAGGTTCCCGCGTTTCGATCTTTCTCTCCGTCTTCTCTTCTCGGATGTTCATTATAGTTGAACTATCGCGGGCCCGCGTGTCTTTCTTTCTCCGCTGAAAAGCAACTGGTCATTTGCCAAATATTCGGAGCATTGCGTTTTACCTAGACCTTTGAAACGTGCAATCGGACCGAGAGCCCGAGGGCTCGGCGAACCAACGAAACGATCCGAATTCGTCTTCTCTTAGCCATGTAGCCCCTTTCCCCCGTCAATCTCTAACCCTCTCGAAAAATTTCCAGATTTCAGACGGCCTCGATCCCTCCTCGTGTTAACGGTTAACGACGAATCGGTAACGAGACGGTGGTCGTTCTTAGCATGCGAACCGCCACGTATCCGAATGGAGATAACGAGTTGAACGCATTCCGTAGTTGGTAGATTCGCATTAACGCGAGACATGGGCGTCCGCTGCTGGTCGAAGGAGCGACCGGTATCGTCGTTACTGGTACGTATCCCTGTAGAAGCCAACTCCGCCACCGCCACCGCCACCGTCTTCTGCGTCGTGCCGTTCGGTAATTGCGGACGAGTCGCTAAACATGCAACGACATTCTTGAGCACGCGATCCGTCTCCGAGTTGCTTGCCTTCTACCTGGCAGATCGGTGAAACAAGTCGGAGGAAAGAGGAAGCCAGAAAAGGGAGACAGAAGCGGCTGACCGACGAGTCCAATCGAGAAAAACGCACAGAGATGTCGTAAACTTATTTGACAATCGTCTACACGCACGCGTATGCGTAACACACGACTCCGACGCATTATCGATAAATTTGGCGATGTGGAAAAATGACGCGAGGAAATTTGATCCCGATAATAGCGATCAGATCGATTTCTATCGTTCCTTCGACGAAGGAACTCGTCTTAGGACACTCTTGAGTTAGCATACTCTTTCGATATGGGTATTGTCTCTCATAAATATAATATAAAGATACGCAAAAAGAAAACGCGTTTTGCGTTCAGAAAGGAGGGACGAGTCGAAAATACGAAAATTGAAGATGAATCGTCGATGAAATAGGAGCGGGAGCAGAGGTGCGTCACGCGACATACGCCGGTATCCGGCTAAAGATTCGGCATTGGTTTCGAAGTGAGTTGGCCGGGAAGATCGGAGAGGCAAAGGGAGGTAGAAGGAGCACGAGGGAGCGAAGGGGATAGCTGAGAGATGGCGAGTTCTTATTACGACGTGGCCGTTCGTCGTCCAATTAGAGCCGTCTAATTGGAGACTCGTGGAGGCGCGGGGATGACGGAAGTGGCGATAAGACCGGGTGCAAGTCGTCACGGTGCAACCACCGGACGAAAGAACGATCCGAGGAGAACGCCAGACTTCTGGCACACAGTCGAACTGTGCGCGCGTACACACCAGTGACGTATTCAAACGTATGCGGCCCTCACAGAGCGAACCGAGGCGCGAATATAAATCACGCCGCGTTACACCCGAGCGTGCGAGTACACCGCGGCTGTTTCACGCACGCATGCATATACGTACACGCACGTCGCATGCACTTACTTTTCTCTTTCTCATCACTTATCCCATTTTTCGCTTCTTTCGTTCTTTCTAGTACGATTCTCTTTCCGCTTCGTCGCATCGTTTTTCCTTGCCGATGGTTTCGCTGGCAAAGTTATACGCGAATCGATCGGTCAACGACAACGTTTCACAAACTCGAATACCGATGATTTTCGGTGTACGTGGTTGTTCGCGGATTGAAAAACGCGTTTGTCTGCTCGTCACGACCATCCGCCTTCCAAGTGTGCTTACCTCTGCTAATTTTCGCTATTTGCCGTGGCGAGACACAAGCGATAGAAGTACCCAGCCTCGAGTTTACCCATGCACTCGTCTATGCACGCATGCAAGCCACGGTGTACCTTTCGCAGGCGTGTGCCTCGAGGGAACGTGCTTTTCGAAGCAAACCGACGAACGCGCGATCTCTGTGCTATTTGTTTTCCTCGCCGCTTGTTTTGCGTTCATGATCGGCAGAAGGAGCGGAAAATATACGACGAGAGGATAAGGGTGCGGACAGATACAAGGACGAATCGAAATGAGAAAAGAGACAGAGGTCGCTCGCTGTGAAAGACTGGATGGAGAGGGGATCGTGTGCTGTCTTTAGAGCTGGAGGATATTCGCTGGCTCGTTGTATGAATAATTAAGATTATGTTTCGGTATTGGCCATTAGCTAACACCGACTGGCCCATATACACGTAAAGCCGAGCGCGAGCTAATAATATGCGTTAAGGATTACCGGCTACATACGATTATATTCGAATACATTGCCATAAAGATTTTAAACGATCCCAATAATTTCCACGGACTTTTAACGCGGTCAAGAGTAAGATATAAGCGTGGTAATTAATTCTCGAGTTGCTTTTAACGTGTATAACTGGGCAATTTATATCTGTCTCGGTAAGAAGCGGTTTCAATTTTGCTGCTAGTCTATTATATCTGGCTGCAAAAATCGTTTAACGCTTGCGTGGAAAAATTCTGGATCGGTCGTTTGCACGGTTTTAATTATACCCGGGATAAACTCTGGCAGTACATGCTCCGACGATACGTAGAGGATCGTGAAAGAAAAAAGGAGACTACTTGCCGTCCATTACGTGATCGAGCGATGTATGGTGTGAAACGACGTAGGCAGCTATCTATAGCCTTCACCTGTGCTCCAGACCGCCCCACACCGCGGCGCACCGTAGCATGCCGCGCCGTATTTCGCCAGCTCGAAACCACTCGATCGAGCACCTGTCGGTGTATAGTTAATCCTACAACTCCGGCTATAAACGAGATCACAAACGCGCTACACGAGTCGCGTGTCCTCGTTCATTGTTGTCTCGATAGCCGCTTCGCTTGCCGGACGCGAGTCTCCACCTTCGTTCGTTTTACCTTGCTTCTTACCTCGTACCCCACCGTTTCGAGTTTCGACGAGTTTATCAATTTGTATGGTTTAATCGTTTTGCGCGACAGAGTTTCTTCCTAGAGTTCGTCGAAAGCGGGGCTTTTCGAGAAACGATAACGCTTAAGAGCGAGAGCCGTTTGAGTTTTAGTAGGTCATCGAAGAATGGTAGATGTGGACGAAAGCACGAGAGAAACGCGTGAGATATAAAAGAGAGAGGTCGAGACGGAGTCTGTAGTTATCTGTATTCCGGTTTACCGAGAACCTATGCACCTGAGATGCATAACTCTGGTCGGTGTGTGGAACGCGGGGAGAGAGCAGTGAAACGCATGCCAGGAGAGGGAGACGGAAAGGGAACTAACCATTTTCACGATGCATTAACAAACATTTTATAGCCGAGGCTTGCGCAAAATAATCCTTCGCAGACGGTGATCGCGTTTCGATAGGATATTTATCGTTGTCGCTGTTTCGAAAACACCATTGTTAAAACACGTCGCATTCTTCGACGCGCGCAACTTGGCCTCGCCTTCGTTCGAACGAACGAGAAAATTGCCGCGAACCATGGTAACGCTGCTTCGACCCTGATGGGAAATCATTTCCGAGGACGGTAAATCGTTTCCAAAAAATTCTTTGTTTTTCGATCTCGTTCGGATTCCAGAACGAAACCCTTCCCCTTCGCCTGTTCTTTTCTTCCTTTTCTTTTTTTTTTTCTTCGGAAACAACGACGGTTTCGTCTAGCTTCTTCCTGTACGATTCTTCGGCCTGTATACGCGCATAATGTTGAAAGGATGCGACGTTATCGGTAATTGTGCGGCTTGCTATCTCGAAAACTTAAACGATGCTCGTAACTTACACGTAACCTAATGGAGAACTAGCTGGACACGGGAAATGGAAGAAAGCTCGTACGTTTCCGTTGCAGGGCGGAAGATGAAACGGAAAATGTCTGGTAAATCACCTACGCGAGTGGGAAGCGCGTGGAAGAAAAAATTCGATTCTCTCCGTGTTGTGGTTGGCTTTCTCCGGCACGTCGGTGATACAGGAATTCTGTTACTCCTGGGAAAGGAGAAGGTTGGAGGCCCCTGATTCGCTGTGATTTCTGGGACGATATACACTCGGTGCTTGTCGTCGTGGATGGAACGAACGTGCACCGCACAGCGCGACACGATCCTATCGGTAATTGCGACCAGCTGTACCCAGCAGGAGTACAACAAGCAGACGACAGGAAAGAGACGGAGAAAGGGAGAAACTCGGCAGGTAGAAAGAGAATTCGATCAGCTCGCGATTTACGATCGAGAGAAATTACTGAAACCGAATTTCGCGTGCGCGCTGACAAGCGAGCGTTTCTCGAGGAAAGCGAGACGGTGCGGCGTGGCGAGCGGTAAGCGGTGGTAGGCGACGCGGAAAAGAGAGCAGACGAAGTATGGTCTAAAGTCGCACGAGGCTTGGTGTAATGTAATAGTCGCAGGTGCAGTTTGACACGGCAAAGTGGTATGCTGATGCAATTAGCAGAACTTACATCTATTCTGTCTCTACGCCTATCTATATGAGTATAAGTCGTAACTCGCGAGTGTAGTACGGCGCGTACGATAAGGTAAAGCGACCATGTAAAAGGAGATGGAGAGAACGATAAGCGGTAAGGTTGGGCGGAGGAGGGAAAGAATGGAAAGACAGACTGCAAACGAGAAAGAGAACGCGATGGAAAGAGACGAAAAGAAGATACGTGAGGGAAAGAGAGCCAGAGTTGAATTGCGCTGTTTATTAATGTGTGCCAACAGAGCGTGTCTGTCATGTAGGTAGGTAGGTAGGTAGGTAGATAGGTAGGTAGGTAGGTAGGTAGGTAGGTTGGTAGGTAGGTTGGTAGGTGAGAGCAACGATGCCGATCGAAGGAGACTGGTTGCTGCCGATGGTGTTGTTGCTGTCGGCGCGATCTCTGTCGTTACTGGAACCAACTGAGTCCAGCCCCTTGTATACGTGTCTTCGCTTCGATTCGCTTTAATTAGAGCAAGTTCGTGTTTACACAAAGATACGTTGCTTCTAGGCAGAAAAAATCCGTAGGCGCGACTGCATTGAATCTGCCACGCCGTACTTTATTCTCGCCGAGGTCTCGTTGCCGCGATACTCGCGCTCATGCATGCACCCAATTATTTCAGAATTTCCAGTTTACCCGTACCGGTCGTGCTGTTTTCTATGCGCGGTCTGTCTTGGTCTTCGTTCTTCGAGGACGAAAGAAATAGTCGGACCGAATACGAGGATGCACGAAGGAACGTAATCGATCGATTAACGGGATCCAGGGCGACCTACGGGCCACGGCCGATAACTAATTGGTCGACCGCGTATTCAGGGTAGAAAGATTCATCGGTGGTCGCGTTTGGTTCCGCAGATTAACTTCGCCCACGGGACCACTCAACCACAATAAGAGAAACGATCGATCAACGGTGTGCCGTCAACAACGATTTGTCAACGAGGTCGCCGAGTAAATGGCGAAATTCGATGCGTCTCAGGTCTCGCAAACTTTTATCGCTCGGCCAGAATTCACCCGAAATACCAATTAAAATACGAGCTATTTTTCTTCTTGTCGTGTTTCTTTCGTTTCGTTTCAAGATGAAATTCGATCGATCGCGACGAAGAAAAGGAACAATCTGTTCGCTCGATCGATAGTAAGACGAATCGGAGTTGTAAAGTGCCAAGTACAGTGCCATAACCGTGCGATATTTCCTCGATCGAGAAAATCTTCGCGTTGTTATTAGGAAGAGCACGAATAAACAGCGATCTTTTGAATCTTATTAGCCGCATGCTTATTACGTGACGTAGCATTTGTAATCGTGATATTTTAGTGAAATTTTATCGGGTTGTCGCGAATCTGTCGCTTTATTACGCGTGCTCGGCTGTCCATTCGTTGCGAGCCAACTTTCCGTGTTGTTCTTGCGATTTCTATGGCAATGCCATCCGTTGATACCCGTGGGTCGTGACAGTGGCCAATTGGCACGTTCGTATCGAGGTCCGTGAAACGATAATTGGCTAATAGTATCGTACCGATAATAATAACTAGAAAATCTGCGTGATTACTTCTCGCGCGGCGCTAAGCGTCTCGAGATTACAGTATGCCGCGTTTTAATGGTCTGCGAGCATTAGCGCGGACCACTTACTTGCCCATAACGCTGGATATTTACATCGTCCCGACAATTTTATCGTTCTTCGGAACGACGGGCTGCGATTTCTCCGCAAGAATGTCGTGGACGACGATCGGCGCTGCTCCATTCTCGCGAAGTAACGCGTATCTCGGACGCGAGTTCGGTAATTTGCTCGGTTTCACGATGATCTCGTCCAAGATGGAGAGATACAATTAATTATCGACGATGAACCGGCGATCGACGATTCGTGGGAGGGAGAAATTACGGTGGAAAGAGATTACGGAACCAATACGTTGCGAGTTCTGCCGTTTCCGAGAAAAAGCATCGCGGAGAGACTCTTTACAGGCAAAATCGTGTGTCAGGCAATCGATCAATCGATTCTCTAGGCGTTGCAGGTTATTACGTGAAAAATTCTTGTAGCTCCGATAGCTTCTCGCCGCGGGAGGGTTTGGACCCCCAGCGTACTCCTCCCTCGTGCTTCTCCTTCCACTAGCCTTTCCTCTTTCTTTCTTTCATCTTTCAGCCATCAACGATCCTCATCTATCTCGCGCCTGCTCGTTGCCGACCATCATTCTAGCTCCAGTCTTTCTACCCAGGATCCTTTTGCTCTATGTCTCTTTTTTCCTCTCTTTCCTTCTTTGATTCTCTTGACCTCCTCCTCCTTCTTCTCCTCCTCAAAGGTATCGTAATGTAGTATCCACTCTATCTCTTTCGTCTTCGCCTCGTATCTCCTCTATCCTTCGGCAGCGTTCTACGCTCTTCTTTCAGAGATGTTTGCCTCCTCGCTGAATTTCATCCCTTCGCTTTTCAGATACTGTTTCATGCTTCTTCTTCCGTCTAAACCCTCCTAACTCTGCCGACGACGCATTTCATCCGAGACATACACGCGAAATCTTGTTTCGTTTAGAGCTTCGCAATTGCGTAGAGAGAGAGAGAGAGAGAGAGAGAGAGAGAGAGAGAGAGAAAGCCGTTGCAATCTACGTTTTCACCGCAAATACATTGTTATCTGTCTCGTATTCTACCATTATGAGGCGCTTGTTTTTCGAGCACACCCGAAAAATATGCAGGATGGTATCGCATTATCACGCGTAGTCTCGGTTAAAGGCTTACCACGCGCTCGTTGTACGACGTTTACGATGCATAAAACATACCTGGTTAATTTGTGACAAAATTCTCGCGTTGGTTTATCGCGCGCGCTCCTCTACCGACGCTAAATCGACGCTAAACGATCGCAAATGTGTTTCTCGAAGAAAATTTTACGAATCTACGTCATGGTGCGCGTAACGTCGCTAACCTTACACGATACAGATTGATGCGCGTGTTCGAGGATCGAGCGAATCGCCCAAGTCGATTATAAATTTCGTAAACATAGCTCCTTGGTATCGTCGTAAATTTCTCCGCATCGAACACGAACGTACTCGATATAGGCGCAATAGGTATGCAGTCGTAGCTCGTACAGTAACTCGTGGCTATTGTTATTATCGATGTTGACGATCGACTATTAGCGCTACAGCCCCGTTTTTGGTTGCTTCGCGTTTAAAGCGCATTCCATTTTTCGATGCGCATGTTTCGCGTGATCGAACGAATAATCGTCGAACGTTTTCGACGATAACGCCGTGGTAGAACGAGCGTGCAGTTTCATGGGAGAACAGAACGCAGAGCAGAGTAGCGCGGTGCAGCGGTGCGAGCGAGTAGCTGGGTCGTAAAGCAGCAAGGGAACGGTGGCGATGCATTCGGTTGCAGCGTACCGTGCAACCGGCCGTTTAGCGGCCGCTTAGCGATCCGATTCTACCGATTAGAGGAAAAACCTTGCGTAAACGCGAGCCGCCGCGTTTGTTTCACGCCGGTAGCCATGCACCGGTGTGCATTATGTTCAGCCGCTTGTCCACGGCATTTGCTAGCGTATTTACCACCGTGGCTGATAACCGGTAATTCTGTCTTCGCTTAATTACCGGCACAGAAAAAACTGGAAACGGCCTTACTTTCGGACCGATTTTCGATCGCAGCGTGACTTGGGTGCAGCGGCCACTGCGGTCGATCCTCGAAACGGCGCCAATAACGTAAACGGAATCCGGAGGAATTTCGGGACGTAAAGTCGAGAGTATCGAAGGCGGTCCTCCCTGGTATATAGTTGCGCGTTTCCGCGATGCAAGTCGAATCCTTCATTAGGCGCTACCGATTGGATGGTAGAGAGCAGTGTTGCATACACGCAAGTAGGATCACTCGGCAAGAACCGTTCTCTGCACGCGTGCAAAGTGTTTCGCGGCCCGAGGGCATACGGAGATTCCAGATTCTCGACACCACTTATCTTCCACGCAACTTTCTACCAGTGGAGCAGATGAGAGGCACCGATAAAAACGCATGAAATATATCGACAGCATTTTATACGCGCACCACCGATCAACGATCAAGTTATTAATAATCCTTTCGCATTTAGCTACCGTATCTACGGCGAATAATGCTTTTCGGCAGCACCTATCTCTCAACTGTGCTCCTCTTTTTTCTTCCACCGGCCTTCTCCTTTTTTATCGCTTTAGGATCGCTTTAACCAGAATGGGACGTCTCGACATTCTCGACACTCTTTCGACCGTTCGATCTTTTGCCGCTCGATCGACCTTGACTTTTTTTCCCGAAATAAGGAACGATAGGTTTTTCGTAGTTGGATTGAATTGTATCTATTTACCAAGAAGCGGCTACGGCTGAACAGACGCGATACGAACGCTGCGACAACACCTGCGTCTTATCGATCGTTTCGGTGGGAACCGATAAGGCGCATTTTTCATTGCGCGACGCCAATGCAGCCAGTCGACTATTCAGCCAGACAGCCCGTTTATATGAGACGGTAAAAACCTCCTACCGTATACGCACGCCGAGAGCTGGTTTCAATAGCCGCCGGCTACACGAAGATTCCAGATTCTCGTCATCGTCCGTCATTCCGGAGTAACTTTGCTCGGAATAAATCGGCTCACGCGATGAAAGTGTAACGCGATAATTATAGTAAATGGTGAGCTTGTATCGATCTCTGACCAAAACGAAACGTTCACCGACGCGACGCGCGTTTTCCTTTCCAAAACTCGAAAGAGAGGGAGAGAGAGAGAGAAAGGGAGAGAGAGAGAGAGAGGGAGATATATATATATAGAGAGAGAGGAAGAGAGGGGGAGAAAGATAGAGAGAGAGAGAGAGGAAGAGCGCACATTAAACACGATTCCGAGAGTCGAAGGAAACTTCGTCGAGAATATATCGAAAAGATGAAGAGAGGGACCGAGCGATCGGTTCGAAGATTATTCACTTTCGAACGAGTCGAAACGATCGTAAATAGGAATTATTCAAATTTTCAATCGGTTGGCTGGATGCCGCGTATTTGCTCGGCTTAACGGTTCGCGCGAGGGGTGGGCTTTGGACACGCGTTGCACCCGGAGTCTGCGTGCAACGGGCGTTTGGCTGCCGCCTCGGGCATCTTCGGTATGACGGATTCCCAACGCCATTCATCTTTCGTGCGATCTTGTTGCCCGGAGAAACGGCCGATCCACGAAGATCCCCGGCTTTGAAACTGCGAACGAGTGACCGACCAGTCGAGCCACCTGCGTTCCACCAAATAGACCGCATCCAGAGACAACAAATCGTCTTTCACGCGCGTTCCCCTTTTCACCCTGCCGTCGCCGTAGTACGCATAATTTTCTACTTCTTTCCAATTAGAATTATTTCGCGTCGCGATCAAGAACTGCAGTTAATCGTTATTTGCGAACGAACGCTTTCAACTTGAAACCGTGCCGCCGCGAAATGTTACGAGGGAGAATGGACGGTAAGATTCAACCAAAAATAAGGGACGAGAAATCGCGCGACGAGGAACGAGAGTGGTGGTATTTCTCAATAAGTTGGCGGAGAAAATAATTTGTGGGTGTCCAGTGTTGGCGGCGGAGTTTGCGGTCTTGGTACGACAGGCAAGACGGTGAGATGGAACCGAAAGAAGAGCGCGAACGTGAGCGAAGAACAGGGCGGTCGAGGAAGCAGAGGAAGAGGGGGATGTTGCGGTCGATGGTTATAGATGAGAAAATGGGGTGGTAGAAGGGACGCGCGAAGGCTGAGAAGAAAAAGGAAATGAAAGAAAGAGAGGAAAAAGCGCGGAGCCAAAATGTGGACTTTATTAACTCTGGCTAACGTTACACGGTTCCTGGCAAGTGTACGATGCGATCGCTCGTAAATCGGGACACTTTTGTGGAGGTGCGAGCGCGCTCGCCATTTCTTCACAAATACACCGGAGGATCGGCCATCCCGAAAAGGTTGACTTTTCGAAGCGATTCTTCTGTCGGAGGGAAGATTCGGGAGTCCCGTTAGCTCTTCTCCGTGCGAGATAACATCGCTGCCCTTTTTTTCTTTCTCTCTTTCTTTCCAACTTTGCAACGTTTGCTTCTTGGATTTCCGGGCACGAAGCAGTCGCTTACACGAGTCCGGGACGAATTATTAACTGCGTTCGCCCGTCAGGGCGCCTCCGTGGTTCAGTTCGTCCCTGTCGAGGTTCTTCCGATCGAATAGATATTCTAGCTAAGACGATGCGCGAGAATTCAACGATCCGCCACGAGATCGTGGAACATCGCCGATGAAATTATCGCCGCTTCTTCCCGGCGTCGTGTCAAACGAAGAAAATGCACGACGAACGATCGGCGTCTTCCGATAGACACACCTGATTCCTTAAAGGTGAGAAATCGATCGCGAAAGCGGGGCATCGCGATTACTACGAGCGCCATGGGATTTCGCGTTGTTAGACTGTCGAGCGTATTTAGATACTCGTCGCGTCGGATGCCGCTCGGTTCGGTTGTGAAATATACGAGTAGCGTGAAAGGGAGAGGGGTAGGATTGGCGTGTAGATATCTTCGGTAACGCAGCGACTCGCGCAGCATTCGCACGCAAACGCAGAAAATAGTCGTGTAAACAGAGTGGCAGGCAAATAATAGCGTCAGCGTAGATGGTAGCAGACGAGAGTCTCGTGCGAGCATCGGTTGCGTTGCATCGTACAAGAGACGCATTCCGGCATAAAGTATGCTATAGGTCCTGCAGATAATTATCTGTGTCCAAGAGCTCGACCGGTACCGGGACTCCCCCGGAACCTCCTGTTTGGACGTACGCGGAACCCTCTTAAATCCTGAATCTCGTAAATGCATAAATAAGCCCGTCGCGCGTGACACCGCTTGATCTGTCTTCGCGATTCTCCTTCTCCTCCTCCTGCTCCTACTTCGTAGCCAGTTAATCGTCCTTCGATTCTTCCCTCCGCATAAGTTCCTCGCGGCTAGCCTACCGAGCGATGAAACTTCGCTGAGATTTCTGAATGCATTTACGGCACGTTCATACGCGTCCCGACGGAAAGGTTAAACGGTTCGGATACGACAGATCCGACAGCAAATCGCATCGACGCCCTATTTATTTTTCTGTGTACGCGTCCGATCTTGATGTCCTCGTACGTTCTAACGAAGTCCGTTTCTCGCGGACGCGAGGAAGCGTAGCGATATTTCGCGCCTTCGACTCGCAGGAGCAAAGATTCTCGTTCGGAGTACGTTAATCGTAGCGTGACGTCGTCGTCGACGACTAGGTCTCAGCTCGGCTGCGAGCTGGCGAGGGTGACGAGAACACGAGATACATCTTCTCTCAAACAGCGAAACGATTTCCCTGACACCACGCCAGGATCGGTTCGATTGATTTCGAAAGGCGGCAAGAAAATTGACGCTCCGCTGGGAACCCAGACCCCTTCGTTTCGAATCGAATCGAATCGCGCGTACTACTTGCTGGAATGTGCCGTGTCATGCCACTCGTTCGAATCTATTCGATCCAACAACAACGTTCGATAACGAATATAAACGCGTGAAATCCGTGTTGTCCGTTCGAGAAGAATTCCGCTGCATGATTCGTGAAACGTTGGAAATTTCGAAAAAGGGTGGAAGTCTCATTGGAAGTTGGAGTTCCCATTACTTATTCGCGATACAGAATTTCCGTAAGTTCGCTACGTCGCTACTCGAACCCATAAGCGAGGATTGAAAACGAGAGCAGAGACAGTTCGGGTGGTTCTGCATCGCGATCCTCGGGACTCTTCACCAACAGCGGCACGAGTACTACGTGCTACTCCCAACGTTGCGCTCTATCTACCTGTATCTCGCTCTTTCGATCCGCGCGCTCTTTACTTCCCCCACCCTCTGTCTCTGTTCGTTCCTCCCTCGCAGATACGCTTGTTCTCCGCATCATCTCTTCCATCCGTTTCGTCTCCTTCTGTCTCCCACCTAAAGACTCGTAGCTCGCTTAACGTCAAAAACATTGCGATTTTATCAGCTCTTTCAATTAACTTAACAATATGCCGGATACGCAACGAGAGATAGCCAATAGTTTCGCAGTGGTAACGGGGCTCGGGCCTCGAGTCGGATCGAGCAAACCGATTCGCAGCCTTTCAGCTGGACAAAGTTTCGTCTGCGAAGAGTTTACGCAGAGTAAAGGGGCGTGATAGGGCTACGGAGGGAACCGGAGAATTCGTATCGCTCGAGTGACGATGCTCCGCCATTGAAAAGAGCTTACTTTTCGTCGTCTGTTGCATCGCGTTCGCGAGCCCACGGTTTCGTTGTCTACCCTTTCGGTGCTACTTTGCACGTCTCTCATCGTGACGAAGATCGTGTGGTATATTGCACGTCGCAGTCTACAGTCAAACTTAAGCGATATCGCTTAGCCGGTTCGACGCCAGCAGCGTCTAATCGCGGAACGAACGAGCTACGGTCAGGCGATCGACCGATGGTGTAATGGGACGAGGCTGTGCCATAACCGCGTTACAACGCGTTTTACCCCCCGTAGAAACCGAAACGCCTCTCCCGTGTCTCCGAAATTGCATCGTCATCGTTGCTTTCACGTTCACAGTCCAGGCAAAAATATCGTAGAACCGTAACGCGCCGTTTCCTCCGCTCTCGATGATTCACGCGAAAAATGCTCGAAATGCTGGCGCTTGAAGGAATTTACGCGGAACGTGCCGCCATTGAAATTCACTATCGGTCGTTTAATTACGTACGAATTCCACGGCCACACCGTTATCCGCGTACATACGAGGAGTGGCCGCGTGCCCAGTGCCGGCTTTTGTCGCTTTCCGCGATTCTCGCGTAACCGGAGCCTCGAAGCATGTGGAACGCGTACTAAACTCACGGCGAACATAATTACGGAATAATAGAACGACCAACGCCTTTCGATCGGTGTTCCATAGGCGCCATTCGTGGCAACCTCTAAACCTCTGCCGTGTCACAACGACGGTCTATCGTCGCATTGATCGCATCGATCGAGTCGGTCGCTCGGTGAGAACCTGATATGCGTCGTGTGATGCACGTCGACCGCCTGGCCGAGTAGTTGTTGGTTGCTGGTTAAGCATCGTGTTAAAAGCATAATAACGGAAATCGAAGATTCGAAGATCGTCGCGAGAAAAGAGAGACGCGATGCCAAGACGGCGTAGGCTCCACTGACCATAGATGCCGCGAATAATCCGTGGATTGTCTCAAGGACGTTGCTCGTCCACCAACCTATTCGCCGTTGTAGGCTCGAGATTCCTCCGAGTCACCCCGAGCACTGGCGGTCAAGTAATTTGCCATCTTATTTGATTCGCGCATTCCGTCTACCGGCGGTTCGTAATTCGTATCGCTCGAACGCATTATCGGGATGATTCGAACGATAGAAACCAGTGGAAAACGAACCGTTCGATCGACTGGCCGAGAATCGAGTTCGTCCGACTGGACGATCGATCGGATAGACGAGAGAACGTCGCGCGATTTATCGAAACGGTGATCGGAAACGATAGAAACGTTTGGATTGAGAGGACAGCCAATGATTATCTTGTACGCCATTGCTCGTTCATCGTCGGTGTCCGCTATTTCCGCGAGTAAACTGGTCTCCATGAATCAACCGCGTTATACCGACGACTCTTCTCGAGTCGCGTGAAATTTCAGCAACAAGAGGCAAAAGTCTCGCAAGAAGTAGAAAAGTTTCGATATCAAAAGGATACTGGATTCGCGATTTGAGAAAAAGAAGGAGAGATCGCGTGTAATCGCTATCGTAACCGTAGCGTATCGACTGGTAGTGGTTGGCTCATTACCGACCTACGTGGTCTATAAACGACACAGAGCCGAGTTAGAGCACGCGTCAGCGAAAGTATGTTCGTCGAAGAACGGCGCGGGGGATCGTTCGATCGTCCGCTTGTAACTCGAGGTAATTAGAATCCGAGGTACCTACACCCCTGTTCCTTCGCCTCGACTTCTTCCAGCGTCTTTTCGCTCGTAAGTCTTTTCCCTCCGGTTCGCAACTTGGCTCCGTCTTTTCTGTTCTTTTTCTTCTCGGTGCTCGAACACTCTGTCGGCCGTCTCGTCGCCCCATGTGGTGCGTTTGCATATACATTCACATGCGTGAGCGCGTAAGCGTAAGCGATGCGCGAGTCAGCTTTGCTAGCGAGCTCGCGTCTCCTCTTTTTCTCCTTTTCCCTTCGTTCGGCACCGCTCGTATTTTCTCCGTCCCCTCGGAGCATATTCCGCCACATCGCGCCACGCGTGCTCCTCGTTGCCTCTCGGTGAAGTTCGTTGCACGCGATTGCGATTATTATCGATCTTTCGTGGTTCCGGACAGATCGTAGTAATTTTACCGGATAGCCGCGCGCACTTTTCTCTCGCAGCACTGAAGCTAGGTATAGGTCCCCGTGTCTTTGTCCATCCATTTCAAATACCCTGATTTCGTTCTGTACTCTATCGCGACGAAACTGCTATCAGGATGAACGCTAACCGAAATAGACGAAAGACGTTTGTTTTCTTTTTTTCGAATTCCCGTCATCCTCGAAAGAAACTTCTCGATTCGGTTTTACAAGAGACGCGGGTAACTAACGTAAAAGAAATTTGGCGTATCGCCCGCAGAGCCGGAAGGAAAATGACCCCTTAACGCGTTAGCTTGTTCATAGTAAATCAAGTCTGACGTGAACGTCTCTACCTTGTGGGTACCAGTACGTAAACAGGATGGTTTTCGATTTTCATTTACTTGTTGGTCGATCGATTGATCGGACCGCGTGACGGTCGAAAGATGATAGAACGCGGAGAAGGCGCGGTTGAGCGCGCGCAGCGTTGTCGAATCGAAGGCCAGCAGAGGTCGTCGAACGGCCGCCGTTCTCGGGTGTGGGTGGTTGAAAGAAGGCCAGACAAATTACCCCCGGCTTAATACGACAATGTGCCATCAACTTTGGCCTACACGCTGATAGTTACTATTTCATACACCTTCTCGTTCTGGGCCCTCAGCCCTCGTCTCTCTTTCCCCTTCCTTCTCTGAACCAGCCAGTCTCCCGCCGCGTTCTTCTGCTTCACCACGTGCTCGTTTGGTCCCGCATGACCGAAAAACGCGCAGGTATTCGATTCAATAGAAGTCGGTTTTTCGTTCTTTCGCGTAGAGCGGACAATAGATATCGCCACGTGCGAGGGCAACTCGTCGATCGCATAATTCGACAAAACCGACTTGGCCATTGCGCGCGTAGAATCGAAGCGAAGCGGTGAATAGCGCGATAACAAATAAAAAAGCTTGCGGACAAAGTCAAAGACAGTAACCAGCTCCACGTTGCATCTCGACGCGCGTTCCTCTCGTGCTTCGTTTCCACCTTACGAATGATTTCTCCGAATCATTAACGGCAATTAAAACATCGATCGAGTACGGAGCGGAGGCTGGAGCAACGTATAGGGGCCAAAGCCTTTGAAAAGGGTTTCGTGCGGAGATCGAAGGATGAGCGAAGCAAGGAAAGGAGGAGGACCTCATGCGGCGAGAGCATATTACTTCGCAGGAGGCTGCATAGACCCACCTTCTCTTTATCCAATCCTCTTTTCTTCGGTCTTTCTCCGCTTCCCTTTCACGTTCTTCGCGAGTCTCCGCAGCCAGGTACTCTCCTCGAAGCGTCAGAGCTTCTCAACCGGGTGAAAACGCGATTTCTTACGCGTATACGACTTTCTTTACGGCAACGATTAACTCGATAAAGTGTTTGAAGACGCCCACGAACCACAAGTGCGAACGGAAATGTGGTAGATTCGAAGCGATTCAGTTTCTTCCGAGTGGTTCGTAATATTACCCCAACGTTCTACTTTGATCTCACAATCTCGCAAAGTGACCGTACGACGAAACATCGAAGCTTACTTAACCTTCGATCTGATTTAGGAACGAACTCAATTCGAGTATAGCTGCGTAGCAGTGCAATTATCCAATTATCCGCGCTATGTCCTTGAAGAAATCGTTCGATAGAGAAAATTCGAACGGACGTTTTCCGAGAAAGGAAGAGAATGGTGACTCGTGGTCGCGGAAAGTTCCCGGTGCGAAGACGAGCGAGTATCGCGAAAGGCGCGAGCCGCCGTTTAAGGCTGGTCGTATCGTAACCCGATGTAAACGGCTGGCCGGTATCAAAGATCTCTATCTGTGAAAAGATCGAAAGGCGAGCGACTCGCACGGCCGTTCGCATCCGGGTGTCGCGGAATAGCGGTTATCTCGCGTTCCGTGTTTCTACAGAAAGCGAGCGAACGAACGAACATCGGAAGGTACCGACATAGAGGAAAGTCTACTGACGTACGTACGCTCTCTCGAGGATTGGCTTTCGGTTTCTATGTTCCGCGATTCGGCGCGGCGTACACAGCGAAGCCAGTGCTTCTTTTGCCTGCATTGGTACAACCGATGGTTGAAGGCAGAAAGAACGGAAAAGAGAGAGAGAGAGAGAGAGGGGGGGGAAGCAGACGCTGGAGTTGTAAATCGGGAAAATGAGAGAATGTTAGAGAATTGGCCGCCTACGAACGCATAATACGGTACCCTCGAATACGATTCCCCTGTCAGCAATCGACGCGAAAACGCCGCTAAACAATCCCGGAAAGTGGCGTGGCTCGCTGCGAGAACATCTCTTCTCGTAATAAGGTGTACAAGTCTCGCGCACGTAATGTTGCGGATGCCCGAGGATGTGAGGTGAAGGTGGAAGGCAGCGGTGAAACGGCCGAGTGGATAAGAAAGGCAGGAAACGAGCATCGGCCGAGGGGGCGGGAGGACGCGGGAGATGTGTCGGCAGTCGTGTTGTCATTTCTCAACTGGTCTTGCCGCCGCGTTCCGTGGATCGGGTCATCTTTCGGCTCGTCCTTTCACCCTGTTCCTCTCCCGTAACCAGCCCTCGTCTCTCACTGCATCTTCGTTCCGGTTGTTCTCTTAAGGATCGTCGGTGCTTTCTTCATCGGCGCGAACCTATCGTGTCTCGAGCCGTCAGGCTATTTATTTAATATCGTCACGAGTCACAGCGGTGCTAGCGCGTACCGAACATTTACCGACAGGGCAAGGTTCCCGATGGCGCGAAAGATCGATGACGCTCGCGCGTCCCTTCCAACGCACCGAGGGATGGGGAGGTCGTTGGGTCAACCCCGGTGAACAACGGTCACGCGACAACGCGTTCGACAATTGCAAGTTCGTTAAGGCGACCGCGGCTACGCGTAGAAAGAACGTTTCGTCGATTTCCTCGTAAAGTAACTCCCATCGCCGTTAACGCGGTGAAGCAGGAGGCAGGACACAAGCAATGCCTTAAAAGAATTTAAATTGGTGTCTGCCGGATGAAGACTCGGGGAATTACTGTAAAATTCGACGATCCTCGCCCACGCGCGTTTATTACTGGAATCTTCGTCTTCTTCCCTCACGTTCTCTTCCACACGAGTTGATATGCCCCTTTTTTCCCCTCGTCGCAGGGTTAGCGGTTTAGGTTAAGTTCGTGAGGGACGCGAACCCTTTTATTTACTTTACCGGTCCGCGGAGATCGTATAGACTCGATAAAGCATTGCGGCCGCAACTCCGAAAGGATGCCTTCCTTCTCGTCTCCCGATTCTTTCTCTCTTCCTTCTCGACTTTGCCTCTTTCCAATTGGCGAAAGTAAATTAACGCGAACTCGAGGTATTCGATTCCCTTATCCGTTTCTTCCCCTTGTGTCCTTCTCCACCGCGATATTCACGACCGCCGAAACGAACGATCGCGCACGATCGATGAACCGTACATAAAGCGAACTGCATTCCACGCGTTTCGCATTTACCTTCCGTTCTCCCCTCGTGTCGGCCAACTGCGTTCGCGACTCCTCTGATTCATCCAGATCATCGATCGGCGGCTCTTTCGATCGCTGTTATTCGACTAAATGCGTCGGACAAATTTCGGTACAATGGCTTTTTCAGCATCGAGGACAGCGAAACGAATTTAAATTTAGTTCACTTGTTCTTTTCTTATCTCGTGATAGGAATGTAAGCGGTTTCTGGTTGAAAATCGAAGATTCCGACAGGGCACCGCGTGGTATTTTCACATTCACGAAGTACGCAACGCGTCTCCGTGGAATTTGAAGTTTTGCGATAAACTCGTCCATGGTTGGACGTGCGCGGCTGTTCTTCCACGCAAGCGCGACGAGATAAGGTTTTGTTTATTTTTTTGTTGGCGCACAACGACGTCGTCGGTGCGAATTTGGCGCCTGGATCTTTGGGCAGCGTGTATCGGACGTAGGCGGAGAAGAAACTGTCGGATGACTAGTCGTTCTTCGCGCCCTCTCGTTTCCGTCGTTATTGCCGCGGTCGAATTATTTCTTTTCCTCGGGACCGTAACTCGCATCGACGAAAAGAGGGAGAAGGGCCAGCGGTGAAATTTCAGCCAAACGCGCTGCTCGCGGCCGACTCGCCTGTAAAAAAGGGAACCCGCGCGCCTTCGTCGATTCGGCCGACTCGCAATTCGGTCGGATAAAGACGGCAAGACCGATCGTTCCGCACTCTTCGTCCTACCTTCACTCCCGATCGATTCATCGTTCTTCTTTTTTCTTTTCCTTTTTCTTCTTCTTCTTCAGCTGCTTCTTCTTTCTGTCCCCCTTCTGCTTCTTCTTCAACTGCTTCTTCTTCTTCTTCTTCTTCTTCGTTTCCGTCCTTTTTGTCTTCGCCCTTCGATCCCCCGTTGTCCGAGAGGAAGAGAGCGAGCACGATCGAAAGCGAGGAAGGGGAAAGATCGAGGATTCGATGGAAGCAACGAAGGAGAGGGCAGAACGAAGGAGGGAAGAAAGGAAAAGGAAGGGTTGGTAGGGAAAGGGAGCCAGCCGACCTAAATGCGGGTCCAGGCGCGGGCGGGCAGTTGATATCGAATTTATCAGGTGTCGGGTTGCAACCGTTCATGCTCTGTCCTTAAGCACGCATCCACGTCGTTTTGCCGGGCCAACGCGCCCGCAGCATATGCGAAACTTCCATCCGATTTACCACGCTTGAAACGACGCGCGTACCGTACCGTCTTTTCGTGGCTCGGCATTGAGCCGCGGATTTCGATTTCTTCGAACGTCCGTCAGTAAAGCGTTCGAACGAGGATTCGTATGAAATCGAGGAACGCATCGTATTGTGCACGCCGGGCGTCGTTCCACGAATGGGCGACGTTAGAAGAAAAACCAGAAGATTAGAAGGAAAGAGGGAAGAGGGAATCCGAGGAGGAAAAGAAGTTGGAATAGGTAGACGTTGATTAGGAGGAGCAGCTCGAGGCGTGCTTTCTTTCATTCGATCGGTTGGTCGATCGAACGGTCTTTGCGCACTCCTACCAGCTGGACTGGATTCCCTCTCGTCCCACCTTACCTCTAGCCTATATTCCCTCTCTGGACGCGAAGCTCTTTTACCGTGGTTCGCCGTCAGTCTCGGCGAGTCGCTTCTGTTTTCAGACTCGAAGCACGCGATCCTCGTTCGCATGTATAACCGGCACGACCACCATCTTCGTTCGCGTTCCGTGTCGTCGTGGTTGTTCGTTCGTACGTTGGTTCGTTCGTTTCTTCTTTCCTTCGGCCGTTCGTTGGCTCGCTCGTCCGTCGTACGTCCGCGTCCGTCCGTTACACGACAAAAGCGTGTTCACCCGGCACACAACCATTAGCCTGTTGTACGCATCGTACCGCCACCAATACCGTTCTCGAACGTCACGACCACCATCCTCTCGGATCGCCACTACCACCACCGGTTTCGAGCCCAATTTCGCCGGCTCGCTGCACAGCCGAAATTATTTCCACCGCTGTATTCACCGAACCTGATTCCGCCTGTTTAATGCTCGAGTTGCGTTTCGCCGAAATCGGGAAATTCAAGGATGCAGCTGCGCCACCGCCACGTCCACGTATCGGCACCCATGATTTCGCCCGAAGTGAATATTCCCCAAACACTTCGTCACTCTGTACATCGCCTCGCGTATCACCACCGATTAAACGATTGATTGCACGTATTCGTAATTATAATTATACGCGTCCGCAATCGCCTTCGTCCCGCTCTACCGATTTTGTAACGCGTCAGACGATTTCAACGAACCTATAAATTACATGCTTCCTAGGACGATTACCGATCGAGTCGTTCTTTGGTCTGGACGTTAATAGGAACCCGTAGAGACGAGATATGATTAACGATCTTGCCGCGCATTGCTTATAGTCGCTTATAGCCGTGACGATTTACATATTACGGAGCGTGTCTTAATTTGACAGCGAGAATTTGACGGTCTCTGCGGCAAACGACACCCGATCGATCCGTGAACAGATCGGAACGTGTCGAAACCGATTGTCTTCACTGGCAAATCGACGCGTTCCTTGATACTCGCGAGATCACGTTTCTCTTCGTTTTCACAAGAAGATCGTCGCAAAGCGGAAATTAAAAATGCACCATGGTTTCGCGACGAAGAAGGGAACGTAGCGATTCGTATGCGGCTCGTCGAGATTCCGTACGCGTTACGATGTACCGGGCATGCGGTGCCTCTTTTACGAGCACACCGAACAACGAGAAAGAGAGAACGACGACGAGTTTGCGAACACGATACTCGTATCTCATTCTCCGGCCTCTCTTTCTTCTACTTGGCGGCCGCGCGACCGGAAGTACGTAGCGGCTCGTTATTACCAGACGTGGCTCTTTTCTATTCTTTTCTACTCGTCGGCGATATGCGCATCGCGTGTTTACGCGCGACCCGACCGACTTCAAAACTCTGGAGAGTCTCACAGAATTTTAATATCGCCTTGGTTAAGATCGCCGTCGTATTCTACAAAAATAGATACGTATAGATATGTATGTACGTACGTGTGCATACCTTAGCCGTAGCTTTAGGATGTACGCGAGTGTTAGCGGTGCCGCTGCCAATTGCTTGAAGCATACGTGCGATGTTGAGCGATCGGAGAGACGTATTCCAATATTTTCATCGTGTATTATGAGAGATACTCGTTTTCGTGGTTACGATCTCTCGAGTACAGAGAGCATAGATGGAAGGAAAAGGAAAGTCTCGCTAACAGCGAAGGGCCTCGTGCGTCGATAAAACGGCCGGATAGTCGTAAATTCGTTTTTGCTCCTCTCCCTCTGCCGAGCTCTTCCTTTCGCGCCGCGGCGCGATCGGTAATTCGCTCTCTGCCCCTTTCCTCCTGGCTTCGTCGTACCCCTTCCTGTCTTGCGCTACGCTTAAACGTACATCGACTTTGCACGCGAACCGACTTCGTGGAAGGGAAGAATAGAAAGGCGATGTAGAAGGAGAAGGAAGAGTGGAAGAAGAAGAGCAACACTCGTGAAATATAAGCTGTGACATTGAGAGAAGAGAAAGCGCGGATACGAATTAGGGTAAGAGGCGAGAAGAAGCAAGGGAAGGAAGAAAGAAAGAGAGTCACGTAAGTACGTAGAGCGGGAAGCAAAGAGGGACAAAGGAAGATCGTTAAGAGAAGAAAATTACATTGGTGCTCCGGAGTCCATTGGACTCCTATTAGCAATAAAATCGGCCAGCAGCGTAGCCGAACGGTTTTCAATAGGGCGGGGTGAGTCGTTGACTGACTAGCCTGCCGACTCGGTTCGTCTTTCTTTTTAAACGTCCTTCTCGAAGCATTGGTCGACGATAGCGTACATCCTACGGTTGAATCGAGACGAAAAACCAGAAGCGGTTTTGGAACTAAGGCTTGGCGGAAGATGAAAAACGTATTGTTCCGTGTTTACTACGATAGGTAACACCGCGGATGCTGGATAGTCGTTCTGTAAATCGAACACGAGCCGTAGAGCTCGCGGCACGCGGACGATGCTCGACTTTATCGTCCTTGGTCGAGCGGGCCGCGATTAAGATCGTCGGGCGGTAATTTCGAGGCTAATAGCGCCCTGGCTCTTGGATGCAAGTGGAGGAAAGAGGGACAAGGAAATGTGCTCGCGGTGAGCTTGAAAAGACCGACTCGTCGGCGGCTGTTCGAAAGCATCTTGATGGTATTCAGAAGCCAGGTCGTTCTCTTCAAATGCAAAGGTTAAGAGACGGGTGGGAGTGGAATAGCAGGCGGCAGCACTGTGGCGAGGGTGGTACGAATATAGCTAGAGCAGAGAGAGGGATGGGGGCCTTCCGACTGAGGGCGCGCGGAATGAAACAACGAACGAGAATGAGGAGAAACTGGAAGAGAAAAGGAGAGACCCGGGGTGAGGTTGCTTTCTGTGGTTTAAGCCGTGCATACGTAATATCTGATTCTACGTCCAAGGGAACAGGTCCGGCACGATTGTCCTGGTCGTTGTGCGCGCGCGTTGTCGAGGAGCGAGACGGTAAACATCGAGGCGTCGCGTTCCAGACGAGGACGAGAGATTTTCAGCGACGAGGGGATCCCAGCAGCAACAGCAACAGCAGCAGCAGCAGCAGCAGTCACAGCCACGGATAAAGGCCCCCAGATAGAGAGAGGCTAAGAGAAAGACGTAGAATGAACAGAACGGCGGAGAGAAGAGCGAAGAGAAAAAGAGGCAGCGAAAGAGAGAAGCAAACGGACGAAGCCGAGCAACTGGGGGCGTTGGGGGGACGACGAGTAACAAGGAAGGCGTACAACTCAGAGAGGGTGATTGTTTTACCGGTGACATGATAATACTTTGCTTGGGCGTATTTAAGGATGGAGAAGTCGTAGCATCTTCAACTTTGTCGTTACTTCACGTTGATTCGAAGAAAGATAGAAAAAGAAACCACCATTCCCTCGTCTTTCCGTGTTCGCCCATGCGTTCATGCGGCGTTGTCGACGTTATAGTTATTAACGTCGTGGTCGAAATCGGCATGGTCTCGTAGCGGGAGGAAAAAAGAGAGCAAATGAGAAAGATAAAGAGAGGGGGCAGAGCAGAATAGCGGAGGTGAGTTTGGAAGAAGGTGAAAGGAGAGAGGAGTAACTGAGAGAATCTGGCGGCAGTGGCAGCGGCGACGGCGCAACCTATTGTCCTCGTGTCCACAGCCTTTTTCAATTCAAATTGAAGCCGCAAAAAAAGCGCAGAGCACACACACGATTCGGGGACCGAACGCGAAAGCCGGTCCCTCGTTCGTTCGATACAGCGGTAGGGGGACTACTCTTCTTCGTTCGGTCAGGCTTCTTCTCGTTCTCTCGTCTACGTCGTACGGGGGCTGATTCTATCGGACCGTAAATATCACCATCACAGACGCAACTAACGGATCAACCTCCTGCGACCAGTCGCACGCGCGCGTACACGCACCACACAAACACGTAAATGCGTGCACGGCTCCTCTTTACCGGCAAATATACGAGAACATCGTCGGAAGAAGAGTACTAGAAAAGACAAACGAAAAAATCCCTTTCTTCTCCGTGCATTCTCTCTCGGTTTCGTGCGTGTGACCGATTGCGTACTCTGCTCGGAATCAAACCGCCTTGTACCTTGTACGTTCGTTGTACAAGCATGGTATCCATACTCGACGACATTTTCGTTCGTCGTGCGAAGAATATGGGAAAGGATTGGTGCTGTTCCAAAGGGTCCGACTCGTTTTTTCACCTTCACCGTGAGAATCGACGAGTTCCTCGATAGTTTTCGGCTCTGGCTTGCAATCGTTTCCGCGATCTATGACTCGTTCTAACTTTGACTTCTCGCGATGTAAGTTCGCTAATTTTACCCACTAACCTTGTTTTTGTTCTGTTTTCAGGTAAGCCATTTATCTCGAAACCTTCGTCGAACATCCATCCGTTCGACGATCACCTCCGCCGAAATCGAGAGAATCGTAAGTGTTTACTTACATGCGCTTTACTCGCGTGAGAAACGCCTCATTAATCCACGACCACGAATCTGGCTATTCCGTTTCTCTTCGGAACTCTGGCTTTTCTGAAGGCGGTGTAGCCGTGCAACGTTCGATAGCAGAGATTGGTAGCCCCTTTGCGTAGAAAAAAAGGACAGATGCTTCTGATGACACTGTACAAGAAACGCGGTGATCGATCCTGGGAACCACGGAGCCGTGGATCTTTCGAAAGAATTATTGGATACGTAGGGTCCTACGTTCTACTCTCGCGAAAGCAATCTTTGTCTCACCCCGTGCGACCGGGGGACAAAAGCACAGAGCTGGGACAGAGAAGCGACAGTGGAAGCGGTGGCGGGCGACGGGCGGCGGGTGGCGGCACGGCAATGAGGACGAAAAGTTGGTTCGTTTCGGTTCTCAAAGGTTCTTCGAAATGCACTCCCCTCCATGGTACGTTGGATAGTTTAAGGCGGTTCCGCGAGCAGGGGGCAGCGAGAGAAGAGAAGGCCCTCGATCGCGAGTCGTCGGATCGTCGGATCGTCGGATCGTCGGTCCACCGCGCCGCCATGGCCTGACCACAGTCCGACCGCTTTGCATTTGTTTCGGTGATCGGTCTGCGCTGCCGGGGCCCGCTTCCCCTTTCAGCTGTCTTCCTTCGTAGGTCCTTGTCATTCCTCCTATGCGCTCCCCTTTTTCCTCTGCCGCGCGCGCACTGTTTCGCTCCTCTCTCATTCTTCTTTCCTCTATCTGCTGTGGTTGCTCGTTCCCTCGGTGGCTTGGACAGCCACGTCAGTCTCTAAATTACCCTGCCGCTGGATCCTCGACCGTGTCTATCGACTGCCAGCAACGGCCACCGAGCAAGGGGCCAAGTCCAATACGTTTCGGCTTACCGTGTGCTTTCTCCGTTAATTGATAACTGATATCTCGGATCTTCGGACAGTTTTCGGTTTGGCAACCGAAGCCGTGTTTGGGACAAGGTTTGCCCGCGCGCGTATACCGGAAGCGCTCCGCTTAAAGAATCACTAACGACAACGAACGATGTCCATGACGACTGATGAACGAAAACGAAACGCGCCATCGAAGGATAGGCTCTTCTTCGTTCCCTCTACCCGCCTTGTTTATCGAATTCACCAACAGTCTCGTTTCTTCCTTCCGTTCCCTTTTTCCATCTGCCTTCTGTCTATCCTCCCTCCACCCTCCTTCTTTTCTTTCTTTTTCTCAACCTTTCCCTCCCTCTTTCATTTCTCTTTTTCTTCTTCCGGCGTTCTTTCTTCGACCACCGAGTTCACCACTCGGAGAACCCTACCTCCGTTTTATTCGTCCGTTTCGGAACCATCCGATGCGCGAGAGCGACAAGGACGACCGCGTACAGAGAACCACGGAGCGAACGGGTCGTGCGGAGAGTCAGGCGGACGCGCCGACTGTCGCGCACCTTTTTTTCTTTCTCTTCTTCTACCGCTGCAACTTGTGTTGCTGCTGCTGCTGGTTCTGCTGCTGCTGCTGCTGCTGCTGCTACCGCTGCTGCTGCTACCGCTACTTTTGTTGCCGCTGTCTCGGCCTCTGTCTCTGCTGTCTTCCTCCTTCGCCGTCATCGTCATCGTCACCGTCACCGTCACCGACGCCGTCGCCGTCGCCGTCCTCCTCCTCTTCCACCTCTCCTTTCCCTCGCTCCTTTCGCCTTTGTTTCTTTGTCATAATTGCCCGCGACGACTAATAAGGCGATTCTTCGCGTTCCACCCAAGAAGAAATTCCAAGTTCCGTATTCACCGGGCGTTAACATCCTTCACTATCTTTGCGTGGATCCGGAATAACATTCGAACTGTCGATGACTCGGTCTCGTTTGTACTTGTCACTTGTTGAAATTTCTTTGCTGGATCGGAGAGATTCGTTGGTTTTGTCGATCGACGATTGACGAAAGAGGTTAACGTATCTTGTAAACCCGCGTTTGTTACGTAACAACCACGACGACAGGAAATCGACGCCAGCCTTCTCAGTTTTGCGAGTCGTGGGTGGCAAATAGTGTCGATCATCGTCGTCTGGATATCGCATCTCGTTACGTTTTCTTGCATCTCTCGTTCTGTTCCCTCGCGCTCCGAATCAACGTTGTTCCCCGTGGAAACAAACATCGAGTTCCTCCGATAAGGAGCATAATGGAAAATTAGATGCGGCCGGACTGTTCTTACGTAGAAAGTTGCGATCATAGAGTACGTGCAAAGTATAGGGTAGCGGAGACAATGCATCGACGCGTAATGACTAGGTTAATGGGAAAAACAATGTGCGAACAAGGCACTGCGTCGAAGATAAGAGAAAGAAGATAAGGGAACAGCAGGACAGAATGGCTGGAATCTCTACCGATTTAATGATATCGCGATGTTTCGAACCTACGATACAGAGTCATCGGGCTCGTGATAACTTTGCTGTACTATTCGTCGAATACGTTATACGACCGTGCTTATGTGAACACGGGTATTACTATTAAAAGCTAACTCTTTACTCCTCCGTCAGGATGGACGAGCATCCAGTATAGGAAAACAATTTTCCTGATTACAGCGACTACGAGAGTAATTGCGCTGATGATCATCGTAATGAAAGCTTTCTGCCCACGGTGACACGATATCGACCTGCATGTTCTTCATCCAAGACGTATCGTATACTGGAATTCCGGGTTAAATAGCGACGCGACGTATCGCGTTCTTCGAGTTTTGATGTTTGTCCGAGGTCTTTCGTTGTGTCGCGAAACTCGATTCTTCGGTAAGAATCGCTTTGGGGTGGTGGAAGTCGGGCTATATACATAGTCCATACGTGGCCCACGAGGCCGGATGTTTGGCTGTGTAACAATAGAGGGTGATAAATGTGCACGTCAAGGGCTGCGAAGAGGGCTCCTTCTTCGAGCCGCTGCCAGAGGAAGCTTCTAGCCTCGGAGAACCTCGGAGCGACGCCACGGGACGAGGCCGACTCGTCGGCTATCTCCATCTTGAAACGGGATACGAGCACGCCCGCGCATCCTAATGCCGTTTTTCGGTCGGATCCGCTTCTCTGTTACAGGTAGAATCAAGGAATGTCTCTATATTTCGAATGGCTGACGTTGAGAGTTTCGGCAAGTTGCTGGTCCGAAAAACCGAACCGCTGCCGACTCTCAGGATTTTCTCAGGAATTTTCTCGAACGCTGTAGCTCCCACTTTCAGACGATCGATCCTGCGAACGATTAACGTGACTCCGCCTCCCTATTAAAAGAAATCGTCACGGGATCGCAGCGAGATGCCATGATAACGGAAACTCGTCTAAATTTCTAAGAAACGCGGTATCGACGAGTTACATGAATCTGATTATATGGAAAGCATAGTAGTCTCAGAAGCGGGGAATATTACCGCCTGGGTGATACTAGCGCTCGATAAGCTCGAGCACATCGAGCACATCGAGCACATCGAGGAGTAGAGTATTGGTTACTCCGTAACGATTACCCTGTGTGTATGTTCTGCGCGTACTCGTCGTAACATTCGTTTGGGCGTGACGGCGGTGCGTGCGAGATTATAAAAAATAGCGTTGCTGTCGAAGCAAACTTTGTTTTTTTCCGGATCTTTGTTTTTGGCATCGGTAGGTCAAATTGGAACTTGCATGTGCTTGAAACGAAAGGAATTCTCCCATCGTTTTATTTCCTATTGATACGGCGAATGCGAATGGTAGGTCGTTCCTCGGAAGAGAACAAATTGCGTTAATTAACCAAGTCGAATGGCGAGTGGTAACGCGAACCGAAGTACACTGGCCTTGCTTTCGATCGATAGGATCGCGATTATGTTAATCGAAGAAACGGTCATATGTTACGACGTTTAATAAGAGATTAGATTTTTTCGCTCTTCGTGTTTTTCGATAGACAAGATTACACGTACTCCGACAAAGACGTTGCCACAAGTTCCGCTCGAATAATTTTCAGTTATTTCTCCTTTGCTCTGTCACGATCTTCGTGTTTCTGCTTGCGTGAGTTTGAAAAGGACAACTAGATGTGCGAGATAAAATCTCGTACTCTTTGGGACGGAAATTCGTCTTCGTAAAAAGGTAGACGAGGTTTTTGGTCACGAGCTTCTTTCTCGATTGATCTCTGCATGATATTGCTAATATCGCATCTCGTTGTTCTATCTAGAAAATCTAGACGCTGTGAAACGACCGGGCAGACCGTACGATGGCGTGTATTGCTAATATCGGCGTTCACGCGGAGAACATCGGGGCGTGGGTGTCGATGGTCGCAGTTCATTGAAAATTCCAGCTTGTCCCCGGGGTTCCGTTAGAAGCTCACCAGGAGGGCTACCGTCGCTCTTGGGCGACGGATTATTTAGTGGAGGCACGCGCTACCGCTTGATTTTCACCTACAGATAGCTCAATCTCCGAGGATCCTGGTGACTCGGCGGATCTAAATCTCCGTGTTATGTTCGAACGTTTCCCTAGACGAATATCTATTCTAGGAAAACTAGGAACGCTTTTCGTTCTCCCGTAGGATAGTTTCCTTGGCCTTGTTCTCGTCGACAGGTTCTGGAACAAATCAAATTATTCGGAAGAAAGGTTGATACGCGACTTTATAACAAACTTGAGACGTACGAAAGGAGCAAAAAACTGTGATCCAGTGGTTTCGAGATGAAAAGAAAGAAGATAAGGAAGAGGAGCGGAAAGATATAAACAAAGGGTAAAGTAAAGGGAAAGGAAGAGAGCTAGAAAGAGAGGGAACGAGAGCATCGGTATTAATTACACGGCGCGCGTCCGGCTCCCTAGGCCACCTACGGTTACCCGCTTTGCATAATACGTATAT